>OW121849.1:36436353-37686353 GCA_933228895.1 Platycnemis pennipes
ATATTATCGCATATTGAGCAGCAGTGAACCGTGGTTTCCGAAGCCTGTAAGTTCTTCCTTGCAGGGAAAAACAGAAATAAATGGAGGCTGCGACTTTACAAAACTCAAGTTAAAGAGTTTTAAACCTTATTCTCGCATCTACTCTGTATTTTTATCATTCAAATAGTCAGCCCTACATTAATATGTGAAAATATTTTCTTAATGCATAATTTTGAGATAAGTAATCGCAAATAAAATTGTAATTTTGCCGGCTCAGGTGGCGGCGAGATTTAAGTCCTCGCCAGCTAACCCTAGGGTCACGGGTTCAAGTTCCGCCTAGGTGAGTTTTTCGCCACCCAGGGCATGGATGTTTGTCAAGCTCTGTTGGTTCAGCCCCTGGGAAACCTGACGACAGGCAAATGCCTATCGGGATCTCAGGAGTATATGGGCCAACAGAATCGTCCGGATGGAAAAAAATATCAATCTACAACCCTTTGAATTTTGCCAGAATGTTTTTAAAATATCGACCGTTTGAGGTAAAATTATTCGTGTCAGTTTTGGTGTGTCGTCAAAATTTGAAGCAAGAGTCATTTTATGCAAATACTTTCGAAAACCTTTCGATATAAAGGAAAGCTGCTTCCGGGCTTTTAAAACGATTGCAATCAATAGATGATGCCACAAAACTCTTCTACAGGCCCTCCCACTGTTGTATTCCTCTCTTAAACTTGTGAGGATTGCGAAGGCCATAAGTTGTACATTCCGGAGCAAACCCGCAACTCCGTTCCACACTATAGGACAAAAAACCGGCGTCGGTTAATGCTCCACTCCGTGGGGGTATTAACTCAGCGAGACACACTGCATTTAACCACATTCCACTCCCCAAAGTTTTGGCCACCCGTTCGCGGGCCGAATGCACTCCAAGCATGCCATCATAAAGCGCTCGGAAAGGAATTGTTTCGCTCCGCGGGTGAGGAAACCGATATTGCACGGAATAATCGATGGGTCTATACGTATTCTGTTCACTGTCCGTGAAATAACCGAGAATCGAAGGGAGAGTTGGTGATGCGAACGGCCCCTCAACGTTCGCCCTCGAGAACGCCGGATTCGTGTAGGCACATGACATTGAAAGATGTTCCTTGGAATATTTTTTTAACCTGTTATTCCATGCATACTGAGCACGTTTTGAACTATTTTTTGTACAAAAGGGAAATCGAATAATGCTCTTTTATGAATTATCTAGCTTGCCTTCGTATTCTTTTGTCCTTTTTGCGGAATGACCAATGTATGCTGTTTGGTAAAGAAATTATATTACGCCACCTTTCAACTTGACAAAATCATCACTGTAGCGCGTCACAAACAATAAACACTGTAAATCACGAGTTTCACATAAAAAATATTAAAAATTATGTGCGGACATATAAAAGCACTCCGTTGTAATCGCAACTTGTTTCTTTAACATGCTGATTTCTTAGGCGAAAACCTAGGACACATTTTTTTACTGCTGGCATATTAAAGATTTGATTGGTTATACGGTAACAAAATAGAATTACTAAAATAACTATGTGAATTAACTTTATTTCTTTAGTGGCTTTACGTGAGGCAACATTTTTTATAAAAGGGCTATTTGGTGGTGTAATCACACTCGTATTTTAAAATTGATTTAAGGCTTTCCAAAAAGTCGTGGTGTTTACCACTTCCAAAGTAAATTTATGTGACATTGTTATTTTAAAAAATTTATTTTTTAAATGAAACAGAGGAAAATATTAAACAGGCTATATATTCCAGGGTGGTGATTTTAAAAATTAAATCCATTTAAACTATTTTTGGCCTTCTAGCCTTGGGAATAATAAGAAAAATTCTGACGACAATTACTTTCGAAGGCTTAAATTTTATATTCCTCTATATATGATTTTGTCCGCAATGTCAGAGGGAATACATTATCTTGCTGGAGATCACACCAAATTGTATTTATTTTTTTAATAGTTACGCACGCCATTGTGCCCAAACAGAGAGGAGTTCCTTCCCCTCTTCGTGAATTACCTGCATTATAAACCGATTTATTTGCGAAACGCTTTTTCTTCTTAATTTATACCCCTGCCGCCTTCAGCGTGAAATATTTCATCTCGTATCTTATTTGGTGAATGGCTTTTGTTTTTGCCCCTCCTGTGTATCAGAGCCACGCCATCCTCCCTGCCATTTGTTAAACGGGGACTTTAACTGGAACTATTTTAATCGAATCGTGACGCTCATTGTATCCAATATTCTAGCGGCACCAAAGGGAAGGAAATAGAGGAAGAATAACGAAATTAAGGGAAGCATGGAGAGGAAGTACTAAGTTCCCGCTATTCCGTTGCTTTCCTTCCTTTTAGCGAAAATGGACGCGGTTTCAGGTAAAAAAAAGTTTTCCGTCGCAGGGCGGGGAGAATGCGTTGAATAAAGTCGCTCACGCATGAGGTAGGTACGCGGTCGCATAATAACTCATAACACACGGGATCACGGGACTGATGGAAATTCTGAAAAGGCATGGAAAGCAAAACAAAGAATACGTTTCACAGCGGGTTTTTCTTCACTCCGTCTACCGAAATTGGCGCAGTTCATTTATTTATCGGAAGGTAATTTTGAATTCCTATCATCCATCCTCTCAGATATAGCTGTCAGTTTGAAATATTTTTCATTTTATTGTTATCTAACGAAAGGATATATATATAAGTGTTTTCATAAAATTGGTTTTCATGACAGACCGTCACAATTTCATGGACTAGGTCCATATTCCTGGCAACTTTTAATTGAATTGCATTTGGAACTGAATCGTTAAAATTTATTGCCATGCTGGCTTAATTTAGTGCCCTTTTGGACGTTGACGAAAACTGCGCATGGCTTGGTTCACGATGAAATACTGAGTGAATGGTCTACGTCCGAAAGGAAGGTCATGTGAGCGATCGGTGAAAGGAAAGAAACTGCTGTTAAGTCTTTTTATTATAGTAATATATAATTTTTTGTAGTAAATCAGTAAACACTTGGTTTTACCGCGATTTTATGAAACTTGACACAGCCGGTTTTGACGCATCGGGCGTAACTACAGAGGACAAAGTCACTGGTGTGTATATTATGGAAAAGGTGGGGCGAGGGGGGGAAAGCAGTCTACATGAGTAGTTGGGTTCATTGGAAGAGACGAAGGTCAAGGAGGGGCGAGTAGGAAACAGACTATGGTTATTTAAACTGTCGCATTTAAAATTGACGCCCTTAATGATCTGCAGCTGTTCAAGAACAGCTAGGCAACTATCATTTCTCTTTACATGAAGAATTCTGGGGAAAATTGTTAGAATTTCCACTTTCAATTAAATGGTTGACAAACTGTTCAAATTTTCAAAACATGATTTATGTTTTTTCAACCTTTATTGATATTTACACCCAGTCTGTTAAATGTATATCGTTTCCACTACATAACGGTTGACACCATTGAGTATATTGTATTTTTCTCTTCCGTGGTATCAATAAATACTGGTAGGAACTAGACATTTATTCAAACGTTGTAATTCACGTCATGGCGATAGCATTCACTCATTAAAAATTTTAAGGGACTAGAAAGGGATTTGGAATACGTAAAAAGATGAAATGAGCAAACTTTCAATCGAATCATAATCGGCAATGTCGAGTTAATTCATATATATTTTTCTCGAAAGATTATTAATATGTTTCGTGCTTTTTTTCTGAATTCTGAACATTTTATCGTGACGGTGACTAAGTTTTGTGAATAACGGGCATTTGTTGGCTTAAATCATATCTTACATGAGTAAATTAAGTATTTGAAATGCACAATGTTGGTAATGAAAATTAACTGCTGGTCTCGAATATTATAGGTATGCGAAGATATAGGTCAGCAATTTCTTAATTGAACGCTAATTCCTCGGGCTTCAAATTTTAGTGTGGACCAGGTGAGGAAAAGCCATAGTTAAGGAATATATGAAGAAAATCAAAGCATATGCTTTGAGTGGCTTATCAGAAGACCTGATCCAATAAATTGAGAATTCTACGAGCGCTTCAATACAATTTGCCGGGAGTTCCCGGCACATCCATCATTTCCAGCAGTCGAATATTTTTCCAAGTGCCACTTATATATTCAAAAACTATTTAGCTTGAAAGTAAGAATTAAGTATTGATGGCGAATGAAAAACTGTGAGAAAGTATCCAGAAAATTAGTTGCCCCCTAATTCAGCATATATGACTGTATAAATATCTATACTTTCATATTTTTATCCCATTTACATTCCTACAAAGTCACACTTATTAGGGATTTTCACTTATAATTTCTATTTCTCGTGAGATTGAACAAGTTATTCAGATTAAGAATATGTTATTAACATGATATTAATAATTCATGATCGCCCTCAAAATAAACGAAAGTATAGAACATACGCAATCATCCAAGTATGTTTGAGTGATTAATTAGTAAATGTGTTCAAGGGCAAGGTTTTACTTCAGTAATTTGGATTTTACCGCGGTTTATCTTCATATATGTGATCCTAAAAAATAAATTGTATAAAAAGAGCATAATATCACATTATGCAATATTTAGATGCATTTAGTGCGTTGAATTGGTCACAGCTTTAAGAAAAAGCCTTCTCCATAGATATTCCTCCTGGGACATACCCATACATTCGGCAATGGATCGTTAAGCGGTTTTAAGTGCTTGCTTTCCAGAAGGACTGAATTTGAATTCCGTTGCAGATATTTTTCATCCGAACTCCCATACTTCATTGCTTTACGTTCGTAAGTTATCCGTCGGAATGTCAATCGTTGATGCCTCTTGTTAAAAGTAAGCTCATCTCGATGGAGAATTACTCTTGACCCTACCAACAATGCTTCTAAACATACCACATGTGCCAGTAGAAACCCCAGAAAGTAATAGTGCAAGTAATCTCTGCTATTGGTGGACTTCCTAACAATCAGCTCCATGCCATGCATTCCGAAAGCTAATGTATGATCCTGGATGTTCCAAATGAGACCTCCGTTCTCGTACCACGCTAGTTTCATTCTATTATAATAAGCATCAACCTATTCTATTATATTAAGCATTGGATGGGAAATGGTTAAAGTTGTAAAAATTGCTCCAACTCCGCGGTGTTTCGTTTGCTAATTGGGGGGGCTCTCCATCCATTCCTCAATCATCAGATCCCGGCAATTTATTGCGAGGTGGCGTGCAACCGGAAATATATCAGTTCTCGCGGTAAACTTTTAATGGCTTTTTGGCAGCGGTCGCGATGCACTTTCACTTCCGAGCCTCATATTTCAATTGATTTCCTCCCTCGCCCGTGGATTCGTCACGATCCTCCCACGAGGGCACGCCTTTCCGTTCTCCAATCAGCGCAAAGCCCTCTCCTCCGCGCACTCTCTCACGCACGCAAACTCATACGCACCGACGAACTATCGGGATACCAGTTTGTTTGATGTGGTGACTAGAGTACTGGTCTCTCCTTCCGAGGGCTCGTGTTTTTGGAAACTCGGCAGTGACAAAAGGTTTTCACTGGTATACCATTCCCTACTGAGAGTACTGTGTGGGAAGAACTTCAAACACGCTACTCAATCTTTCCCCCTGAACGTTAAACCGTGAACCCTTCGGCGCCTTAGGCTTGAAGTAGGATAATGCCCTAATGTTTCACTCCACCTTTTTTCTGTTCCCTGAGAGGTTTTTTTCACCTGTGCCTTGCTTATCTTAAACGACCTTAACTGACGGTCCCCTACCCCGATTAAAGAAGCCCAAACTACCCTTCTCTTCTTATTTTCGTATTTCCCCATTCCCAACCTCCCCTATATCCCTCTCTTTCTTTTTTTACCTAAATTATTGCTACTGCTGCTAGATCTCGCGCATTTAAAACCCCCAAACGGTTACATTTCCCACGCCGCGCACGATTGCGTTGCTGTGGAGAAGTAGACGACAACCGGATATAAAACGGCGGACCTGTACCGACTTGTTTGTATTCCCTCCGTCCTCCTTCCTCTGCCTTCATCGAGATGGTGGGAGAAGCGTTCAGATTTGACCACAAACGGCTTAAATTAATGGGTTCCTGCCGTGAACGGAGCGTATTTTTTTTAGGAAACGGCTTCACTGCGGAAATTCTAGGTTCAGAGGTGTTGTTGAGCTATCTATTGTTTCTACAAATTATTTGTCATGCAAGGAAAATGAGCTAGAAGGATATGACAATCCTTTTTCTTTTACGCACAATAGGAAATCAAAGTCTGAAATTACTTATTGAAAATAGTGAAATAATTTATTGGAAATGCTTATTGCTTGCGTGAAATATTTATGGAATTGAAGTGCAATGATTATTCTTAACTATTTCTGAACTTGAATTCCTAGAAAGTTAAAAAAATCACAATATATAAAAAAATACAATATACTTAGCGATTTCATATTAATTGCTATAGAATAGAAAATAAATTGGATAAATGGTGTATTTAGACTCATCAAACCAAAGTTACCTAAGGAGAGGCATTCCGACTCCGTAATAAATATTTTATTTTGTTTTCCGTGATTTTTTGTCTCCTTTGGGGGTCATGCAAATAGAATGAAATTGTAGGTCAAATTATATAAGAATCTTGAACTTTAATCTCAAAGTGTTGTAGTTTCTTCTACCTGCTGCTTCTATTGAATAATATCTCATCATCTCAACATCTCATATCCACATAGCTATTTATTTCAGCTCCACTGATTTGTGCTAATATTTTTTTCAAGGTTTTCGAAATTCTAAGCTCCATAGGCTATTGCAAGGCATTATTTTCCACTATTATATCTGCAGAGCACAGATGCGTGCTTCTTCCGAGTTGAATATCTGATCTTAATTTTGGTTCCCTCCTCTTTTCCTTGACGATTTTTTTCTGAGATATCTCTTGGCTTTTCTTTCAAACTATTTTTCACATTTTTGATCATTCAATCGCGATATCTTTAAATCACTTCACCAGTTTGAGGATAAATTGGTGAAAGGTTATCTAGTGACTTTATAATTATTCAAATAACTGGTTTCTAAGAGTACTACGTAGGTAAAACAAAGAAAAATGTCAATTAACTACTTGACCATGAATGAATACGACAACTATGACATGAATTTATTAGGACCGTTGTAACATGCAAATACAGAGTAAAAGAGTACCATTGCTATGAATAATACTTCATCATTACAAAAAGATCTCAATATTAATGGAGACAAATCATCGACAATAATAGAGTTATATTGAATTTCCTTTACGAAATTCTATGGACGTAAGAAATGATGTATATAATATCCATTTTATTTTTTGCTTAAAGAGATGTCCTTAGTACAAAATGGTATGCCTCAGAGGAATCTCCTGCATTTAGTGCCTTCTTTTAGTTCCAAAGAAAATGTTTCACTTGAATGTTTTGGTGAAAAAATAATTGTTTTAATTTGAAATATGAGTAATGGCCGTGAAAAGAGCGAAAAAATACTAGCATTCAACGTAGCCTTAAAAGAGTGTGAGTAATGTGCTATTAAATAAGACCGAGGTAAGAATAAACCTTAATGTGGTATTGTTACAGGTTTATTCAACAAAGATCCCTAATATGTATGAGTTTGGTTCTTAATACAAGAGAAATATGTATGGCCGGATAGACACCAAAACAGAGGGTGATCATCAGCTCTTTAAATCGTCGTCAGATCAAAATGTAAGTCAATAAGTTCTCAAAAGCATTTTTTTATGCTGGTTATGCTACAGAAAATAAAACTGTAAGACATTATTGAACTCACATTTTATAGCAATACTATTTCAAATGCAAAAACTACCGTAAATCATGTAAATACTTCTACGCTAATTTTTTTATTTTAGTCATTTCCTACTTTGCTCTCTTGATAGCATCCGAACGCATAGGCTGATAACGTTAGAGTCACGTGCGTCAAAGGCTGCATGCAAGCTTTTGCATGTTTAAAAAAAGTAATTTCGTACTGATTTTGCTTCAAGATACCTTTATCGCTCCTCTGCTGCAGCAACGCATGTTCATTAAAAAGATGTGGTTGTAAATTCGATTGAGGGAAGCAATGCAACGTTTGCTGCAATTAAGAGCTGAAAGGTAGGTTATATTTTACACTGGATGCTTTCCAAATGGAAAGGTCCTTGAATAATTTAGAGAAGAATTTATAAAATTTCATGAGATATAATTCCAAGTCGCCCAAAACATTAGAATTTATTTCAGAATATAATTATACTCGTATGTGAAGAAAATAAGATAAACTTCTATTTATTATAGCGGAATTATTTCCTTTCCAGATATTAATTTTATAACACTTGATATTCCATGTCCATGGATAGCAAAATCAATCATTGATGCTATAATTACCCGTAGATGTAGATATAGTTAAAACAATAAACATCCTTTTAGAATATTTTTTTGCTATTAAAGCTCCCCGATAAAAAGTTTCATTACTCTGCCATTTATACTTAATTATAACCTGCAAACATTAGATAACAGCTGATTAAAACTCGATTTCATTGAGGATACAACGGAAACAAGGAGTAAACTTTCACTTTTATCGCTCTTAATGGCAATGTGACACGAAATATTACATTTGTGATACGATTGTTAAATATAATTGCATGTTAAACAAACAACTTTAACAGAGTATACAACGTCGTTGATACCAGCCACACCCGTTGAATCCCATTAAAGTCTTGGATTTAAAAGGCAATATAATGGTTGAGACAATAGATAAACTGCCTGCAAATCCAGCGTTGAAAAAACATAGTTGATAATTTATTTCTTTCATAAATGTTCGCTTCCTTCGGTATTATTACAGATTAGACATATCACTAGAGATTTCCAGTTTTTATTTATTCAAGTTAAGGCTGCAGTGATGTTTTTCACAACTTTTGTCCGTTATACAAATCCCTGCTTTCCTTCCAAACCTGTTAGTTAAAGAAACTTTTGTAAAAGTAATCTCGTTCCCAATATTCCAATATAGAGAAAGGATAGGTCAGGTACCACAAAAACATTTTATTATTTATTTATTTTTAAGAAGCAGTAAAAACGATCGCGGTTATTCGATTCAGCACTTTTAGAGTATCAAAATCACGAGCTACAAATCCTGTATGTATGAAAAAGCAAACATCAATATATAAGGCATAAAAGTGAACTTATCTTTTTTTTTGCTTACATATCTTACCCACTGCACTGCTACTGTATACTATAGATTAATGACATCAAAGATAAAAGTACTGCATTGTTGGATGCACTGTATGGTACAATTACAACATTCTTACTCCACCATTCCTTATTTGCATCTCGCGTGAATAGTAGAGAGTAATGATATGTATTTGCCACAAAAACTAGGCAACGCAGTATAACTATCTCAGTAAAAAAATCATAGAAATCAATTAATACATATTTTTTCCGTGCTTGATGAAGTGTGATGGTATCTATTAATCCTGAAGTCAAAAATTCAAGCGGTGATAATGGCTTTTCCATCTGTTTTCATTTTAAATGTCTCTAACGCACTTCATAACCAATTCTCATACATATTTCTATCCACCTTCGAATTGAGTTAAAATATTCGTTTAAATCCCTAACACAGGTATGTTTAACTGGTTTGTCTTTTTCTATATTTTATGCCTTCTACCCTTCGACTACCCGATACCCCAAGGGCGTCCATTACAGTAAACGCTTTAACTACTACATGGATTCTTATTCTTCTTCTTATGGTTTTTACGAGTCACTAGTTGATAATCATTAATTAACATAGGGCTGGTCATAGATTCTCGGTTCTCCTACGCTTCTTATGCTCTTAAAATGTTTCTCTTAGTATCCTTGCTTCCACACGATATATTATCAAAAATAATTTCCAGTTGTGTTTATCCTTTTACTCTGAAATTCCCGACAACATTTACTTTCAGTTATAGCTCGTTTCTAATTTAAAATTTTCATGTCAATTGCAGTGAAATACTTCTACATTTTGACCCATCCACATAACTGGAGTTAGTAGGAGCGTCGCGGTTGATTGACTGACCTACATTATATTATTTATTATATGCATTTCATTCAATCAACTGGTTGTGGATATCATCACGGCTAACATTTCTGCATTTTTTTTATTTTTCATCCGAATTTCCGTAATATAACGTAGAGCAAAAACTAAGAAAAAATTAGTTATGAGGCCTCGCATAATATATGGGGCATGGAGCAAGAGAAGGGCAATTTAATTGAGAGATTGTCGGGATAGGGGAAACAAGTTGAGAGCCGCGTCAAACCAATCTTAGGAATTAATCCAGTTTAATAACTAAAACAGGTTTTGCAAAACCAAAAGTCACTTTAAAATTTATGAATATCAGTAAATAGCCCCATACCTTATGATTTCAATTAATCCACCGTAAATCTATAACTTGATATTCAGTAATTTTCTTCATATGGAAAACGCAGTATCAGGAAAATTTGCAGAAATATGAAGGTAATCCAGATAAATATCTATTTAGGTCGGAAGAATGCAATTATGTGCATGCACCCGTTATCAGTCTACCACATTTCTCTTCAATTATGCCTTCTTTACTCTAAATGAGCATTCCTTTCACAGATTCCGCTGATTGCTCAATTCTGGACTTCACATTGTACCTTGATACAATTACTGTTCAGAACTTCCTAAGACGCCATAAGTTGGCCCGTCGCGTTATTCAGACTGTGCAAAGGAGTAAAGTTATTCACCAAGTGAAATCCCGAAGTGCACTAAACGAAGAAAGAACTTTCTCGTCACGAAATTCACACTCTCTGGGATCGCGTGGGTACTTCGATAGCAGAACAAGTAGGGATGTAATCTCCCAGTCCCTCTGGGTGGATTTATATTTAAATGGGCGTCGCCTTTGCGATTTATTCATGGAAACACCTTCCTTCCTGAAGCATAAATGCTTTTATTTTCACAATTTGAGTCAATTTTATTCTTTGGTTTTTTTAAATCAGCTTTTGTTCTGGTCACGGCAGTACGGCATGTTCATTGCCCTCTGGAGGTGAGCCACGTTTCATACTGCCGGGAGAAGAATTTCCAGCTTAAAATAGGGTACAATACGCTTCTTTCCTTAGCCATGAGGTGTTTATGAAATGAGATTTAAGCTGAAATGAGACCTTGGCATAGGGAGGTTAATCTCTTGTGGCAAAAACTGTAGAAGTGAAATCCATATAGTCTATTACCGATAACATTTAAAGGAAATTTTTATTAGCTGATTTTGTCTCTTTTTTACGCTATCATTTATTGATTGCGTTTTAGTATGATTTTTTTCTAATTTTTGATCCAAACAACGTGAAATTGTATTTTACTGGGGGCTCCTAGAGAAATTACAAATTTAGGTGCCCAATCATGTAATTCGATTCAACCAGTGATATCATATGTGACGTAAAATATATAGATCCACAGACAGCATATTTCAATTTGGCGTCCTCTTAAGTTATGGTGAAATTCACGTTTTCTAGTGGTTATGTCGCACCGTCAAACTCTTATCTCTTAAACTAATGATCGATATTCACGAAATTCGTGATCAGGTGGGATGCGAGCCCGCGAGCCTTGGGTTGCCAGACCGTAAGGTTATTGCAAAAGTTTTCTGACCAAATCCACGAGATATTTAATCAAGCTTTAGCGCTTGCTGGATAGATAGTTGTGTTCCCGAATTATGCAGATACATTTTTACCCTCCCCGGGTTTATATACGTTTTAACTTGTCCCGACAAGCCTTTACTGAATAAATTAACACCTAAAGATAAATATTTGAGCTATTTAATGAGGGAAATGTTGTTTGTTTTTAAAAATTAAACCCATAAATATGCAACGTCAGTAACCATATCATTGTAACCCGATGTTCTCGTATGGAAGATCTGATTATTGGAATGGCTTGAGCTTTTTATATAATATAAATTCCCGTGAATATTTACGTACAATTGTTAAAATATTTTCTGTAGAAATGATGAATCACATCATGCAACGCATGGCAATATCATATCATTTTCCATTTCAAGATTTCCCCTTAGTTCTCTCTGCGTTCATAAAAGCATTTTATTTTATTCAAATCTCCATAATTAGATTGAGTTCGATACAAAGGGCCTAGAATATGAACTGAACCTGGAAAACAATCAGAATCACCAACTCACCATTTTCCTGTAAGACCCAAGTTCGGTGTCATAATAGGACGGGTCTTTGTAATGTCTGTTTCCATACTTTTCTCTTATAGTCAGCCTTCCATCAGAAGAAGAGATCGTCTCCATAGAGGTTACATGGTGATGGAGTGTTTCACTCACGATAACGTCAGAACACTCCAGCCTCCTCCTTCCCCCGTCATTCACGTGCGCGGAAGGGTGGAAGGTCATCTGAAGGTCGAGTAGAGACTTCAATAGAATTCACTCAATATTTGCACGCCCAACAACGCCAGCTCATTCGGCGCTAGAAATGAAGTATGAATAATTTATTTTTCACGAGCAGCAGACAAACGCTTGGAAGGAGTCTTGTAAAGAGGGTTATATCTATTTTAATAACTCTCGAATCAAATGTGTTTGTTTCCTTTCCTAAAATTCAAAAACTTGGTAATATTGTGCGTTCGTCTATTCAGACTTCATAATATAATATAATTCAGGCTCTATGACGATAACTTTAAATAAGCTTTTAACTAATAACAATAACTTAAAGTGCCTGGAAAATGTTTATCGGTAGTGGGCTGATGTCGTCCGAAATTAAGTATTGGACCATATAAGATACAATTGTCGCTTAATGTGCATGGAAACTACAAAATCCGTCATATGTGTTATATATTGATTTAAGTTTAATTAAGGAGAGTACGTAAGGAGGCCTGGATGCTAAATTATTTTCATTTAACCGAAATCTCAATAAAATCCGAAGAGAAACTTAAATATCATATTTAACCATTCGACTGTGACCTTCGTGTAATAAACCTCTTAACAACTTTTTTCAAGGTGAAGTTTAAACATTATTTTTGGGGACGTTTTGAGTATATTAGAATCTCGTGTAAAAAATTGTGACTCAAAGCCTTTTCTTGCCACTTTCCAGCACTAAAACCTAATGTCTTGATGCTGGCAAGTATACGTATGCATTGTTTTTGACATGGAATATCTTTACGACTATTTGTAGCTCTCATGGTTCTCTGTAGGTCTCATGGTTCGATATACGAAGCATTAATTAATTTTCGATTGTCATCAACCGCAAGTCTGGAATTGCGAACTTAAGTTTGGATATCGTATCACGTATTGGTGACTAAGGATGATTCAATTCGACATCTATACAGACTATTGAAACGAATTTTAGGTCATGAACTGTTTTTTAGAAGAATAGAAAGCTAAAAAAAAGAATACAATTTTCTATAAGAATACATTACCATCAAATGTATAGGATTCTGCCCAATGACTACTGAATCAATCGAGTTATGCTATGCACGGGATCAAATTTTTTTGGAAGTTTGGTCATCGAAAATAGTAGTTAGTTATAAAGGTATAATGGTTAAGGAAGGTTTTGTGAGCGTTTAATACCGACACCGTATAGTCTGATAGGTACATCTATATATGACATTACTTTCTTATTCAGCTCCGCGTTCTTATTCTCCTCACTCTTTTCAAACAACCCATTCTCCTCCGCTCTTGCGCTAACCTAGCATTCTCCCCTCTATCTCTTCAAAGAACCATTGCATCATATCACTTCGTCATCCCTTCACTAAACCTCATTTTTTCACTAGTCTCTTTCTTTCCTCCACTTCAATTTTCAGCACTCAACCTCATTCATCTAACAATTTCTACACCTTAGTATATCAATATCTCAGGGGCCGCCAGTCTTGTACTTTTAACTATTTTTATTGCAGTCGCGCCGAGGCTCAATTCCTTCAAGTTGGGTATGGGAGGGAGGGCACTTCCTCTCCCTATGTTGTAACTTGTCTTCCCGTCTTTTGTTCTCTCGGAAGACAATTGATAGTGGAGTGACAAGAAGCTTCTCACATTACAATCCCAGTAGTAGCCATCTTTCTCACGGTAGGGATTCCACAAGCAGACAGCGCAACTAAATTTTCACTCGGCTGTGTAATTTTCGGTGCTTGCCGAAATTATGCAACATAAATCAAATTGCCGTATGCTGCTACCTGCCTTCAAATGTTTTGGCAGTAATTTTTTTGCTAAGAGCGTACTGATTCTAATGAGCATATAATCTATCCATGAGTTCATAGATGCCTATTAATATCACAGCCTAAACATAAGATCTGCGGAAGAACTCTAGAGAAAATCGAAATATAAACGGAAACGGCCATATTTAACTGTACTGTCAACAGCAAAAATTTAAACATTCGAGCGATGAAAGTTGTTGAGGAAGTAAAGGCGGATAAGTGCGGGAGAACATGGTGAAATTACTCGTAACGGACCGATGCGCAGCTTTGTGTCGCGTGTATCGAACACCAGAGTCGTTCCGTTCAAATGTTTTTCAGCATCTCAATACTATAGATCGTGCCCATACGAGCAACACGTGTCGAAAAAACAGTTTTTCAAAGTGAGAAGGTCCTAATAATGCTACTTTTGTAAGCCATTTGCTTATTGCCCGTGAATTCTGGGCAAAAATATGGCCAGGCGTTGTCCTATTGGCTTGAGTTTCCGGGCATTATTTTGTAATCAGTAAAGAAATACTTCTAAACCCACGGTAACCGGTAACGAGAGTTATCACGATATCAGTCTCTCTGCAAATAAATGGCCAAATGCACGAGGGTGACAAAAGAAATACCAGTTCTATGCTAAATTGAGTCGGGAAACCAAGACGTTGGATACATTTTTTTTATCAAAGCTGTATTGAAGCAAGTGGGTCGCGATGGCCTAGTGGGTAGAGTGATGGGCTACGGGTCGGAGAGTATCGAATTTAAATCCCGGGCAGCAGTCTTCCTGGGCATCCTTACCGAAAATCCTTGCTGTGCCATTTTTCTGATTGGAAACTTCGCGGGAAATTGTAGTTGGCCCCGGGAAAGGAACTGGCCCCCTCCTACCCCGACTGTGTGAATATTAACTCGCCAATGGCTTCATACGAGGTGAGTCAACTTTTTGGGTTAAACACTGAAAAAATGAGTGAAACAAGCAAATGAATACTTATTCGTGCGGGTTATTAAACAAATCATGAGTTTAAGCACAAAGACCTAGTCTAGTCTAAGTAGAGAGCGGTAATTTATAATATCAATATTAAAACTACAAAGTTCTCTTGTACCTACTCTCTGTAAGAAATATGCGCTTTGACTCTTTCTGCTCTTCAATCTGTTTGCGTGATCGTTTCCACCTCAGAAAACGGATCAGTGTAAAATATACATAACAGAAAAATAATGCGCTTCGAATTTACGTTATAGATTAAGCCCTTCGATATTAAACTTAAGCTGTCTTTATTTAATCTGCAAATTGAGGACTCCTGATCTTCTCTTACAATTAACAGATTGGACGACACAAGCATCCATGCCCCGGGCAGTGAAAATCCTCCCCGGGCGGGATTCGGGGATCGACAGACGAGATATTTACCCCGCCACCACCTTGGCCGGCGATATTAGAGAAACTCTCACCTTAACTCATCTAAGAAATTTATTACACTGTTGAGGGTACATATGAATCAAATAATTGCTACCTGGAATATTACTGTGAGCTTGAATGAAGGTAATGATGAATACATAAACTTTATTTTTGCAGTATACCTCATTTTACGGTTAACAGTGTCAAATTCGTTGGAATTGGTTCAGCGACATTTTCCTAAACTAGCTGTGGCTTTACGAGTCTCAATAACTCCTAGAGGTTATCGCAATGGCATGCTCCTGCTAGATAGAGATTGCTCCTGCTATCTCCTCTTCATAGATTTCTCAGCTCAGATAAAAGACATTTGTGGTAGAATGACTGCAGCTTTGGCTTCATTTATTCCCATAGTCGTTATCTCTCTTTATTTCTATTGTCTTCATGATTGGAGGTGTTTCTTTGAATAACGTAAACAAGGTATAACTGCATCCGGGTGTGTGCAGTTGCCCTTACACTGAAATAACGTGAAGATATAGAACATTCATGGGAATTTTTTTTTCAAGCTAGTAGAAATACGATGTTTTGGATATTAATTTTGCATTTTCAGCTTAGAGAAATGGCAGTGACCCGATATACAAACACTGTACTATGTTGTGCCAAAAGGTATCTTAGAGCTTATTTTAATACAAATTTTCCTTAATATCCCTCTCTGGTTCGTGAATTGTGATTGAATACCTTCAAAGTCACAGCCTGCCACCTTTCTGGGCACTATATGGTTACTTACTTGATAATAATATGCCTGATTTTTGTGGGACATCCCTCTACCGTCAGACACTTGATTTTCCTTTTCCGTGTAGCTTCTTTCAGGGTTATATCTCCTACAGAGTAAAGGAATTCTATTTCAACAAGTCCTTCACGGACAATAATGCCGTCAGGAGAGGCCTCAAGGAAAGGTAAATCGGGATCAATGAAGGACCCGCAAGGAAGTATATTTAACACCTTCCTGCTCCCGCAGTAGTTTTATACTAATACGCTATGTATTGTCTTTTCCGTATTGCATAGCAACAGTTTTTCAGATACAATCATGTTTCTCATTGCTGAAGACAACATCCTTTGGTAGTTCACGTAGTTTATTGCAGCAGCTATGAATACGGTCATATATGCACTCAATTTTTCATATTGGAATCGCCTTTAATGGCCTAGAACTAAACATTTTTTGCGTATACACTGCTGTCTCCCTCAGCTACTGGCGTATTTAAGTTAACGCCATAAATTTATTCACCACATTTGTAACCCTCTAATGTAATTACACATTCCATGTTGGAAGAGGAAGAAGTGGAAGGCCAGTTTTATAGCATAAGTGACCTTTTGGCTTCAATTCTATTACTTCCGCAGGTTTACAAAAGGTTGAGTATTTATTTTTTTTATCCCAGTAAAAATAACCTTTTCTTTCATCACCCAATTAGCCCTGCCTGTAATGAATAGAGAAAATAGAGAACATTTACCGTGGCTCATTCATCAGTTGTCAGTTACATGCCAATGCCAATGCAAATGCCAATGTAAGGCATACTCCAGATTTGAGTAAAGAATCTAAATTATAATGATAAATCCCACCACAAGTCCTCAGTATTCACTACCATATAAGGTTATATTATCGTTTGAAATTTCAGATATATGCATTGAATCTGAAAAATCTTTATTTTTAGCGGAGTAATGCTTAACTTTATAATGTTCACTCATTCATTCTTCGAAACAATATTGCTTTGACACGACTGGTAAGTTTATCAATAAAATCCTTCGTATAGATAAATCGCTTTCGGTATTTTGTTGACAATAACGGGCAAAAACATGTGAAACCAAGGATCAAAAGCTGAAAGAAACGTTTGCCACTTACCAGGCTAGGTAATGAGTCACACAAATGATCTCTTCGCCCATTTACAGCTTCAGGGATGTGCGGTACCCCTTCGGAATCAAAGTCCTCCATTTCTTCAGTTCTATGAGCATACTCCAATGCAGCTATTTCCATTTCCTCGGTGACAGTTGCAAAAAGCACATCACTGAGTTCTTTCTTATGCTTAATATATGTCCTTTGGCCTTTATTACTTATATTATGTCATATGACCTTGGTAACTTACAAAAAATTTGAAGGCGATCAATTAAAACTAAACTTGAAGAGAATTTAGACCCCACTCATGCACCCTCTCAACTTCTGCATTTCGACGTCATTTAAAACAGCTCTTCGTTTTAGAATCTTCGCAAAGTATTTGGTACGTAGCGTACAAAGAGTACGATCCTGTATACTTGCTGCCTATATTGTACGATCGTGCATACTTATTTGTAAAGGCCTCTTTAACTAGGTCCTCTTCGGACTTCGCGTGGTCTTACTTATTTTCCTCTGAAGCAATTGATTAGCCAAGGGAAAAAATTGATCCACCTACTCTTCTACATGAGGAATAATGATCTATTTTTACTTTCCCATTCTTGTAGATTTCTGATACTTTTTCTGGAAGTTGAGCGCACGCATTTCTCTCTCAGCAGCTGCTTAATGAAGTTCAGTCGCTCTCTCCATGCGTTTGTTTAAAGTGCGATGAATTCCCACGTTACTAACTCATATGTATATCCTGCGATCAGTTGTGTTAAAAATGTTCTGTAGAGACTTTTTGGCCATTAAGTACGCCTGATTTGTGATCAGTTTCTGACCCCAGAGTTTTTCGTAATATATTTTCTCATTCATTTTCTAAGCCCCAATAAAAAAACTTTGACTCGAAAGATTTTAAATGTAGGTAATTCTGTGGGAAATTAGGGGGTGGATTGTTGAGGTTAGTTGTTACTGCAGGCCGCAGTAGGTGCAAATATATAAATAAAAATATTCCTGAAATAGCATAGGTTAAAATCAAACCAATCGCTAGCCTCAGGTAATTTTTTGAATTAATCACCCATTCCATATATTTGTCAAAAACTGCATTTTTACAGAAAATTAGGAGATGGAACTTAGTTTACGTGCCTCAAAATTATGATATTGGCAAACATTGTATGTCCAATGGTAACAATCATCGGCTGTTTTTTGTTAAGCACTCAAGATGGCATACTCTGCTCAATGAACGCTGCATCAATTTCAGTAAAGGTCAACTCCCCTTTAAAATAAACGATTAATAATCCAAATCGGCAGCCCTCTCTCGGAAAAGAATTAATTCATACGCAGGCTTCAAAGTAAAGTTGGCAATAAACTGATTTTGCATTGACGTGCTCGCTGTCACCATTGGCTATTTAAACCGATATGAATAAAACATTCAATTATTTTAGTTCCCGTAATTGTTTACTTATGCATTGCTACGGTGAATTCATTTACGAAATGATGAATTGATCTTGACAGATGCTAATTGAACGTTAAGCTGTACGGGCTTTTTATATTATTGATAATACCTGAGTGTTTACTCGAGGATCAGATAAGATTTAGTCTTTGCTGCGTTCAACTAAAAATTTGCAACTATGGCATGTTGGTTAAAGGCACTAAATATTATAATCCTAATAGGTTTTTAAAATATTTGAATAAGTTGGTGATTTTACGGAGAAAATGCTTCATTTATTCAGCATATTTCCCTTCACCTTAGTACAAATATTCCCATTGGCATCTCAAAGTGAATGCTTGAGTATTTATGTATTTTTCTGTGTGAAATTCCACATTTTTCAATTATGTACATAAACATTGGAACTTTACAAAACATCCATTTCAATCTTCTTATTACTATAAATATTTGAAGTAATTTTCCTCTTATTTTCCTTTCCAAGCTCGTTAAAACGGTAGGTGTCCAAGGGTGCTGCTCTAGTTGGATGATATTTTGGAATGTTACTCTAGTCCATATCCTTTGTCTTAGTAAAATATGATTGCAGGTGGACGTAAAATAATGATTAGCAGCATAGGAGAATCCGATATATGTATATATTCCATGTAGGGATAGATCGGTTCCACTTTTTTTCGGTTCCGATTTGGTTCTTAACTTCGGTTCTCGGTTCCGATTCTTAATTTACCACTTACTTTGCATTTCTTAGTGGTAAGATAAGATAATCAATATTCTTTTTCAGAGACATACTGCTTGAAAAAGAATACCTACTTCATTTTATTTTTGTGTTATATATACTATATTATGATATAATTTACGAAAATGATATGAGGACTCGCACCTCCAAAGTAGGTGGACGTAACATATACCTATAAATCAGAATATCCTTATTACGGAGGTATTTCATCACTTACTAAAATTGGATGTAATAAAATAAAGCATATAGTCATTTTAACGTCTGAATTAGAATAACTCGCGGCAACTTTGAAGCATCTAAGTACACTATTTTACCAGGTTTTAATGTGAAGCCTCCCTTTACACAGTGTGAGCAGGTTTCAAACTGGTTTTCGTGCCAATTATTTCGGTACCGATTATTTTTGGCCTCGGTTCTGGTTCTAAGCTCAAGAACCGGTGGAACCGAGAACCGAAGAACCGAACCGACCCATCCCTAATTCTATGATTACTTAAATTTGTAGAAAGATATGTGGTCATCAATCGTAATAGATATATAATATATATCATTTATGTATATTGTTCATTTAATACCCGTTGTGGCGTCGATCATTTATAGTTTTAGTTTGTGACTGGTGTTTGTTATCACCATTAAACATTGAACAGACACATTGATAGAATAATGCAATTTTTAAAGAAACAGCTTTTAAAAATGGGCAATTTCTTTCGGAAGAAAATCATAAATAATCCCACGTACTAAATGCATCTGAAATTGGTAATATATATAGATTCAAATGTTGTTCAATATTTAGAACAATATTTTATTTTTTTAGTTTCTCTGAAAGGTATTGAGTGGAGAAAAGGATATGGATCAAACTACTTCAAACCACTACGCTGCAAGCCTCCGCAAAGTGTGTTTTTACATTACCAGCCATGGTATTCGGGTTGAGAAGAAAAAAAGTACGGAAAAACTGGAATACTCTTTAGGAAAATATGCCTATAGATTTTTTTCTGTAGGTGGTGCGTGGGGATACTGAAAGTTTTAATCTTTTAATTAGATAGTTGACTTGAATTTCTTTCTTTCCTTTCTTGAATTATAGTTTCTATCTGTCCCGCTGATTCCCTGTGATGGTTAAAAACTTATATGTAGTTTACTACGCAACGTACACATTTTACGTATATGCATTTTTCCTTGGCATCTTATTCGATTCTAGAGTAAAAAATGTGTAAATAAAACCCAGAATGCTCTACTCACATTTCCTATTTATCAACAACCAATAACATCTATTATCTTTACGTTTTCTACTGTTTATTAGTCTCGAGCATCTCCAACACACTACCAAAATATGGTATGGTATGGTATGGTATATGATGCTCAAATATATATCTGAAGTTGAGTGATACCCAGAATAATTCTGGGGACAAAAAAGGATTATATAACTTAACATCCTGAGTTTGGTGAATAATATTACATATGTAGCATGCCCTCTTTGAAGTCAATAAAAAGTGGCCTCTTCGCTACGTTTTGAATAAATTAGAGCTGTTCTTAAACTGGTTTTGGTTAAGTTTTGGCTCTTACGATCTATAGGTTTATCACCAGCTTTACCATTTCTAACTTCTTCTTGGTAATATTTTGCCAAGAAACGTCTTTGTTTAGGTATGCGAAGATACAATTCTCGCTTTGAAACATACAACATATGGCTTTTTTATTGGTAATGGCTATTATGGTTTATGGCTTATTTGGCTTACTTATTAATTATGTCCACTGCAAAGAGTAAATTTCGAAATATTGAACTTGCTATCATATTTAAGATCGACAAAGAACATAGTGAAATATTGCTGTTTCTCAATGGGAACAGCTGCCGTTCTTTCCTCTGAGGTAATACACCAAGAATAGTAATACAAGGCCTACGCCACAGGGTCTTCGCTGGGCAATCCTTTCTCGATGCTTTTTTCCTTACGTAAGGAACTCATCCACTTCCTACTCATACCACCTGAGCCCACTTCTAAACGTAACTCCTCCTTGAGGAGGGACCGAGATATACTGCAGATGCGGCTGGCCCGGGATGAAATGAATAATAAGCAAGGTTACTTGTACGTTTACTCTACTATAGCTACTATAGTCTACTATTGCTTTATTCAACTATAGCTACGATATTTGTATTGTTTGGGACGAAACTCACAAACCATGCTGTAGAATAAAATTGCATTAACGAATACATTCTACTGAGAATATTTTGTATTCATAAATTGTGGACACGAATTTCTAGTGCCGAGAATTTTAAGATGGAAACGTGAGCTGTGAACTGCTTGATGGATTTTCTGCAATTTATTTGGCTAATCATGGCAAAAGGAGCTTAAAAATCAAGACAACGTTCATGATGAGGAATAAACAAAAACCTAGATACCTACTATCATCTCATCATCGGTCAACAATCCTAGGATTGGTATGATGCAGCCCTGCACTCGATTCTTTTATCAACCAACCTCTTTGCCTTGGTAAGTTCTTTGTCAATATATGTTATATTCATGATGAAGAATAAACAAAGTGACTCCTTATACCAATAATCATTATAGCAAATAACGTTCTTTTCAGCAACCCTTCTGCTAGTTTGAAAAGAAAGAAAATATTCGGTGAAAATGGTGGCCAACCTCTTACGTAATTCCTATCTTTCACATCCTTCACGACTTGTTCCACATATCTCAAACAAGGCTTTCCTTTGCCGTTCTTCCCATTCACTTTTCTTTCCCCCGACGATTGTCTTCATCAGGCCATCGTGTCTTACGAAATGGCCAAATGCGTTGTCCCGTCTTCTTCTTAGGGTTTTCAGCAGACTTCTCTTTTCTACCACTCTCCTTAAGTTTTCTACGTTTGTCACTTTATCCATTTTATCTTCATCAGTCTTCAGTAGCACCACTTTTCGAATGCTTCCACTCTTTTCTTCCTTCGCTGCTGTCATTACCCATGCCACACTGCCGTAAAGAAACATGCTCCAGATATGCATCCTGATGAATTGTTTCCTTACTTCTGCGCTTGTATTTCCAGATGTAAGCAGATGCTTCTTTTGATAGAATGCCCTCTTTCCCTGAGCTATTCTACTGACTATTTCTTTCTTGCTCCGTCCATCGTTTGTTACGCGGCTTCCCAGGTAACAGAACTCTTTCACCTCTTCCAGGTTTTTTTCCCCTATTTTAACGTTGGTTTTGGCCTCTTCTCTCTTGCGGAACACCAATACCTTGGTTTTCTTCTTATTGATCTTTAGATGATATCCGGTCATTGTCCTTTCCTTGGTTATTAGAGTCTTATTCAGATTCTTCTCTGTCTCTGCTACGAGTGCTACGTCATTAGCGAATCGTAGCATGCTAATTTTTTCTCCGTGGATATTCACTCCAGAAGACTTCTCTTTGATTTCACTGATGGCTCTCTGGATGTAAACATTAAAAATTACAGGAGATAGTGCACAACCTGGTCTCACTCCTTTCCTTGTTTCTGCTTCTTCTTTGCTGGATCCAGATTTTATCACAGCTATTTGGTTTTTATACAAACTGTGGATAATTCTTCGTTCATTGTAGGATACTCCAATTCCTTTCCGAATTCAAAGCATTGAATTCCAATCAACGTTGTCAAAAGCCTTCTCTAAATCCACAAATGTAATGAACATCGGTTTTTCCTTCTCCATTCTGTTCTCTATGAGCAGCCTATGGGCCAATATTGCTTCTCTTGTACCCGTACTTTTCCGAAATCCGAATTTATCTTCATTCTTATCTTTATCTTCATTCAGGAACTCCTCTGCTTTTCGTTCTATTCTTCTGTAGATAATTCATGTCAATATCTTCGACGCATAAGTCATCAGGTCCTTAGTCCTAAATTTTTCGCATTTCTCCGCTCTCTTATTTTTAGGAATAGGAATGATGATGTTTTTCTCTAAGTCCCTGGGTGTTTCTCCAGTTGAATATATATCGCAGATGGCTTTGTATATATGGGTTAATGTCTTCTCTCCTGCATTTTTAATTAGTTCTGCGGGAATATCATCAATTCCTGATGCCTTGTTTATCCGAAGATTCCTTACTGCTGCGTCGAATTCCGATCTTAATATTGATGCTCCCATATCATCCTTTTCGATCACATTCAAGCTGAGATTGTTTCCCTTGCACATCTCTTCGAGATATCCTTTCCATCTCTTCGCTTTGTCTTCATTTTCAATAAAAAGTTCTTCATTCTTGTCCCTTATGGCATTGCATCTTGCACTCAGTTCTTTGAAGTGGTACCCCACTATCCTATAGGCAGCTTGCACCTTTCCAAGTTCATGGTTGTTTTGTACATCTTCGCATAGATTATTCATCCACATTTCTCTAGCTTTCCTAGCTTTGCGACTTACTTCGTTCCTTATTCTTTTGTATCAAAGTATTCCTTCTTCAGTTTTCACATTCTTGTACTTTATCCTTTCTTCAATCAGCACTAAGACTTCTTCCGTGACTCATGGCTTCTTCTTGACAACTTTTCTTCTTCCAAGAACTTATTTTGCGGCTTCCTGTAGTCTACATTTCATTTTTCCCAACGCTCTTCCAATACTGATTTCCCAGAAATGTCCTTTCCTATATTGTTACCCACTGCTTTTGAAATGCCAGCTGATGTTGAGCCTCCTTCAGTTTTTCTACTCGCCATATATTCTTCTTTGTTTTCTTCAATTTCTTGAATTTTAGAAGGCATTTCATCATCACTAAATTATGGTCACTGTAGTCTATTTTCTTTTGTCTCCTGGCATTTTCCAAATGTGTACCTTCTTTGGTTGTGATTTTTAAACAATGTGTTGGCAACCACTAAGTTAGGTGGTGTTCAGAACTCCAGCTGTCTTTCTCCCCTTTCGTTTCGGTTTCCCAATCTATATTTCCCATTAATTCTTCCATCTGGACCTTTGCGGACGACAGCGTTCCAGTCTCATAAAATAATTAGGTTTTCTTCTCCTCTTTCCTGTGATTTTCCTCCTCCAATTTCCGTGATATCTTCATGGACATCTTCCACATCTTCATCTTCGTAGTCCAAATAAGGCATGTAAACTTGCACCACAATGGTATCTGTAGGCTTAGTTTCAATTTTCACCAATATAATCCTCCAACTGTACCTACTGCAGAACAAGAACTTCACACGCAGTCCTACACTCTTCCTAAGCATTATGCCTTCTCCAGCGTTACCATTCAGTTATCGGGTGTGAATAATTCTCTAACTTCCACTTCAAAAGTCTCCTTCTTCGGGCCATCTCATTTCACTGATTCCTAATACATCGAGATCCATTCTCCGGATTTCTACCTTCATGTTCTCCAGTCTTCCGCAGGTCCGAAGTGATCGCACGTTCCACCTTCCTACCCTAAAATGTGTGTCACACTTGACTGATGTACTCTCTAGGGTAGTCCCCGCCCGGAGGTCTGAATGGGGGATTATTTTACCTCCGGAATATTTTATTGGAGAGGATTCCATCACGCCTTGATAAAAAAAGAAAGGAGTGGAGTAGTTGCAACTCCTCGGGATAATTATGTGGCGATTTCCCCTTGCCTTCCCCATGGTAGTACTACAGCCGTTAAAGTAAATGTTACCATGCCTGTAGTGAAATGAGTGTCGCTAATCCAACCACTGTGGTCTCCACCTTCACTCATATGTAGAAGAGCTGCTGCCCTCTCCTACGGGTGCTATGAAGCATAATTTTTGGCGGCCTCCCGTTACCAAGTCACGGCATCTTCATAGGTTCTGTATTATTTTAAGGCCTACCTTACCTAGAGATAGACCAATACACCCTCGGAATGCCGTCACTTTTTGTCCCCGACTGCTTATTCGACGAGTAAACTCGTTATCTCGCAGCTAACCTCTATATCCAGAGGTCGACCCATCATTAGCAACCAGGTGGACGCACGCGGTGGCTTTAAGCTCAGCCGCGAGCGGAAGCTTTTACAAAGCAGAATGGAACAATCCGTTCGTAAACATGCATTTATCCTCGTATCGGTTAAGGAATGTTTCTTTCAACGCGATAGAAAAAGTGTCAGGTACTTTCGTATTCTTGCAGATGGAATATCGGATTCGGTGGACGCTTACGTGTACAGGGTCTCGGAAGCAAAGAGCTGGAGCAAAAATGTTTTGCTTTGAAGCGGAGTGCGGAGAAGTTGTGAGAGGTCAAGTGATGCTAGGAGATGTATCGATAACAATTCACAAGTGCCTCCCTTCGCAAGGCATGGAATAATTTGTCTGGCAAGAGGCTCACACTATCCTAGTTAATCTTGGTAGGTACTTGGTATTTAAGTCTTCACTTTTCTTGTTAAAAATCTTGTCGGCATATGTTTTTATATTCCATCTTCATCATCATACAGAATTCCTAAGATTAGTTTGTTGGAGCTTTTCACTCGATTTTATAATCAGCTTCTCTTCACATCTACGTAATCTCACAGATGAGTCTTTCTAATGCAATTCAACCAGTTTCCTTGTCTCTTGACGATTGTCTTCATCAGCCCTTGTCTTCGTTGTCTCATTATGCGGCCGATTAAGTGTTCCCGTATTCCTCTCAGGGTTTTCAAAAGACTTTTCTTTTCTCCCACTCTTCCTTGGACTTCCTCGTAACTCACTTGGTCGATCCATTTAATCTTCATCATTCTTCTGAAGTACCAAATTTCGGATGATTCCAGCCTTGAATTCCCTATTGCTATCGTCCAAGTCTCACTTCTATAAAGAATAATGCTTCTGATATATATTCTGATGAATTGGTTTCTTATTTCCAGCTGTACTTTGTTGTTTACTAGTATAAAATTTATTTTTTACGTCATCACTAGCTTTCTTATTAATTGAAACTGAAAAGGAACCGTAATCATGTGAATAGTTCATTATATTATTAATTTTCATGTACATTCGTTTTTTTTCACCGTACCAGTTTAAGTTGAAACATTATACTCTGGGATCATTAGTCACATGCACCATGGGTCGTAGTTCTTTTGTGAGACAGCAAGTTTTTCTCCATCCATCATGAATGATAGCAACTAGTAATTTCCCTTGTTAGAGGTTTTATTATCATTATATTGTAGACATATATTAGTGTTGTTGGTTTTATCATTGTATTTGTATTCCCTTTTTGTCAGTGTAGTTATACATTAATGTGCAAGGATAAAATTATTAAACAGAGAAATAGTGCTTACTGTATGATCACAATTTTATATTGCAAAAATGACCCATATTATTTTTAAGGCCTTCTATCTTTAACATTCATTATAAACGCTCGCAACAAATCCTATCGTTGTATTCTGTGCCACAAATTTTCATTGCATGTCTATAATCAGTTTCGTGTTTAGGTATTGATAAAGTTAATTAAACTTTTAATTTGTTGGGCTTTGCTATCTTGGTCTATGAATTATTTTTGCTCAGTTGGCTTTACCATCAGTTCTGTCTAATTAACTGTCTATTAGACTCTGCAACTATAATTACATAAACTCTATAGATATATTTTTATATATGAAACAACTGGGCCGGTTTCCTTGGACTGTTCCATGTACTTTTGGCTGGAAAAGGAAAAAAATCAATGATCCCCAAGAGTATCTTTTTCACAAGAACAAATGGTGCCTTTGAGAACTTCACACCTGAGTACTAGATACACCAGCCGCTAAAGATAACGTCTGGGAGTCTCACCTTTTTCGTTTATTTAATAAAATGTCCGAAACAGCATGTGTTTACCTCTTTTCTCTTTCAAATATCATTTATTCGGAAAGGCGTGGCCTGAATGTTTTAAAGGGATATCGCGGTCAACTTTGCTTTCCAAACGTAGCCCTTTTCCTGTCAGTCAAAATCTTTAAAGCAATTAAACGTGGGATATCTCCTTTTGCTGTCTTAATCGGATTGTTTGCTCCACATTTTATGATATGGGTAGGTAAACTTTGGCAGCTTAATACTGGATTGAATAAAGCATTGCGCCACGGTACAGGAGGTCCCATGTTTTAATGCTCGTAATGCTAACGCATTCTTCTGGTTAGCCTGGGTGAGCGAGATTTCCTGGATATCGAAACCACCTGTGACAATTCAAATATGAAAAGGAAAGGACTATCCCTCTTACATGTGATCATTCCATGCACCGTAGAAGGTCCTCCCAATAAAATGACTCATTAACTTGCTCTAAGCTCAAGTCAAAATAAATATATTAGTTAATTGATTAATAATTATTTAATTGCGTGAAGAAAAACAAGGTGCGAACCGGTTGTAATAAAAGCTCTTCTAGCTTGGGAGCCGGTTTTGGCTCGGCTATTTTGTGAATTCTGTTTGTCTCTCGATAATCGGACGGAGACGCACCTCAAACCTATTTGGAAGGAATTAACCTCAATCACCAGCGGTGAAAACAAGAACCCTCGTAAATATGAGAATTAATCATTTGAAACCATGTTAAATGCTATGTATAAATATATTTATAGCCATCATTAACCTGGTTTGACGCACCCCTCCCTACCATTCTTCTATCGGCTATCTATTCATAATGTAATAATTCCTTCTCTTACATCACTCCCTGCTTGATCCATACCTCCATAGGTATCTCGTATAAAACACTCTTTTTCGACCCTTCCATCCACTTTCTTGACTAATGTCTTCATCAGACCAAGATATAACTTATGAAGGTGGAACGGATCCTATGGAAGGGTCTTTCTCCAAAAGTTTTCACTACCTTCCTGCTTTCTCACGCTCTAGTTAGAACTTATTCGTTTCTCATTCCACTATTAATGTTTAACCTTCATCATTATACCATAATTATATTATGCATAAGCTTTCATTTTCTACTTTTCTAAGACTACAATGGACGACGCTTCACCGCCAAAAAGGGACGGGCTCCAGCTGTAAATTCCAAAGAACTACTTCCCTATTTCCAGCAGTTGACAAATGCTTTTTGAATGAATTATATTTAAATATGAATCAAAGATATTCTTGAATGATAAAAATAAACAGAAAAAAACTGCCTTCGTGGACATTTTTGAAAATAATTTTTCTAAAGTAATTAAAATGATATTTCTTAAAATATATTCTTCGGTATTATTTTCTTAATAGTGTTGCACTAGCCATGGAACCATAATTAAGAAATTTGACACTATCTAAGATTCCCTGTTTCTTTTCTGCTTTGGTAAATGCTACTTTTTCAGCGGTCTAATAGTTTCAACTTATTGACATATTAGTCTTATAACATGGAAACTCTTCCCTTTATGTAATTTATGCTTACTAAAAAATTCGTCGCAGCATCATGTACTCTATTGTTTAAATCTATAATGTAGTCACTTAGCTGACTAAAGGATAACTGAATCGGTAAAATTCTATGAATATCATTGAATTTACAAGAGCCTCATTTTTATTTAAGTGTAATGTTAGTGTTGATTTAGTCTTCATTCAATGGGTATTCAACATCATCTTTAGACGTTCCATTCTGATGTGATGGCTTACGGATGAATTTTCGTAATAAAATTAGAGAATTTATTATAAAATACACTGCATTTTTAAAACTTGATATGACATTCAGCGATAGCGTATTGTTAGTCAGAACAGGGATGTCGTTAGCCATTTTTCATCTTTGACTTCTCTCCAGTCTGGTGTCTTGTTACACGAGAACACTCGTGGGTGTCTTCTCTTACCTAATTGTTATGAAGTAATGAGAAGATTAAATCTCCATGCGCTAAATATATGGTTAAATTAATATTTTTTTGGAGTCAAAGCACCGTTTTATTTCACAGTAATTTTCGCTGTGGAATAGACAAGTATTTTTCTTCCATCTTATATTAATATGATAGCTTCTTTGGGTAGAATTCTTTTGTAACTCACAAAATCACGAATCGTTACTAATTATAGTTTTACATATGATGCATTAAACAAGGAACTGAAGTTCTCAACAGTGTTTCTACTCCTTTATTCTTACTCCTAATTTCAATTCATATTGTTTAAATTAGCGCCTGCTTTAGATGTGGAGTTACTGCTGCCTTTATACCTTCCTTCATAAATTAATAAAATATGTCTGGATTTTGATATGAAATTTTTCCACCGTACGGATATATATTTGCGCAGCATTAGATTGCTAGTATGGCCCTGCATCTATCTATTTCTTCACTAAATGAGGATAAATTCATTTGCAGTAATGGTTCGGAATGGGTGCTGTGTGCATAGTAATGAAGCACTAATTGAATTTCGAGTTACGCTGTTCAAGAACGACCATAGAAATGCGACCTGCCCTCCCATTTTAGTCTGTGTGTGGTAAACTGTAGCGTACGCTCAAAGCAATTATGGTAGCTGGGTTGTATGGATTCACAGTCTAAGTAAAAAGAGTAACCTTAATTTGTTCTGGGTAACTATATTCTCGTTTGCTTTGCTGCAGTCGCAAACTAGCATTATTGCTTAACTTAAGGGAACCACTTCGATGTACATTGCCTTCTTAAAAATTCAATTTTGACACCTATTTTAATTCTAAACCTAGGGTAAAATGTGTAAATATTAATTTACTGTTGCTCCAATAGCATTTCCCTTACCTGGAAAGCTAAATATACCATAAGTAATTACATACAATCCACTTATATATTCATTCCATGGAAAATAATGGCATTTAATGAAGTTTACGGACCATTACTCTTTCTCCTGGTCCTATTGTAATGAGAGGCAATTTATGGATCGAGATTTCTCGGGAACCAAATATTTACCAGCTCTGCCTCCTATCTGATAATCATCTCTATCTAAACTCCATTTCACGAGAGCATTTAAAAGGCCATGTTTTGAAACATTTCGTGGTATGTTTTACAGTCCTAATGTTACTATTCATAGTAACAAGGACAAGAGGTTCATTACTCAGTAATAAGTGTGTCGTGAGAGTTCAGCAAGTGACCAGCAAAGCGAGGTTTTATTCGTATATTCTGTAATTTAGTGGTGGACGGAGAAATATGTGATTAAGAATTTTCATATCGGCGGGAAATAATGAATATTGACAGATGATCCTTAGTTAATCACCATATACACGTTCATTAGAGGAGTAAATTTTATAATGAGAGGGAGAGGATTAATTTACGATAACACGCTAATCATTCATTTTTTAAATTCGAATACTTTGGCAAGACTCGTTCACATTTTTAGACTCCTAAATTCCAAAGTTGTTTCGCAGACTACATTTATTTTTTCTGAATTGAGACCGACAGTTCAAGGAATTAGCCTAACCATGCTCCCACCCAATAATTGGTTGTACCCTCATAAACTTGAGATTTTGATCCTTCGGTGTTATCTAACTCCTGTATTCCTCTTGCATATGTTCGAGGAAATTCCCAAAATTTAATCGCCTTTCCTTACAGGAATTGATTTCCGTGTCCCTCTTATTGATCCCTTTATTTTTTTCCGTGCACAGGTCAGTTGATGTGAACCTTTGGTCGGAGGTTCCCCTGCCAGCCTATTCCAATCAAGAGTCGGATAAGACCACGCGGCTCAATTTCCTCGGTAGAGGTCAAACTCCTCGAGGGCGATAGTGGGCAGGAGAGGTTATAAATGCAGGGGTAGAGGAAGGTTTCAAGGGTTCACTCTGAGAGGGGGGATTGGATGGAGGGAGGAGGTGCTAAGGGATTAAAACCGAGACGAGAAAGAGAGAAAGCGTCGGGATTTGCAGCTGACCGTGCGGAATAGGAGGCGTGAGCCGATGATTCAAAAAGGGACTGTGAAAATTTTAGAGGGGGAGTGAGTGAGTGGCAGTCCGCCATTTGGGGAAGAAATATTTTCGAGGTTGTTTCAAAGAGGAGGGCTTCCCTTTCTCCTTCCTCGGCTGTTTCCTCCCCTTTCGCGCATTAGCATTCGCCACTGTGGGGGAAGAAAGGAAGGAGAAAGGGACGGAAGAAGTAAAAAGAACCAACGGTCAGGAACCTTCTGATCTCACCCTTTTTCTGTCTCTCTTCGCCTCCCTCGCTCGCACTGAGTTTTCTTTCTCTTTCCTCTCTCTCCCTTGGGATTATGGAATATTAGCTCGGCAAGGGGAAACAAAAACAGATCCACCGGCAACGGGGAGAGGAAAGTTACGGGGTCTGGGCAAGGAAAATTAGCGGGTGGAAATAATAAATTGGTGGTGGGCAGAGGGAGGCTGCCTCGGTGTTTGAGTATCAGGGGAGTGAAAAAGTGGGCAGAAGGAGGGCGAGTGACGGAGGCGACAAGTGAGTGCCGTAACGGAGGAAGAGAGAGAGGGGGAGGAAAGATGAAAGAGCGAGAGGGAAATGAAGGCGAGTAAATTATGCCGGGGTCAAAGAAACGAGATAAAATTCCTAGTGGATAGGGTCGAGGTCTGGAGAACTCTATTTCACAAGAGAGCTGCTTATATTTTTTAATCAACAGAGGCATGAGCTGCAGTAATGCCGCCAGAGGAAGAAAGCCGGTGAGTTGCACAGAGACCAACTTTCCCGCGTCATGGGTGAAAATATTGGAAATAACCGGCAGTGAGACAAAAAGTAGTGCCTTTGAGGGAATGAGAATGAAAAGTTATTATTTAAGATAAGGTCAAAAACTTCACTTCCAGAAACAATGGTGAGGTGATAAGAGGAGTAGGGCACCAATGCAGTGTTGAAGCATACCAGTTATGCAGCGTTACATTAAACTTATGGACTGAATAATTGCGTGAGAGCTACGCTATTTAGCATTATATCAGTGGGAAATCATTCAAATAGAGTGAAAGAGTTTTTGGCCGAAAAAATTAATTCTTTCTCCTGGACAATTTCAATATCAGCATGAAAAAATCTTGTTCGGATGACAAAAAAGTGAAAGGTCCTTGAAGCCACCACCTATTAACTTCAGGAAAATCTATTACATGTGGGAGACACCAATGTGTACAAAGGAAAGAAAGACATTGATATCAAGGAAAGAAAAAAAGGGTAATGCATAATATCAAATACAAGAGGGGGGGATAGAATAGACGAGATGTTTTCGACCATCGAAGGGAGGTCGTGATATGCCTGGGGAAAAGTGAAAGGAATCAGTCGTGGGGCGTGAGCTGAAAGCCGGAAAGAAAAGGACGCCGAAATGGGATAAGGAGGGAGTGAGGGAAGAAGTAAAAGATCAGCGGGAAGAGCAAAGAGCGGTAGTGATAAGAGATAATCGGAGAAAAGGGAAACAGTAGTCGTTCTGGCGAACGGGCGAGAGAACAGAAGGCCACGGATTAGTCGAAATCGAAGTGAGTTTTTTTTCTAGGTCTTGATGAATAATATAGGAGAGAGCCCGTGAAAAGGGAATGAATAGATTGTGATGTCGTTGGCATGAGTCGCGAGAAAGGAGGCTAATGTTCCTGAGGGGGTGGAATATTTCAGATGGGTGGGAGACTAGGTTCTATCTTTTGAAACTGGAGAAGTCCTCTAGAATCTCAGAAAGGGAATAATTAACAGTTTTTAACAGCACGAAATCAAGAGTGTCTTGAGCTTCAAATTGAGCAGGGAAACTTAGCGTATAGAGCCTGCAAATAATCTCGAGGAAAGAACATTTTTGGTCGTTGAAAAACGCTTAGTATACTATTGTAAGAATTGGCTGTGGAAATATCAAATCAATAGGTAAATTAAAGGGACAGGGAAAATTTGTTGTATTCAAGGTAATGGATTAGTGAAGAAGGAAAGAAATGTAAATTCGGAGGGCTATATTATTTGCTCTCGAAAGCATATCAGCGGTAACTGAAGAAAATGAACAAAACTTTTTGATTCATTTAGCAATTTAGAATATAACATTTTGAAAATCGTGCTTTAAAATTAATGTGCTGAGGAAACAAATACTGAAGTTAGCGTGAGAGCATTTTCTTTTTCTGCTGAAAATGTAATCAATTTATACATCTACAAGCTTTGAACTGTTATAAATATTTTAATAGATTCTTATTGAATAAATTAAAGAGGTTTTCTTTACAATAAGAGAAAACGGAGGTACTTGAAAGTTAACTACATGTAATGTGGCTGTACATATTGAGACAAATATTCGTTGCAGTTTCTGCTTTTACCTCCCCTCCTACTGTTCCTAAAAGCAATATTATGAAAAAAATGTTTAGAAATGAGAGACTAGGTGTTAACTAGAAAGTGAGAGATACTATAAGCTCTGCATTGGTATTTATTTAGATTTGAACTAAGGGTGTCAAAGAATGATTAAGTAGGAAAATAACAAAAATTTTGCTTCGTAAGGAAAAACTGTGGGCACCGTCAAAACTTTAAATTTATTTCCAAAACGAGCAATAATATCACTTTTGAAAAAGTTATCCCCAAGTGCCAGTGAGAGGAAGCTGCTGTGGTATTATTCACGGAGACACTTGAAGCTTTGATGGGATACAGGCCAAGGGTCGAGCGTATATTCATCGTTCTCCGCAAACGTGTCAATGGACTAGCCGCAGACTCATGAGCGACAGGCATCTCACGAAAGAATAATAAAGGGTTAAGTCAGTGTTGTGGCCGCGGAGATTTTTTTAAAGGGAGACGAAGGAGGTGAAGTGGCGCCTGCGTATTGATGGGAAGGAGGAGCGGAGGAGGAAGAGGAGGATAGAGAGGAGGAGGAGGAGAGGAAGATGCCCATCGTGTTCGGGCGGTGCGTGGGGCGGGAGCGCAGGGGCGAGGGGGCGACCAAGGCGGGGCCCGCCCCTCCCGCCCCCGCCCGCCGCCGCTTCCCCTTCACGATCTGCCGGCGACAGTCGTCGCTCGTGGGCGCCGGCGAAGCAGCGGTGCCCGCCGTCGCGGTTGTGTCCCACGGACGCCTCCCAGACCTTCCTGCCGTCAGGAAACCCTCGCCGACGGCCTCCCGGCGCTGCGGACGCTGCCGGAGGCTCGAACTCACCGACAGGGCTACTCCCCTCCGCGCGTCCTCCACGCGGCAGGAGCTGGTCGTCGTCGTGCCCTCGTCCTCCGAACTCCGGTGCGGCGATCCGGCGAACTCCGACGCCGGAGCGGAGGGCCGCTCCACCTCCACGGCGGCCGGGGCGGAGGCGCCGTCTTCGGCGGCGCCCAGTGGTCGGGCCAAGTCGCCCCGGAGGTTCTCCAAGACGAGGAAGGTGCATCGGCAGGAGAGCGGTCCGGCTACGGCGGGGGGCGGTGCGGCGGCCGGGGAGGCGGGCGGCGGGGGCGTCGTCCCCCAGCCACCCCCGTCCTCCGCCGCCGCCGCCGACCCCCCGTCCGCCGCCCCCGCCGCCCGGCACCGACATCATCGCCAGCAACCGGAGGAGGATGCGGCGGCCGTGGCGGAAGGCGGGGGCAGCCACACGGCGCACGCCACTTCCTCTTCGTCCACTTCCCTGGCCACGTGGGTGATCAAGAGGGTGCAGAACCTGAGGCTCTTCCAGCCCAAGAGGGGTGAGTGGACCAATCTATTTTTCTTTTCTAACCGGACAATGCTCAGTGAAGCGCTTTCTCCAACTCTCAGTAACGCTGAAAGATCGAATTCGTTATTTCTTGTATCTGGTGGTGAAGATATTGAGATGTCAATTTAGTGCCAAACTCTATCCCCTAACACCATTAACGATTTCTATTAATGCGGAACTGTTCAAGGCACGTTAAGAAAAACACTGAGAGTAATCGGAACAGTTACCATAGAATAGACCCTTTCTTATGAATCCATTTCTTGATGAAACCATCAACAAATTGACCGGGACTCGACTTGCCGTGTTCGTTTGCAGTAATTGAAATGATGTAAACACTTTTTGTTCCGTTGCTCTTCTCACTGCCACTGCCTTTATTTCGATGAGAAGTCTTGAGAGTGAATCAGGTTCGTCATTCCTCTGACTGCTCTCTCACAGGACCTGGGCCCGAACTCAGGCGGTGGCAGCAAATTTATATGGAAAACAGGTTCCCCAACACTGAGTTGAGGGGTTTTTAGTTTCATATATTACGATACCGTCAAATGGGACGTAAAAATACGGGCAGTAGGTCGCATTTCGTTAAGTATAGGTGCCGCCGCTGGATACTTTTCCTCCCTTCTTTTTTTCCCTACAAGTTAAATACCTTTCTATTCGTGAGTAATTCAATGGCATCAGATCGGCGACAGAGCAGTGACTTCCTTTTTTACTAGCTAAACAAAGTCAAATACATGGAAGTCAACATTTGCCCAATGATTCTTGGGTTTTATGGCAGATGGTATTTAACTAACTTGCCCTTGATACTCGGGATCATATGAAACTCACCACATACTTTTTTGCGACTGCCATTCGAGTCGTACACAGCATGTATTCACTATCGTCTGCCATGCCCTCCCGAGGACATAATAGTTGAGCAATTGTTGGATTGTCGTTGGCTTCCTATTTTCTGCCAAGGATCGTTAACAGAATTTGACAGAGACAACTCAATCATGTTGATCAATTTCTTTACTTTATTATAAAACACCTCCAAGTTAAAAGGCAAGCTACGAGCACAGATGAAAATTATTGCCCCGACATGGAAGAGATTAAATTAAAAAAAATAGCGAATGTGCATGAAAGGGATATCAGCTGCGTGATAGAGAAGAACCTTTGTACGTGAGTTCATTCAGTAATTATAATTCTCCTGCATTGTGTCTGGGTTCAAAGCAGTTCCTTTGAATAAACTTTAATTGTATTGTATTTGCTTTCATTGAAATGAGTTGTTGCGTGAAAAAGGCTTTTAAAAACTTCACCCCAGAGATTTAAAAATTAAATTTTCTAAATCTAATATTTTCGTCGCGTGTTCTTGAGCTCTGAAAACAAGCAGACTTTTATCCCATTAATTACAATTTTACAGCGTATTTCATGCAAATTAGACGCTTTCAGATAAAAAACCCATGAATATAAGACCTGAAGTAATATTTTACCCTTTTTTACCACAGTCTCGCCCCCACAGCAAAAACGTTTTTGATTCAAATACCATATTTTTTATTGGGCAGTGGAACTTCGGTGGTATTTATTTTTGGCTTTTAGGCATAAGAATAGACCTAATATTTTTTTATCATTTTACTATCACTGAAGATAATTCTCCTTTTGCGGAAGTAAAATTATCGTGCTGAAACAACTGAACGCAAAACTAAATACGTCACTTAGCAGACGAAGAGGAAAATTAACATTAAATTATCTCGTAAATTATCAGTCTACTCCAGCCACTACTTCTATTCTATCGTCTGTTCCCGAGCTCTATTGAGAATCATTGTCATAGAACGGCAACGTCCCGACGCATTTGGCGAACGAAAGAGCTCCGTGAAATCGTTGCCAACTCAACTGAAACTCCGCTCTGCTCCTCACAGTTGGGGGTGAGTGTATCTCCACTCCTCGGCGGGGAAAAGATTTCGTTGCTGGGCGGCGATGGGTTGAGTCATTCGGAACGCACCGCATTCACGAATGGTCTTGCCAGCACAAGCTTCCCGCGTGGGAAGACGGTGCGCATTAATCACAGTAAACGAACCTTAAAGAGTTCCACCGTAGAGTAAGATGCGTGAGTCATCAAATTTAGGGACTGCTTTAGATAGACCACCCTGAATGTAGTCTCTTCGTAGGATCCGCGAAATTTACGGTGGTGTGATAGACGGAGAATAAGCGCGTTTGAGCAAAGCTCCGACTTCGGAAATCATTATCACCTTTAAAATGACAGCATTCCTGTCCCTTATTTTTATTACTATCGGTTAAATTCTTTTCTTTATCCGCTAGGTAATTTCATGCTCTTTTTTGTCATTATTAATACTATTTCTCGACTCTTTCTACGGTGGTTATGCTACTTTTTTCTATCTTTTTTCGCTGGCTTACTTTGTAAATTTTATCTTTCTATATTTGATTGGATTATTTTCATGTAGTTATCGAAAATCATAAGTAATGTAGCATAATGTTGAAAATCTCATAGGACGTACACTCACATGCAACCTCCTTCCTCAGAGTTCTACTGCGTTTTACTCTTCTGAGGAAGGAGGTTGTATGCCTCCGAAAATTTAAACAAGTATGTTTTATTTTGTGTATTTTCTTTCTCAGCCATAAGTCGCAATGCTAAATTTATAAATAGTGATTTATACCCTCTCGCTTTACCCTGTGTAATGAGCTTTCTCGGAGACTACTATCAGTTTTGAAGGTAACGAACTCTCTTCGCAGCCTTTACAATGTAAAATGACATTGGATGTTTGATCACAGGTTGCTCAAGCAAGGAAGTGCCTAATTTTCATTGACAGTCTGTTTACATGGCATTAAATGAATTCGTAAACGCCTGAGGGCATTAAGTTTATTCAAAAATAAAGTTACCGTAGTGAGTGAATTAGGGTTTTTAAATATTTTATCATGAATTATCACTATTATTTTCCGTGCACGTTGTCTTTAATAGGAAATCCATTATTTAAAACATGCTGGAGTAAAAAGTGTAGATGTTACATAATTAATTACTGTAAACGTTGTGAAATTCTTAAAAACATTATCTCTCAATTCAACCCTACATGGTATGCTATAAATTTCGGGTAAGTGGATAAATTTATTACATAGTTACTCAAAGCATGAGAGTATTCGTAGTTCTAATTTTAGAGGAAAAATTTGTATTTGCTAATGAATCTTTTCCCTCAACCAAGGGCATGAGTGTAAAAGGGAGAGTAGTAAAATCTATCTTATGGGTCTATGATTTTGTTTTAATCAATGATTTCTCAGCCAAAACTAACCCTTTTACAGGAGAAATATGACAATTGAAAATAGTACATAAATACTAAGATCGAAAGGTTTAATATTACCGTTTTCCCTAATGCATCATCTCAAGGGTCGCTGACCTTCGATAAGATGTTCTGACATTTTCTTGAACTCATCGCTCACTTTTTAACCGGACTCCGTAGATCTACACATGCAGTAAATCGTTCTATTAGTCAAGCGTGAGAAGTAATGGGCCGGGGAGGAGGGGCTGTGGTTTACCGTTGGCGGGCGGAGTCAGGGTGACAGGCTTTAAATGCCATCGACTTGCCTCCAGCGTAAACCATTCCAGCCCGGTCGTAAAATCTAACCAAGCACTGAAGGAAGGAAAGGAAAATGCACATTTTGGGTTAGATGTTCGAGGACAAAATTAATGATGCGAGGCCTGTTGAATACAGAACTAGAATATGTTTCCAACACTAACAGCAGTTTTAGTAACAGCAAGGACTCATTGTGCTTTCACCTTCTATATTTCTGTGCTTAAATAATAAATGGCGCAAACCACTTTCCCCTATTGGTTGATCATGAGTCGTTGTTTAGTGCTCCACGATGTTTTTTGCCATGTTCTCAAGTGGTGAATGCTAACGTCAGAAATTGAGCGACGTGTTTATTTTAAATGTTTAGACAAACTTGAATCAAACAATTCGGAAACTTTAAAAATGCCTGCCTTATTTTACTGATTACTCATGCTCACGCGGAGGACTGCATGTTAATCGCGCGTGTTTGAGTATCCTAAAAATTTAGTGAAAGACAGCATATGTTGAAAGCCGATCTACTCTAGTGAAACTTATTTATTAATCTAATTAACACTTTATTAAACCTTTAACTTGAGCATCAAATGATGTTGAAAATATTATCTTCACTTTCCGAGTCTCTAACCCTATGCTCGACTATTTTTAAGGCTATAAATATTTATAGATCAAGTAATAACAAACCCAGCCTTAAGCATACGAAATAACTAATTTCAATATTTTTTACTTCTTAGACTTACGAATGCTTTTGCAGAATTGGTCCAAAATGTTTTCAAACTAAACCAAAGCGAAAATATTCCTATAGGAAGTGTATGTTAACATCGTGCAACAAGTATGTACCGGTGATAACCTACCTCAAATAATCACCATTCGTATTGAAACATTGGTGGATACTCATACAAACCTGAAAATAACACATTAAATGCGTTTGGAAAACAGTCTTCACCAAAAGAAGAAAAAGCTCGTCCAAGGAAGTACAAATTCAAAATAGGTTCATTGTCTTTTTTATCAGGGATTTAATTCAAGGAAGGAATGGTATTAAGGGTAATTTAGGGGTATAAAATATGAAATAATGAATTCTGGGAGGTTTAACAATAGATTACATTGCTATTTGGAAGTTTTTGAAAAGATGAGAAAAAGAGACATAATAAAATTATAAATATTCACGCAATGCGGTAAATTGTGACTTTGATCCTTTTACCAAAAGTAATACTAGGTTCTTAAGGTTCACGTTTCTTGTTACTTAATGTGGTCGAGAAGAAAATTTTTGTTCCTAAATCATCTGACAGAACTATAGAGAGTGATCACCTTCACTTCTTTTTCACTTACTGTGGTTAAGAAGTGAATGGCTGGTACCTAAATGATCTGACATAACTATAGAAAGCGATGGTCTACATATTTGGCTAGTGGAAAACAAGACTACATTTTACATGCACCTCATGATGCTTGATACTATAATAATGATCGCTTCTTATTGATGCATTTGAACCAGAACTCTCGATTTCACGGCAAGAGCTGTAGTTAATTCCAATGCGCCTGTTATTCGGCGGACGCACTCGGTATCTTTCAGTTCCTACCCCTTCATTTGCAGTTTCAGCCCCTATAATGGAAGGTCAGTTGAAGGATTCTATCTAGCAAAACTAGAGGGGATTACTATCCCCGTGAATATGCTGGCGGTGCGGATTCGAATGAATTATATTAGGTGCGTAGACGTAATTGTCTGATTGCACTGGAAAAAGAGGGCGCAGTGTAATCATCGACGCCGGGAAGTTGAATCTCACTCAGCTCATCCATTCACAATAACAGCCAGAGGAAAATATAGCTATCTTATTTTGAAAATCCAAATAGCATTTGACCAAGGTAATTTCATCGACATTTATAAAACAACATGCAAGCTGTAGGTGTTATTCACACCCATGGTCATTGGTTGAGTTAACATGTGGTCACTCTTTAGAGGTCATTCTACTAATATGTGTTCTGGATCGTATTTATTGAGATTTGATACGTGTACAGCACGTTGTCTTGCGGTTTAATCTCTGTAGTCAGCATTTGTATCAGCATCACTTTCACATAAATATTGTACGTTATGCACATTCGTCTAGATTGCAGGAAATTATGAATACAAATACTTATTTGTATTTATATTTTCCTGCAATTTATATTTATATTTTCCTACACTAGTAGGTCGCGTAGGGATCCCAGTTTTTGAGATCTGGTTGCTTCAAATAGAGTGCATATTATACCTAAAGCCCGTTTCACACGATACTTGATCCAGCACAAGATCTAGTGTACTAGCCACTACTTGATATTGAGGACAGAAACTAGCATGATTGGAACCGTCCTAATAGGTTTCACACGATCATTGACTTGTGCTTTCTATGAAGCGATTATTCCATATGATTCCATTACAATTAAAAAAAGAGAAGTTTGCACAGCGTCTGTAACGTGACTTGATTGGTCGATGGCTACTGGGCTCTACTAGAATTCTAGTACCGCATCAAGTATGAAATCCAGTAGCTCATCGAGTATACTAGTGATCATGCTTGCTAGCCAGCATACTGGTTCTATTCACACCATACTGGAAATCTAGTATACTTGCTAGTATACTCGACCTTATGCTGAATCAAGTACCGTGTGAAACTGCTTAAGAGTGATTTGGAGGTTTTTCCGAGTTTTGCTGTCAACGCTTCGTAAAAGAAAATATCATTCACGTGAATATAGCTCGTTTTCTAATCTCAAAATAAATGGCGTTAATGCACTTGAAAACAAATTGATCGTATGTATGAGAGGGTGGAGACCTTTACATGGGGGATCCATTTCAAGAGGGGAATGACTATTCTAAACCATCCACAGTTATCAAATTGATTAATACAATATGTTGAAAAGGACAGTTAAACATTTTGACTAAATAATTTATATTTGTATCATAACTTATAACTTTGCACTATCCGCAGCTATAATAGTCATAAGAAAATAGTAATTATAAAGTATTCATTCCTCTATTGAAATTGACAGCTTATGATCGTAGCTTATGATAATTCCGTACAGCAAAATTTAAATGTGTTATTATGAAAGGATGCTAAATATAAGTGACAAACTATTCTGTCGAGTAATGTTTATATGTAAGAAGATATATATTTATATGTAGTAATGGTTTATATGTAGTTATAGTATAGTATATATATATTATACTTCTAGTATATATATTATATATACTAGTTATAGTATATATTAGGTGGTATGGTTTATATGTACGAAGATATATATTTATATGTAGTATATATATATTTATATGTAGTAATGGTTTATATGTAAGAAGATTTGGTAGAAGTCTATTGGAGGAAGGCGTGAATAATCTAAAGTAAGACTTGTCAATATTGATAGAAGTTCTACTTGTCAGTCCACCCAACTTCCATTCAGCGAGGCAACGTCAGTTATAGTTTTGCCCCGGGCAAAGTTTTCGATTTCTTTGGAGTTTCTCTTAGAGTTTACGTGAAGCGTGGTTCTATTTCTGAGCATTTGTTTTCTGAGTTTAGCCTTGAATGTAGCCATCCCTTGAATTTCAGTTTTCCCAAACGTATTTTTTCTCAATAAACTAAAAACCCTGAACCATGACTTGGGCTCTGCCACTTTAGTATGTATAATGTAAGTGCAGGATGAATTTGATACATATTCAAGCGCGTAAGTTACTGTAGTTGAATAATTTCTCTCAAATCTATAATATGTCAGAGATAGGAGGTATTTGGTATTGATAAATACAAATTGACTACATTTTGACAAAATTATTGCAACACTCAATCGGTTTAATTCACATGCATGTCACAGTATTAAGTTAGAAACATCTGGTTGAAAAGCAGCCTCATTTCATTTGGCTAATCAGTATGAACTTGTCACTACGTTTACGGATAATAATGACATGATGATAAAGGGTTTGAAAAACATTTTAATGAGCCCACCTTACTATTATAATTGCTATTATAATTGGAATTGCCTGGAACAGGTAGAAAAAAGGTTTATTCCTTGATTACGTGTTATAAAGGTGTAACATTTGAAAGAAAACATTTTAACTGCTTTAATTTATCAACAAATGTCACGTCAGAACTATCTACTTTGAGTGGTTTTGCATCATGGACCAAATAGATACCATTTTATTTACGTCCCCACGATGATGCCAAAAATGTGTTTACTATTTTTATTGGGCGTTCTAAGAGACGCATTACCATGTTTAAAAAAATATATGCGTTTACTCTGCGAACTAGAGGTATTGAAATGGAAAAATTAATATCAAGCATTTTATTTTGCAAGTTAAATTTTTTTTAAGAAGTATATTTCCTAATTATTTAAAATTTTCGGGATTTAGACGACTAAATTTGCCAGTTTAACATGCGTGAGGTCTCAGACATTGAACAAAAACGTAAGCATAATATTTTAAGATAAATTTTTTTACAATTGTCGCCAGTTACTGTATTGGCAGCATTAGTTGCGTTAATACCGTACGCCGCAAATGGGATTTAAAAAATCATTTTTCAAAAAATTGTCTGGCTTGCGCTGATACAAGCCGGCATTGTAAGCACGGTTAATGGGGGAATATTTTCCTGTTCTTTCTTTTTTATGCTCGTTATCTTACCAAGACAATGGAGACATCCAAGGATCGTTTTTAAGACAAAGCAGCCTTTACCCTCAGCTTCATCTCCGGTATATTCATGCTGCCGTTATGACAAAATCTTGTACCTTTGAATAGGTTTTGGTTCGGAGAGAAACTAATCAAAGAAAGGTAGTAAGTACAAAAAGGAATTGACCTTGATGAGAAAAGCAGATAATCATGTTACAATGGAAATGAAAAGATTATCTTTTTAGAGCAGATTGCAGGATTTGATCACAAGATGTGGCGAGAGGATAATTTCCTCTGGATAATTATTTTATGGGAAATCTACGTGATGTCGTTATGCGTCGTCGAATACTGCTAACTAATGGGCAATGATATGGTATATGATATTTATAAAAAAACAATAGTAATTCTTGACTGAATATGGAAGTCTCAACTTCTGTCCATTACTTGGTCTTAACACCTCAGTAATTATTGCATTCTGTCCGAGTTGTCGGCGTTGCAAATCATTCCACTTCATCTTCCATTCTGTTAATCGAAAATTGTCTTGATCGATTCATTGATTTTCCCTTAAACTTACTCTAAAACTTAGGTGGTCTGCTGCTTCGTAGATAACCAAGGAAATTAAAGATGAAATTAGAGGAAGAGACCGATTACGACGCGCCTTTATCCGGACGCAAATTTTGAACTCTACACGAAATATTTTTAGAACAGCAAAATTTTGTCTAGGGCTTAGTTACTAAATCCTATAGAAGGTACTATATGGCTACCTATTCGCAACTCACAAATCTAAATGAAAAATAGGGAGAATTGAGAACTGACGTCTAATTCAATAGACGATATTTTGGTAAGGTTTTTAAGAATCATCATCAGCAGTGATTCCTACTCTGCTCAACATCTTTAATTCTTCCTTATTGACCGGCATATTCCCTTCCTTCTGGAAGTTCTTCCTAATTTGACCATTAAGAAAGTTAAAAAAAATTATTGTTTCACTAATTTACTAATTCATTTACTAGTTCATTTAATAACAAATTAGTTGACACTAATTTATTGTTAGATGTATACTTATTGTGCAACATTTCAATTTTAATATGATGAATAAAATTACTCCTATTTATGCTCTGTATGCTACACTATAGCTTATTTTTTTTACTACCCACACACAACAGAAAGATACTTTTCTCTCACGGGAACATTTCCATTGAATCCCGATTACTTTGAAAAGAATAGAGGAAGTATTAAATCTCATTTAACTCGCATCACGCTAACGTTATTATCATGTATTGCCTGATTTTATTATCACTTATGGGAACGTTACCTAATAAGTGAATAGGCACGTTACACAGTGGGCTGAAATTGAGAAAATGGCCAAAAATCTCTGTAGTCGTAATTATTGATAAATGAATGTAACTTTTTACAGAACATCTAATTCAAAGATGCTAGGATTCTTATTTAAAGTGATCTAGAACATAATGTTGTACCTATAGGAGGGTATTCACAGCTACAAATGGCGAAAACTTATGCGGGATATACGAGTATACTAGCCAGGGGCAAGGCGAAAATATGATGCTGGTATATCAACGGAAAGAAAAAAATCCTCTGATTGATAACAACATTAAAGCTAGTAAGTAACTGAGAATAGAATAACTAAAGATTAAAAATTGCTGTTGGGTCTTTAAACATGAAATATTTTCCATTGAAGCGTAATAATAAAGAAAAGTGCTATTAACAAATAATTTTTATTGTTCAATGCTTAGAACAATGGTATGCCATTTAATCTCCCATTCTGACTCAGAGAATGAAGATTCTTCGTATTCCAGAAAATTTTCCTCTATCACAAGAAGATTTTTCACCTCCTCCGGTAATTTTGTCACTTCACGTGGAAATCCCGTAGAACAAGAAATATAAGGATCTGATGACAAATTTCTCGATAACTTCGCTTATATTTGTGCCGGGCTTCAAAAGCCTCTTCGTAAATCTGTTCAATCTGAATAATGGCATGTTTCATAATTCCCGGTCCATGTATCAAAACTTTATGGAAAGTCGGTGGCATATAACACCATGGATTAAGGTTCAAATACAATTTAGCTGTGTTAGGACAATACTTCGAGAACACGGCATTATTTATTTGATGTTCAGTAGATACAGCTCTCAAAATTATTGAGAAGCGGGTAATGAGTTCCTCGGAAATTTCTAGAAAAGGATTTTACATGACAGATGATTAGGATTGTTGATTACTCATTTTTGTGAGTAACAAGCTGTCATCTTTCAAATCTGATTTATTCCACATTTACTTGTAGCGAGAGTGACCAGATCTTCCATTGAAACCCCACTTACATATCAATTTACACCCTGAAGCGAAAATTTCCTTACCTGATCCTTCAATGCAAGAAATAATTCTTGCAGCTGTATGATAAAGCAGAGACTGTTCACACTTTTCTTCTGAAATGATTATCCCTTCCGGATAATCCACCTTTTTTGCTGCTTTTACCCTTTCATAATTTGGATATTTATCGTGCCCATGAAATTTCAGTTTCCCGAATGAGGAAATATTGACCCTTCGTCAATTGCGCCGTCACAATCAGAAAAACAGCTTCATCTTCCGAGAGCTCTCTTTTTGGAGTGTCTTTAGCTCTCCATTTAGTAAGAATTCGCTTCCCTCTTGTTGAGGTTGTAGTCGTCACCTCTTTCACAACCTTCGCCGCTGTATCGTCTCCTGCAGCGCGTAATTCCATCGAAATTCCATACACTTAACTCCTCTAGTGAAATGGAACTTCTCAATTTCACTACTTTTCTACGCCTTCCACGAGGTGTGCTTTCTGTTAAGCCTAAAATAATGATAAATAAAGAAATAAATAATAATATTTCGTAACATAAGAAAACAAGGAATGAAATATTCAGCTAGTTGCTTACGTCTTATCATTTTCCGTTAACATTAACACTCACCACAAGCAGATGCACATGGGAGATATTTTAACACAGCGGCAGGAAGTCTTATCGGCTGTTTTAACCAAATTCTATTTTTCTTTATAAATCTGCTGTCTAATCTGGAGTACTCAGTCCACTTTCGGAAATACTGATGAAAAAACTCTTTTTTAATGAAGGCCGCAAGCAAAGTTTGTAATTTCCTGTCTCCTTCCAAATTAAGTTTCTTGTGTAAAAACTCTAGCTTAGACGATTTCTTCTGCTCCATGGACACTCATCTTTTTCCAAGAGCCAACTATGTAAATCTTGGCGAGTGACTTTCGTTGAATCCATAGCTGGGCAATGACACTGTGAACGTCCTTCGGCACAAACCTCGACAACGAATACTGAAGACAGATTGATGTCAAGCACTCGGCCACAAATGAACAGAACACTCTAGCCAATCGCATAGAGGGCATATTTTGGAAAAACTAAGTTTGCAGAATGGTAACATGCACGTGTTGAAAGTGAAAGAACAAATCTGGGTGCATACGGGAGTAGCCGCCTCGGACAAAGGACATGGGGAGCGCGCGAACCGTTAGGTTTATTGCCGCCCGCACGCGGGTGCGGGATTAGACCCAAGGGTTAAAAGCATTAGAACAGGGTACATGCCATGACAGCAGCGCAAAGAATAACTGGTAAGTGCTGTGCACTCAGGTTTTAGGGAAAATCCAGCTTCTCAAACAGACTGCTATGCATTTAACGCTAAGTTCCTGGGTGCCTACGACGTGTGTGCCGCGTCAAGGGGCGCGAGACCCGCCCGACATCATTTTGCTTTACCACGAAAAAAAAGAAGGGGTGCAAGTTGGTGCAAGATATTTCTTTTCCTTCTGATAATATAGACTTCAATCTAACTCCTGGTGTTTATATCTCAGGAGTGGCAAGCGGCGATAAGTACTTTTTTCCTAGCAACGGGTAAAAAATCATCAAAAAACAGTGATATTTTGAACAAATTATTAAGTTATTAAATAAAAGGGTTGGCCGTAAAACATTTATCTCTTTAATATCTAGAAGAATAATGCTATAAACATATTTTCTTAAAATTTCCTAATTCCTTATGATGCCCCAATGCCTGGGAAACAAACATTGAAATGTTTCGTAAAAATCGGGCATTCAGGATTTCATAGATTTTTATTATATTTGGCGGGTTGTAATAATTAAATATATACTTTTGAAAAAAATAAAATTCATTTTTACATCACATGTACCTTCTAAAATGTGGATTTTTCATTCCCGGTTCTAAATACACAAGTCGAAAATTCGATTTTTGTCCAGCTTTGTTCGATTTCATCCCACTGTGTGTTGTAGCCAATGTAGACTAAAGAAATATTTCTGATTTGGAAACGGTCTATCATATAATTAAAATATATTATTGAATCTCACCAAACCAAGTTGACTGCAGATAGAAAAGGATACATGATTAATACATTCGTTGTTTTTAAATCTAAGATTTGGTTAACTGCAACCCTTCATCATTCCCTGGTCATAGCTCAGTAACATACTGGTTCTCTTTTCCTGAATCTCTCTTTATTTTCTGCACGTACGTATCCGTTGGCCTTCATCAATGGAATCGAGATGGTGTGCTGGTTGAGTCCTGGCCTCTAATGCTGAGGTCTCAAGCTGGAATCTTGGCGACGACAGATTTTTTACAGCTATCACAAAGCTACAAGGGAAGATGGCGTCGACTGAGGAGTCACTGTGTTGCTCTTGCAAATTTACGGTGGAAATATCGGAAAAAATTATTTCTTGCGACTTGTTTGGTAATATATTACACCATAAATGCACTGGTCTACACGATATTTGTTTAAAAGTTCTACGCAACTACAATTTCATCCACTGGAAGTGTTTTTCTTGTCACTTTCGTAAGTATCGGTTCGACAAAATGGCAACCGATAAAGAAAATCTCAAATACGAGCTACCATCCATTAAGCAAAACTTTACAATGACCTTGAATCCGGTGACTACTTCAGATCATAACCAAAACTTTACTACTGTCTGTGACCCCGGTATATCTGATCATAGTCTGGTATCAACAATTTTTTGTTCCACCCTCCACAAATATTTACCAATGGTAAAAGCTACACCACGTGATCATTTAATGACATTAACATCTATCAATTTGAACTCTATCAATTTGAACTCATGCTAAAAAATCAAAATTGGGATCAGATTTATGATGCGACAACCTTGGATCAAGGTTTTGGCTACTATTATCGCTCATTTAGACATTACTTTGAGTCTTGTTTTCCATTAGATAATCGTAAACTTTATTACAAAATTAATCCTAAGCAATGGTTGACTGATGAGATTCGAAATAATTCAGTTTTTATTTAAAATTTTGCTGCCTCTATCAAAATTTCTGGAAATCTCGAGAAAAAACTATTCTATAAGGAAAATCTGAAGTATTACCGTAAGTTAATTACTACCTCTAAGAAAACTTACAATGATAATAAATTACTTACTTCCAGCAATAAATCTAAGAAAGCCTGGGAACTTATTAATGAAGGTAAAGGAAAGAAATCCCAACAACCTACTCTCCCTAAACTATTTGACCAGGAACCCAGCTTGGGCACAAACTATCCATCTTTAGCAAACAAATTAATAGCCACTTTCCTACTTCTCCCGGACCTCCAGCATCCCAAGCAAAATCTCCTTCTTATAATTTACTAACATCCTTTTTCACAAGACCTTGCTTTGAATCTGAACTTAAATCTATTGTATCCAAACTTGAGTAATAAATTAAGCTCGGGTACAGATGAAATTCCAGGCAGAGTTATTTACCACAGCTTGGATTTTATAAAAGCTCCATTGCTGTACTTAATAAATGAATCTATAACCTAAGGTATTTTTTCCTCTATGTTTAAAAAGTCAAAACTAGTCCGTCTGTAAAAATAATGGATGCATCAATACTCTTATTAATGATAGGCCAATTGGCATCCAAAATACCTTTTCTAAAACCTTTGAAAAGGCTTTATATCTTCAATTAATATCATATCTTGAACGAAAAGGTATAATTTATAATTCACAATTTGGATTTAGATGTGGTAAATCTACCATGACTGCTATGTACCAAACCATTAATAGTATTTTAGGTTCTATAGATAGGTAACATGAAACTCTAGGGCTATTTGTTGACATGTCAAAGGCTTTTGACCGTGTTAATCATGACCGGCTTTTTATGAAATTAGATAGTATGGGAATTAGGGGGCTTCCTCTTAAATGGCTAAAGTCCTATCTCAATAATCGCTTCCAGGTTGCAACATTATCGGTTGACAGGAATAAATTTTCATCTAAGGCATGTAATATTTCCTCAGGTGTCCCACAATGATCAATCCTGGGTCCCCTGTTCTTTTTGATGTATATCAATAACCTACCCGATTATTTAAGGGATATTGATGGGATAAAACCAGTACCTTATGCTGACGATATCAACGTGATTCTATCTGCTGGCTCTTGCCACTCTCTTATTCATAAATCAAGGTCTGTATGTGAAAAAATAAATAACTGGTGTTATGACAACTACATTAGCCTAAATGTAAGGAAAAGTAAAATAGTCTACTTCTCGCACCACAAAAATATTATGAGAGTATGCTTGTTAATATAAATGGCCGATCAATTGAACAAGTCTCAGTTGTTAAGTTTTCGGATATCTCCTTGAGTGCCAACCTTTCATGAGAGACTCAAATTAATCATATCCTTCATAAAATGTGTTCAACTTGTTACCTGTTAAGGCATTTACGTGCAACCATGAGTAAAGCAATCATGCTAAATTCATATTATGGTGAATTGTACTCTCATATTGCCTATAGTATTATTTTCTGGGGCTCTGGCAAAATCTCTCCTACCGTCTTCAAACTTTAAAAGAAAGCAAACGTTAATAATTTCTGGCAAACATAACAATTCACCATCCAAACCAATATTTTAATCTACAAATTTTGCCCTTCCATTTGTATACATTATGTTATTAATCTTGTATATAAAAAACATTATGAACATCAATGATTACTCATTGAATTGTAACTACCATCACTATTTTACGAGAAGTTATGATGACATACACGATGAATCTATAAGAACTAAAGCTGCAAAAATTGGCCCCAAATAAATAGGTTTTCGATTAATTAACAATTTACCTACCAACAAATATTAGAAATGCAAAAAAGGTTACCACTTTTAAAATAAATCTCAACGCATGCTTACTTAAAAAGATGTACTACTCAATTGAGGAATACCTGAATGAAAATGGAAATTGCTGGGTTTCTCTATGTACTACATTGCAACACTGATTGTGCCTTTCGCTAAGAGCAGGGTAGTGCTGACGCTGATTTTCTCCCCACCCTTCCTTTGTTCTCTGAAAAAAGACCTACTTCTACCCCACCTATTCTAAATAGCGCAAACTACCTCAGCTGTCGGTCTTCTCCACCAAATAATTTTGGCATTAGTCTGCTTTCCTCATTGGGTCATTTTTACTATTTTTCCCGTAATTATGTTCTTATCATGAATTGTGCATGGCATATATTAAGGTGCTAAGCTTTATGCACGCTTCGCGGTTGAGAGGGATATCGGCTTTTCTGTCTCAGAAAATTGTAAACATAGTCCCGATGGGCCTGGCAAACGGACATAATCAAGGACCAGTGAGTGATTAAAGGGAATGGGAATGGTGATGTCGCGGAATCAACTTCGGAAAGAAGGCAGAGAGCGAGAGAAGGAGAATGGGAGTGACGTAGTATAGCTCTCAGTGCTAGGGGACTTCGGATCTCAAGGGAGTGAGACAGGCGGGGGCTTGGTACAAATTGAGCATTCCGAGCCGTCCTCCGAAAACCCCTCCTCCCCGCGGTCCATATTTTCACTCCGCACATCCCCTTCGATCTCCCGTCTCCATAGCTGCGGCTTCACTGCCAGGGTCACCCAGAACCGCAAAATCATAGCATTACGACAAAGGCAGCACTAATTTTGAATTCAGGTCAGACCTCACTCGCGACAATGCGAGTCGAGTCTCTTAATGAGTCCATGAAATCAAAAGCGCTCGACTACTAATGCGTACCAATGCGCACTTGTCTTTTCAAGCAGCCGTATTTCCACATTAATACATCAATCTAATGGGGAAGCACCGAAAAATAGCATCTAATAATGATTCTCTGGTAAAATCCTTTCTAGGGCGATTTCTAGCGGCTGAAGAAAAACCATTGCATGTGGTTTAATAATAAATAATTTGATTAAGTTTCTTAACCCTCAACAAGTTAGTTGTCATTTTCGGAGAAACTTCATTAAATAACATGCTAACATCCAGGGCTGATATTATTTTCGCAACAAATATGGTGAAATTTTAAGTATGGTGCTCGAAGTATGTTCTATTATCGATTTTAAAGAGGTTACTCATACTTTTTCTTCGACTTATGCAACTTTCAGTGCATTCGTGTTATGAAGTTGCATAACTCTAAGGATGCTAATTACATTTACATGCTCCATGCTTCATGTGTTGCAAATTACGCTTCGTTGATTAAATTACACTGTAAATTAAGACAGCGAGCATGCTACAGAACTGAATTATATTATGTCGTTTGACTCTATAAGATGCGGATTTCAGGTATTGGTTGTTTTCCTAAAAATCTACCGCTAAATTTTGAGTTTTCTGTGTTGAGCTTTGGTTTTGAAATGCCGGCTGGTAATTTTGCAGGATTTAAAGTAGGAATGTGCGAATAGTGTCCGCGAGTACTCGAATACCTCGAATAGTGTAAAATATTCGATATTCGGATCTCGAACAATTATGCTAATTAAACGACCTCGAATACTTTTGAATATCGCACCATACACCATTGGGTGTCCATTAGGGTGGGCCGAAAAAAGGTTTTTTTTCCAGATCAAATTTGCCCTATGCGGAAAAGTTGTGTACTGATATGAGGATCTTGCATGCAAAATTTTTTCGAAATCGGATAATATTAACCACTGCCGCCCGAGCTCTAAAGTTTAAAATTTTGCGAAAATTCAGGCGGAAATGGGGATCAAACGGTTTTGGAGAATAATTTGAGGCGAATACTGGAATATTGGTAAATATCAACGATAGATACATGTTTTTAGATTACAACACTGAAATGTGAAGTTTATTTGATGAAATCTATGGCTTAAACAATGCCTTAGAATAAACAGCTAATTTATAATGCAGGCAACCCGCACAACAACAAAAAATTTTACACGCTCCAAGCATCACTTCAAATAGATCACTTTCGGGAGCCGAATTTGGGATAAATTAATATTTTTTCGAATGCAGTTCCTTTATAAATGTCTCATACTTCATTTGGGTATAGATAATACATTAAAACAGACGGTAAAGTTAATTTTTTTTAAACTAACCTCAATTATGATGAAGAATTTTATGTAAGTTAAGCTATTACCAAAAAAAATCAGTTAATCAAGGTAGGATTAAGGCACAGCCTGATCACCAAATATTTATTTAAGTAGCCCTCTGCTATTTTCGTGGAGAAACTACCCAGAACTCACCACGAGGAGGTGGCTACTATCGAGTTCCACCCGTGCTCTCCCAAACCACCCTTCCATGGGGCACGTTTGTAGGTATCTGGCTATCACCGGTTCTTATTATACCTTATGCTGTGCTTTATTTTCAAATTTTGGTTGAAGTTTTCGGCCTTTTATGCATGATAATGCCAATTCATGCCTGCTTTCTGGACTGCACACGGATTTTGACGCCACCGTGATCATTTGTACCATCCTTTCAACTGTTTTTGTGTAGCATGCAAATGGGGGTACTTTCAGCAAAGCCCCTTCCTTCAGAATATCTCCAAAATCCTTTCTTATGATATCAGCTATTAAAGGTGGTTGAGTTACCGCTACTGTTTTCCAGTCAACTAAGTGGACGTAATCTTGTGCATCAAAATTCATAGTTGGAAGTTCGAATTTCCTAAATTCCTTCTTCTGATTTTCCTTTGATTTTAATATTTTTTCAACGGCCATTTCACGGATCGGTCTTCTCTTTTCGGCAAGCATTGCAAGCAGAATATTCTCTGGGTGAGAAAAAAGAGCGTTTCCCTGAATGATTGAGTGAAGGCGTAATTTGATGTCTCAATTCATATATTTCATGAAATGTATCATGTTCATGATATTCTTCGGATCTTCCGTGCATTGTGGTGTTAAGTTTATCGCGAACCACATAGGAGTTTATACTTTCATCACAAAAGTTGCCAATGTCATCTGTTCTTTTGAAGGAGTTTCGGTTGAAACATATAATCGAAGAATACGAATTGCTGTAGAGGTGCACCTGGAATGAACCATTTTCCCCGGACTTCTCGCTGAAAGACTCTCCAGGCATTCTCCACTTGAAAAAGCACGTGGTCTCCTTGAGAAACCATCCCGATATCAACTAGAAGCGTGGAAGCGAGTGCTGCAGCAGCTCGTTTCGATATACAGAATCTTTCACAGGCAGACGCATATCTAGACAAATTTAAACTATAAACACCCACCTTTTTTCCAAAAAATCATCAGCATCACTTGCGTCGCGTAATTCTTCATCTGCAGACGTTTCATCACTGAGTCTTTCCAAATCACAGGAACTTCTTGCTCAGGTAGCGTGGAACATTCTAATGATCTTTTTATTTCTAACCTATTTCATTTCCTCTTCCTCTTGTTAGTTTCCTGGACATCAATGGCACTGATATTTAGTTTTCTATCACTTCTCTGGTCCAGAAGGAATACACGTTCTAAAAATGGCACTTTGGTTGTTTATCACAAACACAATCAGTTCCACCAGAGAATTTACATGCCGCAACATCAAACAGCTGACACGCGTGACGATGAAAGTCTTGCTTCAGATGAACGAAAGTCTTCTTGCTGACAGATCGAAGATTATTGCGGTATTTTCCATGGTATTGAATAATTCGTCTCACAATTTGCTTATGTCCGACAACTGGTATAGAGGATCTATTCCAGATGTCTTCAATGGCATAAGCCACCGTCTCCGCGATTTCCGGCACAGATGTATCGGTATTTCCACTTTCTTCTAGAATGTACCGAGAGTACAAATACATTTTCATCATCTCCTCATATGTAGGCAAAACATTATCCGCGAACTTTTCGGGTGCACCAAATATCAGGCACTCCTATCCACACCTTTTAAGCTTTTTCTGTATTTTCGCCATTGCTTTAATCTTCTTGCAACCGAAACCACAGTACGCTGCACAATATAGTTATTCACTCACAGCATTGAATACCAACTGACTGACTACCCCAAGCTTATGAAGTGAAATACGCATCTTGCCCGACAACGGATGGGAATCCCCAAGGAAAATAAAATATTGCAACGAATGTGGTGAGTTAATGAGTAACGATAGTAACAGCGTGAGATGAGGGAGTTTAAACATCAGTTACGAGGGTTTACAATGGAATATGTCTTGTATGAGAATTATATGCCATTTTATCATCGAAGTATTCACGATCAACTCATCGCTGGGGCCAGATAAGGATAACCTCCGTCCTCCGTCTCATTCATACTTTCCTTCGCTCTACCACTGGCCATCTTTATCATACCTGACTCACGTCGAACTAGCTGTACCTATTATCGCTTAGGGACTCGTTAACTCCCGGTTTTCCAAGAAAATGCCGGTTGGAGGAGCACGTATATACCGTACACAGAGATAATGCGTTGATTATAGAACTTTTCGGTTTATCATTTCCGACAATGAACCACTAAAATTTATCAAAGTTCTTAGAAAAAACTACTATCTTCTGATGAGTATATCGTAGCTGTATCAGCCTGTTTTAACAAAAGAATTCATTTGGACTCCACTAGTGTATTAAAATGTCTGATTCGTAGTATCTTTCCCAGCGCGCAGTCCGCTTTGTCTCCGAGTGAACACCCGCTCCTTTTGCAATCTAATTCACGAGCATTTATGACACACGAATTCGTTTTATTTGCGAAGAATATCTGCAGCTCAGGGGAGCAAGAGCCAATTTTTGGATATTGCAGTACATACCGAGGAAATCAAATGTTAGAATCACCTTTGTGATAAATATCAGGCCGTGATTCTTCGCCATAATTTAAGTTAGTTTCAAAACGTACCACTTTTTCGTCTGTTTTAAAGTATTGTCTATACCCAAATGAAGTATGAGACATTTATAAAGGAACTGCATTCGAAAAAATATTAATTTATCCCAAATTCGGCTCCCAAAAGTGATCTATTTGAAGTGATGCTTGGAGCGTGTAAAATTTTTTGTTGTTGTGCGGGTTGCCTGCATTATAAATTAGCTGTTTATTCTAAGGCATTGTTTAAGCCATAGATTTCATCAAATAAACTTCACATTTCAGTGTTGTAATCTAAAAACATGTATCTATCGTTGATATTTACCAATATTCCAGTATTTGCCACAAATTATTCTCCAAAACCGTTTGATCCCCATTTCCGCCTGAATTTTCGCAAAATTTTAAACTTTAGAGCTCGGGCGGCAGTGGTTAATATTATCCGATTTCGAAAAAATTTTGCATGCAAGATCCTCATATCAGTACACAACTTTTCCGCATAGGGCAAATTTGATCCGGAAAAAAAACCTTTTTTCGGCCCACCCTAGTGTCCATACCATACGCATCCATACGAAATCTTAGGTAGTTAACTCTGCGACTACGTAGAGAACTCTGAACTCTTTGGATTGCCAAATTATAACTATGAAGTGACCGGGTTAATGTCATCCAGATGACTCTGGACCATAAAATCATGCAGCGCGCTGTTAGGCATGTTGAAGAAGTACATTAATTTCGCAGTGAAGAGGTACCGTTACTTTGTGAAATTTCATGTCCATCATCAGGTATCCTGATGATAGCATTCTGTCTACCGTTATCAAATTTCTTACAGTAGTGTCTAGCTTATTTTTATAGTGTTGATTTTCTTCGTAAATGAGATATTGCTTCTACTACATCATCATCCACTGAATCCACTCTTCTAAAATAATCCAGTTTGCGATAATCGTCTAGCTACGTTGAAGGAATTTTGTTCCAAGGTACGTTTTTGTGGTGTAGATGCGCTACATTCTGCATAATGATAGGCTTCGCCACATTAATTATGGTTTAAAGACAACAGTTTCAACGAATCATTATCAGTTATCAAGTATCAGTTACTCCTGATGATGACCTGTAAAGATTGAAACCGGTAGAGTCTATCTAAATAAATTGTGGATTCAAGTACTTTTATCTTTACCAGAATGGCATGCCGTCAAAATTGTTGGAGTAAGAATAATTATCTTTTCACCGTTAATAACGCGAGAAAACCTGTCATTATGCAAAGTTGAAGAAAGTTTGTATACATTGTCGGTGGCTGCCACCCCATACCAGCTTCGTTAAGAATATCGCTCTACTTAATATATTTTCATCATTGATTTTAAAACTGCAACTTTTCTTCCAAATCTGGAGTACTTGCAAAATTGGTTTTTGAATTTTATGTAAGAGTTTCTGGACTCAATTCGAAAGTGTACGACAGCAGCTGCAATTACTTATAAAAAATAAAATTTGAAAATTTCAATATACCTACCGTAATTAGTAATAAAATTACGTTTAAACTCAGTTAAACTAGTCACTATGTCAAATACTTCATTAAGTATGTGACACCATTTTCAGTTATTTGAAACGGGCAACAAATTTGCTGAGTGCAACCATTGTGCTTGTAAAATATCGAGGGGTGGAAAATCCCATGCAACTTCTCCCCTATGGGTTCATGGGAAAAAGCATACTAATTTTTGGAAAACTGAGAAAATTATTCCTCTCCCACGTCCACAGACGAGGCAAGAAGAATTAAAAGTGGAAATGGACGATGTTGATGATACTGAAACTGAAAGTGCTCTTCCCAGTCCAATAGCCAATCCCAGATTTTCACCCAGTTCAACTCAAACACATGCAATTCAAGCCTCCTCCTACAAAAAGAAAATCAATCATTCCCAGTGCTTAACCTACTCTGAAGAGTTTTGTTGATAAAACTCAGTTTTAAATCTGGTGATAAAAGGAGTTCAGTTATTACAAGATTGATTGGAGAATTAATTTTCTTGACAATCAACCTATATCAGTAGTGGAAAATAAAAGTTTCCGTAAACTGATCAGTCACTTAGAATCAAGATACACTATTCCGCCAAGAAAATATTTTGCAAAAAAGTTATCCCGGATCTGCATTAGGAAACAAAGAAAAAACCAAAAAATCAGTTGTCTAAATCTAAATACGTTTCTCTTACTACAGACATATGGACATCAACAGCCACCGATGACTACCTGAGTTTGACAGCTCAGTTTTTGGATTCAAATCATGCTTATCGTCATGTATGCTTAGCATGTGTGCCATTTCTTGAGCTTTCACATTCTGAAGTGAATATTCGCAACTTCATCACACAAACTGTTGAAGATTGGTGTCTGACTAACAAAATTGTATGCATTGTCGGAGATAATGGGAGAAGCATTGGTTCTGCACTTTAAGGGAGTCCATTTGATTACATTTCCTGCTTAGCTCACACTCTTCAACTAGTAATTAAAGATGGCATCCTCAGCAAATCGATGGTGAAAGATCTTGCAGCTAAATGTCGCAGCATTGTGGGTCACTTCAAGCAGTCCACTAAAGCAACAAAACAACTGAAATTGGCCCAAGTACAGCTGAATATTAAAGAGCATAAGCTCATCCAGGATGAACCCACAAGGTGGAACTCCCTTTTGCAAATGATGAGGCATCTTCTGGAGTAGAAGCAAGCAATAGCATTAGCTGTCTCTAACCTGAGTTTGAAATAACGCCAGCACAATGGTATCGAGAACTTGATAGATGTTCTGGGTGTTTTTGAAAGAGCAACATTTGTTGCTAGTGAAAGTAGAGTGATAGTCTCTGAAGTCATCACTCTTGTGAATAGCATCATTAATTTCCTTGAAACTACTAAGTTTACACGCAGTCATCTGCAAGGTTTCACCAATGATTCGCTGTTTTCCATCAAAAGTCGGTATGAATTTTTGGAAAAAGAACAATTATACACATTTGCCACAATTCTTTATCCACGATTCTAAATCAGTGTTTTCCAAGATTCAAATAATGTTGAAATGATGAAAAATGAATTGGTTTTGGAGATGACAGGTCTATCTGCACAATGTTACACAAATTCAAATTTCACGAACTTGCCGTGAGATTTTGAGCGGCGTTACCCGCTGGAATTGCACAATAGCGAAAAAATCATTCGCCTTGACCGGGACCGGTAATGTTACCCAAAACAAAGAGATAACTCAAGTAAAGTGCAACTGAAAAATAAACTGATGTAAAGTGTGAACACACAATGTGAAGATTTTGTTCCAAATTAATGCTAACAGCACCAGGTTCTAGCAGAAAGAGTCAGAAAACTCCAGAGGAAGAAATTCGAAGATAGATACCAGAAGATTTGCTTCCACCCAGAGAAAACTCTGTTTATTACTGGAAAATGAACAGTCTATATCCTCCCTTGAAGGAATTATCTTCAAAGTATTTAATCACTCCGCCATGAACAGTTTTTTTCTGAGCAACTCTTCAGCCCCTCAGGTTTAATTTGTGGCAAGAAGAGAAACAGATTAGATCTTGAACGTATGAGGATGCTATTATTCTTAAAAAATAATCTGTATTAGGCAATAAGTTTAAAATTATATTATTGATGCATATGATTATTCGATTTCATTAAATTTGAAATTTTAAAATAAATGAGTTAATTGTTTTAACTTTATTGAGTATATAATTTTAATTATGCAGACATTACAAAAATAAGTAGAATATTTAATATGCAATGTGCAATTCTAGTATTCGAGGTATTCGAGATATTCGAGTTACGATTTAATATTCGAATTTGATATCCGAGTTCGAGAAATTTGCTATTCGGTCCATCTCTAATTTAAAGTTTTAAGCATATTAATAATCTTTAAAAATTTTTAATTTAGTTTATTCTTCCTTTCCTGTCTTGGTATTTTCATTGCTAGAAATTATTTTTTCAATGCAAAAGTTGGTAAACAAAAGTTTTACGTGAAAACGTTCAGTTCTGGCATATGACTTGGATATAATGGAGTGTTTCCTCACCCTTAGCGTCGTCATTCATGGAATTGACAGTCGCTAAAGAGAACATTACCTTGCTAAGTTAGTGTATGATTTACATGAACTAAACTAATTGTAAATAAGATAATAAGCTCTTTCGTGACGTCCAATCTGTTCTAATAGAGTCGTAGTGACGTTGCTAGAAAGGATTGCGTTTTTTTAGATCATGATCACAAATGAAAACGCATGCAGAACTTGACCGATATGGTTATCTATCAAAGTGACAAGGTCCACAGACAACGCCCACCATGGACTGTCTTCGACGAGGATGGGATAGAGGCAACATACTTGTATGGAGAGGGACCGACTGGCTACCAAAGGGGGAGGAATTGATATGGTGTGTCAAGGGGTGGTTAGAAATGCGATTCCCCTGGGTGTGATATGAGGCTGGGGTATCCCCAAGTGTGTATTGCGTCCACAATGATTGGACCTCAGAGATAGTGTGTTTTCCGAATAGAGGGGGAATTCTGTTTTTTGTAATTCCTTTTACATTCTTGTCTCCCTTTACGCGCAGCAGATATGTAAAAGGCAACAATCGCAATTAAAAGTAAATCAGAATAAAATACTTATACGATGTCGTTTTCAAAATGTTTACATAAGATATGATATCTTTGTGGCATCAGTCTAACTAGTGAGGTTCAGTCCATCACCACTTTGGTTCGAGTTCAGTTATGCTATTTGCGTATCCCGAGAAAAACAATGCTGAGGTATTAGTCCCCCTTAAGATCCATTCAACGTGTCCGGATTTATCCAAAATGATATGCCTCGTTATATTAAAGGACACATTCGGCCTTATATGACTTTTTAGAAATCCTCAATTGTGATAAAATTGTATTTTCCTGCTCACCGTGTAATTTTTTCCATGATGAGAAAGAGGTATAGGAAGAAGCTGTCATGTTACAGAGGAATGTATGATTTAAAATAATTATTTTGAGTATAGTCTTTTGAAGAGATTCTATGAGTAACATATAAACAGTAAGAATAGTAAAGCAAGTATCAGATGTATGAAAAAGTAGTGAAGGAGATAAAAGTGAATAATTATGTCAAATGGAGAACTGAAAGGAAAAACGAGGGAAATCTACATCAAATCAATCTCGAGATTGATGACCCTAATATGCGTTAGTAAATATTAAGGTAGAGATAGGAAGTAAGTGTGAAATATTGTTTGATTGTGATGTGCGTTGGAAGAAGGGAAAAAAATTCTGGTTCGTATGAAAAACAAATACAGATGTGGCCAGATGAGGAGGGTGATATATTAGGCATATGAATTGCACGAGATTAAAGTAAAGGCCATTGGTTGCTCGGCTATAGGAAGGAGAGTTTATTCTGGGACTTTCTAATAACTAATAAAAGCTTAAGGAACATATTTGACGGAATGATGGATGAGTTCTGATTCCGTTTCTAATAAGATCAATTTATATTTAACAGCATATTTTTCATCATCATCATCGGTCAACAATCCTAGGTTTGGTTTGACGCAGCTCTTCACTTGATTCTATCGGCCAACCTTTTCATATTGACGTAGCTCTCTTTTACGTCCTTCACAACTTGTTCCATATACCTCATACGAGGCCTGCCTTTTCCATTCGTACCGTTCACTTTTCTCTCGACCATTGTCTTGTGTCTCAAGATGTGGCCCATTAAGTTGTCCCGCCTTCTTTTAAAGGGTTTCAGTAGACGATCATATTTCTAAAGCTCTTTATTTACTCTATCGTTATTTTTCAAATCCTGACGTCCACCTAATTTGCGCTATAGCATGCAACGCCATTTCTCAACTGCCTTTCATGGCTAACGTTCTACAAAAAAATGCACGCACTAAGAAAGTCACATATTCAATGGTTAATTCGCATCACAACGCAAGACGTGACTGCCCTTTAAAGTTTTTCTCATGCTGTAGCTGCATGACTCGGCGCAACGGGAAAGTTTACCTGCAACGTTTCCCTTTCTATTTGCCACGCTTTGTTAGGACAGTGAAGCTCCTAATAGCCAGGAGGAGGAACTGAATGGACGCCACGCGTGAAATAAGCAAATGTCAAGTCAAACAGTTCAATAAACATACTCCTGCACATGTCCATGGTAAACATTATAAGGTTAAATTAACCATTCATTGGTTTAAATTTCGTGTTTTTCGTGCTTTATGAGAATGAACCAGAGTATAAATCTCACTGTAAATATGCCCCTTGTTATGCAAAGGCATTAATGGTATCTAAACGAATTAGTTTTAGGCCTAAAATCGATTAATTGAATCCGGTTTAGTATTCGCATTCAAGGTTCTAAAACTATGATCACAATGAAGATATTTGGATTCTGTGGAAAAATTAAGACTTATTCAAATGATCAAAAGTCGTCGCACACCTTGTATGAACACGTAACTAATGAACCTGTAAGTAATACCTTAACATTAGGAGAAATGAGTCGAAGGAGAGGAAAAGATTATCCTATAGTTCCCCTCCCTGCATTATAGTGAATTTGACCTCTTTTGAATAAATAAAAAGACCCTCATGGATCGAGAGTTAACGTAGTTTAGTTTTGAAATATGCTAACAAAAACATTTATTTTTTGATCACATGTTCTATAATCGTTATGGCATCACTGAAGCAAATAAAGCATTTGATAGTGAGGAGGAAGAGGAGGGAGTCTACTTTGTCAGAGTTGATTCTCCATTTTGGAGCTTTTTTTTATAATGAAAGGCCGGACAGCAGTCATGTTAGACATTCCTAATGGGCTAACAAAAAGAATGAAAATGTTACTGTGTCTTGTTAGAAGTGGAAATGAGAGGTGTAAGTGATTTGTGTACTTTTCTTTTTCTGTAGTTTTGATGCTTTTGTCTTAATTTTTTCATCTTGTCCATTATTTTAATACTCAGAAAACATTTTTATTCATCTAATTATAAATGCAAAGAAATATAGAGCATCAATATTACTCTTATTTTAATTACTTGTGAAGGCTGCCAGAGAGTCCACCGCGCAAAAACCGAAACTTTGTTCTGAGTGCTAAATTAATGTTGTGCTTCTCTTATATCAGGAGTTGTTATTGATATAAATACCGATAAGTATATGTTACTTCACTCGCTCACTTTCTCTTTCTAATGTGACGATATGTCGGAAACTTCAAATCAACCATGACGATGTACATGTAGCTCAAGTCAAAAACCGTCATTTATTAAAACATATATCACCAGCATTAACTGTTTATTGATGTATCTGCACGTAGATTATTACTATCAAGCAATAGTAAAAGTGGAATGCGTTGCAATTTCATGTGAAGTCATATTGTTTTGTATGTCCCCTAAGCATAAATAGATGGGATTTTTTAAACGATGCCACTCTGAGAATGTTGCGTTGTATGAATATAATGAAGCACATTTAGCTTTAGTGGGATCCTTTTATTACAGCGAATAAAGTACTTAAATTTCAAGCTTTTCGCCTCTATCTATTGCTATTTTGAATATTTTTACAGCTTCCTTCCTACTCTAGGCTAAGAGTTAAGTAAATAGAAATTTATATATTTTATAAAAAAAGATACCACGTTAGATATTGATACTTATGCTTTTCATCTTGAAATTAAGTGTTTAATTTAGGCATCTTTCCACATTATTACTCTCTTTACCTGGAAATATAATTACTGTGTTTATTTGTTTACTCAAGAGCCGTTAAAGCATTTTGAATCATATTTCTGAATAATATCGGGAAAAGGAGCTATTCATTCTATCTTTCAGCGTCTTCTATATTTCTCGATCAATTTCGGAACAAGCGGTCATTCATTGTTTTCGACGCGGCACGCCATCTAAAAATAAATGCAGCAATTTGATTGTCTAAAGGCCACTGCCTCCGGGAATTGCAAAACTTGATCCTTTCTCTTGAAAACGACGGGCGGATTAAATCAAATTTAACGAGCCATTGGGAACCCTTAGATTAAAATGCTCTCCTGTGCGTTTGTGTTCATAATTAAAAATTAACAGTTTGATACCATGTGGTTAATTCCCCCATCCGTTCCTATCTCCATGGCATTCGTGGTCTCAGCTCTGTTCGCCCTTTGGCTAACGTCTCCCATGGTCGAACAATGTATCAGCTGTCCTATTAGGCCTTGGCACGAGAGAGGTAAGTGGAACATCTCCCCTAATTGGCAATGCTCTCGCACCTACCCCGTTTTGGTTCAAGTCATGTCGATGTGAACCTCGGAATGAAAAAAAATCTCATTTTGACATTTACATCTCTCACTGCTGCATCCGCTACTGCCTGTTACGGTTGCCATTATTTGATATTTTGATTCAATATAAAGGGTGCGGCAAAATGACCTCCCTTGTTTGGGATGCAAATAAAAACCAAACCATGAAATATATAAGAAGAATGTATATCTTTCTAAATAGTGCATACAATGCAGTTTTCGATTTATTAATTTCAAAAATGACGTCATTTAATTGTTGACCATTATTGGCAATGCACTGATTAAGTCCCTCCCAGTAGTTTTCCATGACCCTGTGGGTCATTTCGGGTGGAATAGCAGCAACTTCTTGCGTTATCTTCCCTAAGGGCTTCCAGAGTTTGAGAACGATGTTAGTATACCTTGGATTTCAAGTAGCCCTAGAGAAAGAAATCGCACGGGGACAAATCAGGAAAACGAGGGGGCCACCCTATGTCACCAAGCGAGGAAATAAGGCGCCCATAAAACATTTTTCTCTTAATTCCGAGGGATTGACGAGAGGTGTGGGATGTCGCACCATCTTGTTGGAACCACACATTTCCCTTTCCATGTTCATGAAAAATATCACCCAATCTAGGCATCAGAATGTTTACAGTCAGTGCATAATATCGAGTGGGCGTAACCGTTACAGTAACACCATTCTCTTAAAAAAATTACTAACCCCACACACACCAAACTCAAAAACGGCACACCATACTGCAATCTTAGGACTTTGGAGTGGCCAATAGATGTCCCCTTTAAGGCACTACCTGTCTGTCTAAAGTGTGACCCTCAATTGCGGATTGTTTTTTTATCAAGAACGGGATCATGTCGAGCGAGCGAAAAGCGAACACGAAAGGCACGTTGTGTCGAAATCAGCGATCCGCCATTTTTTTATAAATTCCACTACCATGAAAGCACGCTGTATTCCCTACCACAGCATGCTGTAAACTGTAAATGGCATGAGCAGAGCTGTCTTTATACGCAAGCGCCAACGCAGTACCCCCACCCTGCCCCTGGCGACAATGTTCTCAAATCGGGGAGGTAATTCTGCCGCACCCTGTACAATGGTTAAAACAACAAGCCTGCTTAAAACATCTTACAACTTCATACATAAAATATAAAATAACCTCAGTTTATTTTAATTGTTTATCATCTCCTTTCATGAAAGTGTATGGATGTAGTTGCTTAGAACTGGAACTGCAGTGAAATAGTACTCTCGACGTTAACAGCTAGGTTTTATACTAAATTATGAAATTAGTGACGTTGAAATATTTGCAGTTGTAAACTCAAGCGCAGATAAATGAAGTTAATTTTGTTATCTCATTATACCATCTTAAATTCCATTAATTATATAACGTTGCAATAATTTATCATACAAAATCCATTAGCTATTTAATCGATAATAAGCGATTTAATCAATTAGTATGGAAGTAATAGGAACAAATTACTTATTTTTTCACACGAATACAGTAATATATTTCCTTTTCTAACACTGTCCAATTTAAATATATATTTTGTGTCACGATCAAATTTCTCTTTGCTGTCGGTTACATCATAGTATCACTTCATACCCGAACGTAATATCGCAAAAGGCGTAAACGCAAAAGAAATGATAAAGCTTCATTTGGTAGTGCTCATAAGACTTACGATACTTTAGACATTACGGTTTAGATTTATCCAAATATTTCGGTGGAGTTAGGAATATTGCACATTGTAAAAAGTAATTTTACGTCCGTGTTCAAATTGAAAACTGCTTTAGTTTGTTATCCATGTAAACTAATTTTTGAAATCCATAACTTTTTAAAAAATACTCCGCAACATACAACATTGTAGATTTTAACCTAATTCGTTATCATCTTAAATAGATAGCGTCCAAAAATCACTCAGAAAATATTTTTTTACGGTTCAAGGGTGACGATTTTAATATTAGCCCGCATAATACCTCAAAAGTTGTTATTTACTAAGAGGTCCTGTGTTTCTTCCATGCCATTTGAGTATATTTTATTGTTGTAGTGATTACTCGTCCAAGTGTCATTTCCATGAGTCATTGTAACATTAATAGCGATTGCATATCTTTTGGCCCAACGACCACACCCTCAGGCAGGGAAGCACTTTCTACCGCTAATTTTCAAATACATAGTTAATTTTTTTCTTACACAGTAGTCTGCAGTACCAGCGATAAAGCCGAGCACTGTGCAGAAACTCTCTGGCTCAGAATTTACAGCTTATAAGTATGTGAATATGTATAGACAAGCTATTTTAATAAACTATATCAGTTTTTACATGCGTGAAAACTGATTCTAATCGTCTAATTTATTTCACCGTAAAATAGCTTGGCTAAACTGACTTGATGCACGTTTTGAAACTTTAGGCTGGATTTGCGTGAAAATATTATGATTCAAGTTTTGTTGACACGCGAAGCGTTATCCAGAATTATTATTTTGAGCCTTGCTTAATATTTCGTTAGTACTCAAGGTGCATTCTAATGGTGTCTCAAAATCAATCAAACTGATGCTTGATATTTGATTCATCCTTCTATATATTGGTGCTGATTACATCACGACACCAAAGCAAAAATTCCTCAACTGCGGTCCCATGCTTTTCAATTATTGCTTTAGATTGAATTCGCTTCCATCATTCGCAACGCGAGGGGTTCTCTATTTTTCTATACAGCCCTATTTAATATATGGTCCTCTGCAGAATTTAATTGGCTTTAGTTTTACTCATGTGAATTAGGTTATTTATTATAATATGATAAAAAATCCAATCGTGGTTTAATTACTGTTGGTTCCAGCATGAAGCTGATTTAGTTTAGAGTTTAATTTAGTCATCTGCATTTAGGCCAGTATTTGGTCAATCTTTTTTATGCAATTCCTTTAAGTGCCATTTTAGCCAGAACCAGCTATTAGGGTAACAGTATATAAGATTTATTTTCCCTGATTCATAGGAATTTTCACTTCATTTTGACCGACAGCTTTGATAGAGTTCGCATATTTCAAACATGACGTCACGCCGGAAATTATAACGCTATATTAGCCTGTATTCACATTTTTTTGTTTTTATCACTGCCATTGTAATACTGCATTCAGTTAGACTAAAGTACTTAAGATAAATACGCCGTTCAAGGAAGCGTGAATCTCCGAAAAAACGGTTGGTTTTGTGTTGACTAAAAAGAACAGTAAATGTATTTATCTGGATCCTTTGGCCTGCTACGAAAGACTATTAGAATCAAAGTACTATTTAAAATTGAATATTTTTAGATTACATCGACCCTTACTTAAATCATTTTTTTCTCTGCAATTTTTATTAGTGTTGGATTGATAATTCGTAAAGATCGTCTATTTCAATCCAATATCTGATTCTCTTTTTTCTCTCAGCTCCTTGTTCCAAAATGCGCAGTGTAGCGTCAGTAAAAACCTTCATTTGTCTTTGATGCCAGTTTACGGCACAAACAAAATTTTGTTATTCTGCAAACGAGGAAGGTCGGGGCATTTTATACACGTCGATCATTTGGAACTGCGCTTTATCATCCAAAACATTCCAATATCTCTGACGAAAAACATCTGAAGTTGAGTTTACGCAGTTTGGAAGCTTTGATGCCAGACTATTTTTTTTACCAATCATGACTTGGCTCGTTTGTGTGGATATCGAATGACTCAGATACTGAGCTTCGTAAAATGGGATCCAAGTGATCGAAGGTACAAATAAATCCGTTTTTAAACTGGAAAGGATAGGGAATACACTGGTTACAGATGTTATCGAAACAGTTCATGCTTAAAAGTTTATGATCCCCCTCAACCATGGCTAATGCAGCATGGTATCGTAAAATTCGATGATTTTGGAAAAGAGACAATGATTCGAAAAATGTGATCTTTTGAAAATGCTTCCGTTGCTTTATTCAACGAATGAACTCAAGGCCGGATGAGCAGTTATTATTGAATCGCCGTTTCTTATACCTTGACGAAACATATTGCCCATTTTCCATTAGTCAGTCACGCTATTGTGATACTCCTTCTTTTGTTTTTTGCTTTAATTGTTTTTCCAAGTAAATAATTCAGATTTACTTGCATTATCATAAATTTAGCTCTGAATTAATACTGGTAGGAAATAATTTTTAAATTTCGCCAATCTACTGAATTAATTTTTTTCTTTCTAAAAACATTTATCTATCGTCAATAAAAGTAATTGGTAAAAATTTTGACTTCGTCAATAATTTATATCATCTTCTCAAATAATATTCATTGTAATTTCTGAGAACCCAGCTATATTTTTGTGTGTTATGAAGATCGGAAACACTTCTTAACTTAATGAATATTGTGTTATCATTAAGTCTGAAATGTCGATATTCCTAGTAAAATCATCGGGATTTCACTTCATATTTTTTTCTGGTAAGAGGTAAAATATTATCAAATATAAAATTGAGCATGACAATGTTCCATTCCTTTAGGTTTCCTTCTGTTACATAGGTTTAAAAAAACGCCAGAAGCGCATGAAGAATCAGTAATCCCGCTCTTTATCTGTACCACATTATAATTCCACAAATTCTCATTGTATGGGTCGCTTCACAAAATTATTATTATTTATTATTATTTCCATAGCAGGTTTTTGAATGCGACATATATTCTATATGATTTTATGTGGCTTATTGAAATCATTCTTTTCGGGCTGAGAAATCCCTTTCTCTGTGGACAGCATGTACTTTAGTTTTCTCTAAGACAACTTTTAAGCGGAGTTAAAAATTAACATCATTATTACAACAGAAATGAGAAGGCAAATTATTATCACTTTTGCTTCAATGTATTTTTTATCATTATCATGGGTCAGCAACCCAAAAATTGATATTACGCAGCTTTCCACTCGAGTCTCCTATCAGCTATCCTCTTCATACTAAAGTAATTCATATCTGTGTTTTAATATTACATGCGCGTTATTGCTTGGTAGGATATTTTTTAGCGTTGATGATAAATAAATCTAACGATCTGCTTTTAACAATGCAAGTCAGGGTTCACCTTTGGTGATGGATACCTTTTCTCATGAAACTGTGGTTAATGTAGAAGCTGATTAACGAAGAGCTTTTCAGAAGAAACATGGCTTCTACAACCAAAATGCTGCATTTTTACGTCATTTGTTTGCGCTGGATGGAGCTCTGAGTCAACTTTTTATGGAGACAAAAACGTTAAAAAGTAGCGGAGACGGTGATGCTCTCTATTTATCATCCCAAACGCGAGTGATCTAAAAAGACTTTTGACGTATATTCTTTAAACTCGAGTACGTATAACTTATTTTAAGTTATGCGTAGCTAGCCAGCTAACATCCAAAGGGACGACTTTCTTCGTTCGCTTAATTCGGTATTATTTATTTCTGGTGGACCTTAGTGAATATTCTTTGCATTTTATTGGAAGCCCCTTGGAAAGTGAAAGTGGGGAAGCTGTATGACTCACCAGTGATCAACCACCTTTCGCTCGGGTTTTTAGCCCTAATACATGAGTGCTTTACAACTTCACTTGAATGTATAATGCATCAAAATTAACCTCTTTATCCACCGTTAAAAATTATACACTTTCACGTGCTATGCGCCGATGCTCAACAGTATCGTCAACAGGGAGTAAGCGATTCGATATACACTGGCCAATCAAGACGCGGGGATGAGCAAGTGTGGGCTAGGAGCAAGCAGAATATAATATTGAATCGTAATACGCCGTTTGTAAAAGTATAACTAATATCCTCTCAATTTTGGTCGTTAATTCCAAACTCAGTTCCGATATTGCTTCTGCCAATTCAATTTCTCTCATAACTTTGGCATCATGCTCTACACGTCCATGCACCGAGGAGGCAATTAAGCTATCTTTAAAGTAATACCAAATTCTTTTGATTCGTTATACAGTTTTCAACAGAGCTTTTCCGGCACATGCGCGAAAATATTAAAATTGTCAAAAGACTAATTTGTGAATTTTGGTTTAGCAACAACATTTTTCGCCTGTTAGCTACTAGGAAAAGATAAGACCATCGTCACCGCTATTAGCAGGCTACCGCGATGAAAGATAATTTAATAAGTATCTCTCAACTTATTTGCCGAAGTTCAGTTCCCTTCAAAAGGAGTTCTTCTGTTGGCAGTGCTGAAGTATTGTCAAAGACAACTTGGGGGCATGCGAAATGGTCACTAGAACATTTCAATATTTTTAATAATATTCATAATTAAGTCATTTTATTAAAGCGATGACATTGCATAAAACAATTCTATTAATTCGCCTCGTACCACTCTCTGTTCTCTGTTAGAGACCTTTCTTGATGTAATAAAGAGTCAGTCAGTTTACAGCTTCTTCTTGTTAGTCGTGAGTGGAGATAGAGCTAAATTAATAAAAACGGAGAGTAAACCATTTTAGAAAAAATCTAGGATAGTCATTGGGTTTTAAAATTTGTCGGAATACACGTAAGCGAATTCGTGTATCACTTTTAATTCTCTACTCCAAGCGACGAACTACGGACAATAGTCAAACTAAATGAACGATCTGAAATTATGCCTACTTTATTGTTTTGATAAAGAATAAAGAAGCCTGGTTTTTATTGTATTTCTCGTGAGAGAGATTCCATAAGTATCCTACTTCACATGCCATAAGTGGGAACGCATTTGTTGCTATTTCAAACCGGCAGTCCCTCGTAGGTAAGCCACTATACGCGGCTTCTTCCTCTGTGCTGTCTACATATTGACACTTATTGGTTAAGTATGCATGTTTAGCGCGAAATATGCCAGCTGGGAAAAAAAATTTTATCGTGGCACAAATCCAAATAACTACATTGGGTGGAGAGTGACATTTTACTATGTCACATTAAATACATTGGGCGGAGAGTGACATTTTACTATGCCTCCCAAATTCCATCCCATTTCTTCTGTGTCTTTGTTTCTTTTAGCAAAACCTTATATCTTCTGGAAAGAAAATATAAGGAATTTGAAGAGTAACGTAGGATGGATTACACAGTATCATTTGTATCTTTAATTTAAATATTTCTCTTTTAGAGAATTCGCCCTTTTCTAAGACTCTAAGGCCAAGCGTTTTGAATTCGTGACATTTTCCCCGGTAATAAAGTGATAAAAATAATTGAGCGAACGGAATTAGAATAAAGAGGGAAAATCTTAAGTGTGAGAATGAGATTTTAAGGATGTGTTTAACCTGGCTATGAAATTTTAATTCCTTTGTCACACTGGCAAGAAGGAATTGGAAAGAACTTAAAGAAATTGCATGCCAGCCGTTGTCAAACTGTGATGTATCCATCATTATTCATTGTAATAAAATGAAAGAAAATGCATTTTAGCTCTTCCCAGTTGAATAATTTTACTTGCCATTCTTTTATGATAGCCAAAATTTAATCCTTCTGCCGTCACCATGCTGTTCTTAAAGCATAACCTTATATCTTTATGTATTTATTTATACTTACCCTCTGTCTAATTCCAAAATCACTATCGAAGAGATTTGTCGTGCGTTTTTGACCGACCATCTTCACTGACGAACATATTATAGATTTATTTTCATGATGATGTATCAATTTATGAAAACAAAATAAAACAACTTCTATTGAATTCAGTGATTCCAAGTAACAATTAATTTACTACATGGAAAGTAAGTTATAAAAGAAGCATGTCTTGTCATTCATAAATAAGTGCTACTCACATTGTCGTACTTAAACATATGGCAATTAAATACACTAGTTGGTGTAGAAAAAATATTTTACCTACCCAAATGAAACAAAAATTGAAATATCCTTCAGGGTCACTAAGTATGTGTCATCTGTTCTGGCAGAATTCTACGAGTTTACGAGCCTACTACGGCACACTTGCTACTAAAAATGCTATCATTCGCAGAGCATGATTTCAAGGTTATCTATTTTGACAGTTGGAAATTTTAATAATCAGCTCTTTTATTTCTCGCACTTTATTTTTCTGCCGTATTCTCCGATTCCTTGGGTTTCCCCGATATCCGGTATTCATGAACGAATTTCAGCTCAAGGGCCCCTCTCGCGGAGAAATAACAAATTAATGATATTCATTCGAAACGCGCTTATTTCCTCTAAGGGTACAACAAAGAACCCTACAAGCTCTCGCGCTTACTTTAAATTCAGCTAATTACATTAAAAATAAACTTTCTACTCGTTGAAAGGCCTTCGCCATAAATTTAAACGCATAAATAGAGAACGAGTTCTTCTTGCTTGGAAAAAAAACAGCTCTCCGAATGCGGAGGTACATGATCAAAATGCGATCACTATGGGTATCCGCTATGTTAGGGATAAATGGAAGGAGCACGTTCACCCAGGGTAAATCTCCCTCAAAGTCACGGATGACCTGCATTAACACATAGAGAAGCAAACCTATATCTCATGCGTCCAGAGCTGACCGAATCCCAGTTGTCGGTAAAAGTGCTCCGTTATAAACGAGTCCTGCATGCGGCACGGACTCAGAATTACCGCAAGGACTTTATGGTACGAACTCTCTCCAAACACACATATACGGCGGCACCGGCGGCACTCACCGAGTTTAACTGCTCGTTTCACACGCCCGGAGGGACATTTTCGCGGAAAAACAGAGGGAGGCAAGGCGCGCGTTAACTGGAACAACGCAGCACCATTGGTCATACATTTCGCAATCGCATTGGTGGCCAAGATTTCTTTTTTTGCCCTCCGCGAAGCGCATATGCCATTGTGTACAGTTTGCTGGATCGCCAGATGCCGATGCTCTAAAACTCCAGCTATTTGAGCCAAGAAAGACAAAGAACACGATGTTCACGGCGCCTCGAGGACACGGGAATTCAACGAACATAGGACATAGCCCACCATGAAACGTGCATTTGGGTATTGTATACCATATTACAATATCTATATCTGATAAAATAAGTTATATAACTTTAAAAAAGGAGTAGGTAATTGAAAAACTCATTCACAGATCATTATCAAAAACCATCACCCAATAAAATTCAATTACCTGCAATATTCCATCCGCACAATTCCATTTTAGGAAACAAATTCAGAATATTTACAGTAAGAACAAATTATTTATCGTACTTTTTCAGTGTCACGGTTGTAACTGAAAATTCAAAGTTCAAGTTTATTTTTTTTCTTGGGTGTTTTCAATCTGTTCCCGCGCTAATAGGCGCTTCAAACCGGAAGGTAAGGTATAAGGATAGGGATGTGGGATTGGATCCAAGTCTGTTTCCGCACTAATAGGTTCTTCAGACCGGGAGGTAAGTTATAATGATAGGACTGGGACAGAAATCAAATCTTTAAGTTTATTTCTCATCAGCAGGAATCTCTTTTATCATATTAATTATTGAGTATTTTGTTTAACCTCAGGCCAAGTGGCTTGAGTCATTTTTGCCATTTATGAAAGGAGGATGATGGGATATCAGTAGGATTTTGCAGGAATGAAGGAAGGGGTGGAGTATATCATTTATGAGTATACCGGTCAACTTTTTGTATGATAGGTGCAGGAACTTTAGTACTCCATCTTTCGGATCGGACGTAAAACTATGTATTCCTCGGTTTCTGTCGTTAAGAGTGTTTCTGTCGTTAACGGCAAGCAAATTACCAACAGCTGTCAATGAGCTGGAAAGTAATTCGAAATATCTACTGTATGCTGTTTATTATATTTGAAAAAACATTTAGACACTACTGATCAATATATTTGTATCTTCGAAGAGAGGTTGTACATTTTCTATTTCCTAGAAAGGTGAGCACGAAAATTTAAGATGGGTAACTTAGGATATAGATGCCAAGTTTTTATTTTTTGTCGAGATTCAGAAAAATAATTTGATAAGAATAATTTCCGGGTATGAGCAGATAATTATTATTACCAATGGTGACTACGGAAAAAAATCACTCGCCAACCGAAACTTAGTATTCTTGATTCACATCGTTTTCCATCTTTATAAAGGAGAATAAGCTGTTAAATATGAAATATTCAACTGTCGGCTATATGGTCGTTCTGCTAATACATGGTTAATATATACTAACGCGGGCTTGGCTTTTTTTTTGCATCCGGACTATTTTGCTGGTCCATATACAACTGGGCTCCCAATAGGTATTTGCCTTTCATCAGGTTTCCCAGGGGCTGAAACAACAGAGCTTGACAAACATCCATGCCCTGGGTGGAGAAAAACCAACCCAGGCGGGACTCGAACCCAATACCCTAGGTTTAACAGATGAGGACTTTATTTCGCCGCCGCTTAGGCCGGCTTAAAATGAAGTATATAATTCTGATTATCAAAGAATAAGAAATACTTCCTTCTGTAGCAGATTGACTCTAATCAGGAAAAAGTTGTTAACTAACCACTAAATGTGTTCTTATGATTCTCAAGATATCGACACCAGGTTGACTCATTCTCTAATGCCGAAATACTCTCACTTTGCTACTCGGGACAACTTGACCTGCATTCCTTCCAGATTTCCGTTTTACTTCTCCATATCATATCTCGTTCCCCATGTCTTTCCCTACATTTCTTTCACCCTTCACCACAAATTTCTTCCCTATGGTTTCCAACGAATTTCCGCGTAGGAAATGAAAAGGAAAGACTTTACTGAAGCGGAGAAATGAGGGCGGAAAAAATCAATCACTACCGCCTGGATTGAAAACACTGGGAGGAAAAAGGCAATGCTGAGGGAAAGAAATAAGACGGATATACGCGGGAGAGCTGAAGAAAGCGACATAAATCGACTGATGGACGTGTAAATTCTTTAAAAAATGTAAGAACATTATTCTTATCCTTTTGTTGGCATATTTTTCATTCATTTTGTTTCTTAAACATTGTACTCATCTCTAAAAAGCTATTGAAATATGTGTTTTACTGATTTTTCGAACGCATATTTTATTTCTGGAAGCTTCCACACTGGTGTAAACCATTGAAGCTGCCCTAAGCCCCACTATTGTTGTTAAATGTTTTACACTTCTTCGTGTTTTTTCAAGTGGAGCAATAAATCTATCTTTACCTTGTACTTAGCTTTCCGTGTACATTTACAAAATGCATTTATCTGTGTTTTTTTGAAAGAGTGATCACCTATATATGTTTGTGAATAATATCAAGATCGTTAAAAACAAAAACAAAATTCGTAATTGTAGTACAACATTGTGTTTATTATTTCTTACAATTTCTTTTTACTCTTTTCTATGAATTATTCAAAGAAAATGTCATTTTCCATGCAATAGAAATGATTGCTGACTTTGTGAACTCCGATCAACGCAATGATTTATCCTAAAATTCCGTAGAGTAATATTGTGGAACCATTTGAAAGTCAAATTTCAAAATATAATTCTTGAATCGTCATTTTACATTTTCAATCACAAATTGGAAAATAGAGGGTGAACCTACAATTGTTCTGCTGCCTTTGACTATGCAGATCTAGGCCAGAGTTAATTGAACCAGCAATGATATTTCCTCGCCAATACATCCTTCAGCTAACTTTTCGCCTGAGGTTTGATCAAAAATCAAAGTATTGGAATATTGATAATAAAATCACATTGTGAAGCATTTAAACCAAACTGGGATAGCAATAAAATTGGAGCGGAGAAGGATATTGAAGAAACGAATAACAGGAGGGCTCTACCTCCTCCTTCCTGTAACATTTGTATTCGTAATTCAACGGAATCATTCACTACGCTTAACCTCCTGGAAAATGAAAACTCCCGAGCAAAATGAAAGAGTATATATTTTTCCTTTAATTAAATGTGTTTGGAGATAATTGACCGGAGCGGATTGAAAAAAGGCAATGAATACAGTTAATGTGAAGTTAGGCTATTATACAGGGGTTTCAAAATTCTTGATGGGTAGGTATCTTCTCAAATTTTTCATGATGGTCGAAAAATGAAACTTTTACGTCACCTGTAACGTCTCCTTTAAAAAAAAAGAGTAATAGCTTCTACGCGTATTATTCAATAAAATGCTCAAAACTTGAGTAAAATATATGACTTGACGAGTTAATGCAATATTCTTTAGCCTCTAACACCCTTCCAGTCTCTCTATTCTCTGCTATTTACATCATATAATAATTTAATTTATATTTTGCCAATAGGTTATTAAAGGAACCCTAATTTCGCCTAAACTAGCGTACATTCCATTTATAGCACATAATAGGCAGTATGATGCAATCCTGAGGCAAAGGGAAGAAAATGACAAGGGTAGACAATTACATGAATGATTCTACTGCTCTATTTTAATCGTTGGTCATCTTTGAAGATTCCTATTTGAAGCTTTCTTATTACAATTGGCAATGAAACCATTCAGCAAGAAGGATGCTACTTGACCCCAAAAATATCTAATCTCTGAACCTTCCATTATCAGTGGCAGTCCTAAGGTTAGCGATATACTTAATCTATCAGTGTTGATCATTGTAAATGATATAAATAAATTAAGTATATAACATATTCTTATATTTACTAACTTGAAGTAAGTAACTAGGAGCAGAATGCTACTTGTTATGAGATAAATCTTGATGATCTACTACGGCAAGAGCGAGATTGGCACTTCAACCACGTAGTAGGTGTCAATGACCAATGCTGATTAATTAAAGAGATAAATTATGAATCTACAATGAAAGAGTATATATTTCCCTTTGAATAAATGTGTTTGGAGATAATTGCACGGAGCGGATTGAAAAAAGGCAATGAATACAGTTAATGTGAAGTTAGGCTATTATACTTGGGAAAATAGAGCTAGCAGGGAAAAAATAGTATCTAGTGGTGGGACAAAGCAGCTCATATCAAAACGGAGCTAAAAAGCACAGCATCAAACGAAACAATATGAAACGGAAATTATAATATTCTGACGAAAGCTGGCCATTTCCAAGCATAACCAAAAAGAAAAGCATTGTATCAAGTGAAATAATGTAATGCCAGTAGTTGCTGAAAATTTGAATCCCTCGACCAACAGTTTTTTACACTTTTTCAATGCATTAAATGTTAGATAGCGATTATTTATTCCTCCTGTACCAGTTTTTAAAAATGAACATTCGACTCTGTGATGCTAATAATTAAATCTCTAGCATTTCGGCTCTCGCGGAAGGATGTGAGCGCCCTTAAAAGAACGCCATCCGTGGCGTCACTCTTCCTGTTTGGGAAGGGAATGATGTCCTTCTCCCACTCGATGAATAAGGGTGCTAGTTTGCTCTTCAGAAAAATAATCCGTTCGAAGTAGCCTAATGAAGCCGTCACATGTCACTTCCTTCTCTGTGCGCGGGATGATTACCTTGCAGAGAGACATTATTGGCGTACATCTATGCCCCGCAGCCGAGAAAGATTTCCATTCGAGGGATGGAAATTTTTCCGGGGGAGGAAAGCGGGAATGGACGGCCAGAGTGGTGTCGAATAAAGGGATCGGGACAGGGCCCTCGAGCCCACCTCCAACCCTTTCAACCTTTTTTTCCCGGCTCCCCTCGGCTCTCTAATTGGCTCCTAACGCTGGGTTCCTCTCGCCGCCTCTCGCAGACCTCTCTGTCTCTCAGCCCTGGGCTGATGTCACTTTTCACCTTCACCCTTGCTTTCTCTCCACCCACCTCTACGCTCCTCTTTCTTCCTCTCTCTCTCCGCCTCTCTCCTCGCCCGTTCGCCTCCCTCCTCCTCTCTCCTGCTTTCCGTTCCCTCTTCTCTTTCTTCGCATTGTTGGCCCCCACCTTTCATTCCGGCCCATCTTGACGCTCGGTGAATGCATTTCACGACAATCGCTCGTTGAGAACTGATGCCCCTCCTTATGAGGAATAAAATTTCCCTTCAGTGTTGTGAGTGGGCCCGTGAGATTGCGGGCCGCCCTTCATTCTGTTTCCATCCCCCATGTGAAGGTGCATTGTTCGTGGAAAGAGAGAGTAGTTCACCGGTTCTCCAGATCGACAGTTAATTCACGCTATTTCGAGGATATTAATAAACGGCAATGCGCGTTAATAGAGATGTGACCCGGTAGGATTTTGTGATTATCACATTATTGGAGCCCAAACATTTGATAGGCTCGAAATTAAAATTCTTCCGTTTCAGCCGGAATCCTCAATTTCCCTGTGCCAATCAGCTTGCATATATGTCCTCAATAGAGTATTTTGGGGAATAATTACTTTAATTACTTATGGAAAATACCCTAGATTGGAATGTATGTCAAATATGAAGGTATTCTAATTTAGCACTTGAGAAAACCAACACGAGTTGCTATAAATGAAAGGGATTTTTACATTTCAGATTAATTAAATTTTGATTAATCAAAAAAGCCTTAATAAAAACATGGTCAGCAACAGAATTAATGCAGAAGGCCTCTTAGGAAAAGCTACAGTGGCTGTAGCTTTGGAAAAGTTGTAGTTTACCTATAAGGCATTTTTATATTTCGTTAATATGTAATTACTTCCGCGTATCCATGTAAAACCACTTCATTTATTGAAAAAGCTGAGTTTTTTATCGATCGAGTCACCCTTAGATTTTTGAACTCCAATTTATACTAGATATCTCTTGGCTACATCTAGATCTAACCCTGTGTACCCTATAGATATACCCTGCGTGACACCTCGAGGTTGTGAGTAGAAAATCGCCAAATAATACGACTTGAGAAGGTAAACGCGTTCATGCATCAGGAATATGCTACCAAGCGCTTAATTTTTACCTAGCATTATAATTGTTGACAGTGGTTCAGTGGTTTATTTGAACTCATTCGAATTTTCATTCTTGATCTTATTATATCAAATTTTCAAGATCCATTGCGCTTTACTTTTTACCAGGACCCGGAATCCGGTTAACCTGTCAACTCATTCAATACTACTTCTTTGACACAATGAATGCCCTAGAAGTAACCACTGTCCTCGTGAATGTATCACAGTCCAGGAGCTGCTTCTGCCGTGCAGTTCCCATTTTTAAACAATTGTATTGCCGCATTAGAACCACTCCCTAAAGGCCCTACTTATACTAGCCTTTAGGAACAGAAATACTGTGCGTCTACTACGCATTAAATGCCGATCAGGGTGGCAATGTACTATTCATTCAGTGTAAATAATTGATGTGGAAATCCATGGAGTTATTCATAGAAGAAAGGAGTTCCTACCAATTGTTCTTCCTCAGAAAAAATATTTTCCAGTATTCCTATCTCTGATCATCATTTTTTATACCAACTATGGTTGGTCTGCAAGCCATTCTAGTCTTGGATCTCACTCCATTGCAGAGATACCTTGAAACATTAAGTTTTCTTTACATTGTAATTTTCTTAAACTTGTAATATCTTCGGCCAACCATTCGTTATTCTCCTTCAAAACTTCACATCATTAATCTTTTTCTGGCCCTTACTTGTACTTCTTCTCTCAATCCAATCGCATACTCTCACACGACCATGCTTACTAACAACGCTTACTAACAACGACCATGCGTTGTCTAACACCATCCTGCTGATAGTCCTTGACAACCTGTTTCACTTTTGTAATCATCTCCTCGTCCACATTTCCAAAGCATTCACTCTCTCATCGCAGAGAGATCCGTTGCATCATATTTATTCGTAATCATAAAAGTTATGAATGATTTCATGCTCACAAACCTATTAAAAGTATTAAAGTTACCAGAATTCATTAAGTATAGCGAAGCTTTGGATTTTCTCTTTCATCACTTCGTTAAATGCACCTTCTACTGTGGGCAGTTCATGTAACCAAACTTGAAGCTGCTACTCAGATGACGCTCTCAAGCGATTCAAGCCACTCTCTAGAGCACACATTAAATCTTTAATATTCATTCAATGAACTACATTAGCTCGAAAACACATAATCTATACTCAAAGCACATAATTACCATATTTTTTTAATTCAACAAGGCAAGGGGATTGATTACACTTGAAAGATACCCAATTTATATAAATTTTAGTTTGTTTAGTAACTAATTCGTTATCGTTTTACACTGTTTTTAAGGTAAAATATTGCTTTTAAATGTCGGTCGCACTTTTTTTGGTAAAAAAATCAATTTCACCCGTTTATATTATTTACATTGATAAGTTATTAAATATTAACTTTAATTATTAACTAATTAAAATTTATTAATTTCTTATGTAAATTAAAATTAAATTCTAGAGTTAAATTTGGGAATTCGAATTATTGGAGAGTAATGTTTAGTGATTCATTGATGAAAACTTATGATCATTATTTGAAAATATCCAAAACCTATGACGATGATTCAACATGAGCTAATGAGCTCTTCTCTACTTTTTAGAATGTTTTGGAGGTAATTCTGTGAAATTTCATATGCATTATCCAATCGAAATTTAATACGAATAAGGCTTCGCCTAGGGTTTATACTATTCATTTAAGTGACAGAAATGACCTCAGTGGCCTTAATATGGAGTTGGAGAAGGGAGGTAGATAAGGCCAGCATTGCTTAAGTAACTACCATTTGGATACTACTAATGGTGAACAAACTTAAAAATTTACAAAGTAGAAAAATTCCAAAACACAGGTAATCAAAATGTGATTTTACGGAGATATTTTTTTTAATGCGAGGAGGAAAAACGCATTTTGAATAGAAAAAGTAAAGGAAATAAATTATTTTAAATGATCCTTATTGACATAAATCAGTTGAACCTTTCTTTAAACAGCAGGATTTGACGAATGGCCGGCACTAATTTTAAGTTTCAATGTGAAGGATAACTCCACTTTATTCTCTGGAGCCAACTATGGGTCATATTAATAGAAAATTTTAATTCTCGTTTATAAAATATTATTTTATAGTTGGGCCATTCCACGTCAAATCGAACAGGTGATTGCCCTTAGGGTCACCGATTTTGACCAAATTTAGCATAATGGCGCCATTTGATAAGAAAAACTCCAAAGCCGTTTTACAAGAAACATAACATAATGTAGTAACTTTTGCAAAAGTAGAATTTTGCAAAAGTTACTACACGTTTTACAATATATCTCCGAGAATATTTAAGCTACAGAAGAGATTACGGGCTTATTTTAAAGCGATTGGATTGGGAAAATATAAGGGATTATATTGGGAAATGTAAACAATTTTATAAAGATTATAACAATATTAGATTTTCATATATATTTTTGACGATGTATCAAGCCTTAGATTTTGCTCATTTTTTGTTATGATGTAGATACAACCCTTCTTTACAAATTAAAAAAGTTTGCCAGAGGTAATATTTCATTCAAGGAATAAAAACATTTTTGAGTGAAGGCGTAACGCCCGCCGGTCACCGCAGCCGACCTTGTTGTAATCTGGTGTCTTCAGATCTCTGTAAATTTCTCATTCATCTTCTCCTCACCTATTTCAACCGTTTACCTACTCTTTGCCCGTGCATACCGCTATTAGCTTCGACCAGGTGTGACCACAGCCTTAGAATATATGAAGAGCAGCATCTAACCTTATATCGGCCAGCCTCGGAGAACAATAGGAAAACCTTGTCTCATCTTAGGCTTCCAACGCTAGTAATTTTTTTTTATGTTTTTTAAATTGATATTTACTTTATCTAAAGATTTTTTTTAGCAATAGCAGATGTTTGATCCAACGATTTCAAAGTCTTGTTTAAACCGCTTAATAATTAATTTCCTGTCGTACCGACTCCCAGTTTTCTTCTCAAGATGTCATTAGTCCCGCTTTCTTTCGCGGCACTAATGCATGCCTCTGACTATGTATTTCCTAAAGTAGCTCCGTATGCAGGTACAACTGCGCCATAAACGGTCCTTTGGTAGCTGTCCTCGGAGGCATACACTATTAACTATTAATTCTTGCACTGTTACTGACCTATTACCTAAGCCATCTTTTTTGACTTGATGAATTTTCCCACACCCACTTTACATGATGAAAAATGTTTCAAACAATGAACTCTGGAAAATTTCTGTACCTTAAAAACTCAGATTAAGTTTCTAAAAATGTTCTGCTGGGCTTTCCCTGAGAATATTATTTGAGTAGGACGGCATGATTATATTGCTCGTATGCAAATTGTATGTTATTTGGAAGTCGGAGACAACCTGAAATGATGTGAAGTTGTCTTTGTGGTCGATTTTTCCGAGAAATTTTCTTTTCTGTTCCAAGAGTCAGTAAAAGGTATTCACTGGATTAACTGCCAGGTAGCGATACATTTGATTACACGTTGCAATAAAAACATGAGCGATCAAGTGTGTGCCCCTCAGTGTGGTTATCATTTCAGACTGTGTGAAGCACAACGTCATCTTTCAAAGGAAGCTGCTCTATAGTGTAACAAGTGTACTAAAGCTACTAAAAAAATTTACTTTTTCAACGTTGCGGGAACTTAATACAAGAACCACTACAAAATGTTGAAATTGTTGCATCGCCAAGATTACGGAGTCGATGCGTAATGGCAGTTCCACACCCCATCTCAATAAAAGATTAAAGTGACGGATTTAAAGGTACACTGAAGAAAAGCCACACGTGCTAGTCTAAAGCTCAATTATAAGAAACAAATTCAGACTCTTGAGGAACTTAACAAATGGGCCACATCGAACGTGAAAGGAGTATAGCAGTCAGGAAAACTTCGAGTTTGTAACCAACGAGCAAGTGAAGGATAAAAGAAGATCCTGACGAGAAGATTCCGAGATATACCTGCCGTGGAGTGTATTCATACCTACCGTACGGCTATTCCACAATCGACGGAAGGCTTGCTGTTTAAGTATCTTTCTCAGTAATCCGAGGAACCAAATTTTCAATTTTGTGGTACAGATAGGATGAGGAGAATTTCGAGGAGAACATGGGTTTTTGAAGGTATAGTAAGAAGGTTAGCGTATTTCCGATGCTAAATTATATATTGAAACATTAATTTACAAGACTGTAATTTACTTTCATCTTTTAATTCTGCGGCAAGGAGGAAAACAACCTTGGCAATCCATTCTGCCAGCAGTACAGCATCAGGTTAAACGGAGACGACATTGATTTTTTTAATTTCCTTTCGATTTTTACTGCAAGGATTATTATTGTAATTATTTACAACTTTCATAATATGAGAGATGCGTTAGGTATGGCATGAAATTTCTTATGACAACTTTCTGATATTGTTCAAGTGAAATGTACATATATAAAGGTAAAATAAGGAATTTAAGGTTTTTGAATGCGAATGGTGTTTAAAGAAGTGAATGATTTTTATTTTACTTTATAAGGAGAGTCAAAAATAATATTTTGAACTCATCCAAATATTAAATGCGAAACAAAGTCCATTGCCTCACGTAAACTAATTTATTTTTCACTGATTCCGAATGACTTACATCATTCGTATGTGCGTTGTCATGTTGGACAAATGTTTAAAACATGAGTTAAAAAGAGTGACCAATTTAATTAACTGCTACACGAGCAAAACTATGGGATGTCAGGGTGTTGCCTTAGCCTGGGAGGTTATCGTATGCGAAGAGAAACAAAATATCCGTTTAGGTGATATGGGTAGCGCTCTGCGTTTGGCCAGATGCCGCTCTTCATATATTCTAAGGCTGTGGTCACATCTGGGCGAAGAAAATAGCGATATGCATTTGAAATTTATGCGACATGCGATTGAAAATTTAAATTTGTTAGAATCTTTATAAAATTGTGTATATTTCAATATAATCCTTTATTATATTTTCCCAATTCAAGCCCTTTAAAACAAGCCCATAAGCACGTCTGTAGCTTTAATATTCTCGGAGATATATTGTAAAACGTGTAGTAACTTTTGCCAAATTCTAATTTTGCAGCGTTGCAATTTAGCGTAAACGGTTGCGTTTTTTGTGAAACGGCTCTGGGGTTTTCATTTTCTTATCAAATGGAGCCAATATGCTAAATTTGATCAAGTCGATGGCCCTAAGGGTCATTTTTTCCGATTTTTTGGTCGAATTGACGTGGAATGACCCCGTTATTTCGGATCTTGTTTGCTCACTTCGGAAGTTTGCAAACTAATGATGTGTCACGATAGGTAATGTTTTTTCATGAAAATAGTATTTTTCGATGCTCATCTACTCATAAGATACGTCATATTATCCTAATTATTACAGTCTAGAATAATGAAAAACAGTCTAAAATAATTAAACTTCACTAACCTTCGCCACCAAATTCTCCACCAAAACCCTAGCCATTCGATACAAAAACGCAGATATACCAAATTGCGTGGACTCAACTAGAAAGTTTACGTTTGTTTCGTATTCTGAATGAAAAATAATAATGGGGCGCACATTAAGCGAGGCAGGATGCTCCTTATAGGCTTGAAACTGTTTTCCTGTAGGAATGAAATGCTAAGCGCCCCCCAACCGTTGAGATACAGGTTCTCCCAACGTCAGTCTCTTACGAGATGAAATTTTCCACTGTATATTGGGAAAACGTTTACGGATGGAGGAGGCAAACAACATAAACATACCTTTTCTTAATAACGCCGGCTCAGTTCATGATTATGGGTGGCGTAAGTTGCTGAAGATCATGAGGGTTGCTGATAGCACTCGACGCCGGATATTGCTTTCGTGGGAGGTGATAAGGAAGTTGGAGGAAGGCAGGATCCCGTAGAGCATCATTCTGCAAGGGAGGTCTTGATTGTGGGGCGGCATGTCATTCCCGGCAACATCGCCTGCAGAGTGGTGCAATCCTGCCGATGTAATAGTTTGGGGAAACAGGTGGCGTGGAGTATAGATGCGGTTAGGAGGTGTAGGTGTAGATAGGAGGTGCAGAGGTGATTCTTCTATTGGTCGGTTAGGAGGTGCAGGTGTAAATACATACTTAACATTAGCCAATTTCTTCGCAGCAACAGCTTTTTTCATTTTTTCTTGCTTAACAGGATAAAAGCATTCGCTGCCTGTATAAATCCGTTCGTTGTTTAATGTTGTCAGTTTTCCAATGTTTTCAATGTTCCTCTTCGTGCAGCACAGATATATTGATATTTGTTTATTCGCTGGGAAACTGGGAAATTGAAAGAAGCTCATTGAGTGAAATTTAATTTTGATGATGTACCTAATAAAATAGAATTAGGATCCACGAAGCGCCCTCTCTCCTTCAAGATTATATACAATCGGCATTAAGTTACAATTATATCTCCGGTGTGATAGACATAGTGTTGATATCTTTGTCTTTGTTGTGGGTGCAGAAAAAATATTTGTGACTAAAAATACTTAAAGGTTGACGTTGTACTCGCTAGAAAGCTGTACTACCAGGTTTAATTTTTTGCTTAATATTTAAAATGTAAATAAAAAGTTAGTTACTTTAACAGCTCTCAAACGGCTGCAGTCAAATCATTCCCTACTTGAAATTCATCATCATGGGTCAACAATCCTAGGATTGGTTTGACGCAGCCCTCCACTAGATTCTTCTATTGGTCGACATCTTCATATTAACGTAGTTCCTCTCTTTCACATCCTTTACGACCTGTTCTATGTAACTCATACGAGGCCTGCCTTTTCCATTCCTCCCGTTCACTTTTCCCTCGACGATGTCTTCATCAGGCCATCGTGTCTTAAGATATGACCGATTATGCTGCCCCGTCTTCTTTTTATAGTTTTTACAAACTTCTGTTTTCTTCCACTCTAATTAGGACTTCATTTGTCACTAGGTCGATCCATTTTATCTTCATCACTCTTCGGTAGCACCATATTTCGAATGCTTTCAACCTTTTCTTCTCCGTTGCTGTCATCGTCCATGCCTCCCTGCCGTGAAGAAACATGCTCCAGATATACGTTCTGATGAATTGCTTCCTTACTTCTAAACTTGTATTTCGAGCTGTAAGTAGATTCTTCTTTTGCTAGAATGCCCTATTTACCTGGGCTATTCTACTATTTCTTTCTTTATTCGTCCATCGTTGGTTACTCTGCTTCCCAGGTAACAGAACTCTTTCACCTCTTCCAGTTTCTGTTTTCCTAGTATAACGTTGGTTTTGGCCTCTTCTCTCTTGCTGCACACCAATAGTCTTCTTATTATCGATTTCAGCTGATGTCTGGCCCTTTTCCTTTCTATGGTTGTTAGCACTTTATTCATATCCTTCTCTGTCTCTGCTATTAGAGCTATGTCATCAGTGACTCGTAGCATGCTGATTGTTTCTCCGTGGATGTTCACTTCAAAACGCTTCTCCTTGATTTCATTGATGGCTCTCGATGTCAACATTAAAAGTTACGGGAGAGAATGCACAGTCTTGTCTCACTCCTACGAAGAATAAAACATCCCTCTCATGAAAAGACTCCCAATTAATAATCGGTGAAGATTAAATCCGAGTTTTTGAACGTTTTATTGATATCTGCACTCTTCAAAGATCACTAATACTCTCTTCCTCTTTCGAGTCCTGGGTTAACTATCATAGGTATTTGTACTAAGTAGGCGAATTTTTATAATAAAATTTTGATAGTATCCTTAGGACTACGAAATAGTTTAGTAACTAATACGAGCATTCGTTGCTCGGCAGTTGGTGAAAACCCCAAAACACTATCTTACGACCTCGGGCCCTTGAGTTTCTCAATCATATTTTTTGCTAAACCTTTTCTGATTCTTCGACTTTAACAGATTTTTGGTTTTCTTAATATTACACCCCCTTGTAATGTTTTTCATGCACCCGTCTCATAGTCCATTTTTTTCTACGAGTTAATTATCGCTAAATCCTTCCTTACATATGTCTTGAGCGTCTCATCTGATCTACATCTATATAATAACCTTCGAGTCACCGCAAAAGAGAGTGAACCATCACCAAGCATACTTTATTAATCAGACAGAATAGTACATGCATCTAATGACATTTATCATTTATGCAATGTATTTTTTCACAAACTATAAGGACATAGCCCTGATTGATAGTTACTATTATACCCTTTTCCTTAATTTTTACATTTTTTCAAAACATTCTCCAAGGTTTTCTGAAATCTGCCTCTGCACATATAACAGCGCAGTCAGCTTACGGACTCAAGACTGCGGATGGTAACCGAAGGATTTGCTTAGCAAGTGTGGGATCGTTTGCTAGATGAAATGAAGAATAGGTTAGATATTTGCTTCACGTTCGTCGTATTTGTGGGGTTCAGTTTCCGCGGAGGATTAATTTTTTTAGCTACGGGACTCATTTTTCCCCATTTATATGTTAGTGCCCGAAGTAAATACCTCACATAGCGTAGTTTTGAAGCCGCTTTTAGAATCCAGAGCGGGAATACATACAATTTTAACGGCATTCCAAAAAATAGGTCGGACGCTATCCAGCCGGGTGACCTGTACTTACCTCAGCGATACCCCTAATTGCTCGGTAACCCGGGAGGATGATATGGGCAAGAAGGTGGAATATATTCCAAAACTGTGACCTTTTTGGAAATCGTTGGTTGCGAAGACGCTGTAGATGACCGTAATGAGCGCCTGCCAGAACTGCCTCCATTCCATTTCAATCCGCGGTCATTATCGTCATTTGGCGAGGTTGAAAAAAAGGTTAAATTTCCAAATAAACGCTCTGCACACCGTAATAAGGAAATTTTGTGAAGAAAACGTTTTAATTCCTGCGGCTAATTTAGGGTTTAAAGGATTCCAATGCAAGCATCTTCCATGGAAGGCAGGAACGTAACGGATCCACTTACTCGTCCGACGAAAATAAAATTGTGGAAGGTGGAAAATATTTTTTGCTGTGAGCTTAGAGCATTAAAGGAGAAGCATTTGGTGAGACCAGACGTTTTCCCTTTGCAGTTTGAAAATTGCGATGTACATAACCGTTAAGCTTTGAAAGGCTATAGGCTTTCCTTTCCGAAGGAAAAGTAAATTTCGCTACCTTATAATACTAAAATAAGCATAGCGTCAATTAGCATTTTAATTCTTTCTTCATATTTTTGTTTAGTAACTTCTACCCGTGAATTTGTCCCTTTGCGCCAAAGTACTACTTTTTGCATTGCAAAATCCGGTGATCTCATCTACATGGGATACCTAAGGATTTTTCAGCACTAATATATTTCGGATCATGGCCATTTACAGAATTACATAAAAGTTGAAATTTTAAGAAATATTTCTTACGCCAACAAAGGTATTTTGGTAGAACACACTTAGGCCTTGAAGTATGTCACCAATTCCAGCTATATACCCGAAAAGGGATGGTTCAAAAACTGTAGAATTTAGGTCGCAGGTGCTAGTTTGCAACTGCGTTTCAAACCCGTTGTGTACCTTGAGATGCGCTCGTAAAATCCCTTAGTCTCCGGTGCGCCGGTAAATCATGTGGCCGTTATGGAACATCCCACTCTAGAGCGAGGTTAGTACTCAAGCTCAAAACTCAGCATTTACCAGTTTCATTATCAGCCACCCTCCTCCTCCGTAACGACCCTGTCCATGTGAAGGGGATTGGTTATTTCGAACGTGCGACATTTACGCATTTAGGAGCTTAGATCCCCCATTTCCTCTGGCCCATCGTCATCACAGGCTTTCGGCTATAAACTTAGATTATAATTTCCCTCACAATCTTCCCTTCCGATCTCCTTCACTTCTTCATCAAATACTGGTTTCCACGTTCCTTGCTTCTCGTGTTCACGGTTTAGTTATTTCTATCGGCAGTTTCTTGAATTTTGCTTAGAAGTGTAGCGTGTTTTGCCTATAGATTTCCCCAGACATATATTTTTTGCTCTCATCTTTCAGGGGCTCATCTCTTCATGCCTAGATCACATCTACGTCAACAGTTCCATCTCCTTATTTCATGCTCATCACTCAACGGTTGATCAACGGTAACTACGTGAATTCAGCATATGCATGTTCCTATCTCAGATTCCGATGCAAATATTTAACACGCCCTTGGAATTAGTTCGCCGTATCTTTCTTTCAATACCATCTATAATTTTACAAAAGATGGAGGTGAAAAAGACAAAGTGTGAACAAATTGCCATTAATCAACGAGGTTATGTTGATAACAGAATTCTAACCTTTCTCCGTTATAGAATGGAAAGGTTTTCATGCAATTTAAATGCTTTTACAACATATGTAGATAACTTTATTTTTTAAACATAAATGCGTATAATTCATAATAATGGACACGTTTCCCAATTTTTTTCTGAGTTAGATTTTTTTCTGAGTTAGATACGTCAAACAAGGCCTAAATTTACATTTCTCTCTTTGTAAAAATAAAAATTTATATTTATTATATTCGTTAGTTCAATTGTGTAACAAATTATTTGAAAAGAGATGTAAGTAACATTGAAATTCAATTTTTTTGTTATCTATTTCGTTTTCTCTACCCAACTAACGCTTTTAATGTTAAATAGTATTTGGACATTTGAAAAACCAAAATATTCCGGTTATAAGTTACTGTCACTCTTGATGAAAACAAATCTATTGCTTTCTCCACTAGGAAACCAATGATGCCAATGCTTTCACGTTACGAGTAAATAACTATAAATTTAAGTTCATCGCCTGAAAGAAGATGTAGAGTATTAATAAATGACTGTCGTACAGATCTGGCAGTGGATTTATATGGCCTAATAAAGTAAATCTGACTTCACAAAATTTTGTTCCTCCCAAAGGCTACCCCTCTAGTTTTTGAATTTTACTCATTGAATTTAAATTTGACGCTGAAAAGTTGAGAGGAAAAGAGAAAGAAATCTATCCCAAAAATACCCTTCCTTCTCTGGAATTGGTGCAAGCATAGCTGAAGCTGTGGCTTATATAATTTAAGACCCTTAACTTTTTTCTAAAAAACTTGACCAAGGACCTGACGGTAAAATATAATTCTTGGTACTCCAGTCTTCTCTAGTTTATGATTCGACATTCAAGTCTTGTTATTATTTACGCAAGTGCTTTCGTAGGGAGTAGGATGACTATACTCGTCTACTCAAAAAAGTAGCAATTGGTCTTCGAATGAACATACTAAGGCATAAGTTTAATGTTGTATATTGGAGTATCTTGCCACTCCTTGATTTTGAGGATATACACGAAGGTATATTGAATCAAGCCACTCTCACGAAATTAGTCTTCGAAACATTTCTCATTGCATAGCTACAATCTTTCAAAAATGCTATAGATAGTAGTTGCATAGCTAGAATAGTTAGTATGAGAACCAGAAAATATAATAATCAGGCTTTCCACGTGACTCAATCAACGGCTATGGGAACATGAAAACTAAAATATGATTTATAATTATTATTAATGATGGTGTTACGTCTCAAGTGGTAGCTTTATTCGGACAGTTAGATGCTCTCAGCAAATTGAAACATTAAAGGCCTACTTCAGCAAGCACGGCAGACTGACTTCTGCTCAAGTGATGCACTCGCGACCGTTCCACGTCGGTCGAGGTTCCCCCCCGCGAGGAGAATCCAGCCCGGAGCCATCAACTTGCGCGACCTCATGAATATTTCAGAAATAACATGTATACCACGTGCGCACGTAAACAAAAGTGAATGGAAGGCTGCGGAGGTTGATTGCGGAGATCGCGGGATTGAAAGGGGTGGGGACGGGGAATGAGATCCGCTCCCAAAACCCCGCGATGAGGAAGGAGTGCAGTGCCCTTGGCCATAATTGGGAATGGAAAGAATGGATATGGCGGAGGAGATAGAGATGGCAGGGCGGGACGAGGAGATTGGACGGGCGGGAGGGATTAAGAAAGATAGAGGCGAGGAGAAAAGGAGGGAAACTAAGTGGGGGGAGAGACGGTCGAGAAAAATGGTGGCCCGAGAGAAGCGGTGGAGTCGGGAGGAGGGGATGAGAGACGGATGGGAATGAGTGAGACCAGGAGGCTGAGGGCGGAGGGTGGAAAAAGAAACGGGATCGCCCAAACGAGCGATCTCGCCTCAAATATTCTCGAAGAAATCGGATGCGGGACATGGGGACGCATAAATTTATTTATTCACACGGATAATGATCGTTCCGAAACTGTCCCCTGTGAGGGGCTGGTTGGTGGAACAGAAGACCTAAATAAGCGTCTGCTATTAAATTAATCGTTTTGTGGGCATCGGTGCTCTGCATATCGGAAATGTGGGTCATTGGGAAAGCTGTCAAAGAGAGACCTCGAAACCTGGTGAAGGAAAAGGATGCTAAATATCAAATGAACGGAAAGGGTAAGGGCTAGAAAGAAAGCATTCATAAGAACGGAAAAAGAAAGAAATAAATGGAGATGCATTTGGAAATGAAAAACACAATGAGTTGGGCACAACTCGAGGCTGAATGGATGTTTGAATAGCATACTGGATGGGAAACTCGAAGGAAAAACTCCAGGAGGAAGGCGAACGGACAAATGCCTAAAGTAAATCAAGAGGGATGTAGATAAGAATAATGACCGGGAAGTAAAAGAGGCATGATGGGGAGGAATTGAATGAGAAAGAGTGGAAGGCTTCTGTTAAACAATCCTAGGATTGATATCCTTCTGAAAATGACTGAATTTAAAAAAATATAACTTCAGGAAAAAGTATACTGGAGGGCCGCAGTTAACCACTCTAAGAATTGATTTGTTGATGATGGTGATGTTCAATTTAAGGTGAGGAAACCATCTTGATGAACGCTTTGCATCTATTTGGCCTCTGATTAAGTCTCGCCAGTTATTGTTATCATCTACATGTTGGTAGTGCAACATATTGCCAACTTCTTGTTGATCTTTTTACAAAGGAAGCTAGCTGATTTCAGTGCGCAGATGTTAATTGGCACTACTAGGCGGTGGAAGATGGAAATAGACGAGGAAAAATGAATACGACAGCCTACAAAAGAATTTTGATGCCAAACATCAAAATTACTCACACATAATTACTTACTGACCAAGGGGTCATGCAAATAAAGTTGTGAAAATGAACCATAAACGATTGATACGCTGGCGGTAGCTACTGACCTTTAGTCAATAAGTAGATCTTTAACTTTTTATCCAATGAATCATCATCAATTCAACAGTCCTCAGATTCGTTTGACGCTGCTCTCCATTTGATTCTCCTATCACTAATCTCTTCATGTGTACGTATTTCTTCTCTTTTACATCCTTCATATATTGTTCAGTATGTCACATACGAGGGCTTCCTTTGTTATTCTTCCCGTATACTTGTCCTTAAATGATTGTCTTCGTCAGCCCATCATGTCTCATGATGCGCAAATAAAGTTGTCCCGTTTTCTTCTTATTTACAGAGGACTTCTCTTTCCTCCCTCTTCGGAGGACTTCCTCGTTACTCGCGGAGATCGCGGGATTGAAAGTGGTGGGGACGGGGAATGAGATCCGCTCCCAAAACCCCGCGATGAGGAAGGAGTGCAGTGCCCTTGGCCTCGTCGATCCATTTAATTTTCATCATTCTTCGGTAGCACCACATTTCGAATGCTTCCACCTTTGACTCCTCTGCTGCTGTCATTGTCCACGCCTCACTTCCATTAAGAAATATATTCCAGATGTATTTCACAGTACACAATGCGGTTAGATTCATTCACGCCCCCTGCTATCATCAATGCCGCGTTCTCCAGTGGGACGATCTCTGGTTGAAGTGTTAATTGGGATTGCTAGGCCCGCGAGATCGAGTTTGATGACAAGCGAAAGCCCATCGTCACCACAGAAGCACGCGTGTGACCTCCAATCCAAATAACTTGAGGGAAAATACGAGCCTCCGATGTAATTGGCGATTTTATTGACCGGCGGATACTTTCCTGCGTAAATGTACGGCGGGTTTGTGTTATTTTTTTTCGAAAAAAAAGGAAACAAAAAAGAGAGAGACAATGACTGCGTCGGATATCCTCCGTGTTGACCCATTTTTAACTTGTGCCTATTCATGGAAGATTCATTCGGGAGGGGGGCCCCCAGCCGAGGGCACGAATCGGAGGGGCGTCTCCGGTAAGCCGCGACAGGCAGAGGTGATGGATGTAGGGGCAGAGGGAGGAAAATGAGGGGTGGGGATCATATCATTCAAAAAATGAAGCACGCCCATCGGTCCGAGCGAGGGACAGGGTGAAGGCCGCGCGTGTAAACTTCCCTTTCTGTTTCTCCTCTCTCCAATTTTTCATTAACAAGGGTAATGGAGAAGGGAGAAAGGCCGAGAGAGTGGATTATTAGCCGCGCGTGTTCGGGGAAAAGTTGGGGAAAAACGGAACCGGGTGGAGAAGGATGGTGGAAAACAAACGGAAGGGTGTCCGACGAAGAAGAGACGACCGGGAGAGAAACACAAAATAAAATAACCGAATAAAAGTTGAGCGGCGGAAAGTTGTGGAGAGTCTGGCCATTTCCTACTCTCCCCCCTATCCGTGTCTCTATTTTTTTGCGTAGGAGTCGCTGTCCGAACCGGAAGTTGGCTCCTCCAATTACGGGACGGGTCCATGGATCGGAGGAGGCAAAGAAAGGTCACTGAAAAGGGGGATTGCGGTGGCCGCGTAATGGAGTCTAGCAAAGGCACCGGCGTGGAAGTACGTTTGGCGAGCATTTCACGCCGCGCGATTCCATGAGCGGCTTTTGATCGTCAAAATGTCAACCCAAACCCGCCTCGCGGCTTCGACGTGTTCTGGGTTTGCACCTCTTATACTATAGTAAGCTTTAAATATTTAAGTACCCCGATATGCATTTGTATTTTGCAGCTTGATGTTTTTGTCTCTGCAACATCATATCATTATTTTGACGATGAATGATTTTAATGATTTTTTCAATATTCATCGCTATGTGTTTTGGAGAGTGATTGTTTTCAGTGCACATTACGAATGCAATTATGCATCCCTTCAAATATTTATCGATTTGAACTGGAGGTCTCAAGGGATTAAATTGCGTTCAGAGCAGAGAATGAAGTTTGAACAGCCATTCTGTGGTGAATGTGCGCCAGCTCTCGCCGAAGGTCGCCGCTTCGAATCAAGTCTCCATCCGGATATTGTTTGTCAAGCTGATGGCTTTCGGTGGGAGTGTGTTATCCGTGTGCACCACTCTAATGGTGTTCCGCTTGCAAATGAGGACTCTGAAGATACTGGAGTGCACAGTTTCAGACGGGTGTAAGCAGACTGGAAATAGAGGCAGTCGTTTCTCTACCGATAACTCTCGGTTTACCCTTCTGGCCGTGAACCTGAGTTTACTCTCAGCTTCATCATAAAAAATGTTCAACTCTATTTTTTACGGTGAAAACATAACTGGCTACTATCCTTTTAATGATGACGGATTAAATATAGTAACATATATGTGGACAATCGTAAACTCGTCACACACCATCCTTCAATACCACTTATGCAGAACGAACCTCACGATCATTTTCCCAATGCCATATCCAGTTTCGGTCTCATCAAGAGTTCATGTACACCTGCAACCAAAGCGTTCCAAAATCAAAGACCTAGATCTTCAGCATCTAAACATTCTGTCTGAAGGAACTCCCAGGTTTTCCGGCGTATTGACTGGAGGAAGAGTCATTGGGTTTCCCATCGGGTCGCAGTGTAGACTGCCTAGTTCAATTCGCACCGACATTTCGCAGGCTAGTACGCCATCGTCTTCATGGAAAAGAAGAGTATTCTGCCTTCGAAAACTTCGGTATGAAAGTATACCGCAACCCGTTGGGAAATCCAAGCCTTCTTCCTTAAAAAGACTGTGAAACTTAGTCAACGTTTTAAATAATTTGAATGTTATCTATCACAGTGCGTTGACGGTGATAAATGTAATTAAAAACGATCTGCTTTATTTCTGGTGAGTAATCTGGTGATAAAAACCTGTCATACACTGTCATAAGTTTGACATATACCCAACGTTTGCCACACATCCATCGTTTCAACGTTGAGCCTGGTGGATATCTCGAGAAAAGTGTTCACTATTAGAAAAGAGCTAAAAGAAAAGAAGTTTGTTTGTAGGCATGCATACAAATATGAACCATTTCAATTTTTACACTAGTTTCTACCACACTAAATGATAAGGTATGACTGCATCGGATATCCTCCGTGTTGACCCATTTTTAACGTGTGCCTATTCATGGAAGATTCATACGGGAGGGGGGACCCCAGCCGAGGGCAGGTACTGGCTGGGTGGCTAGCTGAGCATACAAGTCTCTTTGAAGCCTGTAAGTGAAGTATGCCGTTTTTACCTCCTCTCAAAGGTTTCTACTTTAGGAACTCCGGTTTACATGCGAGACGATGAAAGGTTAACTGAATACATGATAATGTGTATTCTGTCAAGATTTTTTGGGGTAATATTAGGGATGGCTGTCGTAGTGATGGAAAAATGTCGGTCAAAATCGATTTTTTGAGCAATCGATTTTTAATCGAAATGAAAAGCTCGACTTTTCAGCAAAAATCGAAATTTGAACCAAAAGATCGATTAATCGAAAAAATCTACGGTTCATTTTTGAAAAAAATGCAGTTGGTACAAAAACATGTTTATTATTCATTTGAAAAACGCTCATAATACATATTTGAATAATATAAAAATCCCTAAAAATGTACTTAGAAAACATTCTTGAATTATTAGTCATAAAAATTTACAATTTACTTTAATGTGGATCACCACTTGGAACCATTCGGCTTCACTAAAATTTTTAAGAAAGATCAACTGATTGAGATGCTTTCTTGATGATCTAGGGCGTGCCTTTCCAATTTTACCGGCCTTAGAGAAAAGTCTTTCACATGGGACGGATGACGTTATCATACTCAGCACTCTGATCGCGAAACGGTACGTGTATTCACCCTTTATCTCCTCCCAGACTTTCAGAGGATTGGGGTTGACTTTCCTATCGACGGGTGGCCTGTTGAGGTATTGCCTAACTTCTACAGGCATCTACTTCTAACAAGAAGTGATCTCAGTGGCAGTTAATCGAGGACCTCTACTGACTACTACGCGCTGCTGAGATCAAACGAAATGGTCACGATCGAAGTTGAAAAATCGAGTTTGGATCGAAACTCGAAGATCATGGCTCGATCTCGATTTCCTCGATCTTTGACTATTAAAACTCGATTTTCGATTTTAATCGAAATCGATTTTTCCATCACTAGGCTGTCGGTGAACAGATTTAAATGAAATAATGAATAGAATGGTACGTTTTCGATGTCTTACTTCAAGCCTCTATTTAAATCATTCATATTTTCTAGCTCAAGGGAACAGAATGAGCCTGAAGCAAAACAAAAATTCCTCCCTCACTCAAGCTGAAAAAGAAACTGATCACGTCAGCTGTCAAATGCAAGCTCAGTTATTTCGTCGATGAAGTAATATACGTTCAAGGATACGAAGCAATTGCATTCGATTCCCGGGAATAGGAAACTATTCCTTCCTAAATAGAAGCACCTAAAACCGAATCCCATCTCAAATTAAGGCCTTCATCCGCCAACTCTCTAATCTCTCCTCTTATTAAAAAAAAAAGGGTCCGTGTGACCTTTTTAAGGGAGAGAGTGCTGGGTAATCACGCACGCTGCGCAGTGATTTCCCTACTTTCTTTTCCGCCCCGCTCTTTTAATTAAGCCACTCTCCCCGGAATTACGAAACGCGAGCATCAAACCAAAAGCCCCGGCGTTCGACCGCCGTCGTCATAATTAGAGGACGCAGGCTCTCGCACGAAAAACCGATCTCTTCACGCACTAAGGCTTTAAAATCTCCTCCTCTTCCCTCTAACGGTGGTGGAGGGGAACATACCAACCAAGGGGAACCCCCTCATCTCTCCCTCTCGCTCCTTCCTTCGGAGGGAGGAGAACCGACGATCCTCCACCTTCTCGGAGGGGCAGCGTTTTCTTCCCTCGAGAAAGATCGGAAAAAGACGGACGGCTGGTGGGTGGACTAAAAAACAAAACAAAGGTTGGAAGAAGGAAAGCGGCGAGGAGAGAATAAAACTGAGCGGTGCGAGTGCGTGCGCTGGGGAGAGCGGGATGGAGTCCAGGGAGGGTTTCAGGGTTCAGAAAATGCGCGTGGGTGGGGAGAGGGGGGAGGTAGGAGTTCGGTATTCCTTCTCCCCTCACCAGCACGCAGCAGCGCCGGGATAATGGGTATCCCTTCAGCTGCCCGGGGAAAAGGCAGTGCGAGGAAGGGTACAGTGGGATCAAAGGGGGGGGAAGGAGAAGGGGGTGGGAGGGAGAATATGTACTGCAGGGATGTAACGGGAATGAGGGGGTGGGAGAGTAGGGGGAATAGGGAGAGGGGCAGGGTGCGGGCACTGATGGGGAGAGAGGGGAGGTTTCAGGGTGTCGGGGAGGCACGGGAGATGTATGGAGGGAGGGGCGTGGTGGGGTGGTACCCCCGCGAGTTGGGGAGGGGTTGACTCCCGCATTGCGTAAGGGTGTAGGGGGCAAGGGAGGGGAGGAGTGCGTTTGCTGTAGAAGGATCCGCGGATTCCCTCCGCGCGGGCGACACGCACCAATGACGCGCCCTAGTAAGCATGCGCGAGAATATCTCGTCTGTTTTTTTTCTGCTAAAACTTTAGAGCCACCGAACGGACATGCCGGCACAAGTATTTTTTTTCTTTTGTGTGCACGGGTACTGAGAGAGTGCACAATTCAGTTTTTTCCTCCAGCTCGCTCCGCACGCTGAGGGATTGGTTACCCTCCCCCGAAATAAGGCGCTCCATTTGATGTAAGATGGAGACTAACGCAGCCAGGCAAGACTGGATATAATTTCTCTTGCAATATGAAAAGGCGCTCACGCACTACGGATACCTTTTTGGCCAATAGAATATTCAAACTGTTACATGCATGACCCATAGTTTGAATAATCGACCTAAAGGTCATTAAAAGTCATATTATGTTTATTACTCGCCAATCAGTGTTTTTTTAATTAATGGGAAGATAAATAGCTTCCTAACATCGGGTTCCATCCTCGGGAATTATTTCATTGAAATACATACTTGTATGCCCTGTAGAGAGAATCGTTCCTCAGTGTTCCACACTCCAACCATCGGAAGGGGCGTTAAACGTGACTCGCCCTGGTGCCTTCCACTGAAATCAGACTAATGTCGGCACCGGGTTTCTGCTCATCCTTTCTTATTTCCATTCCAACCCCATCTTAACCCCTTCTTCTAATCTACGGCACCTTAAAATGCTGGGAGACGAATCCAGATGTTGAGATCACTCCAGACCAAGTTTCATCGATAACTAAGATGTTAAATTGTACTCGCCAACATTATTTCACATTAGGGAAATATCAAATATCAATACGAAATGGAAGATGGAAAATTGGAAGATTTTTGGGATTGGTTGGAACGCATGGGCTTTTATTCAGCCGGAATAACGAATGGAATGATGGAAATATTGGTTAGAGCAATTGCTTTGATGCAAAACGCTACTGTTCAGCTGGACCAATAAACAAAGTCCAGTTTTCTTCCATAAAACCCGTAGACACGGCTAATGGTTCTGCCTGTGCACCTATAAAACAAATTTTTAAAATTCCGCAAGTCATCCCATAAATTGGTTCTACAGTTCATTTTAATGACTCTATCATTTGCTTTGCTTTTGAGTCAACTAATCTCGTTCACGTACTCTCCATTAATAAAACTTGCTTAGGCATTTTATCCTGCAGAAAAGGTAGAAGTACTGCCAAGGTTTATGTATATCCCATTAAAGCGAAAATCTCTTGATGTATACGACCTAGTTTTGAACTTTACTAAAATGCAGGGCTTTTTATTAGTTTTTTTTTTTTTAATGGTGGACTTCGTGGTATTCGTCATAATTTTCGTCACAGCCATGGGATTTTTATGGCTACGTTCGAATCGTTACGATTTTTTGGCATAAATATTGCTCTTGTTTAGTGTCATATGTGAAGACGTTTACGACTACATATCTCGTCTGCTTATGTCCAATTTGAATTTGGATCTAAAAATACGATAAGTAAATGAAATTGTTTTGAAATGTTTTTCAGGTTTTGAATAGAAGAGTGCAAAATATTGTTTTAGAATTCAATAAATATTTTGGTCTCTGGATGCAAACTTTACTATTTTCATACAATCAATACCTTTTTGTGTACTACTTTTATTGTTTTTAATTATGGGAGTGTGAAAAAAAATACATTTTGTACGGTGTATAAAGTTGTCTAGACTTTCCAATGTTTTTTTCTGGTGAAATTGGTTTCGTGTATGCATTAAGTCAGGCATAAACTAAATTATTCTTTTAAAGAATACGCACCAAGGTCAAATGTTAGTTCATTCGTACGAAAGATAGAGGAAATACTCAAAGGTAAATTTGTTGAAATAGCCCAGGGATATTAAAGAGATGAGTATATGAAATGAGACCAGGATATGAAAAAGACGAATTATGTAAATAAGAAGAGATAGAGGATGAAGTGGATAGCTACGTCAAATCTAATTTAGGATTGTTGACCTATGATGATTTTCAATATCCATTTAAGACAAATTTTTCCCTTACATTTTCTCTAACCTTGTAGTAGGTACTAAAAAAATGTTCTTGCTACATCATTTTCCATTACTTGTTAGTTCGGTCCAATATTCGTTTTTTAATCCGTGTTACAATTGAGAGAAACTTTCATTTATTTGCTGGAACGGAAAGACTCCAATTAATTTAACTGTCGGACAGTTTGAATAATTGAGGTCTTTCAGTTACATAGATCAGCAGGAATGTGAAGAATTTGTCCAGTGAAGTCTTGCTTGATCCTTTGTACTCCTCTGGTTTCTTGTTTTTCCCACTTTTTTACGGATAGAGTAAAGACAAGGATAGAGGAAACACAAGTACCTGTATCGGCATTACTCTGCCACTGCGCATGTCGGATGACGTCCAGGAGTCTGTTTCGTCCATGCACCACGCAGCACGTGTCAGGACTTCAATGAAAAACTGTGCCACCGCAAGATTTCAGAATACGGGCATAGGCCATGGTGAGACCATTGTATTAACCATCAGATCGTCGTAGCTCGCATGAGTAAGGCTTATTAACCTCTATTTGGCTGTATCGTGTGTGGCTAAACAAAATATATAGGTGAATCTATTCGGTGTTAGCTACTATAATTGAGCAGTGAGTGATTCCTTTTTTACGTAGAGGAATCAAAGTTTGACTCTTTAATCAACGGTCGATTATAACTATTGGGCAAAAACCCGAATTCGTAGGTATTAAAGTAACTAAAGTAGGAATTGACCACTTTATTTAAGAGCATACTTGGTAATAGCTTACCCCTTGCCACACTCACCCTTACAGATGATTGCGGGGCATCATGTCAATAGATGCATCATGTATCAACGCCGTAGGATGAGGATAAAAGAATGAATTTTTTTGTACTTCTCCTCTTACTTTACTTTAAATGGCATTACGTTTCAACACCTAGTCATCATCAGCAAGAAATCCTACAAAGATTAGCAGGAACCTTAATGCATCTATAGGATAGTGAGTTTTACATTGGGGAGATATTCAACAACCCTATGTTCCATTCCTTTGTGAGTCACGTAAAAATCAGTTCCCTGAATCATCTGCATTTTGCGGTGAGGACCGCTCCCATTTCAGGAAATACGTAAACACAGTTTGAAGAAATAAAGAAAAAAAACCTTCCGAGTGAGGTCATTATTGGTGAAAGCGGAAAAAATTGTCGAATTGAATTAGGAAAAAGAGTCGTAGGACAAGGGGCAAGGGAAAATGTTACTATTCCCTGGGCGAATGCACGAGCGGAAATTGGTTCCGAAAACGGGTTTTGGGGGTTAGATGGGGAAGAAGATGGGGTTGGCGGATGGAAGTGGATGGAGAGAAAGGAAAGTGGATGGGCAGCGGCAGAAGAGGAGAAAGTGTGAGAGAGGAGGTCGAGGGGGAAGAGGAGAAGGGGGAAAGGCCAAAGCGGAGAGTTCCAATCGCAACGTCGAAAATGTAACTGCGCCCCGGAAGAAGAATGGATGGAGGGAGGGCGGAAAAGGAAGGTGAGAGGACAAAAAAATACAGACTCGCGGAAAATCGGTGGGTTAACGCGCGGCGAATTTTGTAGCACGTTGGGCGGATAATGCGCTTCCGCTCGCTCTGCTGTTTACTCCGCTCGGATGTGCTGCAAAGGGAAGCGGTACGCGTCGCCAGCCACCCTTGATCATTCCTTTCTGCAGCCTCCACGCCTTTGCCATGGCCTTCTTCGTAGTTCATTGCACGTTGCCCTGGGTGAGCTTGGCATTTAATTTCTTATTCTACGAGTTTCACGCTCGATACTCTAGCTTAAATTTTTGTCCTTTCACTTTGGTGTATATTTTTATCCAGCAGTTTATATCAAAATCATGAGTGAAATGGAATTCTAAGTACTGATTTTCTACCGATCTCACAATACTTTTCAATTGATCTCCACCTTTCTCTTCAATGTAGTTGGTATTCTTGAACAGTTTTGCTAGCTTAGACAATCGGTTTCACATATTCCTTTTTTTTCTATGGCTCATATCATTAGAGCTCATGGTTTCATTTTACGATCTGATTATGAAAACAGTATAGACTAATTTTTCCCGATCCGCCATTGGTCCTCAATTTAATGAAAATTGATATGGAAATTAATTGTGTGCATTTTTTTCAGAGAAACTTATTAGAAATATTACTGATTAATATTTATCCAATTCCTTACTTATGAAAATGAATAAGCGTTTTGTGGTATCATCTTGTCTTCCTATGCCACAGACGTACAAAATGAGTCAAAAAATTTAAAATTTTGAGTAAAATTGAAATTCAAAATCATTAAAACAACTAAAACATATTTATGCTCACTAGAGACATTTCTGGGGTATTTCTAGGACATTTCCATATTCCATTTATGCCCGTTAATAGGGAGATATGATGACAACCTTCTCTTTGTAGGGATAAACGTTAGGTGCAAGTCTAATCCGGTGCGGGGTAAACTCTTGAGTGAAAATTAACCGGATGAAACCAGGCTAAGCGAAAATGGCCGTGGAAATTAGAATTCATCTCTCACGTAATATTTATTCTCTCGTTTCGCAAGCAGTTACCTTATATGTTTTAACTGTGTTAATATTGTTTAACCAATTTTCAGCCTGACTTTTAGCCCAATTATTGTCCTTGTCAGCCTCACTTTTAACACCAGTCTGAGAAAACCAACTTTTGTTGGTTTTCTCTACCCAGACTACATTTTTTCCGATGAATTAAAATTGAAATATCTCTTCTAGAACTGAGACATACTCATTTTAGGGTGATACAAACTAAATGCAACTTTTTGAGGAGATGACCTTTAATAAGAGTTATTTTGAGATATAATCTGATGATACTACTGTAGCGCTTCATTGGAATTGTTAATACGAGAATGTTTCTATATTTTCCCTCATATTCCTTTTATAATAGATACAAAAAGTATGCATATAATAGAATCAGGATTCATATAAGGGAATAGAGTTTGAGTAGTGAATCTGTAATAGTTAAAGAACTAATGCTAGTCAGTCCCCAAGAGATTAGCATCTAGACACCTGATCCACTTTTTATTCATTATAGGCATCGTCACAAGAAAGTACTCAGCATAGACCAATGTAATTGGATAAGAAACATGATTAAAAATAAATTCCATTATTATTTAAATGTTAAAATCAAAATTTTGAAGTATATTTAATATCCTTTTGGTAGAATATTGTGAAAAAAACGTATTCCTAAAAAAAGCGTATTGATGGCATGGATCCCGATGCTCAGGAATGTGAAATTAAATGTCAGCTTTCCATTCTTTTTGTTTGTAAAGGAGTGGAAAAGAAACTGTCACCAAATAAAATAAATCAGCATACCTTCTAAATTTCCATTACAATTAAAAATCTTTAAAAATTTTCTTAGCAAAGAAGTCAAAAATTGATCAGCGCTAAATCGAGTGACGCAACATGCCCAAACGTTAGTAGATTTTCCTCTCCGCAGTAATTTTCAATTGCCATCAGTGCCGTCCGCATCGCCTCCTCCTTGATGTATAACGGTGGATTTCGCGTTGATCATTTCACCAGCCGTGCAAGGGGTCGACCGAGAGAATGTTTGCGGCGTCCGATTCCTCCCTTGCTTCGGGCCGAACGCCTCCCCCCGCGCCGTCACTGCAGATAATTGAAGTCGCTCGACTGATGGGCGGAAAGCCGCGTCCGCTATGCCTTCGCCCCTCTCTCCTTTCAACGTCCTCGGCCAGCTGCTGGCCGAGGATCAAATGGTGAATAAATTCAGGGTCCAAGACCGATGAAAATGTGTCAGTGGAGAAGGTTAGCAACCCTCCGGGGTGCTGTGATGGTTGACGGTCAGGTATTCCCCGGGAGGGGCACTCCGGGAAAAGTATCGCACTGCTTTCCATTGGGCTCAAGCCCACGGCAGCGGAAACAATCCGTGCCACAAAGAGCTCTCTGCATTCGTTAACCAGGTGGCAGGATTAGTTTTGTTTCTTTTTTCTCGCTTCCTCTTTTGCAAAAGCCTAGATCGCTTTTGTTGCGGTAAAAATGCTTGCTCTCCGGCAGTTTAGTAGAAACCACTGCAGTATGTTGCTTTGATTTCTTTCTTGCATGGCGCATCTACAAAATATTTCGCTTTTTCCTGACTCGGTGGGGATTGTGGATAAACTATGAACATATTTCGCAGTGGTGTAGTAAAGAAATAACTTGAAATTATTATTGTGACGCTCTGTAAAGGGATATTCTAAAGGATAACTGATAAATGACATATTACTGATGGACAGTTAAAGTAAATAGAATTTACACTTCATAAGCAACGCCAATATCTTTGCAATCAGAATGCACATTTCTCCATTTGGCAAGAAACAGACACTACTAGGAAGTTTGCTGTGCTGCTCTTATCGTAAAAAATTAAACATTCTATAACTGCTTTCTTTCAGGATTTTTGCGAATAGAATATATCCATTTGACCTAGCACTTTGGCAATTTTCTCATAAACAAAATGTTAAAAAAAATACGTATTTTCTTCAAAATCGTTGTGCTTTCTTAATTCGCGAATTTTTATCCATTGAAATCCATTTATGAATTTATGACTCTTCACACTAATTGATTCATACTGATAGTGTTATTTTCTAGTAGATATAATGTAACATTTAAATGAATTTATTTTAAAAGTTAACTGGAGTCAGTGTCATTTTGACTGGCTCCGGTTAATTATTCGGCCATTTAATATTCACCTATATTCCTCTTTAAGGTGGGATACATTGACAAATACAAACTCAAGATTGCCATTTAAAATTTTACCTATAAAACCGTCCACCTTTAGTTGAAATCTATACCATTACTGTATGAATTCATTCGCTGTTTCTGACTGTTCTTTTTATTCTTGTTTTACCTCATAGAATAAGATGTGGAAAAGCCGGTGGTTGAGACATGACCTTGCACTTCAAACTTACGGAATTATTAGTTCCATTCATCTAACGCCGGTCATAGTTCTACGAACAAATGCCAATCGTATGGGCGAGAATCTACATATTCTGTTTTTACTTCACCATAGCAAAAATCATAATAAGATACCGCCAGTTAGGCACTTCTCTCTTGCTTTTGGCAAGGTGAATGTTTCACCCCTTTAAAGCGTTAAAAATTCCGGCGCTTTTTCGAGTCATATTCCGCTCATAGCGTCTATTTTCGAGGAAAAGCTGTGAATGAAGCCGATGTTTTTTCTTATTAAGGAAATCTGGAGGGCTGCATTTGTCTGGGAGATTCAAAATCCGCCCATCTCCTTCTCATCTTACCTAGCTCCCCCTCCTCTCACCCATTCTAGAGCTCAACCTGGCATAAATGGCGAAGAAGAACCTGGCATAAGTGTTGCTCATCGACTTTTTCTATGCTTTCCTCACATCTCTTGCCATGTCTCTTCTTATGGTTTAAGATGCACGATAGGAGACGGTACATAAATTTACGTTCAGTATTACGACTGAAAAAGGTTTATTTTTTATAAAATAAGACAATGAATACACACCAATGGCTAGCCAAGTTGAGTAGAAGAAACTGCATCCACATGGTTTTCTACATCATATTTATTTTGACAGAAATAAATTTAAAAATGGTTAGTAGGAAAATTAAGGATAGCTATTTGATTTTTTCCAGGATATTTCATAATGTTTTCATTACTTAAATCTAGTGATCATTGTTAAATGCATAGGTCACCTATTTTTGGAGCAATCCTATTTTCTTACTAATCTCAAAATGAATATTTTCATCAAATTTAATCCCCACAAATAATCAAACGTTTGATATAAGCTATCTACGACTGATTGGTAGTAAATAAATGTTTTTATAATCAGAGCTATTCAGTGCAATGACTGCATATAAAAAGATGGTCCTTATTAGAGCAATTTATTACCATAGTCAGTCCTGATTTTCTTGTGTTCTCTATAATATTATCGTAGTACGATAACTGGCATGGATATGTTCCTCTATTTTTATCTTCTTTTTAAGATGCGAATATTTCCAAACCACCCCATTTTTTTGTTCTACGTCAACTATTGTTTGGCGCTGACCAAGTATTGAATTATCGGGTTGCATATTACTAATGTGACCCTAATTTGGCTCATTTTTCCACTCACATGAGCATCAGATTGGCACACCCGCAAACGTCGGCCCGGAAAGATGTTCTCTCGGTACTAATTCATTCGATTTTACTCGTCTCTCATCGATTTCGCTCCTTGCGTCCCTTGCATAACTTGATCGAGACAGCACCGCGGTAATGACTCCATTTCTGTCCTTCTTCCACCCCCTACCCCTTCTTTCCTCCACGACCACCACCACCACCGCTGGTCTATTCTACGAATCTAGACGACAGAGAGAGAGGGAAGGGGTGGATAAAAGAGCAGAATCCTTGCCAGACCAACCCCCCACCCATCAATCTTCCGCCCAGTCTGGGAGTGATCAACTCTTCTTTCCCTTCCTTTTCATGGCAAGAGGACGGTAGTCTCAGCTGATCTGATCGCAGCCACGTGAAAGAAGAGGATGGGAAAAAATAAAAAAACTCCATCGGGAATAGCGCTGGAATAAGGATCTCCGAGCCGTCTTTTCCTCGAGGTGTTTACGGAATAAGATCCCTCCATTATCGTGTCCGCAACGGAAAGATTATAATTCCGCTCTTTTTCCATCTCCAACATCTCTGGAAGTCTCGCTTTGGTTATCGACCAGCTCCTCTCTACTTCCTCCTCCAATTTGGAAGATTCGTTGAGAAAGGGTCCTCTGTTTCCGACGGATCCAATTTCAAAAAAAAACCTATGAGATTCTGCTCGCTCTCTCTATCTATTTCCTATCCTTTTTTGTACGTTCGGCGTCTCAACTTGCACATTTCAAAGAGCTCGTTAGAGTTAAGCACGAAGCCGTTTATCCGGAATATTACGGGGAATCATCCCGCCGTCTCCCTCAAAGGGGAGAAAAGTATAAAATGAACTTTCCGACATCTTCGCCGTGATCACAGTGAAGGCTGTCATTTCATCTCTCCTCGTCGCACATCCTTAACAGAGAAAATGAAAGCTTGCCTGTAAAAATATTTTTCCTCAAAGAAACAAATATTTGCATCTTCCTAAAATATTGTTTCTGTTCTGCTCGTTATTCATAGTTTTAGCCATTAAAAATGCCTCATCAATCACATCTGAGCGTCTACTATGAAATGCCTATGTCTGGAGGATTTGCGTTTTCTACTAGTTTACATTCACCATCTCTTTTTTTAATGTTATTAGCGATAGAAGGGATTCCGGCAATATTTACGCGGTATAAATAGCTTTGCATATGCTGTGCGAGTTAGCAAACCTTTTGTACCAAAGTTTCTCCAGCTGATGTAGCTCCACTTTCAATGTTTTAAGGACGGTGAAAATTTTAAATCCTCGTCTCTTTCCGAGACTTCACTCTTAAGTGCACCGTTTGTATTAATCTGTGGTTAACACAATTACTAAAATCCCTTAAACATACTTCGTATTTTTTAACGTTGGCACAAATCAAAATAGAAATCACTCGGAGAAAAACTTTAATTTAGGTCAGGTTACCCATGAAAAGACTTACGTTCTGCATAACTAAATGAGTGAGAGATACCCAAAGGTAAGTAGTTTGCCACTCTTTTTTGGAATGTTGGGTGGTATTTGTTGCCTTTTTTTATCTGATATTTATTGTGGTGACTGAGAACTAGTTTGGCAGTTTTAGTCCAAGGATTTTCCGAATTTCCGTATATTTTCTCTCATTATGTATATATATTTTTATTTTTCCAGAGTTACATTATTCCTTCTAATGTTAAGATGACTAGGCATCCGAAATATTATGATAAAAGTAAAATAAGTATTCAAATATAATAATAATAAATTTTTGTAAAAACTTATGTTCAAATATTATAGTCATATACACAAGCTATATCATTGGCGACCAATTTTTTTAATTGTACCACTTCTCTATCTCTTAGGTCCCGAAAAAAGTTCGAGATAATTTATCATTAACCTTTATGAGCTTATGTCTTATCGCAGAAGCTCCTTAATAATCACAAAAAAGGCTCTAAAAAAAGCCATGCCAGCAAGAAGAGTTTCTCAAGTGTTTTCGAATACGGGCCACAAATTCTGACTGATAAACTTAATACAATATTTATTCCTCTCATTTTCATATTTTAGATTAGTATAACGACAATCGAGGTTTACAATCAATGAATAAATAAACAGTGCAAGTAATAGTGAGTAATGCAGCGTAATTTTGGAGTTTATTTGATTTTGGGATATTTTGACAGTTGGTTTCATTCCGAACTGCCAAGAATCCAATGCAAAAGAATAAAATCTTCTGACTTCCTCTAAACGCCAGGCGTATTGCATGAGAACGCACTCACTGTCTTCTCGTAGGCAGACAGGATCGCGACCCCCTGGTATAATTGCTCATACCTAACAGTGGGATGTTACATTTCATAACCAATGTCAGTTGATGCAATGATTACCTCTTATCTATTGATATAGCCACCGTTATTTCCATATACCTATTTTATCAACTTCGCAGAATTCATTTATTGGCAGATGATAGAAAAGTGAATTTTCTCTGTCTTAATCCTTATTTGGAAAACAATAGTGTATTTTGTAATTACTCAAAATCCTCCTTCCATGGCTGACTTTCATCCTCTCTCGGTTTTTTGTTCGCGCCTTTTGTTTTGGTTCTTCTTATCTCCTGAAAATGAGCGTCTTCCTCCATTGTTACCACGCCTGCTTTGCGAAATAAATTCAATAGGGCGAATGAATTAAGAGGTCCTTCCCCATTCTCCTCAGCTGCTGCCGCTACTTCTATCGGATAAGGGTCGAGAGGTTCGCATTAAAGCGATCCCCTGATCGGAGTTAGGGGAGAATTGTTCCGTTGCGAGAATGTCTGGAGTAGAGGGCGCGCTCGAACTATCTCCCCCTCTGCCCTTCCGTTTCTACCCTCAGTTCTATTTGTTTGATATTTACGAAAAGTTATTTATGCTTGAAGCTTTTTATAAAAAGATGAAGAAGAGGAATAAAAACGACAGAAGTGTTGAATATCAGAGGAAGAAAAAGAGAAAATCGTCTCGGGAATTCTGAGGCTGAAAAGTCGTAAGACTACGGGAAGGTCGGTCAAAGTAGATAATGGAATGGAGGCTAAAGTGGGAGAAAGCCGAGTGTGAGGGATTGGACATTATATACCAGTGGTTTTTGATGGGATGAAGCGATGGAAAACTAGATAGTCGGAGGAGGATAATTTTGGATTATCGGAAAACTCATGGAGAAGAAATCCTAGCAATGGCTTCCGAATTTCCAATTATGCTCATTCCATCTGCATTGATATAATACCTTTCATGATGACGTTTACTTTCTTACACTCAGGAAACCAACAAGAGTATACCCAAATTGTAGTAGTCGTGATTCAGAACATACGCTGCGCAGTTTGCATTCACCTTAAAAAAATCATGTATGCATACTCAAGTTTATACTTGTCCATTGAGTAGCAACTTCAGTTTCATATCCCATCGATGTTGCTGATTATTTTGCCATTTTTTCCGAAGACTTGTGGTATTCCTCTGTAGGTGTCTATTTTCTTCGTCTTTCCGGTACCATTGTACACTTATGGCTGTATTAATCTCTCATATGGCAATATTTTCTCAAAAATATTATTCAGAGATTCATCAAATAAGAGCCGTTTGTCATCCAACTTTTTCACGGTACATAAAGGCCGCTTTATGTGAAACATTTTATTGTACAAAGGAATGTATGAAACTGAACGAAATTATATGTTTCTCTGAATGGAAATGGAATAGGTTCTATTTAACATTCAGACATTCACCCAAGCGTTCACACAATTTGCCTCTTTACACGGCACAATTTTCTCATACAAGCGTTTGTACAAGAAATTGTGCAAAAAAATGTACCGTGTAAAACGGGTGATAGTAACCACTCGGTGAAACCACGCTGGAAGGCAAAGATGATGAGCCCGTTAGGACGCAATCTTTAGTCTAGACCTTATCTGCAGCATCCGTGAAGGAGCTTTATGTCTTCCTCGAAATGATGTGTTTGGTGCAGGTCAAAAGAGTCGCGGCGGAAGCCACTCTCGCATTATGGTTCTTTGAGCTAAAATATATCGGTGAGGGAAAACTGGAGTTCGACCTATTTTGGGAGCGGGTACGTTGCTGGTCGACTTTGAGGCCTCCTCGCGCGAGCATGAAAGTGTGCTAATCTCAATCCCTTATTACGACAGCGCGTTACGATCCCATCTTTTGACCAATTTATTCCCCCAGAGCGACGCCATAACGAGCAAAAACAAGGGTATCCTGTCAGGGAAAGAGAGAGAGTAGGGATGTAATGGGGGGGAGATGGGGTGGAAGGTGGAGTCGGAGATACGTGTGTGGGCGAGAATTGTAGGGGGAAGGGGTGCGAAAAAAATTGACTGGGGATCGAGTTTTGAGCGCAATCTGGGCTTACAGTTCACGTGCATATCTCCTCCCACCCTCACGTCTCACCTCCAATACCAACCCCTTTCCTCTTTCCGTCGTCCCCTTTGACTCCGACCTATGGTCAAAAATAAGCGGAGGAGCCTCCTTCGCTCTCTCACTTTGGAGAAGCGACGCTCGGTAGGACGGTGACGAAAGGGGTTGTCGTCGCCTCTTTTGAGCGTTTCATTAATCAACCTCGTTTCGGCCTGCCATCATCCATCCTACCCGCCATCCGCCCAACTTCCTTCCTTCCTTCTCTCGTTTCCGATTCCATCCGGGTTGGCTGCAAAAGGTGCTCTCGTTTCCCCGCCCCCTCCCTCCACCCTCGAGGCGCAGTCGGGATTCCATTTTTTCATCCCCTGGAGTATGATGGGAAGGGAGATGGGGCGGGGACAGGCATGGCGGGACAGAACGGAAGGGTGGACGCTGTGCATTTCCCCGGGTTGAATTCTTCATGGTTCTCTGGGAGTCATGGACTATTCACGGCGGGAGTAGTTTTGAAGGTCGCGCGCCCCTCATGCCCGTCGGTGCATCCGAGTTCCACAAAACGCTCAGCCGAGTGTCAAGTTCAGACCCTGTGACGTGGCGATAAACGAAATTACGGGTGAAGTAGCTCAAGGTGCTGCCGTCATTTTTCCTTGATAAAAATGAATACATTTTTCAAGAGGTATTTTTGGGAACTCGCGTTGCCATTAGCTAATGGAACTTCATTCTCCAATTTTGCAGATTCCATCTTCTTTCACATGGCTTATATGTCCCTCATTAAAGAACCAGCATGCATAATATTTGTCGTTTTAAATGCTTATCAGCATTGTAATTTGATGCTTTTACCTTTAAATAAATATCTTATTTCAATTGACATTTCTTATTCATCTTTTTTCTCAGTTAAGGCATCAATTGATCATCTCTATAGAGCACAGGAAACACTTCATAATACCCTTGGCGCATAAAAAAGCTTTAATATCTTCGCGTTAAAATTGTATGCTCTCTTAAAATAATATACTAAAAAGAAAGAACAGTTTTATTGAAAAATAAGTTTAATTTCGCTATTATAATTCGTGCATAATTTCCGACGGAACTTAAGAAAATAAACAATTTGCCTAAACAGGGTTCTTGTCTAAAACCGTCATAAACATTATTCTTACATCAATCGATATATTTCAAAGCATTTTATACTATTCAGTATGGCCTTCACGATGAATTTATGGTCATAGCAATACATGCATTATTTCACAAACCTCGTCATTTCTATGAATACGTGCAAACTATTTATGCACAGTCATCTTCATAAGTTTTTTTTACCAATATTGGATTGTTATTGGATACTTTTTCCCCAATTATGTGTCCCTTCTAACCAATCTCATTCCCTAGATTGAGGACCCTCTTTGAATCAACATGTCTTTTGCCTACCTTTATGGCAACCAGAACTCATATCCCTGCCTCTTGTGCACCCAACTAACATTCTTACCCCTTTAACCCTCTTCTATATTCAGTAATGTCTTCAAACATCTTCCATTCATTTTATATGACTTCTTACAATTTTGCAGACCAACCTGCTGTTCTCTCCTTCCAGGCTTAACGCTTCCTCATCTATCTTCCTCTCTATCCAATTAACTCCCTTGTTCCTCTCCTCACACATACACACATCTCGATGAGAAGGATTTGTGTGGTTATATAAGACATTATAAGCATTTGAATAATATTTTTCCCATTTATCTATTAATAGTTCCATCCGTTCATTAATTCCCTACTCTTCGCCAATGCTTCCTGGGCCAGTGTATTTATTTGCGTGATGTCTTCAATTACTGTTGAAAATAGCGCTTACTTCGTAGAATTATTTGCCTGATCCTGACCGTATTTTTACAGAAAACACTCTAAAAATAAGCAAATTGTTCCTGACATTTAAATATATTCCTTGAATCCTTAAATATTTTCCCTTTTAGCCCTCCTGCTCTTTGGTAATCTCATTTTTTTCTCTAGTTAATCTTCAGTTACTTTGAAGATATATTTGGAGGAGATAATTTTTTGCATCAGGAATATTTTTGCCGTCAATGTGTTTCCTTAATGCGCATGGATATAAGTTGAACGATGGTGGGAAATGGTAAACTCAAACGCGACCGTTGAAGAGGTTTGAAACGGAAGCCCACGGGGTAGGTACGTGCCGAGGCGTGGAAGGAATGGAATCGGACGAGGTAGACGGAATCGAAAATTCGTGATCGAGGTCTCGACATTCCCAACCGCGCCATTCCAAACGGCCTCCAACCGAGGGGATTATTAAATTTTCCCTCCCTCCCCTGGCCAACCATCGAGCTCTCGTACGAGCACGCGGTCGGGCGATCCTCTGAGCGCGCCGTCGTGTCACACGTGCTTGTCGACGGCATCCTGTGATTTGATCGCCTCTTGTACCCCTTGTGAAAGCTGCCTCGCCTCGGCTGGGATGGAACTCGGGTAACGCGGACCGTATCGTTTCCCTGAAGAAATTAATGCTTTTCCAAATCACGCGCTACATGTGTCCCAACTATTGCGTCCCATTGCGTTCTCTACCCGTCCACTCGAATGGGTAACGAGCGCGCGTAACGAGATCCCTACGCCATGAAATTTCTGTCGCAAGCGAATCGTAATGACGACCCTGACACCAAGCTCCATTCACACAGCGAAGATACGTGCTACAGCTTTGTAATGCAGGAGATTTTATTTCATGTTCGGTATTTATACTAGCGTAAAATGCAGAAAAGGGAGTAGTGAAATCGAAAGCAAGACCGAAATGTAAGATATCACGTCTTCAGGGTCTCGAAGGAAAAGCTGACGTGAAACAATGCCAAAAATACTATTACAAGGTTAACGACTTGTGAGTCGTATGCAGATTAAGTGAAAACTTGACAGTAGCAAATATTTGTATTCTGAGAAGAAAAAAATTGAAATTTCAACGTAATATTTTTCTAAGCTTCTCATTAGATCATAAGATCGTGTAATGTACATTTCATAGGGTGTTTTTACCGTTTTGCTTTATGAATTTCCTGCGACTTCAATTGGATATATCAGGGAGTATAATAAGAGGAATGTAACAGGCTCAAGTGAAACCCATGCAGCAGTTAGCCTCTGAGTACATTTTTTTCGTTCCAGAGCAAGTACATTTATCGGCACTCAACGAGAATGGCGTATCTATCAAAGATTTTTTAATGAAAAATGGGTCGGGAAACCTCTGGACATAGCCTCCCCGGGAAGCCAGGTTGGCAACGGGCCCGCCAGCCGACCACTCGTTTGCGGGTTTGAATCCATCTCGTCCGCTGAATTCCCACGGTAATCAATTTGCTGACGCAAAACAAGCGCATTCAAATGGTTTTCTGCATCGAAGGACATATGTGCGCGTAATTACTTCTCACTTGCGGTAAAAAAAAACACTCATATACCAATGCTAACCATATGGATCTTTTTGTTTAATATGACTCGTTGTAATGAATTCCTTTGAAAAAATTAACTTCTTTATCGAAAGTTTGGGACTTGGTAAATACATATTAATTTACAGTATTTCTCCGGTCTAAATGTCTATGTAATCTTGTGCATTGCATAATAATCCGGGACATGTGACCTAAACCAGGATTAGATTTTAAAGTATGGAGACAACCATGGATACATAGGATCAGGCAAAATAGGAATTAATACTCAAATTGTTTAAATTTGAAAGAACTTTATTTGGCACACTTAGGTCATTCAAGGTGTAAGTTGTCACGGATAAGTTTCTCGCCAAAATTTTCAGTAATATTTTCATTTTACAAATTCGCCTAGGATTTGTGCAATATCTCCTCAGATTTTTAGTTTCCCCTGGATTGCAGAGTTACTATAAATTCTCCAGACAATTCTAGGAGAGATTGTTCATTATATTGTCTGGGAAATGACTATTGTTACCTTCTCTGACGTATTTACTGTATTTTTGAGAATGCTGTCTTTTCAACATACGATCTGCATTTTAATTAATTCTTTCTATCCTTAGTTACTGAGCGCTAATTGAATAAATATTAATAATACAAATGTCTGTGATACATTAAGTGTCAGGAAAACATTCAAGTCTATGAGGCATATAAATACAAATCTAACTACCTATTCGTCAGGAAATATTATTGCTAGTGGATCGAAAAAAAATTAACTTCATTTAATTCTGTTTTGCGTAGTTTTTATTAAATCTATACCTTTAACTCTTCGTTTACTATGATGAGGTAGCAAAAGCATTTTCTGCATTTTGACTCCGGAATGAACGCTGGTGTGTTATCTTCCTCGCTCTTTCTCCATCTGGGATGTACTGGCCTTGATCATTGTTTTGTTTGTTCCGGCTTTCTTTAGGGCAAAACGTCTGGCAGCTGCCTCGAAGGTCATAGATCCGAGTTGCATCAATAGGTGAGACGTCGAACCGTTTTATTGTGGTTTTTCGCGAGAAAACATCCGCATGCGGAATGACCTTGACCATCTAAAAAGAACTACTTCAGTTTCTCTGAATCTCAAGGCGCTCTTCATTGCCGTGGAACTTGCAGAACTATGGGTAATAAATAACTGCGAGGAAATAGTGTAGCGAGAACCGCAGAATAATATCTAGGGTTCGATACTTCATAAGTCGGATAACACGTAACAATATGTATTTGTTCAACGGCGATCAAGGCTATACGACAAGGAAAACTGGGCCTAAAAAAGAGTTTGCTGGATCAGTTTTTTCGTTATTTAAAAAGCGAATATAGCCCTAAACGAGGAGACAATCATTACGGGTCGAATAATCATCGATTGTACCGCGCAGCTTAAAAATTAGGCCGGTGTGGGTCACCATTAGAAAGAAATATGGCGGCGAAAGGAGTTGAAGATAATGCAATCTCAAATATCCAAGGGAGAAAGGGTCGGACGACAAATGATGATGGGATGATTTGGAGGAAGGGAAACGGAACGGAGAACAACCTCCGGTTGGAGATATAATTAGGATCCTTGGAATTATTAACTTTTGGGAATAAAAGGGTGACATTCTGGATGGTGGAAATGGCAGAGAAGGGAAACTAGAGAGGGAATCTAGAGGGAGAAGAGAATTCTGGGGAGATGTGCAACAAAGGGAATCGAGAATTGAGTCATGGAAGAAATACTTAATGGCGTGGCATAACGATGGATGAAGGGAGAACTGATTAGATTACCAATGGCAAATGCAGCTTCCTCACATCCTCTCTTACCGCCTTCCTCCCTCGCGTTTTGGAAAATATTAGTAAAGTAATGAAATACTTATCTGTGGACCAAAATTATGTCTACTCATTATCGATGGTAGTCGAGCAAGCATTCTATGCGTGATTCATCCCTAGAGTAAATGTTTTCCTCGGCCTCGCATGCGCACGAACTTTAGACTCGTCGTAATGGAATCATTAGATGCATTTACCGATGGATGTAGAGCAAATTAAGGGGCATTAAAACCTCGGGCGAGAACCTCGAGTGAGGGAGCTTATATTTGGCTTTCATTCTGATCGGAGATTACAGCATCCAGCGCCCATTAGCCGCCTTTCGCGTTTACCACTCAGCATGCCCCCATTACGTCACGGTCTGATATGGACCAGATATGGACACTTGCTCGAAGTTTTATATAGGTTCTGTTTTCAAAATAACGAGCAAATAACTTAGAATGGCACTGGTAGGGAAGTGGATAATTGAGGCGCTCGGGGCTAGATAATGGTAAGCCACACACTGAGCAATATTGAGATTTGTACGCCTTTCTTATCTGCTGGAGGATGGGAAGCCACTGGCAGAGTATTATTTGAAGAAACCAAGAGATGGCAGCCCACACCCTATTTTTATGTATTGCACCAAGACACAACACGTGATTTATGGAATTTTTCGAACCTTCAGATGTCTCTCCTGTAAAATTTTCAATAGGTGGCTTACCATTATCTAGCCCCGAGCGCTTCAATTTTCTGTTTTCCTTTTCGTTAATTCTCAAAGACTCCTGAGGATGTTCAAGAGTAATCCATGGTGATGTTCTGATAGCTTTGTTTGAGTTCTTTCCACTAAATCTTCACATTGGTTAATATCACTCTGTCACGTACTAATAATACGTAATAATATTCACTAACTCTGAAGAAATTTAACTTTCTCTCGCTACCTTTACTATGTAGCACAATCAAACTGGAGATCCTAAAATCCTAATAAGGTAAATGCCTGGCCTACACATTAGGATAAGCGGGATTGGATAAGCCAATCAGGATTATCCCAAGCTACGCGGAGAAGTAGAGTCATTGGCACTGTTCCAATACAGTGCCTCTACGAAGAAGTGACACGAAGCGCCTCTACACGGAGGGGTCAGTCACTGCAGGTCGGCTCATCCTGCCTCACTAATCCTGGAATGTAAAACAGATATTAATGTCTCCCTGTCTTAGTTTCTACAGCCATTCCCACCAAGAAGTCATTTGTTCATGGGATTCCGAACCTTGACAATGCCTTAGCCTGTAAATCAGTACACTATGATTGTTGATGATACACATTCATGATAACTTTCAAAGCACTATGGCAGCTCAAATACGGCCACCAAATATGTAACACGTGATCGTTTTCGCAAAATAATTTACGTCCGCTTCGGTCTAAAGCGCCATCTGCTCTTTCGATCAATAAATAATAAATGTATCTCCAGTTGAATATAAAATGTTATGGTAGCGCTTTGTCCGATAAGAAATTATGAAGATAGTTAAGGCGCCTCGATGTCAAAATGTTGGGTTGAAAGGTTGTTATCTAATTTTTCCATCATTAAATCATTTAAATATATCCGAGGCAGCGCAGTAAAATTTGGGGAAACTAATGCATTAATCAATCGATATTTCGAGTTTGTACGGGCATGCTTTTCATCTATTCGATTTCTACGCTTGGTTTTCACGAGATTTCGGCAAAGCAAATTCCACTACCCTAACATTTTTCTGTCCCCAGCACGTCGGCTCGACCGATCTCATTCCTCTGTCGCACCCTGGCCTTTTAAAGGCTCTTCCCCCACCCTGCTCCACTCATTCCTTCCGAGATGTCAACCGGATAATGGGAATCTGCATACTAATGAATTCGTTGTCGCGATTTCTCCGGCTCCCCCTTGATCCTCCCCCCTCCCCCACCTCTTCCTCATGCCGTCTTCCCGGGAGGACTGTGCCAAAAAGCGATTGTTCCACTCTCCCTCCCTCTTCGTTGCCCGCACCCTTACTCGTCCGAAGGCATCCTCTCCCTTTTAATTCCATCGCTCCTTCCAAAAACCCCTCCCATTTCTCCCTTTCCCCCCTCCTCCCTCAAGCGCCCCCCTCCACAAGGATTCTGTGGAAGAACTACCCGCCCTCCCTCCCACTCGCCCAACTGTCAGGCTTATCTTTTAACCCCCCGAGAGCCAAAACAGAAACGGCGAGAGATTTAACTCCCTTCACTCCCCGTCAAACCGATTCCCTTCTTTAATTTGTTGCCTCCCAGATCTCATCTCTCTTCTCCTCCGTCCGCTAGCGTTCGCCCGCCGACATCCGTCGTGAATCCTCTTCCCTCACTCATAACTTTTGGCATTTCGATCACCGAGGCTGCTGATGGCGCAATGGTCATTTGCGTGAGCTGATTTATTTCGAGTCATTCATAATGGATTGGTGGAATTCAAAATAGTACAGGATCTTTTTCCTTCATCGATTGGAATAATTTAATCCCGAGGGGCTAGTCGATAAAAGGATATACAGCGGTAGGATACACGTTAGTACTGGAAATAATTTGTTGGAAAATAGGAAGATTATCTTTTCTGCCTATTATCTGGTGAGGAAGTAATGCAAACGGACTTCCACGCTTGAATATTTTGATTAATAAAACCAACTTTTGACGTACGTTATTTAGAAACAGAGATTATAGCAGAAAGCAGTTCGCGAGTCCACAAAGCTTTACAGAAAGCATAAAATCTCACAATTTCAGCATCCAGTGGCAATATCCAAATATTTTGTGAGATGCTTGTTTTACTCTAGCGTGAAAAGCTATGGAATTGACGCCCGTCGGTCCTTATTTATATCCTATCATACTTAGAGCATTGTTTTTGTTTATCCTATTTCTCCTATAGTAAGCCGGTGAGGAATAAAACAGTTTAGTACGACTTTAATCCTCTGCCACCTTCAAGTTCAGTAAATTCTAACCAGTGATGGATTGCTGTCAGTCTGCTTCGTTATGCACGACTGATAAGGTTCCATGCCATTGAGGCTAAGTCTACCTTGGTATAAATTTGAATTTCATATGTAAATTTCAAAAGCGGAGAGAGCTTATTTCCACTCCTGAATTTGCAACAGCCCCATATTCTTCGATCTGGAAAAGGCTGGCAACAAACTATGCGTACTGCTGGATTTAATTTTCGAATTATGACTCTGAAAAAAGGAGTGGAGATCGACGCATTAAATGAATAATTCGTTATCGGAGGGTTAATGACGGCCGCAGTGTTACTTCCTCCATTAGGCATTAACAGAATTATCAATTCGGGGAATTTCAAATGAGCACCAAGTGTGCCTGTCACTCTATAAGTCCAATTTCTGAATAATATAGTTTAAATTGATGAATATTAAAACCACTGCGCCATGTCACGTTATTGTCGAGGGAAAAGCTACGTTCAAACGTGGAACGTATAAAATCTATTTGTTGTCATTATATCGAAATAATATAAGGCGAGATATTAGTGAAGGAAAGTTTCAACTTCATGCTCTAAGCATTAAGTACATAAACTTTTGGGCGTTATTTACGCTTTTGTAGGCTATCTGAAGACTTTGAGCTGAAAATACAGCACGACGAGTCATGATACTGCTGTCCTAAATCAGTTTATGCACTGAACCAATAGTAAAACTGCCTTCTTCAACATATTGCGACGGAAGTCTCAGATTAACTCCATCGTCCTCGTGTATAGAACGAACACAGGGAAATAGATTCCTGTGGCGGTTATAATAATGGCTCCCCATTCCGAGGGCCCTAGTTAGAATTGCGGAAGTGATAGAGATTTTAGTAGAATCTCAGGCCCTCCTTAGGTGGTTTGTGGAAAGCATTTCAGGTGCTAACCTATCTTTTAATTTTTCCACAATTTGGAAAAATATTGTGCATAGCTTGAATCATTGTGTCGTGAAAAATCTGCAATGATTACTAATAAAATGACGCAACCGGATTCTGCTATCTCGCAACCTCCCTTGGACGTCTCACTCATGCTGTGGTGCTAATCCAAGCCTGAATAATTACATTGGGGAATGCAGGTTGAAGAAGGTCGTCCATTTCACACACCACACAACGGTTGCAATTCCTTCCTTGATCCCCTTTCACGCCTTTCAACGATGCGACCTTTGGAGGATGAGGGGTGGTCGGACGATATCTGGTGCGAGGATGGGTCGAAAACGATCGGGGGAGAAGGAACGTGGAGGAGGACGTGGAGATGAGCTCTTGGACGCTGGAGAGAACGCCAGGTTGAAAAGAAGTCTGCTGCCGGGTTGACACTTTGAATGCCAACTGCGAGACGGCAGGGTTGGGCCCAGGATAATGAGAGAGAATGGGATCGGTCGGCGGAGGCTTGGAGTAGATGGGAGGGACGTGGGGGAGGAGATCGTGGGATGGTAAAGCGTGGGAGAGGTGATGTGGAGACCGACGCGGATCAACGGACCTCCACCCCATGGCTTCCCCATCTCCCGCAAGCAAGGAGAGTCCTCGCGAAAATTTCGGCTGAAAAGATTTCGGCTGCTCGGTGAAACTCCGGTCCTTTCTGGAAGACTGCCCGCAGCACCGAGATCATGTTTCACGAATCCTCACAGTCACGTATCGAGGATATTCTTTTTCACCCACATCTCCAGTGGACCCGGAGTTCATCTTTCCCATACCATTTTGTTCTTCGCATTTACGATTGAGTTTTGCTGCTTCATCTCTTCGGGAACGTTCCACCGTTACGAATGTATAGCAGCAGGATAGAACTGTTTCCTTAAATAACACGCTTATGAGTAAGCAAGAATTTTTATGACAGTTTTAAATAACTGCAATCGTAAATGACTGGCGTTTTCTTCCAGTCCAAATCATTATCCCTCAATTAACGCAATAGATAATCTTGCTTGGCAAGAGAGGGTCCACTCCATAGGCAGATGTTTGCGTTATTGTCTGGCCTCTTTAGTCCTAGAATGGATTGACTGCAACCGTCCAACTCTTGATTCATTTTTCACTGGCATGGTGAATTCCGACTATTCTTCCGAAAATAATGGACAACTCCTAATTTCATACCCCTCTCCATTGATTTCCTAATATTATTATTTCCGATAATTTCTCTCGCGTTTAAAAAGCGAAATGGAATTATTATATTAAGATTAGAATTATAATAAGAAGAAGAATTATAATTGATTATAAGTTGCGGAAACCTGAAAAGTAATTACTCTCCTTTGATTCTTTTTAAGGCCCCTTTCCAAACACTGTAACTCTCATAAGATTTACGCACTTTCTGATACTTTTCAATCCTTCTCAAATGGCTATTCCTCTCAACATTCCTCGCTGTCCTTAGAATCTTCCTTCTATAATGATCCGGAGGATCCCATTGCCCCGAAATATTTACTCCATCCACGTACTCAGCATTCTAGTTTCTTCCTGGAACGAAGTCTTATCCCACATTTCAAGTATACTCTCGTTTGCCAACCTTACTGCAAACTCCATTAGCCCTACTCTCCGAATCCACATTTGTAAAGACTATTTTTATTTATAAGATTTTTTTACAACCGATATTCACTACTTTTATTAATTATTTCTGATTGCTCTTTGGCTTTACATCCCTCTGTGTGTGGCCAACAGTAACGCTTCCTCAGATAGGTATATCCTTGTTTTCTTCTATCTTTCTGTTTCATTTTGACTCAACTAAAAAAGTAAAGTAGAAATTAAACAACAACAATTTTCATTTCTCATTTAACGTTGGGAAATCACGGATAGCACATAAAACCCATATTCTGATGAAATGTACAGGAACGATAATGTTATCAGACGTAAAGAACAGTGTAACAATAGTATAGATTGATAAATTGAACATACGTATTTATTAGCCAACCTCCAACGTAACGTTTTTAACATACGTTTAGCTTAAAAGAAAAATGGTGGAAATATCAAAGTACAGTGGGATAGGTTGTTTCCGTAACAGTTCATGGTAGGCTCATATAATCTGCTACGCATTGAATTTCTCGATATTTGAGGTGAAACAGGTGCTTTTTGGTTACATCTATCTATTAATGATATCAAATTATCGCTCTTTGAGAAATACAAAATTTAACGTTTTCCTCCCCATTCTCTGCTATAAAACTTTCCATTCTCTACGGAATCTTTGAACAGAACACACTTTTCAAACTGAAGACATCACTTCCACATTACCGTCGTGTTTTAATCTACGCCTTTTTCCTAAGTGAATTCGAGCAAAAAATAGTCACCGAAATCCCGGTTGCCTTAAATTAATGAGCTAGGGATCGGCAGTCAACTAGTCGGAGATACGTCAAGACAAGAGCGTCACTGACCTGAATTTCACCTCGGGGAATATTGACGACTTCAAAGAGGTAGAAATTAACAATAAAACTTCTTTATTGGAGTGAGTATGAGACAACAACTGCCTATTCTGCCACCCAACTCCTCATCAAATATGCGTATTTATGCCCATGAGAGTCAATGGGAGAACATTGGAAAATTCATAAAAATAAATGAATTATTCATTCATAGTGATAAAATACGGAGTAAAACAATTTTGTTTTTCAGTAATTATGATAAAATTATGCTACAAGGTATACCTATTAGTAAGACAAATGTGGGGATTATTATGCTTAAATATTTTGCGAAAAAACTAATTGCAGGAAAACACACGCATGGGGTGTGAAAACACACGCAGTGGGGTGTGAAAATCCAACGAAAACTTACTCTTAGCTTAGCAAGCTTTTCACTGTAGAGGATAAAAATCATATGATATAGGAAAATAATAATAACAATTTATTTTTATCCTAGGAGTAACACTCCTTTGGAGCAGAAATAGTGGTACATTATACTATAATTGGATTGAAAAAATACACATCAACAGGTACAAAATACATGCATGGAAAGTAGCATTAAATGGAAAGCAGCATTAATGAAAATAGAGAGGGGGAAAAATGAAAATTAATGCAAAACGAACGTGACACAAAAATATTGTCACAAGCGAGCAAGAGAGATCAGGAGGGTGGATGAGGCGGAGGAATTGGAGCAGCCGAGAGGCCACGAATGGCCACTCCTTGGAAAGTGCCGACGCCACGGGGGAGGGAGCCACTTAAAAGCCACCACCCCCTACGCTCCAGGGAAGGGGAAAAGAGGTGATTGGCGGGGAGGAGGGGGTGGGAGCGAGAAGTCGCCAGACACATGTGCGACGAAATCGATAAGACTGATAACCGCCACGGCCTCGCGCGTTCGAGAGGGATGCACGCGGCCGACCGAGTGGGAGGGGCAGGCGGGGGGTAGTGGGGGAAGGAGGCAGTAGCGGAGCCGGCACGGAGAGTGAGTGAGTGAGGGAGGTGGGGGCGGTCGATGCGTCGGAGGAAGAGGGTGAAGTTGAGGGATGAGATTGCTCGGACGGGACGACGGGTGATGCGAGGGGGCGGGCGGGAGGCTATCCAGGGAGATTGAAAGGCCTTTCTGCAGCGACTGGCGCGGCAGGCTAGAGAGGAAAGGATACCACGGCCACAAAAGGGTGAACAAGAGAGTCGAGGGCGCAGTGCATGCGGAGAATAGAGCGAGAGACTAGAGCACACCATACAGATGCGAATTTCGTTAAGATTACTCAAATATTATCCACACTCTAAAGATATGGAAATTTCGATATGAATTTTCGAAAGCGATTAAAATTGACTTGAGAAATAAATTATTAGTACAATGATGCAAATGATTACCTAAATTTGGGCATATTAGGATATTTGTTCGGTATTTCATATCGCTAAAACTTACACCTGGAGGAACTAATGAAGCACGATGATGATTAAATGCATTAAAACGCATAATTAACGGGTTAGTGTTGGTGTGCAGGTAGATCACAGGATCCCCACCCCGAGAGAGTGATTTCGAATTCCGGAAGAGGTTAATGATATAGTTTCAATGATATGCTCTGATATACTTGAGTACGATATACTGTGCTGCGAAAATAAGCAGCCAAGCCAAATTTTTTAAAATCCTCGAATCAACTGCTTAGGAAACGTAATGGTTATAATTATAATAAACCGTCTATATTATGGACGTGATTGGGACGGAATAGTTCCCCTTCCTCCTAATCCCGCTTCAATATTAGTTACAATGGTTTAAAAAACAAAACATTAATTAATTAGGCCATTTAAATACTGATGATGATAAGTTTTTAGAATTTACTAAATTTAAAAGACAAGAATTAACTTATTAGAAATGATATGATTCATATTTGAAACTATTCGGAAATAGTATTTCGACATTAATATGTTTATAAATCGATATATTTGACCCATGCTGATTCATAGATGTATTGATGCACATGCAGAGATGATTTCCACATCTCCGGACGCAAAGCAAGGTAAAGATCGACGCACGAGGCTGCTGGGATGATGAATTCCAGGAGGAGAAAAGTTCAGACGTGTTTGGGGGAAGGTGTCGGTGCGCATGGAATACGTGATGCACAGCAGGATATTGCCACGGGGTGAACAAAGGCATGGGCAGGAAGATTGACAGGAGAGTGAGCGAGAGATAGAGGGAGACAAGGGGTGGTGGAGAAGGGTTCCTGCAGATTAGGAGGCGAAGGGCAACACAAAAAAGGACCGGGAGAGTGGAAAGTGATCAGATGGGAAGGCAAGGGCAAGGGAATCGCTTCTGCGCCCACGGCGTGTATCCGGTTCAACTCGTGCATTCACTCAGGGCACACGGGTCGAATGGCAAGTGCGGCACGGGAGGGAACGCATGCAAACACCAAGAGCTATCCTTGTCGCATAGCAATCAACTTATGCTTGACGTAAGGGAAAAAAAACCTAAGCTTGCTACCTTTTTCTTACCCTATTGCTAAGCCGATGTATTAGCTGAATGTCCGGGAGACGAATATTTTATTCTAAAAACCTTAAGAAACTGAGTGATATAATTAACTGGAGAATATGAGAAGTGAAGTTAAAACGCAGGAATGGAAGATTGAAAAACAAGTGGTTCTACGAATCAGTTTCAGCATTTTTCCAACTCACAGGATTGTTAAGGGGACCGCAATACTCAAAGCGGGTTTGTGCGCTCGAAATGGAACTTGTAGTAAAAATTTTGGGAAATAATTAATGGGAATTTTGAAATCAATCTTTTTGTTTTATATTCTCGAAATTGGGAGTGTGAGATTACAGAATGAAATTGGAAGGCTTTTTGAAGAACGGAAATATTATGCTGAAGAGACTAACGTTAAAATGCTAGTATTTGTGGAAAAAGAAGTATATCCTCGAAGTAAGTCAAGTCATGAAAATAAAAATGGAGTTCAATGGATATTGAACGCCGTCAAAATATGGAGTGTTAGTGAGGCGTGGAAGAGTAAGAAAAAGGTTTGGCTTTTTTAGTAGAGGGAGTTACTTTCGCGCTGAGTTGAAGAATAAAATAGCGTTAACGTATGAGTATACACCCTGAAAATATAATTATTGAAATTGCTTTGAATCTGGAAGAATTATATTCTTTTTCATAATAATTGGAATTCACTTTTAACGTGTATATATAAAATTTAATCTGTTTTTACCAACGTAATAATGGTTGAAAAGCAATATGTAATTAACGATAGTGGCGTTGTTTTCTACAATGCAAAATTGCTCTTTGTATTACGGAAATGCTCAATCTTAGGCTGTCGCTGCCCTCTTTATTTAGTATACATCCCGCTAGATAAACATTTTCTCGACTGAAAGAGGACCCATTTCGACATATAATTTTTTCGCTGCTTTCAAAATTTAGCACTATGCAAAGTTGGAGGCAATAATGTGACCTCATCAGAATACGTGAGACGAGCCAAACAGCATTAACATAGTATAGGTACACCTTAAACAAATTGTGTGCTATAAGCAGTTATTTAGAGATATGTAGTAATATAATATCACGGTTAAGGAAAGAATACTTCTCAAGAATATCCCCAGACTAGATACATTAACCGTCCCGAATCAGATGTTTTGACGTAGACTGAGAAGGGTGAACCGCAAGCGGGAAATTAGCATGATAAGATGCTTATCTAATGCTCTATTCCGCCCTGTTGTAAATAAAAGCGTGATGGCGGGCTCCTTGGATACTGCTCGAGACGAGCTCTTGTTGCGTTCATCAAAGTTACGAAGGAACATTAATCTCACTTACACACTCTTACTAGGCCCCAAGAAGGCTCAAGGTGAGGAACCCTGATTTCAAGTTTCGAGCCCTTTAAATGCGGGAAAAAGAGCCGCTTGTCGGTGTAAATGGAAGATGAAGCGAGGTTTCATTGCTGAAGAGGTCGAACGATTTTATTGTCCACCCACCGACGAAAAATAATTGATTTGAAACGCCAAATCCAGAATTGAATCTCGTACTTGATGCTCGAGGTAAATTACCGGTGTTTATATTTTTGAGGTGAGGTTAGACGTATATGTATAAACCTATACCATACAATACCATCTTAAAATTCTCTATCTCTGTACTATAAGCAGTTAGTTAAATATATACATATTAATGTGTTACCTATATGTCCGATTTTATTTCCGTCCTATGAAACTCATTCATGAGAAAATAACACTTTAATCACCAAGTACATGCCCTCTAAATTTTAGTAATTTTCTTTTGAAATAGTTTCCAGAGGAAATCTTAATAAAACCTTTGAAAAGTAAAACTTTAATGACAGTATTTAATAATGAAAAAAATCTACGCACACCTAATTACTTTTGTCACCTTTGTGAAAGTTAACAGGCAGGGGTGAAAACGACCTATAAAATTGCTGTCATGTTTTGTTTACAATTCTAGTCCTTTGTTAATTATGGGTGTACTTTAAGTTAATCGGAAATACAATGAACAGTTGTGCATACGATGTAGTCAATACGCGCACAAATGTCATTGAATATGTATAATCTGAAGCAGCGGTTGCATCATTTGACGGAAAAAGCTTTTCAAGTAAATACGAAAAGCGCGCCATTACATATAAATTAACCATATTCAAAGGGATATAATTTACCTGGAAAACTGAACGAAGGAATAATTAACAGACTGGAGCAATTTGAAATAGAAAATACGGCGAAGTTGATGGCTATAGCAGACTTAATTGGGTTCCACACTTTGGTAGAATGGCAAATAAGCGAGACGCTAGCGCCACCTAAATTCTATCCGCTCTTCATTTTTTTCCGTTTAAAATTTGATGAGTTTTCATACTCTGTCAGCGGGAGTGACCCACTAATTCTCCCCTCTAACTTCTCTCGCAATATCGGCGTGCTGACCTGTCGTCTTTATTCCATTTAGAAGTCACGCAGTAAAATTAATTACTTAGCCGGAATTCCACACGACCTGCCTTTTACCTCCATTCCGGGGCTATGTGTGACGGTGGAGTTATTAATTGACTGCGAGACTATCCTTGGTTTTTTGAGCCTCGGCTGGGAATGAGTTTTGCAACGAACGGTAGGAACAAGGAAAAGGAAACAAACTAATGGATCATAGGCTCAGTATGAAACAAAGCACAATAAAGCACTATAAATGGATTTTTGGAATGGTGTTCCGTTGTAACTCTCTCGTAGAATGACAATACCGTTTATGAAAAGATTTTTGTTAAAAATGTCATACAATTGCCTCTGAATCTTTCTTTCTCGCCAGGTAACGAAGGAAATGAAGTTATAATCTTGGCGTGTAGCTATTTTTGTCTCGCAAAATTGAATGCCGAGAGAGAGAGAGAGAGAGAGAGCGAGCATTGGTTGTGATTCTCTCTCTAAAGGTAATGAGGCAGAATCACACATTTTCCCGCAGCGCGACGCAATCGATTTTGTATGTTAAAATGATGTCATAGCTTTGATCCTGAGCTTTCATGAATAATTTACGTTTTGATTCCCTTTCTAAAGGCAATTTTTAAAATTACTTTCATCTACGGGCTTAATAGTGTTCATCACTCATCAAGTAATCACGGTGGGCTATTTCAGGTGCTTTAATCGTGGTATTTTGAATATTCTATCGCTTATGAAATGACTAACGCATCCTTAGCACACAGTTGCATATTTAAATCTTAATAGAGCTGAATTTCACTGTAGGTAGGTCAAGGTAGGTCTTTGAGCGTTTTTCTCCTCTAAATCGTTTTTCTGCCTTTGTTTTCTCAAAACCTTTTAATACGGGATCCTCTTTCAGGGATAATTGGACTCGGAATTGCCCTCCTTCTCTCTCCCACGCGGGATGGCGGATTATCTGCGAAGGGTTATTTGCGGGGTGCAACTAGGAACGTCATTTCCTGCTGATGACGCCTGGGATTGAATTGAGCCATCAGATCACGATCACAACAATCTCTGCCCGTAGCGGGACTCGAACTGGCAACCTCTGACTAAGCTAGTGGCCTGCCGATCTGCTTATAGCGGCAAGTCCTGAGATTAATGGTGATTCGAGATGCTGTGGGTGAACACGTGTTAATTTATGGCAAGCCGATCCATCAGCGTCACTAAGCATCCTTAAAGGTCGGGACGCAAATTAATGATAGCGGACTTAGGAATGGAGGCCATTGATAGTTGAGGACGATCAAGTAGACTTGAAATGAAAAAGTAACAAAAAGGAGAATCAAAAATTTCTCGAGTGAAGGACCACTGTATGATATATCTGAATCTGTTGCAGCATTGCAAAAGTGTGACATTAGACTGTTGTTCAACGTGATTTAGAAGCAATGTCAAATACGTAGATATAAATCCTGTAAACATGCTAGGGTCCTTGGTAACTTTTTATCTATTTAAAATCTCTACGATTACCTGAGTTGCCTGAGTTACCAGAGAGATTACCTGGTTAAAAAACTCCCTTGCATTTGAATTTTGTTTTTGATACCCGGAACGAGAACCCATGAGTTACTTTTACTGCCCGATCCCTTCTGAATCATATTAGTTAGATTAATTACAACAATAAGGCAAGTTTCAAATAATGTAGCTGACTTGTGGCAGAAAAAAAAGTAAAACGATTAAATTTTTTTAAACCATGTTCGTTGTGGCTAGTAAGATATTGGATATTGTAATGATTTCTTTATCGAACGAATCTGGAGCTACAATCACACTCCAATGACATTTCTAGCTGCAATGAGAGCATTATTTGATTTTCAGGTTACTATAAAATAGCCCTTTCATGGCAAAAGCTATTGGAACCCTGTGCGTGTACATTAGCCGAGACAATCCTTTTAAAGTTCCGGTCCAAGTTCTCCACTTCGAGGTAATGTAGAATAGTGATGTCGAGGGTAACAGTTATTTCGTGAATGACACTGTACATACCTAGGTTCTCTGCGATTAAATTAGGAAAACATATTATTTGATTTCTCTTTTAAAAGAGATGGAGTTCAATTACTAACCGTCGTAAATCACTTCAAATCTGATTACTCAGTTTGCCAAATATACGTCTTAAGAAGTTGAATCTTTTGTATTATATTTCTAACTCCGAAAAATAATTAGGTGCAGTCAGGTGCTTCAACAGCAAAAAAGCCTCCTACCACCTAATTGTTGTAATTTAATATGAGTTGGTAGATTTACGAAGTACAGCAAAATTAAATATCATGTCGTGCATTTTGAAACTTATGAAGATAGCAGTAATATTCATCAACACAATATCAATTTATCGTTCAACTTTGACTACTTCTTTTAATGAAAATTTGTTTTTGGCTAGGGATGCGAGTTCAAGTAGGTTAAATATTCGTGAATAACATGAAAGGCTTCTAAATAATACAGTTTTGTCTCAACGCCGAGGGAATTTCCATGGTATCCCATGATTACGAAAATCAGCCTCTCGCATCAATTATATTTTTTTAATCCTAAATTGGTTATTATCCAATAATATTAAAAAGGTTCCGGCCGTCATTCGTTACCATGGCCAATATCTAAGTCTTCTGGAAGTACTGTACGCACAAATCCATACTCCTATGTAGAATGGGAAAAATATTATGCGAAGTTAATAGCATTTTTCAGCAAAATATTCAGCTTGTGATGGCATCCATTCCTCCTACGTAGGAATACGTGAAAACTTTCATGTCCCTGACATCGTAAATTATTGGAAATTTAAAAGATTTATCCATCAGAAAACTCATTTTTCACCGGTGAACACGTGTGAATGCCAAATGTTCTACTACGTCAAGCCTGAAACTATATCGTTCTAAGGCACAGCGACTTAAGGATGGTGACTTACTTCTCAGCAATCACATGCGTAGAAAATTATATTCCGCCACACAGGGTGTACTTACTAGTTTTAAATGACGAAAGAAACTAAGAAAGGGTTGTAATCGGAAGCCACTTATCTTCAGGCACTTTTCCTTGTCCATTTTTCCCAATTGAGTCAGAACGTAAGCATAATCCATTGTTTCTGATGTACGATGATACTCGTAGTATTGTTATCGTCTCCACCTCATTCTTACTCTTCAAACTGCTTTTAAAGCCGACTAGCCATAAATGATCGAAACTTTTTTCAGCGTGCGTGATTCAGGAAACTGCCATTTCTTCCTCCTTTACAGCAAATTGCACTAGTGTGTGGGACGCTCCAGAGGCAACCACGAAGTTCTTTCAATAATTAATGAATAGAAGGCGCGAGCAGAGACCACCAGCATTTGACGGATTTTCATTTCTTAATTAGAACTCTATGGCCAATGCTAGTCGAATGTCGATCAGGAAGTGAATCGGCAGAGCAATATCGACGCCTTAGCTCCTTCGATTAAGTATACGGGCGCTCTTTCGCGTCGCAAGGTGAATACAATGAATTTTCACCCTACGAGTCAACGTCACAATTTTTAGGTTGGTTGGGTTTCATGAGGAGATATTAACTGCAGTAAACAATTTTCAGTATCTAGGATCAAATGTCGAAAGAGATGGGAGATTCTACACAGAGAAAAACCGAGTCCAATATGGATGGATGAACTGGAGAAAGTTAAGTGGGCTATGTGACAGGAAAGTCAGCTGCAAAATGAAGGGGAAAATGTATAGCATGGCAGTAAGTCCTGTGCTACTCTGTAGAGTCGAAACCTCAGTAATCACAGAGAGCAAGAGAAGGAGACGGAAGCGACAGAGATGAGAATGTTAAGATGGATGAGAAGTATGACGATAAAAGACAGAATAAGAAACGAATTCATTAGTGCCACGACTGAGGAGGGACCAATTGGCAAAAATGTTCGGGATAACAGGCTAAAGCAGCTTGCACACGTGGGGAAGAGGGACGAATAGTATGTGGGATGGAGGGAGGGAAGGATAGAAGTAGTAGGAAATAGGATAGAAAGACCAAGAAAGGGGTGGAAGAACAAGGTGGCTGAGGATTTGAGAGACAAAAGAGAAGGGAATTATCTCAAGACAGGAAGATGTGGATGGAAATGATTTGATAAGGAAATGCGGACAAAATTTTATATGAAATTAAAAAAGGCTTTAGAAGAAGAATGATGAACGTCGCGTGGTGAGGGTACGGACGGGGTACGGACGGACCCGCTACCTGGATGCTAGCAGGATCGAACGGGCGGCTGCGACGGTTTCAGGAAGGCCATGAATATTTCCGAAGGGCTGAAGCACACGCGCGGGGCGTGTGAAGCCGGCTGTTAACACCGCGTCCCGTCAACAAACCGTCCGAACCTCGGTGCATGCCGGCGTGGGCGGGAGTGCCGAATATTTCCCATTCCTCCCTTCCTGCCGTGGCGCCCGTACGCAAGGAAGGCACGAAATGGATTCCGGTTGAGGTTTACCCAGAAGGATTGTTCTTTTTCGATGCGAAACCGAGAACCCTCATCTCCGTTCCGTTGACGCGTGAATTACGAGAGAATTGAGGTGTATTCACTGGGTATAGTCGGGGCTTGGATTTAACCTCTGCTTCACGTAAAAGCGCCGAATCCACGTAACCAGAATTACGAAAGTTGATCAGAATTATGCGAAACGTCTCATAATGAAAAATAAACAAAATAATCGATGTTGTTCGCTGCCGGAATCAAAGTCCTAATTAGGGTGAGTGTGTGCTACGTCTATTTTAATGCCCTTTTCTATGTTCAAAAGTTTTAACAAATACAAAAAAACATCCTGATCTCTTAGCCTACTAGGAATCTGTGAATTAATGCACAAAACAGAGGCAAGTAGAAAGTGCATTGTACATTAGTTTATTTGTAGAGGATACTGTATTGAGTAAAATGCGTAGAGACGTAGGACATTTTGAATGAATGTGAAGGGAACGAGTGGTAATAACATCAGATTAACGTTGCATGAAAATAGGCAGATGGGTGCTTAAGGGAATGAGGTCTTGAGAGATTGACTTTAATGGACTCTCAACATGAAACAAGTGTACTTACAGCGCGTGAATGATAGATTTCACGATACATTAGGTGTATTTGTTCGAGATACCAAATGAATGACTACTTCTTGATGCACTTATATAGTAGTGATGCCTGAAAGCCCACACTATTAAATAAGCTCTTTTGTAAGTTCCATGGCGTAACACAGTGAATGCGTTGAAGCAATATAATACGTGTTTCAAATAAGAGGATTAATCGACCTACGATGTTAAATTGTGTGATAGTTTTGCAGGTGAGTTATATTGCGCATGACGACCTCATATTGTGGAAAAAAAACGATTAAGTTCATAAAAAAATAAGCAATTTTTGATGGAAGAAGGAAGATTGTAAGAAGCTGATCACATCAACTACATGTGCGGGTCCGGGGAAGATGAAAGTATCACATATTTGGCATTCTCTCTATCATATTTACATGAGGAATTTGCCCTAGATACCTATACCAAAATAATCGTAAACTTTATTCTGAATCAGTGGGCGTGGTGCTTTAGCAGTACTCAGTGGAGGTTGATGGATAGAGAAAAATCGGATAATCTCAGATATAGAGTTATTTTGGGAAGGCGATGGACAGATAAAGTCAATAGCGCCATTATAGATAGGTGAGTGATTAAATACATTAGATTTGCTGGAAATGGAAGAAGCATGAATTAAAAGGCATAAGCCATCTCAAACGGTCCATTGATTTAACATCCCATCCGACAGATGGAGCACTGACTTGAAATGTTCACCTCATGGCACTCAATTGGGGAACTGGGGCTTCTTTGATAAATATCTGCTATTTAAGGGATTCGGTCACATATTTAAAGATTGGATATTACTCTCTCCACCACTCCAGCGCCCGAGGACTACATGTATAGGGAATTGTGCTCTCATTTGTTTTGGTCTTGATGAGAGAATTTACGATGGTTAAATCTCCAGTTAGATTTATGCCAATGGATTTATGACAGACAGATCAAGAAGAAGTGATGGATCGAGGGGGTCACAAGTTCACTTTGGAAGCGATATTTGAGAAGACATGTTGAAAGTCTTAGGGGCGGGGAAGAGTTCAATGATGACGGCATATGAATATTGTGAGGATAGGAAGGGCGTAACATATTATGAAACAGTCAATTTTATTCTTAACTTTGCAATTGACGGTAATTCATTGAAACCTTGGTCGTTAGTGGTAATAAATTGTGTGGATAATACTTTTCCAAGTTTTTCTTTCTTTTTCAATTTTATTCACCTTGGAACACCAATCGGACTTCACGGACACCAATCTTCATCATTGACCGCGCAAAAGGGGCAAGCGGCTAATGAATTGGATTCACAAGGATGAATGCACTTGGTATCTGATTCTAAGGAGTCATTGCATTCATACATTAATGGGCGCTGATTTACAAAAGAACCACTCACACGGTGTTTGTTTGAAAGCTACTTTATTAATGGTGATGAGCCCGCTACATAGACATTAGGACAGTGATGTCAACGACACCTTTTTGCGTCTCTTTTGTTTTTACATCCAAGATTTGGAAAATGATGGTTCCTCGATGGGATCAAATCTTTGTGAGGGATTTCAATCAATAGGATTGTAACCAAGTCCTATGACTGTTGACTCTCAGCTCCCGAAACTTATTGCGAAGCTTGAAGTAATGACTAACGCCAGAGATTGGATGGCTCAAATGTGCCATGAATTAGGTATGCAGGTAAAATTACTGCAAGAGGAGAAATTTTGTGTAATACTAAAAAATGATAAACTTAAGGAAAAAAATGAAGGAAAGGGCTAGGGCCAGTTTGTTTTGGCTTAACATGAATAAAAACATTGAATATTTTGTAGGTACATTCATGTCAAACGTTTACCAAGTTTCAGAATAGCCATTCCAATGATCCACTAATGTGTCATGAGGTTAAGGAAATACCATCTTCGGATGTGGGAGCAGATACATTTGAACTTGACAATATGAACTATCTGGAGGTTGAAGATTATTTATCTAACTTCATTGATGTGGCAGAATTACATAACCTAAAAGTTGCACACTCATTGTTAAGCCAAAATCTATTTCCAGTAGGCATGGGATTCCCTGTAAGTCATATACCGATAGTGGTCCATGCTTCTTATCAAAATAATTTCAGAAATTTGTCTTTGACTGGGATTTTCGACACCTTACGTCTAATCCTCATTATACCGGTCCAATGGTAAGGCTGAGTCGGCTGTGAAAACTATAAAAAGTTTATTGAAATAAGCAAAGGATTCAGGAGATGATCCATATTTAGCGTTGTTAAAACTTAGTGACCGCGTATTTAAATTTACGAAATACTCCTAAGTGTATTGTACCTTCCCCGGCTAAAATATTCATGTCTAGAGCACTGCGCACCAATGTGCCCGTAGGTTTCCTTAAAGTCCAAAGTAGTGGTTAATACAGCAAGAGCTCAATTGATTGAAAATCATAAGAAAATAAAGGTTAAATATGAATTGCATGTGGGTATCGAACAGAAATTTATGATAGGTGACAATGTGTCGTTCAAAAAATTCCCAAATTCGTATTAGTGTCCTCACAAGGTTGTGCATAAATCCCGAGCCTCGCTCTTACGTGGTTCAAGATAGTGAAGGTGATAACTACAGGAGAAATATTATACATATTTCTCCTTGAAACTCCCCGATTAAGAAAAATGAGAAAAAATAGCCTTCAAGTGAGGAGAATTTATTCGCCAGGCGGCAAGGTACAAAACTTTAAAAACAAATTTTTACGGAAATTGTATCAGTACTGTATCAGATTTTGCAGAATAGTCAAGAGGGCTGAATTGTTTAAGTATTGAGACAGGTCTGGTCATGCATAATTTGGAAAATAATGGATTCATATTAAAAGTGATACATCGTTTTGATACCCCCATTGTTATTTAATGTATTGTATGTACGATGGCGGGATGCACTGCCTTTTGCTGATGTAACAGGTATATTTACACTTTACGTTGCGAGGCATATAAAATATTCGTCTCCTGAACTTAACATTGTATTTAAGAACCCCTCCGCTCTAATGAATAGATATAAATAATAGCCTATGAAAACTATGAAAGTTCTAAAAGTCTCCTCCGTTAAACATGGTATTAATAGTCGTTTTTTAGGCTCCAGTGCATCCTGTTCGTGGAGTCCTCTGCTACTGCGAAGCATGGCGCGAAGTTCCCCCGGCTATGGGCGAACTTCACAGTATGTTTAGTAAAATTAATACTAACTGTTTTTAAATGAATCAACTACATAAATAGTTTTAAATAAATAAATAAAAGTTAATCATAATTAATTAACTGAATAAAAATCCCTCCGATACTAGTTAATAAGCTTTGGCGGAGTACACCGTCTACTTTGAAGAGTCCGCAGCACTACCTAGCGGCAGGTATAGGAAAGAGTGTCACGTCACACGTATGATTTACCGGCATGCAATAGTTTGCTGTCGCGTTTTCGCGCCGTTGAATTTTCTCACTTTTTAATAAATGAGGAAAAATACCTAACTTAATTTTAAAACGAACGGCTTAAGATACGTACCCCAGAGGGTATAAACTTTCGATCAAGGCAGTAAGAAAATAAAGGAAACTACCCTATTGGCTCACATCATATCAGCGAGGTATCGTGGGAGTTTTCCGCGTGATTTGTACTCCGTTCTGGGCAAAAAGCTCTCCAGTTACCTACCCATCTCCCATGCCCCTGCCTCATTCACCCCTTCCCGCCCACTCCCATTCCCTCCTCCCACGCTAAGGAGCCTCCTCCCTCCCTCCTTCACGCTCCCACGTTATCCTCCAAGGGCTCCTGTTTCTCGTCTCATCCCTGCCTGTATCTGTCTGTCTGGAGGCATTTACGACATGGATGCTTACCTTACCGTCGAGACCTGACGTCGTCCCGCTCCTCCCACTCTGCCTCCCGGAGCGCCATCTCCACGAGTTACCATCGGCGCCCACCGGATACCTCCCTTCACGCCCCCCCACCTGACCTGGAACTTTCTCGTAATCTCGATACACTTCTCATCTTCAAAGGTTAGATCCATAACCAGTCCCTGGCCTCCTCCTCCTTCCCGCCACCGGGCGAGAAAGGTGAACGCCGCTGAAGAGTGACGTTGAGTTCCAGCGAAATGCCATTTATTTATGAGCCTCGCCGTCTTCTTTATATATCTTTTTAGAGCTCCGCCGGTGTGTTGATACACGCTCAATCCCTTACCCCTTCCTCATCCCTCCCCTCGGTTCCTCGTCTTCCCGTTCAAAATATTAATACTAAATATGTCAACTCACCAATCTTGAGTTTCGTGCTGTTTTTCGTCAATTAATTTTTTATACATAATAATACCCAACAAATACACCTTTGCATAAATTTTGAGTTCACTGGAATTAAATAATTGACATGAAATTCGATAGTAAGCGAAACAAATTATTCAATTTAAGAGAACTCTTAAATTCGAGGGGGAGAACATATGTGGGCAATTGCCTCATGTCCTTGGAGTGCTGCATCTGCGATTTTTTTGTATTTTTTTATTTTTTTTTATTTAAATCATTATTCACATACAGCAGTAGCGCCAATTTACAGTGAAACATTTAACAATGAACATGAAAGAGGACAAAAATACAATAACAACATAAAGATCAACAACGCTGAGCCCAACATGGATAGGGGAAATATTTAATTTGTTGACAGGTGGGACATAGCTTGGGTGGTGAAAAGGTTACATGATAAATAAAAAGGATCGACGGTGTGAGGGAGTGAATTAAGAAGGGAGGAGAGGCGAAAAAGCGGTGAGCGCTGAGTGAGAGATATCCTGGGAGTAGGCAGGTGGAGTAGTGAATGCGTGCGGGTGGATCGAGTTGGTATCCTAAAGTTGAAGAGAGAAAGCAGTTCGGGGCAGTCAATGATCGAGTTAAGGGTATTGTGGAGGAGTTTTAAATCAGTTTTAAGTCTATGGTTTTGGAGAGTATAAATGGAAAGAGAAGACAGAATAGCATTTGAGGACATATTGCGGAAATGTGGGACTCTGTGTTTGACTATTTTGGCAAAGAAATGGGGGATGCAATCAAGGGATTTTAGATTAGTCGGGGCTGATATGGACCATATAGGGGAGCAATATGAAACTACGGGAAGAACGATTGTTGAGAAGTAGGAATGGAGTGCTCTGGGATCTTTTATTTCTGTGAAGCGGTAAAGAAGGCCTAATAGGGACATTGCCTTACTTTTTACAGTCTGAATGTGGTCGGAGTAATTTAGTTTTTGGTCGGTTTTAACACCTAGGTCTTTCATAGTAGTCACTCTGTTTAAGGGAGTTGAATTAATGGTGTAATTGAAATTCAGGGGTTTTGTTTTGAGAGCAAGAGTCATGATGCTGCATTTTCCAGGGTTTAGGTTAAGTTTCCAGGTATCACACCACAGGGAGGTTTGATTTAAGGCAAGTTGAAGATTAATACAGTCAGAAGTGTTATTAATTTGCTTGTAAAGCTTGCAATCATCAGCATAGAGAAGGGTATGGACTTGAGAGGAGTGGAGTTGAGAAGGAAGATCATTTATGAATAAATTGAAAAGATATGGTCCAAGGACACTGCCCTGGGGAACTCCAGACGTCACAGGAGACCAAGAGGAGGAAGCACCTGCGAGTGTTACACGCTGGGTTCTGTTGGAGAGAAAGCTAGAAAGAAGGCTGAGGAACATACCATGTATGCATGCCATGTATGCATACCAAATTGTTGGCTGAGTTTATGAAGGAGGAGTTGATGATGGAGGGTGTCAAAGGCCTTGGAGAAGTCAAGGTAAATGGCATCAAGTTGAGTTGACTTATCTATTGCACTGACGGCATGGTGTTGGAAGACAGCAAGATTGGTTAAGCATGATCTTCCTGGGAGGAAACCATGCTGCTGAGAAGATAAAAAAGGAGAGGTGAAATAGTAAATCCTGTTCAGAATAATACGCTCACAAACGGAAGAAAGGATCGGAAGCAATGAGATGGGGCGATAGTTTGAAACATCATTCTTGGGACCTGTTTTATGTATCGGAGTAACGTTGGCGCACTTCCATTGAGGAGGGAAGGTTCCTAGGGAAAAACAGCGATTAAATAAGATGGTTAAAGGTTGTGAGAGAGATGAAGCACAGTTGCGAATGAATTTAGGGTTGAGACCATCAGGGCCAGGTGAGCGGTGGAGGGGTATCTTGCAGAGATATTGAAAAACCTCCCGAGAGTCCGTCTGTATGTGGGATAGGCAATGATTGGAATTAGGAAGGAGGGACTGGACAGGGGTCATTTTATGGTTGGAGGTAGGCTGTAGGCAATCGGAAAAGAATTTTAAAAAGAGGTTAGGTCTCGCCGATCCAGCGGCATTTTTGGTGCCATAGGAGACTGCTTCAGGAATTTGAGGACGATTACGGCGTTGATTTATAAAGGACCAGAATTTTTTGGGGGAGGAGGAGATAGCAGAAGAGACAGTCTGTGCGTAGTTTTCATAGTCACGGCGAATGAGGAATTTGGAATGTCTGCGCAGATCAGCGTAAGATCGGCGAGTTTCCTCGTTTGGGACGGTCTTTTGGAGGTACCAGGCGCGATTTTTGTTTCCAAGAACATGTATTGTCTCCGGTTTAAACCATGAGGGGAAATTTTTTCTCTTGGGCTTTAGAAACAAAAGTAACATTGAGTTATTATCTTAGAAAATTACAGTATCTCTTTATTTTATTACACTTCGGCTACTTCCTGACGACGAGGTTGCATAAAGGATATTTGTAATGGCCAAATGGTGAATCGCTGACTAAGGATCTGGATTTAATTCAAGCTTGAAGCAAATAATGACAAAAAGGACTTAGCTTGGGAATAAGTGTGACAAAATATTTGATAAGAGAATAGAGTGTACTGACTGCATGACAGAATACAGAAAACGCTATTCTCGAATCTCTTAAATTAGTATGATTATCAGCCACAAAATACATATCGCGGAGTAAACGCACACGGGAAATATACGGACATCTACAACTGCGAGCGCAAGGTGACAGTGAAATGATCAAGTTGGTTGATCATTGAGCAAGGCAGCATAACGCAATGAGATGAAAAATTTTATGCTTATTCTGCACTTAAAGTAGGAATTCAACTTATCCACCAAGCTTTTACGCTCCTGCCCCGGAGGACTGATGATGTTGCTAGTCAACTGACGGGGGGATTGGAAATGGGGGAGGGAGGGGGAGCTTGTATTCTTTTGGACGAAATACATTTCCAGAAAAAAAATCCCTTTGAAAAGGGACCGAGTTTGTCTTGAGGGTGCTCGTCCTCGCACTCTCCTCGCTTCCAATTTCCACCGCTCTCCCTTTCTCCCCGTAACCCTGCCCCCCGTGTTCCCTTCATCGGCAACATCTGAACCCTGAAAAGTATTCAGCCCGAACAATTCTTCAAGGAGGTTCCTCCTCTCCCCCCTTCTTCTCCTTTGGGCTTCTCTCCCTTTCAAGAAACGGCGAGATTGACATCGCCAACTCCAATCTCTCTCGACAAGGGGCATCAATTTACATACACCTCATTACCTCCGACTTCTCCGAGGAGGTTCGGAGCGAAACTGTAAGGAAAGGGTAATCCTTGTAAGTGTTCCACATCTATTTCGACGACATTTCTCTCTGAATACAAAGCTAAAACGAAAGTTTCAAGGGATGTCATCTAGAGATTTTACTGCTAATGCTACATTTTCTCTAAAGTTATCAGTGTCAAATGATGCAAGTAACAGAATTATAGCAAAGTTAGCTAGCCAGGTAAGACAACGCGTTGGTCTAGTAACCCAAAGGTTGCTAGCTCCAAGTCCGCCTCCAGCATTGACCACATTTTTCGCAGGTTTCTGCTTAAGGTTTTGTGGTACCATAAAAAGCTATCCAACTGCCGATTACTTCGAAGTTGGATACCTTAAACTAAAATATACTACAGTTAACTTCAAAATAAAAATGTACCGTATCGATGAACTTTCCCATTTTGTAAAATGCCTTATCGCACATAAATTTCCACATCATCATTAGTCATCACTCCTCAGATTGGTTTGATGCAGCTCTACACTGAGCTCTTCTGTCGGCTAATCTCTTCACATTTACGTATTTCTTCTTTTATAAATTTCCACAGTTGACCTTAATAATCCTAAATTCACAAATTGAAGTATTCGAACAGTATTACTCAAGTGCTCAATTAACGCTTCAGACTGCTAAGTATGATATGTACTTCTAAACTTCAAACACAGCGGCATGAATTCAGTTAATGGATTGACTGCATCATCAGCCATCCCGGCAGTATTCATAATTGTTGCTCTCATGATCCCAAACATAGGAAGGCATACCTATGCCCACACACATAATTTCAGTCACATAAAGCAACAAGAATTTCAGCTTAGATTTTGTTTCACTATCAAACAACGGTCTAAACCTGACCTCGCCTTTTATATTTTAACAATGCGGTGGGGAACGAGGTGTAGAGGGGTCATTTGTGTTTTACGTGCCCATGAAGTTACGCGACATTATTCTTTAAATTCATTCATGTCAATGCTGGACCAGTTCCGCCTGACACTAAGTGGTTGTACGAAGTATTTATTAAGTTAAGGTAGACATTTTGGGAAATCGATTTTTTGTAATCCAAGGAATACTAATTGAATCTATCGTATTTTGTTCCAGCTCGCCACAGAAAATGAGGATACTACTAATTCTTTCTAGCAGATGAGTATTTGTACTTGAGTTCCATGGCTTAATTTGTCTTAGTTTGAATTACTGCTTTTAATTTTCTGCTGGTCACGGTGGGTTTTCATGGAAATATCAGCTTCGTATTTCTGGTACGCCTCCTTTCCAATGGTGTTCCTTTCTTCAGATCGTCACATTTTCGGAACTCTCTTAACTCAACCCAAAATGCCATTTATTTTCATTACTTTTTCTTGCTTACTCGAAGTACTTCCTCCCGTAGCAGCCTTCTTTATACCGCTGTCCCCAATTACTTGCTGCATCCATCTAATACTTCCGCCAACTATTATTTCCTCCCTCTCTCAAAATGCCCAACGTCATTGTTTGTCCTCCTTTGCATATATATTCCTTATTCACTCCACTTTACATATCAAAATTCCTACTACAAAATTCCTCAAGAGGTGATGTGACAGTCTGGCTACAAAGCGTTCGCGGTTTCTAACTTAAGCGTCTCGTCACATTAATATTGAGTTTAGCGTAGCATCTAGCATAGGATTTGCCTAGGACATACCTTTCTATGTAGACAGAAGTTGGAGCCCTCAAATAGAATTTTACTACTATCCGTTTTCGTCCAGATTAGGTTGTTTTCGGGTGGCAAGCAGGTTTCTGGTCCGCAACAATCGTGAAACATAGCACAACTTAGATGTCTGTCACGTAGCTGTACCACAAAATTACTAAAAATTCAGCCAAGCGCTGCTAACTTTACGTTTAATCAACCAAACCAAAATCTAAGTATCTATGCATACAACGCTAAGGTTCATAACAAGTTCTGAATTGGTCTTTTTTTTACATATTAACTAAAAATTCGGGTCAGCAGTTTTCTTTAGGTGAATGCCTGTTTAGCTAAGGTAATTCTTCTTCTAATTATTAATTATTCTTTTCCTCATAATAATCAAGTAATTTTTCTTCAATAATACGATATGATAATTGCGACCAAGTGTTAAAAATTCCTTTGTTTTGTCAAACCTTCCCACTTCTATGCTCAGCTTGATAATATTTTAGAATGAAGCACGATAATGTTAATAATTATTCCAAGATATTAGAATATACTAAGCAGAATGAAGATCCAGACTCACGCCCATCTGAAAACTTTGATAAGTCAAATAATTTTGGACGTCATTTCGAAAACAATAAATTCTGGATTATTCGTCCAAAATCGTGGTAAACATTGGAACTTCATCACTTTCGCTAATTGACTGGGAAATCTGAAAACACTGACATGAATTTATTGAAAAAAATACAAAAACAGATGTCACAGGAGAAAGAATAATATTTTTTAAAAATTAAGAACTCAATAATTTACTGCTACGATCGGTACGATTGTAACTTTCAAGCAGATAATTTTCTTGTATTCATACTTGTCACCAAAATCATTCACTTATTTCATACGCTTCTTTAATATCCCGACGAAATGGGTTTGAAGTAGGATTTACATAGGAGTTTCAGACGGGAATCACAGAGGATTAAATCAATAACCTAAAGATGCTTTCTGTAGCTGGGATATCACCCTGTTCAACGAACCCTTTTACGAAGCAATTTGGCTTTTGCGCCATGCGTCTGAATTTCTCATACCCGAGCCGTTAATGGCCGGAATCACCGTAATATTCTCGTGTCGAACTCATTACTGAGTTTCGCGTACGAAATCAATACCACGACTCGCGTCTGTATCCTGACCATATTTGAAACAAGCGATAATTAACCAAAAGTTCTATAAGTCAGCGAATTCCCTTAGTAATGAATCAGTATCCTCAAAACATTGTGTTCGACATAATACGATCGCCCGTAAGACTGAAGATACAGTTTAATGTGCACAAATGTAAACGATGATGACGGCTATTCCAGTAAGCCTGAGCAAAATAAAATCGACCCAGGACTAGAAAGAACCAGCTCAGAAAATGACGCGAGTTTTTTGTCGTTTTTCACCCGATAAAAAGATACACATCGTTTAGAAATTATGCTTTGTCACCCTTTCATTCATGGGAGCAATGGGAATATAACTAGGGATCAGAAGTTTCCATACTAAACAAAAAAAACATATTGCATTGCAGAAAAAAGACAGTTAAAAGACAGAATATTTGTTTTGCAAACGACTCATTAGATTTTTTTGTTTCAATCGTAGATTAGTCTAGCTTTTTCATCCATGAGTTATTCTTCTCCGCGATGATTAAACAGCTGCCTTGAAATATAAATCTAGATTTTGTATCCCTTTGATTACGAATGGTCTTATAAAACATAAAATCCTAAGGGGTATATCCATATTTAATTTCTTATACTACGGTTTTCTTTCCGCACATAATGTAAATGCTTAAGATGCTGGATCCCGAATTTATTTTGAAGCGAACGTTCATGGACGCGAAATTTTCTCTTTAATCTATTTTTATGTACAAGTCCTCTTTTTAAAAGTTATCACTTTTCTTCAGAACAAAAATGTGTACTTCAAGCTGCGACTTAAATATTTTGTAATCGATTCTTTCAGTGGTGCAGACCTGAGGTGCATTATTGCTCTATCTCTAACGTCAATCAAAATGAATTTATCTTAAAGAATGCATGCAGCTCGACTGTTTTTTTAAATATACATCATTGCCATTAATATATTAATTTTTCTCTATCCATCATAAGTCGTTTTCGATCGTAGGATAGATCGTAGGATCGACAGGATTCTGCCGGTCAGAAATAAACTACCTGTGTTGATGAATTAACATGTTATAATACTTCCAGACGCTTATTCATCGTGACTTTCCTTTCTCTATTCGTTTATTAACTTCCCTCTTCGTATTCTGAGGTTAAGGAATCACAATTGTCTTCTCTTTTAAATATTCCACCGCCTGCATCATGTCTCTCACACTTGACAGGCTTTTATCATTCTACGTAATTTTCTCTCCTCGACTGTGTTCTTCGACTGTCGCGTTTCAACAACTTCCTTATGTATGTCAGTAGACCGATTAACATAATTTTATAGGCACTTTTAATTTGTACTCTTCTAAGAACTTCTAATTACATTTCGTAGTCATTTTATTAACATTTCGCATTCCAGACGAGACCACATTGATTGTTTTCAGTGTTTTATTTTCAGCAGCTGGGTCAATCTGAAATTAAGTGGAAATTTGAGTCCTTACCTTTTTTAATTTATTTAATTATTGATTTTATTTAATAAAATTTAAGTAATAGTAAAATGGGAATTTTATCTAACAAAGTGTCCTAAGAAACAAATATTACATATTTATAGCAAAAAAATATTGATTAAGCGTCTAATTGTCAACTCCATGGGTGTCCCACGCCGTGTTTTCACTTACAGAACTGTGAGCATAACTTCTTGTGCTGAGTAAATTAATTTATTCAACCATCGTATAATTAACCAGTGCCATTGACTTAAACCTTGGGCAAAAAATAGAATGTTTCAGTTATATTTGTGACAGCGGCGTCGGAAGTGGGGGGCAGGGGGCATTCGGCCCCCCCTAGAATTTGCCCCGGGCCCTTGAGAAATGAGTCTTCATTAATAAAAATTAAATGTCACTTGTTTCCAGCTTGACTTTTCCCTTCTGACGCATATTCTACCACCTTCATATGCACTTTTAGCGGAATTCTAGTCTCTGCCCCATCCTATCCGCACAAAATGCGGGCCCTTTTCATAGGAGCCGGGCCCTTTTCTTAAGAGCCGAGCCCTTTTCAAGGTTGGCCCCTCCCAGCGAAAATAGTTCCGACGCCCCTGATATGTGCTAAATATAGAGATTGAAAGTGGCGGTGACCAGAGAACCACGAAGTTGACCAAATGTAACTCATAATTATTTCATTAAATAATTGTGATGTATAGTTGATTATTTAACAAGGTAAAGATAATTTTCTACTGAATAACAAGAACTTTTTATCATTTTAACCAGAAATATGCAAATATTACCTGGAATTAAGGACTGCATCACAAAAAAAGAAACTATAGATTCACTATAGTGATTTAGATAAATTAGTGAAATCACTTTGCTGTCAAGACGTAGTGAAAACTCCAGAGTAATGATGAATGAATGGAAAGAAGATATACGACATGCAAAGACAAAAGTCTTGAAATTAAAGAATTGGAAATTAAAATTACTAAAGTAGAACAATGGAGAGAAAGATGTGATGTTCATACTTAAAGCAAAGGAAAGAACTACCCAGAAAATAGTTAAGGATAAAGTGCCTATAGAAATCAAAGAACTTGTAAGTAAATTTCAAGGCATGCTACCTGCTTTCATGAAACATGTCTCCAACATCATACACTAATACAAATCAATTTTCAATCTTAAAAAGAAACTCGTATCACAAGCGCTCATAATTTATATTGACTTTAGCCAGAACTATGAATGAAAATATACCAAAGAAACACAAAATGAGCATTTCGGAGGATCACGTGAACAAATAACATTACATACTGGTGTCATGTATTACAGAGAATTTGATAGCAACAAGCTTAAGGTACAATCATTCTCTTCGCTTTCGCAGTGCTTGCGTCATGATGCAAGTGCTATTTGTGCCCACTTGTAAAAGATTTTTTTCCATGCTCAGGCATTGGTGATGGGGTATAATAGTGCATTTCTTGAGTGATAGCACCAATAATCAATATAGGAGCATAAAATTATTCTTTTTGAAAATGAAATACATTTCTAGGTTCACCTCGGAAAAAATAACTTGGAATTATTCTGAATGTGGGCATGGAAAAGGGGCCCCCGATGGTATTGGGGGTTCTCTTTAAAGAACAGCCTTTTTGATGAAGAGAAAGACTTACCATCATTACAGGTGTTTTTTAAAACCCAAAGAAAATTTTAAAGGTACTGAATTTTTTGCAGTCACAATTGAAGACATTGAAAAAGTGTACTGTTTGTTAATGTCGAAAAAAGGACCACCTTGTGTTGGCACAACGAAAGTTCATCAGGCCGTATGGAATGCAGGTGGCCTACACCTCCAAATGCGAAGCTTAAGACATTTTAAATGCAACAGAAATGATAATTTCTCACATTTGTAACTACAGACCAACAATCTCACAATCATAGATTCTATTAAGGGTTTCCTGTTATTCTTAATTCAATAATTACCACACTGTATTTGAACTGCTCTATGCATAATGGACAATGTCAATTCAAATTTTAAAAATTATTGTGTATTTAATTATTTTTTGTCTTACATATTTTAGTAAATTTTATCGGTACGCCCCCCTATTAATTTCAACTAGAAGCTTACTTCAAATGAGATTGTCACTTCTGTGGAAATTTGTGTCACGTCCATGTTTTGAGATAGTGTAAATTTCAGTTTATTTAGCCGTTAACGTGTTCTTGACCTCTTTACTAATGCTATATCACTTAAATACATTAAGTACAACACCATTACATATAAATATACATCAAATTTAATAAGTGAAAAGAAATGTTTTTCGCTCGCAAATCTCCATTTCAGAATGACCCAGTTGCGATTGCCTATACCTCGTGGTCGCACACTCTTGTGGTTGCTTTCAAGTTTCACGAAGACTGAGGGTCAATCGTCATTCATAGTAGAGTCCACCTCAACGTTTTTCAATACTCGAAGCTTTTATTCTAGTTGTCTATATTAATAGTTTTCTCCGACTCCGAAAGTATAATTACTGTCGGTAGGCTTTTACCATTCTTTTCATTATAATATCCTAGTAACCAAAATAGCTTTTTTTACCCTATTTGCTAAAATTTGCCGCACATACTGCTCCCTGACTTCTTTAGAATGGGGATTATTCATGTCCGTTATGTATTGTTTTACCGATATTGTTTCACCAATAGCACAAATTATATTGTGTAATTCCAGGAACTTCCAGTATTATTATAAGCCCTGCAATTATATATAATTCTATAAATCAATCATTTTATTAATATTATGATATAATTATTATATTATAGTTTTTAGTTATTAGAAACCATTAAAAGTATGCAGATCTTTAATTGCCGTGTTGCATTCCGATTTTATAATTGTATCTCTCCATCTGTTCTGTTCAATATCATCTTATACGTCTTTCAATTTTACGTAAATTGCTTTTATTGCATATCCTCTCCTTATGTTCCTCCCATCTCCTCACATTATATTTCTGTGTAAAAGCAATGTATAAAAATGAATCACATTCAGTTTCATAAGTTTTAGCCCATGCAATCAAAAAAGGGTGTCTTTTAATCGTGTCAATCCCTATAAATGATATTGATCATTAAATAGAATATTAATGATCTTCATCTGATATAAGGTATTAATAACCTTCAGCTGTTCACTTATCTACATGCAAAATTCGCTATATAAATGAAAACTTATCCTCGGAGAAACAAACGGGGGGAATTTTATGAAAAGTGAAATATAATGGTTATCTGAAAGTTCGGAATAACGTCTCTGTTATAATTTTTCTTCGTAGGGCAGAGATTGTTGAATATGAGAGAATACATTTTCCTATGAGCCTAAGGAAAGCTCTGACAGTTCCAAAGCGTGCTTCATGGAAGCTTCTAATCTAGTGAGAAGCCACACAGATGAAGGCACATTGTGGCGCGGAGATGGAAGTTAAACAGTGTTCCTTTTAATTCACCTCATTTAGCTGCAAAACCCATTAGGATAGCACGAGATCCGCACACTCCTTCCTTATCACATTAATCCCCATGCTCCTCGGATCCTCTCTGCACCTTCCTTCTTCTCGGGCCTTCTTCGCCGTCATTTATCTTGACACCAGCCCTCATCCAAGCCGATCCTCATCCCTTTATTACGCTCCGAATTCGCTACATACACTGTTGCCACTCAAGGAAAACAATAGGCCAAGCAGAACGCCATGGAGAACAAGCACCAATAAGATCGGAAGATTATTTGACGGTGGGAGAATCAACCAAAACTAAGAACGCTATTATTTAGGGTTTTTTGGCAGGAAGTTAGTTTACTCTGGTAATTTCATTTTCCTATGCAGCCTTTATTTCAGCATGACGCGATGAAATGTGGCTATGAAATGAACACCGCACTTTTAGAAAAAGAAACTACTGTATCAACTCAAATTTTCCATTTTAGCTCTTAATGAAGAGATAACAAACGAAGAAGTCTTAAGAAGAGTGGAGGAGAATATGTCTACTGAAAACCTTAAAAAGAAGACGGGAAAACTTAATAGGCCACATCTTAAGACACGATGGCCTGATGATCGAGGCAAATGTGGTCGAGGGAAAAGTGAACGGGAAGAATGGAATAGGCAGGCCTCGTATGAGGTACATGGAGCAAGTTGTGAAGGATGTAAAAGAGAGGAACTACGTCGATATGAAGAGGTTGGCCGATAGAAGAATCGAGTGGAGGACTGCGTCAAACCAATCCTAGGATTGTTGACCGATGATGATGAGCTGTAAATGAATATAATATGATACTTATTTTTTACAGATTTCTTCCCATTTTCGTTCCCAAAACCGCAATATACATTTCATTTAAGTCATCTTTTTCCTGCAGAGCGATTTTCTCGTCAAAGGCAGCTTCCAAATACAGGCATGGATTTGCGGAAATGAATGGTGTAGTATTCCAATAAAGATGTCACTGCCGATAGTTTAAGCTAGGGTAATAATTTGTTGATTCTCAAAAACAAATTGATAGCCATGACACTCCGGAACGATATCTTTTTGTTCTGGATCATATTTTCAACAACACCTGTCAATTATTATCCCTGTTCACGCAAGCCAAAATAAGCCCCTCCTTTTCCATGAGGCCCGTTCAAACCGGCCCCGCGGTAGTCAGGAGATCAGTTATACGTCACGTATTCTCTCACTTAAACAATTTAATTACATGGAATGAAATTAATTTTCATTGGGGATAGGGTTAGGAAAAGTTTCATTTTCGTTCAGCTGACTGTAAGAAGAGATGTTAAGCATGCTTTTCTTTAAGGTCTCTCTTCGGTAAAATTTCAACGTGGCATTGTGCATCTCGCATTCATTTCATTACTCATATATTTCCTAAACTTAATACTGCTTATATTATTTTCACAATAAAATAATAGCCTGCGTAATGACGAACGGTAGATTTGAGCCATCCTGGTTCATGTTAATTTATCACTCCTGAAGTCTTAGCTTTATTATTATTAGCTATTAAAAATTGGGGTTAGTTTTCAATATACTTTCTTGCATATCAGCGAAAATAGATAAATATATTAGTACAATTTTAACTGACGTGATATTTCATATTGCATGGTGTATTAAAAATCCTTATAGTAGTTATCATGTCATTTCATCGTCACAGATATTTATATATTTCCCTACTAACTGGTGCCAATTGACTGAGCAAAAAACCCAGACTATTCATGCCGTGAAATTTCTTAAGCTTATGTCACCTTTATAGAGACCAGGAAGTTAAATTCTCTCAACACCTAAGTTACAACTTTCACAAAAACATGTTATGTCATAAAGCACTTCCATGCTTCAAATGGCTTCGCAGGGAGTGGTTATAGGGTGGCGAGTTATTTAGAATTTGATTTGGGATCAAGATAGTTTAGAACTATGAATGGATAATGTAAGTAAAACCCTTGAAAGTAATTGTCATTGAATCTGTATGATATACAACAATTTCTAACGAGATATCAGGGTACGAAAACTAGTTTTTGGGTACGTTCATTTTTAATAGACGAAGTGGGATCGAGTTACGGCCTATATTTTCATTAAAGAATAAGCGGCCATTGCGGAAGGTTAGGCTGAGGTAATTGTTGCATTTAGATCTCACCTTTCATATTTGTGATTCCCATAACGTGATTCAACACCACATTATTCCACCGAAAGAAAGTCTTGGTCCAAGTTCATCCATAATGTAATTTTCATTTATTTTCAACACTTTTTGGGCAATTTATAGAAGTATTTTTTATTTGACTACAGGAAAGCAAAGTCTTGATCTCCTATTTATTATTTTCATACGAGTATATGATTGAATTCGACTGATTTAAATTATGCCGGTGCAATTGTAATTCTTGATTAAAAGAGCTTCCACGGTTAAAAGCACTTGATCAAGCTGTTTTCTCAAGATTATTTTTCCTTATGGCCAACTTTATAATCCAAAGGCATCTTCGAACTCACGAGTAGTATTGTCATAATAATAAAATATCATTTTTGGGGCGAGATCGAGACAAAACTGTCCCTTATGATCGGTGATTAAACAATAATAAATAACCTTAGATGTGGTTTTACTTCCGCCCCCTCCCTGAAGTGTTTACTCCTAAGGTATGATTTCTTAAGTACCAACTCCAGAGAAAAGTCGAAGCCTAGGAGAAGGAAGCTAAGAAACGAGTAGCTGTGTTTATGAGATGTTTTTTATCGTAGGTATATGTGTATCATTTGAAAATTGGGTCTAATTGAAGTCTAAGTAGGTAGGTTGAGGAGACTATTTTGAGAAAATTAATTAAAACTGCATTATTCAGTCCGAAGCTTAGCTCGCTTTGTGAGATAACCAAGTACTAAACCCCACTGCGAGAAATTCTCACTTCAGAGTAAAGGGGAGAGTTCCTTCCCATGCACTATCTTTAGCTTCCCAGAATGATCTGGTAAGCGAAATATATCAGTGTTTGGTTTCAGTAGAGCATGTTTAGGGGCCTCTCACGGATGGACTATAGTCAGCAGCTCAGCAATCTTAACTCTGGACTACCACGCCGCCGAAACATCTATTACTCATTGTTTTGATATGCGTTTAGTTTATTTCGTTTTTACTAAAATTCATCAATCATTAATAACCACTAAAGATTAGGCATATGGTTTATTTTATCGAGTATGGAGCGACTCTTTATTTCATCATTCATCTCTCAGGAATATCCACCCCAATGAAACATATGTCTTCATTTTCTTGATCGAATACCTCATCTCGCTCTTAAGTTCCATTTATGTACCAAGATTTTATTACGCTCACACCTTTCAGCAACTGATCCACTCCCATTTCGTGGCATTATTCAACAATTTCCCATTCACAGCGTGTTTCCCAAAACATTTCATAGCTCAGAGGAAAGCTGCGGTCCACTTGAAGCTTTTTCGGATACTGTCACGACGTAACACTGATGAGAAAAAATTTACGTGCTGGGCCTTGTGCTCCTTCCGCTCATATATCTTCCCTTTGGAATGTTTAAAAGCCACGGAGAAGTCCCCGTAAGAGATTTGTAGGAGACACCCAAATATGGAATATGAAACGACACACGCTTTGCGCTCTAACCTCAATGCATTAGTTTTCTATCGCGAATCAGAGAGGCGAGGTCTAGAAAACAGAATCGTCTTTGCAGACCAGAGATTGGGGAGGATGGCGGTATAGCTTTAACCACGTCATCTCATTGGCAATTGACAGAATGTTTCGTAATATTCTCGTTTTCTTGGATCCGAATACCAAGAGCACCCTCAGTAGATAAAATGTCTGAAGCTCATTAGCATTTCAGAAATATGCCGGACAAATGCAAAACACGTCGGGAATTATTCCAGTCGAGAGGGTTTGCCGAGAGGAGGATATCCTTTAATGGAGGGGTCGGATCGTGAGGTGAATCGAGAAACGTTTAAGCTGCGGGATATTATTTTCCATTATGAGAGATTTTCCATCACCCAACTTTCCCTTCGCAGAATAATATTAAAAGACGCTGTTTGTGAGTTTTTGTTATTAACCATCCCAGTTAGCTTTCTGTGCTCTCTTTAGTGAAAAATATTTGCATTTTTTGATACTGTTGACGCAAATTCTTATATTGTCAGTGCTCTAGTATGCAAGGTCCATATTAAATTGGTCTCTTCGTCCTGAGTTTACTTTACGTCCAAAATTCACGTGGATATATATAATTTGTAACTATGGTACGCGAGAAAATAGGGGTAGTAAATCTGGCATATCAGATTAGAATTTTAGGCGGCAAACTAGAGCAACTTCAGCATATCCGTGATGGATCTGTATTAAATACGCATGAGAGTTAATAAATAAAATGCTTGGCTTGGTATGACTAAGCTAGAGTAGATGCTGGCCATATCCTCTTTCTGGAAAAACAATTATAATTATCGCTGCAAACGTGCGGTGAAAGATTCATTTGGAAGTCACCTTCAAATTAATGTAACCACGGCACGAAGATTTGTTGTATTTATCATAAGTATCCAAAAATGCAAGAGATCTCTCGAGGTATCTTTTTATTAATGATTCTTGAAGTAATTTTCGTAGATAAGGAATATTTCGTTACTTTCAACCATACTTGAATGTTTCATAACAACCCTGAATTTTCAGTTTAGATTTTTTTACTTTTAAACAGGTGAATTTCTTTTATCATCAAAAATTAGGCGAGATTATATTGCCTTATACGTTCAGTAGCCAGGTTCATCATTATAAAAACTCTCGGGCCAAAAATACTTACGCCTGAATGGCTTAGGAGATTTGATGAAATAGACATATTTTCGGGCATTAGTATTAGATGATACCTGCGTTTAAATTACGTATTCAAAAGAGCAGCTTCTCGTGAAATTTTGTTGCTTTTCGTACTTAAGCTTTTCGAAACAAATTCTTGGAAAGGAGTAACGGAATACTTGCTGAAAACAACAAGAAAACTTTGTCACGTAAATAGTTTATTAAGTGAACATTAAAATTGTCATGTGATATGTTGTAATCATTTTACGTTGTAACCATGTGTAGTCAATATGAAAATAGTCAATATATTTCTAGATCTTGTCCAGCGAACCTTGTTATAAACGTGAGTTCTTTCCCTATTCATTTCTGACGGCGAGCTTAAATGCATGGTAAGAAAAAGGACACTCGTTCAGTTCCATGTATCCCTGAGTATTAACGACACATTCCAGGATTAATGTGGCACCTTTGCCTTAATACTCGCTCTTTTTTGTAGATTAATGTAACCACCACTTGCTAGCGACCATCTGGATTGGTAAGAAGAAGGGTTCATACATAAGCGAAATAGGATGTTTTCACCCATCTTTTATGGTACCACACTTTTTTAACGCTCTTCTACTTTACATTTCCTTTTGGATTTTCCTCCCTGACAGAAATTCCTCCGGATCATCTTTGCGTTTTTCAACCCTATTCCACGTCCCCCACAGGAGATATGTTGAGGTTTCAAAACTCGGGATCTCCTTAGCATTCCAGGCATGTCCCTCATCCGTTTTCCACGCTTCCACTTGAACACTTTCCCATCTTCTTGTGACCCTCCCCCTATCCCCCACTTTTCTACCTGCAGCTATCGTGCCCCTTATTTAACCAACTTCAAAACTTTGGGCTGTGAATCCAAGATTACTAAGTCCGCATAGAAAACTGCTATTTAAAGGAAAGTCAGTTTCCGTTTCACCAACTGCATGGTGCACATAGTAAATATAGGCTGGCGAGTACCCATAATAACTATTTTTAATGTGATTTTCCTGGCCGTTCTTAATAATTTTGGAAATGGAGAATGATTATGATTTTTTAAACTTTTCTTTATAAGTCGCTTTTCGTAAAACCAAAATCCACGCGTATAGCAGGTATCAAGGTGGTTTGCTATTTTGAAAAACTTAAAAGTGGATTTTTCATTGCAATGAGAAAATGAAGCCTTAGTAGCTTAAATAAGTAAGGATATGAAAGAACTTTACTCGTATATTTTATGTTCTTTTATCAAGGCTTTACCTGGATTAGAAAGTGGACCCAATACAACCTCACTGCAAACTGAGCTAATTGGTGGCTAAAGCATGTATTGTCTTTGGTGAATTCAAGTCATTCATCGTCTTTTAAAGTTAATGTATTATTGTGCTCATCAGTGTTTAAAGTCAGCAAAACGGGCAACTCTAAAGATGTGTACCTAGTGTCCCATCTACAATTCCATTCATTTCAATAATGTCAGAGTTGAGAATATTTTCGTCTTGAAAACTCTGTGGTGGCCTTATTCTGAGATAATTTTTCTCATATTGACATCAAGAATCAATTAAGCTTTTTTAAGTTTAGATCCATTTGCCATTTACAGTACCAATTTTGAATTTCATCCAGATGCACCCACTGAGGGGTGGCATGCACAAGGGAAGATTTATGCCTATATAAAGAGGTTAGCCGACGGGTGAATTGAGCCAACATTCGTTCAACTAATGTTTGAAATGATTACTGGCGATGACAACCTACCTCAATATGACTTTACGAGAGAAAATGGAAAAACAAAGAGCTTTTTCCAGAAAAAAAGTGTTCTCAATTATTTTTACCGGTCTTCATAAATAACTACATTTCTCAGATGTGCATATTACCTCATCAATAATTTATAACAAATGGATCCAAGTTAAAGGCCGAGGTTATTTTGATTTTCATCACGAAGTATGTTAACCCATCAGCGATGTTTAAAATATTTTTTTTTTATGAGGAAGGAAGAAATAAGGCAGATCTGCAGGATTCTTGATCCCACTGCTTATGTAAATGTGGACTTAAAAAACAAATTAACGAGCGATGGTTAACTTTTTTTGCCTTTGCCATGGAACGGAGTGACGTAAGTCGGGACTCTCCCATCCACCGTCTTCGCCGAAGCACCGCGACCATCCCCTTAATCGCTCATGAGACGATCGTTTGACTCTGAATGTTCCGTCACGTCCTCCTCGTCACTATTTTAGTCACAGAGCGGAGGGAACTTCCTTTCTCCTTCCATTCGGATGAAATCCTCAGCTATTAGCAGAAACTCCTTTCGGGGCCGCAACCTCCGAGAACTCAGCCTGGCTTTCAGGATATACCCGACCGTCTTATCCGCTCCCCCACGTACCCATCCCTTCCATCTCTTCTTCCTTCTTCTGAGCGCACTCTCCCTCGCGCCTTAACCTCTCGGCTGAGCGAGATGCTCTCACCCCTTGTTCTTCTGCCAAGATGCTTCATTCCACTCCGAGGCCTTCGCGCCGCGAAGGAACGCTATCTATCCCTTAACCCCTTACGCACTCGCACAGACTTGGCGACGCCTCTCATCCTCCGACTCTTAACCTTTTCCCCTCTTCTCCCACCGCCGCTCTCTCTTTTTCCTCAACGACGTAATAGATTTAAAGTTCTCCATATTTCCGGACGCGTAATTTTTCTTTGCGCTCCCATACGGGAAACTTTTATTCTTCGCTTAACGATGCGGCAAAGGAGGCATCCTTGAGGAGAAGTTGCAGTTGTTCCATTACCATACTCCAAGAAAGGAAGAAACTGTTTCTCCTCTTCCTTTAGGCTTATCTTATGGAGGTAGTTAAGCGGCGGATACTTTCTGCGAATCTTGTATGGGATAAATGTTAAAGTTCAAGTTAAATATTTCTTAAGAGGATGTTCTTCATCCGCCTTGTTTCATTTTTGTGGCATTTTTCATATGCATACAAAATTATTGAACTGGCTCCTTTGAGTAGACTTGGGTTATTGAGTTTGCATCTTTTTATATGTCATATTATCTAAGTGAATTATTAAATAAGGAATGTTATTTTGTTACTTAAGTATTTGCAAATAATTATAGTTTATGTTCGTTACATCAAAAGCGTCGAGAGGTTTGGCATTTCTGACTAGGTACTTACTCCACCCTAAATTTTCTTGACAAATTAAGGTGCTGTTTGTACTTGAAATAATTAAGTCATTGACAGTGTTACGTCCTGAAAATGGATGAGAATTTGCAGTTTCAGATGTAGTCAGATAACGCAGCAAACGCTTAAGAATATTCTCCATTTATTCTCACATATCATTTCGCTACCGGCTGTGGGAATTTCCACTTCACATTTGTAAAAGTTGTTTACATCCTCATGACTCTCCCTACCCCGGGAAATGGTATATACTATGTCGTCACAAACTCTTTACTGAGTCTTACCGATAGTCTTTCTGGTGAGTTCTCTCCTATTAGAAGAAGTCCAATTTTCAGTTATCCTATAATGAATTCTATGAATAACTATGCCGGTCTTCGTCAAAAATAATATTACCTTAGCTACTTTCAAATATGAAACTAGGCGCAGTGTAGTTTAAAAAAAATATGCAAGGGATAGGAAAAGGAATACGGCAGGGTACAGATTAAGGGAGGGGACAATTTGGGGGGCGGGGGAGGGGGAAGTTGGGAATATAATATAGTTGAAAGGATAAAGTTTGACTTATAAGAAAATTGAACCAAAGGTCTCAGTATGTGTGGTACTAGGAGAGAACTCAGTATGACGGTACTACACTTTGGTATCTGACGCTACGGTGTATTTATTTCCACGTTCTTTCAGAGTACATATTTTCCTTCTTCCGATTCCAACGACGACATAGCTCTCGCCAACTCCAGAAAGGTTTCGTTTCAACCACAAGCCTCAAATGGTCGCCTGAAGTTCCGGCGCCCGTGCTTGGCTCTGGGGCGAAGAAAGGGAACAGACTTGGAAAAGGTTCGGGTGTGGAGGGCGGAGCGGGGAGGCAGTGAAGGGTTGAGGGGGAGACAGATAGGGAGGGAAACGCTGGAGTGATCCTAGGGTTGGAGCGCGAGAAGATGGGGAAGTCGGAGAGTGCGCAGTTTTGAGGATTTGGCGTAGAGGGAGGGTGAGGGAACAGATAGAAAATCTCTTGAGGGCAAAAGGGAGGGTTATGGAGAGAGGAATTGAAAAGCGAGCTTGAAAAGTGAGCGGAATCGAGAAGTGGGCTCGAGATGTCACCCTAAGGAGTTGGAGGGCGGGGAATGAATGGTCAAAAGTGGAGAAGAAAACATCGCGACATAAAAATAGAGAAAAACGAGGTTTGGAGAAAGTTGACCATTCATTCCTTTGCAAAAAAACGAGGCCCCTTAAGGATAAAAGAGTTAAGAGAATCTGTTCCAATTGGTTTCTGACCTCGTATTTCAGTAAAAATATTTTCGGAGAGCTTGGAAAAATATTGTAGTTCGCACAATTCCCGATATAGATAGGTGTAGTATATTTCGAGTATAATTGCTTTAAAAATTAGTTTCTCTTTTCTAAAATGAAACCCTTATTCGCACCGCGATACTCCTATCTGTATTGTCCTTGGCTAATACAATCGTATATGAAGAAAGCTTGGTGCCAACACGGATCACTGGTTGTGCAAATATTTATCGTATTCGAGAGATTACAATTTAAATCATTTCCCATGCAGTTATGGTAGACAGAAGATGCCATTGTGGAAATCAGTAATACATGACAAGGTCACATTCGGATGTGATTCTAGATCCTTCGGGTCTCCACTGGGTTGAATTTTACAAGCCATATCCCATACGGTTGGCTACTGACATGCCTAATTTTCTGAAATGGAGCGAGTTGACATGAAACATGCCTTCCAGCGCAGTATATTATTACTGAAATGACGATACATCCCCGATAAATTAGGCATAAAATGAATTATATTTACCAAGGCCAACTTCGTAAGCAATGATGCAACATCACGACTTTTCCCTAGGCTAAATATTTATGTTACATCACACTGTGGGTCTTAATAATCATCTCAAAAGATGCAACTCCAAGCGAAGTCCCGTTCAGAGCCTAGCGATAAAAGTGCAGTTTTAACCACAAAACATGCTGATAAGTATATGCCAGAAACCAAATTTATTTCCGGATCCATGCGATGAAAGAAAAAGAATAGGGACTTAGGGGAGTGAAAGGTAACACCAACAAATTAATAGTTTTTGGAGAAGGTGGTAGAATACCAGACCCCTGCATCAAAATGTGCGGCTTTGTGGAAAATCAAATCACGGATCTTCATTTCTTAGTTCCTCTTACCTTAAGTTATTTTCAATATTACCCTCAGACAAAAACTAAGGGTTCTTTGCATTCATTTTCATATTTTTCTACGATTTTTTTCAGATGAGGAAGCTAATTTATTTGGTCAAACAGCTTATTGTAAATCCAATTATTTAACTGCACCAAAATCAACCGATTAAATTCCTGAATCACTGACGATCTGAAATATTTATGTTTGAGCCTAATAAGTTCAATGATCTTAGGGATATACAGAACACCACGTAATAATTATGAAAACCTCCAGAGCATTTCTGAATTTAGTGCGTGGGGAAAATACATTTGTAAAATTTTGGAATTTTTTTTTAATATTCTGGCAATAATTCCACAGCCAACGAGTATTCTTCAATGCTAATAACGAATAAATGTACGGACTGTGAAACCGCGTCTTTTTGTAGAAAGGTAATGATAAATGCACGGCGAATTTAAATCATTTTCGAGTTACTTGCCCAGAAAATACATTCTGGATGCATTAGTTATTATTTGACCAACGATATCTTGAGCTATTTTCATTCAAAAATATGCTTAAGAGACTGTTTCTTTGTTCAATTTTTTCAAAAGGTACGGTGTCCGAGTTCAGAGACCGGTTTTATAGACTAACGGAAGTCAATCGATATAAGTGAGCTCTTCTGAAGAACGAATAGATGAAGACGATTTCTCTCGAGTAAGAAAATTGCTTCCATTACGACGAGGGTCACGAAAAGCTATCGTTAGAGATCTTAGAGGTTATTCGACTGGAATAATTGTTCTTCACCCACACGATTTCAAGAGCCAAGGAGTGGAGCAAGACCCGTATATCGTGGACGGATAAGAAATTCTTGATCTTTACGACGGAATTTTTTTCATTATATGATGTAATGGAAATTCTGCTTAGTCGAGATAGATGTTATATACTCAGTCTGTAAGTAAAGTTAGCATTGGAAGTAAACGTGAATTGAAATGAACAACGAATGAAAAGTGATTCGATATCAGCCAATGATATCTTGAGCAATTCTCATTCAAAACTTCCATGCAGTGTCAAATGCCCTCTAAATGAGTTGATGACTTTTCATCTCGTGGATGTCTGCTGCAAATTTAAGCTATAAAATAGAAAAGTCATCCATATAAATTGTCTGCACTGCTTTCTTCGCACCACGCTTGGAACTATGAAAGCAGCGAGGGGCCTAAGCTTTCAAATTAAATTAGGGAATCCGAAAAGGGTAGTGTTCGTAAAACAAGAAACTTATCCAAGACGTTTGCCTTCTGTTTTATATCCAGTCTCGCAACGATTTAAGTATTTTCCAGAAATAAGGAAGACCCCACACTCTGGACAAGCCTTAAAAAAAGCACTCCAAATAATACAATGCATGTACTTGTTTATGTTTATGTTAGAAGCTATTCACAAATATGTTTGTGAGTGTTTCTCCATTGCTGTCGCAAATTTAGAATTAATATTGGAAATTGTTTCATGTTAACAATTATTGAATTATTGTTAAAACACTTACACAAGCTTATGGTGCAAGGAAAGGTGGAATAAAATTGAAAAGAACCTGAAGGAACCAAGGATACTGCACCCTTAACCTTCTCACGACGTTAGCTGAATTATCACATTGAATGATATCTGTTGAATTCATGTAATATTCCGTTAGGTACAAGAAAATACAGGATAATCAGGTTAGCGAAGACGTAGATCTCATCATTCTATCTGAATTCTATAATTTTGTCCTCTTTTTGCCACAATAGGGATTTTATGAATCCACCACCGGGCGCGTGGTTAGTATTTAGTTGTGGTGGTAATTATCAAATTTACTATCGGATGTTTCAAAAACTGAGCTGAATTTGATGTTTAGGTGAAAATAAGAGCGATATGTATTGCTTCACTAAAGAGGAGGATCTCTTTCAATTTGGAAGTAGAGAGGATGACAGGAGGTAAGCAATAAGGGGTTAGGAGGAGAAAGATAAAACGAAAAAGAGGGAAATGGTATAGAGGAAGCAAAGTGAGGGAGTGAGGGGAAGTGGGGTCTTTTACGACAGGATTCGTTTAAGGGGTCGACGAGGAACGGGAATGCCCAATGACTTGAAAGGAACTTGAGGACAAGGCACAATTTGAGAAAAGAAAATACGGAACAGAGGGCCTGAAATAAAGGATGCCGACTACAGCACCAAAAAGCCCAGGCAAATAACGATATATTTTTGTTAAATATAGCTAATTTTTTGTAATATTCTACAAACGAAATAGTGGAGGATTTCTCGAGCGTCATTTTTTATCTTAGATATGGTTGAATGCCATAATAAAGAGTTTAAAGAAAATTTTCTATGTTTTAATTCAATAATCTGAGTGATACAGGGCCTTTATATTTGTTCTGTTTTTACTCCCTAAAAATATGCATGCCAGTTTTGGTTATAACTCATTTAGTTAAGGTGCCAGGAGGTGATTTTACAATTAATTTTTTTTATGACCTCAGATAAATATACTGATTAATCTTTAATACAGTAAACTACCAATTAATGAGGATTGAGGGGTTCTTTTGCAAATTTCATTTCTGTCAACTCCTATGGTGTTAAAGTTGGTAATCCGAAAGCGAGGCTATGGAACCAAATGATTGGTATCCAAAGCATTTCAGAGAATTGAGTGTATTGAAGATAATTCATTCCATCATCTTCCTTGATTTTCAGTACAATGTCATTCGACGTATTGAAAAAATTAGACTCTACAAGATAAATACCCAATCACAACGAAAACGACATCCTCTCATGGCCCTTTTCCCGCTGTGATTGATTATTATCTGTTATTACAGCCGACTATTACAGCCGGAAGTGGTGATAAAAACAGCAACACAAAACCGATAAATGGGAAGTACGCGTATATGTTACTCAAAATCACGGTGAAAGCTTAACGGTTTGATAATCTCAAAGATAAACCTTATATAAATCCTACAGTGGGTATCCAGCGGAGAGAATCACGGCTGTTAGACGTGAACTGTACACCACAATACAGAATCTGGATGTTGTGTAGCAGCCAAGTTATTTCAGCCAATATACTTAAAATGTAGGTAATAGCCCATGGAGTACGCTTTACAGGAGTTGAGGGTTTAAATATCTGGTTATTTACTTAAACGTAAATCGATTAAGCGCACTTATAGCAAGAAATGCTTTATCATCTCATGGCAGATTTTTGTTGGAAACAGAAAAAAATATTTAAATATTTTACATTCTACCTGTTATTTCAATCGATTAGGTACTTTCTTCGGCAAATTCCTCACCCACTCCAATATGACTGGTTACTAAAAAGTAAGTGAAGAAAAATGCATTTTGTTCATTCTCAATGTATCATTAACAGTCAGCATTCAAGGTCGGATACCTTTTGCGCTTTTTTATTGATCTTATCTTTTTTACTTATGAGTGTTTAAATGCAGACAAAAACGGATTGGAGCTTTCTTTTCAATCTGTATGATATGAACTTCCTATGGCCGTGGTCAGTTTGAGCGGCAGAGTTAGTGTATTATGCCTTTTAACATGAGGCATCAACTCGCAACTCTGACAACATGAGGCATCAAATATAAAGCCGTTAAAGAAGCAAATTTGTAGGTTGTAAATGTCGATAGCTGAGGGTTGCATACGTCCCAGAAGAGATCATTCTTGCGTGGGGTCGGATTGTTGTGGTATGTAGAATATTGACCTCTATCCGGAGGGTCCGGGTTTGAATCACGCCAGCGTCAGATATCATCACTAAACTGGCATCTGATTGAGGGCCATGTGGAGAGCAGTCCAAAGCCGTCGGGTGGGAATTTAAGCTGTGGTCATTTTGGCGCCTTTAATTCAGGGAAGATTAATGCCGACACCGGTTTTCTCTCTATCCTTAGTCCTGGAGAGCATTTCAGTGTGAGTGGACTTGAAACCTCAGATAAAGACGAAATTATTCGGTTATGATCCTTGGGTGATGATGACGTCTAAAAATGTAACTCGCCAATACTCTTCCGCCGGTCGATTATTGTGTTTCAGAAAAATTCCAAATGTAAGGGATTTGTTTCCCGTGTGAAGAAAATAGCATATTAGAGGATAAGGCGAATCGAACCCACATAATTTTCGGACAGAAAAATTATATAGCCTAAATGATATAAGAATGTATGATGTGAGGACGTTAGCGTGTTTGTTGACATCAAAGCTTATATCGATCATGAAAACTTAGCATTCGAATAAACGAATGAAAGGAGTATACACTTACCCTTCGATATTGAAATAACATTTTTTGAGGATGAACAGCGTATTAAAGCAAAACTGTAATAATTTATATTTTGATGAAATTAAACTGCCATGCATATCGGAATGGGATATGGCTAGAGTCATCGTATAGAGGCAGCCATCGTATAGAGGCCGCAAGGATAATTGACCAACGTAATCTTTCAATGAATTGTTCCTGAAGGAACCATTATTTCGGTAGATGCTAGTAGAATCCCATCGCAGGCAGAGTGCTTCGTTTTACGCGGATGTTATTTCTGTCACAAGCGAAGAGGTAAAGGATGACTTAAACTTTCGGCGGTTACGACGAATTCCCCGTGGACCGCCCTCCCGTTTCACCAAGGGAGTTCAGCACGCCCTATCCCAATGACCTTCTCAAAAAAAATAAAACAAAAAGAAACACTCGTCTCTTTCGTGGTGACCCGCCTTGTCCCCTCTTCAACCACCACGTCCTCTGACATCCTTCACTCCCAGTCCGTGGAGACCGACTCCCACCGCGTCGCAACGGTGCTCTTCCGCGGAGGATACAGTAAAACTGCACGAGAGGACGCAGAGTCACCTTCCTCAAGATCTTTTGTTTTTGCCCCCTCGGCTGTGCTGAGTACGGGAGAGGCAAGATGAAGGGAAAGGAAGAGAGAAAGGCAGAGAGCAAGGCAAAGAGAGAGGGAAGTGAAAGGCGCGGGTAGGGGAGGTGGGGCTTTAGGGGGTGAGGAGAGATAAGTGTCTCGCGTGTGTACGTGAGGGGCTAGAACTTTTTTATACATATATATACATGTCCACCTTATTTCGGAGAGAGAGAGATAAGTGGTGGCCAGGGCACAAGTGAGTTGGGATGGAGAAATGGGTAAGGAAGGCTGTGGTGAGGGAAGGGGGTTAAAAAGCAATTTTTAGGGAACTGCGTGCAGAAAAGGCTTAAAGTGTGGGTTATAAATTGGAAGGAAGGGTTAAAAGGAACAGGACATCGAGACGGAGGCTTGATGTGGCAGTAGGGCGGAGAATGACCCCTACGGAAAAAGTTATGGCAGTGAGAGATTACTATCGATATCAAAATAAATATCTGTTTTTATGAATTCTTTGCATTCAACTATCAGATATTTTTTAATTTATGTTTTTAAACGTCTGTGAAAACCTCTAAATATTTTACGATGGTCCAGATGATATGGTCGGTTGAGGTAGGAATACGAATAATTTCAGTTAGTAGCCACAGATAAGGTTACAGATTAGTAGGATCGCTTTTTTATTTGTTTCAATCGCTGAATGCTATGATTGGAACTAAGAGCATGGCTCTAATGAATTTTCCTTCTCAAAATATCATACTTCGTAGAATATACGAACTAAGGGATACATTTAGAGGTTCCGTTACTTTTTATGTACCTAATACGTAACATTGGTTATCGGGCTGGGGCCTAAAGTTATTATCATCTATTTATGCTCTCTTTAGACAAACTCTCATGAATAGCTGTCAACCAATTCATCATACACAAAATGAAGTAACTGACCTAAAACTAAAGTTAAAACCTGACCTCTCATAGTACCGGACTCTTTGCCACACGATAAAAGCGCCAAGGAAAAATGAATGCACAGCCAATTCAATTCAATTGTGAGACCCAAGATGTCGGGCCATAAGATTGGGATATTCGTCACTGATGCTGCAGGGTTCCTGACCAGATCTGCCATCAGTTTTCGATTGCTTATTGATAACCCGACACACTTTTTCGTAGGTTTTCATTTAGATAGCCCGAAAAACTTAAAATATTAAATTATAGATAAATTGCTTTGAACACGTAATTTGGGGTGCAAGTGAAACGTGTGACGATGCATGCTTGAACGGGTAATACGACAACTATTTAAGATAGAAAAAATAATCCCCAAGGTTTAGGCATGAAAATAGTTTGCCGCTTTGTCATGTCAAAATTTTTTTTCAAACCCAGTATCTATGCCATATAATACCCACGAAGGGCGTTTCTCATGTTCGTTTCATGAAAGGTTCCACCCCCGTAGTCCTGAAAGAGATTGTCATGTAGACAATATCAGAACTGCTTTATCATGAGGTGTCTTTCAAATATATCCTTAGTTTCTTCGGTTTCTTCCATTTCTATTGAACTAGCCTATGAGTATACGCGTCAACTTTGAGAACATAAAGCCATCCACGCATTTTCCTTTCGTTACCTGGGGAGAAAAGGGTTAAGAGGAGACGCAACTGTCAAAAGTAGGCTTACGTTGGAGTTATGGGGCAGAGGGTGAACTTGCTGAGGTAATAATGAGTGGATCGGAGGCCGGGGATGTGGTAGCAAGGGAAAATGCGAGGACTTTGTCGGGCCGGGGGGGAAAAGAGAGCGAGGTCAAAGAGGCGAGAGAAATTGGGCAGGAAGGAGCGCCTTTGGCGCGGCCTAGCAGACTGCTGTGCACACAAAGTTTCCGGGATCGTCGAGGCACAAAGTTCTGTTGAGTGTTTTAAGCACGGGGAACTTGGACTAATTGAATGGCTGTAGTAGAGAGGGGCCCAGTTGATGAAATCATACATCCCACCATCCTCATTACCCTGCAACATAGATCAAGTAAGCATTTCTGATAGAAGGCCACGTCTTTTATAATAATATGTTCTTCAAATTCATTTCCTTAAGAATATATGTTATCCTACTGCCCTACTCATTGCGCTAAAAATTTACTTGAAACATATATAGCAATGCGGCACCTCTTATTTGCGAAGTAACGTATAACCTCCTGTTTACGAAGAATAACGGCTAGGGTAGTTTTTGGTGAAGTGTCCGCACTCTACTTTGCATTTCATTAATCTATCGCTCCAATTCCTACGTTATTTCCCTCAAATTCTCCCTCCCTCTTCAAATCAGCATATTTCCTACTCCTCTTTCATCGTCATCATCACCGGTCAACAATCCTAGGATTGGTTTGACGCAGCCCTCTACACGATTCTTCTATCGGCTAACCTCTTCATATTAACGCAATTCCTCTCTTTCACATTCTTCACGACCTGTTCCATATATTTCAAACGGTGCCTTCTTTTGCCGTTCTTCCCATTCACTTTTCTTCTCCTCGACAATTGACTTCATCAGGCCATCGTGTCTTAAGAAATGGCTGATTAAAGTCGTCCCGCCTTCTTTTTGGGGTTTTCAGCAGACCTCTTTTTTCCCACTCTTCTTAAAACTTCTTCGTTTATCACTCGGTCGATCTATTTTATCTTCATCATTCTTCGGTAGCACCACATTTCAAATGCTTCCACCCTTTTATTCTCCACTGATGTCATCGTCCATGCATCACTGCCGTAAATAAATATGCTCCAGATGTACTTCTCTTTATACAGTTCATAATATCTTTCCTTTTTCTTCCTCTCCTTCGCATAATTAGCATATCTACCTTCGATAACGACCTTGAGTATTCACTTGTCCCAAGGTTCCACCTACTCTGCTTTCTGCTAATTTATACCAGCGATTTTCTTCCTCCTCAACCATGTTCAAAACCTCTTCAATTATCTTTCTGTCCATCGCACAGTTTCTCCTCTCTTCCACACCGACATTTCTAAGCTTCCAATCTTTTCTCCTCATCCTTTCCTAGTGCCCAAGTCACAAATCCGTACTAAAACACGTTCCATATTAAGCTTTTCAATTTACTTATTTTAACAACCCTGCTCAAGGTCTTGTCAAACTTCTCTTCTGTTGGTTAACTTCCTAATTAACTAAAGCATTAAAAGACAATTCAAGGAAACATCCTGGCCAGTTTTACATCCGTCTTTTCCTTATTTCGCAATGATGCGTCGTCACCTTTCATCGCCAATAACCACGGAGCCAATAACCACCACCCAACAACAGAGAATTCGAACAGTTCGTAATTATTGGAGTTAACTAAATATTAACGCTAACGTGGTATTAGTAGTAGCATTGTACCTCTCAGCTGTGTCTCAGCAGATCTCGGTCGCTATAATGCTCCTCCATTGAAGTGTTTAGCGAGTACAGTGATGCGTTTTCTGAAATTGGATGGGTAGATAAAATGCATGCGGGTCAAAACGGAATTGTCCTCGTGCCGTGATAAATGTCTCACTCGGACATTTATTCTTGATTCTTTGGTTACATTTTGTTTCCCATGCAGCACGACCTTTCAAAGAGAGTATCCATTCGAATTTCTTTCAGCCAATCTAATGGTTCTCCATATTTCTATATTGAGTTCAAGGCATGATAAAGATTTGTCATCTCAGATGGATCTATAGGCACTTGTAAGGAGAACATCCCATCGATGAGAATTTTGAGGAGGGGACGTTTTCTCGGCTCGAGACCACTTGACTGTGTGGGCAGAGGCGGTGGTGAGGGGAGACTCAAACAGGACGCCGGAAAAGGACTGAGTGCATCAAGCTAGAAGAACAAAGGGGAGAGAGGGAGTGGGAGGCCGTGAAAATAGACGGCGAGAGGACAATAAAGTCCGGACCTTTCCTTGAGGAGCGCGGGGCAAAGGAAATGAATTACGCCCGTTTGCAGCTGGATCATAAATTTCCCTCGCAAAATGGAGGAGCCCGGAGTTTTTGCGGAAGCGCTGTGAAAAGGGTGGGCGAGGCAAAGATAGAGGGCACAGAGGTTTCTCCCTGGTCCCCTAAGATCTCAAAGGTGAATGGATCGTGAAATAAGGGCTCAAAGAAGTCAAATTCTTACCCTCTTCCTTGTTTTAGCATTCCTTGGAACCCTAAGGAGAAATGGCGATTATATTTGCCTGTGGTTGGCTTGTTCTCATTGGGTACCCAATTGCCATGAACAAGTCCCATCCAAGTCAAGGAAGAGTTTAAGTCCCTCAATCTTTATCGTCAGTTATAGGTTATTAGGTAGTCAGTAGCTTAGGTTATTAGCGGCCTAGCCTAGCGATTAAAGCTTAGTTAATTTCCATTATTTTCAAGTCAACATGCGTTTATTTGGCCAGTTTTCATGGTACATAGAATTTATAACAACAACAACAAAATAATAACAACACAAAATAACAACACTGGCCTAACCCCGTTATAGGATTTCTCCTCTTCGGGGTCATTATTTTCGAGTCGTTGTCATTTTATTAATTCTTATATATGTTTATGACCTTGTAATCTTCTTCCAACACTACCAATTTCTTCACTCTTCCACCTTTCATTTTTCTATAAGGTATGAATGATTTTCACTATAAATAGGAAAATATGACATACAATGCTTAGAACAATGCCACTATTAGGTAAAAATAAACCAAGGCTGCATAGAGCATTTGATATCTGAGTCTTTCCTTTTCTTCATAAAGTCAAAGCTAACGCATAAGCCGCAGCTAGAGATTATTTTTCGACGACTCTGTATTATGCACTGTTCATATGTTCGTATAACCCTAGACCAGCCAACCAGTTCCTAGGCAATCATATAACACAATCCGGATCCTCTCCACTGATCTATGTTACAGAGCAAATGATGGAATACCTCGCCTGGACTATGAACATAAGAAGTTAGAATGAGAACTAAATGAGAAATATTTTGTTTTTTTTTAGGATGACTACCGTTTGCGAATTGTGGAACCGCCTCAAATCCTATATCATAAGGTAAAAACCCAAATATTTCTTTACTATAATATGAAAAGGCATGGGAAGTGTAATGAAATCAACCCAATTTCCTTTTCTATTGAAAATAAATACTGCCGGCATTGATACAAAGCATACTTGAAAGAAAGAGGAGAGGCATAATCTGAGCTGTAATGCATAAGTAACTTCCGCTGATGCATAAAGTGGCACTAAATTTCTTTTGCTCCCAGCAAAGCTGTGTTCATTCTTCAAACCAATGAATTTTCTGCCCTGACGTGAAATTGAGCACCGAGCCCAAAGCCTCTCCCACCAAATGGTCGCGGGCGAACACACGCGCCTTATTCATTTTATTTTCTCGCCTCGAGATGTTTATCAGGGCAACTCATCCTTCAACGTGTTCCGCTCACTCGTAATACACTTGCCTCCGTTCAACATCTCCTTCCTTCCAACCGAGTACGACGCCGTTTTCGGATATCCGCATTCTTTTCTTTCCCGCGGAAAAGCTTTAAATATGTGCGTGTGTGTACTTCCCGCTTCCAGTTAGCACCAGTGACATGGCACCTGGCGTCTTTCCCGCATCCGACTTCCTCACTCTCGTCCTCAGTCTTTCTTCACCGTTGCGATCCTTCGACGTCGAGCAAATGAGAAAAACTCTCCTTTTCCGAATGCATGTTAGCCAGTTCTGGGCCTCTCATACGTCCCTCAATCGCCATTATTGCGTGAGAGTGCGGAGAGAATGCATGTTTAATGTACCGGCTTTAGCAACTGTATAGAGCCAGTCCCCGCGTCCAATGAGCACGTCATGGGGTGATTATTGTATTAGCTACCACAGAAATCGGCATGCTGGCACTAGTGAGTAAAAATGTATTCACCTCCTCCGTTGAATCGCCTAAAACTTAGATGAAACAGCAGATTCTACAAATGGATTGAATACGTTGGAGCATTATAGCGGGGATGGCCCTGTCGTGCAGTGGAGCATTTCGAAATTATGAGCTTGGTGTTGAACCGCAAGCCCGGTAATGGCTACACATCAACGCATAATTAAAATCATGAATAATGACATCGAGATATTGCGTGTGGTATAGGTACATATTATTTATAATCACGTGTTCTTCGCTCCCCTCCAATACTTTTGCCTTGTTCCCACAGAATTTTTTCTACTTTCTGGAGTCACTTTATATTCAGAATAATACATTGACCGGAGATTAAGCGTTTTCAACTTATGTAGGTGACACCCTTAATTGTAGCATAGCATTAATGCGTTGAAAAATGCCATAGGAAACGGTTGATCCGCATTGCAATACATGGGTCCGGCTTTCACAGACATGTCATATTTATAGTGGATGCTACCGTCATGGATATAATGCTACCCGTAATTACATTGAAAAATACTGAAAAATGTCGGAAACCTCTAGTTTTTTTCTAGGAGAGCACTTCAGGGGAAGGGGAGCACAAAAATGATGTTCATGAATGCATGAAAATGAATGAAAGAAGTCATTGTTGAATTCATTTATTTCGTTCGTCAGTGAAGTATATACTAGTGAAGAAGTTTTAGGCTGGCCTCTCTCCGAAACAAAAATCTCAGGCAATTTTTTTTATGTTAGCTGTTATATCCTTTACACAGTAAAAATGTGGATTTTCGACTAAACTACCAACATTTATAGTAATTATGTCCCCACTCTCCTAGTCGGAAATAATACCAGTATGTGAAATAATACACTAGCTTGTGTTATTGGTTACAACTGTGTCAATTACTATCATTTCCGAGATTACGCTGAAACGACTTGCTACTTCCAATAAATGTGGATATAGGTGAAACGCGTGGATAGCACATCGATGCTTTTTTCCTACATGCATCGCATTAATTTTTAATAATCACCCTGATTTCAATCTACCTCGGCCTTCTAAGCAACGTTTTATTCAAGTTTGGAACATTTACACTAAAAACATCATCAGCTCCAAAATGCATTATACTGGGAACAAGGTACAAAATGTGCACGTCCACGTATTCAATGAAAACCTGTTTCAGACCTTGACATCCTAATGCGATAGCGTTTGCACGATACGGACGTGCTCGAGTTAAATGGCAACGTGACTTCTCCCATTCAAGAGCAATGAGAGCGTCTTTTCCTTTCTTGAGAAACAACATTCACATCCGGGAAACAATGACGTCTGTCCTGGTCTCGGAGAAAAGGTGATAAGCCGAATAATCCTTGGCAGTTTTAAAAAAAAATTGAATAAAGAGATTAGGAGTAGAAGTCCAAACACACAAGAGACGACGTCACAGCCGGGTCCTCCAGCCTCCACATCTGGTAAACTCATTGAAATCGGCGCGGCAAACGGAAATGGCTGCGTCGTAAAGACGAGAATGGGCTGTGAATAAAAGCGGGATTTCTCAAGAGTGAGACGACGAAGGCTTCTTCTGAGCGGGAGGGACGCGAACGGCACACTGGGACGCTAAGAATGGCTCGACGGGATCTCTGTAAAACGCGAAGGAAAAAAATTCCGTGCATTTACTAGCAGAAGAGGTCAGCCCATCGTCCTCGCCCTGTTACTCGAAGGTAGGTTTTATGGGCGAGGGAGCTGGAACTTGCCGAGCATTAAGCCCGGCGGCGCGTGAAATTCGCGCATCCAGGCATGGAGTGAGGGTAACTTCCCACCACCGAGTGGTTTCCTACGAAGATACGGTTTCCTCAACAAAATCTCAAAGATCGGGTTTAGACGGATATTCCCTGGGAGACCTCTCGGACTCGAAGCCCATGCTTTATCCAGCAGCCGAGCGATTATGCTCTCAAGGGTACCGTCTCTCCTTGTGCAATCAATCATGTCCAAGGTCTCTCAAGGCCTAAATTAAAATTTTAAATCAAGATTCCTTTATTCGAAATACAAAATTGTTAAAAGCTTAGACTTCAAACCCATAGACATATAAATAAGTAAACTGACTCACATAATGGGCATTTCATAACGTAAATTCAAGTACGGACTTAATCTTCTGTAGAAATGCAACATGGATACATTTTCTTAAAGTGTAATAAATATGTTAAAAATCTAGCTGCGCTATAATAGGTTAGATCACAAAGGTAAAATTAGATAAATAGATATTAAAACAGAGAAGTTAAAAAATATCATATTTTTCCGCGTACCGTAAGGGTCAATAATGGATTAGATGGAAGTTACCTTATTAGAAGGTGGCTATGACAGGTGATGCAGATATAACCTTCTTTGGATATCTTCATGAACCTCTAAATGTACACTGCAGGAGTGTAATTATTTTAGAGATTCTTTCACAATTTGGTATGTTACCAGAAATATGTTTACAAAATATGTGCGGTATTTTTCCTGAACGATGTGAGCTGTTGATTCTGCGTAACTTATCATTGGCACTTAAAATCCCAAATTACTTTCATTCGGACTTTTTGCGAACAGTCAGGTGGTGCTAGCCAAAGATGAACATGATATGAATTACATGATAAGAAAATTCATTAAATAGTTCATAGATAGGGGTTTGGAAATCAAACATGTATGACAATACATAACGATAGGACAAACTGGATACGATATCACACCGACAACTGTAATCATAAAGATGACAACTATCTGGGGGCATACTTGACGGATGTGACGACAATGACGTCATCCTACGGAAATTAGGGTAAGGAAAAGCTGTATCCAAAGTATTGCATCCACTACTTTGAATCAAACAAATATCTAATAAATCAAAAACAATAGTTTTCTCATCACTATCAGATTGATGTTTCACCTATGGCTCGGAAGTGTGGATGATTATCGAGGTCATGAAAAGAAGGCTGAAAGCGGTGGGAACTGAATTCTGGAGGAGTTTCTGTGGCGTAACACTTATCGATCATGTGCATGCAAAAACACGAACTGAAATCATGCAAAAAAGTTATGGTATGATCATATATAAGAATGCCAAAGAACCAACATTCAAATTACATTTAAATACCATCTACATCTTCGTTATACCCTGCGAGCCTCCGCGAGGATGTGTCACGCGGTGAGGATCACCGAACATTCACCTACATGCAACTAAGAGCTACCAAGACCTACTTGATGCAACTGCCATGCAACCATGCAACTAATAGCTACCAAGACCTACTTGATGCAACTGCCATGCAACCATGCAACTAATAGCTGCCGTGCAATGCTAGCCATGCGACTACGACCTACCACTGCAACTACTCACTGTTTCACCTACATTCAAAACAAAAAATATTTCACCTGCCTATCCCATTGCTTTGGTGTCTATTATGTTCTCTTACGGAATGTGGGAAAAATAACATTTTAAATCTATCGGTACGACAATCTATCTATCTATAATCTTATTTATCTGGTCAAATCTATCATTATACACAGGAGGTTTCAATCCATCTATTTTTATCTAGCATCTTAAGCACACCTATCCGTTGTAAATTTCTGCAGGAAATTTAATCGTTATTTCAACCTAAGATCTGATAATGATTCTCAACCTAATTCTTCTATTGATTTTGATACAATGCTCAACCGATCGCAACACCTTCTCACAAACGCAGCTGTTCAACGCTGCACACTGTCCCAGTTGTCTAATAAAACCTAATTCATTCGGATACCATACCCTGTCTGCATATTCTATGTGGGGCCTAACTATTGAAAATTAACATCACCCCTTTGTCTTCTCGTCACATTTCCCTAGAACTCTTTTATAAATCCTATTTTTCTCTTGCATCGGCCGCAAATATCCTGGATGTGTCCAGGAAGGCGAAGAAGGAGTACAATGTAGAGTTAGAAGGAAAGACAAAGACAAGGCGAAGAAACAAATGGAATGAGGGCAATGGAGAGGGTAATGAGAGAGAAAGAGAGGGTTAGGTGAAGACAACTGGCGAAACAGAAACATGAAGGAATATGATTAACGGCCCCTAAGGCTGTCAAAAATCGCTGTACTATAGAATTGTAACTGTAATGATGAGTTTCAATACAGCTCACTTTGTTGCACCAACGGCGGAAGAAATAATGTGCTATCTGTGTAGGGCCTTGTAGATAAGTCTGACCAAACTTGGAACAATTCTGCATTATCCATTAATAACTTAACCTTCATTAAGGTTGATTGGTTATTCAGGGGAGGCGACCGACAGCTGAGGTCATTTGCGCCATTTTTAGGATAGGTGGGTAATCTGGTAATGATAGAAAAGTGTAGGGAACGGAGGAAGGGTGAAGGGAAACCCGGCGTCGGCATCAGCTTACTTTTAAAGACAGGATCCAAGGGGACCATGGCTTAACGTCCCATGCGACGGACGGAGTACTGAACCTGAAAGGCCCTCCACTAGGCTCTCAAGTAGGGACCGGTTTACCACTGAAAAATCCACCACTGCCGGGAATCGAATTCGGGCCCTCGAGATGGGAGGCCAGTACTCTAGCCACCACACCAACCCGATCCCCCTTCATTAAGCCGTAAGTTTCAACTTGAATGCAACTTCATTACCCAAGGTTAAAAAAGTTTCATGTATTAGCTCATTTCAAAGGTCAGATGATGATTTTTCGAAGATTTTTCCTGACACATCCTCATTTTTTTTTAAAAGGAATAAGTTCTTAAATAAGTGGTAGAATGGGAGCAATCAATGAAAAAATATGTAAAAGAGGTCAAGAAATATGAAGCTAACACATGAAGGACTTGCCCATTAAAAATGTTTCACCATGCTGCATGTCATAAGTGCATGATTGCCGAATTTTACTATGCTACAGGAGAGAAATATTAAAAACGGCAGTCACAAAGAAAACATTTCTATTTAGGTTAAAAATTTAAACATTTGCATATCACTGCGATACATTTAGCTGTTTTAATAATATGATGAATTCCTCATCAAACTGTAGAACACATCTCCAGGATCGACCCGAGGATGTGTCCGCCATTGGGTATGTGGGACTTTAAATTCTTAATTATACCCCAAAGATAGTTGGATAAATGTATAGTATAAGAATTTTAGTGGCCATGAAATGAATTTTTTCGTGGCATGAAAGACAACTATGAAATTTTTCGTGGTACTCCTTGGGTTACCCGTACCAAAAACATCAGGATGCATTTCGCTTACTTTTATAATCAAATATAATCTTTTTAGATGATCAAACATGTCCACTCATCGACTTTTCAATATCCTACGTAATCCTTTTTCCTTATAAGCATTTTTTACAACTTCTCGGTGCCGCATACTGGGATACGCTGTATTCCCTCTTTCACCCCGTCCCCCACTCTCCCTTCCGGTCCGTCCTGCAGGCTCCGACGTCTGGGCCCCCCGGCATTTTCCCCTTTCTCGAGCGCTCAATCCTTTACTTCCTCCATTACGCCTCCTTCCCGTAAACACGCGAGGACCTGGAAGTAGTCGGGGTAAACAAACGGAGTTACCCGCTCGATCTCTCTTCCTCCTTCCGTTCATCCCTCCCCCGCCATGCTTTCTTCCAGCTTGCTCGCTCCTCTATGTTTTTTCTTTTCCGAATTTCTCTTTCACCGCACCACTCCAGAGTTCGCGTGAGCAAAGGGACCCACCCAGTATGTTTCCCTCTAGCTCGACTTCTCCGTCTGTCAACCCCACCCCACTCACTCCTTCTCGATCAACATTTATTTTTTCCCCCAGCGAAGACAAGCATGTACTATTTGATATTTGAGACTATAAGGGAAGTAGAAGTAGCCACAGTTTTCCGTTTTTCCATGTGGAGCAATTTGAAGTTCGAAGCTAACATGTTATTCCCCTGTAATACCAGTGTTTTACGAGTTTCACAAATAAAAGTGGACAGCCCCACGCTCAAGTTCAAGTTTGTTTCCACGAACTTGACCGTGGAGTTGTGCTTCTTTCGTGAACGCGGTAACACTAGTATTACATGGCAGAAATTGAGAACTCCGAACTCCATTTCCTTGGGAGTAAAACAAAAACGAAAATCGTGACTTCGCGGAACTTTGAAGATGTTTTCACGGGCAAGTGAAGAAAAACTTGCTCGATAGTTTTATTTCCCTAAGTTTTCAATGATGTGCAGAAGGGATTTAATTGCAAAAACCAAAACTGATGGCAATATGTAGCCCGAGACGAAGTAATCTGAGTCGTTTAACGGGTTCAAGTCTATAAAAATTAAAAACTTCCCTTTCTCTATGACGGCTTTCGCAGCGATGGCAGCTTGAAGGTGCTTGTCTTCCAAGTGCCCTGTCACGTTTGTAAATTTTGAAGATAGCAGTTTCGCTTGCGTTGCAGCAGGTACCTTCAGGACAGTGAAAACTTCACCTTTGAGTTTTCTCTAGGGGCCTCTCTCTTTAATAAAAAATGCCCAATCACATCTCGCGTATTAAAATCATTGAATAAGTTGCAAACTAATTGCGGACTAAACATGATATTAGGTTGTTTTGTAATGGATCCCTGTAGATGTTACTCAGAAACCATGTATTGCAATTTGTTTGCAGTGGCCCAAGGAGTCAGTCGTATTCAGTTTCGAACCGGAGAATGTTGCTTTAAGTGCAAAATCTGGAGACATCCTCGCAAAAAGGACAGGCCGAGTAATTTTGTCGACCTTTATATCAGGAAACTATAGGTGGCCCAGGAAAATGAAAATCACTATACTTTAATAAGGGCTTTTATGAAAATAAAATCCCTTAATGGGCGATTTTCCTACTCATTGGGTGATTTTATTTAATTGCATTGGAAATTAGTATTTTTGCCAAGTCACGCCGAAAGTATAATTCTATGCCAAATGTTAACATAAATAAAGAATTTCAATACAATAAATTGCTATATACTTGTTATTTGAGGACTTTTGACTAAGTAGCATACTTCTGGAAGTGCCCAACAGTTTTCTGCAAGGTTTGTTTGGAGAGTATCGGTAATAATTTAATAAAACATAAGTATTGCAGGTAATCGTTTATTTCTTTTAAATTCTTCAGCATAGTCTCCCTGGAAGCCGGAAATTGAAATTCTGTTTATGACCTCGGTCACGGCGGTTTGGATCTACTTTATCGACCCAAAACTGTGATTTTTTTTAGGTTGCACTTGAGTTTTGGGTACACAAAGAAGTCGGGCGGGCGGGCTATAAGGCGGATGGGGCAATTTGTTACGTAGAGCTTGGCCAAAACTTTCTCACGAGCAGCGACATTTGGCTGGGTGAGTTGCCGTGGTGGAGTCATGGCAAAATGGCCCATACTTCTATCATTTTCAAATTTTCAGACACAATTTCATGCAACTTAGTTTTTAGTGGTTCTATCAAGCAAGCACTTAAAACGCTCATCAGAGTCCAAAAATTGTTTCAAATTCACCAAACTTTCATCATTACGGCTCGTTGACGGGCGTCCTGCGCATTCTTCATCTTCCACTTGTTCTTTTCCCTCACGAAACATCTTGTGAAATTCAAAAACCCTTGCTCAAAACAAATGGCTTCCTCCGTTTAAACTTCCCCTAACAGTTGAAGTCTTGGTGCTGGAATGTTTTTGTATGACACAAAACTTCACCGCATAATGTAGCTCTAACTTAAGCCGCATGCTGAGTCAGTGACGCGTCACCAAAACACCGTTTGCGGGAATGACGTAGCTCTTATTTTCATGTAAATGGTGCATATTTGGTGATCTTTACCCCCTGCCACTCACCCTTGCGGTGGCTTGCGGGGTGTTACGTAGACGTGGATGAAGGATCATCCATCCCGCTGAAAATCGTGTCCCTCTAGCCCTTCTAGTGGGCTAGCAAAATTCATTCCCGATACTTCCCGGACAAACCATGGATATATATCCCCACACAACAATATCTCACCCTATAGGAACTTGTTTGATGAGCATTTGAGAATTCAATTCAACAGTGGTGTTCGCTAGCTTATTATTTCCATATTTATCGGTATTATAATGATGGTGTATTTTAGGTAAATCATATGACCCTAAAGCACGAGAGGTAAGCCATGTCATGCCTATGAATTAATTGATTTGACCTAATGCTGTATTTTAATGGGCATCTCAAAAGTTTAATAAATACGCATTTTGTTAAAATTGTAATTTGATAATTAATTTTCGGAAAGTGCATACAATGGACAGGAGGGTAAACGATGAAGGAAACTATTGGGATGGACAAGAATTTACTGGATGAAAGAGTACATCTAATAGGTGGATAGAACAAGTGATTAGAGGAAAAGGATGTGGAAGGTCGTTACAGAAAGGAACATGTCTAGATAAGAGGAGAAGGAGGAAGAGAATTGCACATTAGACGCGTTTTAATGAGATGAAGGGCTGAACTACTTCTCTCTCATCTGAAGAGAGAAGCAGTTCAGGGGAACTAGAGAGCAAATCTTTCAAAGCAGGAGTATTGCAGCCTATCCTAACCGGTAGAGTTCCGAATAATAATAATTATGTTTATGCCTGTACTCATCATTGTCAAACTAAATTTGCAAGCATATGGATGATTCTTTTTTAATATATTTATGCGGAAAGTATGATTGGCGATTCGGTTTTTCTAGCACAAGTGATTCACGCTGTTTTTTAACAGAGCTCGAATTGGGATTCATACCATTCATATTTCCTTCCACGCAAGAGGCATCCGTTAATCTGTATCCGTTGTTCATCGTCAATTCAACGTCCGCAATGCCAGTTGTGACCGCGTCCTATGCTTTATGCTCTAGTGGATCTTGTAAATGAACCACGTCCGTATCTACGTAAGTAAATTATCCCAGCGAGCCATGCCCACACACGTCACACACAAGTGGCGGGTTGTAAATTAGATTACCTCCTTCCTCTCCTGGTACGATCGCTCGGGATCACACATCCAATTATGTATGTCGGTTCGAGAGCACGTTTGTCCAGCACCGAGTATTGATAACAGCGCGTATATTGATAACAGCGCCATCACCGAAAGCCAGACGACCACTAGCACATGTTGGATCCGTCAGTTCCTTTTTGCCCTTTGAGCTCATAGTATCAGGGTCAGTTTTGATTGGCACCCCATCTCATCAAGTCCACGGGCGTTGCGGCCATGTTAAACTCGGCTTCAGGAACACAGGCGTTTGCGTGTGTTTTATAGTTTGGACCTCTAGAAGACCGCCGTTTGAACATCTATCTTCTTGAAGTCATCGCCTGCAACACCTAACAAATTTACTCCACCAAAAAAAACGAAAGAAAATTGCAAATGCACCCGTCAGCTTCTTCAGGGGCAAGTGCTCACACTCCAAATTGTGAATGAAAAGTTCTGCCCTCGAATATATTCTTTCGTGGTGGTATTTCGACAGAAATCGTTTACTTTGCTTATGCAAACTTATCCAGCTAAATTAGTTAGCTAGAGCCCCTCATTTATCCTGACTTTGCACCGGGATGGAATTCATAAAAATGTATCACTAAATCTATTAATTAGATTGAATCCCTTAAAAAGTATGCAATATTATAATACACTATTGACTAAAATTTTCCTGCTTCTACTAAACAATGAGAAGTAAATACTTCACTAGCCGATGTAGTATAAAACTGAAGTTTTCGCGAGACCCTTGCGACTGCACGGAAAAGAAATTCTTTAAGGGTTTTCTCCTTAGTTCAAGGTGTGCTCTGTCGTTCCTCAGCTCTCAAGATAATTTAGAAGATTTGGTGATGGATAAGATCGTGTACATTGAAGAATGACCAGATTTGCGAAAGATCATTATGATAATCATGTTAATTTCACAAGCTTACTAGAAAACTGAGGTAAGAATCGCCGTCAGCACATTGGTTAAAACTTTGATGTAACCTTTTAGGTTAATTTCATGACGTGTTCCAATGACTTCAGAAATATTTAAAGAACAACCGCATATTACGCTCGTTTTCTTCACACAAACAAGACTAAAGAAATGGACGCCCATGCGAATTGGTGTATTCCGAGCGAGATCATATTAGCCTGATAAGTAGGTGTAGCGTATGTAGCTGTAACGCACCTGAAAACAGCTTTTGATTCATATTTACCGTACATTTGTATGATGTGCACCTTAATGGCTGCAAACAAATGCCTAACTCATTGATAAAAATTATATTCCTTCGTAGTTACCACTTTTTTTGCACGAGGCTGGTGCATACGTAACACATTTTTTATAACCTAATAATACCTATATATCTATCGTTTTCCTTCAGGTAGAGCATAATTGGTGATATTTGTCTCCTGCCACACACCCTCGTAGATGGCTCGCAGGGTCCACACACAGGATACCGGAATTTTTCTTTCTTTTCGTCATATACGCTTATTCATTATGAATGTGACGTATGTTTCCTTGACATCGAAATACTGCAGCATCTGTTAGCGTGATTCTCTTCGCGGAAAACCAAGCGGGACGCGGAATGGAAGGGGAACTACAAATGTATGGGTTTCACAGAGAATTTACATACACGAGAGCAGGCGAGAAAAAGATAAGTGGGCGGCGAAAAAGATAGAGCGACGCTAGGAAAAGCGCTTCCGTAGCGATCAATCTTTTCTTTCGGGTCCACGAAGTGCCTTTCTGATATCCCCTTCCGTGAATCCAATATTTCGGCTTCCTGCGCTTGGAGCGATTTGCCCTGAGGGGAACCGAGAGCTAAGAAAAGGAAGACAAAAGGAATTCGTTGAAGGTGCAAGCATAAACTCACATTGAAAACAAACATTTCAGATGTTGGCAGACAAATTTTGAATGCACATCGCAAAACTGGGGCATGACTCGGTACTTCATCTTCAAGAAGCATTGAATAGTATAGGCTAAGACAATGCACAAGATGGTTGCCATATTAGTTTACTTTCAAGAGTCTGCGAGCATGCGAATTTCATAATATGGTAAATCACTTCAAAATTAAGGAGAATACATTTTCTTTTTACGAGCTGAAGTAATGCCCATGCCCACTCACTTTTCCTTCCGACTTATTTCGGAATGCTGAGCGTTTAGAATAACTCACGTCTTATAGAAAATATTTTCCTGAGAGAAAAATCATTCACCTTCACCTAACCCTTCTGCCATTGTGCAATTTCAGCGGGTGACACCGTTTAAGTTTTTGCGGCGAGTTCGCGATCCTTCAATTAAATTGACAAATTACCAGGCATATTATAGCAGCGTAGTAATAATTATGACCTATGAGTTAACATGCAATATTCATGCTCTGTACTTCCAAACATCCACAGATGAGCTGGACCCAGAGGAGTTGGATATGCTGCAGCCGGCTAGGTGTCGTCCGGAGAGACTGGAGGCCATTAGGAGAGCGACGCGCTTCTCCAGAAAAGAGATTCAATTCGTCTACCGCGCATTCAAACAAGAATGTCCAACCGGAATGGTCAACGAGGATACGTTCAAGGCCATTTACGCCAAGTTTTTCCCTCAAGGAGGTAAGTTCTGATGGAGAAAAGGCTCAAACGATAATCCTGTGATAGGTAGTTCTCTCCAAATCGTTTGGCTAGTTTCACTTTGACCCTAGGTGGCATCTCGACCAGTCCTTAATCTGCTCAATTAATTGAAGTAAGTTGGAGAAATAATTAAATTATACCTACTACTTGTCTTTACGTTTGTACTCATCCGGGGTACTCAACATTTCAATAGTGAAACGAAATCTATTATATCGAGTGCCATTCATCGTAGGTGAAGATTTTCATATTGTCCATGAGCTGGAATCGAGTTTGGTCCGGTGAATAGAGTATTCACCTCCTATTCCGAGACTATGGGTTCGATCTCCAACAGTGGCAAATTTTTCATTGGTATATCGGTCCCTGATTGAGCATTGCATGGAGGGAAGTTTAAATTCAATTCTCAGTCCGTCAGATGGGACGCTAAACGGTGAACACCTAGGAACCTTTAGTAAAGAACAGGCTAATGTCGACCGTTCTCAATTCCCTATTAAGTCATACCTCTTCCCAAAACTATACTTACATTAGTGGTGAAAATTACCTCCACTGTCCTTCCCTTAGCAACACAAAAGTAATATTATACGTAAGTATACCAAGAATTCCTAAATCTTTTTTACAAATAATTTGAAATATTGTGGAGAAGAAACATGAGGAATTTATATTTCAATTCGTTTCTTGCAATAATTTGATTTTCTTTGTTTCACTTAAATACAATTTACCGAGAATTTATGATTAGTACCTATAGATATTATTATACTTGTAAAAGTGTAAAAATCATTTTTGCAATGCAATGCTGTTAACATCCTGTTTTTTACTGTATATTTTTCACTTTCTACAATCCGCGCAATATGGAATTACTACATGTAAATGTAAGCTAAAAATGAATTATTTGTAAATAACCTTTTACAGTAACGTATTTTTGTATAATGGCAATCCCCGTGAATAAATATTATCAATATCATGTAATCTACCTAAAATTCACCATTTGAGGTTCCGAAAGAAATTGTTGTTCCATTCGACTGTGATTTCTGTCGTAGCTCGGCAAACTATTTATATAAAGAAAATATGCTACGCGAAGAAGAATGAACTGTTATTGATGTCCCACGCGAAGATAAGTTAATGGCTCATACATCCTCTTGTGGTCTTTTCCCGTGATGTCGGAAAACTAATGTATAATTAAATAGGAGCTAAAGGCACTCCCATAACATTTACTTTCAAAGAAAGACGAGTCAACTGCTCTTAATGCACAGCATCGTCTCATCCATCAAGGAAATTTTTTTCCCGAAGCTCCACACCCCTATCAAATTTTTTTCACTGCCAGAGAAACTTCTACAAACTAGCTATTTCCATTAAAACGGTTTAAATCCTTACTTATTAAGGAAGGTAGGAAGGAAGTTTCCAAGGCCACTTGAAAAGCTTATTAAGGCATTAAAAATTACTCAGCAAAAATGCCCTAAATTCCTGTCTCCATGCAGGCGAAGAGGGAGGGATGGCGAGATAAGGGATCAAATCGCAGTATTTGTCTTCATTTTTGGATCTGCGAGAACGGAAAGGTCTGGAATTTTTTATGCAAACTTCGAAATTGTGAGATACATTCCTTGAATACTCGTTTTAATTATATTTTTATATTGTAACAAAACTGGTCTCCAGATTTAAGAGCTTCAATGAAAAAGCACCTTTGAGAGAAAATATGTATTGAATATACCTCATGTCAATGACAATAACACTTGGCGCGAAGGATGTATCAAGTTAAACGCAAGTAGCGAAAGTTCCAAAGCACAGAGCTATTTTTCAGGTAAAAATCCAGTTTTTTTAAATGAAGTGTGAGAGGCTGCAAAAAGTTAAGTCAGAGACACGAACGGAGATAATTGTAATTCTCTCCATAAGGTGAATTGCGACGAAAATCAACGTGAAAACCGTGATTCATACGTTTAATAATTGGTGAAAGCGAAATAGTTCCATCAAGCCTTCCATACGAAAAGTATCCTGTCTACTCTACTGCCCTCCGTGCTCAGCAATAAGTGAGGCAGAGCCATGGAGGAATTAGCATAGATTTAGACTCAAGGGACTGTGGCAAAGAAAGCATCCAGTGGCATCAACCTTAATGATTTTTCCTGTAGAGGGAGATAATGTAGTGTTTAAAAAGCATGCTGAGAATAAAATGTCCTGGGTGTAAAAAACTGACAAGTAAATGAAAGCAATAGCTTTTAAATTTCTTTCCTTTCCCAGGAAACATACACCTAGCTAGTCCATCTTGCTAATAATTTGAAAAATCTCTTCCATTTTTAAAGGAGTCAGATAAAAGCACTCATAATATTTTATATTTTGAACTCTATCTAATTTCCTGATGGAAAAAATGTGAAGCAGAGAATATTGTGCCGTTGCTCCTGAATATATTGTTAATGTTTTTTGCTAATGCTGTGTCAAAAAATTCTGCAAAATATTTATAGTACTTTTACATCTTTCACAGACTCCAGCCAATATGCTCATTATGTGTTCAACACCCTGGACCGAAATAAGACTGGCACTATCACATTCACCGACATAATGCTTAGTTTATCCGTCTTGCTGAAGGGTTCCCTGCATGAAAGAATCCGATGGGCCTTCAGGTGAGCTCATTTTCAGATAATTATCTTTCTGATTCCTAACTTTAAACACATTAGTATTGATTATTTCAAATGTTCACGTGCACCTCAGGAGGAAATGGATTCCCATGAGAACTCTTATAAAATCTGTCCTGTTAGCACATAATTCCATTTGGTGAAAACCATTATCTTCTGCTCTATATTTGTTAAGCATTGAAATTTTTTTGTGAACGTTTAATCAAACTTAATTCATCTTACCATATGACCTACCAAATCTTAAGAGTGGCCATTGCCACTGTAGATTTAGAGTCGGCCTGCAATAAAAAAGTAATTGATTTGTTAAGTAGAAAACTAGTGATACATTAGAATCACACATTTTTAATGGTGAGCTCTGACACTGCATTACAGCCTTTATGACGTAAATGATGATGGTTATGTCACGCGGGAAGAACTGTCTGAGGTGATTACGGCTATCTATGATCTCATTGGTGACCACCAATGTCATCATCACAGAGGAAGCAATGCCTTGGAGGGTGAAGCCTCAGTACCTGAAACCCCAAATGACCATGTAGACAGAATGTTCAAGGTAGGTTTAATAATGCTAGAACTGTGCTAACTGAAATAAGGAACTAAGATACGAGATGTGGTAATTAATAACCCGACTAGTGCTGCTACTAGCAAACAGTAAGCACGCCCGTATGGTTAACTTAATGTGATAAAAACCAAGTGTTCGTCCGTTAATAAAATGTGGGATTAAATGGATGGGTACTGGCTTTCATATCAATGTGTGGTTATGCTGCTTCCCAAAGAACTGTCTTCATGACATGATTTAAGCGATCACTAGTGACCGGAAAAAATCGCATGTTGCGATAAACGCGAATTTTCCGCGAAAATTTGGGATAAAAGCGAAATATCTGCGAATTTAGTAAATGTGCGAAAAAGTGCTAAATGAGGTTATGAACACAAAAAAACTAGTAGGAAATAGCAATATCTTTATCTTAATCTATACATGTTTTCTTTATGAAATATCCCATTTTTATCCATTAAAACTATGATTATTATCATATGAGCATCAAATTAGCATATTTTGAACAGCATTGTTGCGCATTTTGTTTCACCTTTGTCAGTACACAAAAGTTTTATTACAGGCTACTACAAAACAAAACTTATTGAAACTTGTTTTATACTGTGAAAACAGAATTGAATAAATAAAATTATTTTGTTGAGAAGTGTTTGAAGTTGGATAACTGCTCAAGCTGGTCGGCCAGTGACGCAGCTCAATATTATCATGTTGTTTATGTTATCTTAATCACTCCGGAATATAAATTTTGTTTTACTGGGAAATGGATGCAAATTACAATATTTCAGATGGCTAGAGGATTTTCGGGTTTCTTCCGCGTTGATTCATCTATCTGGACGATATTTTCGTCGGCATTCCAGACGCCATCTTCAGGTTCGAAGATCAGGTCCCATCAAATTACCGTTGTCTTCTTTCTACTCAGGGAGTGTGTAAGATTAAGATTGTATTAATATAGTATCCTTGTTCTATATATTTACTATATCTTCGTGCTATATATTTCCTATATCCAATTTCCTATACTTCGGAACTGAAGATGCCGTGTGGAATGTCGACGAAACTCATCCAGTGTGATGAACCAACGCGGCAAAAAAATGGGAAACCCTCGAGACTTCTAATAACCGAGGAAGCCTTCCTAGCAACTAGAATACTTTCAATTTAGGCGTACATAAAATTTGTGGATTCTCATGATGCAACTCGCACTGATGTGGGGCAACATCGGATTACCCTTTCTACGATAGATACAATGATGAAAAATCGCGATGTGATTCAGAAACATGCTAGACATACACCTACTAATAATGTGGACAGTGAGAGATTTTTTCGCAATACACGACAGTTATGAATGACAGTGCAGGCATCTGCCGAAAAAAGAAAATGTCAAGAAATCTTGGTATTAAGGAATGCCAACTTGACAAGTGGTTTTTAAGTTCTAGATCGTCAAATACCGCCGTGAATGGCTTCGTCATAAGAGAAAAGACAATTTATAAGTTTGGGAATTATGGACTTGCCATGTCCAATATTTAAAATCCAACCAAAACCCAACCAACTATATGTTTGGTTGGGTTCGTTAAAACATTGGTAGAAATATATTGTAAAAATATGAATCAGGACAGCTCTATACTTTAAGAAATAATTAATAATATTGCTCTAATTCAGTTTAGCAGTGTTTATTATTTATATATTTACTCTATATTGTTAGTGTAAGCATGCAAAACTGAAAATTGTCCTTCTCCAACTATTTGCATTTTCCAGCAATTTACACTTTTTTCTAGCGGTCCCTAGAAAAATGTATATAATTGGTTTTACTGTATACGTATTTAGGAGTTTCGCTTGGGGAAGATGGGACGCAATCCTATTACTTTTTTAATAAGCTCAAATATACAGTGGTAATGGACTTTATACTTTCGATATTGCGATGCTTATTTGTAAGCATCGCAATGTACGGGTTGCGTGGGAGAAAAAAAACATCATTGTGAATCATATTGTCAGTGAAGAGCACATAATGGCTCTCAGGGCACAAATTCAGTTTTTCACAGAAAATGCCAAGACAACTGTTGATTTGTCAAAATTGCTGGAGGGTTCATGCTACCCCATGGAACATATCCTATACCCAAAGCTGAAATCAATTGTATTGAGCTTCAGGCCATTCTTAAATGGCATTTTGAAAAGAAGACCACAGCAGCTCTGAAAGATTTTTATGAAGTTGAGAGTGCACCGATGAAAGATAAATTCAGATGTGTATACACACACGGTATAGCATAGACGGTTGGGCCAACGTTGGGAAACGGTGCCACGGTTGGGGAACGGTTCGGTTACATTACGACCGTTGAGCCATCGTTGGGAAACGGTGCCATTCGCACGGTTATTAATGATCCGCTGGGCCAACGTTGGGAGATGGTGTAAGAGGACTGCCTGATTACAGCACAGCTAAGCTGGATATTATCTCACTGAGCACATTTTCAGCTACATGGCGTTTGTTATCCAAGAGTTTTAGCCAAGATGTAGTGAATCCACATGGAACAACTCTGAATAATGACCCTTTAAGAACTAATTTTGTCATGCACCTATTTGCACGTTTCTCTTCATATATCCTATATTACTGGATTTTACTTATCTATTGCATAGCTTTCCTTCCTCGTTGACCTAATATTCTACCATTTACTTGACCTCAGTTCCATTCAATGAACATACTGTGCTAATGTATATACATTATGTGTTTATCACTATCATCATTAGTACCCACATAGCACCAAATATCTACTAGATATCAACAGCATATCTTCCTGAAGTTGCAACGTCTTAAATATCTTATATGTTTACAAGATGTCTAGAAAATATCTTAGTCGTCTCCTAGATCTGAAAAATATATTTTTTATTCATCTCATATGGATTCAAATGTCACATTCATCTCATGCCCATTCCAATGGATATCCATTCAAATGGATATCCATGAATGGATGATTTTTCGCAGTCCCTCGTAGACGGTATCGGGCTTAGAGAAAATGGGTGCGCTCGCCGGAAAAATCTAAGGTCAGGAGGATCGGTGAGAGTGAAAGTACGTCTGAAATGTGGTTTTAAACGCGATTTACGATCTTTAAGAGTGATTGAACATTGGTCCACGGATCGGATGATTTCTCAGTCCCTCGTAGACGGTATCGGACTTAGAGAAAATACTGGTGCGCTCGCCGGGAAACAGGTTCTCAGCATTAAGGAGGATATTTTTCTCTCCTGGTGTTCAAAGAATATCAGATACGTATATTTATAATGGTCATGCGTACATATATTTAACCACCAAATGGTTATTAGGGAAATGCTTTAACGGGGCAAATTATCCGTGTCAATCTTAGAGTAAAGTTAATAATCACAAACGACTTAATGCCAGCCAGCAGCTGTATATATATGGCCTCCCAATCTCCTACCAATAATTGGAAAATGTGTCAGGCCGTATATCAAAGACTGACAGGATACACAGCAGTTAAGTGTATGTACATTGTAAAGTAGGCGTATCTGTAGTATGCGAGGTACAACTAGTCATCATTCAGTAAGTGAGAACCACGATCATTTCCCTTTTTATTTCAATTTCGTTCCGTTGGGGAACACTTGGGCCAATGGTTGGTGAACAGTTGGCAAAACGAACATGAATAACGGTTGGCCAACCGTTGAACCTAACCGTTCCCCAACGTTGACCCAACCGTCTGTGCTACATGGGTACGCTCCTTGAATGGAACTGAGGTCAGGTTAATAGTAGAATATTAGGTCAACGAGGGAGGAAAGCTATGTAACGGATGCGTAAAATCCAGTAATGTAGGATGGATGAAGAGAAACGTGCAAATAGGTGCATGAAAAAATTAGTACTTAAAGGGTCATTATTCAGAGTTGTTTCATTAGGATTCACTGCATCTCGGCTAAAACTCTTGGATAACAAACGCCATGTAGCTGAGAATGTGCTCAGTGAGATAATATCCAGCTTAGCTGTGCTGTAAATAGGCAGTCCTCTTACACCATCTCCCAACGTTGGCCCAACGATTCATAAATAACCGTACGAATGGCACCGTTTCCCAACGTTAGCCCAACGGTCGTAAAGTAACCGAACCGTTCCCCAAACGTGGCACCGTTTCCCAACGTTGGCCCAACCGTCTTGTGCTACATGGGTAGCTTTGAAATGTAAAGATAAACTTGCTGAATTAATGAAAAATTATCCAAATGGATAAGTTTTCATGAATATTAGGGAGGTCTTTTCAGTCAAAAGTATGATATCAAACCACCCTTCTGATGTCGCGGAGAAGACTTTGTACCCAAGCAGGTGAAAATACCTTACACGAGAAGAATTCTGCCGTGGCTACAGTGTACTGAAGAGCACGTTATGTGAGGAGGTAGAGAAACCTACTAACAGAGAAGCCAATTTAATTTCAATTGTTCTCTCAATGAAGGATGAACATCCGAAGTTCTCTACAGAAGCCATCCAAGCAGTGTATACACCTACTAATAACATGGACAGTGAGAGCTTTTTTTGCCCTATAAGACAGTTGTGAATGACAGAAGAGTTTAAAAGACGATGTTTTTGTAGCATGTCACTTGATTCGATGCCAAGCCCACATAAACTGTAAATAAATAGACATTTAAACATTTCCCTTCTATTTACTTGCACAAGTTCCCCTTCCCGATAATTGGCTTGGTTTTTATGTAGGTACTTGAACCTGCAAACAATCTTCAATGTGATCAGTAGGTATTGGGATGAAGTCGCATTGAATTCTAAAATAATTCAGCCATAAACTATGGTTTAGATCTAGATAACGTATTATTGCGTACCAATCCCCCATTTTAAGCACACAGTTAATATCAGAAATGCAAAGAAGAATTTAACTACTGCAAGTCCCTGATTCAACTGTAGCAACCAACGCCAACCCTCATGGCCTCATGGGCAACACTTTCACAAACGAAATTAACAAATATCCAAATGACGATCGCGTAGCGTATGGTTAAAGGCTGTTACGGAGTTCAAAATTAGTGCCGACCTTGAACTCGCCCTAATTCTCATGGAAATGACTTGCAAGTACCTCGTTCAACAAGATACCGACGAAGAAAATATCTGGAGAAGAGAAGGGGACGGAAGGTATGAACATGTTTGAGTTACTAAAGTTTTGGGTTGAACTTCATTATAATTCAGTCACACGGAGTGGCAGAAAGGTTTTAGTTTGTTTTCTATCATTGTAATGACATAGGATTATAAACATTTTTGCATTACAGAGCGATTCATCTTCAACCAGCTACGAAAGTTCTGAATGTGATACAGTGGACATTGAAGATGATAACCTTGCCCAGGATGATGGTAGGATGCGACGGTTTCCTCCAGACAACTTAAAACGACTAGATGACGTCTTCAATGAGGTAATTCCCCAACATACAATTTAGTTCAGTTTATACAACCGTTTGTACAAGAAATTGTACAAAACATTGTACCGTGTGAAGCGGCCTTTAGACTTTAATAATGGCTTTCAAATCTGGGGTTTTCCTAATTTTTTCCTCTAGCTGCACATGTACCCAAAATCTCCCTTTACTTAAAGAAATGTTTGGATCAATCCCTTCTACTGAATTAAATGCATTACAGTCAAATATATTTAAATTTATGTAGGCCATATGCTGTATAGGAATTAGGTTTGACTCAGTGAATTTTATTTTCAGCCTGATGCTCATTCAAATTGTGAGGTTCTGAGATCGCCCGAAGAAGACTTTTCTGGATTATAAGGACCATGCAAGTGGAAATTCTGATGAGGTGGAGTCTTTGGACCTTATGGTGAGGTTAACAAATTAATCAAGCGTCATAACGTAGCAGTTGTTAATATTTCTCACTTGGGACCTGTGGTATTTAAACTAAATTGCGTAGTTGTCTCAAGGTTAGTAATAGGACCTTGTGGTTTTTTCCAGGTGCAACAAGGGCTAGCAGAATTTTCTGAGAGTGATACTTCTAATGACTCAATTTGCAACAGTGACGGTAAACCTACAAATTTCCCTCCTGGTCACCATGCACTGCTAGATCCTCCTCTCCCTTTGTCCCCAGTGGATCGAGAACCATCACCAATTGAAAACAACCTTGGGTTGTTTCTTAATGAGCGTCTAAATGCCGATAGAAGTCTTTCCAGGGGTGAAATATTAATATGGGTGCTGAATTACAGCACCACACATAAATTATCACACCTAGCAACAGTGCAATTGCTAAATGGTTTCAATATGTTTTTCTCCCAGCCACCATTGCCTAGAACGGCCTATTCTTTTGAAAATTTAATTGATAGGCTGAATGACATGGACACGTCATATTACTTTATGTGTACGGAATGTGATCATATCCTGGGTGATTTCAAAAAGGCAACTTTGCCAACAGCACCAATGCAGTGCACACAATGCCACCATGAAAATCATGTCAAGGACTTGACAAAGGCCAGCTTTTTCATGGTATTCAATTTAAGAAACATGATTGAAAAGATACTGACAAAGCCTGGAATCATTGAGCAGATAAAAGAAAGCAACCGACTTTCTAGAGAAAAGTTGGTGGTCAATCCTGGGGATGACTGTATTATACAAGATATTCAGGATGGTTTGTTGTATAAAGCTATGTGTAGGGAAGTGCTCATGAATGATACAAACATATTATTATCAAGTGTTTTTAATACAGATGGATCACCTGTATCGAATTCATCAAAGTTTTCAGTCTGGCCTATGCATCAGGTCATCAATGAACTTAAGCCCAACTTGAGGGAAAAATTTATGCTTTTGACTGGATTGTGGTTTGGCAGAAAAAAGCCCAATATGACAACTTACCTAGATGCAATTATCAAACATTGGAATGAACTGTCGCAAGATGGATTTAGAATCTACATCCAAGGGATGACAGTGCATGTGAGATTATTTACTGTTTGTTGCTGTGTGGACTCAGCTGCTCGTGGGCCTGTGCAAGGAATGTCGCTGTTTAATGGATACAATTCTTGCAACTGGTGCATGCACCCTGGTGAATGGGTAATGAACTCTGTGAAATATCCTTTCAGTAGAGACCCAGCCCCGCAGCTGAGAAATCACCAGCAAGCAGAGGATGATATGCTTAATGCTGTAGAAAGAGGTGTACCTGTTAATGGTTTTGTTAAAATTTCACCCCTCATTTTTTTGGATAAAATGGACCCTATTGATGGATTTACCCCTGATTACCAACACTGTATGTCCTTGGGAGTGAAAAAACTTATGGATAAAATATTCTTTGACACCAGAACTTTGCCATCAGGGATACAAAATCCTGCATACCTTGGTTCCCCACAAACTTTGAATGCCATCGACTCATACCTGAAAGGTATTAAAATTCCCAGTGCATTGTTTCACTCCCCGAGGTCAATTAAAGAGATAGATGCCAGTGGAAGAGTCATGAAAATGACAACTGGTTACTGTTTTACTCTCCTGCCATCTTAAAAAACGTTTTACCTAGTCAGCACTACTCCCACTTTATGAAGTTGGTACAAGCATTCCATATTCTTTTAGGTGAAAATATCAATAAGAGAGGTATTGAGTCATCAGAAGTTCTTTTAAATGAATTCGTTCGAGATGTGGATAGACTATATGGGAAGACATTCTGCACTTTCAATGTTCATCAGCTGTTACACCTTCCCAGAAGTGTTGTGATGTGGGGACCTCTGTGGGCACATTGTGGTTACCCATTTGAATCGGCTAATGGGAGAATGAAACGTCTGGTGAAGGCTGTTCGAGGAGTGGCTAGTCAGGTTGAGCGGCAGTTCAACTTCTCATTCAGTTCATCCATAATAACAGATATGGTTCAAGTGAGTGACCATGTACAGAGGTCATTGGACACCATATCAAACACCACATCCTCCAAAAGGAGGCACAGAAGGGAGGGAATTTCCTTTTTGGGAAAGCCAAAGCCTCAGTTGGTGGATGCTCCTCCTACAATCCCTAATGGCTGTGTGTATCATCGAATGCATAAGGATGGACTGCTTTTCACCAGTGACCAGGTAAAGAATGAAAAAACAGACTGCTCTTTTGCTGTTCTTGATTCTGGTCAGTTTGTTAGAATACGATGGTTTGTTCTGACAGCTGACAATGAAGAAAAACTAGCAGTGGTATCCATTCTATCCTGCAGGTTGTTAGTTGGAGTGAATCGAAATGTAAGGACAATGAAAAGCATCTTAAAATTCAATAAGAGTGCTCTAACAGTGGTATCGGTTCACAGAATTCTTAAACAGTGTATTTTTATAAAAACAAATGATACCAATTATATACTATTTGCTATACCTCATTGTCATGCTTTATCCTCATAAGGGCATTTAACAAATGTTTATACACAGGCTTTATCTTTTATGTTCATTGTTTCTTTTTGGTTGGGAAGTGATATTTGATGTGCTGACTCTACTATGTGCATCTCTTGGCGAGTTGTGCATAACTTTTCAAGAGCATTGTATTTGCAATCACCTTAATACCAACTAAAAGGCTAAAATAAAGTGGATTTTTGATAAAAATTCAGACTATATCATTAAAACAGTAACCATAAATTGGTATGATTCATCTTTCTGTGGCACTTCCATTTCAGTGTAACAGCATGCTATACGTTGCCCTTTCCTCAGCATATATTACATTCCATATAGGTTCCTTAAGGAACTTGATGTGGAACGATGTGGACGATGGGGAACTGAGGAGCATGCTCACTTTGCTTTTCCACATCGTCCACATCATTTTTCCACATCGTCCACATCATTTTTCCACATCGTCCACATTGCCCACATCATTTTTCCACATCGTCCACATGGACTTTTGATATGGAACGTTTTGACCAGGGTAGGAGACAATTTTTTTTAATAATCATATTTTTCTAAAGAATAAATTAGCAAAAATCTTCGTGACAGTTTTTTAAACTCATTTTCTCAAGTTATAAAAAATTGTTATAGTGTCAGATTAATTTGTCAAACAGGGATTGCATGAGTTTAAACAAACTTATTAATTGAAGTAATGATATGTTTGCATATTGTGCAAACAAGCTTAAGAATTGATATATAATTCTAGGTTATTCGATGATAGAAAATAGATGCTAATTTTAGAAAATATAGATGCTATTTTTCCCAGTCCCAAGCAATCACTTACACTTTTCATGCTACATACTTTTAACTGCAGAAGCCTGCAACTTTTATAGTACTAGCACAGACACCGTTCCATAAAACACTTATTTTTTGTGCCAGAATGAACTTCAATGTAGTAAACACAATACTTTACCCAAAAAAACTCCTTGATTACCAGCCTCATCAGTTCGAAGGTTCATCAATTTAACATTCATTTCATTGTATAAAGTAGATTTCTTGATTTAAAGATAAAATTAGTTCCTAAAAATATAAATATAACGATTTCTTTTTTGAGAATAGTTTTTGGTTTTCTATGCATTAAAATCTGGGAAGATTGATAAAAAGAAAACTAATAAGCATAGCTGACAGTCAATTTTTCTTCTTTGATCTTAATCCAATTTTTTAATGTAATTATGTTATTTATTAACCATTAGACGGGTATAATACCCTCTACATCAATAAAAAACATTAAAATTTACATACAACATCATCACTTTACAATGCAAAGTTAAATGCACATAGCACATAAACAGGCTCAAAATAAATGAAATTGCAATAGTATAAGGCATCATATTACTCAACTATAAGTTATGTGCACTCCATTCAATTACACAGAAAGTAAATGACACTAAAAAATATAAAAGGGCAATTAAGAATTAATTTTAAATACTCATTCTGTTGAAGAGTATCACATTTGCTTGATTGCAAATCAACATGTCTATTTTATCATGATAGAATGTACCATTACAGTAAATGTAAATCTTTAATAATTTGTCTTTAATATGGTTATTTTTCTGTACATTAAAACAATACATGCGATGGAATAATTCAAAATTTATGTATTAAAATTTGATCTATTTACTTCACAACAAGTCCCTTAATGAGCTGCACTTAATGAGTTGCCTCCTTAATGTTTAAGGTATGGTAGCTATGTAGGTAATATTGGGCTTCTGACCATAAGCTCCAGTTTCAAAATTCAATGAGGCCTTTTGGGATATGTCCAGGCAAATCCAGAGATTTTTTGGGCACTTTGTTTTTCTCAGAAATCATAGATGATATAGGGAAAGATACTAGCCACCCTAGTCTGTGCAACTTTCACTTGTAATTGGGCTTAGCACTTGGTGAGCTCAACCCTCACCAAATGTACCAAACCCCAGGTTGAACATAGTGGACGAATATGATGATATGAATTAGGTAATGGTAGCTAAAAGATCCACCATCTCAAAGATATAAAAAAGTATGAGTCCTTCACAGAACACACAGTAACTAGACTGAATAGTAATGTAAGGTATATACTATGTAATATGTAATGTAAGAAAGTCACGAAGTCACTTTCGGTTTTGATTTGAGTTAAAATCAAGATCCATAAGGACTTAACTGAAAATAGCCAATTATAAATAAATCTTAAAACTTTTTCATATTTTATTATTAATTATTTGAGTTTTCAAAATACTGTCTGACTGATAGTCCAGTGTGAGTTTCTAGACATAATACAAGACTATAATAACTGTGGTTATTTTTAGTCTCTGGTAATTTAAAATCATAAGTTAATCATGATCTTGAGAATATCACAGAATGTCATACTTCTTGCTTTCCTTTATGAATAGAAGATTGAAATTTAAATGTCCTTAGATTCATGAATTTTACACATAAAAAAAACAAAAGACTATGTGGCTCAAATGCATTGAGGATTTCATTCCAACAGCAGATGTGGCACTGGATAGCTTCATAAAATTCCTGAAGTGATTGTTTATACTATGTGAGGCATGATAATATGAAGAAGATTTCCACCTATTTTTGAATAAACGTGCTATTAAACATAAAGAAGGTACAAATTCTCAGGACTGACAATTTCCCCAGGTTTAATAGGCAGTCTGGGATTTTCCTCAGTTGCATGAAATATCTCAATCACAAGGACTTTGCAGAGTAAGTTATAAACATATATTGGTCACTAGTCTCCTTTACTGCCAAATAATTCCAGTGAAAACAGTAATTATACAGTACTTTTAGGAGTAATTATAACATTAATATGTATAAATGAATTTTTTTCTATTTATGATGGCATATTAATCTATGAATCTATAAAAGTTGGTTTACTGGTGACACAGGATTTCAAGATTAAAGAAAGTAATAGTTTATGCAATCTAGATACAAAAATATCTACACTTTTGTCATGTATTACAAATAATAGGTTGGACACAACATGGTGCTGTATTCTAGCCAACTATTGTATCTATGGAAATAAGCTAATAGTTATTCTTACTGCCCCGTTTCTGGCAGACTGAGTTCTCAGGTACCTTAAGGTGAACAAGATGTGAACAAGTGTTTAACCAGCTAAAGAAATAAATCTAGTAAACCAACACAATGGTTGTCACTGAACTCCCAAGATCCCTATAATAATAATACACAACAGTAAACATAATATGTATTACCCTTTAATGGGTACCTATCAAGATTTTATCCCCTACCTCATAATATTTCTTGCATTCACTATTCATTATCTTCCAATCCTGCAAACAACTAACATCCAGGACAACACATGCTCTCCAAATCCATCAGGAGTGGAATAATAAGGATCTAATTACAATATATGTAATCGAAGCATCTAGTTACAATCAATTTTTTATGGCAGTGTCGTGAGTGGTTGCGGCTAATTCTATCATCCAAAAGTTTCACTTATTTGGTGGGAAAGAATCACCCAGCAGTTGAAAATAAGATTTTTAATTATCTTTGATGGTCAATTTTAAGTCCTGTTCTGAAAAAAGTACAATTGGTAAGACAAGGTGGTGGTAATTCAAAGGAGTCTTCAATCACATTTTGTGCATTGTTTACACTGAACCTTGCCGTGACCATTTTCTCAAATGTGCCTTTGTATGACTTGGATGAGTGCTTCGCCTGCAAAAAGGAACCTACCCTGTCGATTTCTGTAACAATAATGCCTGTTCACTGTCTGTTTCAAGCCTGTTGAGTGTCTGTTGGAGATTTAGTGAACAGAATATGAACAGCCTACGAACAATCTCGCACCACACACAAATGGAAACAACTTGGAAACAGCCTTCCAACAGTTTGTACTCTGTTCACAGCCTGCTCCTTAGCCAGCAGGCAACAAGCATTTCAGTGACAATAGTAAACAAGACTCTTAACAGGCAGGGGTCAGTTGGTTGTCTGTTTCAATGTTACAGGGAACGAACAGACAAGAGTGAACAGACTCTTAACAGGCAGGGGCCGCTTGGTTGTCTGTTTCATGTTACAGGGAACGAACAGACAAGAGTGAACACTCTTAATGGACAGGGGTTGGTTTGGTTGTCTGTTTCACTGTACAGGGAACAAACAGTGAACGAACGGGAAACAGTGAATGAACAAACAGTGAACAGACTCTCAACAGGCAGGGGCTGGTTGGTTGTCTGCTTCTCCCAACTGAGAACGAACAGACAACAGTGAACAGACTCTCACCCGGCAGGGGCTGGTTGGTTGTCTGCTTCTCCCAACTGAGAACGAACAGACAACAGTGAACAGACTCTCAACAGGCAGGGGCCCATTATTTGTGCGCTTTGCCAAACAAGGAATGCAGAGTCAACAATGAACAGACTCTCAACAGGCAGGGACCGGTTGGTTGTGTGCTTCGCCGAACAAGGAACGAGCAGACAACAGAGAACAGACTCAACAGGCAGGGGCCTGTAAATGTGCAACAATTTACAATTTCACTTGGTACTGTCTCTCTGATCAGCTTGGTACGCTGGTTGTAATACGAGAGTTTTAATGGTTTTAGCTGAGCAAACAATTTTAGAAGTCTAGTCGTAGTGAAGGACTTTCCGAAGTGCCGATACTATAAACTTTTCACCTCCTTGATAACCATTAAAAAAATTCGGTATGGGCTGACAGTTAATTAAAACAGACAAACTTAATTAAAACCATTTCTTAGTTAACAATATTAATATAAGAAAATATGTCTTTAAACAATTGCGTTTTTATTTTCAATGATGAAATTCAGAGTCTGTTCAAACTCACTAAAGTTTAGAAAATTTTTTTTTTATTAGAGGACTATCATCAATGATAAATCACAACGTTGGTACACACGACCAACTTTCCCGAACATTCATTTAATAGTTCGTGGTTTTGGAAAGGTATCAACTGTATCGATATAAGTGATCTTAATCGACTTCTGCATTCAAAATAGCAGTTGTGAATAACATTGTGATCATGTAAAGCAAGGAGAATAGAGAACAACTCTCCTTGATGTAAAGTCAGCATGGATGCGAGCAACTGGAATGAAATTAATCTCGAAGTATAACGTTATTATGAAGCTCGTCACCATAGAAGCTTACTTTAAAATTAGAAGTGACGATTAAGGTACCTACGGCGAGTAAATTTTCGTCTTTACAAAGCGAGTCTGCTGAAGAAAATTCACGAATTTGTCATTGTATTTGTTGTGATCTGCCTTCCGTATGTTCTCAATTGAATTCTTAACATAAAAAGTGACGGCATTTATTTATTTTTACAGGCACATTATATCATAAACGTATTGGGACAGATGAGCACCATTGAACTGTGAAAATGTTTTGTGTATTCCTCAGTGCAGTGACCACCTTCGACGAGACTTGAAAAAACTCCCTCTTGAAAAATCTACCTTTAATTTTGAGTGGAACTTTTCTTTCAAAAGACCCGTGGTTACTGAATGCCAAGTAAACCTTTTAAAATTTAGTGTTGTGCCACAAGCAAGGTCAATTGCAACTTTTGATTCTCATGCCATGTGGTGTCACATTGGCCTATGTCACGTCATGGATTATGCCTGAAAAGTGAAATCGTATTTCTTATCTGCTACATAGGCAAGTGAATGCAATGATCGAAATTTGAAGTAGTGCCAATAAATATTTAAATATACAGTAGAACCTCTTTTTTACGAACCTCTAATTTACGAAATGACACCAATTTACGAACCATTCCGCCGGTCCCGATCTTTATATATGGGAAAACCATGTAAAATGACCTCTATTTTACGAAACCTCGATTTTATTGATTTACGAAGTGAGAGGCCGGTCCCGCGGAGTGATTGACCTCTGTTTTACGAAGTTTTTGAAATGATTTGGTAGCACTGAAGTCAGTACAATGGAATGACGATCGCTGTATACCGCGGGAAAATGTAGAAAAATCGAATGTGAGCATAGTGCTTTTTGAAGTGCTTAAACTGTAGCAAAAATCCCAGTGACTGATCATCCAAATCACAATTCAATCCTAATTATATGATCCAAGGAAAAAATGTTCAAAGACGCATGGCACGACGCCTACTTCTCGAAAACAATGCCCCAGTTCATAAAATAATCGGATTAGTGCTTGGTAATTTCTATTCCTTTTCTATAATTTCGTGTATTGCGAATACCTAATTGGTCGTCACAAAGGATCCATATTTTCTCTGGAATTATTTAAAATTAGCTTTAAGGTAGCTGCCGCAACTCTGATTCAGAACTTTGTTCAGCCTTTCACTCGAAAGTAGCATTCACGCAGGAAGTTCTTTGCTGCAGCTGTCGTGGACCTTAGTATCATTAAAAAATACTAATTTTGCAGTAATAAATTACTTAAATTCAAATCTTGATGCAGTTTGATTATTTAATTTTTCATTAGAAGTGTTTTACGTCGTTATGTAAGAATTTGCGATCGCGTCTTTGAGATCGCGGTCGATTTCTATAGCCGCGAGTAAATAGTTCTCGTAAATCACCGCTAGGTGTCAGCACTGTAGACCGTATCTTAAAAAGGAGGGAATTTCAAATTAACGGAGTGAATTTCTAAGAATGATTTTCATCAGCTGTGAAATATTGTTAAATGTATTTCAAACGATACTCTTTCTTCAAAAAAGGCATTTTCTGGTCTTTTCACTGAAATATACTAGGTCAGTTGGAATTTGTTTTCACATTTCCTAGTTAAAATGCATCCCTGGCTTTCCCATGTTAAAATGGCTTCTTTACACACAAATCGACTAGCACTAAATATACCCCTTTCGTTAATTAATGCATAACTGCATATGCTTAAAATACTCCACGGGATGAGTTAATTCTCTTATGAGTTACTCCCCCTATTTTGAGATCTACCAACTGAACAGCTACAAGAACTTAATTCAGTTGCAGCAGCCAAGTTCATACCATTATAAATTTGTAGAAAAATATTCACCTGTTTTTTTTTAAATTCATGGCTGTTTCATTCTCTTTTACTAAAGTGAGTCTCCTAGCCTTAGGAATAACACCTATGCTATACAGAAAATCAATACAATTGAGGTGTAATTTTTAAATCCTTTCAATTTGATGTAGATACACTGCACATAGAGAATTTCATGTAATATCTGTTGTTTTTTCCCAGAATGAGCAGATGACTATTATTTGTTATATTAATTAGTTTGATTTCAACCCTAACATAACTATTTGACAAGTTTCTGTACAGTATAGTGCTTAATTGCATTGAAAGTATACTCGCATTCTTGTCAGAAGAGTTTTGGTAGACGTACATTTGTCGCAGATCAAGCCTCTTATGTGCATGATGTGCCTCCATGGACATTGTTCCATGCTGTGCGAGGTGTTGCCAGAGCATGGGAGTGTCACTGCAAAAACTATTTCCTACTGTTGGAGATCAGCTGGTTTTGGTGACACATCAGTTCCGGAGACAGAGGAGTTAGAGGAACATAACCTCCAATTTACAAACCCTCTGATTTACAAAGCTCAAATTTTTGGGTCCCTTCAACTTCGTAAAATAGAGGTTCTACTGTACAACTGTTTTTTTTGTGCTTTCGAGTTGTTCCTGAACGTTATATGAGGACGATTATTGGTAGTAGCAGTGTTAGTCAGGAAAATTCCTGTACCTATCTCATTCTCTTTCAGTTATATTCTTAAGGGATTTTATCTATCAGTTTTTAAGGCCTTCAGATTTGAAATGGAATTCCTATAGGTCTAGTAGCATTTTCTTTGGGGTTCCTATAGGAATCTTATAGGTCTGATAGAAATTTCCTGTAGGTCTTAAGGCCAAAATCCAATAGAAAAACTGTAGGAGAAGCAAATGGGAAATTCTTGATAGGGAAGTAACCCTCATCTCACAGACACAAAATAGACCAATTAAATTTTACAAACCAACACCGAACTGTTGTCACTTGAGTAAGGAACAGGGAACTAACAGCCGAACAGACAGCTAACTGGCAGGGCACAGTTCCCAACCTGTTCACTGCCTGTGGTCCAACAAATAAGGAACAGAGAATGCCACTACCCACAACAGAGAGAGAACAGGCAAGTAACACTCTTCTCACAGGCATGAACAGACAAGGTGTTCCAATTTACATTCTACGAGCCGTCGCCTGCCAGTTGTCTCTCGGACAAGAAACAGGGAACCAACAGCATACGAACAGACCATGAACAGGCATTACTGTTACAGAAATCGGCAGGGTAATCCTGAAAAAGAACTGAAAAGTGAGAGATGTAACCTATTTATACTCAGTGAATGCATGAACCTCACAAAACACGAGAGAGCTAAAGTTAAAACCGTCGATCTACAAGTCTCTTTTATATGTGATCACTGTGTTAGGGGGCATAAATAAGTGAGAGAGCTCTGTAAAATCATAGATGACCTCAAGTTGCAAGTGGAGAAGCTACAAAAGCAGCAGCAGCATCAATTGGGAGCAGTTAATAAAGACTCGGAGGCTTCCTTAATCTTTGACGTAGCATCAGAATTAGAGGAAAGAAAGAAGAGAGAAGACAATGTTATTTTCTACGGAGTAGAAGAATCACCAGAGGAATTCCCCCAGAACAGACTCAAGGATGATGTCAAAGCTATCACGGGAGATATGAAAATAGCACGGAAGTGGCAAGTACTGCGGATATTAGCATTGTAAAAGTCTACCAATAAGGTGAACAAATAATAGAGCTCGTCTTCTTAACATGATATGGAAAAGCCCCAGGAAAGATAAGGCAATACATTCTGTCAAAAAGCAAATCCGCTCCCTTTTTGAATAAGAAAATCAAGGTTGCTAATGATCCAATGCATAATCAGATAGCTCACATGGAGGCATTAAGGAAAGCTTTGGAAGAAAAAAAGAAGCATGGTAGGACCAATATCAAAATAAAATACATAAGCGGTGTGCCAAAAATTGTTTCCACAACAAATAACTGACTAGGTAGTAACAGCAGTTGTAATAGTAACAGTGTTCAATAAAAATGAAATTAAATTTATGGTACAAATTTTATCATCAAAGAAAAACAGTTATATTCATTTGAAGATATAATATTTGACAACAACTCTGTCGTAAACATATTGTATCTGAATGCTAGAAGTATATATGTACTTAGAACCATATGGTTAGCAATATTGGGGAAATAGAGCTAATCGCAAACCAAATTAGCAAACTAGACGTTCTGATAATTACTGAAACTCAGTTAAAACCCATGAGTGAAAGATTTTTTTCAAAATATGGGCTTCAAGAGCTTTCATGCAACAAACTGCAATGGGAGAGGTGAAGGAGTAGCAATTTTTGTTAATATTGAATTGGAATCTAGACATTTAAAAAGAATCATTAATGTATAAAAGTATCATTAAATGAGGCTATGAAAAATAATATTAAGACAAATTATTGTATTTTAGCGCCATTTTAGAAAAGGTAGTAAAGACACAATGAGGAAAATTTTGAATATTAATAATTATTTTTTAAGGGATAGTATGATGGTTTAGAAAAAAGCAAGTACAGAGAATGCAGTGATTGATGCTGTCCTAAATTTGCAAGATTCACTAGACCATGGTTTGAAAGTAGCAACACTATTTTTAGACTTGAGAAAAGCATTTGAAACTATTGACCGCAATATTCTGCTAATTGTCCACCATGTCGACCACCATTAAATGTGAAGGTTTTCTCAAGGTGAGATCATAAAAATAAAAACAGCAATTCCTCACTGTAATATCCTGAGGAAGAACCTGGTTCACCCAGTGTCAAATAGATGGTGTTTTATCTATGTATCTAAGATTGTGTTATGAACATCTGGTGATTGTTGCCAGTTCCACTCGAGCTTGGCTTCGAGTAGGCTCATTGTAATAGTGCAGCGTTCAAGTGACTGTACTCTTTAACCGAAGTTCATATTGTTACACTAAATAAAGAATTATAGAGAAATTAATATAAATACAAGAGTGTATTTATTTATCACCGCCACCTTCACGATGTTACACTCACCAATGTTTCAGAAGTTAATCATTCCATCATAAGGGCTATAAATATATGCACACTGAAGGTCAACACCAGCAATACACTTCAGCACAACTAATTAAATCAAAAATTTTAAATGGTATACCGAAGCAAATCCATGCCTAAATTACCTTAGAATAACATTAAAATCATTAACTCCACATAGCAATATTGGTACCATTTTTCAGATAACCCATTATTTTTAGCATAATGAGCACCATCAAGCACCATTATGTCAGTTTGGTTCATTGCACCGATATCCGTATGACCTAGCCTTCTATGTAAGGTACATGCATGGCTTCACAAATATCCACACACTTTCGTCTAAATACAACTGAATGTCATAATGTATCACATCGGTATACAAAGATACCACAGTTACAATATGTAACAGTCTTTCAATAAAATGGTAAATACAATATATTATACAATACAAACAATTATATGTAAATATGTAAAGAAGATTATATTGACAGTATGCAGGGGAATAAAGTTAATAAACCATGTGGTTGTTCAGTAATGTAACAATATTTTTATGTATAATGATGCTATTATAGGCCTTGCTAAGTTCTGCAACATCGATTTTTTTGTTGCATGTATTGGCATTTCTGGAGATGGTTTGGTGATCACCCTACCCACAGGGGGTAAAGTAGGTTTATTATTTAACTGAAAGGCTTAATGACAGTGAGGTTTGAATAATAGGTGTAGAAGTAGGTAGTATGTATATTTTGTTGAAACCCTTAAAGTTTCAGCTAACCAAAGTTAGTTCTATACAATGTTTTTTTTTGTTTTTCAGAAATTGGACCTTAACCATGATGGTGTGATAACAGTGGATGAGTTCATTGATTACTGCTCAACGGTAAGGATCTTAAGCATCACCTCACATCTGAGAACAACTGTAACATAAAATTACCGCTAAAAATGGTGCCAGTAACTGGATTGAATTACTGCTGAAATGTCATAGTATCTTATTCTAATAATGTTATTCTTTATGTTTCAGAATGATAATATAAGAAGTTCCTTTGCAGTATTTGATGATCTCTGGTGATTTGTGATCCAGTCCTTGTTATTTCATTGCGTTTCCCTAGGGAATCTAGTTATCTGTTGACTCAATGTTACTCCCTAGTAAAAACCTGACATTACCCTAATCTAATTGGATGGGATCTTTTGCTGTTGTCAAAACCCATATCTTGAAGTTTCGTCTTTCCAGTGAAAAATAAGAAAAGCAGAAGACAGTGTGTGAGTGAGTGTGTGTGGATTTGTGTAAATATTTGTATGAAAAAGGAAGCCACGAACATAAAAATCTTTAAAGTTTTCAATAATTGCAAGAAAATAAGATATGTGTTAATAATACTTAAACTGTGAATTAAGTCATTCCTATAAGTACTGATCACTCAATAATAATGGATATAGCAAATAAATCATAATGCTATGTTTCCATGTATGTATGTTATATACGGAATGGTGAATCTAAGAGATGTTCAACCTTGACATGAAGCTACATCAGCTAATGTGATGTTGTTAAACTTAAAATTCTGTTATTTTGAAAATTAATATTTACAAAAAGCATTGAATTTACACAATAAATTCATGTTACAAGTACTACCTGTACTTATATTTACACCATTAATCAGTCTTTAGTCCAGCTATCAGGGAACTAATAATAAAAGATCCACAGTTAACTCGATCCATTAATGATCCATCCAATAATGCCAAAGGTTATGGCGAAAAGGTCACTTTGAAATAAGAACACAAAAAGATAATGATTAATATCTATAAATTTGTTTGAATTTGTTCATTTGAATGAATTTGTTCATTTCATCAATTTTTTCAAAGACTCCTTTAATATCTCACCTCAAAAGAAATTGTGATGCAGACAAAAATTCATGATTCAGTGACAAAAAGGTGATGATGAAAGAGTGACAGGAATTGAAACTTAGTAATGGGTACACAGAATTGTAGGGATATAATATAACAGCATAATCTCTTAAATATCTAATCAATTCATATGGAATAAAATAATATAAGGAGCTGAAGACATAAGTAAACAATCATCATGAGAATAAGAATAAGTAGCACTTGAAAGAAAATCTTAAGCATTTCACCAGATACAAAATTAATTGATGCAACATGGCACAGTAGCGTTTTCAGGTAATGTTTGAAACTTTTTTCCACAGCTATCTATACATCCAAATTTCAAAGGGGTGTGAGGGAAAGGGAAATAGCTGGGGAGGAAGGGGTCTAGGGAAAAGAAGGACAAGGAGGGAAGAAGGGTAAAAATTGAGGACTGGTCACCATTTTGGCTAGGGCTTGCCACCCAGTTATGTCAGAGTGTAACCATGGGATGTCTAGGAGGAGGAGGGATGGGAGAAAGGGGATCGGGTTGGTGTGGTGGCTAGAGTACTGGCCTCCCATCCCAAGGGCTCAGGTTCGATTCCTGGCAGTGGCGGATTTTTCAGTGGAAAACCGGTCCCCACTTGAGTGCCTAGTGGAGGGCATTTCAAGTTCAGAACTCCGTCCGTTGGATGGGACGTTAAGCTGTGGTCCCCTTGGCACCTTTCGTTGAGAGTAGGCTAATACCAATGCCGGGTTTCTCTCCACCCTTTCTCCCTTCCCTTAAAACTCATACCATTACCCAATTATCCACCTATCCTATATGGCACAAATGACCTCAGCTGTCGGTCGCCTCCCCTAAATAACCAACCAAGGAATGGGAGAAAATGGTTATTGATGATACTTATGTTGTTCTATACTAAAGAAATTATATCTATGTGTTGTGAAATGTCCATCCACGCCCGTTTTTTTCTTAGTGAACCATCAATGGCTGGAAGTCTGAGTGGTGGCCCTGAATGCAACAAATTATGTATATGAGCCTTCAGACAACTTCAGATGCTGAATTTATATATTTACACTCGGATATTGAATGTAAAATTTAAAACTCTTGTACTAGTGTGTAATTCTGTAACATTGGTTATGATTGACCAATGTCTTCCAAATGTGCACAGGTTATCCATAGCAATATTTAAAGAGTGGTATTTAAATTTAAGGTCACATTTCCTCCTCCCAACACAGGTTTATGACCAAGGATCCCTTGGAGGGGAGGCATAGGGTTGTCTGCCATTAAGAGGCTATGCACATCTAACTTTGATGCTTTTGACTCCCTTTGTTTTTTTTGAGCAAATTTTGTTTGAGCAATACTTGTTTTTGCAAATCTATAGGCTCATGTAATGCAACATAATTTGCTGCTAAAGCTTTTCTAGCCTTTTTAGCAATTTATTTTTGTTTAGTGTCACTATCCTGGGGAGGATTGACAGTCGACCATCATTATTAGGGTTGGAGCTCAGAAAAACTGGTAATACGAGGTCTCTGCTTGAGTCCCAACCTTGTAAATAACTGGGCCAACACAAAGGGATGCCCACCTACAGATGTTGACAATTTGCAGTTAAATATGCATTTTAAAAGTTGTTAATTTCAACATAGAATTATCATGTTTCTCACATTGAGGGTGAAAAGACGATTAAGGTAGTTTTTTTGAACATCATTGAACAATAAAATTAACTGATTTTTGCATAAAGTAAGGAATTCGCTCTATTAATTTGGCAACCCTACACATTATATGAGGAGTTTAATTTAGAAGTATTATTCGGTCACTTCATTATGTTGTTCTTTTTCTAAAATGTATTCATTCTCATCCTGTGTTGTGTTTAGTTGTGAGATGCATTCATTGCACCAAGGTTGAATGGCATCCAGTTTGTAAGTAAGAGATCTTAGATCTATGCCGGGCATGCATTTTAAATCAGGAGGTCGAATCCTATGTCATTTTATATATATTATAGCTGGGTGGTACGCGAATGAACAATTCAATCCTGCACAGGGGGAAGTGAATCATCTCTTCCCATGGGGAGTAGCGACCCCACTGATCCGTGCCCACCAAGGAGACAATCTCCCTTGTTAAAAAACCCACAATGCATCAGGGCAGTTTCCAGACAGAATGTGAGTCTACTGTGCTGGGTGCAGCTATGACATCTAGCCAATTAACTTACCTGCGTGTTTGCCATTCTTGGAGACCTGTTAGGTGGGGAAAGAGGATCCTGGTGGTTGAGCTTCCCAGTCTATGTGGGGGTTGGATTCCCTGAAAGCCAGGTTGCAGCACAACACTTTGGCCTCGGACTCCACCGAAACAGGAAGTCAGAGAGTAGCCACCTGTGATCAATCAGCTAGCTGTTTCGTATTGACATTCAGCAGGCAAGTGAGGACAGCATGGGGATCTGGTGGAAGGGCGTCGATGATGTGCAGGTTTGGAGGATCTGCGTCACCAGAGACCAACCCACTGATCAGATTGCTGGCCAGGTGGTGTGGTTGTACACAGACAGTTGACCCACAAGACTGCACTGTGGGAGAATTCTCAATCCCCCTACCTGCAGGGGGTTCTAAGGAGGTGCAGAATAAATTTTACCTGAGGGATTGGCCATGGGGGATCATTCATGTGGCCCAGTGGGGTACATGTCCGGCAGGATGAAACCAAACCCGGCGAAAAATTGCTCATCCGTATGTTATCCCGTTTTCTTGCCCTAGTCTTCAGATTAAAAGCTTCTAAAAATCTGGATTTTTACATAAATTTAAAACACGGGTGGTTTCTCACCGATATAGGTAATCTTGGCTGTGTAGTTGCAGGTCAATAGCTCCCAAGGTGTCGACAGTGGTGGCTCTCCCGAGTCTGCATGTGTACTATGGACCAGTGATGTTCTGAAGGCAACAGTGGCTAGCTTTCATCCAGTGTGCTGGACTGTGGTCACCGGCTTTAGATAAGTATCGCGTGTGGAAGCGTACGAGGTCTGTTAGAAAAGTATCCGACCTTATTTTTTTTTCGAAAACCTGAATCAAATGGGGTTGCATGAGCCGACCTTGAACCTTCGTGCGCATGCGTGAATTTTTTCTCACCTTTCGATAGCGTCTGTTGCTGGAAAAGTGCATTTGAGTGAGGTAGTGTGTAGTGCTCTCGTAGGTTTTTCATTGCAAGGAAAATGACGGAACGACTGGAGCAGTGCTACTGCATCAAATTCTGCCCAAAACTGGGCGACAGCCAAGTGGAAACCATTAGGAAGATTCAGGCGGCTATCGGTGACGATGCTATTGGCATCACACAGATTAAGGAGAGGTACAACCGGTTTAAAGACAGCCGCACATCGGTGGAGAGTGAGCCACGCTCCGGTCGGCCATCATCATGCCGAAATGACGATGTCATTGCCAAAGTGAACGCTGTGGTGATCCGAGACCATCGTGTGACTCTCCGAGAAATTGCGGAAGAGGTGGGAACCAGTTTTTTTTCGGTACATTCCATTGTGACCGAAGATTTGGCCATGAAGAGAGTGGGGCGAGGGTGGGGCACACCAGGGCCAAGATAGGAGAGTCCTCTGTTGACGTATGTTGGGGATGGTATGTCAGGTATACCCTCCCTTTAACTGTGGAGATCTGTCTCGGAAGTACCTACTGGTGTCGGTGAAATCGCCGAGGGTGATGAAAGGAGTGTTCAAAGAGATTATATATGTTAGGAGCTTGGTGGGTGCCGGGGCCTGGGGTCTGCAGTAGAACACAGATGTATATCTTTTTGATTCGTGTTTGTATAGTGGCTGCGATGGCTTCGGAGCCCTCGTCGATATGATGATCTCTTCAGTTGCCCCGATGTCCCTGCGTACTAGGAGCGTGGTGCCTCCAGAGTGGGCTTTCTGCCTGGGCCTGACAAATTCTTGGAATAGAGGAATGTTAAATCGTGAGTTCGAACCTAGGAACGTCTCCACGCTACCTAAAATGGCGACGTTCCTTGTCCTAATGCGTTCTTTCAGCAGGGGCCTTTTTTGGTCCACGGCCCCACGCATGTTGCAGAAGGAAGTGGGGGGCTTATCCATGACGGCAGGGTTAAGGGGGACGCGGGATGGGAACGTGCTTATAGGATTGTCGTCAGAGGGGTAGGGGAATGTGCCTTGGGGCTATCGGTGGGGTGGGGGCCGAGCTTCTGCGCTTCCTGCCACCCCGTGGATTCCCCGAGCGCAGCCAGGTGCGCCAGTGTCTCGCCTCTGCGTCCGGGATATCACCGACCATGCACAGGGCGTCTATGGCCGCCACAGCCCGTTTTGAAGCCATCTCCCGCTGCGCTCGCAAGGCCCCACTGAGCGCTTTCACCACGATCGCTACAAGGGGGACGGTGGAGTACGTAAAAGAGCCCTCCGGTATCTCCCACGGGCTCCTAGGGGGTCTGTGGGGCGGGCCAGAAAGCACTGGTGGCAGGGTGATGTTTTATATCACCTCTTGGGGGAGTCTCAATGGGGGGGGGTTGGTGATGCAGAAGGGTGGTACAGGGCCTGGGGCGTGTGGAGACGCCGTAAAGCGGCTACGAAGGCACAGCGTGGCCGTAAAGCGGCTACGGAGGCACTACGTGGCCGTAAAGCGGCTACGGAGGCACTACGTGGCCGTGAAGCGGCTACGAAGGCCGAATTGGCTTGGCGATTAATACAACTGATTAATTGATTAATTAATTAAATGTTTAATTAATACGTAAAATGTAAATTGGAGTAGTTGGCGGGAGCCTTCTGGTGCCCCTTGGCACTTAGACCTCTTAAGATCCATTGTGCCAACCCACATTTAACCTGCCCGCCACTTGCAGATAGGGGACAAGAGCACCACGGTAGAGGTATATGGTGGGGTAACCATTCATCCTCCGTCCGGGCCCATCGTTGCTTAACTTCGGTGATCTGACGGGAACAGGTGTATCAACGTGGCTAGGCCCTTCCCCAAATAGTAAGTAAGTAGGCCATAAAGCAGTTTGCTGCCACCCGCCTACAGCATTCGGGATGGGCCGCTTATAACAAACGGGAATTGGCCTCCCACGAAAAGCGGGGATGTGACGCCTACGATAAGCGGGGATGTGACGCCTACGATAAGCGGGGATGTTACGCTTACGATAAGCGGGGATGGGACGCCTACGATAAGCGGGGATGGGACGTCTACGGTAAGCGGAGATGGGGAGTCTACGATAAGCGGGGATACGGCGCCTACGGTAAGTGGAGATGGGACACCTACGATAAAGGGGGATACAGGTTAGTCCGTTCCGCAATACTACGACACTGATGTGGGGGCAATCAAGGGGAACTTGGTTTGGATGGCGCAAAAGGCGAAAGATTTATTCGCTTGAAGAGAAACAAGGTTTAATGAACCCCGCCTCGCGAAGAAAGGCAAAGCGAAGTAGAACCAAGACCTGTAAGATCTTTTTTTTGCTGTATGTGGGAAGCCAGGTCATATGGCAAGGTACTGCAGTTATGGTACACGTTATCAATTAACACGTCAACATGGGAGTGAGAAACGTGGCGAAAGCCGTGATCATGCCAGAAGGGCAAGCATTGTAGTTGAGGAAAGTGTATCCTTGTGTGTGAGCAAGGAAGGTATGATCTATGAAATTGATATGTGGTACCTAGATTCCGGTGCATCGAGTCACATGACCCCATGTAGGGAAAAAATACTTAATTTTGTATCTTTGGAATGTAGTTTTGTGAATGTTGGCAATGGTAGACCTCTCAAGTGTTGAAGGCTATGGAGAGGTCGAAATTTTTCTAAAAGATGAATTTGGTGTCAGAAAAGTCAATTTATCAAAAGTATTATTTGTACCTGGTTTAGTATGTAACCTTATATCTTGTCGAGAAATTGAGATAAAGGGTTTTGATGAAGTAAAAGTAATGGTTCCCTTTCTGTGATAAGTAAAAATTCTACTGTTATTAAAGCTTTATTTAAGAAAGGAATTAGGTTGTGCAAGAAAAGTAGTAGTAGTAGTAGTAGTAATGTTTTATATGGGTGCGTCGACAGCGGAGTCATTAGCACCACACAGGGCCCCTATCTTATCACAGATACTTTTTCGTTGGATAAGGTGTAGTAAGCCAATTTCTTTGAGAAAGATTATCACACGGTCGAGACTATGAGTATTGTCGCCGAGGATAGAGTCAGTATCACATTTCATATTGAGTCTGCGGTGCCATTCCCGATATTTCTCACATTTGGCTACATGATGTGTCTGACACACAGTAGAGAGTCACAGACTTCACATTGTGGTGGGATTTTATCATCATTGAATAAAAAGGAGTGATTGTGGCTGTGTGCCCTATTCTTAGTCTTGTTATCACAACTTCTTCCAATCGGTTCAGCCTGTTTGATGACAGCCACGCCGGTACCGTTGGCTTTATAGCACTTAGCTTATTGTTGCTAGTCGTCTCCCACTCCGTTTCCACTCTCTCATCGCTATGTCTCTTAAAGCAGCTCTCAAGTCTACCCGTGACACTTTCATGCAGTCGACGTCTCGTTTCTGGAGAGCGTCTTTTGCTTCGGCATCAGTTTTCTCGTTTCCAGGGATTCGCATATGCCCAGGGATTCACAGGAATGAGATTTCAATACCTTTAAGGTGTAGGTTGAGGAGAGCAGATTGGATTTCTTGGGCGATCGCATTCAGTGGGGAACATCTTTATATTGTGTCAATAGCACTCTTTGAATCGGTGCATATGAGAAACGAGCTATTTCGGGTTTTTATTTTAGGGAGGGCCATTTTTATTGCCAGAAGTTCAGCCGTGTAGATACCACGCAAGGGGCTGAGCTTTGCATTTATAGTGCCGTGGTATCTAGAGACTACGGCGCATGCGCACGCTGAATCAGTCTTTGAGCCGTCAGTGAACACAAGTACATAGCTTTGGTAACGGTCCAGAAATTCCCGGAACTGTAGTTGGCATTTAGCTGGAGTTACCGATGCCTTGGTGTTCTCTGTGAGAAGTATATTTACTTCCGGTTTTGGGATAGTCCTGGGGGCTTATTACGGAACTCGGGTCGTTATATAACGTAGGCGTTATATACCGACGGTCCGGGTTGAAAAATATCTACCCCAGCGATTACAGTACTCTGGGTCGGTGTTTGGAATAAGGCCTTAAAATGGAATAACGACGGGAATGACGGTGTATGATAAATTTCGCATACCTCACTCCCGAAATTTTCATCGACCAATGAGATGATAGACGTTCCTAGTGGTACAGTGGACCATCAGCAGACGACCAAAATTACGCCGGAGACTGAAGGTTTAGTATGTTTGGGTGTACATTAAAAATTACTTAAAGATTCACGATGGACGGAGAGTAAGTGTTTAATTATTATTCAATTTAAAAATAATTATGTTTTTTAATATTTTTTTATTGATGCTTTGGTAAGTCAAGCTGGCGGAGATATATTGTATGAAAAGCATATTACGAACATGCGTGAAGAGTGAGTTTTCTTTCGACTTCAGTGGAAAATGGGCAACACTTTCAGAGTTTGCGAAGAGTTTATGTGCAAATCATATGGCCCTAGTTAAATGTTGATTCGAATTCCATAGCAGTATTTTCACTCAACGTACGGGATAAAAAATCAAAGACACTTTGCATGCATCCTAAGTGTTACATATACTATTCATTTTCTCCATAATTATTCCTTAGTAATAGCAATTGGTTACGAAAGTAACTCGTTACATTTTCATTAAAAAAAGGGATTTTAATCATACTTACTCAGGAACAGGAAAAGGCTCTGGAAAACCACTAGACAACAAAGTATGGTCATGGTGAACTTTATGATGGACCACCGCGAATTTGCGAGTGGTAGATTTGTCGGGCCTCAGGGGAAAATAGGGAACGAGAGACTGTGGAAGGAGCTGACGCACAGTGGTCGGAAATCGAAAATACCTGGCCAAAATTCAAAAAGTGATTTTTTCAAGCCAGGAAGCTGAAACTTTGCATTAATATTCTCAAAAAACCTGGGCATGCGATGATGCAAAGCATTTTCCTTAGTACACAACACTTAACTATTAGCATGAGGTCAAAGTACCACAAATTTCGCAAAAATTGTCTACACTCGATTTTCTCACGCAATCTTCAAAATCAAGCCCTTACCTAAGCATTATGTGTAAAGAATTGGAATAAAAAGTCATTTAATTAGATGAAACAGTTTTTCGTCTTTGTTTTCATGTAGTCTGCTTACATTTTTGTAATTATTTACCAAAGATATTAAACAAAATGGCATACCTTAATTTTTGGTCATTTTTTTCATATAGGTAGAGAAATAGTTAATTGCATCACCGAGCATCACGAAGTAACTTATATGGGGAAACTCTACAAAGCTTCCACAGTGCGAATCCGATGAGTGGTGCTGCGACCGTTTGCGACGCCGAATTTCACATTAGTTTTTCGATCGCGCGGTCGAGTCTGGTTGAACCCGCCTGCAGCGGGGAGTAACGTGGCGTGGTAAGTGTGTGGACTGGATTGTAGTCGCATCCACTCCGCTTTGGAGATTTTCGAGATACAAACATTGACAAGATCCTCCATGCATTATATTTTGCAGAAATCGCGGAAAAAATTACGCATTTTAACACATGGGGTAAAGGTCTAGGAGGTACTGAAAAACTTCTTTCTTCGGGTGCACCGCGGGAGTTTCTCTTCTTACCAACTTGACGTCGCCTACCAACCGAATACGTACACTTTTAACGGAGACAGCATGCATACCACACAGAATAATTGTCTCTTCGAGGCCACCAAGGCCACCTACCTGGCAGGTAGGTAAAAAAGTGAACGAAACATTACTTTCTCATTCAAAAATATTTTATTGCGAAACTCACCCTCAGAACCTTCCAAAAGGAACGTGGAGAATACAGAAAAATGCTTAAAGACAGGAAGATTCACCTGCAAAAGTCATTCAAAGAGAAGATGGGGCGAAATGTGGATGTACCTAGACCCGGGTATGGTACAACGAATGACGGAAATACTGCCAGACGATTCTTTGATAATCCCTCACTATCTTCAGAAATAACAGGTGTGAAAGACATCTAATTTCATTCTGATGCTACATTGGAATTTCATTCTTTAGGTTATTTTTGATTTCTTCTAACAAATTTCTAATTTCATTACAGGAATCGACATAAACTTGATTAACAGATTCTCTGTAATATTACAGGCAATATCGAGTGGCCTGATTTGCATTATCGAGTGAAAAAGAAAAATACCTGATTTGTTCAGAGTGTGATGGCAGTGAACATTCGGATAGCGAATAGTAGAAATACAAGCAAAAACTGAATTTTGTAGTGCATATTTTGTTACATTTTAAGAAAAAGAAAGTTACATAATCATGATGAAATAGGGTATTGCAAATTATTTCTCTTCACAGTATTTCTCCCTGGTACTGAATAAAAAATGACACTGACATTTAACATAACAAAAATAATTAAGCATCGGGATCGTAACACCCCAGAATCCCCGACAACGTTCCGCGGTGTCATAAAACGGACCCTTCGCCGAACACCCAATCGCAGTGTAGGGGGCGGGGGAATTGCAGCCGTGCGACACCAGCTGTGGGTTGGTGGCCTCGAAGAGACAATTATTCTGTGTGGTATGCATGCTGTCTCCGTTAAAAGTGTACGTATTCGGTTGGTAGGCGACGTCAAGTTGGTAAGAAGAGAAACTCCCGCGGTGCACCCGAAGAAAGAAGTTTTTCAGTACCTCCTAGACCTTTACCCCATGTGTTAAAATGCGTAATTTTTTCCGCGATTTCTGCAAAATATAATGCATGGAGGATCTTGTCAATGTTTGTATCTCGAAAATCTCCAAAGCGGAGTGGATGCGACTACAATCCAGTCCACACACTTACCACGCCACGTTACTCCCCGCTGCAGGCGGGTTCAACCAGACTCGACCGCGCGATCGAAAAACTAATGTGAAATTCGGCGTCGCAAACGGTCGCAGCACCACTCATCGGATTCGCACTGTGGAAGCTTTGTAGAGTTTCCCCATATAAGTTACTTCGTGATGCTCGGTGATGCAATTAACTATTTCTCTACCTATATGAAAAAAATGACCAAAAATTAAGGTATGCCATTTTGTTTAATATCTTTGGTAAATAATTACAAAAATGTAAGCAGACTACATGAAAACAAAGACGAAAAACTGTTTCATCTAATTAAATGACTTTTTATTCCAATTCTTTACACATAATGCTTAGGTAAGGGCTTGATTTTGAAGATTTCGTGAGAAAATCGAGTGTAGACAATTTTTGCGAAATTTGTGGTACTTTGACCTCATGCTAATAGTTAAGTGTTGTGTACTAAGGAAAATGCTTTGCATCATCGCATGCCCAGGTTTTTTGAGAATATTAATGCAAAGTTTCAGCTTCCTGGCTTGAAAAAATCACTTTTTGAATTTTGGCCAGGTATTTTCGATTTCCGACCACTGTGTGACGGCCCTTTTGGCGGAGCATGGCCCTGAGAAGACCGTCGAGTGGAAAAGTGGAAAAAGTTATTCTTACCAATTTAAATAGTGATTTCATCCAGTGAGAAGTATTGAGTATTTTTGTGCTGTAGGTATGGTATCGTTCTATTTAAAGAACATTTAAAATCGTCAGTGTGATCTAAGTAAGTAGGTTCAAGGGTTTTATTCTGGAAATGGACAATGGAAATTATCATTTGTGGAAACTACAACTAGGAGAACTATTTCAAACGAATAAAAATCCTTTGACTGACTTAAGGCAACAAATTTTAACCATAATTGGCACAGCAATAACCACGGCCATGCTGGAGACATTGGAGGAGATGGTATATTATAGAAATAGTCTTCTTTGGTAGCTTTTAAGTTTGGATCATGACTTGGAGTTTGGATCAGTCGATGGCAATGCTGTACATTTAAAAGAAAGTGTAACTTATGTTTAATTGATGAAATTAAGTTTTTCTTGATGAATTCAAAATCATTCTTTATTTGGTAATCAAAAAAAGTAGAAATTGAGGCTTTGGTAACTGTTATTTTCCAGTAGTGAACCTATGCCCCCATGTGTATCAATTTGGCTGAACTTTTCCATTCCATATATAAAATCCAGTAAATAACTTGAACGAAAGTACACGCGTTATCACGAAATTGCAAAAATATATAGTAACTTCCCGTATTCTTCAGACGTTGCTGGAAATTATGTCTGGTCCCTCCGCTCTATGTTGTGATCCATGAGAAAACAGCAGGGAGGTCGTTTCCTTCTGCCTGAGGATGAATGAAGTCTCTTCTTCTTTTCCTAACCGTGGGCATCACACGTAGTAAACTTGGCTCACGTAGAAACGGAGAAACTCTCGCAGAGAAGCGTAGGTCGGAACAAGTCACTTGTACTGTCACCACGATTTTAGAACACAAGGCAGCAATAGCTTGCGTCGCCATTTTCATAGGAATCCCTGCGAAAAACTTACTTTTACTTCTGGGTGGGGCGAGCCAGGGTATGGCTCTGAGTGGCAGATATAAGGCCGTGGTTCGCACAGCCCCAACCACTTACGTCTCCAGACCAATCAAGTGTGGTAGTCTTGACTAGACTTAGGAACATTAAAATCATTCGAAGAAATGCACGGGAAGCATAATCTTCTCAGCGCCGTGGACCCAAAATTGAAGCCGGTAAGTCAGTTTGATAAGAATATATCATGTTCAAAATATTAAAATATGGTAATTAATCCGTCATATGAATCGGTAGTTAATATAATGTAATTTACTTAAACGTATCTTTTTACTCCTGTTATCACATTCTCTCATTAATGTAATATTTTCACAGTGGAATTCGGACTATGATTCGGATTCTGATTTCGAGGAACAACCTCCATGGGTGAAGCGCATGAAACTAGAAACGCAAAAATTTTCGGGAGACAGGAGTTTTCCTGAAGGCTTTTGGTCCCCGAAACGTACTATTTCAGAGAAGAGAATTGAAAATATCGATAACGACGGGATGAACCAATCCTCAGATCTGGAAGCAGTAGAGACTGTAAGTACCTGTGACACTGAGTACTATCATACCGCAAATTAGTGGGTGAAATCTAAAAACTTAAGTAGTTGTGGAACCTCTTGTTCTCCATTTTAACGTGACAAATAGTTACATTCAAGAGTTCAATCGTGCAACTAAAATAATGCTTAAATCAAAAGATTCTGGTTGCATTTTTCGTCAAGGAATTAACAACACTCTCTTCCTCTACCTCTTCCTTTCCCCATAGGACGAACTGCGTGATGCCGATCGCGTGTCGGGAGACGTGTGCGGTGACAGCGCATCGCCGATATCTGTGGTGACTTCCACACCGGAGAAGAAATCTTCCCCCAAAGTTCCAATAAGCGAGGTGTTTCTCGAGGATCCCGAGCATGAACATGACGGCGAAATGACCGATGTAAATGTGTTGAATGAATGTGAAATGAATGACGGACTATCAGTGAGCATTAACTCAAGTGCCGACACTATTATACGAGTGGGTGATGAAGGAGATGAAAGTCATCGGAACGAACAAGAAAACCACTATCACGAACGCGTAACAAACCCTTTTCACCTGCAGGTGTACGACAATAATTATTCTTTCATTAGTGATGTGAGTAGTGCAACGGGGATAGGGGATACGCAGTGGATGATGCTATAACATGCTCTTGTTTTTGTGACACCTGAGTTTTTAATGTATGCACGGAATTAGAAAATATGGACTGGTGACGAGGAAAAAACGATTGTTATTAAAATTTAAAAGCATTTCAATTATTCGCAAATATATGTATGATTTTCTTTATCTTAACTTGTATTACATGTATTCTCAGCTTTATTCTTCTTTGTTCAAAGACTTTTAAAATGTCATTGGCTCAATACGTGATAATGTTTTAATAGTATTTAAGGTTTATTTTTATATTTCTATGATATCTAAGAAAATAAATATGTGAAAAAAAATTTAATATTTTATTTTAAGAATGCATCATTAAGTACGGTTCCATTTCAATTTCCACAATTCGACTCTCTACCACCCTCACATTTCTCACTGGATATATAGAGATCCCGCGTGAGGTCGACCGTCAGAAGAGCGGCGACAATGGCTAGTGCCAGGTGTGAACATCAATCCTCGAGACATAGCGGAGGAATCACCGGTCACGATAATCGCAAAACGCGGTGTTATTCACCCGCCCTTCCCTCTGAATATCTGGGACTACTCGAGTGTGATTTTAAAATTAACTACAGCGATAGTAGGAAAGTGACCCTCGGTTTTAACATGAAGGATCATTGCGAACTATTTATTGCTATTTCAAAGGTGGGTGGTCCTTGTGTGACTATGGATTACATGGACTAGGGGGAATTTATGGCCAATGAGAATTTAATTTCATCTTATTTTACCAACGACATTTCACCACAGTGCATTAAAATCACTAGATTTTTGTTAAAATTTAAAGCCATCTTTGGAACGAAATCGTTGGTTACTGAACGAAAAAACCAAAACAGAGAACGCCGTAGTGTGTGCCTTACGAAATCTTCTTGGTTCGGACTGTTAAACTTTAAAAAGTGTATCAGTATGCGAGTAGAGGAAAGATGTAAGTGGTACAACTACACGAGAAAATTGGTTAATGTTTATCTGGAATCTATGTTCCAAACTGTGTCAAAAGAAATTGAAAAAGGCGTATTTCCAAGCAGCGGTTGTTATTTGACTACAGAGTTTATAAAAAGTATCGTGGTCAATGCGTCAGGGAACTTACCTCCTTCGCTGAATGTAAAAGCCCTTTATGAAGAAATAGGAGCTGTGTTAAGTACTCTAGACGGAAGGAAGTTTCTAAGGAAAAATTTTAATAATTTTGCTGTTTACGGTACTGACACAGAGGAGAATCGTTGTGTCCTAATAATCTAATTAACCTTCGCGATTCAAAGTCGAACCATAAAACACCCCCACGGCAACAACCAGAGGGGAACCCATTATCTCTCCCCTGACCTTGCACGAGGCTCCATGAACCCCCATTCTAGGAGCGTTTAACTGTCCCTAATACCGTCGCAGCTGCCGACACTTCCACGCATAGGCGTTTTCCATATTCATTTTTCCACATTAGGCGTGCCATTAGGCTCCGACCACCATTTGCCTACTCAAAAGAAATCTTCGAATTCATAAGCGGGCATTTTCAAACCCTCGCTAATTACACTTGGGTCCGTACAGCGAGGAACACTCACTATACCGAAGATGATGGAGGACTCAAGACCACTTAAATCATTAACGAGCCAGAGCATAAATATTTCCCATACTCATTTTTCTCAACAGGCGAGCCATTAGGCATTGGCCACCGTTTGCCTACTGAAAAGAAATCTTCGAATTCAGAGACGGACATCATCAGACCCTCGCTAAGACGGAGGGTAACAAGTGCCTAATTGGAATACAATATGCAAGATTTAAAACAATAGGTAAAAAACGTAACCTGCGAATCTATCGTGTGGATCAGCAATTGTAAAATTCATCTCAATGACCGTAAGTATTCAGTAACGTCAATTCACGAGCACGTCATCTAATCACGTTTTACTCGCCGTATTAAAGTAAACGAATGGACAATCTGTTTAAAAATGGCTTTTTAACGGAGTGGTTCGCAAATACAATTAGGTTATGCATAGACGCTAATCATACAGGAGTTATGACAGGAATGTAAATCACATAATGATAACTCGGGAGGTTGGTTTTTACTCAAGGGATAGGATAGGATTTTATGTTAAGGGTTCGTCGACGGCAGAGGTCATTTCGCACCACGATCTATAATTGAAATGAAATCATAATGGCTGTATCAGCCCTAAAATACTAATGCGAATTTTCTTGTGTCTTGTCTTGTATCTAATGCTATAACTTTCCGGTGCATTAAATGTTATACAGAGTCGATCATATTTATATCTTTTAGAAACGATATAACTCGGTTGAGTCAGTCAGCGTTATCTCCCAGATCTAATTTTAGATTCCCACTCAGTTTAAAACGAATCCGTGCCTCTTGGTACTTAGCACACTCCGACAAAATGTGTTTAACAGTTAGAGACTTATCACATGCATCGCAGTGAGGAGGTATCTTATTTTCAGTGAATAAGAAAGAGTGTGTCAATGCGCATGGGCCTATCCGCAGCCGGGCAATGACAACCTCTTCCCTTCGATTACCTCGGACAGACGATGGCCATGCCGAGATAACCGATTTTATCTCGCGTAGCTTATTACTTTGCGCGCTACCGCAAGATCTACTCCATTGCTCAATGGCAATCCTTCGAAGCATGGACTTGGTATCCGCTGGTAGAACCCAGTCAATGACCTGATCCGGGTCTTCCAAAGCGTCTTTTGCCGCTCTATCTGCTCTTTCGTTACCCGAAATGCCGACGTGGCCAGGGATCCAAACAAAAGTGATTTTTAAACCTTTTTTTGTAAGGGATGAGAGGACAGAATGTATTTCCTGTATGATAGGATGGTTGGTTGGTTGGTTATTCAGGGGAGGCGACCGACAGCTGAGGTCATTTGCGCCATATAGGATAGGTGGGTAATTTGGTAATGATAGGAGTTTTCAGGGAACGGAGGAAGGGTGGAGAGAAACCCGGCGTCGGCATTAGCCTACTCTTAACGAAAGGCGCCAAAAGGACCACGGCTTAACGTCCCATCCGACGGACGGAGTACTGAACTAGAAATGCCCTCCACTAGGCACTCAAGTGGGGACCGGTTTTCCACTGAAAAATCCGCCACTGCCGGGAATCGAACCCGGGCCCTCGTGATGGAAGGCCAGTACTCTAGCCACCACACCAACCCGATCCCCGATAGGATGGTCTGAGTAGAGGCATGATAAGGCTTTCAGAGAGCTCAGAGAGTCAGAGCAGATTAGGAAAGATCCTTCATTGTCCTTGGTATTACACAAAGTCATTTGAATTGCGAAGAGCTTTGCGTTAAATACATTAAAGAGTGGATTTAACTTCGCCTTTAGGACGCCGTGATGTGAGGATGCCACTGCAGCTCCACACGCAAAATCTGTCTTGGACCCATCTGTGTATACTGGCATGCAGTTTGGATGAGCTTCTAGAAGTTCCATGAACATCTGCCTGTATTCAATCGGTGACGTAGAATGCTTGTGGTATTTTTTTAAGCAGAGGTCTACATTGGGTAGGAGCATTAACCAAGGTGGATGATTACGGTCATTAACTTGACACCCCGTTGCAGAAGGATGCCCGCTTCGTCAATAAAATCTCTTAAACGTATTCCGAGTGGGCGAGTGACCGGTTCCCTTCGATAAAAAATATTTAAAAACCTGCGTTTAAAAACTATACCAAAACAAGGGCGCGTCTTCATCGATAATATCTTTGCAACATAGTTGCACATTAAAATTTGTCTTCGCGTGGCCTCCCGAATAGCAACAGCAACTCCTCCCTGGGCACGTTGGCCACTAGTGTCGTCAAATCTGTAAACATTCAAACCTCTTAAAATGCCTTTGTCAGACAATTTAAAATGGGTCTCCTGGTTGCATATACATGACGGGTTAAAATCACGGGTTAAAACCTCGAGTTCCTCCTTGCGGCGATAAAAACCGTCACAGTTCCATTGTAGTAAAAATGTCATGATGTGTAACATACATCAATAAATAAAAAGGGGATTACCGCTTTATACGGCTTTTCTTTACCGATTGTCTGGCTAGAAGGATTTCGGTCTCGGATAGGGAGTCATCATCCTCCATCGGTTCTGGTAGTTTTGAAGAGCCAGGTAGGACTGGAGGTGACGTCTGTTCATTCTTTCCCTTCGTGCAGGTGGTGATTTGAGGGTTCTTCTTTGGAGAACATGGAGTAGAAGCACTCACTTTGGGTGCCGGTTTTTTATATTATCTACGGCTACTCCATTCGTTTTCACTGTTTTGGATAATCGCTCAGTAGTTTCGCTGATATTAGCGTCAGTTTGGATAGCAACGGACGCTTTTTTAACTGGATTAACAGTGACAGCAGCAAAGGATCTTGAGAAAGTAGGAGCAGTCTGAGCCCTATATTTCTTTCTCGCTTCACCATATGTTATTCTGTCAATCGTTTTAATCTCAATTACTTTACGCTCTTCCACTAATACGGGGCAGTTTCTTGAATACACCGGGTGACCGCCATCACAGTTCACGCAGCGCAGATCTGACGAGCACTCATCTTCCTCGTGTTTATCTTGGCCGCAACGTGGGCAGGTGGCCTTGCCCCTACATCGGCTGGCAATGGGACCAAAACGCTGGCACAAGAAACAACGCATTGGACTTGGAATATAAGGCCGCACAGGAACGGACTCATACCCCACAAAAACCTTCTTCGGAAGAGTGTCAAGAGAAAAGGTGAGGACAACGGAGGTCGTGTTAATAACCTCCTCATTTCGTCTAGATGTTAGGCGACGACAGTCAATAACTCCATGGCTGGCCATCTCACGCTTGATTTCTTCTTCCTCAACATAGAGCAAGTCGTCACAGCTTACGACACCACGACAGGTATTTAGAGTTCTGTGGATGTCGACTTTTACAGGAATATCATGAAGTTTATTCATGGCTAGATGCTCCTGACTCTGTTTCTCATTGGCGGATTCAATAAGCAATGTGCCATCACGTAGCTTTTTTGCTGAAATCACGTCACCGTGAATGGCTGTCGACAAAACTCTTCTTATTAGAAAGGGTGACACCTTTTGAAGTGTTTCTCCCTCTACGGCACATTTCATGACTAAATACCGCTTACAAGCGGGAAAACTACTCTCTCCCCCGCCTTTATTTGGGCGGGATCTTTTTATTGGTGATAGGTCGATACCCTCCATGCAAACATGATTTTCATCTCCCGGGCTCCCCACCAACCACGGAGCCACACATACGGGACGCCGCACCGCAAACCGGTGCGGTCGCCAGGGCTACCCAGGGAGATATAGCACCCTAGAGGTTGTTGTCTATTTCGGGTTGGGTCTTCGGTGCACGGGCCCGCCAAACCCGTACATCTCCGACCGCCCTACGCAGACCCCCACCTCCCTGGCACTCGCCACCGTTAAGCGTAACGCCACGGAAGCCGATTGACCGGGAGTGGCTAGCTCCCGGCCGCCCGTTTACAGCGAATCCAGGGCCGAAGAGGGGTATTGGCCCGTAGTCCATACCGGGCATCCGAAACCCGGCTGGGAACCACGGACCTCACCCTCCAGGATCCCCTTCTCCTCCTTACGGGTCTCCGCACACGGCAAACATGCGGGTGGATCGCAGGCCAGGTGTTGTGGCCGCACACAGACAGTTGACCCACAAGACTGTCCGGGCTCAACCCTTGCTGGCACGGGGATTGTTTTCGGGGTTATCTCCCCGCCCTTTTAGTCGCCTCTTACGACAAGCAGGGATACTGCGGGAATATTCTCAATCCCCCTACCCGCAGGGGAGTTGACATTTTCAAGGAGGAGATGATCGCCATTATCTCAAGCCTCTTTAATGTCCCATAAATCCTCACACCGAAACCAATTGAAAAGTATTACCTGGAACGTCCAAACAGCCGCTACCAACTTCCCCGAAATACTTCATCTACTTTCCTCAGAATCCCCAGATACCCTGCTCCTACAAGACCTTCCTGAAACCCAGAAAATCAATACTGGTCCCGGGATACCAAATCCACAGAGAAGACCGAACAACTCTAGGAGGTGGAGTAGCAATATTGATAACAAAAACATCAAACACAGATGGATAACGAAACCAGATACAAGCAAACAGGCACTGGCAGGAGTACAACTGGAAACATCCACAGGGAAGCTTAATGTATGATCGACATATCACACCCCATCCAGGAGATACAGCAGCCAGGACTTGGAAAAACTTCTGGAAATGGCAAGCCAACCTGCAACACTCATAGCAGGGGATCTGAATGCCAAAAATATATAGTGGGGGTGTGGCTCCACAAATATCAGAGGCAAACAGATAAGAGAGGCACTATCAGGCCGTCCCGTCAACCTACTCATCCCATCAACGGCCACCCACTTTGACAGAAAACCACCACACAGGCAAGATATTTTAGATACAGGCATACTCTCACCGGACATTCCTCTCCCCAACATCCCTACCCTAGAACCTTCAGCCTCAGAGCATGTTCCAGTCTCCTTCTCCCTCACAACAACTAAGCAATCAAATATCAACAGGGACCTTTTTCTACTTCATGCCGCTTTACATCTTCCTCACCTACCAAAGTTAAAACTGGAAACTCCGGAGAACATAGATAATGCAATAGCACTCCTTACCAACACCATAACTTTCACCGTCTCTTCTTCCACAAAACAGATACACCATTATAACCCTACCACCCATTTCCCCATCTGACATCTTAGCCCTCATAAAGGAAAGGATCCGTGCCAGACGAACCTTCCAAAGGACACGAAATCTGTTATTCGCGAAGGACTACAAATACCAAAGGCTTCGAGTGAAAAATAAATTAAAAATTCATCATGCATCTTCCATCCTAGCAGTAATGAATCAGGAAAAAGAGAAAAAAACATCCAAATCCATGGAACATCATCAAAAACATTCGTAACAAACCCTCAACCATGGCAACACTGAAGACAAACGGAAGACCAGTAACCTCCGATCAGGATAAGGCAGCATACTTTGCCCAGCAAGGTGCCTAAACCTTCACGAATGCCCGATCCTCTCCACAAGATAAATCCGCAATTGACTATCCAAACCCTAAAAATGACTCCCACATCCGAACACCTTCCTGTCACACCTCAAGAAATCCAAAACCTTATTAAAAACCTTCCACCGAACAAAGCTCCCGGCTATGACAATATTAATAACAAAATCCTCAAAAACCTTCCCACCGAATACCACAATCTTCTTCGCCAAATATTTAATTCCTGCCTTACCGTCCTATTTCTCAAAAACATGGAAAAACGCTCAGATATTTATGATACCCAAACCAGGCAAACCTTCCTCCAATCCAAATTCCTACCGTCCATTCAGCCTTTTACCATCCCTGGGCAAGTTGCTGGAAAAAGTAATTCTCTACCGACTGAACCTGACCATAACGGAATTCTCTCTCCTGCCTCCATTCCAAAAGGGATTCAGACAAAGGCACCGCACCACGCACCAACTTGTACGGTTAACGGAAAACGTCACTTCTACCTTCAGCAGAAAGAAGACCACAATGACTGCATTTCTGGATCTTCACAAAGCTTTCGACTGCATCTGGCACGAGGGTCTAATACATAAATTATGTCAGATGAAAATTCCTAATTACATTACAAAAGTCATTACTTCCTTCCTTGAATCTCGCACCTTTCAAGTCAAAGATCAAGAATTTCTCACAGCCAAATATCCTCTTTTCCGGAGTTCCCCAAGGTTCCATCCTCTCTCCCACTCTGTTTAACCTGTTCACCTCAGATTTTCCATCTTCTAACCAATATCATACATCAATACGCAGACGACTTTGTAATGTCCGTGGAGTCATTTAGCCCAATTTATGCCTTAAGGAAAATGAAATTAATTTTGGAAGCATTGGAAAATTGGACCGAAATGTGGAAATTTCCATTAAATACCATGAAAACCAGCGTATTAATATTAAACAAACGGAAAAAAACTGAAAGCTGCCAAACCTTTAAGAATAAAAAGAGAAACCATCAAGTACTCACAATCAATAAGGCACCTGGGGATTGAGATTGATAACGACTTGAACTTCCGAAGAAACACAGAGCTACTAATCCAAAAAGCTAACAACTGCTTTTAGCCCTGAAGACGATGGACGAGTCGGACATCGAAACGTCGGAAAACTTCAAGTTCCTCACCCGGTGGAGATCCCGAGAGCTCTCCATAGTGTATTCCCCGGGAAAGCACCAAATCCTTCTGTCTAAAATAGGTTTCTCCAATAATAATCGCGGAAGATATTTTTATATAAAATAATCCATATCAATTAGAATTGAAAATTTTATAATGCATATGGTAATTCCATACAGTTGATTCAATTTTTTATTATGTGCAAACAAGAAGTACTAATTGTCATGAGACATATATAAATGTTAATTTTTTTTCAAATTATTAGAAGATGAAGAGTACAGATTATGCTATTGAAAAAAACATTTTGTAACGTGTTTTAGTTTCTTGTTATTGTAAAAACTCTGAATTTATCAAAAATGACCGGTTTTTCTGGAAAGGTATCTAAATTAGTGGCCGGCACCCAAGTGTTAACTCCACTTGAGTATCAACTTCATTCCCACATTAGTTTAGAGGCAGGAATATCAGGGTCATGGTAAATCCCTGTCACGTGTTAAAATTGATAAGAATACCCTGGCAAGCAAAGATGTAAGCATAGAAGAATCTGGTCCATTTAAGATCTATGAGTTTCACCGTTACACCGTCGGTAGATTAAGGTTGGTTCTTCTTAAAACCAGTGGTGGTGGCGTTTTTGTAGGTAGGTAGGATTGTGTTATGAGTGCTTCAACGCTTCAAGGTGATTTCCCACCGCCTATTTCTAATTTTTTTCTTATTCTCTTCTTTCGCTAGCTATTTGTTTGATAGTTAGAACGGACGTAGCCGTCTTGTATATGATAAGAGTATACAAATTATTCCGCAGATTTATTTCTTTTGTAAAATCAATTGCATGGTCAATTTCCTCATGATTATTCCCTAACATCTTCTGTACCTGCCGAGTTATACCATGTCTTTCACGCAATGTCTGAAACCACTCGCGCTCAGTTATTAGGTGCCACACTGTCAGAGTCACTAACATGGCAACGGGGTGGTATTTTTTCCTCCGTGAAGAGGGACAAGAGGGTTAGTGCTGTGTGCCCGATCCTTAGCCGTGTAACGGCTACCTCTTCCCTACGACAACCCCTGAGAGATGTGGACCAGGGCAGGAAGTCGGGTTTGACAATGTTGTATATGAAATTATTAAGTGTATTCATCTATTTGTGTTGTCTGCTCAAGGCCCCTGTCACTTCCAATGTCTACCGTTCTGTTCCGGTGGCATGATTTTGAGGCTAAGGATTTCTAACGAACTACGAGCGCCACTTGTACTCCGCGCACATTTTTGGTCCTTCGGGCCGGATCACACCAGTGATCGGCAAATCGTATCGAAATCTGCGCACACGAAGCGCAAGATTACTTCAGCGCGAGGCATTTTCGGTCGAACACTCACATCGAGATCTGTGAAGCAGCGGACCATCAGCAGTCTTCAGCAACCAGCATCTCCTGGAAGGAATCATCCAACCAACATCGACACACCAGCGGCATCGGCGAACCAGCAGCCACCAGCACAACGAGTTCATCACAGCTTAAGGTAGGCAGTGAGTGCAATTCACCTCCACATAACTCCCTTTTACCCATTGCAAATCATCCTACCCTTAAGGCACGTATCTCGTAAATATGGCAGAAAAAACCAAAGAATTGATTGCCAAACGCGGTCAAATCAAGGCCAGGGTCACGCGATTCAAGAATTTCGTGGAAAGCGTCAAGGTTCCCGGTGGAATACCACAACTGCGTCTCCGCCTGGAGAAGTTTAAGGATTGCTGGCAGGCATTCGAAGATATTCAATCCGAGATTGAATTATTGGGCGTGGAAGGCGACGATGAACGCGATGAATTTGAGGACACGTACTTCAATATCGTTGCTAGGGCCGACGGAATAATTTAATCACTCCAGCCAACGGCCGATGTATCGCAGGAAAACGGCCATGATGTTGCTCCCGTGAAGCTCCTAGTCATTAATTTACCTATTTTTCACGGGGCCTATGATGAATGGGTAACCTTTTATGACACATTTAAGAGCCTCATTCATGATAACATGTCTTTATCGGGAATTCAGAAATTCCATTACTTAAGATCAACGCTGCGGGGAGAAGCGTTGCAAGTCATAGCCTCTCTTGCCACTTCAGAGCAAAATTACGGTATCGCTTGGGAACTGCTAATACAGCGCTTCGAGAACAAAGGTTTCATAATCAGCATGAACATCAAAGCCATGTTTGAATACAAGCAGTCAGAGAAGGAGTCGTCCTCAGGAATCAGACACCTCGTGGACCACTTCAATAAGCATTTGCGGGCGCTCCAAGCCATGGGGCAGCCTACTGGCTCCTGGGACGCGCTTCTCGTCCATCTTATCACTAGCAAGATTGACCTGAGGCTTCATAAGGAATGGGAGGCGTCGTTACCGCGGGAAGAGCTGCCAAGTGCTGAAGGACTTCTTAACTTCCTTCAGCAAAGGTCGCAAGTGATGGAGACGGTAGACGCTCATCGCTCCATTCGTACCGCTACCGCATCCCACGATCAAGGGAAAAGACCACCCATAAAAACCAGCAGGCCTTTAATGGGGAATGTAACTGTCGCATCAAACTGCAAACTTTGCAGTGGGCATCACCAACTATATAAGTGCAGCATCTTTTTGAAAAAATCCATTCCCGAGAGGATTAACGATGTAAAAAATCTTGGATTATGTTTCAACTGCCTCAGGGCAGGCCATTTAACCCTTTCGCGCCCGAGCTTCGTGGAGGGAAATTCTTCCTCGTTACGAGTCTCTTGAAAATTTTCTTCGCTCCCCTGCACGAAGCTTCCTCGCGTCCACGGAAGGCTGAGGTTCCCTTCCTAACCATTTTTGGACCCAACTCAGCGGGTCGCCGATCCCTTTCCTCGGCCGCTGTCCCAGACCCTCAAAGGATTAAAAGACTCCTTCACAGCGCGAGTCCACGGTCAACTGACGGAAATTGCAATGTTTAATATAAACAAATATTTGTTGTTCGCATCGATTTTTTTACATTTAAAATGAATTTATTGTATTTTTCTGAGCGTGCAGAAATTTTAAACGAAGTTGTAACGTTTATATTGACGGATTTAGTAATTTCTAATCCAAATCGACTGTTCCATAACTCCGTTGATATTAACGTTAGAATTTCGTTTGAAATTTCCATGCGGTAAGCAAAAAAAGATGAATTCATTTCTTAGATTGGATTTCTAAAGTAAGTAACAAATATTTTTTTGGAAAAAACACTGCAAATTACAGTTGTTGACCGCGTGGAGAGGATAGGAAGGGGTCGACTTGAGCGGTCGAGGAAGGGCCTGGGCTGGCGCTTAGCCGGATCTCGAGGGGCGACCGCGTACGTGGGTCTATTGTTTCCGCCACGGTCACTTTCTTCCGACCTGTGCCGCATAGGAGCGACATTCGTTGGTTAAGGTTAGGAAAATTCACGCCGCACATATGAGGCATTCGTTGTTTAGGGAAGAATATCCTCGCCGCACAGGCGCGGCATTCGGCGCGAAAGGGTTAAAGGATCACTGCACCTCAGGAAAATGTAAACATTGCGGTGAAGGGCACAACAGCTTGCTTCACATCACAGGTCACGCCCCAGCGGCAATTCATCTTCAAGGCAATTTATCAGCAAATTCAGCCTCATTCATTCCGTCAACGCAGATACGGTCCACTACAGCACGTCTCTCTTGCCAGAGGGCGGAATCAAGTACAGTTCTTCTGTCTACAGCAGTCATCTGGGTGCATGATTCGCGAGGCTCCCCTCATCTCTGTCGAGCGTTGCTAGATTCAGTCTCTCAAGCCAACTTCATCACTGAAAGAATGGCGCAACTTCTAAGGCTCAAGAGGAAACCAGGCGTAACAGACATCGCTGGCATTGGAGGATCGGCCACTAGAAGTGCTCAGATGGTGCAAACCACAATTAAGTCCAGAACAACAGCATACAGGTCTCACATAAATTGCTTGGTACTGTCAAGTATTACTTCCGAAATACCGGCGACTCCCGTTGACATATCAAATTGGAGTCCGCCATCTAATCTCCAACTTGCTGACCCTGGATTTAATATCCCGCAAGTCGTTGACCTCCTCATAGGAGCAGAGTTATTCTTTGAAATGCTGTGTATTGGACAATTCAGGCCATCACCAACGCTTCCAATATTGCAAAAGACCACATTAGGGTGGATATTTTCTGGAAGGGTCAAAACTAACACGAATTCAGGGTCGGCGCTCTGTCATCTCAGCACAGGAGAAACACTTGAGGAGTTGGTCCAAGGGTTTTGGAAGTTAGAAGAATGCAAGCCATCATCGAAATTCTCAGCTGAAGAATTGATGTGTGAAAAGCACTTCAATGAAAACACCATAAGAGGGGCTGACGGGCGCTTCACCGTTCGACTACCGATCAAGGGTAACGTCTCTCATCTTGGCGAGTCTAAGCAAATTGCGACTCGCCGACTAATCGCAACTGAAAGGAGGCTACGCAGAGATGAAAATATGAGCTTAACATACACCTCGTTTATGAAGGAATACCAAGAATTTGGGCACATGGAACGGGTTACCGAAGAAGAACATCGACTCAGTGATGGAGCGTATTACATTCCCCATCATTCCGTCACAAAGGAAACCAGCTCCACAATAAAATTGAGAGTCGTCTTTGACGCATCATGCAAGAGCTCAACAGATATTCAGGAAGAGTTACCATGACGACAGACTCCACCATGGTGCTTGCGTGGCTAAAGGCACCATCATCTAATTGGAAAACGTTTGTCGCCAATAGAGTAGCCGAGATTCAGGAGCTGACGAGTGAATACAAATGGAGGCATATCAGCGGGCAAGAAAATCCCGCTGATCACATTTCAAGAGGGCTTTCGCCGCAACAATTATTGAATGCATTGTCATGGTGGCAAGGTCCATTATGGATGAGTGGTAGTGCAGAAGAATGGCCATCAGAATCATTCACTGAGATGCTAGAGCCCCCAGAAAAACGAACCATCGCCATCGCAATGATCACTATGGAGGCAAATCATTTACTCCAACGATATTCAGCGTTCTCTAAACTACAAAGAGTAACGGCGTATTGTCTGCGATTCATTCACAATGCAGCAAAACAGAAGATGGAGAGGATGGGATGGGAGAACTTCGTGGGTGCCAACCGGGAATTGAAGGAACTGAATAAACTCTTCGCATCCCAGGCGCATAGAAAAAAGCTGTATCATTATCTGACAGCCGATGGAATCAATCGGCATTTCATCCCGCCTCGCTCGCTTCATTTCGGTGGACTTTGGGAAGCAGCAGTTCGCTCACTGAAATATCATTTAAAAAGAATTGCTGGGAACGCATCTTTAACATATGAAGAAACATACACGTATCTGACCATGATCGAGGCGTGCCTAAATTCCCGACCTATAACCCCAATGTCATCAGATCCTAATGACCTTAATTCCCTAACTCCCGGCCACTTCCTAATTGGTGATGCACTTACTGCCATCCCTGAACCAAGTCTGAATGAGATTCCCATCAATCGGCTATCCAGATGGCAGCACGTGACCAGAATGCAACAGCATTTTTGGTCCCGTTGGCACAAGGAGTACCTGTCCAGCCTCCAGGTGAGGCCCAAGTGGACCAGATGGGCACCCAGCTTGCAGCAAGGCGACCTGGTCCTTATTAAAGAGGACAATCTACCCCCTCAGAGGTGGAGCCTCGGTCGTATTGTGGATCTCCACCCAGGCCAAGATGGAGTTGCAAGAGTGGCCACAGTCAAAACGACTGCCGGGCTAATACGGCGGGCGGCCAACAAGCTCTGCCCGCTACCTAAGGAAGTCATTTAAACTCAAAAATTAATCTCGTCATTGTAAATGCCATTCGTATTGTTTTGTTTGCAATCAGAAACGAAATTATTTGATAATTATTGTTCTTAATTTTTCTTTTCTTTAAACGATCAGTTGTCAGTGTGAAGAGTGCATCTTTGTGTAAGTGAATCATTTGTGTGAATTCAGGAGCATTTCATCAAGTGTCGTTTTGTGTAAAATCTCTAGTGATTTTTTTGTTTCTCATTTGTTGATGTTATTGTGAATATTATTACGTGTAATTGAAAGTGAGTCATCACTTGGACATAACAGACATTTTGTCATAAAATTTATAGCAATGTTTGGTATTCGTCTCTCTCCTGAGAGTTTCTTGTATTCCATGTATTCATTTGTTTTGTGCTTTTCCACACGCTCAATTGAAAACCACGGCTTTTCAAGGCGGGGGGAATGTTGAGTCCTTGTCCCCGCCCCCCGTCGGTTCCAGGGGCGATTGGCGCCCCTCTTCTGGTTTTCCCCGGATTTGGGTGTCTTGGCAGTGTCGGCTGGTCACTTTCTCCCGCGGTCACCAACCGTAGGGATTCCCACATACCCTTTGTCTGTACCGCTATTCGAGGGTTCAGTAACCCTTTCCCATCCGGGCCTTCTGCCTTCGGCGTGGGTCTCGCTTGGGTTTTTCACTTTAGTGTTCGTCAAACTCCGGGAGCGTGTGGACGCGGACATGTGTCGCGCGCTTCGCCAGCAATCAAGCGGGAAATAAACGGAGTAGCACTCGAAGGTGCCATCGCCTTTTTTTTATTCGTCATAACCTGGGGCACACGGCCCCGCGCGCACAAAGTTACTTCGAGATAAAAACGGGAAAATCATTCAGGAAGTGAGTAAAGTTCTAAGAAGTGCTGTATTATATGATTATAAAAGAAAATATCCATTGCTAAGTATTTTTTATCTGTTTTAGATACCTTTTCGAGTGGCGAGACTGGTGGATGATGCAGTGCCCGTGTTGTTTCCGGGCTGCCTGGCATACTTGAGCAAGCCAAAAGTGAAGGCCAGGGAGTGCATTGTGAGAAAGGATGTGGCGATAAAGTGGCCTAAGGTAACTGACGGTGTAAACGACGCAGATTCTGTGAGAACAATTGATGTACCAGAAAGTTCTCCCCCATCAGTATTTGAAGACTTGTGCAATGTGTCTAAATCACTGGACCTTCCAAACGGATGGAATAAATTTATCCTTATCTCTGGCCCTAAAGTCATCGTGTTTGGGCATCATATTTCAAAGTTGACGGAATGCGGAAAGGTGGACCTTGTTCTGTTTAAAGATGTTAGTATCAGTGAAGATAGTCATATAACCTGCTCTATTTTAAGAAAGACTGTGCCGAATGAAGATTTAGACATTCCTAATCAGCCTCTCACGAGTACTTCAGAGGTGAGGACTATTATTTTGAAACTCCATAGCCTTCAAATCTGCAAGGGTCATGTGATGAGAGAAGGATTCTCGGAAGTGAGCAGCAAAGTGTGCTCCATAGACGCTGCAGGTCAGTGGAGGCACAAAAACTGCACCATGCAAATTAAGGATGGTGAATTGTGCAAACCGTGCCATCAAGTGAGGAGGACTATTCTTCAGAAATTCCTAAGAATGCAAAGAAAAACCTGTCTGTCTAAGGTGGTCTCCCCTCTGAGCCGGCACAGCCTCGATATTTTCAAGAGGAGATTAACAAATAATCGCCGCTCATTGTCAAGAGCTAAAGATCTTATTAATAAACTTCGCACAGAGGCCCATGAAGCCATGCAAAGGATGGAAGAAGAGTCGCTGATGGAAAAGCTCAGAGACAACCCAAATATTCCCTCCAACCAGCTGATTGCATTGAATGAAATAGCAAGAGCTTGCAAGGTTAGAAGAGCTAGTGGACGAAGGTACTCAGAGGAGTGGATGATGTTATGCATACTGATGCACATAACGTCCCCTTCAGGATATAGATTCATTCGCAGGAATGAAATCCTGCCCCTTCCTAGTGTGAGGACTGTTAGGAGGTACCTTCAGCTCATTGATACCTCTTGTGGGTTTGATCCAAGGTTTTTTGAATTGTTGAAATTACAGTTATCACGCATGCCAGAGGCCCAAAAAAATGGTGTACTCCTGTGGGATGAAATGTGTGTTAGGGAAAGCATTTCAGTATGCTCCCGTAACCTCACTTATGTGGGCCTTATGGACTTTGGTGATGAGGAACCCAGAGCAACAGAAGCATCACAGAAAGCCAATCATGCTTTGGTGCTGATGTTTCAGCCCCTAATTGACAAGTACACCCAACCTATAGCTGTATTTGCCTCATGAGGGGCGGTAAAAGGCGATACATTGGCAAAGTTAGCCCTAAAAGCTATCATCCTTCTGGAGAAAGCAGGAGCCAGAATTCATGGGTTTGTTTCCGTTGGGGCTGCTACTAACAGAAAAATGTGGACCTGCATGGGGATTAATGGCCAGTTGGGGAACATGAGAAATTTCTTTGTGCATCCACTGGATCCAAAGCGGAAAGTTTTTGCTTTTGCTGACACTCCACATTTGATCAAAAACATTCGAAACAGACTTCATAACAACAAAGTACTGAAGGTGAGTACTGTGATTACTTATAGTGCTGATTTGTGTCTTTGAAATGATATTTACCTCATTTATCGTTCTTATCTGAGGAGATTATAATTTTCCATTTTGGCTTTCATTTTCAAGAATTATCTGGTTTCACTAATCCAGTTTTTCGTTTTGACCTAGGTGAATCCAAATCAACCATCAGTTAGGTGGGACCACTTTATTATTTTGCACCAGGTTGATCGGGAGATTCCTGGAGAGTTAAAAGAGTATGCCCTAAGATCACAGAAAACCATGTGATTCTTAGTAATCTAATAAGATGAGAGTGAAACTGGCAACCCAGGTATGTTGAGCTGAAGGTGTCGTTGCAAACTTGTCAACATTACAATGTAAACAGAATCTGTATCATCTCTGGGGACACTCATGTACTGTTAATATTATTTTTATTATTATTTCATGTTGTTTCTCAAGTATACATTATAATGCCTCTGATGTTTATTTTGTCCATCTATTGGCAAGAGATTAGATGGATGAAGGAAATTTTAGTCTCAATATCAGTCAATTGAAGATTTTTATCGATACATCTATCTACATGATATTATTATTTTCAAAATACTTCAGAAATATTTTTAATATTGGCTTTATTTATTTTAAAAATACAGACTAAAGAAGTTTTCTGTTTCCATTCCAGATTTTTAGTAATTCTGTTGTCCAAGGTCTTAAATTTTATCAAAGGCATGGAGTTTCAGGGTTAAATGATATTGAAGGAACTCTATATTCTGCCAATGCATCAATGATATGTTTGACGCATTAAATACAAAAAGTGCTTCTGAGGCTGTGCAAGATTCTGCTGATTTCAAGGTGATTGTTTTACATTTTAAGTGCATTCGGTTGAAGTAAACATGTATTAAAAACTAGAGTAAGGCAAAAGACTCGTGAACCATATCTTCCTTTTAATTTCACCCCCAGGTTCTTCAAAATTGCAAATGCATCGTTATACGTTCATAGCTGAGTGGCTATTCCCATGGAAAAGAAGAAATACCCAAGAAATTGGCAATGAGGATGGGATCTCATGGGATAATCAAGATTAGCATGCAGAATAAATACATTTTATCGGTGAATTGGAGATGTGAATTTCTTACGCCACGTGGCCCGTCTCGTGGCCGTGTAGTCGTACGTGTGCAATCCCTTGCGTTATCTAGTTACTTTTGTCTGTTTGGCGTTGCTTAATTACCGTAACTATCTGACTGATCGGCGTTGCTAATGTTTTTTTGCTGATTTCACTTTTTGCCTGACTGGCGTGGTGAGTCTTTGCCAATTATATTGCTCTGCTTTTTGTATACCTATTGCTATTTTATTTGAGTTTTATGAATTACTTGTGTTTTTTTGCACGGTATGGGTTTGTTCTTTGCCAAGCGTGAATTGTTGATGTGAACTTACAATGATATTTTATCCGAGTGTCATCTGAGTGTGACGCTAACTTTCTAACTTGCCTGTTTCGTGTACTTTTTGGCTATCTTCAGGTGTGAAATTTAACTATATAGTGCTGTTTTGTATAGATCCACGATTTTGTGATTTTCCGCGCTAAAATCGTAATTGACTGTAATCTTCAAAATGGCTCCTCCTCAGGTTGATGGCGGCTTCGGGACCGCATGCACTCCTCTAACGATCATGTGCATGGTTCCTTTCGAGGACTTCACGGAGATTTCGAGGACTTCAAAAATCAATTAATGTTATTCTTAAAAGCGCACGTGGTTTCACCCAGCCAAAAACGAGCCGTTTTTTTCTGCACCGGAGCTCATACTTTTGCTATTGCTAACAAACGTTGTGATCCCGAACGTCCAGGCATGAAAAGCTTTGATGAACTTGTTTCTACTATGTCCAGTCATTTTATTCCGAATGCGTGTGTTTGGGTCGAGAGAGACAAATTTGACGCTCCTGTCCAGGGACCAGAGGAGCCATTTAAGGACTTTTTCGCAGATCTCCGTCAACTGGCCGATAATTGCAAATTCGAGGACCTTGATCCAGTCTTATTCCGGCAAGTGCTAGGAGGGATGAGGAATTTGGGTCTCAAAGAACAGCTTTTTTCACTGAAATACGAGGACTTAACTCTCAAGGTTGCCGTTAACCGAGCGACCGCTTCAGAACAGGCTAGGCAGTATATTAGCCAATAATATAGTGTCTCCAGAGGCGAGTCGGGCATGCATTTCCTTTAAATCCTAGTGCGCGTATGAAGGCGAACTGTCTTCCTCTAACGGCTCGTCAATATTCCGAGACTCGGTCTCACGGGCCCAATAGTGATTAAACTAAGGGGCAGGGTTTTTATCGTTGTGGGGCCCCAGTGATACACGATTGTCCCTTAAAAACGAGGTGTGCCATTATTGTAAGAAGAAGTGCCACATTGCAAAAGTGTCTCCCAAAGCGACAGGCGCGATGGACCGACCCTGAGACGGCCAATCCTCCGCCATATAGAGCTGGGACGTCACTGCCACAGCGGAGCTCAGCATCCCATGGGGGTCATCGCGAACCATCCTTGCGGCCCGATGGTCGCTATGACTACCAGAGAAAAGGACGTGTTCTGGTGCCAACTCATGACCAACTCACCACTGCAGAATCCGGGCAAGAATCTCTTAATTCCTTGCTCTTTTAGACCCCTTCTTCTGTGGCACCTTTCCTTCTCAAGGTTTGGGTAGAATTAGACGATGTTCCTGTGTTAATGGAAGTAGACAGCGCACAATGTCATAAATGTCCCTTTTCGCAGGACCCATTTGGGACAGGGGCTTGGACCGTGACCTCTTCGGTGCATCTTTTAGCACGTGCGTGCGGGTAGGGGGGCAAAAGGAATAAAAAACAATCCCAGGCGGTGTCTTTCTAGAAGGATGCATGGTCCACACGAAGACTACCCACTTTTTTGGTAAAAGGACGTAAATACGAAGTATGTTTCCCGAACGTTCGCAACAAAAATAACTTGAACGCTACTACACGTACAATTATCCACTCGCTCGATACAATATTCTCACCATTTTCGACCATGGAGAGTCTGTGGAGGTTAGTGACAATGTGTACAGCATAAACGTGGCGAATACGAAGCTTTAGGGTTCATTCCACGTGAGCAATGCAAGCGAGTCTCGGCATTTCCAGCCCCGGCGCCCGGAGTCGGACCCCGGACGCGCGGTCGGAAAATCATATGTATTTTTCGGCGTCGCAAACTTATTTTTTATTTCTCTTCAGTTTCGTATTCAAAAGTCTTCAACAAACGCTCTGATATAAGTCACTTGACAGGTCTCTCCCTAAAATGCTAGATATTCTCTACTTTATGTGAAATTTTGTCCAAAAACAGCTTCCGCCATTTTGTAACGTAATAGCACACAAATGTTATAAACAATCTTCGAAACTAAAGCATAGTAGAGACAAAGCATAGTGTTAATAGATTATACCATTTTCTATTCGATCAAATTCCTCCCACAACGACACCATCAACATAACTTTGAAGATATTCGGAGAAAAAGGAAGTCGGGAGTTTTTTGGAAATTTGGTCATCTTTGAGCCCCTGTATCTATCTAACGGTTTAGAATCATGGCAAATGACGTACTATTCCTAAATCAGCAATCTTTTGTGAGTATATGTGCGAAGTTTCAAGACCATATCTCAGAAAAAGCGATTTTTGAATTTTGTCCAAAAATTTCCGGTTTCCGACCACTGTGCAGCGGTGCTGGCCTTACCATCCGTGGCAGTTCACTCTATGAGGCGACGTTTTCACACAAGGAACTTTTTCCATGCTCCATGACATTTTCCACTTGGTCAGATTATAAATTGAATTTGTTGAGGCAGTGTAAAATTAAGGCATATTACCGTGGGAAATGCGAGAGACTAGCAGTATTGGTTGCCTCAAGGCCTGGACCACCTTTATTAGGTCGCTCTTGGTTCGTACCAATGGGGATCAACGTCGAAGGAGTGAAATGTAAAACGTATTTCAATTGCCTGCTGAGATACCTAATTTCACTGATGTGTTCTCCCCAGGGTTAGGTGAATATTTAGGCCCACCTGCTCATATTTACATCAAACCTAATGTTAAACCAGTTTTTAAAAAGGCTAGGCCAGTGCCACAGTGCTATCCTATCAAACGTCAGCGCGGAATTAGATTGTGGCGATACTCCGCCACAACTGCCACGTTGGCTCGATGGATTCGCTCTCGTCTCCCGTGCTGGTGGCCCGTGTTCGGGTGTGCCGAAACATATTATTACGTTTTTTCTCGGACACTTCTAGATTGTTCCCTAGAGTTCTGGTGTGGCCTTATAGACGATTCCTTCGTCTTCTCCACCTGTATATAAGTCGCTTCTCCTGCCATTCACGCCAGTCTTGTACGAAGAGTACTCTAATAAACATCTATTCTCAAGAAGAAAACGAGTATCATTCCACGCTGCCGACGCTACAAGATAAAATGGTAACTGATGGTATTGTGGTACCAGTGAATGTTTCTGAATGGGCCACCCCAATCGTTTTGTTCCAAAAGAGGGACGGCTCTCTTAAAATATGTGGTAATTATTCATCCGCCGTCAATCTGAACTGTCTGAGGGACATATATCCATTGCCTAAAATTGATGATGTACTCGCCAAACCGGCTGCTGGACGGTTCTTCGCCAGGCTGAACTTATCCTTGCTTTTCTTCAAATGTCTGTGGATTCTGAGACCGCTGAGGTCTCTCAATGGACTCTGACTCTCAATACCCGCAAGAGGTTATTTCAGGTTCGCAGACTCAGTCAGAGTCTCATTGCTGCGCCCGGAATATTCCAGCGGACGATGGAATCCATTCTGAGCGGGCTCGATGGAGTCCTTGCCTACTTGATAACATCCTGGTCCAAGCCCCGACGATGGAAACGTTATAGGATCGTGTGAGGAAGGCCCTCGCCAGAATTGCAGCTGCATGCCTGCGTCTTCCGCTGGAAAAATGTGAATTTGGTGTTCCCAGCCTCGAGTATGTTGGCTACCACGTAAGCGCCGAAGGGGTCACCCCAACGAAAGGTAAAGTTGAGGCCATCTTGAAGGCTCCCACACTGTCTGACATTGATACGTTGAGAATGTACTTGGGATTCATAAACTACTATGATAGATTTTGCCCAAACAGCCACGCATTTTCATGCATTGTACGACCGCCTCAAGGAAGGTACTCCCTGGAAGTGGTCTAATGAACATGATAAGTTCATCGAATGTGTGAAGGATGTGGTAAACAATGCAGTACTTGTAAATTTCTCTCCCAAACTCCCTACTGTTCTCGCTTGTGATGCTCCCATTGTGGTCTAGGAGCAGTGTTGTCGCCCATCATGCCTGATGGAAGTGAACGTCCTGTTGCTTTTGGGCCTCGTACTCTTACTCCAGCGAAAGAAACTACTCTCACGTTGACAATACTAGGCTTGGTCACCCTAACATCCAAACAATGAACAAAATAGACGTGCTGTCAGAACTTTGCTCAAAGAGGGGCACAGGAGAAGAATGCTGCGAAGCGTGCATAGTGGGAAAAATGACGAGAAAGAAATTTCCCAGTAGTAGTGATGCAGAGGACCTAGGGGTCCTGCACAGGGTCCATTCGGACATAATGGGTCCTATCAATCCAAGATCAACCTTCATTTACGAGTGCTCGAGATTTGTGGCTAGTGTAGCAATAGTGAAGAAAAGTGAAGCTCTAGACCACTTCATTCGCATTAAGAATAGATGGGAGAAAATCCATGGGAGAAGGATAAAGGAGTTCCAAACAGACAGGGGGACAGAATACATGTCAAGTAACTTTCAGCGGCTCTTGGAAGAGAATGGCATTATGCACAGGAAGTCTGTTGAATATGCTCCTCAACCGAAAGAATGAATTAAATCCTGCGTGATACCATGAGATGTCTACTGTTTCAATCTGGACTTCCCCTCCGATTTTCGGCCGAAGCTCTTCAAACATGCTGCTACCTTAGGAACCGATGCCCATCAAGAGCCATACAGTTCGCTGCACCCCTGGAGAAATGGTGTTGGAGTGAAACTTGGAAGAAGAGACCTGGAGCACATCCGCACGTTTGGCTGCCAGGTATGGGCTTGCCCTAAAGAGAAGCAAGGGGGAAAATTTGCAGCCAAGGCAGTGGAGAGCATACTCCTAGGTTACGACGAAGGCACAAAGGGCTACAGACTCTGGAGCGTGTCGGCGGGACGTGTCCTCAACAGCCGGGATGTCATCTTTCGTGAATACCGCTTCCCATTCAAGGAGAAGGAGACCCATGCTGCAGTCCGCCCAACCCACCAGGAGATGGCATACTTCTTTGACGAGGCAGTGGATCATCCAAGAGAGGATGGTTTTCTCTGCCGTATGAGGACCAGGGTGACCGCCATCCAGGAGAGGATTGCCTTGGGCCAGTACAGCCACCACCACCCGGGAGCAAGGGTGGCCCAGGAGAGGATGACCTTGAGGCAGACTTGTATCCACCAGATGCAGCGCAGGAGATGCCTGCACCAGGAGAGGCAGTTCCACGCAGGTCTATATCGTCTAAGGAAAGGTATTGAGTATTCATGTTGCAAACTAGTTCATTGCAAAAACCTTAGTGACGTTACAAAGACAGCAGAGGAAGAATTCCAAGGGCCTGAAGCTGACCAGTGGAGACAAGCTATGGAAGCAGAATTTGATAACATGCAGCAGCAAGAAACGTGGGAGATTGTGAAGCGACCTATAGATCGCAGTGTAATTGTAAGTGGGTTTTTGTAAAGAAAAGGGATCAGGAAGGGAATGTGGTGAAGTTTAAAGCAAGGTTAGTAGCCCAAGGCTTTAGCCAAATCCATGGCATTGATTACACTGAAACCTTTAGCCCAGTTGTACATAAGAAAACTATTAGAGTTCTCATGGTTATCGCTACTGAGAATGATTGGCAAATGAAACAATATGATGTAGTAGGAGCATATTTAAATAGCCCCCTAGAAGTTACTGTATTCATGGAGCAGGCACCATGCATGAGCAAATCAGGTATTGATCCTGATAAGTTTGTGTACAAATTATTAAAAAGTCTTTATGGTCTTAAACAAGCAGGTAGAAATTGGAAGTTTTTTGAAATATTGTTTATTGAAGACTGGACTGAATAAGTGTAAGACTGACTCTTGTGTGTATTTTTCAGAATCAGTTATTGTTGGAGTGTACGTCGATGACTTTCTTGTTATAAGCTTACTTAAGGAGATTGGACAATTTAAGGTAAAAATACAACAATACATGGAGATAAAGATCTAGGATTGTCTGACCTATCGTCTTTAAAATGTATTAAAAATAATGAAAATGGATTGATTGTTAGTCAAGAAAGGTATATCACAGACATACTCCATGAGTTTGGTATGGATGCTTGTAAGGGAGTAAGCATGCCACTGGAAGTGGGAAGTATCATGAGAGGAAGATGTGCTGATGAGAATGTATTTGATAAGACATTGTATCGCAAGGCAATGGTATGCTTATTGTATCTTGCTGGAGGGACAAGACCAGACATTCCCAATGCTATTTGTAGGTTGAGTCAATACTGTGAGTGCCCAACGAAACAAGATTGGAAAAATGTTCAGCATGTGGTTAGATATTTGTCAAAGACAAGTGATCATTCATTGCATTATCATAAGACTTGTGATCAGATCAAAGTGTACTCAGATGCAGATTGGGGAAATGATAAGAGATGATGGTAAAACTTTTACTGGCTATCATCATTTTCGCAGGAGGTCCCATTATTTGGAAGAGCAAGAAGCATAATTGTGTTGCCTCTTCATCTACGCAAGCTGAGTACGCGGCAATGTATCATACTGTTACTGAGGTTCAATGGTCCACTTCCTTTTTACAGGAAATAGGTCAAGCAAAATTTTGTCAATGCACTGTAGAAATTATGGTTCATTATTTCAGATTGCAGCAAACATTTTAGGATTAAGTTTTTCTATGTAAAGGAAACAGTTGAGAATGGTGAGGCTGTAATTAAATATGTTAACACAGATGAAAATATTTCTGATCTATTAACTAAACCTCTTACAGGTATTAAAACCAAACGGTTTTGCATAGCTCTTAGTGTGTGTTTTTAATTTTTGCTAATTTGAATAGCGTTTTTTTGTCATTTATGATTTTTGGAGGTTGTTTGACTTGTTAGTTTAGCATTGAAGTTGATTTGTTTTATTTTGAGGAGAGGTGTTAATGGGAAAGTATCCTTTAATAACAAAATGTAAATAATGTTGGCGGCTTCAAATATCATGTCATTTGTTTTTATATCCTTTGTGTAGCAATAGGTGACGTGGTGGGTTGTTTCGCTAATAAAGGTGTAGTAGCGTGTTCACCGTTAATGGAGTCAGTTTTCTTTTAAATGACGCACTTTCTTCTTTCTTTCACTTTCTGAAAAACTTTCACTAATCTGAAAAATCGAACCCGACACTTTTACTGTCACAGGTCCTCCAGTGCGTCATTGGGAGCAGAGTGTGTTCCGGCGATGCAGAAGTCCAGAAGGTCCTCAGAGGACCAGTTGGCTCCCTATCAGTCATGGGTGGCTGTCTTCTCGTTGGTTCCAGAGTAGTGGTGTGTAGCGGTGTAGCATACGGCGCGTTGTAGCGGTGTAGTAGACGGTGCAGCTGCGCTTAACGCATACACCTGTTCCCCCAGCTCCCTGCCAGGGGGCGGCGTGCGGGCGCAGAGGGGGTGTCACGTGATGGGCAGAGGGGAAGAGAGGAGAAAGCTGGCCAGCTGTAGACGTCGTCTCACGTGCAGACATCTTGTCGATATTATTACTCACGTTTCCTTAAGTTCTGTACCTTGCGCTATTAATAAACCATAATTGTTCGTTCTTAATCTTGGCGGAAGTTATTTATCGTGTGCGCGATTACGCACCATATTGGTGACCCCGACGTGATTTTGGTGTGATCATTCCTCTTCACCAAAACATTTCATTTCCGCCATGAGCGAAGTAGGAACCTCATGCTGAGCAAGTGTCGAGTTTTATACTTTTCGCCATCCGCATTCCCAGGCCGAAAATTTACTTTCGGTGTGCGTTATTTGTACTATTTCTTATTGTGCATGCTCTATTTCTTATATATTAACGAATATATCACTCGCGACGTGTGATATATTCGTTATTTTTTGCCGGATTGACAAATTCCTTGGGCACAGCTTGCTCCAAGCCCTTGTGACAAGCTCTGCAAACTTTGCTTTCGTGTGGATAAACCATAGTACTTTTTCGTTTTGATAGATTTTAACTGTTAGCATCATGTTTGGTGAAAATACAGGATCACGTTTGCCCATGCGACCTCAGCCATTTTGCTCGGAGAAGCCAGAGCTATGGTTTGCGCATCTCGAGGGACAATTCACAATAGCCCAAATTACGGACGATAGCATAAAGTTCTGGTTAGTAGCTATTAGTCTAGATACGCGATTCGCAAATGAAGTGGAAGATGTAATAACAAATCCACCGGTAAATGACAAGTATAAGCGCCTGAAAAAAGTTGATTCGGCGGCAGTCTGTGTTCGAGCACCAGCGAATCAAACACCTTTTGGAGCACGATGAGATCGGTGATAGGAAACCAACGGCATTTCTTCGGCATCTCCGTTTCCTGGCCGGTAATTCCGTCCCTGACGATCTTCTGCTGACCATTTGGTTGGACGGCTGCCGCGGAATGGCCAGGCCATCCTTGTAACGCAAACGAGTATGAATTTGGCTGACCTCGCCGCCCTCGCGGACAAGATTACCGAGGTAACCCTCGTTCCACGCAAATCCGTTTTCTGTCGCTAGTGATCCGTTTATTGCACTCTCATGCACAAAATTGAGAATTTATCGCGGCAGGTCGCGGAATTGACACTAGATCGTAATCCGATTTCGCGGTCCCACAGTCCTGCCAACCGGCACCGCCAACGAAGCCAGTCCATGCATCCTTCGCAGTAGCAGAACGGGGTCTGCTGGTACCACCGCCGCGGCGGTGCAGCGTTTCGGCGACAAGACTACGAAGTGTACGCGTCCCTGTTCATACGAGACGGGAAACGACAATAGCAGTCACTAATGGCGGCAGGTGACTGCATCTTCGGAGTTAACCGCCTCTTCATCGTTGACGCTAACTCCCGCATTCGATTCCTCGTGGACACGGGGATGAGGTTTGTTTTTCCAGAGGCGCACCTAAAGGAGCGGAGGCCAGTCGGATTTCCAGCTCTTCGCCGCGAAAAATTAGTTAATTAAGATTATGGGTTCTTAACATTGTGCCAGTCTTTGGGCCTCAGTCGTGATTTACGAATGGAGGTTTGTGGTAGCGGATGTTGCTCACGCGATTATCGGATAGGATTTTCTTCGTCATTTTGGTCTGCTAGTGGACGTGCGTCGAAGCCGATTGATTGACAGTGTTACCACACTTAGTGTTGCAGGGATCGTGTCCCCATGCTCGGGCAACCGGTAGTTTCCAAAACAGACTTGGGTCGGGCTTTTAATCAGATTCCGGTGAACGAGGATGATATACAGGAAACCGCTATCAGTATCTATGAGTTTCGGCCTAAGAAACGCTGCGCAAACTCTTCAGTGGTTCATCGATGAGGTGTTAAAGGGTCTGTCCTGCTATGCTTATATTGATGACATTTTAGTTGCCTCAGCCGACAAAGTGGAGCATGAGTGCCATTTGCGTGTGTTGTTTAGTCGCTTATGTGATTACGGCGCGAAGTGGTGTAGGTTTCAGTGTTGTTGAAGTGCAGTTCCTTGGGTGTTCCTTTTCCAAGGATGGAACTGTCTCCACTTTCCCCTACCAGAGAAAGTGGAGAGAGTAGAAAAGTTCGCCCGTTCAACTACCACTCGGGCAATGCGGCAGTTTTTGGGGATTGTGGCGGACATCCGAGTACAAAGTTCCAACACTCGGGTCCTCCACCTGGCCGAAGTCTCAGCCAGAGGGTCCCTGGCGCGGCCGCCAGGGCACACAGGGACAGGAGACCCTAGCACCCTATAAAAAGCGCCACCTACGCGAGAGAGACCGCGAAAAGGAGCGATCGTGCGACAACCGGACGAAAGCCTTCCTTCGCCCTCCGCTGTTCACTCGCCCTCTGTAGCGATGGAACCCTTTAATAAACGTGGTCCGCTGTATTCAGCATTTTGATTTGAAGTGTGGTAAAACCATCAATTCCTCTAGGTCAACCCCTTCAGTGGTGACCCAGCGTCGTGATTAATTATCACGAAAAAGTTTTTTTGTGGGCCATGTTAGCACCCACGCCATCCCAATTACCGTTAAGATAACCACGCCGCCGGCATCTGCGAAATCCGTCGACATCTTCACACAGTTTATCTTTTCTCGTGGAATATCATTCCAGTGTATCTATTCAGTGTTCATTTATTCGTGTGTAAATATCGTTACAAAATGGCTGATCCCGCGTCCGTCGCAAACCAGCGTGGACCGCATTGCACTGCGAGCACCACCATTTTGGACGGAGGAACTTTCCCTCTTATTTTCCCAGCTCGAGGTACAGTTTAACGTAGCTGGAATTAAGGAGGACGAAACATAATTTTGATTTGTGGTGTCGCAGCTGGAGCACCGTTATGCTCAAGAGGTTAAGGACATAATATCGTGCCCCCTGCCACCGATAAGTACGACGCCCTCAAAGGGGAGTTAATCAGAAGACTGTCTGCTTCGCATGAACACAAACTAAAGCTCCTCTTGGAGCACAAGAAGATGGGGGATACGAAACCTTCCCAGTTTTTACGGGACCTAAAGGATTTGGCCGGTACTTCAACCACGGACGATTTTTTTAGATCGCAGTGGCTTTCGCGCCTCCCTCGCCATTTGCACGCCATCCTGGCAGCACACGATGCCCCAGACTTAAACGCCCTCGCATCCTTAGCGGATCGCATCAACGAGGTGGTTCTCCATGCGTCGGCTTCCTATGCCCCCAATTAGAGTGAGGGTTCCCCCAGTGTAAGTGAGGTTGCCCCCGGCCCCCAACAATACAGGTTGCTCAGCTTCCTGATTGCCAGGATGGACGAGCTCACCCGGCAGGTCGGCGCCCTTTCAGTCGCCCATCCGTATCGCCGGCAAATATCCCGCTCCCGGCCCCAAAACTACCCCGGCAGTTCCCGCCCCACGTCGCCAGGCCCCCAGGAATCCTGTCTCTGTTGGTACTAGTGATGAGCGATATATCGCTAACTGTGATTGAATCACTGATACTGAAAAGTAACAGTCGCAACCTGTGATTCAATTTCGGCGTAAGCTGTGATTTGTGATTAGGAGTGATCTGCGATCTTTGGGGTTGCCGCTAACAGCTGCCGCGCGTACCGCTATGCGATTGAGAATAATGCGATTGAGAATTGTGAAAACTGATTAGCCTGTGATTCTGTCAACTGCCAACGTTCAAAATGGAGAAAATGAGGAAAACCAGTGAAATTTGGAACTTTTTTACCGTTGTCAATGGAGAGATTGCATCTTGCAATTTATGCAAACAAAAGCTTTCCTATAGAACATCGATGACCAATTTAAAGAAACATATTAGGTCAAAACATCCCACTGTGATGCTGCCTCCTACTGCAAGACTTGCTTGCATAACTGGGGTGCTTATACATGTTTACTTGATATCTGCAGATAATACGAAATTGTTGCTTAAACTTCTCTAGTGTCTTTTGAATCCGGTCATTTGCCGTTATGTAGTAGTTAATATTTATTTTGTTTTTGGTTATTCTTCCTGTGATTTCCCGAAGAAAAGGCTGGGCTGGAAATGACCTTTATTACAGTAAAAGTCAATATTCCTTAGACTTTAGATATATAGTGAAATTCCTCGTAACTTTAAAGTAATGTTTTGCAAATTGGTAGTTTTGGGAAAGTCCCGACGATATATATGATCTTCCCCAAACTAAATATATATTTCCAGCTAGCTGTTGCATATATTCCGGATTTGTATATTTAGGCAGTTTGAAGAAGTGGAAACTCACTCATTCGATCTTGGCATACTTTTCAGAATTTTGCACTGGCATCGGAACCCGACTCGCCGACTGAGGAAGCAACGGTAACTGATAACAGATCTGAAATTAGTGTATCATCTTTACGTCAGCTATCAGAAACCGTTGCCGAAGGCCCTTCAACCTCTACGGGAAAACGACCTCAGCAACGCCAAATGACTATTCCATTCGCCCCAAAAAACCTTTCCTTCAAAAGAAAAAAAACTCATCGACCAAAAGTTATTGGGACTATTTATAAAATATCTACAGCCATTTAGTATGGTTGAGGACAAAGGGTTTAAGGTTTTAATGGAAGTGGCATTTCAAAACTATGAAATTCCAAGCAGGCATCGTTTGTCGAATACACTAATTCCTGCAATGTATGAAGAATGCGCTTATTGCGTGCGAAAAATCCTCAGCGAATCAAAAAGTGTGTTTAACCACAGACTGTTGGTCATCAGCGAGCTCTAAAGGGTATATAGCTGTTACCGTGCATTTTTTGAACAAGAACTTCCAACTGATTTCCGTGCTGTTGGAGTGTGCAGAAATGATCGTTCAGCACACTAGCAAAAATTTGGCTGAAGAAATTTCGAGAATTACCTCGTTTTGGGAGGTAGATGGCAAAGTTATTTTGGCCGTTTCCGACAATGCCGCGAACATCAAAGCGGCAATAACGAAAGAGTTGTCCTGGAAACACCTAGGTTGCTTTGCGAATAGTATCAACTTAGTTGTCCACGAAGGACTGAAAAATACAGAAATAATTTCCCTAATTGACAAGATTAAAATCATTGTGAAGCATTTTCGGAGTCATATTACGTCGAATGCGTTGTTGATGAGAACGCAAGAAAAATCGTGGAGAGCAACCACGACTTATTCAAGACGTCTCGACGATATGGAATTCTACGTTCTACATGATACAGAGGTTTGTTCAGCTGGAGATGACAATAAGGAGCACAATTGGGTTGACCGATTGGGATTTGCCAATTTTAAGCACAGAAGAATGGAAAATTAGTAATCAATTAGTTTCTGTGTTAAAGCCCTTTGAGGGTGTCACTAAAACGATTAGCGGTGAAAACTATCTCACAGCATCAATGGTGATTCCCCTCGTCAATGGGCTGCAGGCTGTTTGCCAGAGCTTGATGAAAAGACATTTTACTCCACCAATCTTAAATGTAGTTTCGACCTTAAAAAATGCTTTGACAACGAGATTTGGAAACGTGGAGTGCAGTAATACCCTTGCCGTATGCACGTTTCTGGATCCAAGGTTCAAACATATAGCATTTTCAGGTCAAAATTCCGCTGACCATGCTAAATCACTGGTCACCAGTGCCTTGGCCACAATGTTGGCTAAGAATGGAAGAAATACGGGCCAGGATATTGTTGAGGCAGAACCGAACCCGGTGTACTCGGGTATTCTCGAATCAAATGACGATGACCTAGAGGTCTGGCATGCCCTCGACAGGGAGGTAGCTACAGCCCTCCCCACAGGAACTCCATCCTCCAGAGCAATGGCTGAAATCCAGCGATATCTGGATGAGGAAATTTTATCCAGAAGTGAGGACCCATTAACGTGGTGGAAAAGCCATGAATGTGCTTTTCCACGTCTGTCTGCCCTGGCTCAGGAAAAACTATGCGCTGTAGCGAGTTCTGTTGCCTGCGAAAGAATATTTTCCAAAGCCGGTTTCATCATTAATGACCGAAGAAATAGGTTAAGTGATGATAAAGCCAACGCCATTCTCTTTTTAAATGCGAATTCCAAATACATGGAAAAAGAGTGACGTTGGCTTTTGGCATGTTTTCCTCCTTAATTTTTATTATTTCTTTATTAATTTATGATTTTACGTGAGAAACGTAAATCTTCTAGTCCCAAACCAAAAGTAACTTTTATTTATATGCCAAAGTTTTGTGCAATTTCTTATAATTTTTATACGTTTCCAGTAGAGCCTCTAAATGTGAATGTTAAATTCTTTGTAACGTGTGAGGCACACTTGAAAACACATGTGAAAGATGTTTATCATTTCATTTCAAGTTAAAATTTGAGGAGAAGAGTTAACATTTATTTATAAATATATTATATATGGGTCATTCCACCCAAATTCGACCAGGTGATTGCCCTTGGGGTAATCGATTTCGACCAAATTTGGCAGATCGTCTTCACTTGATTACAAAACAAAAACCCCAAAGCCATTTTGTAATACATGCAACGGTTTACGAGATATTACAATGTTGTAAAACTAGAATTTTACAAAAGCGTCTTCGCGTTTGACGGCATATCTCCGGAAATAAGGAAGATAAAAATACATGCAATGACTCATTTTGAAGGTCTTGAATTGAAAAAGATAATTATTAGATTCTTTTATAAAATTTAAACAATTAAATAAAGTTTATAACAAATTCAATTTTTCAAATCGATTTTTGACGATGTAGCTATGCCTTCGATTTTCCTCATTTTTTTTATATGTTGTAGATACAACCCTTCTCTACAAGCTTAAAAAATTTGGTAGGGGTAATATTTCATTTAAGAAAGAAAAAAAAAATTGAGTGAAGGCGTAACGCTGGCCTCCCGCCGCGGCGGCGTCCGGCTCTCGCGCCGAACTTTCAGTAGTCGGTTCTCCAGATCTCATCAGCGCGCTTCCTTTGCTATCCTCTTTTCGCCAATTTTAACTGCATACCGACCCCTTGATTCTCTTTACCCTTGTCATTCGCCATTTGCTTCCCACTGAAGTGACCGCCGCTTTAGAATCCAGGATTAGCGACAACATGCTTAACAGCGGGGGCGACCATGGGCCCACCAGCGGCCGTGCTCGGAGGACAATAGACAAACCTCGCTCCGTCTTAGACCTCCAATGCTACTTTCCTCTCTTCCCCTATCCCATTTTCCTCGCATACCCTTTATTATGTTCTGAGAAACATCTTTGTAAGTATTGCTCCCAGTAGCCGTCGCCCACCCTCACACATTCACATATTAACCCCTGGTAAAAAACAACGGTAAATACGGGTAGCCACCCATGAAAATGTTTTTTCCCTCACAACCTATCTCATTTGCAAGCAATTCGTCAGTTGTCGCCTGTCCTCCGTCAGTTACATTACAAAACACTCCTTGGTCTCGCTTTTCAAGTGCGCGCGTTTCAGTGCGAGTAAATGTTCTTCGGACTGTAGCCGTTGATTATGAAGTGTTCCGTTGGTGATGCGTTAAACGAGAAATGTTCGAGTGATACAGTATTGAGAAGTTTTCGCAGCTATTCTACTCGTGAAATTGAGTTAATCAAATTGAGAAGTGGTGTGGATGCTGTCCTCAGTGTGTGCAACCGTCATTGTAAGGATTATTTACTGTTCTACGAGGTTCGTCAAAAGCAGTGCTGCAATCCCTTGAATTTGCACAGAAACATTCGCTCGATTAAATTGTGGACAATTACAAGGGAGTTCCAAGATTCCTATCATGACTTAGTGCCTGTTGTAATAGAGGGTAGAAAACTCTGTGTTCAATGTAAAGTGGGTGTGAAAAAATTGATCAAGCCAGAAAATGTTGCCGAAAAGAACAGTTCAGGTTGCTCTCAACATGAGCCAGAAAGTCAGTCTGAGCAAGCGACAAATGACGATTATCTGAGTAGGGTTTATGGTGCAGCAGGACCTTCAACCAGTGCTACATTCACCATTAAATCTCAAGGTTCTCAGTCAGAGTCATCAGTTAGTTCCATGAAAGATAGCGGGACTGATGAAACAAATGGAAGTCAGTACACTCCAGGAAAAGAAATTCGCTTGGGAAAACTGAACGAGACCTTAAAATCCCTGGATCAAACACCTATAACAACGAAAAAATTGCACAGATCAAGAAAATATCCGGCGAAGAAATTAAAAGTAGCCACCTCTGCTTTGAGATTATCTCTTCAAAGGGTTACTGGTGGGATGGTGGACATTCAAGAAGATATCCCTGAACAAGAAGATCACTTCCACCAAGCTGGCAAGGAAATGATTATGCAGCTGAAGAATAAGTTCCTCAACGCTACGAAAATTAGTGACAAAATTTTAATCTTATCTGTCCTACCTAAATCTTGGAGTGTTTCAAAGATAAAGCAGGAGTTTCACACATCGACGTATTTGGTTAAAAAGATGAAAAAATACGTATCTGAGCAAGGAATTCTATGTTCTGCGAACGCGAGACGAAGCAAATACCTCTCAAATGATACTAAACTGAAGGTGATAGAGTTCTACCGTGAACCAGATATTAGTAGAGAAATGGCGGGTAAAAAAGAGTGTAAGAGTGTGAAGGAGGGAAATTTGCGTGTAGTTAAGCAGAAAAGGTTAATTCTTTGTAATTTGAGGGAAGCCTATGAAGCTTTTAAAGAGAAAAATCCTTATTTAAAGATTGGTTTCTCCAAATTTGCGGATTTGAGGCCTCCTGAGTGCGTGTTGGCTGGTGAACCTGGCACTCACACCACATGCGTCTGCATGATCCACCAGAATTACAAGTTGCAATACCTCGGGGCTGGATTAGAGCAAATAAAATCGGATAACGGAGAAAAATTGTTCAAAACCTATCGGGATTGCCTGAAATTCTCACTCTGTCGCCCTCCGTCAGAAATGTGCGTTATGGGTGAGTGCTCAGATACACTACCGCGAGAAGAGGACGAAAACGGTGATGACGTCGTCAGAAAATGTGGGAGTACAGACAGTATGACAACAATTATTTCAGAGTACTTCAGGGAAAACTGTATGGATGAAGTTCGTTTCAAGCAATGGACTCATGAAAATCGTTTTACATTAACTACACAGGTCAAGGACGTAGATAGTTTTTGTGAGGCTTTCGCTGAGAATACCACCAAAGTAAGAAGGCATGACTACATCGCTCGCATGCAAACTGCATTTTATTTGAAAGTCAGAGACAATCTGAAATTGCGAGAAGTTGTCGTTGTGGCCGATTTTTCCGAGAATTTTTCATTTCTTCACCAAGATGCAGTGCAAGGGGTCCATTGGTGTAACGATCAGGCTACAGTACATCCATTTGCATGTTACAGCAGAAATACCAGCGATGAAGTCACACCTTTCAGTTTGGTTATTATTTCAGACTGTATGGAACATAACGTGAGTGCATTCTATACGTTTCAAGGGAAATTGATAACTTTTCTTCGAAGAAGGGATCAATATCTAAGTAAAATAATTTACTTTTCCGACGGTGCTGTGGCTCAATATAAGAACCGCTACAGCATGCTGAATCTATTACATCACCAAGAGGATTTCGGAGTTGATGCTGAATGGCATTTCTATGCAACATCGCACGGAAAGGGCCCGAGTGACGGACTAGGAGGGACGCTGAAACGATTAGCAACACGTGCCAGTCTGCAGCGCCCGTATGGTGAACACATACAGACTCCTGAGGAGCTATACAAATGGGCAAAATCAAACGTGAAAGGGATGGACTTTGAGTTTGTAACCAACGAGCAAGTGAACGAGGAAAAGAAGAAGCTGGTGAGAAGATTCCGGGAGGCACCTGCTGTGGAAGGTATACGATCTTTCCATGCGGCTATTCCACAATCCAGAAAAGACTTATTATTGAAAAGTCTCTCCCAAGCATCCGAGGGAATTACTTTCCACTTCTCTGATGCTGATTTGGTGTGTTTGGAGGAGAGTACAGATGTTTTACAAGGTCCAGTGAGAAGGTGAGTACATTTCGCACCCGGAATTGACTAGGCAATATTAATTCCATGGCTAAATCTAACTTTCATCTTTTAGGTCTGCAGCTAAGAAGAAATCACCCTCGGTGATTTAAACAGCCAGCACAGCAATGTTTCATCAGAGAAAACAAAAGGATACATGAGTTTCCGGCCATTTAAGCAGCTCTAATTAATCCTGCAATTGTTTTCTAAGCACTTGCTTTAAATAACTAAAGGGAAAAATGATGGAACGATATGCATACAAGCTAAATACTCTAACTTAAATAATGTATGCTTACTTTCAATTTCAATTAAAATTTAATTTAATTTAAAGGAAAAATCAGTAACTATGGTTATTTAGATACAAAATTTAATTTAAATGTGACATTTAAAAAAAAAAATATAGAGATTTATAAAATTAATTTGAAATAAAGAAATGTTGATTTGAAAAAGTTCAACTTCATGCCAACCATAAACTATTGTTTCAGAAAATTGAGAAAATACACGTTTGTTCCCACTCACGTGAGGAAACGTTTTTCATGCATTATAGTAATAGAGTTTACAGTTCAATACTTCAGGAGAGAGGGGAAAACGTGGTGATGACTGAGGGCAAAAGAGTCCAGAAAGGCAATCGTTTCTTAAAGGAAACAAATATTCCGTTGAATGGCAAGCATGGGTGGCTACCCGCCTTTACCGTTGTTTTTTACCAGGGGTTAATATGTGAATGTGTGAGGGTGGGCGACGGCTACTGGGAGCAATACTTACAAAGATGTTTCTCAGAACATAATAAAGGGTATGCGAGGAAAATGGGATAGGGGAAGAGAGGAAAGTAGCATTGGAGGTCTAAGACGGAGCGAGGTTTGTCTATTGTCCTCCGAGCACGGCCGCTGGTGGGCCCATGGTCGCCCCCGCTGTTAAGCATGTTGTCGCTAATCCTGGATTCTAAAGCGGCGGTCACTTCAGTGGGAAGCAAATGGCGAATGACAAGGGTAAAGAGAATCAAGGGGTCGGTATGCAGTTAAAATTGGCGAAAAGAGGATAGCAAAGGAAGCGCGCTGATGAGATCTGGAGAACCGACTACTGAAAGTTCGGCGCGAGAGCCGGACGCCGCCGCGGCGGGAGGCCAGCGTTACGCCTTCACTCAATTTTTTTTTTCTTTCTTAAATGAAATATTACCCCTACCAAATTTTTTAAGCTTGTAGAGAAGGGTTGTATCTACAACATATAAAAAAAATGAGGAAAATCGAAGGCATAGCTACATCGTCAAAAATCGATTTGAAAAATTGAATTTGTTATAAACTTTATTTAATTGTTTAAATTTTATAAAAGAATCTAATAATTATCTTTTTCAATTCAAGACCTTCAAAATGAGTCATTGCATGTATTTTTATCTTCCTTATTTCCGGAGATATGCCGTCAAACGCGAAGACGCTTTTGTAAAATTCTAGTTTTACAACATTGTAATATCTCGTAAACCGTTGCATGTATTACAAAATGGCTTTGGGGTTTTTGTTTTGTAATCAAATGAAGACGATCTGCCAAATTTGGTCGAAATCGATTACCCCAAGGGTCAATTTTGCCAAATATCTGGTCGAACTTGGGTGGAATGACCCATATACATATCTTGAAAACATATGTGAAAGAAGTTTATCATTTTGTAATTTCAAGTTACCATTTAAGGAGAAGGGTTGCATTTCTGAGCCAGATAGGTATACATATCTCTCCAAAAGTTTATAATAAACAGTATTTTTTTATCACTTTATCGAAGTCTTTCTCTTTTATCGTGCAGTTGGATATACTGGAACGCTAACATCCTGAAATGGCCAGTCCCCTAAAATGTGATTGCGATTGTCGTTTCTATGCCGTGTCAATTCTAAAATATGATCGCAATCACATTTTATAATCACAGTGATTGTAACGGAACAGTCACATTTAAGGAGGTGACAAGAAAATCACAGTTAAGACCATCCCTAGTTGGTACCAGTTTGGCGCAGACGCACGTCGCGGAAAACTCCGTGGAGAGTCTGTGAGTGCGGCTCCCGGCTCTTGTCCACCTTTCAGACTCTTTATAACTGAGGTATGCACCAAGGTTCAATTCCTAGTGGACACCGGAACGGACCTATCAGTGTATCCCCGCTCTTTCATAAAGGGCCCTCGAACGCGGTGCAATTATCAACTTTTTGCTGCGAAAGACACTCATCGACACCTACGGCTGGGAAACACTCAACCTCAATTTTACCATACGTCGCGATTTCACCTAGCGTTTTGTAGAGGCTGACGTGTCGAAGTCAATCATTGGCGTCATTATTTAACCCACTACAGGCTTTTAGTGGATGTGAGGAATGCCAAGCTCATCGACGGCACCACCTTCCTACACGCCATCGGTAGCGTCGCCATCCACTTCGGGGACCAAATAAAAGCGGTGGTCGGTGAATCCCGTTACCACACCCTTTTAACTCGGTTCCCGGAGATTACTCGCCCAGCATGGACGCCCGGGAAGACAAGGTACTCCGCCGTGCACTTGATACTCAACACTCCAGGCCAGCCTATATCCTTCAAACCTCGACCCTTGCCACCTAAAAGGCTCCAAGTGGCCAAACGGGAATTCCCGTTGATGGTGCGGATGGTGACAGCCCGCCGTTCGGACAGCAGCTGGTCGTCGGCCCCCCACCTTGTTCCGAAAGAAGGTAACGACTGGCGATCCTGCGGAGATTATCGCCCGTTGAACGCGAGCACTATACCAGATTGCTACCCCGTGATTTGGTAAGGGCCTATAACCAGATTCCCGTCAATCGGGACTATAAACCGAAAACTGTGTTCACAATACCGTTTGGTTTATTTGAATTCCCTTTAAGTGTTATGGACTCCGCAATGCGGCGCAGACCTTCCAATGATCAATCGACGAAGCGCTCCGAGGTCTTACTTTCACTTACGACTACCTTGACGATATCCTAGTCGCCTCTAGAGACGAGGACGAACATGAGCACCACCTTAGTGAACTTTTTAGAAGGCTAATTGAGTATGGTGTTCTTATCAACCCAGCGAAGTGCGTTTTTGGTACACTGGGAGTGAAATTTTTAGGATATTGTGTAAATGTTGAAGGCAAAACACCATTACGAGACAAAAAGCATGCAATCCTAAAATTTCCTGATCTAGTGATGATTAAACAGTTGCGCCAGTCTTTGGGCATGTAAAACTTTTATAGACGATTTTTGTCTAAAGCGGCGTCTTGGCAGGCACCATTAAATAACTTATTACGTTGTGGAGTACGTCGTGGTGACAAGATTTCATGACACCGAGTTGCGCCTCTCATTCCAAGAGTGCAAGGACGCCCTCTACAACTTCACCTTACTCGCCCACCTCGTCCCCACCCTCCCCCTAGATCTCTTCACCGACGCCTCTGATTTTACCCTGGGTGCGGTTCTTCAACAGCTGACCGACGCCGGTTGGAAACCCTTGGGTTTCTTTCCCAAGAAGCTGAGTTCCGCGTAGAAGATACGACGACCATGCCCATACGACAGGGAGCTGTTGGCCGTCTACCGAGCAGTTCGGTACTTCCGCCATATGCTGGAAAGCCAAACTTTCACCATTTTTACCGACCACAAACCATTGAGGTTCGCCTTGATGCAAAAATCTGACAAGTGCTCCCCGCGACAATTTCGCTACCTTTACTTCATAGGTCAGTATTCCACAGATATCCATCAAGTAGCGGGGAAGGAAAATGTTGTGACGGACGCTTTGTCCCGCATAGAGGAAGTTTCTTCCGCCGATGATTTCGAGGCGCTAGGCCGTTCTCAGGAGGGGGACCAGGAAATTACCTCCTTAATCAACTCCCCAACATCCCTCTTCTTAAAGAAAGTGCCTATCCCCGGGAGTAAGGTACAATTAATATGTGATACGTCCACATCGAATGTGCAACTATATGTCACGCCGACCTTCCGTCGTCAAGCGTTGGACTCCATCCACAACCTTGCCCACCCCGGAGTGAAAGCGACCACAAAATCATTGACATCCCGTTTTGTGGCCGTCTATTAAAAAATATTACCTGCAGTGGGTTCGCACCTGCATCCCTGCCAGCGATTCAAGATTTCACGGCACATCTCCTCGCTCCTCAATGATTTCACCCTGCCTGGAAGGAAATTCGATCACGTCCAAATCGATCTCATTGGCTCTCTCCCCAGCTGCCGACCGGTCTCTTGGCCAGGGCCAGTATGATGAAAACCCTAAAGCTATGTCTAAAGGTTCGAGAGTTTTAAATCGGGGACTGTCTACTTTAGGGATTTAACCCTTAAGCGGGCGCGCCTCATAACGTAACACTAGCGGGCGCGTGGCGCACTGAGTGCGCCATTAGTGTCATATTCCAATTCTTGGTTTCAACTTGTGCTGTCGGTCTTCATAAGAATTTTTCATTATTTGTTTTCGAGTTACTTATTTCATTACTAAATGAATATGAACTTTTATTGATAAAAATCATTTCTGAAAGTATTCTTAACGATATCCATTCTCGATGAGAAAAATAAAATATCATGCATCACATCACAGTAATTCCATTTCTGAATGAATTACAACGTATTGATGTCTTATAATGTAATTAACACACATAAACTTTACCAATATCACACCTAATGTTACTGTTAATATTTTTCCCGCGACCTCAGGTTACAATTCTTCCACGTTTTTTGATTGACCGCTCAATTACCTCATCATTTTCGGCGGTTGGTATATTATTATTGGGATTATCGGCGGTTGCAACATCCCTCGGTAGACTGTTTATTTTAGAACGCTCAACTAAGTGATCTTTCAAAGACAGACGCTTTAAAGAACTCGTCTTTCAGTTTTTGGATTTCCATCATTTGCAAAGTAGAGCACTTACACATTTTTTCCGGCAATATTCAAGAGAGTATAATATACAGCCAACGGCCGTCTCCTTGTTCTGCGGGAAATAGAATATGTTCCGCACATATGGTCTACTGTATCCACTCCACCTTTAGTACTGTTAAAATCCATGATAGTATATAGTTTCCCTGTGCTATGATCTATTTTTCCTGTATCGTTCATTGTTGACAAGGGAATGGCTGATTTGTTTTTTTTCTGGCGTGTAAGACACCAAAGATACATTTTTCTGAAATCTATATAAATATAGAGGCCCCAATCGGACCTTCTTTTCTAGGAAAAAATTCAACAATCATGGATACGTCATTCACGCAATGAAAAGCGTAAAATCTCATCTTTGATACCTCGTGCAGGCTCAGGAAGGATTTTCACAATGTTTTAGTCTTGCTTTTTGACTTTTTCTGCTGCGGTGTTCTATGCCATGTACAACATTGTCTATTGTGAAAAAGATGTCGTTTCTGCTATTGACACTCCATTCATCTTCATCCTCGCAGTCAAGCACCTGCTCATAAACCGAATCATGTTCCGAATGAACAACATCTTCATCCTCAGATGTAGCATCACTAATCTGATCGATGGAACTATCCTCACTCTCAACCTCGTGCAAGACTTTTAGAATGTCAACACCTCTAGTGAATTTTGGCCTGGGAAAAGTAAAATGCCTTCATACTTCAAACTGCAGTAGGCTAAATCAAAATTAAATTCTAGATGCGCCCCTAATATATAAAAATATTTTCAATAGGCATTTGTAATCATATTTCACTTACATCTCGCTGGTTTATAAAGCTGCAGGTCGGGCTTAGGATCTTTGACATTATATCTTATTCTCAACTAAGACAACACATTCCACTGACCATTTCAGTCTCAAAGAATGAAGCTAGTTCATCTTCAAATATTGGAACAAAGCAATTACTTCCCATTTAGACGGGAATTTACTTGTATGTCCTAATCGAGATGGAAAGTGATATTTTTTGAAAATTTATTTCTAACTTACTTGAGACAGGATTCGAACAGATAGTATATCGGTGCCTGGACCGAAGAGGTCCTTGCTTTTCGGTCCATTGTCGCCAATATAACAAACCGTGAGCTTCAATAAGTATTTGCCATTTAGATTTATTTGTATCAAAGATTGACAGAAAACCTCAAACGTGTTAGCAGAAACCGAATACGCTTGAGTCTCCCGCGCAAAAATTGAAATAAACACAAATTTAATAATTTTTTTTAGAGAGTTTAAGTTATAGAAAGCGATTAAAATATATTGTAAAAGAAAAAAGAGAATATGAAACAAGGAGGTAAAATAGTGCTTCAAAAATGCAATTCTCAGCTCTTCTACGCCAAAAAAAATCGTCACACTAGCGGGCGCGCGGCGCACTTTGTGCGCCAAGGGTGGACTTACTCCAGTATAATTCTTGCCACAAGAAAATAAACGGCTGTAAAGTTATAAAATCAGCACTAAATGATGAACTAGGAATGAATGCAGGAATACGTGGCCATTTATTTATTCTAATACCAAAGTTCTTCAGTTGTCGCAAGAATTACATTCACTGGCGCACTCAGTGCGCCAGCGCGCCCGCTTAAGGGTTAAAGGGAAGGAAAGGTTACTGGAAACCAGGAGTTATAGTAGAAGTCAAAGGCCCTCGTGTTTTTAAAATGGATTCTGGGCACTGGAAGTGTTATGGGATTGAATAAGGCGAGAAGCGTTACGCCTTCACTAGGCTCCCCACCACATGGGTCCATCCCTTCGTCCCGCAATCTTACAGCGATGGGCCGAGGACTGCGCGGATTTATATCTGTGAAATTTCAGTGTAAAGTCATTAGCTATCTAGATGACTGGCTCATCTTCAGTAAATCTAAAGTGTGGGGTTTCCAAGTCACCGAGTGGCTCCTTCAAGAGTTTGGCATTCAGTGTAACCTCGCCAAATCCAAGTTAATTCCCACACAATCTCTCAAGTACTTGGGAGTGTAAATGGACACCAAACAACAGTCCCTTAAGTTAACCAAAAGTGCTATTAAACGTGTCCATCAAGTGATTCCCTTAGTGCCCCGCATCCGGCCACAAGATATCCCCAAGGCCGCCGGCTACCTGGCCTGGATCCTGCGCATGCCATCATTCCTTATCTCACAAGTGTACCAGAGAGATAATACCTGGTGGTGGCCACTCGTTGAGAGCGAAGTGTTCTCAAAAGAAGTTTCCATCACTCAACCTACAGAGGAATTGGAGGTCCACACAGACGCCACACCGAACCAAGGAGCAGTCGTCATCCCAATTTGGGATATTTCACGGACCTTCTCCATCCCGGACCTCAGCAGCATCAACGCAGCTGAGACCTATGCAGCTCTAACGGGCGTTAACATGGTTTTTGAATTTCTTCAGGACTTTGGCATCACCAATGCTCTCATCTCTGTTAAAGTTGACAATACATGTGCTCTTCAGGCTTGGCGTAAACGGAAAGGTATTATTTTTCGCCTTACTCATATATTAATGGAATTGTATATAAATATGTTGATAAATAAAGAACACCAGTCACATAAGGTGACCTGGAGCTACGAGCCCTCGGCGCAAAACTTGGCAGACGAGCCCTCATGGGCCGTACAAACTACCTAAGTAGAGTTAATCCATGGCCTCCTTTAACGGATGGCCACCCCAGGGCATTTCATGTGTCTTTTGTTTTTATTTGCATATTCCATGAGAGCTAAAAATAAACCTCACTTCCGGCGTATTCTCCATGATGTCGAGTTGTGATTATTTATAGGTGATGAATATCCCTTAACTGCTCTGCAAGCACCTCAAATCTCAATAGTTTATACGTTCCAGTGGTTACCCCGCCACGTAGCCTAACACCTTGACTACTGCGAGAAAACCTTCATCCATCACCAAACATTGACTCCTATAAGCAGGGAGTGTCTGAAATTACCACCGCAAATTGAGCTCGAGTATCGAACCTCGATACTCAGTGAGTGCAGCGGTGGACTAGGTGGGTTGGACAAGTGTGGCCTGTGGACTGGATAGGCATATGTTACTGTCTAGTATCTTAAGTTACTGTTATAATCCAGTGCGTGCACTCCTGCTAATTAATGGCTTTTTGTACCGTAAATGTTTGCATCATTGGTCACAACTCTATATTCCTGACCCAAAATTGGTACCGCAACTGGAAACCCTAACAAAACTGGCTGCGGAGGAGTGACCCACACCCTGTACAGCCAATGCGGAAGACGCAATCTCACCTGGAACAGGAAGGGTGGTACGGCCAACTCCAACAAACGACAAAGCTGCCCTTTCCCATTGCTGGACTTAATTGTCCTCAAATCTTTACACCGCACAGAGTGGAGAAACGCGACATTCCGATCGACATAAAATTTAAGGGACCTATAACGTTCAGTGGTCTTTTCTTAACATGGTAGTTGCCCGGCCACTGCCACATTTACCTTTTATCGGTTTCAGGGTAAAATGGTGCCCATATAAAATAAAGCTGGTCAGATCACACTTGGACACATGACGCGTGCGAAACTCAACCGCATCATTTACTACTCCGGGAGTCTAATGACCCTTTTAGTCGCCTCTTACGACAAGCAGGGATACTGCGGAAGTATTCTATTACCCCCTAGCCGCAGGGGTTAGGGTAATTTGCTGTAAACCATCCATCAAAATAAATACATCAAACAAAGCCAAACCAAATTCAGGGAAACCTGTCCTGCTAGCCACCACCATGTGACATCTCTCTTACCACCATGGTGGTGCACCCTTCTCCTCATTCAGCGCATAGTTCCCCAGCCACAGATATGGATAACATGGCAGTCAAGTAAAAATTACTTTGAGCTCTTGTTTGACACATGGCAATATATAGACAAGTGAATATATATTGACTCACATATGTTTACAATTATATTGATGGCATGACCACACAACATTCAAGGGAATATCTACAAAAGTCAATATACTCCTTACTTAACATTCAAGAGTACCGACCTCAGGTCTCTGGAAACTCGAAAGGTACAAAATTGATTTTAGAAAAAATTTTATTTTAATGTAAAATTCTGGAATATAAAAATGTTTACATTTTTATCTATAAAAATTACTGTCCTCAATCAATATCTTTCCACTAAATTTCTTACATTGTTAGTAAATAGAATTACTAGAAATTAATTTTACAAGTCTGGGTCATATAGGACCCAGGTTTGTACTCCATGTGAAGCCAGTGAGGTCCGTGCATGGAGTGTTAAACACAATGCATGGTATTAAAACAGCAGTAGCTTATGTGGTACAGTCAATTTTCACTGAAATGCACATGATATGGTTATTATCCACATAAAGATACAAAACGTTTTAAAATATTTATTACACAATATTCAACAGACTAGTACAACTTCATGTCATTAACCACAAATCTTTAATATAAACAATAAACTAGAGCCTTTAAAAACTGCCATTGGCAATAAATGAACATCCTCTAAATATTACACAGTATAAAAGGCAATCAATGGTATTGACTACTAATACTAAACAGTTATTTAAATCAGAAATTCGTTAAATCTTATGTTGTGACCATACAGAAGGCAAAGGAAATTGCCGTAAAAATCTTAGAAAGAAGTCATATTGTCACCAATTTAGTAAATTTCCACCGCACGAGTAAAAGCATCCCGCAATGCGGCATCCTGCATAATGGCATCAACAGCAGGTACAAGTAATGCGGTTGGAATCCTTTTGTGGAGCATGGGACCATGAGGGACGCCGATGCCAAGAGGTATGCACCGGTGCCAGAAGGAAGCAGCAAGGTTGAGGTTCACCAAGTGTGGGGAGCCGATGGTCGGAGCATGGGAAAGCAGCAGCGGAGGGGAGCACCAAATCCCCCTTCATCGCTGGGACTGGCTCGTGAGGAGAAGTGCAACTGCTGCGGTTTTGGAGGACACATGAAGGCTACTTGCAGATTCTGGTCTTACAGATGTGATATCTATAGGAAAATAGGGCATCTCTAGGCAATGTGTAGGGAAGGTAGGAGAAACATTTCCCTGTCGTATCAGGTGGTATTGGAGGATCCAATGGGTTATGGTGCCATGTTGGATGAATTTGATTTGTGCTTGTTCAATGTAAGGAGTTCAAAGTTGGAAGACCTTGGGCAATGAACAGCATAAGTAGAGATGAGTCAAAAGTTGTGAAAATGGAAACAGACACAGCTTCCGCCATATGAGCTGTCGAAAAGCTACTACAATAAGAACTTTTCTCATCTCACTCTGTAAAACTCCGATTAAGCTGCGGTCATATTATAATACATTGATAGAGCAAAGGGGAATCATAAATGTGTTGGTGCGTTAGGTACCTTGGAAATTCTCTAAATCTACCATTGTTTGTTGTAAGGAATGGGGGCCCACTACTGTTGGGTAGGGATTGATTTAGAGCCTTAAATTTTCCCCAACCGGTAAATGCGACAACTTTAGATGAATCAGGGGAAATCAAAGATATCTTTGAAGAATTCAAGGAATTATGGGAAGGTGATTTCGGGTCGTTCAAGGGATGTACAGCGGCACTGCACTTGAAGGAAGGAGCAAAACCAGTATTTTGCTCTCCTCGAGCCTTGGCATTTGCACTCAGGGCTAAGAAGGTGGACAGTGAGCTGGACAGGCTTTTAGAGTTGGGCATCATCTACCCTGTAGATTTTAGCGATTGGGCTACTCCTATAGTGCCAGCATTAAAGAACAATGGTCATATCAGGATATGCGGGGACTACAAAATCACTTTGAACCCTAATTTAGACATTGAGAGATACCAACTCCCAAGAATAGAGGAATAATATCATGCGTGTGTGGTGAAAAAGAGATTCCTTCATCTCCTTTTATTGACAAGGCTTATGAAGTCAATCGCCGCATTGTGTTTGTGAGCGTTTATTGGGAATCAGAATGCAGGGTATCAATTTATTTTGTGGGCTGATGGACATGTGTTCCAGTTTATCGCGATCTACATATTACGCCTGCTTGAAGAATACTGCTACTGCTTCAGAAGGTATTTATAAACTGTCAACGAAAAAAGCTATTGTTGAGGGAAAGAAACTGACTGAGAAGAAGACTGGAAATTCGACGAATTTATCGGTGTCTGGTGAAGGAACCTGGAAGAAGAGAGGGTTTTCATCATTACTCGGCATCACCACCTTGATTGGCAAAGAATGTGGTAAAGTTTTAGATAGTGTGGTAAAATGCAGTTTCTGTCGAGCATGTATCAAATGGAAATCGAAACGGGGTACCCCAGATGCCAGGTACGATGCTTGGCATGAGGACCATCAAGAAAATTGTACAATCAACCATTCAGGAAGTGCTGGAAGATGGAGGTCGATTCGGTGAGAGAAATGTTTTCAAGATCAATGGAACTGCATGGCGTTATATATGGTACATATATAGGTGACGGCGACAGTAAGACCTTCAAGACTATCTTGGATTTGGATCCGTACGGAGAGGACGCTACAGTGACGAAGAAGGAATGCGCTGGTCATGTCGAAAAGCGGATGGGTACCAGACTTAGGGCACTAAAGAAGAAAACAAAGGGGCTTGGCAGAAAAGGAGTTGGCAAACTGACAGATAAACTTATATTGGATTTAACAAAATACTATGGTTTGGCCATCAGAAGGAACGCACAAGACAAGGAAGCAATGCGGAAAGCAGTGTGGGCTACCATCTACCACAAGATCTCAACAGACAACGAACCTCAGCACAATGATTGTTGTGACAGCTGGTGCGACTGGAAAAAGGCAGAGGCGAATGGGGCACTGGAGACCTACAAGCACAAGCCATCACTAGACGAAAAAGAGTAGGAGGCAATCAGGACTGTATACGAAGATTTATCTAATGATAATTTACTGGGAAGATGTGTTGGTGCAAACACTCAAAACAATAACGAGTCGTTAAATTCATTGATTTGGACCTTTTCGCCAAAATACATTTATTCTGGGAAAGATGTTGTTGAAATTGCCACTAATTTTGCCAGTCATTTTTAATGATGGCTTCATGGGAGTCCTCCACGTAATGAATGTCATGGGCATTCATATTGGCAACACGGCACACGAGTTCTGCACTGTACGCAACAGAGACCGCCTTCTCCGCTCAGAGCACTGCGCGTCGACCGCGAGCAAGGAAGCCAGATCTGCGGTTCGGGAGGAAGAAGTACTTGAAGCAGCCTTTTCGAGATTGAGGAAGGTGTTCTCTATGGTGCAGGCATCGCAGATTGATGGTAGGTTCAAAAAAAAGGAAGAAAAAGTTCAAAACAGTGATTTCCCAAAAATCACTTTTTTTTGCTGGTGTCATGGATTGCTGAAAAACTTTCAAACCGATTTAAATGCTGCTTTGGAATATTGTAGAGAATTGTTTTGGCTATCGTGGCAACCAAAAAAATTAAACATTTACAAAAATTTCGATTTTTTATTCATATCCAAAGGCCCAAAAAAATAGTGATTTTTTAACAATTTTTTCAATCGGCCACCATTTTGTTAAAACCTGACATATTTTAATATATTGTTGGTTGCAACGATAGCCACACTTATAAACAATATTAATGTGCTTTCCCAACTGTTTCAGATAAGCAGTTCTCTGGGAAACCCTGACACCATCAGACGGTGCACGGCGTGCACAACCCTCTTCGCCACCAGGAAGGTCGGAGGCTAGAGAGTTGAAATCATTACATACGGGTGACAGTGTTCTGTTACGAAATGGTAGAGTTTGGGAACCTGCATTAATTACAGGTACAGCTGAAACACCAAGGTCATACTGGGTAAAGAATTCCAATAATAGAATAGTAAGAAGGGATAGAAGAATGTTGAGAGGGAATTCAAATGAATACTCTCCGGCTGGAAAGGAACTGGGAGATTTACATAGTGGTAATGAGGAGAAGTCACTCAATAGTTGCCCTAGTCCAAGACCTCAGAGTATTGTCAATAAGCAGGCTCCTAAGAGTCAAAGTAGAGAGGTTGACAACGGTCCTCCCGTAGTTTTAACCCACTCTGGTAGAAGGTTTAACAGACCAGCCAGGTTTTGTACATAAGTTTTCCTTTTATGTATTGTAAATTTTGTTTTGTGAAAGTAATGAATATGTGTTGTTCATGCCATCACAATAATTATTTGAAAGGTTGTTCATTTCACATAAGACTCTGATTATTTGTATGACATGACTTGTCTTCATTTCATTTAATGTTTGTGAAAGGGTAGATGTTATGTAGTTGTGTGTTTGACCTGTGGTGTGGTTGTGTGATTGAACTGTGTGGTGACCAGATGGAATGCCGGGAAGAACAGCGGACCGAGAGGGAGAAGATGCCAAGATGGCTGACATGTGACAAACCTAGGTAATTGCTGTCTGTATCATTTTCATCTGTGAATACAAAACCTGTTCCTGATAAGCTATGCCTTATTACTTGAACTCCGTAATGGTCATAACAGTACTTGGATTTTATGATAAAGATGCTGAAACTCTATTTTTTTTATGCTTCACCAGTAGGGTTAGGAGCTGTTCTAGTTCAGAAACAAGGAAAGGAACCTAGAATTGTGCAATATGCAGCAAAGGCTTTCACTGATGTGGAAAAGCGGTACAGTCAAACAGAGAAAGAGGCATTAGCTATTGTATGGGCCTGTGAGAAGTTTGATTTTTTTCTGTATAATAAAGAATTTGTTTTGGTAACAGATCATAAGCCCTAGGAGGTTATTTTTGGACCTAGATCTAAACCTAATGCTAGACTGGAAAGATGGGTTTTGAGATTGCAAGCCTTTCGCTACAAAATAGTTTACCGCCCTGGTAAGTCAAATATAGAAGATCCATTATCGACACTTTTAGATCTTTCTGTAAAAGAGGGAGTTGATACATTTGATTGTGGAGAGTGGAGAGTTAGGCGCTTGATAGCTGAAGGGGTGCCTAAGTCTATGACTTTATCTGAAATCACTAGAGCTGTGTTAGAGGATGAGGAGCTGCAAGGTGTTAAGATAAGTATTGAGACCAAACAATGGACCAAAGAACAGAGACTATACCAACTTATTGCACCTGAGCTAGCCATAGTTGATGATTTCATTTTAAGAGGGGTTAGAATTATATTGCCAAAAAGTCTTCATGAACAAGCTTTGCAATTGGCCCATGAAGGACATATTGGTATGTCAGGTATGAAAGTGAGATTGAGGACTAAGGTATGGTGGAGGAATATGGAGAAGGATGTTGAATTGTTTGTGAGGAAGTGTGAAAGCTGTCAGTTTGTTGCCCAACCACCTAGACCAGAACCCATATCTCCCACGGTGTTTTAGTGTTGGTCACACTGTGACCAATACCCATATGTTGCACAGTTGGCAACACTGTATATATGTGACATGTTATGTGTGTGTTTTATGTGAGTCTGAAATGTAGACAATAAAAGTAACTTAAAGGACGACTTTAATGTTATTTAATAAGAACATGTGAACCTAAAACACATGGTGTTGCCTGATAGGGCATGGAAAGGTATTGCACATTTTTTGGGACCCTTACCCTCAGGTCATTTTTTATTCGTGATTGCAGATTATTATAGTAGGTATGTTGAAGTGCACCTTACTAAACACTGTACAGCAGAAGTTGTTATAAATATTCTTGATTCTGTGTTTTGTCATTCTGGTATGCCATCTCTTTTGGTGTCAGATAATGGAAGTTGTTTTATTGCAGAAAGCTTCCAAGCCTATTTGAATGGGTTAAATGTAGAACATTGGTTTATTACTGCGATTTGGCCTAGGCAAATGGAGAGGTAGAGCAAGAATTATTAGATTATTGAGCAGAATGTCTCCCATTTCAAACCTTTTGTGAAAAATGAATCTATTGTACCATGTGATAATCCTGTACCAGGTTATGTTATTGACAATGATCTAGTAACCATTCCGGATAGTCAGGATGTTAGTTTTAATGTTGGCCCAAGCCCATCCACTCCTAAAGGTCGTCCTTTACAGATTTCAAAGCAGCCCAAATGGTTCAAGGACTATGTTACTGAAAGAAATTATTGATGTATTTTGTTTGTGTAAAAGTATATTTTATTTTGATTGTTTTCAACAAGGATATTGTGAAAAAAAGGGAAAAGTAATTTTGTATCTTGAGTTGGTATTACTGATGTAAAGAGAAAAGCAGTTGAAAAGAGTAAATAAAAGGATAGAGAGAATTGGAAAGCATGGCGTTGTATATTATGTATTACGTTAACGCATCTATAACCAGCAATGTACCAGAGACTCGGCAAAAGCATCTTGAATGAGATAGAACACTACCACATAAATTTATTTTTAAATAGAATTCCATTCCCAACATTAAATAATATGAGATGTTCTATACAGTGATATTGATGCAGAAAAGGAATAATAAGTAAAATTAGGATAACTATTCTTATAAGATTACCATAGTAGAATAGGTAGCAGAATATAATGATTCAACCTTTCTACCTAATCTAACAAATACTGCCTTAGTATTCATACTGAAGGTACATTCATATTTCAAGTGATGGTACAACTGAACTTGTATAGAGGTGAGCCTTTTCCATTGTCCATCCTCTCTCAGGGGATCCATTTCTTTGGAAACAGAAACTCTTGGCACTTCAAGTACAACTCTTACTCCTGATGATATGGTTCATCCACTGAGAATATTACACTGAAAAGAAAAATTTGCATAATGCATGAGAAAAATATTAGTCAGATTTCATTTCTGTATCACTAGCAGCACAATAACTCAACCTGCAGTTGGATATTCAATGTTTAAACGCAAACAGGTCCAACATGTCTTTCAGTTTGAATATAAATAAATTATGGGGAAAATAAATAAAATTAAATCAAAATACAATTTTAGAACAGAATGATGATACTCCTTCATATGACCATCCACTGCCAATGTCATCTCTGGAGGGACAGGTAGGAGGATAGTAAATGGGTCATAAACAAGAGGTGTGCAATGATTCTAACGGCTTTTAAACAGACTTTGAATGTGTGCAAGGCATACCAAAAAATAGAGTTTTGTTAGTGAAATTTGAGTGTTAGGGTGCCTTGACCACATAGTTCATAGTAGGTTCACTATAATAGCTTATTTTGTGTAGTATAAAAGTCACTATGATTGAGATATGATGGAAAACGTATAATTGCCAACAGAATGGGATCGTTTACCATAATTGTTAATGCCGAATCTGAGAAAGCTTGTACAATAAAAAGACCTGTATTTTTGTTCTTAAATCTATCAATTAGTTCCAGAGTTATTAGTGGAAAAAAACTGATACATAATCTTAACCCTTTCAGAAAAGTGGGCCTGCAAAGGACTTATACATCATCCACTTCATCCTATTACAACTGAGACTGTGAAGCTACTTAGCCCAATCACAAGAGGAATCACAGCTAACTCCACCAATGGAAGTGGTTGTGACAGAATCCATGTGTGCAGACCTTACGCCCCTCACCTCCACTCCCCTCAAAACAGTCAAGGAAGGGAGGTGGATGACGCAGATATCCTCAATGCAGGTCATTCGTTGGACGTTACCTTATTCTTATTTTAATTTTTCATTTGCGAGTGAATGCATCTGGCTATAAGATTTTTCACTAAAATTAATTTTTCGTTTCCACCTAATGATTTCCTTTACAAAATGGAGACAATTTTCTGACAAGCCCAAAGGCATAGCAGGAACAGATTGGTACCTATTAATCATAAATTAACGTATGCCTTCATGACTTACTGAATTATAGGTAAACAACTTAAGAAAAACATAAATAGGTGATACTAGCATGAATCTTAGGGAAGTGCCGTTGCTGTTTGAGGAAGGCCATGCCTATTTTAGGGCAAGGGTCTAGTCACGTTGACACACCGGTTCCCATGAAATCACTGAAATTAAGAAATGTTGGGCCCGGACAGAGGTAGGATGGGTAACCCTCCTCCATACCTCTAACGCAGTGCCCTAGTCTGCTGTCTACCAGTGGCAGGCAGGTTGTGTGGGTTGGCACATATGCTTCTAAAGGGGTCTAAGTGAAAGAGGGGCTCCAGAAACCCCCCCACCCCCAATTTATTATCTCATTATATTTATACTTATTTCAGTATTCACCATATTAGGGGAAAGTTATTCAGTGCAGATTTTCCGTATTAAAGTCTAGGATGCTCAAATAATTAAGGTTGTACAGCACCGTATAGAAACATCTGGCATGCCCATAAAGACACAGAACATCAATGCTCGAGGCGACGTTAGAATCCGCAGCCCTTCCTCCGCGTCATCGAACTGACTACCGTGGCCGGATTGATATGGGATAGCCAATCAATTCACATTAAAAGTGATACAATAATACGGTTGTAATTAGACAAATGGATTCCAGGCTCTTTTCAGTCACTCGCAAGTTCCCAAAGAGTAGAAGATGCCGCTGCAATACCGATACCGCGTGGGTTGGCAGTGGTTGAAGGACAGGGACATGAATATGCATACCTACCGGGAATTTCTTACCGGGCCGTAATAATGAGTAACATATTTTATATGGGTATTAAAATTTTACAATACGTATGAATTAACTTGAATTTCCACTCCACAAAACATCGTAATTTTGAATAGCGTACTTATTTTCAAACTTAAATTTGGCACTCGTGAGCAACGGACAGCAGAGGGCTTTCGAATTGCGAAAATCATTTGAGACCACAATTTAAAATCAAATACGAGACTCACAACAGGAAAATTTTTCGTATCTCACTTCGGGTTTCATAAAACTACGCTATTTGGTAAGACGAAATGGTCCACTCGACAAGAAAGCGGAAAGTACTATTGAATACTGGTTACCAGAGGCGAGACCTAGGCAGTGTAATTTCCTTACCATATTCTCAGCGACAAATCCATCTCACGGCCACCAGTGAGCGCCAATTTGAAGTACCACAGTCCATTAATATTAGGAGGAAATACGCATCGCACACCACACTGGAGTTTTTCTACGTTAAGTGGTTAAATAGTGGCGGTGAATACGCATGATGGATGTACGACTTTCACTGGGAATTTATGGCGCTACACTTTTAGCAAACCTTTTCTAACAAAGGCAGCAGTAACACTTAGATATGATTAAAAATTAGATTACCTCCATATATGCCACTTTTCCATGCTATCCACCCCACAAATGCGCCACTGTAGAATTATAATTCATATTCCCTCGGTTCCCTACGTAAACATAAGAAGCGGAAAACGACCACGAGGTAGCGTGACGATCGGTGCACCGAGAACATCGAAAATATTCTTGGGATACTTGGTGATCTCCATAGGTATTTTCAGGTATTATGGGGATTGCTATAACTAAGGAGCCCTGTAAGAGGGCTCTTTAGCTATAACCACGAACATGCATATCCATGTTCACCATTATAACAGATGGTAATCTCAAGGGCGGCTGCGGGAACGGCGGGAACGATGAAACCTCAGCGCCTGGACGTCACCTATGGGCAGAAGTTATATTAATACAAAATAAACATCTGCGTTACGATTATCGCTAGACCAAGTTACATGTGGTATGAATCGTGCGTGCGAGTGGTTGTCAGGGAAGGCATGTGATAGTGGTAAAGGGAATTTGTGTATATTTGTCATCTTCAGTATCGATCTGCAATGGAGTTGCAAGATGAGTTTATGAACATAGAAGAATATACCTTGCGCCTTGATCCTAGATTTGAAGGTTGTATCAATGCTGATGCTAAATATTTATTCCAGAACAAGCAATAGTATGATGTAATTTTGATCTGCCGAATATTATGTTTTGCTTGAAGTTTAAGCATCATGGTAATCATATCTTTTCTCCTTCTCAGTTGAAGGCAATGTATTGGCGCTGTGGCAAGATTTATGCTATGGGCGGTATTTCAACATTTTTGAATCTGAAGCTATGAAACTGTTATTTTCACCCCCGGTCAAACATAAATGCCCGACCTTGGAGGTATATTTTAGCAATCTAATTGAGAATCATTTATCTCACGGATCAATTGAAAGGTATGTATCTCACAGTCGGAATTTTGTCCTTATATTTCCAGTTGTTGATGTAGTGACATTTTCGCATTGAATATATTTAAGTAAGAATTGATAGCTTTCCACTGGGTAGGGTTGGTCTTGAAGGAGTGTACCCACTCCACTCTGCATTGCTCTCCTCTATCGGCTGTAACTTCGCGCTAGTTCTGTCTTCGAGTCGACTAATTTCCTCCTCCCTTTGCAGTACCCATAATACCTTTTCTCTCTCCTACCTTTCCATGATCAACTCCTCTTCATTCTTCTTTCCGCCATCAAAATTTCTCCCCTCTCCATTCCCTCGATTGAAACAAGTACAACTTTGTGACATCCACAGTTTATTCAAATTTCACCACCAGTTTTGGCTGTCAAGCCATCATCAAATCTACAATACTAGGTATCTATCTATGTGTGGTTTTCAAGTTTGCACCCACACTTATAGGCTCTTTATATGGCAGAAAAGGCACAAGGGTGAGGAGGAAGGGTGGAGAGAAACCCAGCGTCGGTATTATAGCCTGCTCTTAAATTTAAATTTCCACTGGGTAGGGTTGGTCTTGAAGGAATGTACCCACTCCACTCTGCATTTATCTCCTTGGAGAGCTTAATATTGAAACAGAACTGTGAATGCCCCTTCTCACGAAATGAGAAGGGAACTCTGCTCTTCACAAAGCACTCAAGTAGGGGCCAAAACCAATGAAAAATATTTTACACTGCCAGGTCCTCTGGGTGAAAGGCCAGTACTCTAAACCACAACATCAGCCTGACCTCCTATGTAACTCTTAGAATTTATACATATTTATGTAGCACCTCGGAGATAATGGAAAATTCCTTCTGGAGGGGAAGTAAAGGGAGGAGAGTGGTCACGAGGGTAGTGAGGGGGCCAGGGTAATGAATAACAAGGGGGATGGGTTAGTAAACGTGATTTCATTGAATGCTCTTATGTATGTTTTGATTAAAAAGTACCTTATTAAACAATTCTAAAGATTCAATTGACCACCATTTAAAGTGTGGTACATATAAACTATAATGTAGTGACTGTGGAGGTGTTTATATTGGCCAAACTAGATGCAATTTTAACCCTTTTATTGCTGAACGAAATTTCGCTGATTTTTCTAAAAATGTGGAGCCATTTTAACAGCTGATACATCAGCTCATACGCATTAAAAGGGTTAGGACTTGATCTAAGAAGCATAATTTAAAAAATGCCTTTGGACTAGAATCTTGGTTGGCTTAGTGGTGCATTGGCCAGACAAGCCAGAGGTCCGTGGTTAGATTCCCGGTGCTTCCTCTGGCAATTTTCTGTAAGATGTGCTGGAAGAACAAAGATTGCTTTCACCTGACACTTATTGGAGACCGGCCACCAAAGTTACTTCGAACCAGAAGTACGTTTCATGGGTAAGGAATGGAGGATGGATGCCTTGGATCTGGAGGTCAACCTTTGAGAAAAGCGCAACCACCTCAATGAAATCATATTCCCTAGCCCATCCCCCTTGTTATGCATTACCCTTCCCCCACTATGCCCATGACCCCCCACTCCCCTCCCTCTACTCCTCCCCCCTAATTTGCCGTAATCCCCTTGACTCCATATAAACATGTCCTAAAGGTAAATTCTGAGTATTAAGGCTCCCGGATACCTCGGGGCTCCATGCAGGCAAGCGCTCGACGTGAAGGCTGGCAGTGGGAGAGGCGAGCCTAGCAGAGTGATAGACGATGGAGGGGGGAGATCCGGAGAGGGGAAGCCCGGGGTCGGGGAAGGGAAGGGGAAACCGAGGGTATGGGAATTCAACGGTGGTGGGGGCCATAGAGTTTTCGGAGGGCTAGACTACAATTCGAAATCCGCAACGTGCGTATTCTATTGTCCTACCTAATCGTCGCTATGACAGGTATAACGGTTGTAGTCCACTGACTGCTCATGCTGGTGGCAGGATCCCAATTCATCTAATGAACTGAAGCCTTGTTTGCGAAGGAGGTTTCCGCTGGACGTAGAGAATAGTTGACTCAACTGCTTTATGAATTTTCCACCAAGTCGTTTCATGTCAGGGCTTTGCCTGCCACCCTGCAGGCGTCTTCAGGTCAAGAAGAAGCTAGCAGGATACATATCAGCATGGATCTACGCAGCGAAAAATGTTTAAATCAGTTGAGCCAACCTCATGTGATTTAGGCGCTCATGAAGATTCATATTTAATTGATGTCCTAACAACGGCACACATTACCATTTACTGGCATTGTTCTGCTTCGTCTTGAAGTTTTTCAAATCTAGCATTCTGCTAGCAGATTCAAACAAAAAATACTCTGTCTACTCGGTAAAAATATGAAAGAATTGAAATGATAACTATCTATAGCACTTTCATACCGTATAGGGCGATTCTGTTTAGAGAAAACAATGGTATCATTCAAATTTAAGAAGCAATAACTCATATAGTTATGAATATTCATACTACTGTAAGATAATGGGGTCATTTACCAAATTTTTTTATTTCCGAATCTGATAGAGTTTGTAAAATAAAAAGACCCGTTTTTTTATCCGTCAATTATTTCCCGAGTTATAAGCGGGGACAATTGATGTTTTTAACCCTTTCGGAAAAGTGGGCATGGTGCAACCTCTGACATATATCGACTTCGTCCAATCACAACTGAGCCCGCGAAGCTACTTTGCCTTATCGCAATGGGGGGACACAGCTGACTCGGCCAATCGGAGCTATTGCGACAGCATCTGTGCTAGCAGACCTTCCGAGAATCCACGTCCACTCCCTTCCCCTCCCCTAAAAGCATTCAAGGACGGGAGGAAAATGACGTCAATGTTATCGCAGCAGCATTTTCGGTGGGCATCACCTTTTGCTTATTTTAATTTTTGGATTATGAGTGAACGGTTGTGGTTAGAAGATTAATTTTTTCACTAAAATTCTTTTTTCGTTTCCATCTAACAATTTCGTGTACAAAATTGCAATTTCGGTTCCGAGTAAACGGCCCCATTGGAACGGAAAGGATAGAGGCCGTCAAAATGATGTATTCCATTGAGTAGGTTATCATTGAAATATGCTGCAATTGGTTTCAAAAAATTATTTATTTTTTTCTAAATTCAGTATCTCCGGTAGAAGGTCGTTCAAGTAAAATGATTTTAACTTCTCCACCATTTAATTTTCCCTGAAATCCTGATCTCTCTGGATCTTTTCCACCATGAAGCCATGTGGGGTCCAAATCATAAAGGTACAATAATCCCTTTTAGTTATGTTTAGTTGCCCTTGAACTTGGTAGAAATATTCGGACTTTCTGTTCAAATACAAATTTCCCTCCCGAATATCGCAGTATTTTATTTCAGACGAGAAAACACGAAACCACGCGAAGACAATGTCATGGAGGGCTCATATGCCTTACTTGGTGGCATCACGTCGTCATTACTACATAGCTGAAGCCGGGAAAGAAGGGTTGCCTGAAAACCTCTGATGGATAGTGAGGGGGAAAGGTTCATTCAAACTAACGTATCTGTTACAATGCACCAGTCAGCGCATTGCCTTCCAATGCCTGTACTCGAGGACATTGCGTCGCCAACACATCAGTCCCAGTGAATCGCGAGAAAAGGAGCCCAGGCACACCCTCAGCATCTACTGTAACTGTATATAACTTAGCAGTTTCCACTGCAATTTTACAATTGCGATGGGTTACTTCACATCGCAATGTGGGGATCAATATCAAAAACCAACCTTAATACTATTTCTACCAATCAGAACAATCTTTTGTGGCAAATTACAGATGCACCGTGGGTCGTCAGTAGTCTTACATTCACGACAACCTGGAGACACGTAGCTACTTATGCACGACTAACATATTGGGAAATTCGAGAGGTCGAAATATATATATGGGGGTCCCTGATAATATTTCATGGAAAGAAAAGGAACTTAGTCATCATGTGCCTTTGTGCTCTCTTATGAAAGAAGTGAGAAAAAAGTAATTTGAAATAAAATATATTAATGATATATTTTCGCAAAGAACATTTAGCGCGCAGTGTAAAAATAACTTTGCAGTCAGAAAAAAATCTGTTTGGCATTTTATATCTCGGGAATTTACAATATCATAAAAGTGAAATTTTGCACGTAATTGCGCATTAAAGCGAGATTTTCAAATACAAGCAATTAAAACTCCTAATGATTTGCATTAGTAAACAAATTGAGTCTAAAGCTAACATTTTTTTCAAAACACTGAAAACCAAGTCTATTTCAGTTCAATTCTCATATCGTCACAAATGCAGAATTCTTGTAGTGATTGTTTTCGCTTAAATTTCAAGATAAAAAATACGAATTCTTTGGATGCTGATTTCTGTATACAGGGCTTGTTTACTTAGCTTACCTTGGCCTAGAAATGGTTCTGATACAAACAGTCGCAACCGTAAGGCTTGGTCGAAAATTTTAGTTTATGAAAATCATTAGGAGTCCAAATATTTTTCATTTGAAAAAAATCTCACTTTCCTTCAAAATTATCAATTTTTTAAAATAAAAAAATCATAAAATATTCATAATATGCAATACTCATTGTATAGCATATTTGTGTAGGCAAAGCGTGCAAAACAGTTTTGAGTCGTGAAAAGCTTTCCACGTTCTGCTTCGACTTTGAGTCGGTCAAAGATTGCGAGCGTGTTGTCGAACAAACAAATATCTGAGAACCAATCCACAGATAAGCCGCTCACACCTGAAACTGGAGTACAGATGGGTCGGCGTCAGCGGGGCCGGCCCCTACCGCTTTCCCCTCCCCTTCCTCTCTCCCCTCCACGTACCGCTCTCCCCTTCCCTAGCACGTGCTGGGACTCGCTCTCCAGCTAAGGGAAATTCCTCGCCCTGAGAGAGCACGCGAAGGACAAGTGAAAATTGTGTTGCATTGCTTCGGGATTACGGTCACTGTGTTGTTGTTATAAACAGTACACAAAAATACCATGGACCTACGTAGAGACGAAGAATTCCAGTTTCAAAGGAGTGTCATAATCAGTCATTATGTTCGGACTTTAACGTCATACACATCATGGAATTCAGCTTATTTTCGCCAAAATTAGCGTTTTTCTGAGGTCAACAGAATTATGAGAAATGCAATGACTGAAAAATTAATACATTTATTTAATAGACCAATCCTTACTCTCGAAGTTTGCACAGAAAAAAACTGTTTAAGTAGCAAAGCACAGTCTTCAAGTCATGAGGTGTAGACAGACGTTTGCGGAAGCGTTTTCGACCGTGGTATCCAACAGCCTTAAGTAGCTAATGATGGCTTGACAGCCAAAATCAGTTGTGCCTCTTTAATAAACTATGGAGATCACAATGAGGTAAGTTTTAACTCATTTTAATCATGCCTTCCTTCCATCTAGTGAAAGCTTTGCCTTTCAACTATGAAGCTTATTGTCTTTTCACATCATCTTTCCCATGATTTTATGTATCAGATTCATACAAAGCCACCCTCCACATTAAGCTGTTCACTATCCATTCATTCAATCCCTGCCCAAGGTTCTTGCACAAGTTCTCTTCTTTGGGAAACCACTTGTTTATCCAAAATAACTCTTCTCGTAATATCATTACTACTGCACCCACCTTCACCCAACAAACTATCCAAGCCACAAAACTATTCTAGCTGATACCCTCTCACTGTTTTAATTTTCAGCATCTTTTTCCTCAGTTATCACCTAACATTAGGTTTATTGAGATTTATTTTTGCCCAAAATCTATTGTATCTTGTCACCTATGACTAACAGATAATTTTGATAACTTGTGGTGTATCCCTCCATATTTACTTCGGTCTTTAGCAGTGATAGTTCACGTTAGGGAGTTTTTACATTCAGTCTGTTCAGTATTCATGCATTAGAGTTTGCTGCAAAATTATTTACATTGGCTGGAAATGTTAAAGAATCACAGGCCGTATATTCCATGCCAGATAGGCCTGTTCCTCATGGAATCTCACAATGAGAAAGGTACCTCTCAAAACTCTTCATGCCTTAACCTTCCCTCACTCCGTCCCAAATTCCTATATCGACCATCTTTCATATTTTCAATGGTCATATGTGCTGTATATATTTTACAGAAAATAACTTCCTGATTGACCCTCTAAAGAAAGAAATTTGAACACAAAATAAAATCAAATGAAAGTTTACTGTTTACCAGCTAAATGTTTTACAGAATGTTTGTTCAACTGATTAAATCTCCATAATGAAGTGGCTTGCCAACTCCATAAATATGAAATGGGTAAATGATGATGATGAGTTAAAATATAAATATCTAAAGCTACTAATCTTTTCTTGTTATGTTTCCCCTAGAGTTAGATGTGTAAGATTAATATGAAGCTACACTCCATATTAAGCTGCCCCTTATCTATTTCCATCCTTAACCAAGGTTCTTGTTTTGAGCCCAGAAAAAAATGGGGTATTTAAATGCACTTATCTATTTATCACATTTTTATTCTGTTCCAGCCAACAAAAAGCTCTTCTGTGTGGTGTAGCTTGTCTGCAGGTATTTATTCAAGCCAACTGGACTGGCCCATGTATGGATGAAGCTGAGGTTCTTAATAAGTATCCGTGGCTGAATGGATGTGAAAATGTTGAGTTTAATTCTCAGGAAGAGATTTGCTCTCATTTGACGTTAGATGCAGAAAGCCTTGCTCCATGTGTGAAGCTTCCTCATCTTTTGCTTATCGCACGAATCATCTTGTATACCAATGCCTGGAGACTAAGTGATTTGCAGGTAATTAATACTTTTAGGACTATAGTAAACATTTGCATACACATGCTTTTAGTATACTCCTGCATTAGCTTTGGCCATCTGTGAATAATTATTCATCTGTATTTAAATCATGGCAGTTTTTATCTGTTTCCTTAAAGACTTAATTAAAAAGTGTTCAATTCATATTACATTTGAATCGCGATAGTACGAGTATGGCCTATTGCGAGACCCCCCCGCAATTACGAGAGATTGCAGGGGCACCGTCAATTGACTCTATGATTGCCACGTAAAAAAATACGGTTTTTATGAGACCCTTTTGGTGTTGGCCCCCGCCACTGCAAGAGTTTCCGTCACCGGCAAACAAACACCAAAAGTGGAAACATCTGCCTTAGGTTGCAATCTGTTAGCAATGCAATTAAAATGAAGTGTTACGTATCAACTGCACGTTATAAATCAACATCCAATTAATTTACTGTTAATATTGGTAGAAATACTGAGCATTAGCAGTTATGAATACGTATTTGATCTTCTTTTGTTTCCCGGGCAGTCGAGAACACACTCGCGCATCTGTGAGTTGATAGCATTTCCAAGATACACACCAGGCCCAAAAATGCAAAACACTTGTGTCGGAAGGGAAAAATGGCAAGCTACTCAATTGTCTCTCCTAAATTTGTTTTCATATTTTCTTTCACTTTTTTGAAGTCCTCATGGGTTCTCCACTGGGTCAGGGAAAAGGCTAATGCCGTCTGCTGAAACAAATGTGATGAGTCCAAATGGCTTCCGAGAAATGTCGCGAAGAACGTGAATATACTAATCATAAAAATTAAGACCAAGGAAGGGAAAACATAAAGGGTAGTAATAAAGGTGATACAATTTTGATTTATCAGTTATGGTTTAAATTTTTGGTGAAAGTAATCTAAATTATGGATTGAACATTAGAAAATGGAATGAGCATTAGAATAGAGTAGCTTAGTCAGTTGTGCATTTGGGAAAATGGTCGTCAATTTGAGGCTTTTTGCATTTTTTGGAGCAGGTTTGATGCCTTTTGATCCAATGATTAGGCGCTAAATTAAGTAGGGATATGAATTACTGCAAAAACTTTCCCCTTCAGGATTTGTGCTCTGACTCTCCTGATGGAAATACCCTCCGGCACCACACCAATCCGATTCCTACAAAATTGTTGACAATAGGTTTCAGGGGGATTATTTACGCCAACCTTGGTAAAATGATACTTCACTATAATGAGGGTTTTCTTGGGCTCCGTGAGGTTTCGTTTTAAAGAGGTTGCACTGTACTTGAAAGTGAATTAACCTTTCTTATCCTTTAGAATAACAAAGTTCATGTGCCTCCCACAAAATGACAAGGTTATATTAATTTTGACTTGTACTTTGTTTAGTAGCAAATTATATTTTCAATCATAATGTTTATCTTTTAACTAGAGATGAGTCGACACGAAAATTTCTCGATTCAGATTCCGAATCTAAAAATAATATTTTACAAAAAATTTGAATATGCTATTTACTTTGGGAAAAAACTTCTGATATTGCACTATGAGGATATTGTGAAAATAAAAACTGTTTGATAACACTTAGTTTAATATTTTTTTCATTGGCATGTTTAGTATCAGATAAAAAATATCATAACAGATTCATAATAATATGACTGTCATGCCATAATTTTAATATGAGAGACAATTAATTATAAGAGTAATAAAAACACTAACCTAAATTATAATTCAAACTTTAAACATTAAGAGACAAGAATAAAAGGTCATGACACAAACCGATGAGCCTACTTTAGGTTTCTGTTAAAAAAAACAAATTTTTTGCATCTCTGAATCAAGGCGATTTTGTTGCTGGTCTCAAATGTTTCCTGCTGTGCTAAATATGTTTCTCATTTTTTATGAGAAACTCAGTTTCTTGTAGGTATCGACTACAGTAGAAACTCGAAATTACGAAGTCGACGGGACCGGAAAAATCGGCACTTCGTAACATAAAATTTCGTATCAACGAGTATCTTTCAAAAACATCGCGATGAAGCTCTTTGTCGTTTCCTTAAATTAAGATGAACTCTCGCGACGTACTTGCATGATTTACGAAGTTATAATTCATAAAAGTATACTTAAATGTGTGTTCATGCCCACAAGGTGCAAACAGTTTAACGCAACTAATTTGTCGGAGGTTGATTCTTCCGATTTTCGGGATTTCCACCACATCGTTCCATCTTTTCACGGCGGAAATCCCGAAACTCGGAAGAATTAAACTCCCATCTAAGCCCCGCGGAAACTTACATCGCGACAACTGACTTGCCGATATTTTTTTCCAATGAATGATTAGGCAATGAAGCGTCTTTTGCCCAATTTTTTGTGCAGTTTGGAACAAGCCTATGAAGCTTCATAGCGCATTTTTCTATATTATTTCCTAACTGGAGAACTCTTCAACTGAGGCGTGAGCGTTGTTTCATCATTAGTATTACTGATTGATGCATACAATAAGGAAGTGTGCGACTTGCGCGATCATTGGCACCCGATATTGAAATTAGAGGAATAAAATTTCGTTAGAAGATGGCCCTTTCTCCGCGTCAGGCATAATATATGTATCTACCTACGTTAAGCTAAGACAGTGAAAATGAGATTCTCTCGCGGATTCTATGCGATGGATACACGTTATGTATTTTGTATAAATAATGCTAAGCCCATTAATTTCCCGAAATAACAATCGTTTTTCTCCCTTGGATTCAGCTTATTTGTGCGTGGTTATTTCCGAGATGATAGAGCTGAAAGAAGAGCTTATAGAAGAGTCCAGCTGTGTACCTCCTTTCAGAAGTAGGGTGTACAAGCCACGCACTTCAACGGTGAAGGTTGATAGTTCCTTTTACACTTCATCGGCTACTAACGATGCTAACATTATAAATCAATAATTTTCGTTTTTCACTCTACTACACGAAAGCTTCAGCTGTGGTTCTATTCAGATTAGGTCTGCCTGCCTGCTCTTCATTCATTATATCTCAGAATTCTTTTAAACATTCGCTATTGAATTGAAATGTGGGATATTTTTACTAATCGTTTTTCCTTTGCTTACGATCAAGCAAGGAGACTTGCGTCCAGCATTGCAGCTCCAGGTCAGGCCACGCATCAAGCTGGAAGCTACCTTCTTTCCCTCCTTTCCCCCTCGCTGTGGGTGGGGGTTACTCCATTCGCCCGCTCACAAAAACAGCTGCGAGGCCCATGGTCTCGTAGTATCTTACGTCTGTTGTGAGGGTGATCCACCTGGGGTTCAAGGCCAAGGGCTGCGCGCGAAGACTAAACCTCGAATGAATCATCAGCTTTACGCCGAATAGTCGCATCTTATCTTCCTCCTCCCTTACCTCAATTTGCTGCGTCGGCGGAGAGGGAAGACATGACTCTGGCTAGTGGAGATTTAACCATGAATCAAGATATGCCCGCAAAACAATATTTACGCTGAGTTAGACCCATCGGCGTGCACAGATTCCTTGAGATTGGGGAGGGAACTTCTCAAAGGGCCCAAGAGCTGGTATGGGGGGCCTGCAAAGTCAGCGTGGGGCATCTCATGCTAGCCTAGCGTTGAGGGGGTAGGACGGAGGGGCACTCGAAGGGGCCTGATATCCCGGAGGGCGGGCATGGGGGGGGGGAGGCTTGGGTGTGAGGGGGATGGCTCGTGCCCACTCATAGAGCGGGAAGGGGGGACACGGAGGGTCACTTGAAGGGGAAATATAGCCATTGTGGGAGGGATAGGTTAGCCGCAAGTGAGAGAGAAAGGTGATGGGGGAGAGTATGCCGAGGTTTTGGAGCAAAGGAGAAGGAGAGCTGGGTGAATTTTCCTGGTGGGGACTGCCTAGTGATCTCTCTTTTAGGATATTTCTTCGATCGCTATGTTGGAGTGAAAGGGGAGGAGGGTACACCATTTTCCGATATAAATATATATATATGGGTGCTTGAGCGTTTTTTCCCATTGATTTTGCATGCGCCCAGAACTAGTCTTCCTTTAGAATTAATGTGCGTTAAACTAAATGGCCCTATGAACCATGCGAACTCATACTTTCTCTGATTTTCTTCGCTGTTGGCGGTGGAAGAAGGGAAGGGAAAAGCGTATGAAGAGCCTTGCTCGATGACTACATCAAAACGCTCAATGAGGACGGTAAATTAAACATGAGTCCTTCGATGATAACTATTGCCAGCCGGAATAATTATGCCATCGAGCAAGGTTGAGTGTAATCAGTCTGAAATAGTGAGAAGAAAAAAAGCTTCCTTGGGTTATATTCATGACTGAAACTACCGCTCGAACAACAGCACCATCTCCGATACATGTCATAGTTATTGCAAACGCGCAGCAAACGATTTCTATACCAGGAATATTCATCATGGATTTATGTTTGGGATAACTGGTAACAAAAAATGCCAGGGATCATGAGAGGAAAATGGTGGTTGTAGCAATTAGTCTCTCGCCGGCGAGTGTATCCGTACATGACTACTTGACATTTTTTTACTCGTTGGCAACTCGGTGGACTCATGGTAACAAAGCAAAACGGTTTTTTTGTCCGATTGGTTCCATATTTTATGAGCTACGATACCTACGATTCAAAGTCGTTCTTAAGGTTTGGTTTCACTGGGGCGTCCAGCGGCCACGTCCAACTGTCGCGTCTGGACGTCGCGGCTAGACGACGCGGCCGGGTGGTTTCATTCAGGCGTCTACATCCTATTTCCGCGGCTGGACGATGTGGGAGAATGTGTATTTAGTTAAATTACAAATTTACGTTTTCTTTACTCGTTGGCAACTCTGTGGACTCGTGGTCACAAAGCCGAACGCATTTTATGTCAGATTGGTTTCATATTTTATGAGCTACGATGCCTACGATTCAAAGTCGTCCTTACTATTGTAGCATTGAAAAATGAGAAATCGTTCAGGTAATACATTCAGTGCAGATTGTATTCGGCGACGATGATTAATTAGATGTTTAACTCTGACAAGGAGCGCCGGAAAACGTTACTGTGATCCATCATGATTCGTATTAACGAGTAACTTTTTCACGTCGGGACCAAGATCCGAGGTTCGTAATTTTAAAACTTCGTTATTTCGTAATATCGCGTACTGTTACATACACTTAGATACCCTTTTGGTCGGGACCGAAGATTTTGCTTCGTAAAATCAAAATTTCGTAATTTCGAAGTTCGTATTTTCGAGTTTCTACTGTAGTGATGGACGGATCCAGGTTTTTTTGGATCCGGATCCTTGTTCTGGTTTCGGATCCTTAGTTTCAGATAATGATTCTGAATTTCATTTCTTTTCTAATCTTACATTTTTAATCTATTCAGAAAAACAGCAACAATAGTATTTCCGAAAACAAGTAAATTTATAGTAGAAAAAATTAACTTTCGATCATCTGTGTGGATAATATTTTCATGGTACAAGATTTATGGATGCAATAACTATATGTTAAATTACTTCTAACATAAAGTTCAGTCGACCGGCAGCACACTAGACAGCCAAATTTCATACTGCTCTGAACACCTATTACTGAAAAAAAGGTATTTTTAGAGATTGGTCGAAACCTGTTTTTCTCGAATCCGAATCCTAAATTAACCCTAGAATCTAATTTTTAATCCAAATCGTATTTTTACCTTTGAACCTAAATTGTATCTAAAATCTAATTTTACCATTTTCTTGAATCCCAAGCCTAAATCAGAGCCATCTCTTTATTTTCTCCGTACTCTTATTTTGTATTTTGAATTCTAATATTAATTTTACACGCACAATTGAATTAAACAACTCAATTACAAGTATAAAACATTTGATTCTTTCACTTTTAATTTTAAAAATGAGTACTTTAACTGATTTCGGATCAATCTGTTTTCGCAAAAGTATCGCAAATAATGCCTGCTGAGCTGAAGTCTCTCTGAGTCCAGTGTTGCTGGTGGTGCTGAAAGGTACTTCCTAGCCAGTTTTGGTTGTGCAATAGAGCCTCTATACAAGGAGAGTTCTCAGGAGCCAAAGAACCACTTCCTACATCAGACTCTTGTTACTACCAAAGATATTTGAATAATCATTCCCACAGCCAGTTCCTAAAAATTTAACTCCAGTTTAACCAATATTGTGGGTATTTTGGGTGAATGGCAAAATGATATTATTAAGTTAGCTATTAAAAATGATATTTTAGCTCACTTCATTAACCCGTGGTTTCATTTACTCTGTGACAATAAATTTCATGTTATATGTAATTATGTGGAATACAAAATATTGATTTTGAGCATTCACCCCCGCACATTAATGTACTTTTTTGAACTCCAAATGCATTTTGGCAACAAGTATTGTAGCTATACGATGGGCTATCATCGGGAAAAACAACGGAAAACGGAAAAATTGTCATACCTCTCATGGAATATGTTCTTGATAGTCAATCAAAATCATTATTGTTGCATGCAAGGCCATAAACATACAGTTGTAAGTTCAAAATTGAATTTTGAGTTACAGGTCATATCTTCTACCATAGTGACTTGTAGAGCCAACTGTGCGATTTTTTTGATAATGAGCTCTTCGACCCCACTACTTTAGTATTCATTAATTAAACAAAGTCTGGTTTCAGATTTAATGACTTACTTTTTCCAACTGTGAAGCTGACTCTCTAAGTGAACTCAACTTGGAGTAACAGAAAAAGGTGAAAAGTAAAAAAGCAAAGGAAAGCACACACACTATGGTGAAATCAACAAGCGCACTTACAGATATACCTGGAATGTTGAAAATGTACACTTAACCCATTGGGTGGTAAATCTTTTTTCATTGTAATGGAAATAACAGACGTAATGAGCACAAGCTTGTGCATGCGCATGTGCACGTAATTGATGCACGATCGTTAAGGGTCTACTGTCTGTAAAGTACGTTTGGGACCCCTGACTATCCTATACAAAGGAGTCCCATACTATCTCGTACAAAATAGGAAAATAATTTTAATACAGTTAGGTAATCATCAGTCAACAATCCTCAGATGGGTTTGATGCAGCCATCCACTCGATTCTTCTATTGGCAAACCTCTTCATGTCCTCGTAATTCTTATCTTTAACATCCTTCACGACTTGTTCCATGTATCTCATGCGAGGCCTGCCTTTTCCGTTCTTCCCTTTCACTTTTGCTTCGATGATTGTCTTCATCAGACCATCGTGTCTTAAGAAATGGCCGATTGTTGTGTACTTTTACAACTACCTGCCGGACAACCAACAACCTAAACTAAATTTACCTTACTGTACCCATCACCCTCACCTCACATTAGAATGTTGTCATATGGCTATGAATAGAGATGGGCAACTTGGTAAATTACCGCGGTAATTTTCGTAAATTACCGTGGTATTTTTCGTAAATTACCAACACCCCTGAAAATTACTGTAATAAACGGTAATTTTCAGAAAAGTTCTTTTTTAGAAAACTTCTTCCTCACTAAGAAACCATTGGAATGGGTGATATTATAAATTAAGAAGCTAAAACGATTTTGTTTACATTGTGTCCATGATTCATTCCAATTAATTCAGAGTAAAATAACAAATGCATATTGCGCAGAGGTATGTCTTTGGAACGAAAATTTCTCAGTGTGACAAAAGAGAGGCAAATTGCGTGCGGCTGCCAACTTTCTTTTAATTTTTTTAATGAGTTATAATAGATAAGCGTCGTGATGTGTTTGATATAAGCGTCGGCATTTGTATCTCTTTGCTATTTGATTTCGTTTTGAGTCCTCTGATAAGGATTAGCAGCTGAAAACTTAAAATTACCGGAAAATTACCGTAATTTACCGCGGTAATTTACCTCAATTGAAAATTACGGTAATTTACCCATCTCTAGCCATGAATCACCAGAATTACCCTTCTCTTCTTTCCTTTTGCCTTTCCTTCCCCAGATAGCAAGCCAGCTGGATCCAGCCTGGATTTCAGCTGGATGAATCCAGCTGGACAAATCGTCTGGAATCCAGCTGGATGTAGCTTATATCCAGCTGGACTAGTCAAGTCTGTATCCAGCTGAAATCCAGTTGGAATCCAACCTGTTATCCAGCTTGAATCAAGCTGGAATCATGTAAAAAGCACAGCTGGTATCCGGTTGGATTCCAGCTCTATACTAGATTAACATAGCTGGATTTACGCATGCTAACTGGTGAATTCCAGTTGGATTCCAACTGACTTTGCTATCAGGGTCCAGTCTTCTTTCTTCGCAAGACCTTTTTGTCAACATCTAGCCATGGGCGTTGTCCTTTCTAACCTAGAAACCTTAACCCCTACCTCTCACTCAACCCTTATGCCTGTCATCTGACCACCCTGATTCAACTGTAATTACGAAATGGCGAAGACTTTCATGGGAGCCAGAGTAAGGGGTGGGCAGGAATATTTATGGACGAAAATGTATGCCTTTGTTGAGTTTAGCTTGCAGATAATACTGCAAATATGTTAACAACAACTGGGGGGTGCTATGGAAAGAAATGGGTTACCCGTTGCACAAAAAAAACTTAGTTAAAAATGGACTTCTGATAAATAAACGTATGTTAAAAGTGGGAATTTGAGCATGATAAAAATGACCATTTTTGAGGGGGAACAGCCTTCACTTCCAGAACTTAGTTAAAAATGGGTTTGATATAAGTTGGCTTGACTATATTTGAGTATTCACAGGTAGTGTTCATACATCTCTAGATTTATACTTTTTTCCCAACAGTAGGAACTAGCAAAGCTGAGGAGAATAAAGGTAGAAAAAATCACAGGGTCACAACCAATGAAAAGATATATAGCACCATTCATGGCATCATCATGGGTCTCAACATCACCTGACAAATTGCTACCCATGCAGTTGTGTTCATTGGTCAGCATTCATGGCAAATACTTTGAAGAAACCTTCCTCCTTTTCATATCATTTTGAATGATGGTATGCACAGTTCTCACCATAAATGCCAACTTTGAGGTGATATCACTCACATTAATAAAAAGTCCTCTATAACTACTTGGTTAATTCACACAATCACATTGTCCATCAGCTGGTTCATGGCTGATGCTTCTTGGTTTCTCATTGTCACATTATGTTCAGCCTTTTTTGAGCATTTGCACCCTCGAAAACAAATGTTATACATCCATAACACCATCACCACATATCTCATTCAGTTGGCAATGGCAAGTGATTTGAAACTATCATTTTCATAATTTCACATGGAACCCACTGAGAAAGAATATTCAGTTCTGCCACTGAGTCTTGTCAAAATTTGACTAGTTCAGGGGCATTGAATGAAAGGGTAGCATTTAACATCATCTGTGCTATAAATGTTCCTGGATGAATATAGTAATGCAGTATTTATGGAAGGAGAGCTTAATTGTATTCTGGGTGTCATGGTTGCTTGATTCACTCTTTTCTAGAGCAGCAGGTGGTGGTCAATGCGATATCTCTTTGTACACCAGCAAGTCCTCGAGGAGAAATCTCCCCAAATACATGATGCCATAAAAAAGCTATTAGAAGAAATCCCTAACCAAGAAATTGTTGCAGCAAGCTCTACAGACAGCCAGTTACGCATCTTATTTAATATTGAGTGTGCTATAATATACTTGTACTATTTTGAAGTCTTGAAGTCCAATCAATGTCTGGAAGCAGCCATTAAAGGTGCAGGAATTGACATTTCACTCGCAGGTGAGTTTCACAATTCATAATCTGAAAGTTTTATCCTGATTTAACATCAATAGAAGGGCTTTTGAGGTAGAAATACAATTTTGAATCACTGAGCAAATGTTTTTGCAATGTAAATAATACAATGAACAAAGGGGCATTTTGCTAGGACTGCATTTACCTCTACTACTAAGCCTTTTTGAGCATGTGTGATAGGTTACTATTGAAAAAGTTTTTTGTGTTGTAAAGCTATTAATCACATAAAGTATTTTAAGCTCTAATACATAGTCATGTGCCTCAAAATTTGAATGTACCCATCAGGAAAAATTCATGCTAGCAAAGACAACCATAATATATTCCTAATCCTTTTGGTGTATAATGTTTATGATTTGCTAGTTCTTGTTTGCATACATAAATAATTGTGCTACATTGACTTTTACTTTTTAAGGTGCATTGGGAATGAGGACCAAATTCCAAAAGACAAATATTGCTCAATTAACCTTAAATATTAAGTCAAAGAATTGCCCTGAGGTCGTGGAGGATCAGAATTCAACATCAGATGAAGATGACTTTCCTAAGGTATTTCCATATTTGGTACTTCCTTTTAATTTCTCAGTAAATTTTGTTTTAACCTTTATTAATGGCGGATTATCTAAATTTTACCTGAGATTTTAACATTTCAATTTAGGTTTATAGTGCCATGTCCATGGTCATCTTTTAGTTACAGCTTATTCCTGACATGATGGGGGAACTCAGAACCAAAATCACTATTATATGCATGAAATCGTTAGATGGAAATTAAAAATGAACTTGCATGAAAAAATTAATCTTCTAACTAGAGCCATTCAAGGGCAAGGGCCTAGCCATGTTGATACGCCAGTTCCCGTCAGAACACCGAAGTTAAGCAATGTTGGTCCGAGATGGAGGTTGGATGGGTGACCCTCCTCCAAACCTCTACCACAGTACTCTTGTCCCCTGTCTGCGAGTGGTGGGTAGGTTAAATGTGGGTTGGCACAATGGATCTAAAGAGGTCTAAGTGCCTGGCGGGCTCCATAAGGCCCCCGCCTACCTCTCCAATTTACATTTTAGAGCCATTCACACACAAAATTAAATAAAAATATGCAAAGGGTGACATCCAGTGAAAGAGCTGCACTAAATATTTCTATATCATCCACCTCCACTCCTCGTCTGATTTGGTCAGAGAACTACCTCCCTGGTAGTTTTACCACCCTGCCTTCCAACCCTATACTTCCAAGTAGAGTTGCATGTACACTGCTCCTGCGCATCCGGTAAATAACATAACAATGAAAGTCGCAAGTACTTTTTGTGTACATTATGGCATGAATAAGTGTGTGCTAAAGTTAATATACTTCTTCACAAATCATGATGTAGTCCAATATGCAATGCCTTACGAAATACCCCGCATGGAGTCTAACTACCACTTCCATTGGCAGAATCAGCTGTGTCCCCCCCATTGTGATTAGGCAAAGGAGCTGTGCAGTCTGATGTGATTGGACGAAGAAGTGATGCACAACTCTTTCGCATGCCCACTTTACCGAAAGGGTGGAAAATACAAGTATTTGGCTGCTTATACCTTGAGAACTACGTGACTGGTCGAAGAACAGATAAATATGGGTCTTTTTATTTTACAAATTCTATCACATTCCATTCAGCAATAAAAATATATGGTAAATGACCTAATGCCACTCCTGAGGGATAGTAAAGCCTTAGTTTCAATTGCCAATTATTATACATATTTGGTACCTTAGTTTTCTAGCTAACAGATCTTTCTGGAAAACCATCAGTAGCACAAGAAGAAGAACTTCTCTCCCAACCCTAATGAGTGAATTTCTTAGCTTGGTATAGAAATGGTTAGTATTTTGCGTACCCTCAACAACCCTTCTGATCTCCCTGTAGAACCCATTGGTTTTCGAAGCCTAAGTTTCAAATTGGTAAGATTTTTGGAAAATTAAAATAAGGTAGTGCAGAAATATTTTGAGCCAAATGACATAATCTGACAGTAGAATGTTTATCATTTCTTATTTCATTTATAAGAAGGATTTTCTCATGCAAAGGCATTAACTTCCCACTTATCAGATTAAAAGATTCAATTACATTTTCATATTGGACTTAAACTTTTGGAAGCCTCTTGATGTTTTGATTGGACTCAAACCTGAATAAGACTCAAATTGTGTTACTTCTTAGGAGTCCCTAAAAATTCTCAGCTGCAATTTAATCCGCAAACCCTCTCGCCTTATTTTAGCGCCTACTTGGTTGTCTACAGCATAGTATTAGGTGTAACTTTATGGAATTCCTTCATAATGGGATTGTGTAAAGACAGTAATGAATAGAACTCCTTGTGGAATTTAACATTGTCTTCTTCCTACAATATTAGGTACTTGGTTATCATTCTCATTGAAATAATTTTTTCTTATTTTAGGATTTGCAGCTAAATGATGAAGTTAGGTTGGATCAGATAAAGTTTTTGAACAGTGATGATGGCAACCTGCCCACTTTAAGACCATTGGACCAAGCTGTCATATTTGCACACTTGTGAGTTGCCTATGATTTCGTTAATTGCAAATTGCTATTTCTTAAATCCTGGCTTTATGCTCCACCACTCTGTTAATTTCAGTGAGTTAAAATTGCAAAATTTATAGTACATAATTCTTTATCTGTGTTGAAGGTAGTATACCATAGGGTAGTTTCCTGTTTTATTTTATTGTTTTGATCAAACATTTCATACCTTTGGAGTTTGTATTTCGAACCATTTGATTTTAAAATTACATGAAGTATTTTTTTCTAATTAATTTAAAACTGAAAAATATCAATGGCACCAAAACGCGATTATATATTATAGGTGTATACACACTTTCCTCTCCCTGCTGCTAGGTGGTGCTGTGAACACAGCTGCTGACAAAAACATGCTCGATGCAAGCATGTTAGCAAGTGCCAGAAGGATATTTTTTCACTTAATTCATTATTATGTATTATGATATATCATTATTTATTCATTTGGCTACAGGTATGCATTTTACTACAAATGGATACATATTTATTTATTTAAAATAATCCAAAACAACACATTTTGACAAGGAGTTAATGAATGATGAGAGTCTGAATAGAAAAGATTGTTTCGAAACAGAAAGGCAAGGGGTGGAACAATGAAATAGTTCACTTGACTGCATCTTTCCTTAACACTAGAACCACGGCAATTCGGTTATCCCTTAAACTGCGGTCGGGTCACTTTTGACCGACCTTCCTCTTTTGTGATAAATTGGTAAAATATAAAGAAAAATGTGAATTCTGAATATTTAGACATGCAAATATGCAAGATTTTTATATGAAAAACAACAGTTAAATAGATTTCTTACGTCAAATTATTGCTGAAAAGACAATAAAAATCATAAAACATTTTGATTGCCCTTATAAACATGCAGTGCGTGTCCTTAGGTACTGAATAATGTCACATACCGAACACGCATAATAATGTCATGATGTGCATTTTCTGCTAAATGCTTTCTTACATGCATTACACTTCACAAACGTTTTGTTTCCTGTGCAATTACCCTGACATCGAGTACGCTTTTCTAGTTTCTTAGAAACTTGGCTACGCAGGCATTTTAAATCAGGGTTGTTGTGTAATTTACAGCGAGCTCTTCCGTGAGCTGTCGAAGAAAATCTCTCCGTTTCATTTTCTTCTCATTCAGAGAATTGTACAATACGTAAGCATTTATTCCTGCCAAATCCAACAAGCTATAAAACGCGTGAACTGGCCGAAGTCTGGATGGTGCCTTGATGGAATATTTGCGAGCCATTTGATCCACTACGTGCCCTCCATATCTGGAGCTATTATAAAATGTTACAGAGTCTGGCTTCTTTCTGCTACGAATTTCAATTTTGACATCAGAATGCATACTGCTTAGAAGGAAAACATTTTTTTTCTTTTTTCCCTGATAAATTGTCAAAGAGATGTCACCATTCTTCACTACTCGTACTACTACAATACCCGTATCATTTTCCTTCAAAGATTCACAGGGAGACAAGGTGGTGTAAAAATTGACACATGTGACAATCCTCTGACTAAAAAAAGGTTCAATCAATTTCTTCAAAACAAAGTCACAAAGGCCCTCACCCTTGGGTCTATTGTCTTCTCTTCCAGGGTATTGGAAAGTATTCACATCATATTTGGACTCTGTCTACATCAATCAAATACTTCTACCCGTACATATATGGTTTTGAGGTGAACTGAATGGATCTGCATCGGCATTTAGATGGGAAAAGTAACTCATCAATGGTTATATAGGAAAGTGGAATGTAGCTACACTCTTTTATGCAATATAGTCTTACCAAACCTCCGATACCATTGCTAATTTACTTTCTTTCAGTCTTTTTGACCCTACGGATTTAATGTCAAACCTCAAGAAACCCATTATTTCTCCGAATCTATCACGAGCCATCGTTGTCGTCAAAAGAATTTCTCCACTTCGCAGACCAAAGAGATTTTAGTTCTAAACCCTTAGATCCAAAGGCCCCACCGGCGTACAGTAGAGATAGAAAAGCTTCCAACTCTCCAATTTTCAAAGAACAATCATCTAACTGCAATACAGGATGTGCCTCAGTCTCGGTAGATGACACAATATGTTCCAACGTATTATCAGTGATCATAAGTCACCAAGCACTGACGCAAGTTTCATTCACATAATTTTTTGCAAGCGGCGTGGGGCCAGCGTGATCTCTGAAAACATTGTGATACTCACGCCTACCACCTGAAGCATGGTCCACTATCCCAACTCGCTAGGTCTTGCCGTCTGGGGATACGATCTCTGCACCTGCAGACAGCTTAAATAGGCTACCAACACGGGTCCTACCTCATTTCACTGGTGGTGCGTAATGTCGTCAACGTGCGGAATGTCGTCAACTTGCGTGATACCTGGATTACTCGCAGCGGCTTCTAGTTATGGTGATTGAGCCAACCTACGCCCCCGGCCACAACCTCATCCACGATTCCGAGTATGCCCTGCCCATGCACGACTTGGCTAGGTATGCAGATAATAATTATTGTTAAAAGAAGTCGTAATAATAGCACGAGGCATTGGAACACAGAAACGAAATTAAAATTTCCTAAGCACAAATATAATTACCACCGTGGTAAATAAATAAATGAGAATAGTTGTACAAAAACTGTAATGTGCCCATTATACAAAATATTTACAAGTACTTTCATTCTCCACTGGGATTTTTAGGAACTGAAAGTGGTGTAGGATCATCTTCTGATGATGACTCTGAAGATGAGAATTGATGCGATTCATCTTCAGACAAAAAAACAAACGGCTCGCCCTCAGATTCGTTCTCCGAAATGTCGTTTAGGATTTCAGCAACATCCTTCGGTGTCTATGTCCGGCCGTAATCAACGACGAGCTCTCACGCTATATTCATCAGGAAAAACTGCACTACTGACACCATATTACCCCGGTCAAGCAGGGACCGAGAGGCGTGCCACTAGCGAAAGGGGTTGAAGTCATGGAAAGCAATTAAAACGTATAATTTCACACCCTTTTATTTTCTGACCAGGTGTCAACAACTAAGTGTCTTTTTCCAGGTAATACATCACATTTACCTTCACAGATTAGACTTGGCTAACATTTTCTGGATTGGCGTATCTCTTCCTGTCCTCCGTCCCCCTACTTCCCCTCACCACTCCCCAGGTGTAAGTAGGGGGCAGCTAGTCGCCGAGCAGGCCGAAATCAGAATACCGTTGAATCAGAAACAAACAAAAACACAAACATACGAAAATTAACCCATATAAAACGTAAATACTCTCAGTGGGTCAAAACTGACCCACCCGCGGTTTAAGGTAAATATTAATTTATTTCAGAGTGTTTTTCCCCTAGAGATGTGGAATTACTAAGAGTAATTAAACACACTTATAGATGAAAAGTCATGGAATATTAGCTCTTCAAATGCGAATTAAAAGGAGCGGGAAAAGAAAAAAATTGCAAATGGGTCAAAAATGACCCAGCCGCGGTTCTAGTGTTAAGGCACACGAAGCAGGAATAGGGAAAGAAGTTCAGATGACCTGTACCTGCCATTATCAATATTAACGGAAAATTTCCTGTCATTGAGGACATGACGATCAGTCAGAGATGCAATTCCGAGAGAAGGTCTTATCACACTGAGAGAAAACTTATGGAAAGGCATATGGCGGTAGCGGACAATAGATAGGAAGAAATTTAACGGATGATCAAGGTGCTTGAGAGAAGAATGAAGGGCCGTGGCCCAGATTTGACAACAGTATTCCCGGACCAGAGAGATACATGCAAAGAAATAGGTACATAGAGTAGTTAGATCTGAAACTTCTCTGTAGCGATACATTAAACCCAGCAATGACATAGCTCGAGAGGAAATGGGTTTTATGTGCTCACGGAAGAGCAGCTTAGAGTCAAAAATGACCCCTAAATCTTTCTGAGAGGTGACCGAAGGAATACTATGCCCAGAAAGTAAATAATAATAACCCAGAAAAGATTTGCATAGAGTGAAAGGTAGAATCGTAGATTTAGCTGGATTAATTCCAAGGCACCAACTCTTTGGCCATTGGTCTAGTTTGTCAAGAGCATTCTATAGAGGAAAGCTGTAACCTGGGGAATCAATTTGTTTGAAAATTTTACAGTCACATGCATATAACGGGATTTTACAAGTAGAGCAGGAGATTGTGTCAACTAAGTCATCAATATGCAATGCAAAAAGTTAAGGACCAACAAAAATTGTCTCACTCGTCATCCAAAGGGGAACTTCATCGAGCAGGGCATCGGATGCAGAATGCAGTCTTTCATGACACCAGCTAACCAGGCAAGGGCGTCATCCACTGAGCCTTCTTCTAAAAGACACCATGGGAAGAAATTGAGGGCGTTATTGACATGAACCCAGTCCGTCTTCTTCCTGATGTGGGTGGGAGGGTGCAGGAGAGGGGGAGGAGTAGACCAAGGACTCGAGGGCGGCCACCCACTGGGTTCCAGCAAAATGTCCAGGGACTCTTGGTCAGAGCAGAAATAGTCGCCAGCAAGGGAAACTTTCACCTTGTGTGAGAATAAAACAAGATCCAGGGCTTTCAACCCCCTGGTAGGAAACGTACTACATTGCTTGAGACCTACACCATTAATGTAATGATCAACAAAAAACTCCTCAAGGCCGGAGAAACTCTGGACATTCAAAGAGTAGGACCTATCAATGTTTAAATTAAAGTTACCCATGAGTACAACTTTTCTCATGCTACGGGCTAACGACACAAAGTTCCCACAAAAGACACTTTTCCAAAGTTGATATTTCACCTGATGGGGGTCGATAATATGTACCAATTGATAGCTTTCTCCCTACAGGCTGAATTAAAGGGAAGAGTTAATAGTATAAACTTTCCCCACATAAAGCAGCTCACTCTGCAATACCAGAAGACTGCTATCAGAGAGTATAGGGGCTTATAAATTGATTATAAATACCACGTTCAATGGAGAAGACTTTCCAAGCAAAGAGAATTTTCTTAGGTAATATTTAATACATGAATACCTGCCATAACTTAGGAGCTCTGAAATATGATTGTAAGCTCAGGCGAAAAATATTCCCTCTGCCTCACAATGTACACTATGAACCTGTTAGGTCTTCAACAAGGCTACCACAGTCTCATCATTTCTGGACTTTTTCAAATTAACATTTAATTTTCTGGAAAACTGGGATTTCTTAATCCAAATTATGTGTATAATTCATACATTTATGTTAGGACACATATCACTATTAATGAATTCTTCTTTGATGTAAGAAATTACCTATTTTCAGTATAAAAATGTTTAAAATAATAACCACAAAGTATCAGGCTTTATAGGTATGTCTAAATTTCCATTTTACCTTTTAATTGATCAATTCATTTTTGTGATTTCTTACTTGCATTTTTTTCCCTATATTTTTGCTTATTGCTTACTAAAATTATGTTTTGAAATCCATGTACATATTCTCATGCAATTTTCTGTTTCAGCATTTTAAAAATGAAATCACAACCCAAAGATAAACTTGCAGATGAAGAGCTGTTAGCATATATAACTGTAAGTTGTTCTTCTTTTGGTGTCATTTTCCTTTTCCTATCCCTATTATTATATATGTTGATATATGCCCTCAGGTAACTTTTGCAGCCCTTCACATGGTTCCTGTATCTCTGCTTAACTAAAATGTAGGTAATTAGGTATCTGGTGTCTCCTAACATTGGTAGTGTAAGAAGTGTATCTTCTATGTTGTGGTTTTTAAATGATGTGTTTTCTACCATTAACTTGCATTGTGTGCCGAATTCAAGCAGTCTTTCTCCTCTCATTTCTATTTCCTGATCCATATTTTCCAATCACTCTTCCTTTTTGACTGTTGTGGACGACAACGTTCCAATCTCGTAAAATATTAAGCTTTCCTCTCCTCATAATAGATTTATCACTTTTGTGATATCATAGATGTCATCCACTTCTTCATCATTGTTACCTGACGTAGGCATGCAAACCTGCACCACATTGGTATCTTAGGGCTCGGGCTCCAACCTTAGCATTGCTATCCTTTTGCTGTATTGAATGAAGCTCTTCATTTGCATTCTGGTACTCTTACTTAGAATTATGTCAACTCCATTCCCAATCAGTGATCCAGTGTTGTGCTCCAAAAGTCTCCTTCTTTCAGCCACATCATTTCCTTAATTTGTAATTCATATAGGTCCATTCTCCACTTTTCCACCTTCAGTTTCTTCAATCTTCCACAGATCCAAAGTAGTCTGGTGTTCCAGGTTCCTACCCTAAGATGTTTATCAACTTGACTGATTTTTGTCCCTGCTCCTATATCTGAAAGGGGGACTATTTTACCTCTGGAATATTTTACTTAAGAGAGTTCTATCACATCTTGATTAAAGGAAAAGTGGTGTAGCTGTGGCTACTACAGTGAAATAAATGTTGCTATGGTCTCCACCTTTACTCAGATAAAGAAGAGTGGCTGCCCTCTCCTCTAGGTGGTGGTGGCATTATTGTTGGATCCCTCCCATCACCAAGTCATGGCATCTTCATAGTTTTCTGTATCATTTGAAAGTCCTACCTTAGCCAAGAATAGACCAATACCATCTTGGAATGCCATCACTAGCAATGATTTTAGTCCACAACTGCTTATTCTGTTCATTTATTCTTATCAGTAAGTCTTGTGGACTCACGCAGTGGCATTAAGTTAAGCCCTAAGGTAGTTTTCTTACTCTACAGTTTTCATTCATAAACAAGCAATAAGTTATTGCAAAAAGCAATAAGTTATTGCAAAAAGCAGTTGAGGAAAGAGTATGTCACATTGTATATATGCCGGAAAAAAATACATACAGTAAAACCTCGCTTTTACGTCCCCGCAATTTACGTTTTCCCGCCATTAACGACTTTTTCTTCATGTCCTAACAATGTCCATATATCCGCAATGTAACGCCTTCCCTTTATTCACGCTAGCAAATTTTTGAATGGTTCGCCATTTACGTTTTACGAGACGATTTTGCCGTGATTGTCGTCCTGGTTGCATAACTAGTGGTTGGACTCAACGCTCCGTGAAAGACAAAGTAAAAACTCATGCAGTAAGTTACCACTATGAAAGAGAAATGAAATTTGCCCAGATATACCACCATTTATCGTGACCTCGCTCATCTGTGCAATTGTAATGCCGCGAGGGATTACAGTACACGTACGTCGTTTTTCTCGCGATTGTTGTTCTGGTTGCATAACTCGCGGGATGGCTGATGCTATCGCATTGGTGATGAAATTTTTCATTTATTTAAGAAGTGTATGCTTTTCAGCATTTGCGATCTTGTCTTTCTTTTTTGGAGGCATTAATACAGATTTTAAAAAATCCTCCAGCCAAATTTCATCCTCATATATCCTACGAACACACCCGTAAAATCATCTCATTCTTCTCTAGCTCGATTCTTAAGTAGCTTTGATAGAATATCACTATAGTCTCCACACCTTTTCTCATAATATTTACCTTAACTTACTAGCATGGTTGGATCAAGATTCCTGGCCTCAGTTCATCCTTATCTATGTCATTCTCCTCTTCTATTTCCAAGTTCCCTTGTCTATCATTAATGCCATGCAGTTCTTTTCACATTTTCCTTACCCCTATGCTGAATCTCATTAAGTTCTATCAGCAGTTCTCCTGACTTAACAGTAATGAACAGTGTCTTGACCACTCTAGTGTCTACTACACCATCCCCCCCCCCTGCATCCTTTCTCAACTGCTTGCTGTTCTGCATCTTTCCTCATACACCTGTAAACTAATTCCTGATATTCTCTCCAATTTACAACTGTACAATTTTTTCACACTCTTCCTAATCTTGGCCCAACCATATGTAATCTAGTTAATATATCTCCCCATGTCCCCATGCATTTCAAATAAGAGATTTTGGCATTATTGAAGAGGTTTTGTTGGAACTATATTTCAATGTTAAACTTGTCATTCAATGAAAGCAAGAATTAGGCAGGCAAAATCAAGAAGCAAGGAGTTATTCTTTCAGGCATAACTTTCATATAAAATTGCATACCCTCAAATTACACTTTCCCGCGATTTACACTTTTTTCTCTAGTTCCCCTCAAAAGTGTAAAAGAGGGGTTTTACTGTAATTCCTCATCATGATAAACCATAGTGGGTAAAAAGTGGTAATAGATATGAAAATATAGTTTGTAGATGTCAGCCCTATATCACCTAAACATTTTTCAGGCCAATGGCCTGAAACCATTCTCTTATTTGGTGGTGCAGTGCAGAACATATGTATCAACTCCATTATTTTGATCTGTAAAACTTAAATTCTAGGTTTATGCTTTTATGATAGAATTGTCCTATTTTGAGTACATTGACTATAAAATATAATCAAGTCCAATAAACCTTGCTACAGCCTCCTATTTAATTTTCTTTCTGGGTTAATCAAATTGAAAACATTCCCCTCTCCCATGCTTAATCTAATAAGTGAAATTACTAGGTATTTAAAATAATGGAGATTTTTACTCTTATCATTATTGCCTTAATTTTGCAGTCACTATAACTCATTTTAGATGTTTTAGCTGTCCTAAAAGTAAATAATTTTGTATTGATTACATTTTCCAGTGTTTACTATCACAGCCCCGTGTGTGGTGTTTACACTTGACTGTCCTACTGGAAAGGTGTAGATTGGAATCAAACCATTCCAGGACTGTTGAGCGATCAATGATGCAAGCTCAGGTGGGTGTGTATTTTTTATACATTAAATGCATTCTTAAGGCCATTCTACAATGGGTGTAAGCCGTAAGACGTAAGGAGCTGTCGTAAGGGACATGGCCAAGTCCCATCTCTACGTCTTACGTCTAACGGCAGGCCAATCAGAGCGCCTCATTACTACTGCCGATGTCAGTCATGGGTTATTGCTTTTGTGGAAGTTTTTTTGACTTGGGGAAGAATTGCGGACGTATTTGAAACAATCTTTGTTCGTGAACTTGAAAGATGGCGAGTTTAGACGAGCTTATCATTAACTGTTGCCTCATTGAATAATATTTGGATTGTTTCATCCCGCATTCTAACTGAATCTTTATTGTATGAACCAGTTTCTTGGTTTATTTGGATGATTAGTGGTCTTGTAAGTTTAAATGGCTTATACTGATCGACACCCACCAATATCGTCCAAAATCTCAAAAACTCAGAGGCATGGACAGTTGTAATTCTATGATAAAATGAAAGGGTACCCTGAAATAAATAATGTAAATCAAAGATTATCTTGCTGTTAACTTTCCTGACCGTTATTTATATAGAAATCAATAGTTAGACAGTGGACTAATAAGTGCATTGAAGCCCATAATGATCTTTGCTCTGAGTTTATTTGGTCATTTAAGACCGAACAGCATTGATTTGTTTCAGTTCTGATCACATCCCAGACAGCCCTGTTAGCATTGCAAATGCTTGTCTTCAATAATTAAGTAATCGTATATTTGTTGACAGTGTTCTCTATTCTACGCCAGAAAAAATCGACACTCATTTGTCTTCAATATGCATGTATATACGACCGGAGTGCTTCCGAATGCACTGTGATCGATGTCGATATTTTTACGGCATACGTCAGCATTGGAGATTGCCTGTCGTATGGAAATCCTTACGTCTTAAGTGCTACGGCTTACGTCTTACGGCTTACGTCCATTGTAGAATGGGCTTTAGTCATGTAATTAAGACAATGAAAAAGGGTATTCTCTATTTGGATATTCAATTCTTGAGATCGATGACCTCTCCTCTAGGACTATAACTTGGAGTGGTTGTGGAACTTTGATTCTATATTTAGCATTCTAGGTTCATTCCATTGTTCCCTTGAATTTGTGTGGTAGAAGCAATGGTAGTTGCTCCTGATAAAGTTATCCTTCCTGATATGTGAAGGGTAGATGAATGATAGTCCATGTTGTGCTTAATATCAATTGCAGTGGCAATTCTCAACCAGCAGAATTTCTACAGAAAAAAAGCATTTACCTCAACCAATATTCAAACCTGGATCCCCTAAATTCAATTCCTGGTCGAAGTTAATGGTATTTTTCTTCTTAGAAATTATGCCATTGTACATATTAGTGGGTAAGTCCCTTAAGCTTTTACATAGGTATGTTGTTCATTATCCTTTTGTTTGTTATTGCAGCACTTAAGTGGTAGATTTTTGATGAGAAAATGCAAGTACAGTAAACCCCCGTTAGTTCGAACCCTCTTAATTCGAAATATCGAATAAATCGAAGTTGTGAGCTACCCCTGACAAATGGAATAGGGAATTGCATACTTAGTGTGGAAAAATTGAAATTTCATTTCATTTCTTTATTTGTCCAAAAATTATACATGATTTGAGACACGTCAATATACGCAATAACAATAATATTTTTTGTGGTCTTAAAAAACGATACAAGTGCTAAAGAAATATGCTTAATATGTAACTTGAAGTCGAATTTCAACCCGTGATGCCCCAATGTATCGTTTATTTCGAAACGATCCACTGGGGCAGTGTACTTTGATGGTAGTTAGTGCTTATAGTCGTTGTGATTTTGGTATCGCTTACTTGATCATAAGTGATCATATTTTAAGTGTTGCCAGGTTTGAACATTTGCTTGTGCTTATGGTGCACCACTCACCAGCAGCTGTTTACCCCTAATCAAATATATCTCAAGTGCACACTCATATCGGCCGAATCCGACCCTAGCTTTTTTCGGGATATTCACGCCATGACTAATTGCTTCCCTTTTCTTTCTTCCGAGCCTCCCCTCCTCGAGCGAAGACTGTAGGATTCAGTATTTGACCATCGCCAGGAAAGGTCATCGTAACCTCTTGAAACACGTAGTCCTCACAGAGAAAAATACCCGTCGGAGGGTAAAACGAATTGTAAAGATCCATCTTCCGAGAAAAAATTGGCTGGGTATTTTTATTGCTTCGCTGTGATGGTAACCATAGACATGCGTTTCATGTTAGTATTTAGCTTCATTGGTATCATATGCGAAAAACTTGGTAACCATGATTTAGCACAGTACTGTTTTGTGCTCCTTGCGCAATGCCTGAGCTTCATATTTTACCTGTAACAGTTTATTCCATCGTTGTAGGTCAAAACCAAGTCAATTATGTCCATAGACGGAAGGTAGGATTTGAGATGCTTCCAAAGAGAAAACACAAGAAACTGACAATTAAAGAGAAATTCAGTGTAATTTGTGAGGAGATTGTGGGGTAAAAACAAAAACCGAAATTGCAAAGCATTATGATATTCCGATTTCGGCGCCATTGATATACCTGAAAAATTATGATGCAATTGAATCACAACTAGAGAGTGGAAACAACGATGGAAGGAAGAAGAGAATACAGGGAGCGAAATTTGAAGAGGTAGAGAGTGAGTTATTGGAGTGGTTCTTCCATTGCAGGTAAAATAACATTCCTCTATCAGGGCCATTTGTGAAAGAAAAAGCCGAGATGATCGCTCTTAAAATGGGCCAAGAATTTAAATGCTGCAATGGGTGGTTACAGAGATTTCAAAAGAGGCATGGTATTGTGTCTTTGCGCATGAGTAAGGAAGGATCATCAGTTGACATAGAGGCAGCTGAGGGATGGTGATCAAACGTCAAACACATTTCTGTGGACTACACACCTAAAGATATTTTTAGCATGGATGAAAGTGGAATATTTTACAACTTTTACCAGGGAGGAGAAAGAAGTATGGAGAGACAAACCGTAGTGCTATATTACAATTCCGATGGCAGTGAGAAGTTACAGCCTCTGGTGATCGGAAAGTACGGCAATCCTAGATGTTTCAAAGGAGTCCAAACCATTCCCTGTGTTTATAGGGCCAACAAAAAAGCTTGGATGACCGCTAAATTATTTCTTGAGTGGCTTTTAATTTTCGAAGGAAAGATGGCTGGTCGGAATTGAAATATTGTGTGCTGAGCACAACATTGAAGGGCTCACTCTATATAATATTAGAGTTTTTTTTCTTCCCCTCAATGCCACTAGTTACATGCAGCCCCTAGATCAGGGTATAATTTTCAGCCTGAAGGGCTAAAAAGGAAGAAACTGGTGAGGTATTTAATTAGAGAAACCTCAAGAAATATTTTCGCCCATGAAATCAGAAAATGGAATCCGCTGGATGCGATGAGGAACATAGCTACTTCTTGGGATGAAGTTTCTTCCTCAGCTATAGAAAATTGCTTCCGAAAAGCTGGTTTTGGTGAAAGAATTGCATCCAATGACAGTGACTTCAGTGAAGACTTTGACTGGCCCGAAATTCATGGTGAAATACAGTGTCCAACCACTTTTTTGGAATATGTCCATTTCGACAATAATGTGATCACCACTTCTGAAGAATGCAATGCTGATGAGAGCACTTCTGGGAAGAAAGTGGACCTTGATGGCTCTGAAAGTGGGGAAGAAATGAGTGATTCAGATGGGGAAGAGGAGGCAGAAAAGCACCATCACTTTTGTGTCCGTGAATCAGCTCGAAACTGTACCTTGCTCTCATTGATTCTACATGATATGTTATTGCACTATAAAGAAAGTTCTGTGTCCACCAGGATCTAGTTTACTAATTCTACTGACAGGATAAAAGTGTTATTCACTGCGTTGTTTTTCCATTACTCACGCAATGTTCCAGTTAACATGGGTTTTAATCTTTTTCAGATACACAGCACACTAGGTTATGTAATTGTGAAATTCATGTGTGTGAAGTTCATCTATCCTGAAAATTAAAATAGTGTTTTCACAAAAGCTATTTTGTGTCTAGTTCTCATGATCCAATCAAACCTGCTTTTCCAAGGTAGTTGACCAGCTAATGGAAAGTATCTCTGCCCTTTTGTTTTACTCTTTACATGTACCCCTTTTAATCGTATTTTTTAAAATCTTTGATTGCATATGTCTTGCATACTTTTCCCCTATATTGTTCTTTTGTAATCATCAATCAACATCTGCAATAATTTTCTCAGTGAAAACCCTTCATCTCCGCGCTACATATGGCTCACGAAAATTGAGATCTATTCCTAGAATTTTAGTTGAAGATTTATTACAATAGTACTATTTAGAGGCTTTAATATGTGAAATCATTTGCCATTAAAAATGCATCAACGATACCTCATCAAAAATAGGATTCTGTTTATTCTCCGGTTCATTGTATAAGGATATCTGTGATGTAATGTGCATCAATGTAATCCGTAATCCTGCACAACAGTGGGTTTTTAAAATTTTCTTGGTCATTCCCAGGCAGTACAGATTTGGTATTATTACAGTTTTACAATTGTATTTCAATCATATTACAAAAGAGGGCTATTTGTATTACAATAGTATTACAGTTGTAATACTGTGTCAAATGTCCTCTAATACCACTGTAATACAGTTGTATTACAGAGGCAAAATACAAGGGATTTACAAATTGTATTACGTTTGTAACTTAGATCCAACAATCATTTTACTAATTGTATAATGATTGTATATTAGTGACAAAATACATTCGTTTTACGAATTGTATTATTGTTGTAATTTAGATATCAATTACAATTGTTTTACGAAAACAATATTTCGTATTACCCCTGTAAATTTGTAGGAAATACAGGTACTTTCAAGTAAAAATAAAAGTATTTGCTCTGTAACATTAAATTTCTTTTATTCAAAAGAGGACTGTGGTCAAACATAGTTATGGTACGTACAGCAAAACGGGTATCTCCTCAATGCCTCTCGTTATCGTGAACTTCCACCAAATAACATACAGAGCAACCGTATACAAAACTATCAACGATATATTCTCAAAGAAATAATCAATTTCATTAACGAGCTGGTAAATGTACAAGTGTTACACATAACATTTATCTTTATAACTCAGGCATTTTTTAAAGATACGCGAATTCAGCTATCCCGTGGAGGAATGAAGGCGTGAAAAGTAAACACTATGTGAAACGCTCATGCACATTTACCGCATTCGCAGTTAAAGGGTGCACAATTCGTAGGTCTGGTCACACATTGCATAAACTGTGCAAGTTCATGTACTAAAGCATGCCTCATCCTCCCCATTAAAATATCATCGTGAAACCATGCGTAACAACTTTTATGAATGAATGGTGCTCGTCAATGCAATAGAACCGGTTATAATTTCTTCCATCCACACGAACATAGAATCACACGGGTTCATGCATTGTGTAACCAGGCCCTATAAACCATGGCTGAACTTGTAGCTAACTACGCTCCACGTAAATAGAGGCAATTAAAATTATTTCGCACAGAGGCATTAAGGAAAAATACATAATACTCTTACCAAGATCTAAATCGTAACAATTACGTTCAAAAGCATTTACACTTGCCATTACTTATCTCACAAACAGTATAACTCGTAAAGGACTTAAGTACGCACACAATTAAAAGGAGTAAAAGCTTACTAACGTTGCTGTGGGTCAGCGGATTCATAATAAACAAACATAAATTGGCGATACTAGCGGTGTCCTGCGCTAAAGAAACACACCAAGCTTTTGCAAGCGCGGGAACAATACTTTTGTACTATTTTCATTAATACAAATGTAATACATTGGCTTTACGAATTGTATATTCTTGGTATTTTAATGCTGTTTTACAATCATATTACCATTGGCCACATAGCCTCCTTCGTATGCACGTGGACAAGATGTTTGTATTATTTTTCGTGTTACAATTGTAATACAATGGTTATACAAATTTGTATATTCTTGGTATTTTATTGCTGTTTTACAATCATTTTATCATTGGCCACATAGGCACCTTCGTATGCACGCGCACAAGACGTTTGTATTATTTTTCGTGTTACAATTGTAATACAATGGTTATACAAATTTGTATATTCTTGGTATTTTAATGATGTTTTACAATCATTTTATCATTGGCCACATAGGCACCTTCGTATGCACGCGCACAAGACGTTTGTATTATTTTTCGTGTTACAATTGTAATGCAATGGTTATACAAATTTGTATATTCCTTGTATTTTTGATGCTGTAATACAATAGTATTACGATTGCTTTGTATGAAATGTCCTGTAATACAATTGTATTACAAATTTTTTAGCGAAAACTATACAATTTGTAACTGTACAAGGGAATTACAATTTGTATACCAGTGGCTGTGCTGTCTGGGTTAATAAGCCCATATATTAGGTATAAGTCAGTCAATCACTTGATATAGTAATATTAAATAATAGATAGTAGGTAAACATTGATCTATATGAATTTATGATTCAAACAAGGAGGTAGTATTTTATAATTTCACAAGTATAGTAGAAGAATTACGATTTAGAAGCTTCATTTACTTAGGTTAAATTACTTAATGCAACATAAAATAACTATGGCTAACACAATCAATATCCTAGATGGGATTAGAACTACAAACTGGAACCGAGGTAGGCATAGGGTTGGTTGAGTAAAAATTCAAAATTAGTTTTAAAAACCTCAAAATTAGTGTAATATAGTTTTATGCTTCATTTTGCTTTTACCGGTACATATAAGATGGTAAAAAACAAAAACTTTTTACTGTACCTTACAAGGGTACAAAAAATAATTCCTAAGATATAGACATCGCACTTAGTCATTGTTCTTAAATATAAGTAGTTATAAATGAAAACTGTAAAGAACAGAGCAATAGCTCATTTTGATTTTGCACTAACTGACAGCTCGACTACACAATTGGTATATTGTTCTGCTTGTCTTACTTTTCTTGGTATTTCTTTACATTAACAGTGCATAAAAATTCATTTACTTTAGGTTACCATTATATGCAGAGCCTAAGTACCTACCCCTACAGCACGCATTTGGATATAGATATGGAAAAGTCGTGTATTTTCCATGTATAAATTCAATGGAATGCATATGGAAATCTAATGTATTTTTTTGCTGGAATACATCTGTATTTTCGATTTAAATGACAAATTTGATGTTTCCAACGAAATTATCCTGTTAAAAAGTAATCTGAACCCATTTGCATGGCCTACGAATGCAGCTGTTTTCTTATGAAGACATTAATATCGTTAAATGGGGGTGGATGTGTGATGAGTGAATATGGGGGTCATTTAAATTTTTCTACAATACATCTAATTTCCATATGTAAAATTAATGAGTGCATGCATCAGAAATACATATGGAAATTTGATGTATTTTTTGCGGGAATACATCTGTATTTTGTATGCAAATCAGAAATTCGATGTTTCCTATGAAATTATCCTGTTAAAAAGTAATTTGGACTCATTTGCATGGTCTACAAATGCCGTAGTACAGTAGAAACTCGAAAATACGAACTTCGAAATTACGAAATTTTGATTTTACGAAGCAAAATCTTCGGTCCCGACCAAAAGGGTATCTAAGTGTATGTAACAGTACGCGATATTACGAAATAACGAAGTTTTAAAATTACGAACCTCGGATCTTGGTCCCGACGTGAAAAAGTTACTCGTTTATACGAATAATGATGGATCACAGTAACGTTTTCCGGCGCTCCTTGTCAGAGTTAAACATCTAATTAATCATCGTCGCCGAATACATTATGCACAATGTATTACCTGAACGATATCTCATTTTTCAATGCTACAATAGTAAGGACGACTTTGAATCGTAGGCATCGTAGCTCATAAAATATGAAACCAATCTGACATAAAATGCGTTCGGCTTTGTAACCACGAGTCCACAGAGTTGCCAACGAGTAAAGAAAACGTAAATTTGTAATTTAACTAAATACACATTCTCCCACATCGCCCAGCCGCGGAAACAGGTTGTAGACGCCTGAATGAAACCACCCGGCCGCGTCGTCTAGCCGCTACGTCCAGACGCGACAGTTGGACGTGGCCGCTGGACGCCCCAGTGAAACCAAACCTTAAGAACGACTTTGAATCGTAGGTATCGTAGCTCATAAAATATGGAACCAATCGGACAAAAAAACCGTTTTGCTTTGTTACCATGAGTCCACCGAGTTGCCAACGAGTAAAAAAATGTCAAGTAGTCATGTACGGATACACTCGCCGGCGAGAGACTAATTGCTACAACCACCATTTTCCTCTCATGATCCCTGGCATTTTTTGTTACCAGTTATCCCAAACATAAATCCATGATGAATATTCCTGGTATAGAAATCGTTTGCTGCGCGTTTGCAATAACTATGACATGTATCGGAGATGGTGCTGTTGTTCGAGCGGTAGTTTCAGTCATGAATATAACCCAAGGAAGCTTTTTTTCTTCTCACTATTTCAGACTGATTACACTCAACCTTGCTCGACGGCATAATTATTCCGGCTGGCAATAGTTATCATCGAAGGACTCATGTTTAATTTACCGTCCTCATTGAGCGTTTTGATGTAGTCATCGAGCAAGGCTCTTCATACGCTTTTCCCTTCCCTTCTTCCACCGCCAACAGCAAAGAAAATCAGAGAAAGTATGAGTTCTCATGGTTCATAGGGCCATTTACTTTAACGCACATTAATTCTAAAGGAAGACTAGTTCTGGGCGCATGCAAAATCAATGGGAAAAAACGCTCAAGCACCCATATATATATATTTATATCGGAAAATGGTGTACCCTCCTCCCCTTTCACTCCAACATAGCGATCGAAGAAATATCCTAAAAGAGAGATCACTAGGCAGTCCCCACCAGGAAAATTCACCCAGCTCTCCTTCTCCTTTGCTCCAAAACCTCGGCATACTCTCCCCCATCACCTTTCTCTCTCACTTGCGGCTAACCTATCCCTCCCACAATGGCTATATTTCCCCTTCAAGTGACCCTCCGTGTCCCCCCTTCCCGCTCTATGAGTGGGCACGAGCCATCCCCCTCACACCCAAGCCTCCCCCCCCCCATGCCCGCCCTCCGGGATATCAGGCCCCTTCGAGTGCCCCTCCGTCCTACCCCCTCAACGCTAGGCTAGCATGAGATGCCCCACGCTGACTTTGCAGGCCCCCCATACCAGCTCTTGGGCCCTTTGAGAAGTTCCCTCCCCAATCTCAAGGAATCTGTGCACGCCGATGGGTCTAACTCAGCGTAAATATTGTTTTGCGGGCATATCTTGATTCATGGTTAAATCTCCACTAGCCAGAGTCATGTCTTCCCTCTCCGCCGACGCAGCAAATTGAGGTAAGGGAGGAGGAAGATAAGATGCGACAATTCAGCGTAAAGCTGATGATTCATTCGAGGTTTAGTCTTCACGCGCCCTTGGCCTTGAATCCCAGGTGGATCACCCTCACAACAGACGTAAGATACTACGAGACCATGGGCCTTGCAGCTGTTTTTGTGAGTGGGCGAATGGAGTAACCCCCACCCACAGCGAGGGGGAAAGGAGGGAAAGAAGGCAGCTTCCAGCTTGATGCGTGGCCTGACCTGGAGCTGCAATGCTTGGACGCGTCTCCTTGCTTGATCGTAAGCAAAGGAAAAACGATTAGCAAAAATATCCCATATTTCAATTCAATAGCGAATGTTTAAAAGAATTCTGAGATATAATGAATGAAGAGCAGGCAAGCAGGCCTAATCTGAATAGAACCACAACTAAAGCTTTCGTGTAGTAGAGTGAAAAATGAAAATTATTGATTTGTAATGTTAGCATCGTTAGTAGCCGATGAAGTGTAAAAGGAACTATCAACCTTCACCGTTGAAGTGCGTGGCTTGTACACCCTACTTCTGAAAGGAGGTACACAGCTGGACTCTTCTATAAGCTCTTCTTTCAGCTCTATCATCTCGGAAATAACCACGCACAAATAAGCTGAATCCAAGGGAGAAAAACGATTGTTATTTCGGGAAATTAATGGGCTTAGCAATATTTATACAAAATATATAATGTGTATCCATCGCATAGCATCCGCGAGAGAATCTTATTTTCACTGTCTTAGCTTAACGTAGGTAGATACATATATTATGCCTGACTCGGAGAAAGGACCATCTTCTAACGAAATTTTATTCCTCTAATTTCAGTATCGGGTGCCAATGATCGCGCAAGTCGCACACTTTCTTATTGTATGCATCAATCAGTATTACTAATGATTAAACATCGCTCACGCTTCAGTTAAAGAGTTCTCCAGTTAGGAAATAATATAGAAAAATGCGCTATGAAGCTTCATAGGCTTATTCCAAACTGCACAAACAATTGGGCAAAAGACGCTTCATTGCCTAATCATTCATCGGAAAAAAATAACGGCAAGTCTGTTGTCGCGATGTAAATTTCCGCGGGGCTTAGATGGGAGTTTAATTCTTCCGAGTTTCGGGATTTCCACCGTGAAAAGATGGAACAATGTGGTGGAAATCCAGAAAATCGGAAGAATCAACCTCCGACAAATTAGTTGCATTAAACTGTTTGCACCTTGTGGGCATGAACACACATTTAAGTATACTTTTATGAATTATAACTTCGTAAATCATGCAAGTACGTCGCGAGAGTTCATCTTAATTTAAGGAAACGACAAAGAGCTTCATCGCGATGTTTTTGAAAGATACTCGTTGATACGAAATTTGATATTACGAAGTGCCGATTTTTCCGGTCCCGTCGACTTCGTAATTTCGAGTTTCTACTGTATTCCTATGAAGGCATTAATATTGTATAAATGACGTCAGTTGTCAATTAAGAACTGGAGTGAGTGTAAGACGAATGCATACGTGTTAAATATTTTTTTACATATGTATTTTTGAGTACCCCTACAGCAATTATAAAAAGTGAGTTCCCGTACATTCAATTGACAGAACTGTTAGGTTCTCATCAACTCCAGTTTTCATGGGTAAATGGTTTAACTTCATATAAATGTCCATTTGCAATTCATGCCGATAATTATGCGTAAGTTAGAAAGGCATGTACAAAACTTCATTGCGCTATGCTCGTATGTTTTTTTTTTTTAACAGTGGCTGTGACTGATTGTATCATCTCGTTAACTCCATGGAACGTTTTACTCGATTTGAAATTCATTGCGTTGAAAATAAAGGATCATAACAGCAGACCTATGAAAACATGACATTGGTAATGTACGTTATTCATTAAAATTAGTCGCCGAGTCTATTTCATGTGTAGCAGTACCGTTTCAATCACTTTATACCCTTTACGCTGTCAATTTTGGTTCTAAGTGATAGCTATTGTAGCAATAAAAGTCTAATTTATCTCGCCTAGCATGAAAGGACTATCAATCATGCATATGTTTATCGGCCGTACTTATTTTTACCCATGAAACGCATATCGGGGAAACGTTACATGGGCAGAAATCACCGCAGTATTAGTCTTTTAAAGTTACTAATCACAAGTACAATGATACCAACGAAGAGTCCTATATAAGCATCCATCTTACGATTTCCTCCTCAATTAGGTGGCGTCAGAAGTAGATGCATAAACGTAGGCAGGATATCAAGTGAGAGAGTTCTTAGAGTGAAGTGAATAGGCAAAGTAATAAAGATTGACAAACTAGTTAATGTTAAGTAGGTAGAAATCTCAATTGCAATATTAACTGAACCATCTGTTCATTTTTTTAAATGACCTACCTAAATACCTTTTAGCACCACCTGGAAATGATTGTATAACCAAACAAAAACATTGTCGAGAGCCATTAATTAATGTTTTTGCAATAATTAACAAGTCTAAACACAGCACATGTTGAAATCAGCAGAAATGCATTTTAATCGCTTTTGTGCAGTTTCGATTTCATTTTTAGGCCTTAAACTGTCAATATGGTAATTTCATGTATATATGCATAAAATTTCCATCGTGGAATACATCTGTAATACAGATGTATGTGAGCTGAATTTTCTTCAGAGATCATGGTTAAGAGGTGTTTTAACTAGAGAGATTAGCAGATTTCTCGAATATGAATATTAAATCATGACTCAAATACTCGAATATCTCAAATTTTGAATACTTCGAATACTAGACTTGCAATTCGTATGTTAAATGTTATTCTGCTAATTCAAAGACCGCGAACTGGACGCGGGAACTTTAGCGGCGTCACCCGCTGAAAATTGCACTATAGCAAGGAGTTCCACAGAGAAAAAATCATTTGCCTTGACTGGGACTCGAACCCGGACCCCCTGATTTCCGGCCAGGTGCTCTACCAGTAGAGCACCAGTCCGGTAGAGCACCTGGCCGGAAATCAGGGGGTCCGGGTTCGAGTCCCGGTCAAGGCGAATGATTTTTTTCTCTGTGGAACTCCTTGCTATAGTTATTCTGCTGTTATTAATTTATTTGTTGCCTAGTGAAGGAAAATGCTAAAACCTGATTAAATAAAAAAAATTACTTGTGGTTTTAAAATGTCAAATATATAATAAAATAACTTTCCTACCAATGATGGATCATTGAATACATTAACTTTTATAAGCATTAATCAGTGGGCAGAAATCTTATTACACCTTCAAGTTCCAACCAGCTATGAATTAACCACAAACTAGCATTAAAGTTCAATCAAATTGAAAATTTACACTACGAATTAAATTTGGAAATATTAACCTCAGATCTCATAAAATGAACGATGGAATAACTATGACCAGGTAAACATTTTGCATGTAATTCATGCAAAAGGCATGAGTTCTGTGTGACTCTTATGTAAAATTCATTAGCTATTTGCGAAAGTATGATATGGAATGATAAGCACATTGTGTGACGTCTTATAAATTAATGATGAGTATTTAATGGGTGTAAGCGTAGCTTGTATCGAGTGGCAACCGTCAACAATCTTTGCAAACTTTCTTCGATTTCGAATTGTGACTAGCGGAGACTAGTCCCATTGTGTTATTTGTCATGAAAAGACAAGAGTTTTTCCCGGAATCCCATTTGTTAAAACTGTTGTCTTTACACCTAAAATTAATCTGTGACACCCATCAAAAGACTCGTATCTCAGTCGTTTGTTATTTCCAAAAAACATCTTATGTTTCTTTTGATAGACCTACAATTTTTTTAGTTCGTATATTTTGTGAAAGCCTATGAATGAAATAATATTTTGCAATTTTTTCGAATTCATCCGGAACATAAGAAAATGTGTTTTATCGTTTTATGGCCACATTTTCGTGCAATATTGCATTATGTCAATAAAGCGATTTTCCTGGATCCCTACCTATGAGTCTAGAATTTTGTTGTAAGAATTCTTTTAAATTAATTTATTATTTGTGATTACTACGTATTAACATGTCCTATAGAAGAAGGTAGGGTATTTTAGATTGTAAAAACTAGATGACATTATCCCTTGTTTAGTCTGGCCACTCTTGAAAATTAGATAATGATTATGGAACATAAGAAATGCTATCTACCTCCAAATCCACAGGACAAAAAATAAAATGCATGTTGTAATACACGTTTATTTTGCCATTAGGATGCCATGGCTAGCAGATTAGTGCATGGTGCATTTTATTCTTAGACATGCTAAATAAAACAAAATTCCAGTAAGCTACATTTGAAACTATTGTGTTCAGAAGTGTTATTTTTTTTTCTATCTAATGAAAATATGGTTATAAGTCATAATTTATTATACTCAATGATAAATTTGACCTGAGTATGCCCTCATCAAACTAAGTCTCTGCTGAAGAGGAGGTGATTTTTTGCTATTCTGCCTGCTTAAGACTACATTTTCTGCCTTAATTCCAGAAATCACTGACTCAAGTCATGCCTTTGCTATTCTGTATGTTATTAATTTTAAATGAGATTATGTCCTTTTTCTTGAGTGTAGGTACTTGTGGATTCCATAAAAGCTGAAAAACCTTCAGCCTATGTTAGGCATAAATATTTTTACTGCTGCAGGATGCCTCCATCATGGAAAGTAGAGGTAAGTTTACATAACTTGTAATACTTGGTATTTACTTGGACATAATTCATTATAAGTATTAGATATCTGTATAAAATTGTTTGACTCTTAATAATGCTGGTCTAGATTGCAGTAATGAATTTACTTCAAAAGGTGATATGCTTTCTCACATTTTATCAAAGAAAATGCTATTTCAGCATATTTTACTTTTTTCTACTATAATATAGATTGAAACTAACTGTCACAAACTTTTAATGAGTAGTAGAATAGAAAATTAATACAATGGAAGCTCCATATAATGAGTATGGTGTATAACAAGAAACTCAAAATAGTGAGGGATGACCTTGGGACCATTGAAAACCCCGTGATTTGTATGTAAAATAAATCAACAATAACAAGAGAAAAAAGTTGCTATCACAGGGGTTTTTCAATATTGTGAGTATTAAAGAGAACATTGGGAGTGCACAAGCTTGTGCTAGTCTATCCTTAGCGTTAAAGCTAGGGCTGGGGCAGGGATTTGAAGATTCGGTCGAATCCATGGATTTGAGATTTGATCGAATCCAAGGTTAAAAGATTCGATAAAATCCAAAGATTCGATCGAATCAATGGATTAAAGATCTGAATATCAGTCGTGCAGATTCTATGTACCAGTGGTGGAAAACTACCGTAAGTACTCAACTTACGCGGATCAGAGTTAAACAGATCCTGAGTTACGCGCATGTTCAGTTAGGCCAATGACATGCTTGCGCTTCTCTGCATTTCTGTTGCCGTGACAAATTCAACCGCATGACGATTCGTGACTCATTGCCTAGTGTGCAAGAGTTGATGCCAAACTACGGGTGTTCAGACCATCAACTCTAGTTTAAGACATTACATAATTCGATAAGTGATATTTGATAATTGTGATGGTGAAAAAGTCTGATGTGATCAGGCATCAACATCTTTTTTTGGCGTAGTTGGGACCTTCCCGCGTAAGTTGATGCGTAGTTAATTATCTTCTCCATAGATGACACCTGTTGTCCATTGCAGCAAAAAAAGAAGTTTTGGGTAATTATACTTATTTTAGATTTAAATATCCAGTGAAAGAAAGATTGGATTTGTGTTACTCCTGGCTTTGTCATATTATGTTAACTTAACGGCCTCTCAAAAGATGGCATTTTCTGTAATCTACACCAATTGCCACCATGAAAGCAGCACCGCTAATGATCCAAAAATGGATAGGTAATTTACTGTACTACATTACTGTAATGGGCAACAGGCATCATCTATGGAGTAGATCATTAACTATGCATTGACTTACGCGGGAATGTCAAACTATGCTGAAAAAAGATGTTGATGCCTGATCACATCAACTTTTTCACCATCACAATGATCAAATATCACCTATTGAATTATGTAATGTCTTAAACTAGAGTTGGTGTTCCAAACACCCATAGTTCGGCATCAACTCTTGCGCGCTTGGCAATAAGTCATCACGCTGGTGAATCTGTCATGGCAACAGAAACATGGAGAAACGTAAGCATGTCACCCGCTTAACTGAACATCCACGTAACTCCAGATCTGAGGAACTCAGATCCACGTAAGTCAAGGACTTACTGTAATTGCACGTTTTTAGCATTTAAATCGTAAATACCTTGGTAGGAAATGTTTACGCAGCATATTGTAAAGTAATAATTCCTGTCCACGTATGAACTCTTTGAAATTCCCTAATTTTAAATTTCTAACAAAGTTCCTCTGCATTCTTCCAGCACCAGTATTTTCAGAAAGAGCCTTCAGTACTGCTGGAAATTTGGTTGATAAAAAAAGATATCGATTAAATCCTGACAGAGTGAAAATGCTACATTTTCTAAAAAAAACTTGGAATCTGTTTTATTGAATTTTCTTTTTTATTTAAGAAAAATTATACTTTTATTTACTTATTAAATTACCCATTCTATATATTTGCCCTCAAACATGTCATAAATTTCAGGGAGTGGGGGCTATATGACCATTATTCATTTATTATTTACTTTAAGAAATAAGATTCAGCTTTGATTGGATTTAATTGGAAAATTCACAAGAAAGGAAGCATTATTTAACAATTTACAGATAAAAGGAACACTTGAATTTAATAAAATTGAGGAGGATTAGGATTTGAGATTTGGATTCCATAAAAAAAACAGGGTTCGGATTCGGGATTTGGATTCGATCAAATTTTGGATTCGCCCCATCACTGATTATTATATGAAAACAAATTTTTCATCTGAATGTTCCACCCACTGGTCAAGTGTACATTCTCTACATTCTGGGCATCCCAGTTTTTGTTTTTTTCCCCGCTCCTGTCCCCTGTTCACTCAGAGAGCCAACTTCACAGCTGGGAAACATAAGTCATTAGAAATCAAAACAAAACTTTGTTTAATATATTAGTATGAAAGTGGCAAGGTGGGATATTATTATCAAAAAGATTGTGCAACTGGTGCTAGAAATCATCGCAGCAGAAGATATTTTACATAAATCAATTCAATTCAATTTGGGACAATGTCTGGGTGTGGCCTTGCTTGCATTAATTATGATTTCGGTTGATTATAAGAGAATATTCCACAAGAGAAATTATTTTTTTCTGGTGTCTGATGGTTTTGCCGATAATAATCCATCATATTTATTCCTTCTGTGACATATTTAGAACTCAAGGAAGTACGGTAATGTGTGGAGTGCTAAGTGTCAAAAGTCAACTATCTTAATGGAATCCACTGGCTATTTGCCCAAATCACCCAAAATATTGGTTAAACTATCGCTAAATTCATAGGAATTGGCTGTGGAATGATTATTTAAGCATCTTCAGTAATAACGAGAGTTGGATATAGTGAGTGATTTTTCGGCTCCCATGAGCTCTCATTATATGGAGCTGTTTGATTTATCCTTTTTCATTAAAGACCCTTTTTATGATCTGTTTGACTGCTAGACTAAGGATCCAAGGCCTCCATCATTGGGGATGACAGCAATTTAATAGTCTTTTGTCATTTGAGAAGCTAATGTCATTTGGGCTCTCTGCATTAGTTATAATTATGTAATGCCTTTTTCCAGGCCGATCTAGCACAGTTATTCCTTTCACTTGGTGCCGTCAACAGTGCTCTGGAAATATTCCTTCGATTGCAGTTGTGGGAAGAGGTGATAGTGTGCTACACGATATTGGAGCTTAAACACAAGGTAAGAAAAAGGATCTCAGGTTTTTTAACCAGGTATTGACTGGAGGAAGAGTTCTCAGGTCTCCCAGTGGGTCTTGTTAAGGTGAAGGCTAAGTCCACCATCGTCTTCAGGATGTATCACATGAACCATGTTTATCATTTCAGAGCTAATAAACCCTGAGACCCAATGGTAAACCCAAGAACTCCTCCATATAAGGTGAGAAATACTGCTATTTTATCATGCCTTTTTCAAAAGATGTTTTAAATTTTCTTAATTGATATTCTTCTGTATGCTTATGTAATGTATGGGTATGTGAACTTCTGAGTTCAGGATCTGGAGATGCAGTGGTGCAAATCAGTGATTGACACAACTCACTTTAAATACATATGCTATTATAAGCCATTGAAGTATACTATACAAATTTAATTTTTCCTCAATGCTGTCTCTCAAAAAAAATGTTACTTTCTTTGTTTAAATTTAGGCAGTGATCATCAGAATATATCATGATTGCTCTGCTTGTCCCATTATTTCATTATTACATAATTTTTATATTGTATATAATAATTCCATCAGGTGATGTAATCTGTTTGCCCCACTTGAACCCTGGCCCTTCCAAATAGGGAAGGTGTAAATGAGTCAGATGTGCCTATAGTAACACTGGTATAATTTTATCAAACTAATAGAAATGGGTTGTATATATCCTCTTCCATATTTCTGTTGACCCTAAGTCTCTTGGTCTGAAGGATACTCCTGAAGTGCTGTGGAAAAAATTGCTGTCTGGGTGTGCATGAGATACATCAGTTTTAGGTTACAGTAATGTATTATAACCATAAAACTTGTACCCCATTTTATCCCACCCCTGGTGGTGGGAGGCAATGTAGTAGGATTCATTGGTTAGGCTATGCAGTAAATGTTAGCATTTTTTCCTTACCAACTAAGCGTAACTATGTAAACATAACTAAGCCATTTAATATGGCATTATTCTGTTCCTAGATTTCTGAATAAAATTCTTATAGATACAGTGGAAGCTTGGTATAACAGGTGCTCACAATGGCTGGGAAATCACTCACTACAGTGAGCGCCCATTATATCCAAAGGTGGTAGATTAAGGCCCGTATTCATAGTCGTTTTCGCAGGGGAGACATGGGTCTCCCCTGGCCGGAGGACACCTGGGTGTCACCTTCACTACGCGATTCATAAACCACACCTAGGTAAGATCTGACCAGGGGAAGTGATTCAAAGAAAAGATCAGGTCAACCCGGTCATGAACGGTTCCGCATGTTTTTCGATGCTCTATTGTCATGATAAATTGCAACAGGTAACCGCGGTGAACTATGTAAATAAACATGGCAGCCTTCAACGGCAGACATGTTGCATTTACAATCACCGAAAAAAATATACTGTGTGATTTGGTCTCGCAGTATAAAGACAAAATTGAAAATAAGCGAACCGATGTAACCTCCAATTCGGAGAAGAAGAAGGCATGAGAAGATATTAGTCAGGCGTATAATGCGAACAGAGATGAAGCAAATAGGACTGGATCACTTGTGTTCCTTGCGTTACTTAATTGAGTCACACATTAAGTAATAAAATATTTAGTAGAAAATTAAAGAACCGATGATACATACAACCGCGACAGATATGGCATAGTTGGGCATACGTGAGGCAGTACTTGAATATATAAATTGCGGTGGACCGGAGTACCGTCGTGACTGATGTATTAACGATAGCTTGTTATTGCAAGAATTCTATCCGAAACTACAATTTAGGGGAATGATATCATCAAAATAGAATTTCAGTCGGGAATGCTACGTTTTAAAGGCCTCCACAGCAGTCATATGCAAAAAATCACCTGTTATTACAACCTTCTTGACGTTATTTCACACACTTGTTTTTATAAGAACTGTTTTTTTTATGCCTCATAACAATCCCTAATCCATTGAATGGAAAAAACTGCTTACCGAATAATATTTTAATTTACAGTACACCACAGCAGAAATGTAAACATCGGGTAGCAATTCTCTCACTCACACAAATGCAACTTAGAATGTGATAGTCTACTGGCCACAGTTTATGCTTTCATAACAAGAGATGATACAATTTTCTTTCACAGTCAATTTTGAATTTCACATAGAAACCCATCCATCATCTCTATGAAGAGAGGATGTGGAGCATTTGCAATTGTAATCCAGATTTGGTTCACTAACATCAACTCGGAAAGTACTGGGCTAAATTAGTGGCGGGAATTCAATATCACTTATGTATGGCTATATACACAGTAATGCAGGATAGTCGCTTATACTTTGAAGAACACTCTCTGCTTCCCAGATGACGTTCATTTCTTGAAACTCATGGTGAGTTAGAACGATCTCTCCCTTTTGCTGAACTTCATGAATATAAGGGACATTGTTTACTATCACATATGAACTTGATACGTGTTATCGTTGCACTTGTCGTATATCGTTGCAAAGATCACATTCACTCATATTGATATCAGCTACGTGTCATGCACAGTACGAGGAACATTGAAATTCCACATTATAATACCCGCACGTAAACGTCCACTCGGGGATAGTGTCATATTAACTGCCGTATTGTCGTGCACACCGTAATCGTCCATATTCTTGAAAGCCTCGCAGAATTTACGAAACACATTTTAGTTAATTTGTTGCTTCTCCTTGCGCCGCTCCACCTTGTTTGTTGACAGCAACGAGTGTTGTACTTTTCCGATCGAAATTCTTTACAAATTAGTGATTGTTTGATATAAATCATGACGCGGGAGAATTATTACGACCATTCTGCTTTTTATAACATTCTTCATACATTGAACGCCTCAACATTCTGAATCAGAGAGTTAAAAGAGGAAAATTTATTGTAATTAAGCCAATATAATGCATTAATCCGTATTTTATTCTTATAATAGAGAAAAAAGGGCATTATATTCCGTAATCAACATTCATAACTCAACATTTAATTCATTACTCACAATTATTTCTTGAAAATTGGTTGTGTTGCACAACATAATACGGGAAGTTTAGAGGATAATGTAATTTGCATTTTAAAGAAAATTTATGTCACATTTTCAATCATTCCCGTCCGCTCATTAAAAACTAGCATTACTAAAACTAAAATTCATGCGTGTAAGTCGTTTCATAAGAGATATTTCATTTATAATACCTAAGGTGATAGCGGCGGACATCTTGAAATTACGTTAGGGGAGCTCTGGGTGAGCCTGAAGCCGCACCCAAGAAATCGGTAGCCTAGGGGAGTGATGGGTGACATCCGTCCCCTTCATTGTGACTATGAATACACTTTCTGAGCTAAGGGGTCATCCAGCGAACGGAGGACACCCAGGTAACGACTATGAATACGGGCCTAAGCCTCTCAATTTCCGCAGTTGTTCTTACTTTCCATTTTTCTTTCGTTACCATGCTATTATAAACAGGTAGAAGAGCTGTTTTCATTCACAAGTGCTTAGTTATCAATGGTTTTGTGAATTAAATCTTCCAAAACAATAATTTACGCTTTGATGAAGTATTTAAGCGTTAACCAGTGTATCCATTGGTTAGGAAAGTTGTCGTAATGATTAACCGAAATACAGCTTTTTTCAGCGGTCGAAAATATTTCTTGCATAATTACCTAATCCTAGCCATTCACTTAAATTCACATTCAGTTATCTCTCGAAAATTAGTTGCAGCGAGTATTTATTTACACAATCAAATGCCTCTGTCGGTTGATCTGCACATCATGTGTTGTTCTAGTGCTGCCATCTGGAGAATCTAGAGCAAAAGGAGGTAACTCCCATGAAATACTAATGCCGAGGATTATCAATGCATCATAAAATAAAAAAAATTGAAGTGGATAAATTTAAATTATTTGCATAACATCGGCCCTGACAATATTTATGAAAACGTTGAAAAATATGACCAAATTAACAAATGTACCAGAAAACATAAGTATTCCCTTTACTTCTGCTAACCAGAAAAAATAATCAAAACCAGGATATATGAATCATAAAATTATAGGGAAATAAATAATTATTTGGCAACAGAAAAATTTGATGACTTTGTCCTGAGATTAAAAAGCATAACAAAACAAAAGTTGGTTAGTATCACACAGAAGACAGGTGGGCTGAACTCCGCCCCTTACACACACCACCGCTCTCCACAGTTGTGTGATTGGCTAGATGCTTTTCCGCTTGTCCATCTTCCGCCCATCCAATATGTGAACTTGGCTTGACAAAAGAACAACTAAAAAGTGTGAGCGTTAGTAAGGTACATCTGGGTGTGTACTTGATTGGACTTTAAATAATGTAGAGATGGCACAAATCTTGTATTCTAAGTTGTTGTTGACTAATAATGCTACTAAAGATAAATACCATACGTTAATTTGTACTTTGCAGTGCATCGCCCTCAAGAAAAATCGCTCGTAATACCAAGTGTATACCATGGCAGGAGCTTCTTTGCCTCGCTATATCAGTTTTCTTTTACATGTGCCTTTTGATGGCACATTGCCAATTACTCGTTATTGTGAGATTCTCGTTATGTGCCGTACTCACTATAACAGGCTTCTACTGTATATCTTTCCGAGAAAGTTTATCTAACTTGACTCAAGAATTAGATTTTGTTGAATTAGCTCTTTAATTCCATGTTAAATACCAAAATGCTCATTTTTGCTGTGAATAGTATAATTAGGGTCTAATAGAGTACCAATTATGAATGTCTTTTCAAAATTTTTCCTCTTAGGTAAGCAATGACCACATGAATACATTTGGAACCCTCTTTAGAACAAAAATTAGAGCCAATCCTGAAATAATTTTATTTTTTCCCACTCATATCTTTTTTAAACTGAAACCATAATGATTAACTCCCAGAACAAATCTCTTTTGCATTTTCTGATGCTTCACCAGTTGGATTGTCAAAGAACCTCTGTAGAGGTGAGCTGAATCTGTAATGAGAACTATGTAATGGGTTCTGTGGTTTTTTCCATTCCAAGTACTCATGTAACCTACATGGAGTTAAACCATGGTCAAGAGTGTATGCATGGATTTTATAGCATAACTTGACCATTTCTGCAGTCTGGATTCCAGTACTTTCCCAGTTTGAAGTTTTATTGTAATTCTATGAAATGTGTTACATGCAGGGTAATCAGTGAATTATGCACCAGTCATTAACTATAATTCATCAAGTAGTTTATGGGTAAATGTTTTAAGCTCTTTTTAATAAAGGGTAATGAATAAGAAAAAATAATGGAAATATTGGAGGGAATTTTTATTAGGCTTTAAGTCTTTCTTTTCGTTCGTTCATTTATTTTATGTTATTTGTGAATAGTTTATTTTTAGTTGATGATGATTGCTTCTCATTCTGCATTAATGACATCATTTACTTGTAATAAACAGTCACAATATTTTCATTGCTCTTATAATTTTCTTACATCCAGGCAATTGAAATAATAGAGCAGCAACTGGCAGCAAAAGAAACTCCTAAATTATGGTGTCTCCTTGGGGATTCTAAGGGTGATGTTTCCTGTTATGAGAAAGCATGGGAGTTATCCGAAGAGAGAAGTGCCAGAGCTCAGAGGCACTGGGGGCTGCATTATTATTTTAAGGGCAAGGTAATCATTTCCAGTTTCCTACGTATAATAAACTACATTGAATATGTAAAAGATTATTGATGGTTATTCTGGTCGGTCAATTCCTCCCATTTTCCCATAAAGCATGCATTTTCATCACTTATTAATTCGTTTTCTTTTCTTTCTTTGCTCTTGGTATCTTACTCTACCATAATTTACCGGTGGCATTTTTGAAAAACGTTTATTTAATGAGAGGCCTTTTAATTTCTGAGATTCCTGCTTATCTAACAAATTAGATATGATAATGTGAGTAGACTACTCAACGTTGGTGTTAGAAATTTCATTTATATTCAGTTTAGCAAAAGATATGAATGTATTTTCAGAGTATTCTATATGCATAATGCTGAACCTGTTATTGATTGTTAATTTTAAATTTAACCTCTTTACATCAGTGAAATTTGATTGTTAGGCACATGTATTTACATTCTTAAAATTCTGCTTGATGATAATTATCCCCACTGTACATTCAGCTGTAGTATATCATTTTACTGTATTAATTATTCTCATTTTACGTTTGAGGGGAAAATTTGTCAAAAACAAAAATAAAATACCTCTATACGTCTATAATAAAACCATCTCTACTACTTGATATCTACAGATCAGTAACCTCAGAGATTTAATTATTTATGTGTCACATTTTTTTGTTGAAATCCCTTTGGCACTTATCATGGGCACAGGAAAAATTTGCCTGCACTAAATAAATGGTTTAAGAAATTAAATCAGATGAGGAATGACTTTTTGGGCTAGGTTTTGTGTTAGGCCTCTGAGCATAAGCAAACCCAAATACATTGACTGAAAATAATAGGGTTCTTTTGAGTTTATTTGATTTTTAAACCTTCATCAACAGTTACTGCTTTGGAAGCAACAATGTAATTGTCCTAATCTACACTTGAAAAAGAGACTTCAAATCTGATAAATTCTTATGTAAGTTAAAATTTTAGGAAAACTGGATAGCAAAAAGGAAAATAATTTCAAAAATTTGCCCAGCCACCACAAAAGATAGATTATATTATACATAACACTACAATTTCCATATAGAATGATGTTAAAAGTGAGATAGCCTTTCCCAATCCCCTAGCACAGTGCCATTTTCCGAAAGCTGAGGGAATCTGTCTTAGGACAGCTCTTCGATGTATTATATCTACCATGAACATATTGATTCCAGGTGTAACTTTTGATTAGTACCTGCATATCAGTTATTTGTCTTTCATAAAATGTGATAACTTAAGTAGTATATTAACTATGTTATATGGAAGAAGAAAGTTTTCTGTTACATTTAGAAGACCGCTTCCTCAGAAAAGCCAAGAAAATACTAAATCCATCCGCTTCTACTGGTTATTAGAAACCTTCAACATTTCACAAAAATATAATAATAATTACCATTATTTATCAGAAGCACTATACAAATAGCAATGGATGAGGTCGGAATATGTTACAAATTGTACTTAACAGCACAAAACTTAATAAATGAAACTTCCTCTCCATTTTCAAGCACACTGTTGTAGGATCATCAAAATTTTAAATGAAATGAAAACTAAGTCACTGCCATCATGGAACCCCACTCAGGGTTTCATGGTGGAATGCACTTACAAATACTTGGCAAAAATTACATAAAAAGCTCCAAATATCCAATTACAATATTGTATTTGCTATCAGTATCACTGCTGGCCAATTCCATGACACAGTGACTGCAGACACATACCGATGTTCCCAAAAGCAACAAACCCACGTTAAGACTCCACGAAAAAAAACAAATATCATCACAAATTACACAAGCTTCACATCACAACAAACTGAAATTGTGCATGCATACCATGTACAGTTTAGCTCAGAATCAAATTGTTCTCTGGAAACAAGGCTGCAAAAGAAAACTGTGCATCAGGTTCTGTGAGAGAGAAAAAAACTCGCCCAAAAAAAATGATACATTTCAAGGACACAATTTGAAAAATTTCAGTTACACATTGGCGAAAGTGCATACAAGTGATACAAGTTTGTGTATCCCATTATTCTTCATGATTTTACAGGATTCTTAGCTTTCAAGTGTTGCTTTCAGGGAACAGAGTAGTCTACCATGTTGTTGGCTGGGCTTGTTAGCGTTCCCACAGTTCCTAGCGGCTCCAAGCATAGAAGGGCACTGGGTACCATATATGAAGTGGTTGAATCTTTGAAAACAATTTTAGGAATACAGAGTAAGTAGTACACAGGGAGGACTCAGATCTAGTTGGTGCATGTTTTGTTTTAATACAGTAAAACCTTGTATTTGCGTTATCGGAATTGTTAGAACCATGTATTTACCCCACAAGTTTTCCGTTTTCCTACTGTTTGCATTAGATGCGGGTTGGAATGCAATAGATGAAAAAAAAAAACAAAATCCACTTCTACTTAGCCATTCTTACCAGTCCATGTAAAGGACTTTTTTACTTCGTTTCCTGCGTATATTCTTCAAAAACATGAGAGAGAGAGAGAGAGAGAGAGAACAGTGATGTACTCCATTTTATGGAAGAATTTGAACTTAGTGTTGTAGCAGGGCAGTACACAGCGCCACTAGTGATGGTAAGGTTCAATATTTACACTCGTGATCCTTTTGCTGGAAAAAGACTCATACTATGAAATGAATTGAATAGGATGCAGTTTATTAATTTAGGAACACCTTCGGGAGTATATTTAAACTGTACTTAAGTTCGTATTGTGAAGAGTGAAAATGAATTTTACCCAGATATTATGAAATGTTAAAAATACAGGAGTGGAACTGGTGGATGATAGCAAGGAATCATTTGTTAGACCATCGTGCTGCATTGATTCAACAGTTTTACTGCAGGTTACTACAAAACAAAACTCATTGAACTGTGTTTTAACACGTGAAAACCGCATTGAATAAATTAAATTGCTGTGAAATTTTGCTTTTAAGAAGTAACTGCTTGCGCTGGCTGACCAGCGAGGTAGCTCTATATTGTCGTGTTGTTTATGCTATCCTTAATTACTACAGAACGTGAATTTTATTTTACTTGGAAATGGTAAATGGATACAAATTACAATATTTCCAGATGACTCGAGGGTTTTCAGGTTTTTTCCGTGCTGGTTCATTCCTCTGCACGACAGTTTCGTCGGTATTCGAGATGCCATCTTCAGGTCCGAAGATCGCGACCCACAAATTTTTTATATCTTCGTTCCAAATATTTCCTATATCTTTGTACTATGTATTTTGTATGTCAAATTTCCTATGCTTCAGACCCAAATATGCCATCTGGAATGCCGGTGATATTGTCGTCCAATAGGATGAACCAACACGGAAAAAACTGGAAACCCTCGAGTCATCTTTTATCACCATAGAAACCTTCGCAGCTACTAGAATATTTTCAATTTAGGTGTAAATAAAATTTGTGGATTCTCATTATGCAACTCGCATGCTCAGAGCGGATAGCACGGATAGTAAGAAGGTATAATATGTGAGCATATCACTATTGCAACTATGTAACAAATTCTTTGCCGTGTCTTTGCAATGTAGCGTAATGTGTACGAAAAAGGAGCTATCTATTACGTGAAAATGTTGCTACAGATACGTGGTACCGAAACAAACTACAATTTTGAAAAGACGTAAAGACACCACCCCCCTTGCGGCAGCTTAGAGGATACAGTAGATTTAAATACATATCAGTGCAACAATGTGTTGTCCTACATACGATCTATACACGATAAATCTATTGCTTTTTCAAGTAGTGTTTCTGATCTATCGTTTCTTCAAGTACCGTTGTACACTCAGACTTTTTTAAACGCGGATTTTTATTGCTAATTACTTTGAAATTTCAGAATACTTTACAATGTACGATTTACTACTAGGTCATACTTACCAATTACGTCGATATGTTCTCAGAATGCGAAACTTAGGAGAAAAAACAACAGGAATTTGAGGTAAAATGGTGCGTGGCTTACACGAAAATCTGGAGGATGTAAGCCGCGCACCCCCATTTTTTTCCTTTTCCTTATTCTATCCTTGGTATATATATATTGATAGACAAGAGTCTAGCTTTCTTGAAAATTGTAAATTCTAATAAAAACAATGCAAACAAATGTTTGCTGCGAAGAATTAAAACCTAACCTTTACAAAAATGGTAATAGTTTTCCTGGGTCTTTCAGTCTACTAGAAACACAATGAAGTTTATGGCATATCTTTAAGATAAACAGTTTCTAAGATACAGGGGAGGGATGTACAGGCAGGTGTAGGGGAGAACACTTCACAAATTAATTGTGTGTAGATTCATATCATTGGCTTGAATTAAAAAAACTTAATGGTTCAATAATCTGGTTCCATTCCTTATTAAGATTTCTTCTCCCTCAATTATGCTAAATAACACTTTATTTTCATGTATTTTCTTACAGTATGCTGAAGCCATTCCTCATATGAAGAAATCTTTGGAGATCAATAGTTTACAGTTGCTTCTGTGGTCTCGCCTGGGATTCTCTGCTCTCAGTATTGAAAACTGGGAACTGGCTGCATCTGCTTATAGAAGATTTTGCTCATTAGATACAGAGGTATTATTCTATGCATTGTCTCAATGATTAATTCCTTTGTTGTCAACATAAATCTTGGCATGTAGCAAAGTCCCATGTTCAAGCAGGCTAGTGTATGAAATTTGTCTTGTATTTCCAGTGAATAATGGCACTCAATACTTGATCATTATCCATATAATTTATGCCATCTATGCATGAGTAGTGAAAACTTGATCTTTCAATTGCCTTGTAACTCAATAATTATGAAAGCCATTTATTATACATATAAGAATTAATTCAAACTAGAATAAAATTATATCTAATTGTAGTTAATCATGTCTATTCCCATTGAAGTATTTTACGGGGGTTAGCCAGTATTGTTTTTTCATTGCAGAGAGGTTTTTACAGCTTGATATGAAATGCTAATGAGCTTTTTGTTGTGAATGACCAGTATGCTCGTATGTCATGTTGGGGAAGTCTATGTATTGTATTTTGTTTGTCATAGTTGCTGGGGAAAAAGTGTCTATTTTTACCAATGGTCACTCAGGGAGATAGGGTATTTTTCCGTATTAATTAAAAAGTGAAAAAAATACAAAAATGTGTTGTAAACTATGACGTTGGTAAAATATCAACTGGAGGGGTGGGCATGGACATTTTGTAGCCTCCCTGGCACTTATACCTCTCTAGATCCATTTTGCCAACCCACATTTAACCTGCCCACCTCTCACAAACAGGGGGCTAGAGCACCGTGTTAGAGGTATGGAGGAGGGTCACCCATCCAACCTCCATCCAGGCCTTGCGCTTCTTTACTTCAATGATCGAACAAGAAATGGAGATACATCGTGGCTAGACCCTTGCCTTTACATATCGGTAAATTATACATGTGATGTCAAAGGTATTTCCTCTCCCTACCACTAGGTGGTGCTGAGAATGCTTCCAAGCAGACCGTACACTCCGTGAGAGCTTATTAACTAGTATCTGAGGTACATTTATTCAGTTAATTTATTGTGATTTACTTTCATACATTTGATTTCAAATTATTTATTCAGTTAATTACTTTAAAAACCGTTAGTTTTCATTTTACGAAGCATACTGTAAAGTTGGCCTCACAGGAGACTTTCCGAGCTTTGATAGTTTTCATAGGTGATTATTAATATGGATTTACCTACTAGAGCCTAGGGTCTCTGAAATACAATGGTAAGTTCAGGAGATGAATGTTCTCTATGTCTCCCAATGCAAACTATATACTGTATTCTCTCAATAATACAAAGCACAAAAATATAAAGTTTTGATTGTGCGAAGCAAAGCTGCCGGTCCTGACGAAAAGCCTATTAAATACATGGCAATAATCGAAAATACGAAGCTTGGAAAGTACAAATTTTTTGAAATTATGTACTTTGGGTTCGGTCTCCAGGAACAAATGGAATTCGTTTTTATGAACCTCTGTGAAAAACCACTTCAGAAAAACTATTTTTGACGGTGTAGACACCTAACAAATCAAGTGTTGCCGATTATGGTGCAACAAAAGTGAAATGCGTGAATAGTAGAGCATTCATCTCCCACATATGCGTCTCTCTCCATCATTTTCTGTATGTAACTCCGCATATCATTTAGAACTTGAGTAATGTGGAAATCATGGTGAAAGCCATTATTTATCATATAGAGTGGTATTTTTTTGTTTTAACTGTCACCAGCATTTCCACAGTGTACACTGTTCTCTTTTGATTAAGCTTTACGTGTATTGGCACATACCATGCTTGCTGCCGTGCACCTGGAATTATGGGAGTGGTTGATGACATCATAGAACATCTGTGATGCCATGGTAATAGACTAAGGGGTAGCGTATGTCGCAGGGATCATCTTCCTCTTCTTCTGGGCAACCCTGGGGGGCATGTGCCAGTGGCTGATTGGAACCACTTCGGGTGCTTAGTGGAATGGGGAAGGTCAGGGGTGTGGTGTCCTTTGTTTATGGGTGGGTCTTCAGCCTCTCCTCTTGCACTCTGACACCTCTAGACATCCCCTCTCACCTCTTACCCCACAGCCCTCAATGACCCACCCATAAGCGAAGGACGCCACATCCCTGACCCTCCCCATTCCACTCAGCACCCAAAGCAGTTCCAATCAACCACCTGCATGCACCCCCCAGAGTTGCCCAGACGAAGAGGCAGGAACGTCACAGACATCACATGATGCCATTCCCCCACCTCCTCCCCACTTGTTCCCTCCCCCCTTCAAGCTCAGAAAGACAGAAAAAGATAAGCCCGCTACTGGAACCCTGCCATCTCCCAACTCTAACTCCCAAACCTAAACTCCCCAGCCTTCATAAAATCCTTGAGGAGAATACGTGGAAAATAATCACTCCCCTTTTGTCATCAAGGTTTTAGTAGTATTAAATAAACAATATTACCTCTCAAGGCCATTTATTCATCTGACAATACAGAAGACACTACAAATAATAACCTGTGAATGATTTTTTTTCATTGAATGGGCTTAATTCCATGCTTTTTTTAACTATGATTGGGTGGTAGAGGGCAACTGATGTGGGGTTGGGTCAGATGCCATCATAACAGCGTAGATGTTAGAAGCAAATGTCTATTTTTAGCGTACATACTAGTTGCCCGTTTCTACTGACTGCGAATTCCGAAAATAAAATACTTATCACAAAGTGTTCAAATTATGTTTTGTATATGTTTTCAATACTGGGATGAAATTTTTCCAGTGTTACAATCACTGACTTTAAACCATTTACAAAGGAAATACAAGTAGGTGTTTATTTTACGATCCTTTATGGCTGTGTGTAACACAAAGGCATCTTTTAAAAATGCTTTCACAAACAATGGCCAAAAATGTTATACAATGTTGCCAAAGACAACAAAAGTAGAGAAAACAAAGATAATTTTTTTTTCACAATTTATTGAAAGTGTTTGAAATTACAAAGTTCAAAATTATGAAGTGCCAATTTTCCGGTCCCGCTGACTTCATATTATCGAGAGTCTACTGTATGCACCTGTTACTTCCACAACAAGGCTACGCAGTCTTGCCATTACAAACTTTTTCAAATGAACTTAAAATTAACATTTAATTTTCCAGTAAACTAGGATTTCTCAATCCAAATTATTTATAAATGAAGACATTTATTGTGTGGCACACATTGCAATTAATGAACTCTGGAGATCGTGTTGGTGTGGAGGCTAGAGTACTGGCCTCCCATCCCGAGGGTCCAGGTGCCTGATCCCCGACAGTGGTGGATTTTTCAGTGGCAAGCCGTACTTGAGTGCCTAGTGGAGGGCATTTCAGGTTCAGTACTCCATCTGTTGGATGGGACATTAAGCCATGGTCCCCTTGGTGCCTGTCGTTAAGAGTAGGTTAATGCTGACACTGGGTTTCTCTCCGCCCTTCCTCCATTACCTGAAATGTTCCTACTATTACCCAATTACCCACCTATCCTGTATGGCACAAATGATCTCAGCTGTCGGTCGCCTCCCCTGAAGAACTTACTTACTTATGAACTCTGTTTCCTTTAATGAAGGAAACTACCCTATTTCTCAACGTTTTCAATTAATCCTTCACAGAACTTTGAAGCCTGGAATAATTTGGCTAAAGCATATGTTAAGTTGGGACAGAAAGCTAGAGCTTGGAAAGCACTTCAAGAAGCACTGAAATGCAACTATGAAAATTGGAAAGTGTGGGACAATTTAATGGCTGTCAGTACTGACTGTGGAGAGTTTGAAGAGGTATGTGTACATATGTATATGAATATTATTTTTGTTTCATCCCTATATTTAAAATTATATAGAAATAAATGTAAATACTCAGTGAACACTTTTTCATGCAAAATTGTTGGCCTCGGTATTTTACTATTTGAGGATGGAAGGAAATGATATAGCAAATATGCTTGTGGATTGTGATTTTATAGCTTAATATGTCTAGGTATGACAAATGCTCTTATTAGGCTTTGTATTAGGACACTCAACACTTGTGTGTTTTGCTTATGTTTTCATATTTGTTGGCCATTGGCTCGAAAACTGATTTTTTCAAGGATTCAAAAGACTTCATAACATCTGGCTCTGTACTTTAAGGTGATCCGTGCATATCATCGAATACTTGATCTGAAGGAGAAACATGTTGACACAGAGGTGTTGGAGATCCTTGTGGGTGCTGTGGTTAAAAATGAGCCTGATAACCAGGGTGTGCCTGCTGGTCGATTAAAAGAAAAATCCCTTGCTCTATTTGGTCGACTTACATCTCAGGTAGTTGATTAATTTTAGATGCTTGGCATTTAATGTGGTTTTAGTACTCAAGTCATTTAGAGAGGAAATTTTTCTTGCCTAGGTTTTGAACAATGCAAAGGTGTGGATCTTATATGCCAAACTGGTTTCTGGAACAAGTGAAGGTAGTGCTGAATCTGTAGCTAAAGTGGCCCAGCTCTTACAGAAAGGACATCGAAGTGCAGTGCAGACACCTAATTGGGAGAAAGATGTTAAATCATGCATTGAAGTGATGGAGATCAGTGTTAAACTTTCAGATGGTATGTAAATTATTACTGATATTCTGAGTGATTTCCCCTATAGCACGCCTTTGGGTATACAGTAGACCCTCGCCTTACGATATTAATCCGTTCTAGAGGACCAATCGTAAAGCAAATTCCATTGTATGTTGAATCAGTATTATTTCAGGACGAGGAGTCGGTTTAAAGAGCATCAGTGCCTATCCATTCAGTGTATGCGACAGAGCCAATGGATACGAAATATCCTAGATCAAAATTATTAGTAATGGACGGATCCAGGTTTTTTGTCAGATCCGGAACCGGATCCTTGCCTGGGTTTGAAATCTTTATCTTGGTTTCGGATCCTTAGTTTCAGATACTCGATTCTGAATTTCATTCCTTTTCTAATCCTTGATTTTTATTATAGGTATGTATAAAAACAGCACAAATAGAATTACCATGAATCAAGTAAATTTATTGTAGAAAAAATGAACTTCCTATCATCTATGAGGGTTATATTTTCCTGGATCAAGATTTACAGATGCATAGCTACCTATATCTTATTACTTCTAATATAAAGATCACTTTCCTTATCACATACTCATTAAGCAATACATTTTTTAAACCTGTACTACTATTCTTTAGAGTGCAGTTAAAAGAAACATTGTAAGTTCATTTTCATTAAAAAAGGAATTATTTTCCAATTATTAATCAAATCCTTGAATGCTTTCTAATTCTTTTTTATAAACTCAAAAAAATTTTAATGCTGCCAATAGATCCCATTTATGGAATACCTGGGGATTCCATTTTTAAGACGAAAAAGTTATCATAGAATATTTCAAGCTGCTAAACTAATAATTTTGCAATGTCTTATTAATAATAACCTTAAAATGAAAATTAAGAATTTTATACTCCTAAGGAGGGTAGACATAGTGATAAATGAATTCCTAAGAAGAGTGGGAGAAAAGAGAAGTCTGCTGAAAACTATAGAAAGAAGACGGGACAACCTAATCGGTCATATCTTAAGACACGATGGCCTGATGAAGACAATCATCGAAGGAGAAGTTGTAACTCTGATCTTGAAATGAGATTAGCCATTCAGCCATTGAATCAAAAACTTTATCATCCTTCATTTCCAACCTTTGTATGTGGATAGTCATTTTTGTACTTCTATCGCTTAAACTATATTTACAAATGTGTCACTCAAAAATACATTGTAAAGTTAACGTAATAATTCCACAATTTAATTCTGTAATAAAATTTTTTTCCAATCATTCCACCAATGCCAAATGTTATTATTTTTTGACTTATAAATTGACATGAAATTTCTGATAATCTACATTTTTTAACTTCCTACTTGCATTACTTTAGGAGTACAGCATGGCCTGTATGCCTAGGCAGTGTTAAGGATCGAATTTGTGACGGCAGTACACTAGCCCTCATTTTTAACAGCTATGCTATCATAGTCATGGGAATCTGGCGAATGTAGGCGACCCGTGTGACATTTGGCTTTATTTTTTTCTCATGCATCCGGGTCTCTGGAGAGTCAAGACTAGTATTTTTTTTATTTCGTTTTAGTGGCATGGAAAAAATCTTCTCATTTCGTGACCTGATTTACACAACCTCTCCATGTCAGTATCTAGGTATACGCTGGTATAAGTCTTCACATGAGGATTATTGTTTGCTCATTACAGCTTTTCTTTCAGCGTACTTGGAGTGCATCCAAAACTCTCCCTCAAATCAGGTTGTGCAGTTGCTGTCATCTGCGAAATTAGCTGTCAGAGGTGTGGTGACAAAGGTGAAGGTGAGTGTACTGTTTAAGAATATTATTCATTGGAGCATTTTTATAGATTAAACAAAAAATAGCACTGTAAAATTTCATTTAATCACTATGACTGTGTGTTTTACATTATTGGGGAAATAAATCCCACCATGAAGACTGTACTAACTGTAGGTCACCTTCTTGACATTCATTTGTTTCTGGGATGTAACTAAAGATAACTTTAATTTAGGTAATATGTTTGGTAATTAACTATCCCATGTTTGCTCTATAAATTGTTAACAGCCACAGATGTTGATTTGTATTATGTATTTTGAAATCTAACCAGCAAAATCACAGTGCATCAAATGGGTTGGTGTATCTTATAGGCTGGGGAAACACAGTTCCTATATTGTCTTAGACTAGGTGTTGCTGGTTATTTTAAAATTATAGTTTACTTAACTTGGTTGATTTTAGTGTTTTACTTTTGATTTCAATTTCTATTGCAGTATTATTAACTTCAAATAAAAGTGTGAATGCTAATTTCAGTATTCTCTACATTTGAAAGGAAGTAATTATGTATTAGAAATTGGGCCTTATAAAATTATAAAGCATGATTGCACTATGAAAGCATGAATGAAGCACTGCCAGTCAAAAGAAGTTCACCCTACAGATTTTCAATTTTACGCTTAAAATTACCTTTATAATTAGAAAAATTTTGGTTTTTCGATGTTTTATGGTTTTCGTGACTAAAAAACAGAATGTCATATTAACTTTTTCATGTTAAGAGGTGAATCAATTTATTTCTACGGGTCTAATCCACGTATGATGCCAACAGTAAAGCATGGTGGAGGATCCGTTATTTACTGAGGATGTTTTGCAGGAGGTGAAGTCTCTGATCATGTGGAGTTGAAGGGCATAATGGACAAAAAAATAATGCTGCAATATTTCACGCCATGTCTTTCCATGCAGAAAACAAATTGTGGGTCATTGTTTTCTTTTTTAATGGGATGATTTTCATCAGCATCTATCCAAATAGTAAAAAAATACGTGTTGTCAACAAAAATTAAATGCATGAATTTGCCCCCTCAGTCTACATGTCTCAACCCCATGGAATTGCAAAGGAACAGTTTGGTCTGAAATGCACAAAACATGCCACCATTGAAAAACAACTTTGAATATTTCTACACACTTGTTGGAATCAAATCGCAGCCTAAAATTACAAAATATTGATCACACGATTGCCAAAAAATACTTGTGTTCTGAAGTAAAAAAAGGATATATTGAAGAATCCAAAATTATGTGATAAACCTTAAAAAGGTCTTCAAAATTCATTTTTTATGGATAATGTTGATTTTCAAATTAATTAGTTACTAACACAAACCTTGAATACTATAATTGCAATTAATATCTTAAATTTTATTTATTTGTTGCCTGTTGAAGTAAAAAAGTTACTACTCAATTTAAAAAATATAATTCTGTTCTAAAATATCAAAGCTACAGTAACATAACTTATCTGCCAATTATGGACTGATGAATACATTAATTTTTTAAGTGCTAATAAGATAGCAGGAAGTGTCAATGCACCTGTAAGTTCTGTCTAGTTTAATTATCCACAAACTAGTGTCAGTGGGAGTAGATTTAAACTTTACAGAAAAGATTAAACTTGGCTTCAGTAACCTCAGATCTGACGGAATGAACTATGGTATTACTATGACAAAGTTAACATTTTGCATGTTTTGATGCACAGATCAGTCAGCATTTACTGTCAGGATAGTATGTCGAACCCCTGAGTTTGGGAAACTATCTCTTCCAAAAGAGAAAACAAATTTTAATGCATGTGTGAAGATCTCTCGGGTTTCACACTGGGTCAGGTTCCCCATATCTTCCTCCGATGTTTCAATGTGCGACACGCCCATCGTCTTCAGGGATCCAGGAATCCAAGTGCCATTCCATCCAAAATTGCCCGCTTATATATCCTCCGTTGGCAGGTCAGGTGGCTGCTGATTGGTTGGGTGTGTATTTCTCTCTCCGCGTCACCTGATTGGTGGTCCGTTCTCTCCGATTTTTAGCAGGTGATGCCAAGTCCTGCTGATGTTGTAGCCGGTGCCCCTGTTGAGATTATTTTCATGCAATCGTATCTGGATTGCTTCCTTCATAATGCGATCCCAGTATCCATGTGATTGGCACAGAAGTTTTGTCTCCTCCCAGTGAATCATGTGATTCTCTTGAACATTATGCTCGGCAATTGCCGACTTGTCGAGTTGACCCAGTCGAAGATGTCTCCGATGTTCCTTCAATCTCGTCTCGACTGTGCGGCTAGTCTCTCCAATGTAGGAGGTGCCACATTCACAGAGTATGGCGTAGACTCCTGGTGTTTTCAGTCTAATCGGGTCTTTGGCTTTCACCAATAGGTTTCTTAATTTCAGAGGAGGCAGATGGATGGTTTCGATTTCGAATCTCTTCAGAATCCTGGAGATTTTTCCCGATATGGTGAAGACGTATGGTAGGATCGCCTTGGTTGCCGGGGTAGAATCTTCATTCGGTGACGTCGTACTTCTGGGTCCCAAGGTCCTTTTTATGGCCATATCTATTTGGTGTTTACTGTAGACTCATTCCATGTTAAATCGAAAAATGGTCCGAGCTTCACCATCTCAGATTTCAACAAAAATTGGTGCATAGATACTGCCAACCTTCCTGAGCCATAAGCCGTTCCCTGTTTCCGCAGAAAAAAATTCGCCCCTTGATCATAGGCAGGCATGCATAGCGTGACCGCCTGAAAAACTTCTTTTTACGCTGTTTTTCTACAAGCTACAGCAGACTGGTTTTACGTGATACACACATTCAAAAGGTGTCTTTCGAAAGCTTAAGAAGTGTTCTCGACAATAAAGTGCTTTTAAATGGACTTTTCGCAACAAAAAGTGAATTTAAGTCACAGTAAGTGTAACTTCCAAAATTCAATTTTTTCACAGGTTTAGTCTAAAATTATACCAAGAAATAATGAAATAAACGAGCCTGTTTCTCTCACATAAACACTTATACGTGTCTACTGTGTGAATATATTAAGAAGTTTAAAATATGGGCATTAATCACTCAGAAAAAATCATTTAAATTTGAGACATTTCGAAAAAAAGCCGGCCTCGGTGGCGGTGGGGTTAAGTCCATTGCCATTCCAAAGGTCGCGGGCTCGAGTCCCGCCTGGGTAAAAGTCAACTGTCCAGGGCATGGGTGTTTTTTAATGTGTTGTCTATATATATATTAAAATGATCGTAATTGGGGTTACCTGAGATCATTATAGAAATTATTATTAATTGTTACTTTTGTAACATCCACCTCCGAGTCTCCGGCTAGCATCAGGTTTCGTTGCCGTCATAATTGCCGGAGACTCGAGAGGGGTTGTGCCTAGGGGTAGCCACGTCCGCCACCGGTGGATAGGTGGCTACCCGGCATTAGGGTCATGCACACGAAGCAGGCGGAGAGACCCGAGAAGGACAGCCTTCTGCATTGCACTTGCAAGTGCATCCGCTCGCGCCCTGCACGCTGGGATGCACTTGAGATTTTCGACCAGTGAGCTCTTACCACCAAGCACGCCCACAATGAGGACTACCAGTTTCACAGAGTAGCCCGCGTACATTTGCCGGAGTTCGCACAGCAGATCTTGATATTTAGTCCTTTTTTCTATCTTCTTCGCTGCCATGTTCGTTTCGGCCGGTGCCGACAACTCGATCACGAACATGGCATGAGAGAGATTGTCGAGGAGAACGATATCAGGCTTCATCGCCTCCAATTGCCTGGAGGTGGAGAAGGAATAATTAGATCACCACCAGATCTTACACTTATCGTTCTCCACGACGGACTCGATGTCTCCAGGGACGTAAGGCAGCACCGGATTCGCGTCTATACCGTAATGGTGTCTTAGATGGTAATACAACACCCGCAGAGCTGAGTTGTGCCGGTTTATATATGCGTTCTTCGCATAAAAGCTGCAGCCGGAGAGTAGATGACCTAATGTCTCTGGCTGCCTTCGGCACGCTCTGCATATCGTGTCCGTCACGTTTGCCCCAAAGATGAGGCGACGGTACACAAGGGTGTTGATGACACCATCCTGGCATGCAAGCACGAATCCCTCGGTCTCGGACTTCAGACCTGCGGAGCGCAGGAAGGCGAACGTGAGCTCCTTCGATAGCCCATGCGTTTCCAAGTTTCGATAGAAACTTCCATGCATGGGCTTCTCGGTATGCTTGCGGAGCAGGATCTTTTGCTCCGCATTCTTTATTTCGAGCTTTAACACGTCCGCCTCCAGCGACAAGAATGATTTTTTGCACGCTTCTCCGCTAGAAGTAAGGTCCAAGTCCAAACCGAGGCCGTCTGCTGCCCTTTTCGCCGCCTGGAATAGGAACGCCCCTTTGCCGACACCCTCGTGTTTCTTCACGAGCAGCATAAGGGGGTCCGCGCTGTGGAACACGCGGCAAGCCGTATTCAGGACTACTCTGTCATGAAGGCACTCCAGGCTTATCAGCCCTCTACCACCTAGCCTTCTCGGGAGATACAATCTGGCGACGGAAGACTTCGGATGAAGACTACGGTATATGGTCATCATTTTCCTCGTTCCCCTGTCGAGGTTTTGCAGCTCGTTGACATTCCATTTGATGCAACCGAAGGTGTAGAGCAGTGTTGGAACCGCGAAGGTGTTGGTCGCAAGAACCTTGTTCTTGCCTGACAGATCAGAGCTCCAGATTCGCCTGAGAGTCTGCCTGTATTTCGCTGCAAGCCTTTCCTTCACTGCTCTCAACTCCTGCAGCCGGCACTGGGGGACGCCAAGATATTCATACGCTTCGTCGTCATCAAGAAGACGAATAGCGTTTCCGTCAACGAGCTGCACGTCTTCCTGGTCTTCCGAAATCTTTCCTTTCGCCAGATGGATGGTCGCGCACTTGTCCAATCCGAATTCCATCCCTATATCCTCACTGTATCTGCGTACGGTGTCCAACGCCAGGCGCAGGTCTTTCGCGCTTGAAGCATAAAGCTTCAGGTCATCCATATAGAAAAGATGGGTGACCTTATGCTCCCTTTTTGACGGGACACCGCACATATATCCCCTACCTCGTCTCAACTGAACGGACAGTGGGAAGAGAGATAAACAGAACAGGAGGGGACTGAGGCTATCGCCTTGAAAAACACCACGGTGGTATGTTACCAAGTCTGTGTAGACGGTCTTCTTGCCAGATGGTATGGCGAACCGCGTCTTCCATAGTGGTAACAGGCGTTCGATGCAGGACACAACCTCTGGGTGGACTTTCATGTACCTCAGCATGGCTATAATCAGCTCATGAGAGGTGGTATCAAAAGCCTTCTTGTAGTCCACCCAGCCCATTGACAGGTTACGCTTGTATTGACAAGCGTCCTGGCTCACACACCTATCAATGAGCAGGTTGTCCTTGCATCCCGCGATGCCTTTCTTGGAGCCCCTCTGCTCGTACACTTCCTCCCATACCGGTTGGACGTGGTGGAGGATAAGGTCGTTCAAGATGGAAGTGAACGCCTTGTAAACAGTGTTGAGACAGGTTATAGGGCGGTAATTCTTCGGATCGGACAAGTCTCCCTTTTTCGGTATTAGGACCGTTTGCCCCTCAGTCAGCCTGGACGGAATTGGCTCCGTTCCTGACAGGAAGGATGTGAAGATTCTGGCCAGGTGTTTGTGCGTGGAAGAGAACTTTTTCCACCAGAAGTTATTCACTGCGTCCATTCCTGGAGCAGTGAAGTTCTTCTTGCCAGAGAAGGCCTTCTTCACATCACTTTACGTGACTGAGATGGGACGATCCATATCGTCTAGGTGGCGGTCACAAAACTCTTTAAAGTGGGCAATAGCTGGAGTACCTTCGTTGAATGGCTTCCTAGTCTCGTAGATGTCCTTTCAGAAGCGTTCCACCTCCGGGACAGTTGGTGGTGTTTGGACAACAGGTGGAGGGGGCCGGAAGAGGCGGGACGGCTGAAAGGAGAAGGTGGAGTTCTCTTTCCTGGCGTTGGTCCTTTTGACCAACTTCTTCATCGCCGTTGTAAGTGCCCGCACTCTATCCACCTCGTGCTGCTTAAGGATAAGCACTACTCTTTTGTTCAGTGTGTGGTGGTCTCTCCGGATTGCACGCGCAATGTGCTTGACCTTCAGCGTAAAGGCCCGACCGGAGGAAAGGTAATCCATCACACACTGATATCTCGACACCTGTTGTCTTGCCAGCGTCAACTGAACGGACAGTGGGAGGAGAGATAAACAGAACAGGAGGGGACTGAGGCTATCGCCTTGAAAAACGCAGATGTCGTTTTCTGTCGAATAGCTGAATTGCGATATCCGATGATGACAGTATTTTGAAAATACTTCCATAGTTACTGGGTTACAATGATTTGCTACCATTAATCCTAGCATTAATAAAATGAAATTATATGATTGGTTACTTGCACTCTTTCATCCAGCTCATGAAACCCGTCATTTATCCTCCAAACATCATGTTTTTGCTTGTTGCATATATTTATTTTTAGTTCAATAATGTCAACTTACTTTCATTGAGGTTTAATGTTTGTCAGTATGTCCAACTTATCTTTTGTGAAATAGAACACTTCCAATGCGACCGACGAATATCACCATATGGAAGCAACAAAGAATATCATAATATGGAAGCAATAAAGAATATCACGATATGTACAACAAAATTTGAAGTTTTGCCACGCTTATAAGAATAAAAGTGATCGCAAACACAGAACACCAACCTTACGAATACTAAACGAACGCATCACTACCATCACATGTCATGGGCAGAAGCTACGGAGTGGATCTTTGATGGTTTCGTCCAATAATATAGAGCTTGATCTAATTTCTTGTACTAGAAATTATACGAACACCTCGTACACGATACAATTTGCGCATTGTACAAATTCTTGTTCAAGAAATTGTACTGTGTACAATGGCCTTTACTTATTTCCTAAATGCAATTTATTACATTTTTGCTAAAGTATGATTTTAACACATTCACTACGGCGTGACCCACCGGTTGGTCACGCAGATGCATCTAGCGCCGCGGCCATAAAATTCTGTGAATTGTCGTAACTTGCGAGGAGTATTGTGAGAGTAGGAATCGAGAACTACTCAAGTGACTTCACCCAGAGGTTAGTCACTGTTCAAATAATAGACTACTATGTGACACTTGTGTGACCCACCGGTGGGTCACGCCGCCCCTCCTGAAACTTTTATCAGCGTGAGCGTTGTGGGTCACAAACAAATTTACATATTAGCGTATTATATCCAAATTACGTTTATATTTTGCTTTCTTTTTGTTTTTTTCTCATGTTTATGCGATTTTTATACATTAGGATGAACAATACTTGATATAGTAAAACATATCAACTTATTAAAAATAATGAAAATGTTTAGGAAAATTTTTTCTCCTCAACCTCTTGGCTGTCCATCAGTTGCTCGTAAACTAAACAGTCCGAACTGCACTCGCCCGGCTGTGTGAGAGATTGACTCTCTCTCTTCCCTTCCCCCTCCCCCCCTGCTCTACGGAAGGGCAATTGGGAAAGTGTCACGTAGCGTTCTTGAGCCAATCCCTCAGTGGTGGATGAGTGACCGTGCCCTTGCCGGGTGAATGTCTTCCGAAATGCAGACACTACTTTTTTCTGAGTGAGACAAACCACTATGTACTCTTTCCAAAGGATCCCCCTTCCCTTTTCTCATAGTGTGAGCAGGGCTGGGGAATAGGTACGCACGGACGGGCGTCTACGTCTCACAGACAGGCGCGAACCAGGGCAGACGCAATAAACAGAGACGGTTGGGTGTCTCCTGGGTTTCCGAACGTCAGCAAATCTTTACCACATGCATTGTATTGTTGCCCCTCTCTTCCCCCATCCCACGCCAGGGTCTAGCTGATAGCGTGCCCCACGTGGCCGGGGGAGGGGTGGGCTGGGGGCGAGGCTGGGAGTCACCTCCCCCAGCCTTCCTCTAATCTCAGGAAACAGCTGAGTGTTGCCGCTTCAACCACCATCCCTCGGCAGCGGCCAGAAGCTTGGAAGGACTGTGACCCACCGGTGGGTCACACCGCCCATGCAAAAGGCTGAGTGTGACCCACCAGTGGGTCACGCCGCACTGTGAGGGGTAGGGCTTCAAACAGCTCTGCAGTGAACGTGTTAAATAAGAGACTCATTGTTTGACCTCTTATAAATTAATGATAAATATGCAACAGAGTAAAATCAAATCTCTTATTGAGCGGTAACTGTTGACAACATTTACAAACTTTCTTCCAAACAAACACTTCCAACAAATTCCATTTGTTGAATTTGTTGTATTTTTACCATATATTAAGTAGCAAAACCCATTTACATATGCATATGTCCACTGACTTCTTGTGGCACATATAATTTAGTTCATCAATAAGCCATATATGTATAGTGTTGTATGGATGTCCAATGGTATATCGTGCGTTATTCGGAATATTCGAATTTTGTCTTTTAGCATATTTATTCAAGATCATCTCAATTATGGAATACTTTCTTGTATTCGAGTATTTGTGGGTAGTATTTGAAAATTCTTAAAAAAACAAAGAATGAATGATACAGTCTCTGATTAAAAGTCATTATGCTTACGCCATCTCTTGGGCACCACTATTTGGGATTGAGTGATCTAAATCCCCGCCAATTTCACAGAAAATTGACTTTGGCTCGGTGGTGTAATGGTGAGCATACCAAACTGGAAATTTGTAGGTCCGTGGTTCAATTTCTGGCTGAGTCAAACTTTTTTTTCTCTTGTGGTCTGGCTTTATTCCATCTTCACCACCTTCTTTGTGTTCGTCCTTTTATATGTTGCTTATCCATAATCCATCCTTGGTATATTTGTTTTCGCCTCAGAGTGTGTTTTCATTAATATATCTGTATTTCTCTTTTCAGCAATATCATGTAAATGATGTGACTCAAGAGGTTATTTCTCTGGAGATACATCCTGTGCTGACCAGACTTGAAGAAAAATTAGAAATGGTTTCCTCAGAGATAGCAAAGCATCAAGTTTTCAGTTAACAGTGTGTGAAAGTGCATTTCTGTACATATTTTAAATAAATACTTAAACAAGTCATCCTTTTATTTCACTTTTAACATATCCATTGGTATCCAGTTTTTAATTCCATCGCAGGTTGAATTTCATTTTATTCAGGTTTTACAAAAAGATAGCATATTTATTGGGGTGAGGTTGAGACTAAATGTCCCCTCTTCCATCTAGTGGTTATATTAAAAATGTCTTGCTTTCTATATTTACATCTTAAAAATTTTTATGATAATCTTTTTTATATTGCATGATGCTTACGTTTCACATTACTATAGTTTTCCCATTTTAATAAATACCTCTCATATAAGTCAAAATTGTGTACCAATTAACCTAAAAATAATAGTTCATAGAATGTTTATAAATTAACAGTGACAATATTTGGTATACCCTCTTCTAGGAAATTTTTCTCTTTTGGGTTCTGTGATTTTTCATGAATAGACTTAGAATTATTATCGAACGGTATTCAGTATTGGCTAATGGAATAATTGACAAATTTTGGTCCAGTTTGCATCTGCATATTAAATCATTAAAACTAAAAGGCCCTTTTTAAGGTTTAGGAAAAGACTTTTTTAGTAATCATATACTTTCATGCAACAAATAACCCAAAGACGACAGAGTACAGAAAGTTTCTTGCATAGAAGAACAATACCACAACCCAGCTGGTCAAGAAACTATCATGGAACTAGATGTAGTTAGGCTGTTGTTCTCAATTTTTAGGTGATTTCATATGAGGTTTCATTGTTAGCAGTAGAAAAATTTTATTTTATTGAAAGCTGTGGAGAAAAATTTCATCTGGGGACCACCAGCGTATTCGAGAATTTGTCAAACCTTGATCTTCATTGAGTGTTTTGGTGCATTTAAAAGTCTATTGTCTGGTCTCACAGAAAAGCCATCTATCTCAAGGAATTTTTATTACATTAGCCTTTGTCTACTACAGTAAAATATTGATATAAACACTGGTTTCACAGAAAAGCCATCTATCTCAAGGAATTTTTATTACATTAGCCTTTGTCTACTACAGTAAAACAATGATATAAATGCGGAAGGGACCAAAAAATTGAATATAAAAAAAAATGTTAAAAACCACCTGTTTTCAATAAAAACTTATGAACAAAATACTTCATATATCTTCTTTAATATGGTAATCACTCTATGCACTGTTATCTATGTTAAGTTTTGAAGGAATAAATTAGCGCAAAAATAACTGACCTAACTAGTCAGTGGTCCAAGTTTTTCACATTACATTGTAGAATTAAGGTGGATGTCATAGTAAATTATCAGAAAAATGAATGCTCGTTCTATTTTAAATGAATTTGTGCATTTTTACCTGGACTGTACCCATCAAACTAGTGCTCATGGTTGTGAAATCTTACACATCAATGAACTAATCTAGATGTTAATCTTTTGGAATGCATGTGGAATTGTTTGTTTTCACTTGAAAAGAAATTATTTTTATAGTATGAAATCCATTTACATAGAAACCTGAAATATTGTGTTGGACAAGCTTACAAAAATTTACCTAGGATTTAACGAGGTTGAATTTTATCCTGAAATGTAGAAAACCATGATGGAAAGAAAATGGGCTAGGAGGGAAGGGAGGAAAAGTACAGGTGCTCATTGTATGCATGCACGAGGAAATAGCACAGCATTTTGAGGTGACAGGTACTTAAGAATGTATTATCATTATTGTTTTCCTAAGTTAATGATTAGGAAAAGGTCAGTTTTTTTAAAAATACATCTGGAATATAATGTGTGAACATTTTAGTGCATTATCATATTACAGTGAATAGTTCTGTGTGGCTAAAAATCCACTGCATGTGCTTAGGATACATATTACATATATCAGGATTAGGCCAAACTTTTTAAATAAATGTAATAAATTTCTGAAGATGATCCTATAAAACCCAAATGAGATTTTACCTGTGTTGTGGCTATTAATGTAATCTTCTTAATCAGTTAATTTTCTCAATAATTATTGTTTTCATCAAGATAGTGATCTCTAGATATAGACATTTTTCAACTGTAAATAATTTTTATGACTTTTCTATCAAACCATTGGTCATTACTTTGTTTAATTTACTAGTAAGTACTCAATGAGTATGCAGCCTGATGTAGGATCATAGGTTTTCCTGTTGTATTGACTGGAGGAAAAGGGTTTCCTACTGGGCCTCAGTGTAGTTTCAAACCAATATTTGGAAGGCCAGATCATCTTAGGGGCGAATGCTAGAGCCATGATTTGCCAAGTTTATATGCCTCTTGACCAAGTTCAAGTGGGCTTTCCATCAGGGCCCACTTGAACTTGGACAACATGTATATAAACATGGCAAATCTTGGCTCTAGCAGGAATATCTGCAATTTCAGAGGGTAAAGCTGTCAAGATTGTGTGGAAAGTTCACGATCCTTCAAGTTAGGACATCCTTCTCCAGTGCTGCCCAAAACTGTGGTAACACTATGTCCATCCAAAGAGTGCAATTCCAAAACTAAGTGGAGCAGTGGAATTCAAGCAGTGGCTCCCACACCTCCCTCAAAAGATGAGGAGCTAATGTATGCCACACCAGCTGTGGATACAGCTACACCTCTTGTATCTGAGGCCCTGATGGCCATGCCAGCTCGTAACAAGAGAAACACCCAGAAGAAGGCTAAAAATCAGTCTTCTTTAGATGCAACATCCAACAAAGCTCCAGAACCACCCACTGCTGCTAAAGGGCCTGGGAGGGTAGGTGTCTTTGAAGGAACCCATTGCCAAAACAAATGCAGCACCTGAAGAAGGTGCTGCTATCGCTGCAGCCACCCTTCTAATGGAGCAGCTCACAACACGAGTACCAGCAACAATATCTTCTTAGGGAGCAAGCAAAAGAACCACTAGGGTCAACAATGGCTGAGTACCATAATGGAGACGTAGTTGTCACACAATTAAACAGCTGCAGCATATTAATGCAGAGGGAGGAGTTGCTGTTTCTTCAAGACAAGAATGTGAAGGTAAGCTCTGTCAATGAGATGATCCTGTGCCCAGAGGACTAATAGACCATGCTAGGCTGGACAATATTCCAGGCAGACCGATATCAAGGTACAAGAAAGGCTTACTGAAGAGATATCGATGGTAATTAGGACCAAGAGGGACAGGCATTGAGTTATGTCCCTCTATTACCCACCCCCTGATGATCTCAATCCAGACTAAATCCTTGGTTTTCTAGGAGATGGAGGAGTGCCAGCGATCATAATGAGTAGAAGCCAAGCATCCTAGCTAGTACTCAAGTCACTGATTGCGGAGGAAGATTGCTGCAAGGCCTAGCTGATGAAGGCTTGACAATCCTGGCTCTTGGCAACGTCCACATATGGGGGATGTACTGGCCATCGCCTTCCCTCATGGTGTCCAGGAGTTCCTCAGCATATTTGGATGCAGAAATGTCGTCGGACCACAATTTTACTGCTGGGGGAGTAAGCCTTCAGGGTCTCTCCGGTGAAACTGCAGAATCTCAGATGAATAGACTGGAAGACCTTTCGTCACCAGATGCCTGAGAACCTGCCGGAAGATCCGCTTATGGTTGGAATGCCTACAAAAGCAGAGCAGATGGCTGAACACCTAGCCTTATAGTGAAGAATAGGCACCTCGCTCCGCCAAGATCGTCAGCCCTCCTCCATGGAGGGCTATATGCATATCCGAACGGGCGTCTTGACAGTCACACAAAGCGAGTAGGTGCGCAGAAAACGCCGCATCGAGGATGAGGGCGACGGCCCGGTAAGCCACCAGCCCTGGTCCACAGCGACGACCAGAAACATCGATCCATAGCTTTCACGTTCACTCTAAAGACAACGGCAGACTTAATAAGTAGAGGTGCCGGGTTTCCCACAAGGTCGCAGTGTAGTTTTGTACCGAAGTGCTGTGCTGTAAGAAACTCGTTATAGCATTGTCCCACGGGCTATTTAAATCTAATTATTACTGCAATCCATTAAAAAATACCGTTAGATTTTTTTACTCTCAAAAATTTCTTTTTCCAATATAATGCAATACTTTTACGATACTTGAATCCAAAGAGGATAGTTAATCACGAAAATTAATAAAATATTACACGAAAAAAAATCCATTCACAGCGATATCCAAGTCGTAAGTTGCATGGATGGCTATTTTCATTTTGTATGGAAAGCCATACATCTTAGGATTAAAAGTGGATATTGTTCGGACGTATTATATAGTTAAGTATAATACATGGTAAAGGTATTATGATGGACATTGTCGCATTTCTCATGATCGAGTTATTCTACCATATTTGGTGCGATGCGTGCAGGATAACACGCGTTTTCCTTTTAATTTAGATTGAATAACTCAGATACACACTTCACTGGCATTTCGAAAGCTGCTGTCTAGAGAGGAATTTCTCTTCCCGGGTCACATTTTATAGTGCGGAACCGAAATTAAAATTTCAACACTTTGGTTACTAAGAACTCAACAGTAATTTTTCTCTCCAAGGTACGGTTGAACCTGGATCAAATAACCCATGGCAAACCCGTCATGTTCATGAATATGCTCGTAAGCATAAATTTTTAGGTTGACCGGTTGACCGACGTATCGACTGTGTTTTGTCCGCAACTTTTCCAGAATAGGCAACACATGTAGAGCGTATCGTGTAGATGGTTTGTAGAGGAGATTGAGCACCTCTTAAGTGTCTCACATTGAGTGAATGGAATGGTTTTATTCGAGTCCTTACATGGGAATGCCATGATTGAGTTGTGAACATTTCAATGGGCTGTATGGTAAATTTGTGATTCGGTAGTTTTTTGTGTGATCGTATAGTGGAAAGTTCTCTTTTTGGAAAATGGCAATCAACTTATCAAAAAACAGAGATTCCCTGTTATCTGCTTGGAAGGAAGTAGTGGATGATAAATGTGCCACGAATTGGTGAGTTTTCCTACAGGAGTGATCAATATGAACCGACAATAGGAATATATTTTTTATTGAAAATTCTGTATTGCCCCTTGCGGGTAGTGGCCTTTTACCGGTAAACTGATGTCAGAATGTAGGCTTTTAAAATGCTATTTATGTGTCATTTCGTGTCGAAAATTGGTTGATGCACTTGTAGTGGTACAAAAAATTGATTTCCATTGTCTTATGAAAAATGACTCCCGTCTATTCTATTATCGCTGAAGTATCGTGGTGTACGATTGGTAATATATTCTGCTTTGAATTTTATGTGAATACTATTAATTCTTGTACCATTAGGGTGTTGATAGGTGATTCAAGTGTAGAAAGAGGATAATTTATCGGTGTCAGAGCACCCTTGAGGTATGCTCATTTGACATTTTCTCTTCTTTTAGGGCACTGTTTGGTTATGAGGGACAAACCAACGATTTAAAAGTAGTCAGTAAAGGAGGTAAGGTTTTCAAGAAATAGTTTTCTGTTATAGATGCATCGTTATATTTTTTTTCTTTCTGACGCCATTCTTTGCATTTTAGATGGAGGAATCAGTGAAATGATAGACGATTTAAACAGTGGAAAAATAATGTATGCCTTCTGCAAAGTTATTGATCCTAAAACCAGCCTCCCTAAGTGTGTGCTTATAAATTGGGTAAGTTTTATGACTTTTACCACCGGAGAAAAAGTTATTTTAAGATTATTATTAATAGTAGACTACTTAGTGAGTATATTTAGTTGCATTGTGTTGCTCACATCATGCTTTTAAAAATGTGTTGTTGAAAGTTCAATTTACAGTATCTTAAATATAATAATTTTCAGACAAGCCAAATCAGCACAGCCTGATGGTAATTGCGATCGTTTAGTACTGTGTTACTTAATCAATTCTGAATGTTATCATTTATTTATCACTTACTGTTCCTGATTTCGGTACTTTAGCAAGGAGAAGGAGCACCTCTGGTACGCAAAGGTACATGTGCTAATCATGTAAGAGACGTGTCTCGTTTCTTCATTGGTGCTCATGTTACCCTCAATGCAAGAACTGAAGAGGAGGTTGATCCTGATATAATAATGGACAAAGTCTCCAAGTCTACTGGATCAGCATACAGTTTTAAGGAAAGATCAGATAGCTCTAATGTGCCCGTGGATTGTGGTCCTGTGGTAAGTGCTGCACAAATGCTTGCAATATGTACTTGGGTAAGAGATGAGTATATATGCGGACCTTTTAATTGAAAATCTTTAGATAATGTTTACGATTTTCCAAGCATGCAAATCGATTGATGTTGTTTTTTAAAATCAAGTCCTGTCAATTTGACTGCAAAGTTTAGTCAGTGAGGAAGTAAATATATTTTTACGCACATGAACATTTGGTAATAAAAATGGAAAAGTGTGTTTGGTCACACTTTAAGATGTGTTGACTAATGAAGATAGTGGTCTAGGGAAAAGTAAATGGGGAGAACTGCAAAGGAAGGAGACCTTGTATAATTATGTGGATCTACTAGTTAAAGTTGTAAATGTGAAATACTATGAAAATAGAGGTATTGCTCTTGTTGAATTCCATCATATTATAAAGTAAAATATGCAGATTTTATCGTAGTGGAAACTTTCATATGTTATTCTCCATTATTGATAAATACTCTGAATATTATGGAATGAATGAGAGAAGCTGATCAAAACAATGGGCTAACATTTTTTTCTGAGCTCATTGCAATTATTTCCCCTTTTTGCTTGCAGGCTGGCTCTCTTTTTAAAAGTTTAGGAATCTTAACTATCCCTTGTAGGTACATATACTACCCTGTAACCACATACATCTTCTCTTAATACCTGGAGATATAATGACCTACAAATAAGACAAACCTGACTACGACACTTAAAGGGTGTTTTGTGCAAGGTGTATTAAATAGTACAACAGTCTTTAAAAATAGCTAAGAAAAATCTATCTTTAAAAAATGGATTCTATATACCTATCTCAAAAGTGATGTATCATGTCTGTATTGTGCATTGTTTCACCTTGAAAAACCATTATTATTATTGTTATTAAAAGTCAAATTGGTGTAACATGCAAAGTATATCCTTTCACAAATTCTATTAAAATCTTAGCTTTGCAATCCAAATTTTGATAAGTCTATGGCATCATCAGATGATTCATATCATTTAGCATTTATTTACAGTATCACTTTAGTGGACAGCTGAGAAGGGGGGGGAATGGTTTCAGGCATCCATTTGTGGAATTTTGCCCATCACAAAAGTGGAAATTTGTTAACATGAACCCTTTGTGCTCAAGACTTTATTGTCTACCTAAAACCCATAAGGGGGATGTATCAGTTAGACCCATTTTTTCCCACCCCTCACATAAATCAGCTTTTAAAGTCAATGCTCTCCCTTTTGAGTATTCTTGTTCAATGCTAATTGGACCACTAAAAATTCCATTGTACTCCCTAAAAAGCTTTTGTGGCCGAATCCCCCTTCCAACTTAAAGCTTATTTCTTGTGAAAAACTTGTTCACGTCCCTGGCTCATGAGGCAGTCATGTTGACCATGGATCTAGATGAAGATAAATGCCTAAATCCCCAACTATATTCAATTTAGAGCTCTTGTTACCACTATGTTTAAGCCAAAAGTATTTTGTATTCGATAGAGAAAAATTAACGATGTATATTTCCACTCATAAATTTATTACAAGGTACAACTAGTTTCAGTGCTTCTGCGCCATCATCAGGTACATAATTTTTCTCTGGAACACAAACTTAAATACGTATAAAGGAGGATGGACACTTACGAAGAGTTGGAGATAAGGAGGCTCCTGAAGGACGGATACCTGCTAAATGAAATCTTCTCCGAAAATCACTCCCCCCTCCTTGCGTTGGTGATGTGTGGAGTGGGTCAGGGAGGAGACAGTGGTAGGGGTAGGGGAATTAGTGATGGGAGCTAGGTAATGGGTTGCCTGAGGGGGAAGTAGGTGGGGTCTTGGCCATGCTTAATAGTCCCTTAGTGAGAGGGAGGCTTCAAGGAGGGAGGAGTGATTTTCAAAGATTTCATTTAGCAGGTGTCCGTCCTTCAGGTGCCTCCTTATCGCCAACTCTTCATAAGTGTCCATCCCCCTCCCCTTCTCCATTCGGTGTAGGGTGTCCAGGATGAAATTGCTGTGATGGTTCTCCTCCCACAGGTGTTACACGAAGTGGGACTGTTGTAGGTTGCATTCTAGGAATCCATTTATGCTTCTCTGCCCTCATCTGGAAGGATAGGAAGGAAAGTCTTCCTATTTGTCCCATGTAAACTGTGCTGCTATCACTGCATTGCAATTTGTAAATGCCACTGTTTTTTAACTTTTCAGTGCGGTCATTTGTTTTTTTCAGTCTGGTCATTTGTTTAGTAGCGTTCTGAGGTTGTTATTGTTGTAAAAGGCTATCCTGAAATTGTCGTTAAGGAAGAGATTGTCTACTTTTTGGGAGACAAGCCCATAATATGGTAATTTGCACCAGCCATAGTCCTTTTTACTATTGATGACCACATTGAACAAATTTCGTGCTTAAATGGAGCAATTTTGAACAGCATTTTTTTCAATTAATTTTTGGCTGTACCTGTTTTTAATGGCAATATCCCCAATGGTACCCAATTCTTGGTTGTAATTGGTCTCTGATAGAGGGATGTTCAATAGTCTATTCAGCAAGGAATGAAAATTTGATGATTTTTGGGAGATGAGATAGCGGGAGTGTAAGGGAATCACATGGTCAGTGGTGGTTTTTTCCCGAAAATTGCAAAATGAAATTGTCAGTCATGTTTGGATAATCTCACATCTAGGAAAATGAGTTTTCCTTTCACATGTGAAACTGATTTTCTTCCACTGAGAATTTAGACATTTTAGGAACACTTTCAGTTGTCTCTATGAGCCGGTCCAAGCTACGAAGGCATCATCTATGTAACACAACCAGCAATGAATGTTTTATGTATTTTCTGTCCTGAAATTAAATAATTTGTGTTCAAAATAGTCCAAAAGTGTCCAAAAAAACAAATAAGCATTGCCAAGACCCTCCCCCCCATCTGGAAACCCATTACGTAGCTCCCATCAAAAATCCCAGCACTAATAATCCCCCACCCCTCCCCAACCCACTCCACCCCATCCACTCATCTCCAATGCACCCCACCCCTCCTCCTTTTTCGTATATAAGTGTGTTCCAGAGAAAAATGTCATACCTGATGATGGCACAGAAGCACTGAAACTAGTTGTGCCTTGTAATAAATTCATGAGTGGAAATATATAGTTAATTTTTCTCTGTCAACTATGGATTTCCACATGGTTAAGCCTGAATCCTTCGAACTTATTTTGTATTCAATGGAACTTTTTAGCAACTAACTGATGGTCCTGCTATGGGGTCCCCAATATCTTCATTATTGACTGATATTTTTATGAATAATTTGGAAGTTTAACTTTTTAATTCACATAACTGTGTCTTAGACAATGTATTTTACTGATTCCAGTATTTTGATGATTTCTCTTTTTAAGGACTGGTAGCCTTTGCCAAATAGATAATTTTTTAAGCAGCTACATCACTCCATAACATTTATGGTGGAGATAGGTGGTGATAGGATTAATTTCCTTCATTTAATCATTGATAGCATGAAAGGCTGCAATAAACTCACTATTTTTCGAACACCTACTTACACTGATACTGTTATCTCTCATGACTCTTGTCACCACCATTCCCATAAACTCTTTGCTTTCTATTTTATGATTTATCAGCTTGTGTCTATACTTCTAACTTAGCCCCACTAAAATCCAGAATACAAACTGTCAAAAATACCACCCATGATAATGGTTATAATAATGTTTTAATAGACAGTTTAAGTATTATGAGCCTCCTAAGCAGTGGTGTGAAATTCACTTCCTAGGTAACCTTTCATATTAAGTAACTGACACCTGTGAGAACAAGTGTATTATTTTCTGCCCCAAGAATTCTGGGAATATTACTGTTTTAATGAAAAGACAAAGTCAAGCTGAAAGACGTATAAGGAGTGCACAGAATTAAATCCGCTCACCGAATTGCTTGTTGCAATTTATTAGACAGATTGGCCATCTGGCCTCTGGTCCGGGAACACAAGACATGCTGGTTAAAGGGAGCCATTTCTTCAAGTTTTGCGAAACATTTAATTGAGGGGGATCATGTGGGTGACGTCTCACCTGAGATGCTTCATACTGAAAGGAAAGAAGTTAATTTGGAATTTTAGAAGAAATTGAAATCTTGACCTCAGCTGTCAACAGAAATGCCATAAATTACTTTAATTTAAAATACTTGGAATATGTCTTTCCTTCACACTCCCCACTATTGTCTACACCTTTCTACCTTACCATTGAAAATCGAACCTGACCCCTGACACATGTCTCTGATGTAAATCAATCCTTAATTTCCCCCCTTCCTGTGGTATTGTGTATAACCTCATGTACCCTTGTATCTTATTTTGAAAATGACTGCAGGGTAGTTGAAACCTGGGTCGAATCAAATTATTCATGTGGAATTTACAAAGGTTCTCTTTTGCCATGGGGTAATATGGTACATTAGTGTGAAATATTTGGGACTCCATCCATAATTGAGTTGATTGCTTGAGGGGAAAACTTTCCCTTTTCATGGGTATTTCATCGTAAACCTTATTTCTGATGGGCATTCACTTGTTTTTTTGAAGAGGGAGACCATCTTGCTTCAGATAAATAACAATGTTGAACCAAGAAGTGGTCTCCCCTCCGCATAAATGATTGCCCGAGGACTCACCTTGAAAAGTGTGGTCCCTCTTCCCTCCTCCAGAGATCATCCAGGAATTGCAAGAAGACATTTGTGCGATCCCTCCCTCACCTCTCTAACAAATGACTCAATGAAAGATGGAGTTGAATAAACTCCTTGTGAATACACTACTTAATGCCTTTTTTCCCTCTCTTCCTCAATCTGGTGATAATAGAAGTTATTATTTTTTTTTCCCAGGGATCAACTACAAACTTATGCGTTGATATAAGGCATGTCCAAAACAAATGTTACAGAGTGCAGAAATACAATAAATACCCTCCTAAGTATTCATTTATAGAATAAAAAAGCTTTGCAAATAGAAAACCCTTTACTTTTCTTCTAAAAACATTATTAGACTGAATTACCTTCAACCCAGTGGGCAATCTTTTATACAGTTTTACGCCCATATATTCAGGATCCAGGGAAATCCCCTTGGTTCTAACATATGGTGTATGGAAATTACCATTACCTTAGTGTCATGATCTGAATTTTTCACAAAAGAAAAATAATTGCAATTTACATGCCTAACTAATGCTAGTGCATATACACATGGAAGGAGAAGTATACCACATCTTTTAAATATTGGGTAACAGTGGGCTGTGTAAGTAAATATTGAGCACTTCAAATAACCCGATGGTGCTGACCCCGAGGTTGTAAAATAATTAAATTTTATTGGAATTCACTACTTTTTCTTCTGTAGCTTGATGGAACAGTTTTGCAAAATGAGACCCAATAAGAATAAATTTATGAAATGGACATCATCATATTACAAATTGTAGGAAGGATGGCCGGTGATGATTCACCAGCATCAGCTCAAGCCATATAATTTTGCCATCAGTGAGAGCTACTCTCTATTGATGGAAGTTTTATCTGTGCCTCAAATAAATTTGATGTAATGAGACACTAAATACTGATTTTCAAGGTTCCTCTAATAAAGTTCACTCACGTGGAATGTGGCATACTAATTTTTGAGCTTAAGTTCTCAGATTCTGATGTTTGTTAAGGTGACATTAATGCAGTATAATTTTTCTTACACCTGCACATTAAGTAAGAGAAGAGCCTATACCATGTCCATGAAAAAGGTTGTACTCACATGTTGTTTTTTTTGTTATCTTTTGATAGTCATTATAAGGCAGTTTACTTTTGGGTTGTATAAGCTAGTTAAAATGTACAGATTTTTGTTAGTGAACAAATTGCATCAAAAAATATACAAAGGCAAAATTAATGTTTAATTCTGTTCATTCATTTTACTCGAATAGGGAACAACGTATAAACGTGTTATTCCCACTCAAGAAATAAATTCTAAGGAGAGGGATATGTTTTGGGAGAAGGAAGAGATGGAGGAGAAGAGGAGGCAAGCAGAGGAGAGAAAAAGGAAGGATGAGGAGCGGAAGAAACTGGAGGATGAACGAAACCAGAGGGAGGTGAGTGTGTTGAGTTACACAAAACAATTTATTAGCAAATATTTGCCAATGTTGTTTATGTACCTAGTTAAATAAGCCTACTTAAAGTTAGTTAATTTTATTGGAATTCATTTAGGAACCTAATTAAATAAGGTACAATTATTTGTGCGTAATTTGCCTATATGTATAATACTTAGTCCACTAAAAGAGTCAAGCCAACCTATATCGAACCCCTTTATAATGAAGTTCTGGTTATAATGAAGTGAAGGCTATTCCACGTCAAAGAGATGCTCTAAAAAATTGGTCCACATATAACGAAGTTCAGTTATTATGAAGTAAATATTCGGCCCCTTCAACTTCATTATAAACGGTCTATACTGTAGTGTGATATGCTTCATTGTAAGAAGAGCCGTTACGAAACATTCCTGATAGCTAAGAATTGTAATGGTACTAATAAGTTCAAAAAAAAAAAGAATTAAGAAGAAATATAATTTTGTAAAACCAAGTCAAATGATTTATTATCAATAATCATGTAAAATAATGATACAAAAATCAAACTTGTATCACATTTCATTGCATTTCGTACAAAGTGACTACTTTTCACCTCTTCTCAGGTGGAGGAAGCTTTGCAGAGGGAGCAGAAGATCAAGGAAAGGACACGCAACATAGTGCAGCTGAGGGAAGCTGAGAGAAATGCAGAGGGTGGGCAGGGTCGTGAGGCCGAGCGCATTTCAAGGGAGTGGGAACGTGATATTGAGGAGAGCGAGCAGGATGAGCGTGAGAGGAGGGCCAGGAGTGAGCTGCTCAGGAGGCAGCGTAGTCATGTGAGTGATGAATGGGTTCAGCTGAGAATTGCATGTAAAATTGGAAATTCTATTGGTAGTATTTAAAAAGAAATTGATGAACTCTATGGCTTTAGGTTTACCTTTGTTTGTTTGTGATTTTCATCCCAAATCTATCCTTCTGAATTTCTTAAGTCATTTAACTGAGCCTGCAATCCTCAGTTGTTTCACTTGCTAACAATTAGTGTTGGGCAAACCTTGCTGATTTCATTACCATTCCTCCTTTTATGCCTACTTCAGTTCACCTCTTCAACCCTTTCCTCATCATAGATATACATTGAAAAGTTCTGAAAACAGGGGGCCACCTAAGGGGGCCTAACTTCCTGCTCTGTACTTGCGCATTCCCTATCTATTATCATTACTTGAGCCCTTTGCTGTAAGTGCAGATTCCCTGTAAGACTGCCTGCCTCTAAATAATCATTATCTCTGTAGTCTATTCCTAGATTCCACAGTAATTTCAAATGCTTCTCCCATTTTACTCTATCAAATGCCTTTTCAATTCAATGCCTTAGGAAACAAGCCTTCATCTACAGCCTCCTGTTTATTATTCTGTGAAAAAAAATTTGCTGCTTGCGAAATCAAATCAGTCATCCTGTAGTACTCACAACATCCATTTGCATCTTTTTATAGATGGGGATCAACATAGTTTTTACATAGTCCTCAGGCCAGATACCTCATGTGTCATACCTCATATAACATGCAAATTGGTCCTCATAATCTTCGTCATCTTATTTTCCCTAGACTCTTTAGCAATTCTCCTGAGGTGTCATATATCCTTACTCCTTTTCTTATTTTAATTCCATGCTATGTATTTTCAAACTTGTTATGCAATATTCCTGAGCACTCTTCCTCTGTATGGTCATTCATTTGTATGTATACATGTATGGTGAATTTATTGATTGGATATGCCTTGATCTTCTTTAGTAGTATCATATTACTCACCTAGTCAATGTTCGCTACTCTTCTGCCCAACTTCTTGTTCATTAAAATAACTACTCCTCTCCTCTCTGACTCTCATCCCCCCAGCTGTGTGCTGTTAGATCTACATATATTGCTCTATACCTACCTACCTAGAGGTAATTCCAGTGAGAGTTAACTGTAATGAGAAATACTGAGTACACTTATGTAAGGTTTAAAAGGAGAGAGACTGAAGAGTAATGATGGTTGAAATGTGTAGCCCTGTGTCTTGACCAAATACTGACCTTTGATAGCTATTAAAAATGTTTTTACATGATGGAGGTTCCATCATGTAAAGTGGGTAAACTCAGTAAGTGGGTTTTGAGGTTTTGATGTCATTGTTTTCAACTAAGTATCTGATACCATTGAGATAACTTGTAAATAAATATTAGAACAAAATATGCACAAACTAGATCCTAGTCTTCCCTGTGAACTATTTACTCTTTCCTCGTACTTGCTGTTGCATATCTTGTTACAGTGTGACAAAACACCTGTGACTCTTTACTTTCCTGCCTTCAGATTTTATTTTGTTTTGATACCATAATTCATTAGAGCTTTATGTCCTATGTACCTACCTATGTTTTGGTAGTAAGGCCTCTCCATGTCCCAGTTCCCTAAATTTATGATTTTCTTTTGCTGCATACAGGAGGCACAGTCTGTGATTTCAAAGCGAACAATAGATGCTCGTGCTATATTTGAGCAGAACACCTCTGCAGGACAGATGCAGTCAAGAGTTGGCAGGCACCATCTTATGTCGAACAGTAATGTGCAACATCTGCCACCCCTGTCTTCCTCTTCATCATTTGATTCTGCTCCACACATCAATATACCTGGGGAACAGCCTTCTGATGCATCAAGCACGCAACAGCGTAAAGCATCCTTGCCAACATGGCCACCTTCAGAGAGTCTTGTGGATGAAATTTCACCCAAATCACCAAAAGCTAAGAAGCAGTGGTCACCTTTAATGGAAGGTGGGTTGTCAATTCTTCTTTTTATTTGGATGCATGTTAAAGTTGATGTGTCCTTTATTGGAAAACTTCCAATTTTAGTGTATCTAGGGTATGAAAGCTGCATGTATTCACCATTTTCCCCAATCACCTGCCCCAGTTGCATCATTACTCATTTAACCAATTGTGACACAAATTGGTATTCAACATCAAAAATTAAATTGGTGAAATCTATGGCAAGGGGAGTCAGCCAACCACAAATTACAAATCTGCCTTTTTGGTTGAGTGACTTTACAATGTATTCAATGAAAAGCTAAATATAGTAGACTGTACATCAAGCTCGTAGGCCCTCCATAACAATACATGTACGTGACATGGTGATGCTTTCATATCATTCTGTATCCTGTTCATTTATGCAGGCTGATAGGCAGAAAGAGAGAAAAAGCCAGCTTATGTCTGGCCCAAGGGTTGATAGAGGGGAAAATTGGCTGTTGGAAGGAGAGGAGAAATCCTTGTGTAGCTGATTAAATGATTTTCTTTGTAGTCTCCCCTGAGACTATTAATTATGCATATTATGAGACTATATGAGAGAGATTTGGACTATTTATTGCAGATGTTGAGATTTTCTTTCCATCTCTACAAAGAGTATCCCTCATTCAATTCATGAATCAACACCATACGAAATAGGCATGGTGTACAATTATATTCAGGGCCCATTACCTGGCATTTAGTGAGATGAGATTTCATCTTCTGAACCATTGTCATATGGCGCATGGAAGTACCCTTGAACACACCAGATCCTCACACTTATCTTGTTAGAGCCTCCAGTGGATTGGAATCACTACGTAACATCACATCCAAAAATTGATGATTATAAAAGACCCTAGTTCAATTACTGGCAATTACTCCCATTCAATTTAAACAGACACCTGTTCTAGTGTAATTTAGATATCATCTGTAGAATTCTTACTATTTGAGTATTAACGTCATTTTCATGTCTTACAGCATTTTTTCTGTGAATTATTACTGAAATAATTGCTTCATAATTGGAAGCTGACTCTTCTTAAGGAATTATGGTTGTGGACCGAGTTTAAATTAAATTAATAAGTTAAATAATACATTAAAATTAGCAATAAAAAGTGACATTACAACCTGGGAAGGTACAGATATACCTCGACTTACGTCGTTTCGAGTTATGTGGTTTCCGTAAATATGTTAGTATTTTTAATAAATGGATGAAATTAGTCGATGTGATGACATTACAAGTAGTACTGGAATCCCCAAAAAAAACTTTTAAATGTGATAAATCACACTGTGACAATAAATAGGTTAAAAGAAAAAAATTAATGAAGCACAAAAATAAGGATTAAATAAAGAAGAATATGACTAAAATTAAATAAATAAAGAATGCGGCACATCAGGGAAATGTAGAAACTGCTCAGCTGAAGAGAGATTGCATGAGAAATGGTTTGTTTGTGTTTTCAAGAAGCTAAGTGAAAGAATATTCCATCAGAAACCTATGGTATCCGGTTTAGCACTTTTAAGTAGGTATTATAATGTATACATATAAAGTCCTGGAAAGCAAAAATGAGTTGTGTTACCGAAATGCAGCAATGGTCATAGTTCCTCATTGCCGTATAGCAAAGGTGCAGCCCTCTTGCTCTGTGTCTGCTCCCAATGACTGCACCAACTCTACGACGGTGTCAGCTGTGTAGTTTTTTGATGCTCATGAACCTGCCTTTATGGGGTCTTGTAGTGTCATGTGGCTATTTTTGACTGTTTGTAAATTCCAATGCAAGTGCTGATGCTAAGTGTCAAGTTATAACCTTGAATGACAAGATGTCGATAATTAAATGCCATGATACAGGTCAAAAGGTTGTAGCCATTGCTCAGTCTGTTACAGTTGTCACGAACAATGGTATCGTCGATTGTGCACAATAAGGATGAAGCTTCTGAAGACAAGGATGAAGGGAAAGTGAAGCTTCTGGGAAATGAGGCAACCTCTTGCTCTTTGCATTAATAGGCAGTAGCATGCTTTGGTTAGTCAGGAAGTGGTTCAGGAGAAAGCATTATCATTATTTGAAGACCTAAAGAAAAAGTATCTAGATGAAAAAGATGCATAGTTCAAGGCAAGTCATGGATGGTTTATGAGGTTCAAACAGAGAAAAAATTTTCACTCATGGTGAAACTGCATCGGCTGATGATGTTGTAGCAGCCACAATGGGGGTGTTTACTCGGAACCGAAATCGCAATTTTGCACACGAAATCATTAGATGGAAATGAAAAAAAAGTTTTAGTGAAATAATTAATCTTCTAATCCGAGCCATTCACTCATAAGTCAAAAATTAAAATAAGCAAAAGGTGACGCCCACCGAAAAAGCTGCTTTGATAACATTGACGTCATTTTCCTCCCGTCCTTGGCTGCTTTTCAAGGAAGGGAGTGGAGGGGGGTTCTGGGAAGGTTTGCTCGCACAGATGCAGTCGCAACTGCTCCTATTGGCAGAGTCAGCTGTGTCCCCCCCCCCCCCCCCCCCCCCCCATTGGGATGAGGCGAAGTGGCTTTGCGGGCTCAGTTATTATTGGACGAAGTCGTTATACGTCAGAGGTTGCAGCACGCCCACTTTTCCCAAAAGGTTAAAAACATCAGTTTTTCACCGCTTATAACTCGAGAAATAATTGACGGATTAAAATATGGAAAAATATGGGTATCTTTATTTTACACTCTATCAGATTCGGCAATAAAAAAATATGGTAAGCGACCCCATTCCATCTGCACTGACGAAGATTATTGAGATGAACCAGTTTCTACCCAAGCAGATATTCAATGACGATGAAACTGGTCTCTGTTGGAAGAAATCACCAGATCGTTCCTTGGTAATTCAGTTATTCCTTGGTAAATTTAACATATGCACATGTTACAATAGCTGTCAAGATTTCAAGAAGCTTCACCCACCAGGGCGAAGGCAAATATGAAAACAAATATGCTAGCATGCACTCACAACATGTTTGAAAAGGGATTATAATAACATTGTCTTCTTTTGAGTTTATAGTATTTTACTTGTATATACAAGAAAGTACATTAATTTATCTTAGTTTATTGTATGATACTGCTGCATAATCATTTCATCACTAGTGGTTTTTTTGGAGTTGGGTTGAATTAGGACAGGCAAAATTCAACTTCCGTTGGAATTTGACATACGTCTCATCTCTTGGTACCAAATAATGACTTAAGACGAGGTATACCTGTACATTGAGAGCAGTTTGCCTCTACCTGCATAGGTTGAAGTGTTTGTGTTATACACTTCAAAAAGTTATTCCAGCTGTGATCTTATACATCAAACTCTCTTCTCAACTGGTTTCATCACTACTGTTTCATTATGGTCTCTCATATAAATGGAAAACATCACAAAAATTGTGCCCCAGCAGTCATTTTGAGAAAATGAAACCACAAGTGGAATTTATTTTTATTGAAGGAATGAAAAAGTCTTTATTTTTGTTCCCAAGGATGAAAGCATACATCTTTATAATCATTATGATGAAAAATATGTTAGGATTAACTTAGTCCCTTTTGGTGATAATAAGATTACTATTTAACGACTTTTTTTGGACCAAAAATGGAGCAAATGCATCAATAGGCCCAAAAAGCTGCTGTGGCAGTGATGAACTGGTACTCCCTTGATTGTGTTTAGTCATCATTTCCTACCATCTGTGTTACAGTATATGTCATTGTCGATAAAGTCTTGTTGTGGTGTCAGCACATTGAAATCATTTCATTTTCTTATTCACTGTATTCAGCAGCACCCCTGGAACCAACCCTTGAAATGAGAGAAGTGGAGGGTGCATCCACTACAGACCTTACCCAGGAAGAAGCTCCAGAAAGTAATGTGGTAGCCAAATCACCCTCCCCGCAGCACCTGTTGGCTCAGAATACCAGCCCACAGGTAGCAGAAGCAGTATCGCCAGCTGGCAGCCAAGAGTCACAGGTTGAGGTCAGTGCTGGGGAAGCAAGTGGACGGGTGGCTGCTGATGGGCAGGAGGCTGAGGAACAATTCAGTAATGGGGTCCTTGAGGATGCTGGCACATTCAGTGAAGCAGATTACGGACGGACAGCCAGGGCCCTCTATGATTACCAAGCTGGTGAGTTCTTTGTATTATCACTAATGCCTTTAGATACTAAGCTAGGCATTTCACTTTGGACTTGTGAGGTGGAAATTTGATTCCTTCTCTTTCTTGTGTGTGTGATTAAAAGGGTTTCGGTTTTGAAGGGAGGGAATAGTTTCACTCCGTTAAATGAAGATGATTGAACTTAGTGGAATATTCCATTGAGTAGTTAAAAGATTAGATTTTCCAGGCTCTATTCCATGATTATATGTCATAGGAGGTCCCTTTTTAAATCCCTTCTCTACATCCTGTCATTCTAGGATGTCATACAATTTGCCACATACTACCATGAAAATATTAACGGAATTTAACACGTATTTCAATCATCGGTTCAGTAAAAAAAATATTCCCCGTCCAATGAGTAATTACTAACGTTTCAATGGGCTACTTCACATTATTTTAACGTCGTAAACAACTAAACTTTGCATGATGAAGGGTTTCAATGTATTTATCATCAGAAAAATTTGTCAAACTATCAAAATGAATATAAAAGACCATTCACAATTCAAAATTGAGCACATCAACACCGCTAACTCATGATTGAACAACATTAACATCAACCCGAATTCTGTCGTCCGCTGAACAAAAACTTCGTCAACATTTGCTTCACGATATTCAACTGTTTCTACTTTATCCCGGTCGCAAACAATATTTTGCGTATATTTCATTTTAGAGAGTCTATATCAAGAATAAAGTTTTTATTAAAGTTTTAAGAAATTCTTGAGGCATAATTCAATGAACTCTACCCTAATAATACAGATTTAATTAAAACTGTTTGTTCTTGCTGCCTCTTATTGGCCGCTTGGAATCTGCCCTACTACTTTTCTCATACTCTCGAGAGATTACGCCACAGCGCTATATTGCCCTCTTGGATTAGGCGTAACATAGCGCGGTGGTATTTACAGAATCGGAAAAGGCATAATTTCCGAAGAGAAATAGGGGATGCGTAATATAGCGCCCTCAAGTTACAGAATAGGCCTATAGGACACCAAACTTATTCATCTACTCTGGCAGTAAAATTGTTTACTAAGATTTTTCCCCCCTTAACTACAAGTAGTTCTGCAGTCTTAAAAGGGATAACATTTAGTATGAATACCATGTGATAGCATCCTTTTTATTCTGAAGCTCTTTGGAATTCACATTGAAAGTAAATGCTATTGTAGCAATGTAGGCTGACATCATGTGCTCAATATACCGTATTTACCTGATTCTAAGACGACCTTTTTTGACTAATTTTCAGCTAAAGATACCTAGACTCGTCTTAGATTCGAGTACAACTTAGAACTGTGTGTTTACGCGGCGCTATGCTATGAATGTACGAACGTGTGACTAATTGATTAATAGGCATCCATTCCATGAGAATCCATTGCAATAAATACTTAAATAAACAATACTTAACGTAAAATTATATTACAACGACGGGTATGATAATTTTTCCAGTGCCAATGATTTGTATGGCCACAGCGATGTATTTCAAACGAGCGCTTCGGGCCGACACAAAAACAAACGAAGGCTGGAATTCACTTTCAGCAGTGTTTACACTGATCTGAAGTTTGAATTCGTGATTGAAATCTACCTTACATACGTAGCACTTAAAAATGACAGATCATGTAGAAATACGTGACGTGAGTGCGAAGGGAAAGTTAACCAAATATATTAGACATGGTTACGTCACAAATTTTAAGCTACTTGTCGTACAACATGCCGATAAATTAAATAACTGTGACACAAGTAGAAAGTTACGAGTTCCCGAGGCAAATGCGCGAAGATGGAGATCTGCAATACACAAAATGCAGGACGTCAAAGTCATTTAGAGGTCTCAAAGCAGGCCGATTCCCTTACGTCAAAGAAGAAGTGGTGTACTTCATACGAACTTTGCGGCAGAATGGTATGCCTGTTTCAACGGTAGATATCACTCTTAAAGCTCACAAAGTTGCTAGACGACTAAACTACCAGCACAAGAATTAAAAGCTAGCAGAGTTTGGTGCACCAGATTCATGCGACGAAATAATTTTTCTTTACGGCGCAGGACTTCACTGTGCTAGAAATTGCCCAGAGACTAAAGTTAAAAACTAATCGCTTACCAAAAATATTTAATTGGACTTTTAAAAAAATATAAAAAAATATATCTTTTGAGCCAAATCGGAAATGCAGACGAAACTCCAGTTTTTTCTACATGCCGTCAAATTACACCGTGGCCGAGAAAGGGGCCAAAAACTACCGGTAATCAAAAAATGCGAGTGACTGTTATGTTGGGAGTATTAGCAGCTGCTATCTATTTAGTAACATCTAGAAGGTAATAAATAAGCGCCGTATGTGATTCTAAAATGGAAAACTATGCCCTAATGTGGTGTGGAATAGACATCCAGGGGCACTGCTGAAACAAAGAGCTATGCGTTTTTAAGTCTGAATGGTTCTATTGCAAAAGTTATTCTCTGATATTTTATGCTATAAGGCAATTATGAAGAAGGAAAGTATCTGATTTTTTTGTTACTCAGAATTAAGTTGTAAGTTATATATTTGTCTATAAGAGCAGTATATTTTTAATTTTCCAAAAGTTTGAATGCTTTGTAAATGCCTTTCCTTATTTTTCTCTTAAATTGGATGTTTAAAGCCGAAACAGTTTTATTACAAATTTTATCCTGTGGTATGCTAAAAGGCAAAAATGTATTAGTGTCTAAAATTCTGTTGCTCAGGACAAAGTTTAAGTTATGTGTTTTCTGGTTAGGTTATGTTTTCTGTTTGAATTTGAAAAGATATTGTATGTTTTATTTTCCACGCCAAATTTTTAATGAGTGGGTGTTATCAGAGTTGTGCCCTTCAGTAAAAAGCTACCTTGAGAGTATAGACCTGCCTCTTAGAGCATTGTTGGTGCTGGATAATGCCCCAGGTCATGACCCGAATCTTGCCGCATCCATCAAAGCAGAATTCAACTTTGTGAAAGTGCTATTCCTTCCTCCCAAAACCTCTTCTTTGCTGCAACCGATGGATCAAAAATAATTGCCCAGTTCAAAAAATACAAAATAAAAAAAGGTGTTTACTAATTTCTTTGAGGAGACTAGCCATCCGAGTTCCATCTCTCTGAGAGATTTTTAGAAGTCACACTTCAACATTTTAGAGAGTATTCATTTAATCGTGGACTCATGAAATGAAGTTTCCATCAGATGCCTGAATTCAGCGTGGAGAAAGATTTGGCCGGAAGTAGCTCGCGATTTTCATGGCTTTGGTGAAGAGCAAGTGATAGGCGAGGAAATTATTGACATGGTCATACATTAGGGCTTGAGGTGGATGAAGATGACATTGAGGAACTAATCGACGACCACGGAAGGGAACTGAGTACTGAAGAACTCCAAGAATAGGAGAAAATGGTAGATGAAGAAGGTAGCAGCGAAGATGACTCCCCAAAAGAAGGGAATATGGTGACTTCTGAGGACATTAAAGAATTGCTCACTGCTTGGGATACTGTGAGAAGGATTGTGAAGAAACATCCTGACGTAGAACAGACTGAACTTTTATCGTACAACTATGAAGATAAAGTCATTGGACACCTCGAAAGAATTCATCTGAATAGAGTTATACAAACCACCTTACATCAATTCTTCAAGTAAAATCTATAATTTTACACTCGGATTGAGCCTGTACATAAATAACTTTTTACCTATCAATGTGCTTATATAACCATTGCAAGAGAAGTTACTATTGTTTTGCATTTTAAGTTCGTTTTTTTTAGTGAAGCTTCCATTAAAATAGTTATGACCTTAGATGACAAGGATGAGCTTGCAAGGCAGGTCAGCGGTTCCAAGAAGTGCCGTGAGTATGAGTTTGTCCCCTCAGATATTCCATATCACCATTGTTCACCAATTCAATCTCCAAGAGAAACCTTTCACTAGGAGAGCGATATCAATGCCGATGGTTTGACACAAGGAGATGGGAGATCAGAAGCGGAAGACAGGCAAGATTGACGAAAGCAATGCGCACGAAAATGATTAATGGAAAGGTTTCCGCTGAAGTAATTTCGATGCGCGGATGATTGCGTGGGAGCAAAAGAAAGTTGCCTCATTGTCAAAGTTAGGTACTTTTCAATCCACGTTATCTTCCCATAGTTTCAATATGGGATAAAATATGAAGTTGCTGAAATTGACTCGTAGGTGGGCGGCATGCAGCCCCCGTCATCATTGCAGCGATGACGGGGGTAGGGTGCATGTCTTGCAGTAGTGTTCATGGAGGAAAATTCAATGTGACAATTTACTGCTTATAAGTAACTTTAAATATTGGTTCAATAATATTTTTAATAAATTTAATCCAGGAAATTTCGTATGCTCTGTCTAGTACACTGAATAGATTGGCGCTGATGCTCTTTAAACCAATTCCTCATTCAGAAATAATGCTGATTCAACATATGATTGAATTCACTTTACGATCGGTCCTCCGGAACAGATTAATATCGTAAAGCGAGGGTCTACTGTACCTCGTTATGGGAATTTGTCATACAAAAATAGTCTCAAAAGTTATTTCACAGAAAGTAGTGAAAATTGTGCCCTTATACAAAAAGTGAACTTCTTGCAATTTCCAAAGCTTATACGCTACAGCAGTGCATGTGTGTCACCTGCAGAGAGGATTTATTTTTACTTTCCTGATATTTTCTGGCACAGGTTGCCTATGCCGACAGAAGTTAGAACAATCAGAAGGCACCACTGTACATTCTTTAACCTCCTTGCTTGCGCCGGAAGGACTGAATCTGATTTTACTGTGTCCACTTCCATACAGTTACATTATTGACAACTGTCGGCACCCAACTGGAGCCAGTAAGCTGAAACTTGCTTCTTTTGTGTTTGCTACCCACTCATTCTGGTGCTGGTTGCCTATGCCGACAGAAGTTAGAACAATCAGAAGGCACCACTGTACATTCTTTAACCTCCTTGCTTGCGCCGGAAGGACTGAATCTGATTTTACTGTGTCCACTTCCATACAGTTACATTATTGACAACTGTCGGCACCCAACTGGAGCCAGTAAGCTGAAACTTGCTTCTTTTGTGTTTGCTACCCACTCATTCTGGTGCTGGAAACCAGTGTCAAAAGGAATGAATCCACTTTTACTTTGTTCACCTCCTTTTGGTCACACAGTAACATAATTAATTCCAGTCACTACTGGTAAGCAGAAAACTTGCTTTCTTTGAGTTCACAGTCTGAAGAAATGCAGTTCACAGGTTGTCAAAGATTGCCGTGATAGCACTGCCTAAAGCACCATTCCATTTGCAATCTACAAACTAAAAACTGCATATTTAAAAAAGGCTGGACTATGGGAAGCTGGACTATAGATATCCAAATGTATTAATTTTTTCTCCTATTTGCCTAAGATACATATTTTTCGATAATGAACCTCTCTCCCCTCTTTTCCTTGGCCTTTTATATGATCATTATGATTTTGAAGACTCATATTTTACTTATCTTACTACCTCATATTTTAAAGTTATGTTTTTATGATCATTTTGTTGAAATTGCATTGCTGTAGATTTCAGCTGTCCTATGAAGATGGTTTTCATGGTATATACTGATAGCAAAGCCAATTGGAATCCAACTGGAATTCACCAGTTTGCAAGCATAAATCCAGCTGAATTCCAGCCGTGCTTGTACATGATTCCAGCTGGATTTCAAACTAATATACCAGGCTGTCTCAACCAGATAGATTTCAGCTTCATACTCCGGCTGGATACAGACTTGACTAGAACTGCTGGATTTAAGCTACATATTCCAGCTGCCTTGCTATCTGGGTACATGCATGAAAGTTTCCCTTGCATCCTGACTCAATGATTTGATCACAGATGAATTTGACTGTAAATAAGTCAGTTGAATTTGTTGTTGTTTGTCATTTAAATATGTGCTTCAAAAATTGCAATTGTTAGCCAAGAAATTATTTAAACGCTTGCATATTATTTCTTTCTTTGCAGCCGATAGCACTGAAATATCATTTGATCCTGGAGAGATCATTACAAATATTGACCAAATTGATGAAGGCTGGTGGCAAGGAATTGGGCCAGATGGAACATTTGGCCTTTTCCCAGCCAATTACGTTGAACTTCTTAATTGAAATCATTTTTGAAGAGAATACGTCGCCAAAAGCTGTCTCTAGGGAAAGATTTGTTTAACTTACATCTGTGGCACTGACTGAGTGCCTTTCTCAAATTGTATATGTTCTGATTCTGTCACAGAAATATTGTCGTTACTGCAAACATTTGTAATTCAAGTATTCCCTGTATACCCTGAAATTCACCTCTTGAAAATAGGTGTTAAGTATTATTTAGAAATGGGAAGGTACCAGCATGTTCATGATGATTCCTATGAATCAGATCTTGTGTGAAATTGGATGAATCAAAGGAGCCAAATGAACCTTATAGGTTGTGTAGTGAATTACTTATGAAAATTAATTCTTTAATAATTTACCAAAAATGCCCATTAGCAAAGTTTTTATCTCCCTGTGCTCAATCCTGTGCTGTTCTAGTTAACAGTTCTTCCCCTCTCTTTATAATTGAGTGAGCACAGCCCTTGTAATATTTGTATAAAGCCATAAAAAATCGTGAAATACATTTTACTTCATTGTGAACTCAAGTGTCAAGGCTGTTAAAATGTTTGTCTTTGATGTAATTGTTTTAAATGTTGGAGTTTGTCGTGCAATACTTGTAAAGGTGGGTTTGTCTATTCAGAGTAATTTATGAAATCTCTAAAATATTGATTGATTGCAAATTCATTTTCTTTGTGCACAGTTTACGCAGAATAATAAAAGAAACAGGAATGGAAATGGTATGAGTTTGCTGTGAAGGTTTTAGAATTGCAATTGAACCATTATATGCTAATTCAGTGATCAAATGCTACAATCTCATTTACTGGGCATTTCTGAACTTGATTAACCTTTACTTTGGTTCATTTTACTTATTAAATTGTGTAATATCCATTTTTATCCTGCTGTTGTTTTTTTTAAATAAGGTTGTATTTATTTAAGAAGTTGGTAATAGTATTTATGAAGTCAGTTCTTGGAAAAATGACTCAAAGTTCACCATTAGTGGTTCTTGTTGATTACATTCCTTACATTTTAAACCTTTATTTTTAAGCTTGGTCACAAATACTGTTAAAGGCAGTTGTTGTCTTAAGCAATTTTATTTTTATGAATAATCTTGACAGTGGGAGTTATGTTGGTAACAAAATGAAAGGAAGCTCTGCGAGGAAACTGTTTCATCTTGTATACTTAATTAGATTAGTTTTTATGCTATTGTACAGTATACTTTTTTTAGGTGTACACTAAATTTTTGATCAGGGAAGGCACTGTCCAAAATGTTGTTTATAATTAAGCACTCTTGGATCAAATCACTTTCAACATGAATGATGAATAGTCTTTTTGAGACTGAGCAGTATCCCTGGGTTTGGTTCCTTGCCAATTCCCCAGAGTTTTGAACCATATTTTATTGGTATTAATTGTGGCATTCGACGTTATGACATTACTCGTATATCTGTGGCAGAATATTATTGAGTTGATTGTTTCTTTAATTTGCTGAATTGATTATCACTCCATGTTCTTTGTCATGTTGCCCATTCTAAGGGTTATTACTTATATTATTAAATAAAGACTGTAATAAATTTCCACTGGTCAAGTATTCATGTTGAAGAATGCAATTTCTTTCTTTTTTATGATTTGATAAATACATTTATATGTGCATTAGAATTTTACTCTTTTGCCTATATGTATTAGACTTACCAAGGAAAGTTTTTTTTGTGTAAGGAAGATGTGTTTCTATAATTGTGTCTTTCTACTTAAATGTTCAGTATTGCTTAAGTATTAGATTACACTATTAGTATCAAAGCCCAGAACTGAAATGGAAGTTGTTGGGCCAACATATATTTGTTCCCAATTTGAGATGTCCTTTTCATTGCATATGTGATTTTGCTAAAATGGAGGTTCCTCATCTAATTACTGATAAGATTTGATTTCCATGTGTCTGAGCCTATTTCCTTCTCTAGCAAGTGTTTGATCAAATTCGGTGTAGAATTTTTTAATCTTCAGATTCCACGTAGAAATAAGGAATGAGAAAAGAATGTGACTTTATGTGATGTTCAAGCAGATAAGTCCCTTTTATGTCTTGAATGATGATTGTATCATTATCAGGTGTGCAGTTAATTGTGTTTACCTTCCTATTAATGTACAACATGCATGAACTCAGCATTTTAAGCCAGTCTTAGCTAATGTATTGCTCATGTTTTCCACAACTTATTAACAATTTTTCATTTTAAGGCTCATTTTAAATTTCAAGGCATTAATTTTTGTAATATCTGAATCTTGGGGGAATTTTTTCCACATTTGGTGCTATTTTAACTTTTTAATAATTTTCTTTACGTTAAGATAATCACTGGCTTTAAGAGCGCTCAAGGATTTTAATAGTGGTTTGTGCTTTTGTTTGTAACTACCCACCATGTTTCCAATTCACGATTGCTCGTGTGATTTAAAATGTTTTAGGTGCTCAAAAATGATTTTAATCGGATGATGTATTAATTGTATTTATTTTTATCTGAAACTATTGTTTTTGAAGTCTTCTTATCATCCAAATTGTGATGTGGCTTTTAATTACATTGGTGTTGTAGTTTATGATCAATATCGAGCATTTATTTTAGTTAATAAAACTCAATTATTTTTACTTCATGACAAACATACTTTTTTGTTTAGTTTTCCCCATGAATTGTTTGTTCTTAATTATTTAGAGTTTCTGATCAGCTATTTTTTACCTTCTGAGGCCTAGCTTAATTAAGTACCAGAGTGATTAAGATAGCATCCTATGATATAGTCATTGCCTTAGAAACATAGATACATTGAAGCTAATAGCTGAGGAAAAATTGAAAAAAGTGAGTGGAAGTGTGAGAGCTAATGAAATTTCTTAGCTTTGAAAATGGCTCTGCCTCCCTTCAGCTAAATGCTTAAGTTATGTATAATTGCTAAAAAAAAAAAAGTATATATGGTGAAATCCATGCAAAAGACATGACATGAAGTTTAACACAAGAAACATTGAAGAAAAGTCCACCGTAACAAATGAGGTCAATTCACATGTGAAAGTAGGAAGACAAACGTTAATAGACGATGATTAAATATTTCAGGTAATTGACCTGTATCGTATGCAAAAATGGTCATGTGCACCAAAAAAATATAAAAGTGTAGGGATATGAAGAATTTTGGACAGTTATATCTCATCACAAAGGTGTCATCACTTCTTTCCATGCTGTGTCCACTCTGTGAAAAGCATTTATTTCTCTATTGGCTGTTGCTCAAATTAGTTTGAGAGAGGATTTTTGATAGTAATCTCTCTGATTTTTTTAACCAAGTTTCCTTCTCCCAAGACCTGGCCTGCATTCGACCTTTCCTTCTAATATGATGATCTGGGTGTTGCTACCTAGAATGGAGGGAACTTAAGGCTGGAGAAAAGGGTGCTTCTTAATGCAAAAACTGTGAGAATATTATAAAATAGGATCTATTTCCATGATACCCGAGCTGTTCTTTTTCTTGGTTCTTCACATATAGGTTTAATTTAATTCCACTGATGTTTCTGCTGTTAGCGACTTAGTTTGGGTGCACTATGGATATCATTCAATGTAATGAGTATTGATATTATCATGTTTTTTAATATTGTTCATTTAGAGAAATCACTAAATAGATTTGAAAAGAAGAAGTAGTTGTAGATATTGAGAAAATTGGCATAGAATGAAAGAGCTGGATACTGATCCAAAATTATAAATGGCTCGGAGAGCATAGGAAAGGGATTAGTAGAACTTATTCAGGCTTTATATCATGGAAGGAACACATATCCAATGAAATAACACACTTATCCTTTGTGTTTTTAACCCTTCAACGATTACATTGGACGCAAACTTCACATGCCATTGAGCAACGTAGTGACTATTTCACGTGGGCGATCTTTCTATCTCAATTTTTTATGCATTATATTATTTCTCGATCTTTTAAATTTTGGCATAATTTTAAAGAAATATTTGGGCTTTTATATTAATAACTATTTATTTAATAATTTTAATAACTAACTTTTTAATAAAAATCGATGAAAACCAGCAATTCCATTTAAATCTCCCATGAGATGGGATTCATTCAAATCGCTTCCGGACTTGAAGAGTCAATGTAATATGTATTTCAACATATAATAAACTTCAGGTACAAGACAAATTTTGTCAATGGAGACACCACATTTATATGAAGAGAAGAAGAGACCAGAGGGAGGGGGTGAGTTACAGCATCAGAAGTGGAGGGGTGAGAGGAGGAATTGAAGGGTTTGGGGTAAGGCCAAAGGAGTAAAGCAATGAAGGAAAGGATGGTAGGCTGTTCACAAGTGTCCAGTTGAAGAAAGAGGGATGAGGCAAGGTTGACGTGAATCATAAAGAAGGGAAACCAAGTGAGGATAGGTACATATATTCTCACTTGGTTTCCCTTCTTTCTGGTTCAAAAATGTCCAGTCCAGCACAATTATTCTCCAGGTCTAGAATCCCTCAAGTTTATATTCCTCTTTTGGATGGGATGTTACTTATTTGTTGACGCAGCATTTATTTCTTATAGAAGGTTAATGTTGATGCCAGGCTTCTGTCATTGTTCCTCATGAATGCTACTTATACCTTTCCTATCACCTATCCTTAACAGTGAAAATGATCTAGTAATTTTCATCAATTTAATAACAACAATGGTGATTAGGGAGGCAGTTAGTAAAAGCAGTGATGGCTTTGATTTCCATGACTGACCATAGCACCTAGCATTAGTCTTTGGATAGGAGAATTACTATTATGTCCGCATGAGGGGATAAGGAGAGGGCCTACACAACCACTTCACAGTATTGTATTAACTATAGACTGAGGAAATGGGTACCTGAAAGGGGCAAACATTCTAAAAGCTTTTAGTTTTTATAACCAACCCTCCTCTCAGTGGGTGGTGGATAAACTTTAAAGTAACACCTTATTAAAACTTCATTTACCCTAACCTCTTCCCAAACGTAATTTAGTTAAAATGCTATCCATCTTCCCATTTTAAATCACTACAAACCCTGCCATATGGCTTAAAACTATGGCATTTTTCAATGTCCAGTAGAGGAGGGTGATATAGGCATAAAAGTAAAAGAACAAAATTAGTCACATTTGCCAATGAGCAACTATCTGTATCAAAGTAACAATCACTGAGAGATACTTCACTAATTCAGAGTAATCGATTTGGAATGCAGTGCAGTCACATGGAAACTAAAGTTAAAACATTGTTGAGGGATGAGAAGAGAAAAATGAACTTATAAGTAGGAGGTCAACCACAGGGAATGGTGGATTAGTTTTATTACATTTGTAAAGCATTGACAAAAGAGTAGTAATGATGTTAGAAGAAGGGTTGCTTAAGTTTATCAGGTTTTCACCAACAGAGGAGAACTGATGACAGGAACCTTCAGTAAATATGTAAAGGAAGGCTAGTGAAAAGTTTCATGTAGTTCATGACTTTTCATATAGGTATTCCATTTGGACTCGAAGGAGAGATGGTAAGAAAATATGTATGTGGATGTGAAATAGAATGGAACATGTGAGTTGGTTTGAGAAGAATGAAGTGTTGTGTATAGTGGAAAAGGAGAGTTTGTTTGCAGAAATGAGGCAGAGTAGGTGAATGGAACCAGTAATTAGGGAAATTGGGATTCTGGAGGCTAAAGTTGGAGGTATAATAATTACTATAGTAATGCTAGTTAATTTAGGAAGAGGAAGGAATAGAAAAATAAATTTGGGTTGTTTGAAGAGAGATAGGAAATATACTAATCTGAGGGATGAATAACATATCATCATCATCAATATTTCAATCCTAGGATTGGTTTACTGCAGCCCTCCGTTCTGCCCTATTCAGTGTTAATTCCCTCACGCCCTGGTATGTTTTCTCTTTTACGTTCTTCTTTATTTGCCCTATATATTTGTCCCTTGGTCTTCCTCGTGGGACCTTCCTTTCAATCTTCCCTTCTATTATATTTATAATTAATTCATTGTTCCTCAAGGTATGTCCAATCCATCTGGTTCTTCTTTGCCTTAGGGTTTTCTATATTGTCCTTTCTTCATCTGCTCTTCTGTACACCTCTTCGTTCCTCAATTTATCTGTCCATTTAATCTTCAACATTCGCCTCCAGATTATCGCCATCGCCAAGAAATGGACAGATAAAGTGAGGAACGAAGAGGTGTACAGAAGAGCAGATGAAGAAAGAACAATATGGAAAACCCTATGGCAAAGAAGAACCAGATGGATTGGACCTTCCTTTCAATCTTCCCTTCTATTATATTTCTAAATAATTTATTGTGCCTCAAGGTACGTCCAATCCATCTGGTTCTTCTTTGCCATAGGGTTTTCCATATTGTCCTTTCTTCATCTGCTCTTCTGTACACCTCTTTGTTCCTCACTTTATCTGTCCATTTAATCTTCAACGTTCGCCTCCAGCACCATGTTTCAAAGGCTTCAATTCTTCGTTGGTCTGCTTTCCCGATGTTCCATGTCTCTGATTCATAGAGTGCCATGCTCCATACGAATATTTTGATGAAGTGCTTCCTTGTTTGCAATCGTAGGTTCTTTGAGCACAGTAGTTGTCTCTTCTTCATAAACACGTCCTTAGCTTGTGCTATTCTTCGCTTGATGTCCCTCGAGCTTCTTCCATCCCAAGTTATAGTGCTGCCAAGGTAGGTGAAGTTCTCCACTTGTTCCAATTTTACTCCTCGAATTGTGATATTTGCCCTAAGCTTCTCTCTTCCACACACTAGGATTTTAGTATAATAAGTATGTATATGGAAGGAGCCATTTAGGGAGAAATTAAGCAAAGGAGTTAATAATTGTGGGTAATTAGATGAAATCAAGTCATCAATAAAAGAAGAAAAACACAGTGATTCCACTATAGATTATTTAACAACTGGAGGTATAGCAAATCTAGCAGAATCACCAAATCCCTGTATTTTTTCTTCCATGCAAAGAAGAATAGGGATACTCCATCAAAAGAATAGGGATACTCCATATCTTCATAAACTGGTAAAAAACTATCAATCAATAGGATTGTATGGCAGCCCTGGGGATGGAGAATTTGGTTACTAACCAGAGGTCATGGGTTCGGTTCCTGGAGAGGCATTCCAGGTGGATGTGCTTGAATATCATTCGAGATTGATTCCAGAATGGGATAATCCTAAACAGTATATAAAACATACGAGTGAGTCCTTAGTGATGTACCGCAATAAAACTCGAATGATTCAATCAACCCCCCCCCCCCCCCCCCCCAATCAATATTCAATTCAATTGTAATATTTCAGCATGATTGATTCAAATTGTGACATTAATTACTGCATTGGGACTGAGTTTAGTCTACAAACACCTCGCTTGTATTTATGTCACCAAGGCCTCTAGCAAGATTTCCAATGCATTTAGTGCCTATTTTCTACTATTTAGCTATTACCATGGAGTATGATTATCATAATATTTATGGCTATTACTTTACTGAAGCTCTACTCATTAATTGCCATGTGAATTTCACCGCCATTCACATGGCAGGTTTGATATTTACTACACTGCATATTACTCAGTTTTAGAATTAGGTGTAATTTTATTCTCTTTCGGAATTACAGTTTAGACTGATTTGTCACTCTGCGAATTTGGTGAACTTTTTCACTACGAAAACATTATTTTGGATGCTACCCACTAACTTTTTGCTAGGATCGTGCATTAATGCCAGAGAAAATAGCTTCAATACTTGCCTGTTTATAAATAGAAAGCTCTGGCAATTCTGACTCTGAGAGGAAATCATCTAGGACAGTTTGTAATTCTGCGATAGATGTAGACATTTACACTGATTCTACCACTGGAAGTGATAATGGCGATAGTGAACATTTTTTTATTGGTAAATACAGTTGATTATAAAGAAAAAATGCAGTGCAGGAGAAAATTAGCACAAACTCGAGGGAGAAATATTAAGAAGATATCTCCTGGTGTAAAATATTTGGAACGCGATTGACGCGACTGTCTTCATCGAAATTATTGATGACTTCATTGTTGAGGGAAAAAATACACACTAAAGAAAATGAATCTGAAAGTCTTGAATCACTGCTTGAATCATGAAGATTTGGATATCCAGGAAATCAGATGTGGGCTAATTATTTTTTTGAGAACAAGATGGTGGCATTACGCCTTCTTCCAAACATTCATGGAATAAAGTCATACATATTATTATCATCTTATTCCTCTCAGCCACAGAGGCTATTCCGGAAAATGTTGTTGAAAGGCACTAGCACTGAGTCTAATAATGGGGTAACTTCAGGAAAGAGAGAAGATTACACTTCCAAAAGGAGTCAAAATATTCTCCAGCTAAACGATTAGGTCCCGAAAATGCAAAAGATGATATGTACCATAGCTACATGAAATGGTGGCTGTAATTTATGTGATTGAAAAACAATTATGCAAGCACATAAAATTTTCTACATGCCTAGAGTATAACTGTAAAAAACATTTTTTAAACTCAATACACTTGCAAACTATGCTGAGGGAACAATGTATGGATAATAAATGTGAAACAAAGAAACGTGGTTATAGTATATTTATTCAATCAAAATAAATACTTGCATCGTAAAAACCACGTAATTAGGAACTTGATCAAACAGTCCCAGGAAGTCGATATGCTCCTATTTCAAATAGTAAATTTTTATGCATGTTGTATTAATTTAGCTCATAACTGCCCTTTCATATCCTAGTTAAAACTATTCCTTTTGGCTTACTCTGAACGCCACGTGCCTACCCACGTTTAAAAGTGGATGCGCCTACTTAAGGGCTAAGAGGGGTAGGTGATACAAAAAATATGCACTTAGAAAAACAGAAAATTATGCAATTCTCTAGGCAGAAGATAAAATTGCTGTGGCATACATTTTATGAGTGTGCCTTGTTATATACACCTTTTTAAGTCATTTGCCAGCATGCATTACATGAGACTTAATACTATGAAAATGGTACATTATGCAACAAATATATTATGTGAAATTTCAATAGTGTCATGAGCATGCTATTGTATTTCTTATGTAATATCTTTTACCAAGTTGAAAATTTTCTGTAGGCCGTATATAATTAACAGTGACATATTAATGAATGAAAAATGTTTGCATAGCAAAATTCTGTAAACAATAATGAGGAGTCTTTTGATTCATGATGGAAAATTTTAATTATATTTAGGTCTCTTCTAAAATTTGGTAACCAGTAAAACTCTGAGAGTTCCATAAATATTTGGTAATAATGATGCTGAGTATCTTATTCTAATGGTTTATTTCCTGAAATGGAAGAAAAATATAATTTTATGAAAAGGCAATTTGTACAGCCAGTGCACAGATGTGTAATCAAGTTCCAAGAACTTGTGAATACAGTTTGTTACTACCTTACTGAGTATATTTACCCTTTTAAGTTCCTTATCTTGTTATATGGAGATAGTGATTACCATAAGTAAATTAATAGAGTAGGTAAAACTCAATTAAACAGAAGTCTCAAGAATAATATCCACAAAGCCAACGATGCACTTTATTCTTTCACTTCAGTCTAACAAAATCTATGAGTAGCTGTTCTTTCCAACACCAATCTATACGTCCAACACCTTATATTAAATCTTCATTATCAGCCTCACAGCTACACCAAAAATGAGGAATTATTTCATTATGTGAATCTTATTTTCCTTGTAAGCAGTAAGTTTTATTTTTATTATACAATTTAAGAGTCAATAAGTTGGAAACTTAAGCTTACAATTCTTTAGTCACAACATGAGCACACATAACCTTCAAAACAATACTTAGTAAAATAGACAAAAGAGACTCCACTTTGGCCTTCCATAAAGTATGTAACAGTTCAAAGATTGACTTTCATAGCCCCTAAAATGACTACACACACTGCCTGCCACTGGATTAGAATTCTAAGGGAAGAATAATGCAAATATTAATGTAATAAATTCATTCCTTAACATGAGCTTTTGTTATAAAATGAAGATCAGTTGTGCACATGCTATTAGCAATCTGAATCCATACAATTTCTAAATATTGTAAGCAATAGTTTTCAACTTTTAACAATTGTTTTCACAATCGATAAGGAAACCTCTCTCACGTCTCACAATGGCCAAAAGAAGTTTTTTTCACTTTTTTATAATAATTTTCAAAAAAACTTCCTCCTCAGTAATAGCATGTTTTCATTGGAACACATCTGTTGGAACAATGTCTGCAATAATGATCATGAGGATATACATCATATAGCCATACCCAGAAAAACAAAATATTCATCTGCACAAAATGAATAACTTAAATCAAACCAGTTTTAATACTCCAATTTATGAAAATAATACAACATACTGCTGCTTTCAAACCTATTTGATATAAAATTTACCCATCAACTTTTGGAAATGGTCATAATCATGAAAAATAAAAACAATGAAAATCAACCACTCAAGCGATGTACCTCTTAAAATTGTAACAAAGTCAACAAAATTTCACAGCTTAAATGCCAGGAGGTTGTCAGCTGTTGCATGCCTTCTATCACAAGGAACGAGAACCATCAGCAGTTGAAGCCAGCAATTTTAAGTCCATTCTTTTCAATATATTTTCTCCTAGCATTTTCAATCAGACGGTCTTTTCTTTGCTGGAAGGACAGCATTCTCTCATTGGCGGTTTTTGGAAAACTTGGAGCTGATGTATCCAATGACGAGGACTATTTATGAAATACAAAAAGAGATAAATTAAAACCCTGATGACTTCACACAATAACACAATTCCAGGGATAGTGGAAGGGAAAAGAAAGATGGCAAATTAAGATGTAGCACACCAAATATCCCTCTAAAATTAATAATCCACCCACGAATTATTCAAAGAAGTTCAATAATGTAAGTGGCTTAAATATATTTGGCAAAACAAGTAACCCCTGTATAACACGAGAGATTTTCTAAAACAGTGCCTAGGAAATATTGAAAAGCCGTTAGAAATATTGTGATTTATGGGTGATTTATATGACAAATAATTTGGACCTAGTAAACACTACTGACAAGTTTAACCCCTGCAGCCAGGTATAAATACACAAGTACAGAATCATGCCCTCTGAAGCTAAGGAATAGATTCCCTTCTCCACTTCACCTTTGACCCTTATGATTATTTTTAACTTGGGAGAGCTGTATCATGCTGCCATCTACACATATCATCATAATATTCCTATAAATATTTTTTATTCAGCAATAGACTTGGAATATGAATAGCAAGTTATGTCTTTCATGCCATCCAAAAATCTAAATACTACCTGGACTACGATTCTGAAATATTAAATGGTATTCAGGCGTTAATAACATTTTTATGAGTGACATTATAAGATAAATGTTATCATTACAAATTTCATGCCAACAATATTACGATTACTTCAATTTTTGTAAATTATTGAGTACCTGATACATATTAATAATGTGTACAATACCACAATAGTCCTCACTAGACATTGAAGTGAAGAACCCGAGTCATTGAATACATAGCAAAGCAAAGATTTCACTACAGTAGGATCATGAGGGGTAGGGATCAATATGAAAAATAGTAGATTGGATTCCAATCATTACATATTCCAAATGGCATGACATGCTGCATTGTACCATCGAGATGTCTCTTGTAGGATATTTCATGCCTGCCATGTGAACGGTGGTGAAATTCACATTTATTGCCATGCAAAAAAATTCACCTAGACCGGGAATCGAACTACAGATCTTTGGATTTCCGGGCCACTGCACAGACCACTGCACTACCCAGGGTCCCTAATTTGCAAGGCAATTTTACCAAGGTTCAAGGTACTAGATGTTGAGCCCTCGCGGTCCATCAAGGATGGCAACGCAAAGGAGAAAGGGCTTCAAAGAAGCCACGACCAAAGGTGAACCCCAACCAGCACTAAAGCCACACTTGGCGGTAAATGTAGGATATTTCCAGCCTGCTGTATGAACGGCGGTGAAATTCACATTAATTGCCATGTGAAAAAATTCACCTGGACTGGGAATAGAACCATGGACAGCCCGGAAAGTCAAAGTGGTGGGGGGAAGGGAAGTGGATAGTCTAGAGAAGTCAGAGTGCAAGAGGAGGGGTCGAAGACCGACCCGTAAACAACGGACACCACATCCCTGACCCTCCACATTCCACTCAGCACCCGAAGCAATTCCAATCAGCCACCAGCACATCCCCCCCGAGGGTTGCCCAGAAGAAGAGGAAGGAACGTCACAGATATTTCATGACGCCATCCAGCCACCCCTGGCAAATGTGGGAGATGAATGCACTACCTTTCACGAATTTCATTTTTGATGCACCACAATCAGCAGCACTGAGTTAGGAGTCAAAAATAGTTGTGCAGTAGCAGTTTTTCGCCGAGGGTCATAACAATTACATAATTCTATTTGCTCCTGGGGATAGGGCCCGAAGTTTGTAATTTCAAAAAATTCGTATATTCGAAACTTCGTATTTCTGAACATTGCCATGTATTTACGACAGGCTTTTCATTGGGACCACATTTGTGCTTCGTATAATCGAAACTTCGTATTTTCGTGCTTTCTATTATTGAGAGTTTACTGTATTAGCTAGACATGCTCCCTCCATCACTGTTCTTAGCCTTATTTGGCATGGTTTCTCGTTGACGATTTCCCCACTCACGTCTGAAGGCAATGAGTCAGCCTGGGCCAAGGGTTTTTTGGAGGACTTTCCCTCACGTGGTGGACGAAAGAATCTATTTTGCGTGGAGATGAGTTTAATGCTGCCAACATGGTTGAAATTCCATGGACGTTTCTCCATTTCGACCACTACCCATATCAACCCTCCCATATATACCCTGGGGCAGACATCGACAGTGACCATAATTTAGTGATGATAAAATGCCATCTAAAATACAAGAAATTGAAGAAAACAAAGAAAAATATATCGCAAGTAGAAAAACTAAATGAGGCTCAACATCAGCTGGCATTTCAAAAAGCAGTGGGAAACCACATAGGAGAGGACCTGAATGAGAAATCAGTGGAAGAGCACTGGGAAAACATTAAATGTGGACTACAGGAAGCCGCAAAAGAAGTTCTTGGAAGAAGAAAAGTTGCCAAGAAGAAGCCATGAGTCACGGAGGAAGTCTTAGACTTGATTGAAGAAAGAAGAAAGTACAAGAATGTGAAAACTGAAGAAGGGCAGCTTTGCTACAAAAGAATAAGGAACGAAATAAGTCGTAAAGCAAGGAAAGCTAGAGAGATGTGGATGAAAAATCTATGCGTAGTTGTACAAAGCAACCTTGCACTTGGATAGGTGGAAGCTGCATACAGGATAGTGAGGAACCACTTCAAGGAACGGAGTGCAACGTGCAATGCCATAAGGGACAAAAATGGAGATATTCTGATTGAAAACGAGGACAAAGTGAAGAGATGGAAAGAATATCTGGAAGAGTTATACAATGGAAAAAATCTCAGCCCTAAAGCTTTTGAAGAGGCAAGCAAAGTGGAAAAGGATGATGTGGGGGCATCAATATTAAGATCGGAATTCAACGCTGCAGTATTATTCGAATTAATAAGGCTTCTGGTATTGATGATGTTCCTGCAGAACTAATTAAAAATGCAGGAGAGAAGACATTAAATCATCTTTACAAAACCATCTGGGACATGAACTCAAAAGGAAATACCAATGGACTTCAAGAAAAACATCATAATTCCTATTCCCAAAAAGAAGAGAGCGAAAATGTGAAAATTTTAGGACTATAAGCCTGACAACAGATGCATCGAAGATATTGACAAGGATCATCTACAGAAGAACAGAACGAAAAGCAGCAATGAGTTTCTAAATTAGTGGAAGAAGGTGGGATTTTAAAATTAGATGTTTTTAGATGCTTTTCACTGGACAAATACTTTCGAATAAAAGTATCTGAAAAAATCAAGTGTTAGAAAGTATCAAAGTATCGGGAAAATGACTGATACCCAATACTGTCCATCGGTAGTGGCCCAGGTCTACTTTTAATCATGTCCTGCCTTCAGAGCCCTTTCTTATTTTATTTTTTCTTTCTTATATTATATTTTATTCTTTCTAATTTATGACCGGAACTCCTTCTTTCCAGAGATCATTTAGAGAGAGCAGTTGGCCATTCTCAACCTGAGCTAGTCCTTCCTCTACTCATTAAGTGGAGGAGGGACTCAGTATGACATTTAATCTTCACAGGTGTTCATAGGTCTATTTACGAAATATATCATACTTTTACAACATTCTCCACTCAGGATGATATTTGTTTAATTCTGATTATTTTACTTGTATCTTCTAATATTTGAATTGGGGGCCGAATAATATTTCGAGATTCATTTCGTCGAGATAAAGACTGAATGTCTGCTATTTTTGTTTAAACATATACTTTTCTTCCTCTTCCAATTAGTAACACCATCTCTTCAAAATCGATGGATTACTGTCTAAACATGACAAAACTTAGAATCGTAAAAAGGACCTGGGTCAATCACCCCCATTTGCTTGATGCATGAACACCCGTAATCCGCATGGGTATTTCCGATATCCATTAACGCAAGTTAATTATGTTTGAACAATGAATTTTCATTCGTGGATGAATGCACGCAGGTATATGAATTTTGGATAGTCCTCCAGATTAAAGTTTTCTATTTCTAAGGAAATATATTTGATCAAAAATTTATTATAGATAAGCTGTGACTAGGGACTTGGCAATTATAATTGCCAAGTTCCAAGTGACGTAATTGATAATCCTAAATAGGAAATAAAAAAATGGAATAATAAAACTTCAGTCAGACTGCGTTATTTTCCATCCCGCATGCTTTCCAATCTGAAAATCACTGTTTGGGCCTTTATCTTGCTCTTGAGTCATTAATTTGAATCCACTAATGAAATCTCAACAGAATTCCTTGGTTATTTGATATTGACATATGTGTATTCATTTTTTTGATATAAAAGCATGCTCAACTGGCATGCCTTGATGAGAAAGGTAGGAAAGTGTGGAATCTTCTGCTGCAAGCAGCTCGCCTATCGCTGTGAATGAGTCATGAGGACTCGACAATAGCGGAAAAAAGTATTTCTTTAAGAATACAAGTCAGAACTGACGGATTATTTGGAAGCTTACCATCACTATGCCTCCTCGCGCAAACTTTTTGGAGACGGAGTTGAAGATAATTTAAAATGCAATTTGTTTCGTCGAGAAGCCAAGAAATGTGGCGACAAAAGCTATCTCACTTATCGCTGATTTAATTTTGGTGAATACTGCCACTTATAAACTTTCATTCAAGCATGGGCAAGGATATTTTTCTTTAGCATACGAGAGAAATTTTCTTGCTTACTGTTCGGTGCATGCGGTACCAACGGTAGCTTACAACTTGGCAACCTCGAGCAGCTTATCACTCCTGGCCGAGAGTCCTGTCACGTGGAGCTTCGAAGCTCCACGATCGCTTCCGAAATAAATATATACACGTGGAAAGCATATCTAACTCTCCCAATTTGTTAAGTCATTTTTACACGTGCTTAGTTTCTTAACAGAAAGAATATCGTCAAAACGAAATGTATTTCCAACTTCCGCAAGCTGAGATTGAGATTGAGACTGAGATAAAATTTGTCATAACGTAATTGTTAACTGAGTAATCTATTTTAAACTTTGTTTAGCCTAAGATAAATATATGTTCCGTATCTTATGTGAAGAAAAGAGAAGTAGCTTTTCTTGTTTATAGTCAAGTGGTCGTCAAAGTTAAACTTGCTTTCCGGAACTTGAAAAAAAATCCAGCCTTTTTATCTGCCTCAGTCGAAAAATTAATCAATATAACCAACTCCATTATATATTTTTGACATTAATAAACGTACAAATAAACAAGCTTTAGTTTGATATACTTTATTTTAAAACTGAACTACCCATTTTTGAGATATTGGCCTTCAAACTCGAAGGATGGAATTTTATAACGGATATTAGGTGCCTTGAGCTCGAATATAGTCCCCCCCAAGACTTTTTCCGCAAAGATTTCAGCCAAAAACTATACTATATTCGGAGGAATATGGTAATTCCTGTGAAAAAATTGGTTTTACCAGAATTTCATTTCACCTCAACCACAAAAACTAACTAACTCACCATTGGTGAGGTGCTTGGTGGGAAAGGAGAACTGCAAGTTGGGGAAAATTTTGTGCCTGGCTTTGTTGTAGTTGGAGGTGCAACAGGAGTAGGAGGTTCTGGCTGAAAGACAACTTGTCCCTCAAGGATATTAGCAATGGTCACATCAACACTTCTTGTTCTTACTGAAATGAGAAAAGATACATATCTTTAAGTTAAAAATATGATTTGTACAGTGGCAGTGATAAACATCATCACAACGATGAAGCAAATCACCAGGCGAAATTTCCATGCTTGGTTGAGACCACTGTTACAGCATAATGTGTTATATAAAGATATTAAAGGCCCTTGATGCTAAAACCTTGTTCACTTATTGAACCAGACATTCAAATCATAATTTAATACAAAGGAGGTGAAAGTTTTTGACAAAGTCACACCTATTATTATTTCCTACCTCTGATAATATTGAAAACAATAAAATATATCTACACCAAAAGACACAGTGGCGGTTGATATCAAAATAATTACCTTTTACAGCTAATGCAAGAAGTATAGCTGAGTAAAAAAAAATGGATAGTGGATAAATTAACATTATTTTTTAAGCAAGATATTCCACAGAGAAAAAATCATTCACCTTGACCGGGACAAAAGGGTCCCGGTCAAGGCGAAAGATTTTTTCTCTATGAAATATCTTGCTATCGTGCATCTCAGCGGGTAATTTCGCTAAAGTTTTCGCGGCTAGCTCGTGAGCTTTGAACTTATTTTTTAAATTTTATCATTAAAAAAGAACCAAGATAGAGACAGAAAATAGAAAGAAGAACTTCAATGTTTCCTACAGGTGTTGCATAGTAGTTCTAGTTAACAATAGTAAATAGTAGAATCTAGTTAACAGGGATGGGCATGATTCGTCTTCATGAATCACGAATCATGATTCACGAATCACAAACTGTGATTTGTGATTCGTGATTCGAATCATTTTTAAAAAATGAATCGTGATTCGTGAGTGGACTCTTTTTTTTTTAGTTGAGGTGATTCATGAGCCGAACTTTTGTGATGCAGCTCACGATTCACTGACGAATCATGAATTAATATCACTGATTTCACTGCTAGAAACGTACATCAGTCTTTCACCGACTGTTACTGTGTAAGTGTACGCCAGAACGGAACAATATGGTTAATGCAAACTTCAATAATATATTTTACACTATATTACAGATTTGTTCAAATGTGACTTTAAATTGTTTTGAAAAAATAGCAATGAAATGTCCTACATTTAAATGATGACCACGAATATTACATTTATTACATGTAGACTCCTTGATGATGACCTACAAAAAATTGAAAATGGTGTGATATATGGCAGTTAGAATTAAATTTAAAAAAAGTGCGTGGTAATGAACTTTTGGAAAAAGAATTGTTCTCCTTCTAGCACTTCAAATTAAGTAATAATGAATTAGCAAACGTGGAATCCATTAAATCTTGGAATAAGACTGTCACATGATCTTTCCTGGGGTAAACACATACGTGAAATAATGGGTCAAGCTAATCATAAACAGGGATTCATCAAAAGAGTACTGTATAAATGTGACGATCATGTACGAGAAATCAGCTACTTTTCCCTTGTTAGACCTCATTTGGAATATGCTGCCAGTGTATGGGATCCCTATGAAATCGGTTTCGCGGCTAAACTTAAAGCCACCGAGTGCATCCACCGGGTTGCGGTTGCTTATCTTGCAGCTAACCTCTAGATATAGAGGTTAGCTGCAAGATAAGCGAGTTTACTCGTCGAATAAGCAGTGGTGGACAAAAAGCGACGGCATTCCGAGGGGGTATTGGTCTATCCTTGGGTAAGGTAGGTCTCTCAAAAATACCGAACCTATGAAGATGCCATGACTTGGCGACGAGAAGCCGCTAATAATTACGCTTCTCATCACCCAGAGAAGAGGGCAGCAGCTCTTCTTCACATGAGTGAAGGAGGAATGCGTATGAAGGGCTTCCTGCAGTACAAAGAAAGATAATAATGATGAAGATCGAAACCAAACCTGTAGATACCGGAGTGGTGCAGGTTTACACGCATACGACGGACTATGAAGATGAAGAAGTGGAAGACGTCTACGAAGATATCACGGAAGTTATAAAACAGGTAAGAGGAGAAGAAAACCTAATTATTTTAGGAGACTGGAACACTATCGTCGGCGAAGGTCAAGATGGAAGAATAACTGGAAAATACGGATTGGGAATCCGAAACGAAAGAGGAGAAAGACTGATGGAGTTCTGCACACAGCATCAGTTAGTGGTAGCCAACACATTGTTTAAAAATCACAACCGAAGAAGATACACATGGAAAATGCCAGGAGACAGAAGAAGATGTCAAATAGATTACATTTAAGTGAAGCAGAGATTTAGAAACCACGTGAAGGACTGCAAAAGCTAGAGTAAAAAGTTAGAGTACAAGGGAAGCAATATTGGCCCTTAGACTACTCATAGAGAAGAGGATGGAGAAGAACAAGCCGATGTTCATTGCATTTGATTGCAATGAACGTCTGCTTTAGATTTAGATATTTAGAGAAGGCTTTTGACAACGTGGATTGGGATTTAATGCTTGGAAATCTGAAGGGAAATGGAGTGTCCTACAATGACCGAAGAATTATCCATAGTCTGTATAAAAACCAAGTGCCTGTGATTAAATCGGGACCCAGCTGTGAAGAGGCAAGAATAAGGAAAGGAGTTAGACAGGATATGCACTGTCTCCCGTCATTTTTAATGTTTACATCAAGAGAGCCATCAATGAAATCAAAGAGAAGTCTTCTAGAGTGACTATCCATGGAGAAAAAATAATCATGTTGCGATTCGCTGATCACATAGAACTAATAGCAGAGACAGAGAGGGATCTGAACAAGATTCTAGTAACCATGGAAAGGACAATGCCAGATATCAGCTAAAGATAAATAAGAAGAAGACTGAGATATTGTCGTGCAGCAAGAAAGAAGAGGCGAAAACCAATGTCAAACTAGGAAAACAAAAACTTGAAGAGGTGAAAGAGTTCTGTTACCTAGGGAGCCGAGTAACCTACGATGGACGAAGCAAGAAAGAAATAGTTAGTAGAATAGCCCAGGCAAAGAGGGCATTCTATCAAAAGAAGAATCTACTTACAGCTGGAAATACAAGCGTAGAAGTAAGGAAACAGTTCATCAGAACATACATCTGGAGCATGTTTCTTTACGGCAGTGAGGCATGGACGATGAGAGCAGCGGAGAAGAAAAGGGTGGATGCATTCGAAATGTGGTGCTACAGAAGAATGCTGAAGATTAAATGGATTGACCGAGTAAGTAACGAGGAAGTCCTAAGAAGAGTAGGAGAAAAGAGAGGTCTGCTGAAAACTCAAAAAAGAAGAAGGGACAACTTAATCGGCCATATCGTGAGACTTGATGGCCTGATGAAGACTATCGTCAAGGGAAAAGTGAACGGGAAGATTATAAAAGGCAAGCCTTGTATGAGATACATGGAACAGGTTGTGAAGGATGTAAAAGAGAAGAATTACGTCACAATGAAAAGGTTGGCCGATAGAAGAATCGAGTGGAAAGCTGCTTCAAACCAATCCTAGGATTGTTGACCAATGATGATGATGATGAGGACGAAATTGGTCTAAAAAATGAACTTGAACGTGTGCAGCGAACATCAGTAAGATTTGTAAAGGGATGGTACGATAACTATTTTAGCGTAACCAGTCTATTAAATGAATTAAAGTGGGAATCATTGTCTGATCGCAGGTTGAAATGTAGAGTTCTTCCCCTAAATAAATTCCAAGATAATATTTTCAGTGATGATGTTAAAAATATTTTGCGAACCCCAACTTACTATGGTAGACTGGACCATAATCAGAAAGTTAGAGAAATTGATTGCCGAAATGACAGATTCTAAATGTCCTTTTTCCCTCGTACAATTAGGGATATGAATAGCGGTAAATATGTCCAATACAATGTATATCATAGGTAGCTGCATGTTGGTATTAGGACTTAAAGGTAACCCAACTAACAGCATGTTTTTGCATGCTTAGTTTATTATATTTATTTTTTTAATAGTGAGGTTTAGACTAGTATACTATTACTACTTTTTCATGCATGATATGTAGTGCATGTTTGGTGAAAATTCACCCCCTGCCACACACCTTTATGGTGGCTTGAAGGCTTGTACACAGAACTGGTAATTTATGATATTCAGTTAATCCACAATGTATCTACACAAGTGTTTATTAACCGGCGAAAAGATTGATATAGGTTCCCAATTATGGGAGCAATGTTCAGAATGTGACCATTACTTAGTGGTATTGTCATTCTGCAATAATTCTATGATTCGTGATTCGTGAACCGCACGAATCATATTTAAAGGAAAAATCACATGATTCATGATTCGAGATTTGAATCAAATTTACAGCAGTGAATCGTGATTCGTGCTTCGAATCTTATTTCCTTCGATATTCATGATTCGTGACTCGAATCAATACTAGGTGATTCGTGCCCAACCCTGCTAGTTAACAATAACTAAACAAAATATAATGAACAAAAAAATGGGTATATATAACCATTTAAAGAACAACAGTGCTATTTGAAATCTACTTTCGACCTCACTGAGTCAATAATGTGAAATTTACTCATTTCAGTTCAAAATTCTTCATTGATGTTACATATCTCAGCATTATAACATAGCAGTATAACATCAGACCTGCAATTATATCTGGCAGGCCTAAATAGCCGTTGAAGTAATATGAGGAATGAAAGAATTAAAGAAAAATTACCCAAATCACGGGTTATGGCATCCATGGGCACATGAGGCAAAACTTCTTTCACTTGACGAGCCATTCGCTGTATCTCTGATGAGGCTCCTACTGACATGGGGACACGAGTGCGACTTCTCACACCAAAGCTTTGGCCAGCTGCGATAGAACTAGGTGATGGTGCCAGGGAAGCTCTTGCAAGTTCCAGTAAATGCCTTTTCTCATGCTCTGCCTGAAAAGCATCAAAATTTAATGAAGGAGCACTTAGAAGTTTCTTAAACAGTTATTTCAAATCTTGATGATCATTTATGTAATAACTTTCAAGCATCCTTCTCCAATAATTACTCAGACTTTCAATCTAAAATGAGCATTACATTCATTTATGTTTACAAAAATAAAAAAAAAAATATTGTTGCCATAGATTCCATTATGAAAACACCCTTTTTATCTTTTAAATCAGAACGTAAACTTAAGCTACTCACAATTTATAAAAGTAACTTCAAATTATATTTGAATGTGATAAAACAAAACATACGCAAGAACTGTAATAAGAAGCAAAAAATAATCAGTACTCCATAATAATAATAATCACTACAGTTACCATGACACTTCATGCATGTAGTGTATCATAAAAATTAGGCATAATTTTTTAGCAAAAATTTTTCTTCGTAGAACAGAAATGTACCTATCCTTGTCACCTCCAACCACAAAATTGAAAATTTAAACCAAATCACTAAACTAAGCATTTCAATGTATGAAAATATTTATTTTGAAAGGGTTCAATGCCATTTGATAACATTAATCCTATGGAGTACAAAATTCAATAGGGTAGTTTCCTCTTTATTTTTTATTGTCTTGATAAAAAAGTTATAACCTCCAGAGTACATATTTTAAGCAGTCTAATTTTAAAATTACAAAATGTATTATTATTCTTCATTAGTTAAAAATTGAAAAAATACAAAGGTACAAACACACTACGGCAAACTATTTTGCTGAAAAATATGGCAAACTATACATGCCTCTAAATTTTACGTGTGATGCGACACTCTTTCCTCTACCTTCCAGTAGGTAGTACCGCGGACGCTTCCAAGTAAATGGTGCACTCTGTGAAATCTTATTAAGTGCTGAGGTAATTTAAAGTCAACATTCAGTTAATTCATTATAGTTGACTTATATTTAATATAATATTCAGTCACTTGACTCAGTGTTTCAACCCGAAGGTTGGTTTGGATACGTGAGGGTAGAGCTCACCCCGAACTAAGCCACAGGCGTATGAATTTCACTCATTCAGGGTAGGGGGGCCAGTTCCTTTCACTGGGCCACCTCACACTCAAAGAGGATTTTTCATTCGGGGGCATCCAAAGACTTCACCTGGATTTGAACCCAGGACCCTTTGATCAGTAGCCAAGCACTCTACCCACTCCCACCTAAGCACCATGCTCCCCTAATATAATATAATTAATTCAAAATTACTTATTCATTTGAAAAGTTGGCAACCACTTTACTACTAACTTAGACCTCTTTAGATCCATTGTGGCAACGTACATTTCAACCTGCCAGGCACTTGCAGACAGGGGACAAGAGCATTGCGGTAGAGGTATGGAGGAGGGTCACCCATCCAACCTCCATCCCAACGTTGCTTAACTTCGGTGATCTAACGGGAACTGGTGATTCAACATGGCTAGGCCCTCACCCCAATGCGCTGCCTTGTTGCTGACATTACAGGTGCATAGTCTACTTGCAATGTAAATTATGTACCTAAAACATCAGCAACAAGGCCGCACATCCCGCCACTTCTGAGCTTTTTCAAATGAACTTAAAATTAAAATATAATTTTCTAGTAAACTGGGATTTCTCAATCAAAAATTTTTGTGCAAAAGGAATACATTAGTGGTGGGGCAGGAATCACAATTAATAATTTTTGTTTTCTTTGATAAAGGAAACTACCCTATTCTTTGCCCTTAAATGTATATTCACAAAGTCATACCATATCAACCCCAGGTAGCTGTTCCGTGATTCAGAAAAAAAGTATGTAATGCACAATCCAATGTCCTTGCTAGCTAAAGGGCTTAAAAAAAATTGATCGAGATGAAAAATTGCATGACAAAATGGCAGCTTAAGAATATATCACCTTGTCAGCAGCTGTGTATTTGGTTGGAGTGAGATTCAAGCTAGCAGCCACGAGTTCCTGAACACGATCTGAAAATTCTTCAGCAGTTTCACCCTCTTTCTTCTGGACACATGGCAAATACCTGCATTGATAATAATGATAATGTCAGAGCAACAGGTTGTTTAAGAAATGTGAAACAATTAGAATTTCTGTATTTGTCGATGAAAACCAAAGTTCTAAGTATGGAGGGTTAACTAGACATGGACAGCAAAGTGAGTAGATACGAAAAATTTCACATTATTACAATAGCCTGTAGAGGGCAGATTGGTATTTGTAGCCCTTAATCTGTTCCAGTACTAATATAGTTTTGTGGTTAAAGTTGGAGGATTCAAGAGAATGGAGTCAACATAAATTATTACTCAGGTTCCTGAACAAAAAATGAAGCCTTTATCACTTTTAGGACTGCTCAAATACTTATATCTTTCCTCTGGGACCAACCAAAAGCTTTGAAAAATTAAGATACTTGAGAGGAAAAAACTAAGAAAAAAACAGAGGCCAATGTGTCCACTAAAAGGCTGAGCTAAATCTGAGGCCCATTGCAATTCTTAGCACATTTCTGGCTCCCTGCTGGGATACCGTTAGATTCTGAGAGCAATTGAGTGCACACACTGCAACGTCGGGCCCTGGTGGGCACACACCAGAGTACGGCATATGTGGCCTTGGTCCTGAACATGTTTAAGAGTCACCTATTATGCAGAATTTGCATCTACTGGATACAAAGAGATATTTCTTGGCATGGTAAAAGGAAGAGAGCCGTAAAGCAGACAGAATAACCACACAAAAATTATTCAGAAAAAATAAGAAAAGATGTGACAAGAGGGAATGATGTATCCTCATTAGGAGAATGTCAGTCTGTGAACAGACATATAATAAAAGCTCCTAAGTGGGCCACTTTTTAATAAACCAACAAAAACATGTATTGTATGATCATACCTCTACAGGCTAACCACAATCCTTTAGAACCTAAGTGTCCAACATATGTGGTTGGCTAAAGTTTTTGATTCATCAAGCAAAAAAAAGAATTTAAAATCACAACTACATTTTCAATACTATTAATAAGATAAACAGAGACCAGACTACATAGTTAACCCTTTCATAACTTTTATGAGTTTTATGTGCAATAAATACATTTTCTGACAATTCAATGAACTGTTATCCAAATTTTAACATCAAAGGTTTAGGATTAATGGCCGCTTTGATAGTCTCCTTTTCTCAAATGACGAACTACACATTAGTTTGATTTTTTCTGCAATTTCACATATTATTAGAATTAAATTCGGTGAGTTCATTCTAAAAAAGCAGATGACAGAAAAAGATGCATTCTTACCTGATTGTAAACAAGGTGAAGGGCACAAAGAGAAACCAGAAGATATCAATCCATGGTCGAGAGGCCAGAGGTGATGGTGCTACATTGGTGATGCCAGGACGCCATACAGACAGTGCCACAGGCTGGACTGATGAACAAGCAGGACCCAATGAGAAGGGCCATGAACTAAATCTAGGGAATAATAATGGTCAAATTAAGTCATTTGAACCACTGATGCTTAACATCATATACCATTAATTAGTTTTTATTCATGTGACTGCTACAAGCATAACTAGTGGCTGGCCGTAGATATTTTTGCAGGATTCCATATGTATAATGATCAGAACAACCAAGATAAATTATACCCTTCCTGTCACTCAACCCATGGGCATTTAAGTCAATAGTTGGGAACTTATGAGACTGAACCAACCATCCAAGATATAAGTGGAAATTCATGTGAAGTTTAACTATAAAAACATAAAATAGCAAGTTGCCTCAATTTCCAAATTACTAACCCTTAGAGAGCAAAGCACTCACTTCATTCTCAGTAAAATGATACAGAGGTTTTATTCCAATCGATGTTTGACAACTTTTTAAGATTAAAGAAATGCCATCTTTTAATTAGTCAGAAAAAAACCGTCATATGAGGATTTTAAAGGAATCATGGAAAGTACAACCGAGACAACGAGTTATGATGGTTGGACTACTACACACTGGTTCTCGATTAAAAATCAGAGGTCTGTCAATTGTGTACAACTGCTATAGTAATTGAATGAACAAACGACCTTGTCTATACATCAATATAACGGGTTTTAGTAGAATTTTACTTGGAATACCTCAATGAAGTGAAAGTATTGATACACATAACCTGTAACAACTTCATTTCACTACTACTCAGGAACTAGGTCTAGGTGAATTTCTAATTTTGCTAGAGGACAAGCTTACTTCAACAATCCTTTCTTGCCATTCGTTGATCCCCCTTCAGGTTGAGCAAAAAGAGGGGCTGCTGACGGTTTCATCAAGTGTTTGGAAGCATTTTGGATCAGTGATTCACTTCCTTGTTTCACACCTAAATCCATAACACCTACAGCCTCACCCAACGATGAGGGACAACTCCATGAGTTTGGCTGCATAAGAAAAATATTTTGAGTCAATCAAATAGATAATGCAGATGGAGTTCATTAAAAATATGCTTGTTTTCATCAGTAACTACAGATGTAAATAGTAGGGAGCTAACAACTCTTACCGTCACAGTTCCTTCCACCAGGTGCATAGCCAAATGATCAAATGGAGTCAAACAGTTTCCTACAATAACTTTAACAGATTTGTCTCTGTTGCCAACACTTTCTTGCTGCACAACTATTCCAAGGACTAAGCTCATAGACCTGAGAACGAAACTGAAAAGTTTCTATTACATACCTGCCATCAAAAAAGGCATTGAAAATAAGGGTATCAGTGTTTACCTTCTAACAAATGTAAGCTTGGTAAGAAGAGATGCTGCTAAATAGGCTTGAAGCCCAATAAAAAAACGAACAGTAGCTAGAACAAGACCTAAGGGAAAATAAAATAAAAGTGGCATAGCACTCCATCCCGAAGGGAACCTAAAGAGATTAAGCGTACTGAATTAATACCTAACTTTTACTTAAGATAATATTCAAATAAAACATATGATGGCTCCCATTATTAACCACTACTCATTACCTTGACTCATCAAAAAGCTCATTTATTCCTACTCGCGACATATTTACATTGGGAATAATTAAATTAATATTCTAAAAACAATGTCACTGCAAAATATTAAGCTTTAAGAGAATTCCTTCTTATTACGAATGCCTTCATTCTCAGGTGCCATGACGGAAACGACAACCACACAACACCTGCATTGAGGAATCTTGTGTTGGGAATTCTTGCTCTTTCGAGTCTCTTTACGACATTAGTTCTGAAAATGGCCAAGATGTGTCGACACCTACCCGTCCAAGAGCTTCTGTACTTCATTTCTTTAATTCAGCATTCATATTATAGGTGGTGCGTGAAACAGTGCAGGCAAAAGCTGAGTGGTGTTCAGTCGTCGTTTGTGTCGTCTGTTTGTGTTCGTTAGGTTAGATGATTGAAGAATGTCCTTAGTAATATGTACAGGTTTTTGCTATGTTGCACTCGGTTAATCGTCTCAAAGTTTGAAGTTTCTTGAAATGATCAACACTGATGTGGAAGGTCTGCATTATGGAAAATCTTCACCCAAACGAGTAGTCGAGGCGAGGTCAGATCGTCGTCTAGTGCACGGAGAATATCAGGGTCAGGAGGAAACAACCATAACAGTTTCATCTGAAGAGTCTACAGATTTAACGGCGCCCAAGTATACGCACACGATTGACAGTTTTCATCACTGGAAGATCAAAGAAGATGGAATGGGGCATCCTGGACTTCTTTTCCAACTGGCTAATGATCAAGCAGTTGACAAGGCTAGGAGCATTAGTTTACCTAGCAATTTAGAAAGTGATAAGTGTGTGGATCGTTTTGGTGCCAACAGAATCAAATCTACTAGTTACGATAAGCTAGCCTGTAACTCAAATTATGGAAAACTTGATCCAAATTCTAATAGTAAAGTGAAGAATGGAGTAGTTTCTCACAAATCTTGGTTTAGGACTTGGCCTGAGCGAGGTCTCGATAAATACGTGTGTGTTAATGGCAATGCGCCTAAGAACTTAAAGAGTGGTTGTCTTCCGAGCAATGGGGATTTGTGCTTGCAGAATAAGGTATCGCAGGGAAGTGTATCTGCGGACGATGTTTCATTACCTGAGAATCACATCAACAAAGCGTTGTCAGACTTACGAAACGAAACGAACGTATGTGTCCGAAATTCCGTGGGCAGTGGCCAGTGCACGACATCCTCTCCTGTCCACAGCGGCGAAATCCCTTGTAACATAGAACGAAATATTAGCTCTGGAGGTAGCAGGAAATGTGCCTCGACTCCCGTTTCTTTGTCTAGGCTCTTGGAGAGTATGCCGTCCCTTGCATACAATCCAGTAACCAAAGGACTTCAACTAGCCGTGTCCGAGAGGGAGGAAAAGTCGAAAGAGGGCATTAGGTGTGAGGACGACGGCATACCAAGGTGTACGCCAGTAGCCCTGGGGGAGGACGAAGAAGACGACTATTTGTGTGAAAGGGTGGCCACTACGTGGGGGCCTCACCATCCCGGCTGCCTGCGAAACGGTCGTCTCGAGAGCATCGAGGAGGAGGACGATGGAGAAAGACAAAAGGGTCTCCCGCTGCAGCTTCCGGCAAGACCCACTGCTGAAGACCCCTCAGCTTCAGAACTTTTTCCGTCTTTGCCGCCCCTCCCCCTACCGTCCACGTCTTCATCCTCGGCGTCGTTGTCGAGTGTTTCCAGCCTGAGCACGGGGACTGGAGGTTACTCCGAGGACCACTCTGAAGGGGGGGCACCCATCTCTCCATTAGAAACACCCTCGGCATCCAAAGAAAATAGGAGGAGCGGTGGGATCACCGGATTCTTCTCAAGGTAGGCTGTGGTATAGGGGCAATCCTAAATGCTTTTTTGGCTCTTCATTTTTTTTTTTTCGTTTTAATGGTCCTAATGGTGGAGAAATAAATGGGACTCGTCAATCGCCAGTTGCTCTCCTGTGTGTATTTTTAACATTGAATTGAGTGGCCCGTTTTGGGACAGATATTCTGGCGTTGTTTGTAAACAGTGGCAGTGACGTACTTCGAACAGGGAAAGAAAAGACTTCGATTGGATTCCACTGTGGAATTCGGTGAATTGCTGTCTTTCTGAGACAACACGGTTGTTAATGGTCGGCTGGTGGTGGGTATTGTTAATTCTAACCTCGAGTGTACTTACAGCGCGTTAGTTGTTGCAGTAGAATAGGTGGTGCCTGATGTAACTTTATTGAAGCGGTTCTCAAAACGGAACAAAACTTAGTTATTCCACGTAGAATTGAATGTGGAAGAAATAAGTTTTGTTTCGTCGTTGTATGTGGGTTGGCTGTATTCTGCTTCTCATGAGGAATTTGGTGTAGCAGAATAAGGATTATATTGTCTCTGAATTGTTTATTTTTATGTTAATCTTTCTTGTCTTTAGTGCTTTTTATTTTGTTGACATCCTTTTATTTCGCCATTCTTACGAGTCACAGTTACTGGCGCCGACTTACCTGGAAAACCTTGAATTTAGTTTTTTCGGAAAAATCTTGTTTTTGCGAAGTATTCTGCTTTGGGCCGCGAAATAGCCCCGTAAAAAATAATACATAGATCGAGTACAGGCTACTGTATTGTGAGACCCGATCCTCACAATTTTGTTACACTCACTGCGAATCTTCTCTAATTATTTTCGACCTTACAGTCAGAAATATCAGTATATATGTTTGGGTTTTAAAATATCGTAATTTATCCTACGGACCCTTCTGTATAATGAAAATCATATGGGAAATTAGTATGACGGTGGTAATGCTAAGTGGTATAAGCCTTTTATCTAAAGATGTTGAGATATCGTAGGGATATATCATCAAATCAAGAGCCATTCATTCGGGCACTCCCTTGCATGTCGAAGGCTTTGGTTGAGGGCTTAAGTTATTCTGTTTACATGCAACGAAGACTTACTATAAAAATAGGAAGTCATTGTGAATTGTGGTCATCAACGTAGGGTTGGATTTAACCAGTGGCGCGTTAAAAGCCTTATTAACAACGAAATAATCCCAAAACCATATTTTGCAGTGTGCTACAATACTGAATGTTGAACTTTTATCCTGTCGACAAGGCCGATGGAACACGAAGAAAATGTTGGAGTAACGTCAATGGTGTTGATCAATTCCTTTAGTATATTTTGATATTTAGCCGCCGGCATGCATGCTGTGATGTTTGCAAGTCCCCATACCCTATTCGCCCCTCACCACCTTGCACAGAGCATACGTTGGAAGGCCGATGAAGGCTCTCGTTCGAATCAGATCATTGTCCGTGTTAGGCGAGAAGATTATCATCCTGTTTTCAACATTAGACGCAGATAAGCAGGTCTCTAGGTCAGACGCGTTTATTCTGCAAATGGTCGGAGTCCCGGATTGACGGAATGTCTCGAGGCAAGAGCTCGGAGTGATTTTCTTTTCGAAGCGTCGATTTCCCCCTTAGCGGGTGCATTGCTCTCAGGGTAGCGAGGGCGTGGGGGCGATCGTAAGTAAACATGAGCACGGAGGGGGGAAAGGGCTATCCTAAGGGGTTTAAGGGTCAGGAGAGTGGTGCTAACTTAACTCCTCATGCACTGCTACGCCCGCCTTGTTTTACGCCGTTATTTCCACGTGAAAGTGTATTTCTGTGAATACCTGAAATTTTTGCTTAAGGTGAGATTTGAGGCCGAAAACCTATTGTGCGGCCTCGTAAACTGCTGGTGTTCTGGGAGATTCAAAGAAGCCATCGCGTGAACCATCTGCATCTTTTTTTTCACATAGTTCCTCACCAGCTACCACAAAGGTTTGTATCAGAGGGTGATACATCCATAATACATCATCGACGAGTAAACAAACTTGTTGCTAGTGACTACTCTGTCGGTACCACCACTGTTAATTAAAATTCCCCAGGAAGCACGGATGCTTTAAATTTACTTCGATAGACACACTATTGATTATGAGATTGATCTCGTCGGAGTAATGCGTGAATTTTGACCGAGATTCCCAATAATGAGCGCATTTCCTTGCGTCAGAAATCTTGAGTTGAGTGGAGTGTGATACAAGGAGCATTGGGGGTCTTATTAAAATGATGCGTGATAATTCATCTATGATGAATTATCCTTAAATAAACTGGCCCCCCTACCCTGAATGAACCGCCATTGGCTTAGTACGGGGTGAGCTCTACTCTCATCTATCAAAACCAACCTTCGGGTTGAATCACTGAGTGAGCTAGTAGGGCTGTCTTTTCTCGAGCGTGGAGTATAGTCCCAGCGGTGCCCCCTCTGCATGTCATTCGCAGTGTCGCGATTAAAGCTGTTTAAAAGTTGATGGATAAGAAAACGTATGTCTTCAGCAGACCCTAGAACGATCGTTGAGGGCAAAGTTCTCCTTGTGATCAGGCAGGCGGCTACTGAAATCCTTAAGTTCAACAAATGGAAGGTGACGGACAGCCTCAGAGGTATCGAGGAACATTTGATGTTCAGGATGAACAGGATATCATTTTGATGGGAATTGATTTCAGTTTTTGATTGGATGAGATTTTATTCCTTTTCATGCTCTTCTCGTACGGAACATTTGATCCCATCAAATATGTTTAATCTTTTGTAATGATGAATAAAATCACGATATTTTATTTAAACTCTCAATTATCTCATTTTTGCGTTATGATAACACGAGTGTATTTGTGCGATAAAAAGTCGTTTTAAACGAGGCAATGAAGTTTGCAGTTTGAAGAGTCGTCATATCGTTGACATTTGCGTGGGAGAAAGCATGGGAATGAAAATGGTTATTTTCCTCGCAGCCGTATTTGGGAAGTTTACCATGCGGTGTTTTGCTTTGCGCGATGCAATTTTCGCTTCCCTTCCATGTATCGGACGCAGTGACAATCCTCGTGTGAAACGGCCATAGAACTCTTTAGTTTGGGTGGGAGGAGGCTAAATGGTTTAGGAGTATTTCATTGCACGCATTGGTATTTCCAGGCACCTGGAATTGGAAACCCGATACTTTCTGATCCTTAGCCGTTGAGATCATTGCGAGACAAACAGATAACACATCTAATGCGGCGTTGATTCACGCATTTCATTCGAAGGGAGAGTAGATGTTATTTTTCGGGGAGTTGTTCTTGTATTTGCGCATTTATTTGCCCAATATAATGCTTCTCGCGAGGCAATTTAAATAGATCAACTTTCCATCTGTTGAAATGCGATGTTATTAATTTCGTTTGATTAGAGGATCCACTTCGTCCACTATGGTAAGTAGTGTCATTGAATTTCTACGTAATACCACATCATTTTGCTGCATGAACCAAGTGCGTTTTAGGTGATGATTTGGTACTTGGTAGTTGATGATGAAGGGGTGGGAGTTTATGGGTTCGGTTTTCTTTCATTTCAGTTTCTGCAGTCGTGGCAAAATTTACTATGAGTGTGGCTAATGGCCAAATTAAAAAAAAATACTCCTTTGTTCATGTGGTCGAGTGGGTTAAATTTGGAATGTGGCCACGAATAGAACTTCGGAAAGCGCTGACCTACTCTAGGAGCATCGTATACTCATATCGCTTTAATGTCTCGTCCCTTACGTCCTCGTCTGATTCCTGGTTTAATTTGGCGTAAGATACCTGACAATGCTAAGGAAGACCTAGTTCATAAATGAATATCAAAGGTCAATGATTAATTAGGTACATCTTATTTCCTTGAAAGTATTGGTCATTGACCTACAGACGTAGATAAATGGAGTAATGGGCGTTATGCGGATGGAGTTTTGTTTCATGAATGAATATTCGTATATTTACATATATTTTTTAAGATACCTGACAATGCTAAGGAAGACCTAGTTCATAAATGAATATCAAAGGTCAATGATTAATTAGGTACATCTTATTTCCTTGAAAGTAGTAGTCATTGACCTACAGACGTAGATAAATGGAGTAATGGGCGTTATGCGGATGGAGTTTTGTTTCATGAATATTTGTATATTTACATATATTTTTTATGCATGATATGTAGTGCGTGTTTGGTGAGCAATCACCCCCTGCCACACACCCTTGTGGTGGCTTGCAGGGTATTATGTAGATGTAGATTTGTTACCTTCAGTTGATATTTTTATGTCCTTTTATTTGCTTTAATTAACATAAAGTTTTTTTTTGCGTTTATGTTCAAAGGTGTATTAGTTCTAATACTATTATAGTCACTTACTGACTGGCGTTTTAGCAGCATACTGAGATTTTTTGTCGATGATATTTTTAACCCTCAAATTATTTTAATTTGGGTATTCAACTTTTCTGCAATCCTTTTGGTGACCATTTTGTTTTTTTTCCGCATATTCATGTCGCTGTATTACTCGCGTAGTGTTTGCGACGCCATTTCGATAAGCGCCGTGTGTATTTATAGAAGAGGGTCCTAATTATTTTCTTCTCTTCTGAGTGGTTAAGAAGTTATGAATGGTTAATTTAAAGGGGTAAGTCGCTCAGAAATATTCATAACTTCTGCCAGAATATACGTACGCAGCTCTCCACGGAATGAACCGGCTAAATCTCTTCATAGTTACCCAAGGAAGTCGGTATGCTTTAATAATGTTAATAGCTATTAGCTAGCGTGCTACTGCTGAACTACCTATAATCCGCCATTGTAACGCTTATTTCGATCCCTAATTGTTTGCGGATAGAAATACTTCAAAAAGATTACGGTTCTCTCCCTACTGAATGAATGAATGTTAATTAATTGTCCCAGGGCTGTGCCCCTTAAGGACAAAAGACAATGTACATAGTTATACGAGCAACAAAAAAGAAATAAATCAGACAATCCATATAATATACAAGCTGTGACACATTAAATATAAATTAAAACAATTGGCATATAAAAAAAGGACAAATGCGACATCGTTAGGACATCGTATAACAAATTACATATACATACATTTCTTGATTTTCAGAATATGAATATGACATTTAGTGTTCAGAGAGTAACATTTCGTAATATTTCATCTTAAAGCTAGCAACGGAAGAACAGTTTTTATGCTTTTGGGCAAGGTGTTCCAGAGATGACACGCAGTAACTATAAATGAATTTTGGAACTTCGTTGAGCGATGACCAGGAAAATATAGAAACTCAGGATCACATCTGGTACACATTTCTCTAGTGGAAGGTTTGGCAGCAAACATGTCGAAAAGATATTTAGGAGATTTTTCTTTGAACAGGGAGTACAAGAAGCACCCGAGGAAGTATTTCCTTCGGGCCTTAACATTGAGCCATCGAAGTTCATTGTGATAGGGGGTCAAGTGGACATCTCTGCGAAGATTAAAAATAAACCTGATGCATGAATTTAGAGCCCGGTGTAGTGTGGTGTTATCTTCTTCATTCAGGTCATTGTAAACAAGACAACAGTAATCAATAGTGGGGAAAACTAACGATGAAATAAGCTTTTTCCTAGTGTGTTGAGGAAGAAATTTTGAATGCACTTTGAGCTGGTGTAAGATTGTGTTGATTTTGCGAGAAATATTGTTAACATGATTGTTCGAAGACAGACTTGAGCTCATGGTGATACCTAGATTTCGAACAAAGTTTGAATAGGGAATAAGGGTGCCGTCGACACAGATTTGAGATACATTTTCATAGGGCAAGCGATTTGTCATCTTAGGACTACCAATAATTATTGCTTTGGTCTTACTTGAGTTTAGAACAAAGTTGTTTTGCTGGGACCATGCAGAAATAACTTTGATATCATCGTTCATTTTTTTGATTGAGTCGTCAATTTCGTTGGGGAAACAATGACGATATATTTGCAGGTCGTCTGCGTAAAGCATGTACTTCGTGTGCTTTAAGTCGCGTGGAAGGTCATTAATGAAAATGGAAATTGTGTCTTATTTTTGCTATTAAATCGACCGTTATGAATTGAGTAATACAAAAGAAGGATCTTAGTTTGGATAGTACAAAAATGTAAACGTCGACAGAAAAAAGCTCGAGTTGTATCTACTCTAATTATCAATTCCTAGTTGTAACCTGTAGTTTGAATTCGATTCCCACGAGTTTTTTTTATAGTTTTGAGAGACAAACTCAGTTCCCATAACGATCTTTAACTAGCTCGCCAATGTTCTCTGTACACGTTCTATTTCCATATTGAGGACCAAGTCTTTCGGATCCCATACCATGTTGCGTGCTGTAAATTAGGCCTGACGAGGGAAATTTTCACACACTCCCAGGCAGAATGTGAAATGAGTGTACTCTACGCGGGTAGAGACGCTACTGGCTCCGAAACATCAGCGTAGTCGGTCCCACGAAGCACATAGCTGTTTCCCTCCCACTATGTACTACCTTTTCATCTGCTTGAACATCTACGCGGTACCCGGCCGGCCACCGCTAGATGTGTGCAAAGGGTGACAAGGCACGGGGCATGTAGGACAGTCACGTAAGCGGGGCTTGTTGTAAGCATATGCACCACCAATTTCCATTTCAGTCAACTAATTATTCCAAGGAAACGCACCTGTGCAACGCACACTGAAGTTCGTGATTTATATTAATCGTCATGTGTAACATGCACAGGAAGATTCTGTACAGATATGTTTGACTGCATGCCGGGCGCACTGCGAAATTAAATACATGGTTTTACATTTGATTTCGTGGGACTTATCCGTGAGGAATAAATTCACTAAAATTTGTAAAATTCTTCTAAAAAGTATTAAAATCCAACTACGGTTTGTACACTTTGTGTCCTTGGCATCTGATGATGACACGGCGTCGTAACCAGGTCCGATTTAATCAATATTTAGCGGATTTTTTCAAAGTTTAGTGCATTCTTCCTCGTGCTGCAAATGTTCAGAACAATTATGCTTTGGACGCATTATATTTCATGCCGACTAACAAAAAGATCTTACGTGTATGTACATTACGTATCCTAACTAATTATCTCGCGCTAGGTCTGGCATATCCATTACTGTACCAAGTAGGCAGTTCGCGTAAAAAATGACGTTATAAAATCTTCAGAAAAGCAATGTCTCAAATTTAGGTATAATATATCTATCTCAATCATATAATTGTGATTCCCTTCTAATTCTCGAAACAAATTTGAGGGTTTGCTTAAACTTTCATTGCACAATTCCTAATACTCACCTTGCTCCCACCACGGTAGAGTGTTAGCGGACGAAGAGCTGACTCGCGTGGTTGGAAATTCTTTAGAGACTTTCCATTGGGGGCTTTAGGAGAATTCGGTCGTTCCTTTTAGCATTTCTTTCGGATGAGATGGGGCGTGCGTGGAAGCTTACGATGTTTCTGACATTGGTGTCAGCTCCAGTGTCTTCTAGGGTGTTGGATGCACCTGGCAGATATAGTTTATGCCGCCTTCGTTATTTCTAGTGTATTCTTCTCCAGGGGTAAGTTCTTTACCACTTTGGTTCAGGCTATCTGCCCGTAGGTTTTGTCCCACGCTTTTTGGCAGTCGTTTGAAAATACACGGCTAGTGTATTGGTTGTCTTTCAGCTTGTCGAGAAATTTCTTACAAATGATCAGAAGTATCCCTCGAGTAGTTTTCGTTATAGTGTCAATCATTATACCTGCTTCGTATTGGATGTTGAAGCGTCCTGAATAGCTCAGGTACCTGGTGTTGTCACACCGGTACGAAACCATAGTCGGAAACAAAATAAAGTTGTGCGTGGAAATAGCGGAGTAAAAATTTCTTCAAACCTTCCTATTTGTAAACATTTTGCCTCCAGTTTTCTGAGCAAAGTGAGCCATTTTATGGTATCCTCCATCGTTCCGTCTCGAATGCAAAGAGCACCCGAGGATAATCCAAGCGTGTGGATCACGCTTCGCTTGGCCGAGACTTAGCCCTCTCTTAAAATGCTCTGCTCGTCTGGGCAGTCGATGAAAGTCTAGGAGGTGGGAAGGATTTTAGGGGAGGGTATAAATCTAGCTCCTATAACGGCCTCGGGAAAAATATCGACCAGTGGTCCTTAGCGCCATCCACAAATTGCTCCCTTCCGTGATTGGAAAGGAACGTGAAAATCGTAGTTGTGCATGCGCTATGCTGCCCCTGCGATTGTCACGGCCGAACCCTGTTATAAAGATAGCAACATTCCTATCTGTGACTAAGTTCATTAAAGAATTTGGAATTATAACTGTCCCGTTAACAGTTTTAGGTGCCGAAGTCCGCGATTGCCAAAAACTACGATTGCCTCTTGAATTCCCCAAGAGGTGTCCGGGACGTTTCACTGCATTAGTTTTAGTGGGCATTATTGCTGTAGTGCATTTTTGTTTGTCTTGGATTCGAGTTTTGGTTTGACAGTGAAATATTACCTACACATTTAGAGTGCTGTGAAGACAGAATACTTCTACTGCACAACGTTCACGTGTTTGGCAAAATATACACATCATACAATTAGCTGGCCGCGGCAGTTAGGAGGAAATCCTCCTGGCAGCCCAAGCATATGAATTACCAGGTCGCTGGGGATTCAAGTCCCGCCTTGGTAATGGGCGTCGTTTTTTATGGTCAAGACAAGATTGAGAAAATTGTATAAATGTGGCAATTAAAGTATTAAAATCTCTTGTTTTTACTCCATATGAACTCTTTAATGCATTACAGCCGTGAATCACGTAGTTAATGGCAATTTTCAAAAATAAATGATCTCGCAGGGCCGTTATGGGCGTGAAAAGAGCGTATATGACATTCTGTGATGACCTGCGACACCATCAGATAGAGCGAATGAAAATGTTAAATGAGGCTCCAAAGGATGGGCACGGAGCCAGAGGCTTTGGAGAGAGAAAACTGGGTTATTTGGGACCACTTTTGAGCCACCCAAGGATCCTTAATAGTTACTCTGGATTTGGAATATGTTTCTAAGACAGAGTAAGTGAAAAAGTAAGTTTTTGTGTCAGGTGTTAGTGTTTCGTGACTGAGTTTTTTGTCCTAATGTCATGTCCCTTGAAGTAAGGCAGAGAAGCATGGTAATCTATACTGTATGTGGTTAGCACTCTATTTTGAACGGAGGACGTTGTTTTATTGAAGTCGCTTTTGTTGTTTCGTGACAAGTAATTTGAACTAGTTACCTACAATTGATCGTGCGACTTGTACCTTCATTCTTTCTCAGAAATGATTACTCGTCCCCAATTCATTTTTTAAATTGTCAATTTGAAACATATTTAAGGTGAATCTATCTCTAATTTGTACTCGCCATATTTTTTTCAATTTTCTCACCAAGTAGTTCAGTGGTTTGGAATACGTGGTGGAGTTTCCTAATCTAAGAGAAGTGTGATTAAAATCTAGCATTATTCTTCGGCATATCTAAGCGTAATCTAGCATAATCCGTGCCGTGTGCCCCTGTGTATGTATGTACAAATTGGGCTGTAACATTGGTCATCGAGTTAGGATTCTCTTTCACTATTCGTCTTTTGAGGTACCTACAGCAAACCTTTAAAATGTACTAGATGTAACGTGTGTATGTATGTGAACCTCAGGGCAGAGTGCGGCCTGATGAGATCACTTCAAGTTGAATTTCAAGCTTTCGATTCAAAAAGGTCAATCCTATTCTGGTCAATAGTTACTTACACCAAAAAAATCGCCCGTTAGCGTATAATCCGTTCCTTTACCCTGAGTCAATTGTTGAAAAATCTAATGTTTCGTTTGGTCAGAACTTTCGATCTGTCCCACACACGTTGAATTAACAAATTATCCCCTCCGGAGGTAACGTCGTAGGTCCCTCCATGTCCATGTCGAAGAAGCCGTCACTTCGCATCACTTGATGCAACTGTGATATCCCTGGGTTCATATCACTCTCATGGTTACAACCGCGATATCAAGCGACCTCTTTCTAGTCTGTTTTGATTGGTGACATGGGTGACGGGATTATTGGTTCACAAGGCTCAGTTATTCAGTCCGACGACTACAGCGAATTCTCTTTGGAATTTCAATCCGCCCTCTTTTCAAGTGATGTGGAGAAGCCTTCATGGATATTATGAATCGTCGATGGGCGAGCTGCGGCGTGACCCGTAGTAGTACCTCGTTAACATTGGGTCAGACCCAGTTACAGGTTTCCATCTATCATAGTGTTATTATTCAGACGCGCCGAAGACGGACGTCAATTCGGACTGAAAATAGAACGAACGCCAGCGTTGACGCAACGCGCCGCATCAAAGGAACTTCATTTCATCAAGGGGATAGTGGGATGATATTCGGAAGGAAAATGCTCCAGAAGAAAGATCCATTACGCGTCGCATCGAATGCCCTTCGTTTGTTTTGTGACCGAAACCGGGAAGACAAAACGTTCTCTTTGATCAGGAAAATAAAAAGGAAAGCTGTAACATGCATAAAAACATGCCAAGGACGAGCAGAAAGCTCAGCTCGCGATCCCTAGAAGACCTGAAATGGTTAATACGCGAGTATCGAGGATTTCGTCGTTGCTAGTAGCTGTGGATTGCATCAGCATCACGGTTCACCGTACTGTGGAATCTCTTTTTGAGATCTGAAAACAAGCATTCAAAATTTCCTTCACGATTTAAATGGCTGGCGATCCGTGGTGCTGACGCGAAGTAGAACTTATAGGCGCACTTACCCTCTGAGCGTAAAGTAGATAACTTTTAAGTCCCTTGTGAGGTAGTAATTCTAACCCCACATCTAAATTCAGTGAGGAGATATAATCATCATAAATATACTACCAGCATTGGTAGGTTTGACGGAGAGAGATTTAGCAAATACTGGAGTCTCATGAAATGTGGGCGTGGAGAACTAAAGGGTGGAGAGGAAGACGATTGAGAAAGTGATTAAAATGGTAGTTGTAAGTAAATTGATCGGAACAATTAAAAATGGACTGTGATATTGTTACTTCGAGGAAGGAAAAGTTGTTCTGAGTGGGAAAAAGTTGGGCAGAAAATAAGGTGGTTTATGGGGAATTTAATGTGCATAGTTTGGGAAAGAAGTTAAAATGTGATCTATATTGGCATGGAATAGTAGGTAAGGATTATCCACAAGTAGTCGGTCGTCGTAGTCTGGTCAGGAACGCCCTGGCCTAGCAACCCAGAGGTCATGGTTTCGAATTCTGATCTGGGCATGGATGATGCTTTTGTCATAAGCCTCCCGTTCATTGCTATCGTCGAGGAAGGCAAAATAGTATGCTGGCCATGAAGTTTCAACAGAGAATTTCCTTCTGAACATGCTTACAAGTGAAAATAAACATTAAAATTTGGTGTGCAGTCTTATTATTTTCCTTGTCTCGTGTAATGGAAGACTGATAACGCCGTACAACCAATGCACAACTCAGACTTCTTGTGGATGTCATTTCATTTCTGAACTCGGCATTTGCGTAATTAAAGAATCTCCGTTAATTAATCCCGGGTCTTTTCCAATAATCATGGAAAAAGATCGATAAGTTTGGTCAGTGGTGGCATAAAAGAGATACTGGAAGCAATACAAAAAGCGAGCATTAAGGGAGGCTCTCAGGCTGCTAGAATCCCGAAATTGGCGTGAGTTCGCCGTCAAGGCTGTAACGTCTCTCCTGACGGATGATTTTCTTGCATGGAGCACTCTTTACGCGTGTCTCTATAGATAAGGATCTACTGAACAATCCCCTATCAAGCGAGAAGCCTTCCTCTGATTACAAGGAAGAATCATTTAAACACTTGCTTAATGGCCCTTCGCCGTCATGTATGGGTTTTTTGAGTAACTGACAATGAAGAGATTCTAGTGGAAAGTTTTTCTCTCGCAATCGATAAAAATCGGGTATCACCTTTTAGGAATGAGATTCGAGTTATTATGGTTGTGTACGGATCACACTGGAAGAATGGGGAAAACAAAAGTTTTCAATGATTAAGACCTTATTTTTCTGTCAATATTGAATTGAACTTTGGAAAAGAGCCTCTATTCGTAATCAGTAAAATTTACAATCAAAGCCATTTCACAGACCTTGTGTAATTTTTAGAAATACATTTTATATATGCATTATATTTATTATGACATTTTTCCAATCACTTCTCGTCAAAAATCGTTTTGGATTTGAAGCAGCATCGTGGTAGAGATAACGGCCGTGAAATGTTAGACTTATTTTTAAATACTTTTTCATTTATGCCCTTTTAATTTTGTGATAATGGGTGGGGAACGTTGTGCTCCCGAGAAGCGGAATGTAAACTCTATGTTGTCGTCCCGTTACAGTGTAGATCGACCTTGGCCATTGGGCGGCTCGTTTCTATCCGGCATAAGCTTGCCAGTTAGTCGCAAAGCTAAAAACGAGAGGATATGAAGGAACTCACCGCTTGGATAACCAAGTAATATGGGATTCAATCGAAAGTATGATATTCAGATTACCTGTTCGTTACTTTCGTCTATAAAACTAGGAAAAATATTGGTATTAATTTTTCTTTTCAGGCTATGCATCATTTTTCTGTAATTGCCATTATTGTTGGTAATGCTTCGCTTGGTGATTCGCTAGTCCATTTCAGGTATCCTTAGAGGTGTTATGGTGAAGTTTATTAGGTCAATACTTAGGATATCCTTGTTGACAAGGAAGTAACCGATAGTGGTGCGGTTTTTCACTCCTTTATTCCCGAAATTTGGACATGGGGTCATAGTCCTTTGTTAGAAAACGAATGATCGTGACCACAGCAAAATAGGTGGTATCAACTAATAAAACTGAACATGACCAGGAGCTAGTTGCATCATTGTATCCTTGCCTTTCATTGTTGACGTCGGTCTGAGTTTCTCACTCCCTCACAATGAGCAATCCTTTGGATGTGTAAAAACTTCGACTGCGTGCTGGAAGGTTCCATTTGAATGTTTATTGTCAAACTCCATCTACTTTTGTTTGCCCGCTGAAGTTGGATGCCAAAGGGTCGAATAAAGCGACGTACATTGGAAAAAATGGCCATCGATCGTACTTAATCCCATTTAAATTGAATGGTAGTGGATGAATCCCCCCAGCGCCTGACGTAACTTGCCATTTGTTCCCCATGCAGCAGAGAGTCTTTTTTAACGCTCAGTCCTCCTCCAAAGAACAGGGTATGTCATTTGGTTTCTATTACATTTTACGTTCGTTGCAAGTTATTCGGACGTGTCGACTTTGAACGTTTGTAGACTGTAATGAACTTTATTGGGAAGAAGGTGCAGGGAAAGGCTTCAAATGCTTCGTGTTGTATCCGACCGAGTCCTACTTTTCCGCGGCTGATTCAGGGAATAACAGATTCTCAGACCGTAATTTCGGGCTCAGTGGAAGTCATAGAAATGGCGTAGGTATCCTATTACTTCACTAGTCGTTCCGGTGTCATTTTCATCTCATAAATTCTCTTCGTCATTATTAAATACTCTCTGTTCTTGGTGTTGGCCACCTTATCGTTAGATAACGATACCCAAGCCTTCGATCCTTAGCTAAATTAATTATTTAGATCAGGTTTAATTTTTTCGTTAAGATTATATATTCGGGTTGTTTTTTTATCTTCTGATTACACCTGCGATACACCGCCCACGCCAGAAGATAGTGAATTCTTGTGGCCGATCCTGTCACCACTCAATTTTCACAGCTATCCATTGTGATTGATTTTCGAGAAAAGAATAAAAATTTTAATGTTGGGAGAATAATGAGGCTGATGACCTTGGTGGTAATACATTCATCTGCTTGGCCGGAGTTGACTGATAAGGTCGCGAATGGATGTTCTATAAATTCAAGAAAATTACAGCTACCAATGGCTTATCGGGAATTCAGGGCCACACCGCCTCCCTGAGTCATCTACCACGAAAAATTAAATTTAGTTTTGTGGATTGTGAATCAAGGTTTGGTCAAGGCTATATGCCACATGATCGATTCTCTCGTTCCAATTCCTGTTACCTTGATTCTGTACTTGACTACCGGAACCATTTCTCGTGTAATTTTTATTTGTTTCCGCCGAAATTTTTCAAAGTGTTTCGTTCAGCAATTATGTATGTACTTTTTGGTAAACTTCACCTCAGCCATACAACACCTTCCTGGATCGGGAGAAGGGGCAATATTCGGAGCTACCTGATGAAAATGTCAATTGTATTACTAGTTACCTGATGGTTGAGAAATATCGCCAAGAGCATAAACCGGAACAAATTACTAAAAGGCTGCTATTGTTTATGTTCCTACTTTGCTGAAGAATTGTTATCGAAACATGTTTTTGATTTGATTTTTATTTTCTTTAAACTGGGCCGAATGAGGCCTAGCCGGTTGGCCTGGTTTAATCTCTCTGTTATTATGGATGGTAGCATAATTAAAAGCTCCGTTGTCATTATTTTCAATTATTTTACTTTCCTTTATTGCGTAACCGGAAGAGTGTATCTGATTATACTTTGGCGGAGTGAGCGACTTAATTTAAACTTTTAAAATTATTTTCTAATCAGATGTATCCTAAACGAGACAGTCAGTACCAATGGCTTATTTTTTCAGTGTTGATCATATGCACTTCACATAGACCACGGCATAGGCTTCATGAGCTAAGATTCGGTGGCATAAACCTTAGGCTAAGAAATAATGTGGCTGACGCCATGTCCTTCATGGAAAAAATTGAATCTGAAATGAGCGTGCTAAAATCTTAATGATTTTTAAATATTTGATGTTCATTTAAGTGATGTAAGAATCGCCAGAATTTAGGTATTATTGCCCAAATACCACTCTAAGGAGCGCAACGTTTTCTCTTATCATAAATAATTGAAACTTTTCCTCGAGTGTTGTTCCTACATTCACTTTTTTACTGTGGTTGATTGGGAGTTGTGTGTCACGTTTCATGTTAGTAGCCATTCAAAGGTAAAAATATTCACCTATCATTGTATTGATTTGTACATTATACTATTGTTAGTGATTACCTACGTGAAAATTTTCAATTATTTACTCAGTGATAGTGACGAAAACTTTTCAGTCATATATTTACTTTTCGGTATTACTAACTGCTTGAAATGGGTCATCGTTCACTGTGTCTACCTTATAGATGGCGTATACAGCTTTTTGTCGAAAAAGAATCTGGTAAACTACTAAACAAATATACCACGTTTGAAGAACTTCCCCAAAAATTGGTGGCATTAAAGTCCGCAGAGAGCTTGACAGGTCCACTCGTAATATAGCATTCAAAGCATAAATACGTCGAACCGCGGAGACCGAATGTTTTATCGATATTGTAAGGCATCACTTGTTTCAGATTATTACAATTTAATGGGCATGCACTCATAATATTATCTCTCTCCCCTGCAAAGGAACGCATGCAGTAGGAGACGGCAGGAAGTACTCACCTGCAGTCATTTGTGAGATGACTTTCTTATTCGTCAGGTATATTCCAATTAACGTATTTTTAGCGCGCGTCTACAAGGGTGTCGTGACTGGTTCTGTCTTGGCGACTGAGTTTCCTTTGGTGATGGAAGGGATATGGTTTACTTTCTACTTAAAAATACCTTCGGAATTCTGGTGATAGAAAGGAGGCTGGCTACTCGTTGGAATGGCTGGAGGATAAGAGCTGCCGTTTGCTCCATCCCTTCACCCGCACGATTGTGCTGCCTTGTTAGCGAAGCGTGATTTTTAGTTTTCGAATCCAATATCCTGTAGAGAAAAGTAAATTCAATTCCCTGTCTAAGATTACATCAGTTTCTGTTTCGAAATTGAACCGGCATGATAGAGTATGATCGTAACGATTCTCTTGTGATTATGATACCTAAGATTATGTCGAATTATTTAAAGTTGCTCACTCCATATCACCATGCACGTAGCCAGGAGGCCAGGGGGGGGGGTGTCTTCTGGTGCCCCCCCCCCGCCCCCCCCGAAATTTTTTCCCAGTAATTTTGTTGTTCTGATTTTAGCAGAGAACTTTACCAGTGAGAAGAGTTAAGTATGGGCACTGTAAAAGGTAATACCAAGTACTGAAAAATAAGGGAAGAGATTTGTAACAATTCGGTACCGAATGGGCAAGGCTGATTTGTTTCAAGTTACGCAATACTTAGCCCCCCCAAAGCAAATTTCTGGCTACGTGCCTGCGTATGACCAAAAGCTCTCTGAAGCCAACAGACTCTGTAAAATCTCCGGAGGCTGCATTTGTCTACCTCAGCACTGGTTTTCCTTAGAGGCAACCTAGCTTTCATGTGGATAGAATATGATTTTAAAGTATCTATATTTGTTGTTGAAAGCTATACATTTACTTCAGTACATTAAATTTGGTTAATGAAATTCTAACATAAGTCAAGTAATGAAATGCTGAATTTCAAACTCGCAGGTTGAATGCTATGTGTCTTTCAGTTGCGGATTGAGTTTTCATAAGTGTGGATCTTTTGAAAAATATAACGCGATTTTTTCAATGCCAAGGCTTTCTTGTGTATCTTGAGTGAGGTTGAATTCCTTGATTTCTTTCCGTCATAGAAGTATTTAAGGGGATTCATGCTCCTAGATTTTTCTTGCCTAACCCGCGGATTGTCACTTAACGAGCCACAAGTCGATGAATATGTTTTTTTGGCCCTCAGCGAATGTGTACCTTCTTTTCGTGTTACGCCGGAACCGCCGGCTATGACGTGAGATCTCCCGTCCAAATCACCTCGGGGCAGAAACGTTTCCGCACTCTCGCTCCATGAGGTCTTTTAGGGAATTTAAAGAGATCCCATTACGCATGCATTTTCTATGGTGCGTGCTGCTAGTAATTGCTCGCATCCCGTGCAACATTCCCACGTTCTTTGTTCTGGGAAAAACATGGCCAGACAATTTCGCTCTCCAGCTCACTCTGTCACTGCTTTTTTTTCCCACTTTTGGACTCCGGAAACTAACCGAAAACTCTTTCATCTTAAAGTTAGTTGTTAGTTATTCGGGGGAGGCGACCGACATCAAAGGTCATTTGCGCCATTACAGGAAGGTGGGTAATTGCGTAGAGGCAGGAATTTTTCTCGGAACGGAGGAAGGGCGGAGAGAAACTCGACCTCGGTAGTAGCCTACTGGTAACGGAAGGAGTCAATAGGGTCCACGGTTAGACGTCCCATGTGATGGACGGAGTACCTAGTTTGAAGTTTTCTCCAAACAGCTCTTTTAAGTGAGGGCCGGTAATCGATGCAGGACCCTCGCGATGGGAGGCCAATATTCGACTTATCACACCTACCCGGTCCTATCTCTCTTTCATCTTAAAGAAAGATTAAGTGATCGGGAAGCTGGATTTATTATGTAATTCCAGCCCATTTTATTTGCTCGGAAGTGAAATTGCATTTTTCGGAGGATTCTCATGACCGTCCACACCTGCCTAATACCCTGCAAACCACCCCAAGGGTGTTGGGCTGTCGGTGAATTATCATCAAACATGCATTATGTGTGTAAAATAATATATTAATATTGCATAATAAGAGAACAACTAATTTTCCTCGTACCAGGCGCGCGCAAATGACGATTGGCATTGAAGAAAGAATGTAAATTATATTATAATTTCATACGTTTTAATGGATTTGGTGTCAATTCTCAAATGGCCAGGCAAGCGTGTGTTTACATGGTGTAAATACTGATTCAAATACTTTTTGGATAAACTTTGGAGCCACCACAAACTACTCTACCTTTAATGCGTCTACATACTCGGTTAATATTACCCATTATGGTATCTTATTTTTCGTGGGATATCTTAAATTTGTCCGTACGGCAGTTTATCTCTCTAATCTTATTGTTCTGATCGAAATTGAGTAAAACACTCGAGAGCTCTTAGCGTATTTTAAATGTCATCGGCATAGTTCAAACGATTCTTCGTGCCACGTGGAAATTAAGAATTTGATGTCCTTAGCGTACTTCTAAATTTCTTGGAGGGAACGCTGCAGTAGTTTCGCCTCGAGTGAAGTGGATGGAAGGAGAGAGGATTTGGCCGTGGAGCAGTCGGGCTGCATGATCCGCGGCGCTCCAGTCTCTCCCTCTCTCCTTCCACTCCCTCGCCATCGACTGCCCTTCACTTTCATCCCACTTCGCCCACCGCGCCACTTCTCGATCGACACGACTGCAGCGTTTACCGCACACCCCGTATATCTCGCCGGCATACCAGCCCGCGCGCACGGCCGTATTATTCGAGGGGGAGGCGGGATTGTGGCGAAAGAGCGATCTTTCTCCCCCCGCCGTGAAATTCCTGCCCAATCGCAGAAATGCCCGTCGAATCTCGTCCTTATTCTTGACTTGGTAATGCTCCCACTCTTTTAGTGGTCAACTATTGGGCGGGTTTGATGGGGAGGCTGAAGGCGAGTTACATTCACCGATCAGGTCATTTCCCTGTGCTACTTAGTTTTCATGTGACGTGTTAAATACTCCTAAAATCTCACTGCAACAATTTGTGTGTCTGGAGTGTAACAAGAGAACCCACGACCCTCTCCTGTCCTTAGTTAACCAATAAGCTGCCCAGCCACCCACGGTAGTCGGGTCGGTGGCGCGCAACCAAAGGTCGCGGGTTCGAATCTCGACTCGGGCGTGGATGTTGCGTTTGACTAAGGATTGATAGTTATACGCTACATAACTTAACTATAGGCTACATATCTGTGCCGTATAACTTAGCCACTGGAGTTATGAAAACCCTAGAAGTGAACAGAACCGTTTAATTTGTAATCACCATATCCCATGATGAAATATCAATCTCCTCTCGACTATCACCATCTTATCTTACCTCTCTTTTCCACGCAATATTTCTCCTCGTGCTGAACACACTTATGTGTTGCTGATAATTTCATTTCGGTTTTTTAGTCAAAATGTGAATCACACGATCAGTGTGTATAATTCTCTATTATTACTTCTGACCACGGTCGTATTTACGTTCTCACTTATCCCAAAATTAAGGAAAACTTGGCTGTATTTTTAGATGTTACTTGCTTCGTATTTTCTTTATATTGCTTGCCGAATGTTGAGTGATATGAGGACCAAAGCGTGCAGAAGATTCATGTTCATTATTTTTTGTAGAAGTAGCGACGCAGTGCGGCAGATTTTTTTCTTTCATTCTATCTTGCGGAGTTCTTATGTCCAATTTCACATTCATTTGATATTTTCCTTACTTCAGCTTAAGGTCTTTGTGTTCGGATAGTTTTATGGCGTATTTGTACGATAAATGGCAGTTAAAATATAACTTTAAAAGTGTGCTAGAGTAAACTTTAGGAAAAAGAATAGTTCATTCCAATAAAAGGATCCAAAATGTTTAGCGCCGAAACTGTGAAATACTTAGGCGTTATGCTAATCAAGATTTATCATGGAGAAAACATTTCTGGAAAAAAATATGGTCAAGCCAAATAAAAGGCTAGATTTATTTAAAGAATGATAGGTAAATGTGATGAGAAGACGAAATAGTAATGTTATTTATTATTAATTATACCCCATATATACTACGCAAATTTTATATGGGATCCAAATGGTGTATGTTTGATTTAGAAATTGAATGGTGTACGGCGCAGAGCTGGTAGGATGATAGGTTTAGTAGTGTGTCATAATTGTTAGAAGAAAAATGTTGGGACTCAGATCGTAAATTGAAGTACCGGATAATTATTCCGCAGAAATTTAAGGCGGATAGCTTTACTGAAGTTGTTAAAAAAAGTTTTAAATTCCCTAGTGTACTCAGGTAGGTTAGATCATAAAGATAAAATTTGAGAAGTAAGTATATACGGACCGAGAGGTTCAAATGTTATTCTTTCTTGCTCAATAAGTGACAATAGTAGATGAAACCGAAGTTAGCAGGGTAATTATAGGATGGATGATGTACACTTATAGGCGTTTTTGCTTCGTAACTGCATAAACCACAAAAGAAAGCAATAGAATAGAAACATGTTTGAAGTGGCCATTATAAATGCGTGGACTTATATTGGCAGCTATGCCCATTGCCCTACTATCAAATCTAGTTATTGCTTGAGGTGCTTTTTTAATTGAAAGCGCCCGAAAAGATTATTTTCATACTATTGTTATTTTTTTATAAACTCAGGTGCCGTATTGACAGGTCACTTTTGGCGCGTACAAGTATTGAATTCTTACTAGTGGCTTTTGAAATCCAGACGTTGATTTATAGGGAAATATTCTCTTCCCGCTCCAGTGTAAAGATCCTGATGTGTGATATATCTTCAAGTACCCCTCTGATTTAATTTATATTTACGTTGTGAATAATGGGTTTTAAGTTTTTGGCCACATAACTTTACCTTCGTTCCTTTGAGAGATATGATCGCTACGATTAGCTGTATGTTCACTGTGAATTGTTATTGCCGTGTTAAGTTGTACATTTAACTTAGCACCTTTATCAAAAACACAATGCACATTTATCAAGCTTTATCAATTTCCAATTAGGTTGTAGTAAGGCATTCAGATTTTAGTTAATGTAGTCCTGATAAGAATAGGTATAGGTTGCTGTATAGGATTTAATAGAAAATGAGAATTGATGCTCTGAATACACTTTCTTATATATAATTTTATATGTTTGATGACGATTATTACAGAATAGAGACTAGTTACCTTCCCCGTAGACTAAAGATTACATGGTTAATCCTCAGTTCGCGACTATACAGCCATCTATGTCTGCGTCTCATACGTATCACAAATCGGTTTGTGGGTATGTGGGGCTATATTTTTGGTGGAACACAGTTATAATTTTTTTCTTTTATGGTTTAATCATATTTTGTGTAAGTGATTTAACTTAAAACTATATATTTTAAAAGGTAGTTAATGTTATATCATTTGTGGAAAACAATGGACTTCGTTTTGTTAGTTACGTAAATTAACTGAGGGGGAAATTTTCCACACGTTAAGGAAATGATCGCATTGAGGATAATTTTGCTGAGAATTGGGGAAATATACATTCAGCAGCGGAACACGTCGTTCTACTCTAGTTCCGAAATTAGGAAATTATTTAGGTAGAGCAGGGCCTTTGCTCTTCCTCATGCCGCAGACCATTTCCGCTCCGATTTATATGGGACACGTAATCTGGCTGGGCTGCGGCGAGAGCATTTCGTGTTCGCCTTGGATGTTAACAACTTTGTGACATTGATTTCTCGGCCGGTCGAACTAATGGATCAAAGATCTCGAGATTCAAATAACTTGATCAGGTTCAGGGAGGCATACTAAGACACAAAGTTGTCGCTTTTTTCGCTCTGTTTTATCGTATTTTGGATCTTCTGAGTAACAATTGTTTTTGTAACGAAACATACTTTTTAAAGTTCTGACATTCTCTCCTTTCCCCTTAGAAACTGAATCTAATAGTTCTACGTTTTTGTGTTCTCTATGGCATAAAGATCCATTATTATGGACAGCAAAAATATTAGTGGAAATCTCAGTGTTGTTACTTTGACAAACATTCTGTGTAAGTTATACAAACTTCAGAATTATGTATGGCCAGGTCTCCATTAAGAGAATTGCGTTGAAATGCTTTGAGATGATAAATATGCGGTCAAAGGGGAAATTTATCAATGTTTATGCCTCTGATTAGAGCAGCTTTCTACTCAACGGATCGACCTCATCACACACAGTGAAATGTCGTTATCATATTTCATGTAGTTCACTGAAAAAGAGGCGATATTGACTGCTGCTCTTACGACCATAGTCCAGCATCGAATGAACTCTACCCATTCTGGGAACTGGAGGAAGTCCGACCTCTGCAGCAGGCTGCTTTCCCAGCTATCTTGTCAGCTGTTTTTCTATCGTCTTATTTCTATATTTCCGTCTCTCTATAAGCAATCAAACCGCTCTTCCCCCTGTTTTCCTCCTGCTGGATTCGTGCACCACACTCGTTCCCTTAATTTGATGGAGAATTATCATGCTCCACGCTTCTTAACCCCCTGATGGAAAGGGGAGATTCATGGATACTTATCGTCTTAAACCGTCTTGCGTGAACCGCTTCGCAATCCCCTTCTTCACACGCATGGCCACCCTTCTCCCCTCACCCAGCTCTCGAATGAAAACTTTGTTTCCTTCCGCGCGAATGCATGCACCTTCGATATTCGTGTTCTTGTACATGTCCTTTCTTCGTGTGAACTGCTCTTCCAAAGTATTTTTGGGTCGGTGAGAGTTAGGGAGCAGTGATTCCTTCATTTCATGATAATGTTCTCATTTTTCTCTCACATGCTACATACATGATGCTGTGAATGCATAATGGTCGTTTATTTAAGGTCGTGAATTACATTATTTGGTCTTATGAAGTATCTTTCGGCATATTGGATATCGGGTCCATTTAGTGCCCACCAAATGCGGGCATTTTCCGGGAATTTTCTTTGAAATTGCTTCAGCGAAATTAAGGCCTATGGTACACTATCTTCAACCGCTGAATCCTTTCCCACCACCCACTGGTATTTGCACTGAAGGCTCTACTTCCACCGCCCCCCTCCCCCCAATCTCTCCCCCTCCCTCCCTCCACCCAACCACCTTCTTTCTCCCCCCCTCCCCACCTCACACCTATACTAGTAGAAAACCTCTCTCCCTCCCCCACCAACCTCAACTGTTTAAAAGTGACAACATTTCTGTAATTTGTGCTTGATGATGACGTTAATCGTCGAAACCATGGTCGTAGTGTGAGATAAATTACTGTGGAAATACCAAGTTTATTCTTCATTCATTAAGTATGAAAGCAATTATTATTTAATTATGTTATTCCACCATATAACGCCTGAAACCATCAATCATAAACGCTTATGGTGGAGCCTGACTGCAAATATAATTTTTATTTCTACATTAGTATTGTCCTTTTTTACCGTTCTTTAAACAAAAATCTTCCCTCGGAGACTTGAATCAAAGCAGAAACGAAGCGAGCACCAGCTGGCTACCTTAGTTAATTTTATTAAACTACCTTGAACTACTGTGATTTTTGCGGGTTATTCATGTTTATTCCTCATTCAGTGCGTGCCTACTCCCGCGCGTGTATAATTTAGATTCACAGTAGTAATTTTTAATCGAAATCAATGAGAACGAGGAGAGGCATGGGTAATACTGCAAAGATATTTTTCAACGATAGTGTAAATAATTGTAGGTAATCCTTGCGGTGTCTTCGGTTGTGAAATCAATATGATTGAATAGTCGTGGCCTTTGGGGTTAAACCATTAGGGTTGCAGTGCATTTTATTTAGTGATTGAGACTAACATGTAACTGCACATTCCCCTTGTAATCATTCATCGTATGTGGAACACTGGAGTGATTTCGTGAGTTCTAAATATTATAGGAGTGGAAGTAGTTGCCTATTGTCAGAACCGTACCTTCTCCTACATCTCAAATCCTGAGGCACGTCAATTCACATTATCATTCCTTATTTATCTTAGTGTTGATTGAATCAAGCCTTTGCTGACGTTGTCTTGAAGCTGTCACGCGAGAGCTGATCTAGTCAACGTTCAAGCAAATGAAGTAGCTCATGTTCGTACGATACAGAGCCAGGAAGGTGGGCGTTAGGCACGATCGTGTTAGTTTGCCGGAATTCTTGATTTAATAATTAGTGTAGTCCTTTTTTTGTAATAACTAGTAGTAGTAACAAATAGCTAATGACTACTCACGTTCACTTTTACTCAAGATGGTGATTTTCAATCGCTATCACCACGGCAAGCCACTGCTCGAACTGGTACAAGTTCAAGGAGTGTGTGAATACTTCGTTCACGGCTCCAATCTTTCTAGCTGACTTCTGCTTTCGGTATCAGACGCTCGCCAGCATACTAGGCCTTGTGCAGGATTTAATATCGTGTAAAACGGGTTAACCTTCGTAAAATGTCCTTGCTGGGAAGGAGGCGTTGGGTAATCAAACAGACAAGGTGGGTCGGACTTTTCTACTTTACCAATATTTCTTGCTCCTATATGGGGCTTGCTGAAAATACTGATCGTATTAACATCTTGGGTGTGCCCAGTGGTATCGTCCAGGTATGAGTCGGGAAAGAGACAGGGAAATTATCTCAAAATATTTTTCGCGCATTGCGGATCCTCTCAAGGAAAAGTAATATTGTAAACTCCAGCGAAACTCCTTCCCACCCTCCGCCTTAACAATGTATGCCGTGGTGACTTCGCTGTATTAGGTATTCATAAGCAACTCGCATACCATTGCCCTCCATGGGTGGAGATGGCGCCGTTGCTCATGAATGCAAACCGTTTCCTTCGCCTCCGAACAGGTGGGGGGAATGAATGTCACGGAGGAGAAGCCGCGCTCGTCTCACTCGACCTGCACCCCCCTCCCCCTCCTTACCTGTAAGTGCCGCCTCCATTTTCCCACGGGCGTCGGTCGAGTCGTTCCTCGGCCGGCCGGCCTCAGCGCTGCGCGGAGCATTCCTACGCGATACGGAAATCCCTCCCACCCCCTTCTCCCGCGGCGGAACCACGAATAATTACTCTGTTATATATTTGGCGTCCTGCTCCCTCGGTTGCTCGGGCGAGGGAATCCCTCCCGACCTTGGGGTGGAGTCATTGTGTTGGTGGATTAAACGTGGATTCGAGCTCTGTGATTACTCCGGCAAGGCGGACGTCGGTGGCAGGTGCTGGTGCCAACCCCTCGGTTCCCGTCTGTCGGGGGGATATCCTTGGGTTCCACCTTTCTTCTGACGCCCTCGTTTCTTCCGCTCTCGAAATCAGAAGGGTTGAATCGTCTGGAGCCTTCTCGGTGGCTACGTTCGGAGGTCTTGCAGGAAAATGAAAACAGCGCCTTTTTTTTCCTCTCTTGCGTTCTCGTCGGGAAGGATGTGCTCTAGATCTCCAATAGAATTGCGCTTTTCCTCTGTACTTTTGGGAAGTATACTATTTCAATCACAAAGGCTAAATGATGAGAATAAGTGCAACCTGAGAAGTACAGCATTTTGACCTGAGAACGAAATGTAATTTTTGCGAAAAGGTCCATAAACTAGGCATTTTCTAAGAATTAAAATAATGGGGGCGTTCACTCGGAACCGAAATCGCAATTTTGTAAACGAAATTGTTAGATGGAAACGAAAAAAGAAATTTAGTGAAAAAATTAATCTTCTAACCACAACCATTCACTCATAAATCAAAAATTAAAATAAGCAAAAGTTGACGCTCACCGAAAAAGCTGCTGTGATAACATTGACGTCATTTTCCTCCCGTCCTTGACTGCTCTTATGGGAAGTGGAGGGGGATTCTCGGAAGGTCTGCTCGCACAGATGCTGTCGTAACTGCTCCGATTGGCAGAGTCAGCTGTGTCCCCCCCCTTTGTGATAAGGCAAAGTAGCTTCGCGGGCTCAGTTGTGATTGAACGAAGTCGATATACGTCAGAGGTTGCACCACACCCACTTTTCCGAAAGGGTTAAAAACATCACTTTTTCGCCGCCTATAACGCGAGAAATAATTGACGAATCAAAAAACGGAAAAATACGGGTCTTTTTATTTTACAAACTCTATCATGTTCGTCAATAAAAATATGGTAAACGACCCCATTATAAATGGACAGCCCATTAAGTTTCCAAGTCATAAACGGAAGACTACAATCTTTGATGACAAATCGTTTTATCCATAGAAGTGACTCTGGAATCGGCTCTACTGACTGGACAAAGTAATCACGAAAAATGTGTTTGCATATTTAGTCTCATACTTTTACTAATCGGGGTATTTGACATTATATCATTGTAGCAGTATTTCTTTAGCGGAAACGTTCGACTGGTTCAATTTCTCATTCATTTTGTCTCACACAATTACTATGAAAACTTAATCGGGATTCGGAATAGTTTTCTCACTTTTCAGTTGAGAGTTGAGTGGCCTGACATGTCTCTGACGGTTTTGATATTTCTGCTAGCTCAGTCATATAGGTTCTTAGAATCCACTCGAATTCACGCCTTAGACCAAATTAGTGATTGATTTCATTACATTTTTATCATATCCGGGTAATGCGAAGATAATTATTCCCAGCGGTGAATGTACTTTGTTCCATCACCCCTCTACTCATTCGTCTCAGGAATTCCAAAGCAAAATCCTTCAGCATTAATGTTATGTAGGCCTGGTCCTGTTTTTGAGCGAACATTATCTTATTCATAGCTTTCATCAGTATTATCGTCAGACGTGTAACTAAAACGCTGCCTCCATAAAGAAAATGGTTGTATTTTGTGTCTCAATAGATAAATAGATTTCATTCATTTTGTCTTGGTTTTTATTTTATCCCAGAACCTGGAAATCGAGTATTTTTCTTCGGCTGTTTTTTAGTCTGCCTCCTCCAGTTTCAGATTTTTCTGCCTAATGTGGTTACTAGGACAGTTTTAACTAAATCGATGAATTATGTCCATTAATATGGGCATAAGAATAGTTTTTTTTCTTATTCTCATGCTATCTTTGGGAATACCTAGTGTGCTGTCGTATCATCTCCTCTTTTTTTTGGTGCTCCCTGTTTTTTTTAAAGATTCTATAGATAAAAAGCGTATCTTTCAGCTTTGCATCGCAGTAACCTAAATTTTGGACTGTAAAATTGATGCACGCCGCATTCATCGTATTGCGGCCGAATTCTCTTCTCTTTACGGGTTGCCGTGGCTATTGTTAGGAAGCTATTGTTCGGTTACAGTTTCCGCTTTTATCAAAGAAGGTCCTCATTGATGAAGTTGATTAATCCTCCCGCTGCGGGAAATTCACTTTTTAGAGAGAGGAATATTCCAGTATTCTCCATGCAATCTCTCCTGTCGTAACATTTGCTAATGCACAGTAAGTGCTATAAAGCTCTAAACTTTCTTGGTACAAAATCGGGTCGCTGGTAACTATTTTACTATAAGTTTAGAAGAGTCGTTTCATTGCTGCTCATTTAATTTAAGGCTCGGGGTTCGTAAATTATTTTATGCACAAATTACTTTTATTTCATATATTGGACGTGACGAAATAATTCTATTCTTTCTAACAGTTACTAAAAATCAGACGTCATTGAATGATTTTTATCGCCGGTGTGACAAGTTTTTTCATGGTATTTTCCAAAAACAGTTTTATCCTCCCTGATACAATATAGGATTGGTTACAGAGGTCTTGATGTAGCGGCTGCACCGTTTGATCCGATGCTTTGAGGTTTGCCCTTGATATTTGGCCATTATACTTTTCGGGGTGGGGTTCATTACGGAAAAAATGAAGATTTGTTTGATTTGGAGTATGAAAATGGGACCTGAATGCAGTATGAGACCCTAAGTGTGTGGGTTAAAAAGGTGTAGGAGAAGGGGAGAGGGTGAGTAGTTATGGTAGAGGATCAATAATTGAACTTATATTTTTGTTTTTGACTTTATTATTTAATCCAATGATTGCGAATTAGCCGCGAAAAACCTTTACTGAGTTACCCGATTATGTTCACAATAGAAAGATCGCCACTGAGTAAAAAATTACGTACCCTGACCATTCAGGCCAAGGTGGATAATAATAAAATCGTTTTCTTTGGATGCATGCAACTTTTCTGTCTATAGATATAATTTTATGCTATCCCTTTTTTCTTTGTTTCCTTCCAATACCTCTTCTAGCCACCATTCATCTTAAATACAAATTATGCGAGAGATTGCGGCCATGTCGTTTAAGGTCAATCCTTTTCTTGTCTCTGTTTACTTTCTAGGAACGTTACGATTCGAATTTCTCCACAGTCGATATAAAGTATTATGTTAGTTTTTGGTTCGCTTTCTCCTCCCCTCATTTCCCCGTTTTCCCCCTGTCTATATCCCGAGACTCGGGGAGCCGCAGTTGATGGATAGAAGGCTTCAACGTACTCGCTTTCTGTGACAGTCCAGCTTCATGCCTTCGTATCTTTTCCTCGTTAGGGGTCGGGGTAGATAAATAACGTCGAGTTGCTTTAGTGCCCAGTTTTCACGTGGGAACCACCTCATGTCTCGATTGACCGCAAATAAAACGAAGGAATCGTTCACACTCCAGCGTCTCTAACCCCATTGCAAGCCCGGAGCTATCATCTGCGGTCTTGCTTGCTGGTGCGGAATGTGTAGCGGTTATATGGCGAGAAGGGGAGGCGAAGTATGGAAGAGTTCAGAAATGTCATAATTATCCGGTTTCTTTAAATAGGTTTGTTGTTTTCACTAGTCATTGTCTCGTTCTCCTCCACGCGCCTAGAATTTAATGGCACGCTGTAAATATATCACGAATGTTTTATGATTATGGGGGCTCTAAGGTCGATTTGAGATAGTGAAATTGCTCGCGAAATGCGGAGCGATGCGAAAACGAAAGCCGTGTGGAAGCACTCTGTCGCTGTTTGCATGTTTGTCGATCCGATTCTTAAAAAACCCTCTTTGAGTCTCCTTTTGCCTAAAATTATGATGTACGTAACTTTATCAAAAAATCGATATTCTTAAGCATGTTACCGCTATGGTGTATTTTCTGTCCGTATCTGTAATAGTATTGGAGTTCTAGGGTGCATAGAAAACTCATTTTTCATTTCCAGGAATCCGGTAATTTCTATTTTAGACTCTTTTGTACCTAATATGAGCACCCAGTGTCCGTATCTGTAGTAGCACTTCCTTGCTAATTTTATTCGTATTCTATCGGTTTGGGTGGATTTTGATGATCCGTACTCGATTGTAGATTTTCCGAACCTCTCCCTCCCTCTAAACCATTTCTCTCCGCAGTTAGCGTCTTTACAAAATTCTCTTCGTGCCATCCAAATGCCATTTCATCCCTTCCCTTGGTTACCAAAAGTTCCACGTTTAATTATCATTGCCCCTTATTGCTAATTCTATCCACCTACTTCCTTTTTTACTCATTTCCGCCAACTTTCTTTCCTCACCGATAATTCTCAGCACTCAACTCGCAAACGCATCGGGATACCAATTACAATCATTGGCTAAATAGAAATTGGCCATAAAACCTGTAGATCATGGTTTATGACATCCTCTTTGGTTGCCTAATTTTTTTCACCTCTTCATTGATGCTCATGAATAAAGGGTTCTGTTTCAAAATGGTGCGTAATGGTGTAGTTTCCTGTTTTTTTATTGCCTTGATCACAAGTTTATAACCTCTGGAGTGCGTATATAAAGTCGTTCGATTTAAAAAGGATGTAAGGTATTTTTCTAATTATTAGAAATGTGAATATTTTCAACGGATTGAAAACATGACAGTTTGCATGATGGTCAAATCTACGTGCGACGTCATGAAGATGTGCTTGTCTCTTCATGCTGGTGGTGGTGCTGTGAACGCCGCTAAGCTTCAGGCGTTGCACTCCGTGAAAGCGTATAAATTAGTATCGGAGGAGCATTCATCCAGTTAATTTATTATTATTTGTTAAATTGATAATTGTTTATTCTATTAATTCATTATACTACGCATTGTACGAACTTTCGCCACAAAGAACAGAATTCGCGGCAGGAGAAGATTGTACTAACATGGAGCGTAGGAGGTAGAAGAAGACTATTAATACTATGCTTCTGACTCACTTAAATTAACATTTAATTTTCTAGTAAACTGGAATTTCTTAATCCAAATTTGCTTGTAATGAATAGATTTGTGATGAGACACGAATCTCAAGTACTGAATTTTGTTTTCTTTGATGAAGGAAACTACCCTATTGTTTTCCTTGTGGAATAGTATAAATTGGCGTCACATGAAGTAGGAATGCTTACCTGCCAGATCTAGACATCAGTTTTTATTCGAAGGTTTCATTTTATTATGGTATATTTTTGATGCGAAGAACTGTAATAAAATTTGGATTACCCAAGAGAGATGACACTATGCCATTTTCACAGAAATCCTCTTACTTTTGATAACTGTACGCTTCTTTCAACTTGTTACTTTTTGCCATCAGCAAGGAAAGTGCATTTTGAGTCTCTCTGTACTGAGATTGGTATAATTGGTATATTGGTATTGTTTTATATCTTTCATCAAAATGGGGAAATTGAGCGAAGCACGCGTATTGGTTCGAGGTGAGAGTCTGTGTATCAACCAAGATTGATATATCTTTAATTTGAAGTCGCCCTTGGGAGAAGGAGTTCCCTTCGATTGTGCGATTAAATTGGTTATGCACTCTTAATTAATGAGGATCCTTCCATCTAATTTAAATTAGCATGAAAATTGGATCTTCAATTTTAATAATTGGTATTTCAAAAATAAACACCATTTGAATAAGGTGTGGCAAATACCTTTTACTGTGGAGGACTAATCCGTCGTGAATTTGTAAATCGCCTTTATGAGTGAAAGGTGCGAGTCTGTCAATGAAGTGATAAAACCAACCATGTAACAGTACATATGGCAACATTTTAAGATTTCCGTGTAATAGATGGTTTGATGAACAGCTATTTGACATTGACTAGTAATAGGGCGGTCTGTCAATCGACATTTTTCTCGAGAAATACTTGAAATCCTGCGGAAAATAGCGGGTAGAGTCATCTTGAATGCCTAGATGCTGCATCATGACGATGAATTTTGCCACCCCGCACACACTATTAATGACAATAGAATGTTTTAGCGATAGAAAACATTTCTATTGTTCTTTTTCCCCTTGCTTGAATCCATGAGACTGCATTCTCACCCCGGAATCGAAAAGAAAACGTTAGGTACACGACATCATTTTGGGACGTTACTCAACGTTGTTTTAATCCTTTTCAACCAACTGAAAAATATTTCGTTTTCTGAATTCCTGCTCTACTTTGCAGAGTCAAAAACATGTAATGTATTGTACAGCTTCTCAGGGGAACGCTTTTGAAGATGGCACTTTATAAATATAGTTTAATTGTAAAAATATAAGAATATTGAAGTAGTATCGTTACTTTAACGACAGATCTCGTATACGATGGAAGTAGTGATGTATTTATTTTTTAATGTTTGTTATCTTTCCTTAGTGATGGTGAAAACATAAGGTTTTACTGAAATAGCCTCGTAACTCAATAACAGACCTCGTATGTGGTCGGAGTAGTGATGCATTCAGTGTAATGTTTGTCGTATTTCATAAGACGCTTATCCTCAAGTCGCTTACCGCCATGTGCTCACCTTTCATGGTGGCCGTTGCAGATTGCGCGGCCCTAAAACAATTAATTGTAAGATTTCGTCCTTCCTCATCCACGTTTGCTTGACACAAACCAAGAATTGAGACACTAGCTACTGTAGTAAATCTTTCTTCTCGTACACAGCTCTCTTTTTATCATGGCTCTCTTCACGTATATGCCATAAACACCTTGCTTCATCTTTAAAGATGTTTTGTTGACTTGAGGGAGTTATTCACCTTTTCCTTCTTACCTGTCGTGAGAATGGTCTTAAAATTCCTCGTAATAATTAATTTTTTCAGGTCATTCACAAAGCAGGAAGCTCATGCAATGTGCACTATATTGTAAAAACTGTTTAATTCTGGGATACAATAATTAAATAATGCACAAGCTTTGAGTGTTGACACCATTTCTAAGTTTATTTTAGCCTATTGTGGTCATAAAATCTTAAATGATTTCGATAATTCAAAAATAAATCGATTTATTTGCGGTATTGATATTATCGGTGAACTAGTTTTTTCGTTACAGCAATTTTTTCAGCACTAATAGATATTTAGAATATAACGTTCTTTTCTTCATGCAAGTCACCTTTTAATTCCATGGAGCCGCATTTGAAATATCCTTCCGCGTTGAAATATCCTGTCCACCGCGAATTGGACTCCGCCTGTCATTCGTACGCTGTGATGACTTCAATGGCCCTCAGCATTATTTTTTTGTTTCTTTTGCTGCTGTAATCCATTGGCCCGCCCTTCATAAGTTTATCGACCTATTCCGATACATGCCAGTTTTCAGCAGAACTGTCGAGAATTTTTGGTAGGTCGGGTAGTATGCTTGCGGTACCGTGTGAACGCTGGGAGGTAAGTAACCGTAGTCCTCGGACGTCCTCTTGTACAGCAGTTCCTTGCCTTTTGAAGTGTAGTTGGAGATTCCGTATCTTCCCGAGCGGTCCGGGTACTCAAATCTCGCAGGCAAATTCTTAGTTCGGTAAAAGTCGGAGGTCTTCATCACCCCTCGATCCATGGCCAACTACGTTGAAACCCAAATATCTGCTGAATATTCGGGAGAGGTGGGTTTGGCTGCGACTGCTGTCTCAAAACAGTGCCTATCAACTCCCGGGCGCTTTTTACTTGGGTGTCGTGCGTTTTGGCTTCACTCAGCTGACCGCAATCAAATCCTTTCCGGCTCTCTGAAATTGTGCGTCTTAATGTTGCGGTCGGGGAATTTCATCAAACGGTAGTCATGGTGATTTTGCTTCGCGTGGTGGATGTTTAATATATGTAAACCAATTGTTGGCGCGACAATTTCGAAAACTCTATGGTTACCTTGTATTGATTGACTTAAAATAGTCATCGTTGCTATACGCCATACATAAAATTATTCTGTTGTATTTTTTTTGGTGAAACAATTAGGATTTTACATCTGGTCAGGCGCCATTAATTTTTTATGTGTGGGCTTGGTAAAATGTTCTAAATGTAAAGTGAGACCCAAGAATTTTAATAGGAAATTCTTCGATTAATCACTAAGTTTGCTAGCAGACTTGGGACCTAAACATATCCCTTCGCGAGAAGGCTGTGATATTTGGTCCTCGAATTCTACGTATGTACATGGCCGCTCGTGTTAAGGAGGTTGAATTACTTGGCTCGGCGATTCACCCATCCTCGTTTGATTCCTTGAGATGCATCATTTCACTTACATTTCTGTCCTTTATACCTTGCGCAAAGTAACGCAATAATGTTAATGGCATTCGGTGTTTTCTGCATTCCTTCCCATGAGAGAGGTAGTAATGAAAGAAGGTTGCCCGTTGGTTATTTTCGCTCTGCCTTTTAATGGTTTTTCTTTTTTCCTCTCTCGTCATCCGCGTCCCGCGATGTGCCGCAGAGGAGCACTTTTCATACTTGAACGAGAAAACAAATGAGAAATCGCACGTGCATCCATTAACTCTGAATGCCTTGGTATCGAGTCGTCCGTTCTTTCACTCTTTTCAGGTTGGATTTTATTCCAAATCCCTCTGGCAGACACCTAAATGCTCCCTTCCTAGGGAGGAATATATTAAAGTATCTGAATTTATTAAGAATCAGTTTACTCGCCAATTTTAAGCATATATTGACTTGTTGACCCCAGTTAAGAGAGCAGGGAGTACATCCTTTTCTGAGGGTATGTCGGAATTCATGGTCAAAATTGTTACCATTCTTCTTTCTCCAATTCTAAATGAACGAAATATAGTTATTTTGCGTTCAAATTCTCTGTTAATGAAAATATAAAAAAATAGAAAACAAAACGAAAAAATATAAAAAGAAATATAGGTTCGGCAGGCTGCATTATGTGGCAATAGGAAGATGATGCCGTTATGCAATATAACGAATGTTTACTTCCTTTGTCGCAGTTGTCACCACCGGATGGCTTTATTCATCGATAATTTTGGTTACCTCCGGCAACTTATGGAAGAGTAGATCCCTGAAGCCTAATAAATACAAAAACGATTTCATTGTTTCACTACCCTGCCTTAGTCTTTAACGTGACTAAATACATTGTGAGATGTCTGCATAATTTTGGAAATATCCCGCAAAAAGTTGTTGTCATACGTTTGTTCATCGTCAGTTTACCATTCTCGTGTCGGTAAGTTCTTATAAAAACGCAACTGTTCACTTCTTAGTGAGGCATTAGCGTAGAAAATATGTTTACGGAATAACATCGTGAAGATTAATTTGAGACCAGTATCCGGTTAATCTTTTTAGTAATTTCTTTCCTAGTATTTTGCAATATTTAATGTGAATTTATGCAAAGACCATGCATAAATGTATAAAGACTCCGGTAATATAAGAAGTGGTAACTTTAATCTCTCGATATTCTTTCTTTTTCGTAACCGTGTCATAGCGGGGCCACCTATTGTCGTAGGTTTTAGGAACTCAGTGTCCGAATGCGTGTCTTTTTTAATGTACGACCACCGAGTGTAGTAATGAACATCTATAATTACGTGGTAGGATATAAGTAAAGGTGAAGACAATTTCATGTAAGGTTTATTAGTGATTTTTGTTATTTTAGCATGTGGTTTTCTTACAGTTTAAACTGTTGATAGTATTTGATTAATGTCCCTCCTCACTTGAACATACCGCTTGAATTTAAAGTTTGCATGTACATTACCGTGTTCAGCTGTTGCAGTTAGGGATTCTCTGTCGCTAAGTAGGAGTTGGTGTTTTATTGCCTCGTGTCATTTTTATTGCGATTTAGAACCATTGCAAGTTCGTGACAGTGGCAGCCCTTGCTCTCTCCGCGATTTGAAACCAGGTTACTGCGTCTTATTGCGTAAAGAGTCCACTGGAATTGCACGAGCTATTTTCGCCCGTAAATGCGCAAATGTCCCCTTCGTGTAAGAGGCAACTCGAAGTCCCTGAAAGAGAGCATTGCATTTGAGTCATTAAACGTATTTGTTTTCCAATAGAGTCATTCTCCACATTTCATGTCGATTGAGTTAGAGTTTCTCTCCACACCGGTCTTAAGTACAAACCGATGTTATGAAAATGAAAAATCTCTGGCACTGCTGGGACTCAAACCCGAGATAGTACCTTATATGGTAGATGTATTGTATATTGTGTGAGGAAAAATACATGTGTCTGCAATGATTTCCAAGCGGGAAAATAATAATTTCACTCTTTTGCTGTAAAAGGAAAGGAACGCAGCAACAAATAAATATCTTGAGGCGGACGTTCGACATAAAACATGCGTATGAATGGGAATAGCAGCGTGCGGTGTCTCGGAGTGTCTTCTATTCTTCATTCGCTGTCAGAAGGAAATGGACGAGCGTTGGCCAGCCTTTTGATTTCCTCTTGGTTTCCATTTAAAGGTTGAATTTACTTGATTTGGTCATAAACACTTGAAAATAAGGAATTAACGATGAAACCATAGTTGAGTTATCTTAAACATTGAAGCGAAGAAATTCAAAATGCTATAATTTCGTAAGAATGGGTTCTCGCTAAGTTAAGTCCGGAGGAATTGAAATGATTCAGGAACGCCCTTTACATCTGATAAATCCCTTTGAAAATGTAGCTGCCCGCTTGTAGAAAATCTTGGTCGGAAACCTTAGTAATTTGTAGAATAACTGTGGCATTCTCCAAGACATTCGAGGAGTTATACCTTTTATTTCATGTGCCCGGTTTTCGGAACCAGGTTGAAGACACACCAAACAATTTGCACGAAGAGTTTGAACCTTCTTCGTTGCTTTTTTGTCATGGAATAAAGTTCGGGTGAGACAGCATTGTTAAAACTTCAGCAGCTGGAACCTCTTCAAACCGTACTCTACTATTATTTATCGGATTTTTTTGTTTTCAACTCGGATTTTAATCTAAGTTTACGAGTTCGGTTGTCAGATTATTGTACGATAAATGATATTTAACCTGTTCCAATTCTTATCTCATCCTTTTTCTACTGTGTGGCCTAGATTCCTTAATCTCTCGAAACGTTGACGGTTTTGTTACATATTTTATGTACTCGTTAAATTATAATGAATAAAGTGTATTGTAAGCCGTTGTATAATGCCCTGTCGAAGCCTTTTTAGGGCATTGTACATCATGCGCAGATGCAAATTCCTATTTTTTATGCACAAAAAACGTCGTATCCAATTGTCAGTATCTTGTTACGTTATCTGAAACAGAAAAGAATTGACTGTGAAGGAAGCTCACGACATCGTTCTTTGTGCCTCAGTGTGGGCTTCCGTCCCACCTGGGCATAATTTTGCTAAAAATAGTTAAAAGTAAACTTGTATCTCCCGTTAAAGTAATTATTTTTCAAAAGTAGAACCCGTCATATGTTTAAGGAGAGTTACCTTTGCATCATTAGTCTTCCCTCATGTACTACTTTTAAATTTCGTTCATCGTGTCATCTCATACCTACTCTAGAGAGAATTGATGTTAGCGGGAATAACTATTTCAGCGTGAAGAGATTGGCTAATAGAATAGTGGAGCCGTGAGCTATGTCAAGCCATTCTTCGGGTCCAAGATCAGTGAAAATGATGTTTGATGCAATTCCGGATGTGACGGTATCTCCTCTCTTTAATCTTGTCACTCTAATATCATTGGGTCGTTCTTCAGTAGTATCATTTCGTTTAATGCTTACGAGGAAGGAAAAAGTGCTGGGAAATAACATTGCGGTATGGCTTTACTTCTCGAAAACGCCTCTTCAAGTGTCCATGTAACATATTCATGCCGCAGCTGATTAGCATTAAGCGCGCATCCTGTTATCACATTCCACTCGCTATTTTTGTGATAAAAAGGTGGTTGGTGTAGTGAGATTCGTGTAGCTATTTAATCTCAAATTCCTAATTAACACCTCATATTTGTAAAAGGAAGTGTAACAGAAACTTTTAAAGCCGTTAACAGATTGCTTTTCCATCTAATGAATTTTAGAAAAGAGAATTTTCCGGAGAGATTGACAATAGGTGTCACCATATAACAAATTGCAGACAGCGCGAGCTGACATCTGTTGTAAACATCCCCATTGTATTCTATTTTTTTCCCTCATTGAAACGTAAGGTAATTTCTCTATAGCTCGATATTTTTGTGCATACTTTTAATTGATAAGCCCTATGAGCGCACCCCAATGTAATGAAACCCGCCTTTTCTCGTGGAACGTAGGCTGGATCCGCCCACCCCTCGATATGAAAAGTGAGTGTAAAAATAGTGAGGGGTGTGGTGGATGTTTCTTTGACGAAAGCGACTAAGGGCTCTTTGAAACCATCCAACCTTCCCCGGGTACTGTCGCTGGCCCGAATCGGATCCCAGCGCAAAGTAGGCCGTCGCAAGTCTGGAGGCCGGCGCGGCGCGGGCGCGGCGGTCCTATCTCCCTCCCTGCCTTGTGTGACTACTAGCAACAATCGTCATCCCCTTTAGCGGGAGATGCTTTGGCGTTCGTGCAGCGTAAGCGCTCCTAATCTCCCGCTGCCTCTTCCTCCGGGAGATTCCTTCCTAGCACCCTACCGCCCCTTCTCATCCGCCTACTCTTCTCCCCGCCCCTCCTACTTCCTGCGGCCGAAGCCGATTAACTATGTATTCTGTTGCGGGGGCCACGCCTCCTTTCCCTCCTTTTCATTGCTGTTGCTCACCCCTATCTTCCCGCCCTCGCTGACAAGCTGTCTTCGGTCGCATTCCATTCCCCAGCCAGCCGCCTCCGTCATAATCAGTCCTCGTGGAGGAAGGGTATGGTATCACCCGAAGTAGAGAGTAACACTCCAGCACTCCCCGGGTGGAACAATTGTCTCTATCAAGCAGAGCCAGAATTTCTCTGGTTATCGGTAATCATGCGTGGTTCACTAGCCATCGGAGAAACCCTCGACTGCCGATGAGAGAGAAAATATGATGGCAGCGACGACTATGGCGATGTAAGTTAATCTTTCCGAAAGCGAATTACGGAATTCGACTCAAATTTCGTATTTTGCTGTGTAAGTTGCTTCCCAAAAACAGCGGTCCTTTTCTCTAACATTCGATTAGATTATGCCATGAATGTTACCGGTGAAGTAATGGATGATGGAAGTAAAAAAATATCTTATGGATAAAATGAAAATTCACTTTGTAAATTCTGATGACTATTTATTGATACAACCCGGGTTTCGACACGTTGTGCCGTTTTCAGGTGAAGAAAACAGAGATCCGTCGTCGTATGTACGTATGTAACGTCGTATGAATAGCTCATCTATGAAATTTAAGAAGTGAATTTTCATTTTATCTATAATGGATATGCTCGACAAGGTAAAGCCACAAACCCTTCCCTCAGTTAAAAATATTTTCTTCTACGAATAATATTAGGGCTCGCGAAAGAATCCAGTCGACCTCGGTCCCAAAAGTCACGGGTTTGAATCTCGCCTAGTGCATGGGTGTTGTATTAGACTTAGGATCAAAATCCCATTTTTATGGTATTATATGACCTTAGCCGTTGGAGCAACTAAAACTGAAGTCTATTATTTTATAAAGGATCCACAAATCGCTCCTCTCTCTTGCGGCAAATTATATGTGCCATCTTTCGGAGCAAATCATCGAAGCTCAATAAATTAGAAGTCTCTCCAAGATATCGTTTTCCTTCGAAAAGGTATCCGTGATTAGTGGATTTGGGAGCCCATTTAGTCTCCTGGGTTCACAATTCTTGCGATAAATCTAATCATTGGATCTTGTGAAGCGAATTCCACGTGTAACTTAGTACTATCTACTTATTGAATTTTATAAAGAAAGTTACTTACAATGAGTCATTCCTCAAAGAATGTGCAAAGACTAGCTGTGTAGCAGCACCAAGGTATTCAGCCAGTTTAAATAAAGGTTCATCTAATTCCTCCCATCTAAGTAAGACCCCTAACCAAATTTTATTCTTGTATTAGGAATCGAATATCAGGTGGATTAATTGTCATAATTGGTCTTTTTTGATTGCGTTGTGTTAATTGTATTGTTTCCGTTATCGCTAAATTGAATAAAGAAAACATTTAACTCATTTCGATCCAATGGGAGATAAAGGAAAATCTTCCATTCATATTTACGTCCCAGGTGTGCTCTCTTCCTAAGATTATCGTTTGGAAATCAGATTGTGGTGATCAACTGGTATCATCAGGTGATAGCATTTTTTGCGTATTTCCTTTTTCGTTTTAGAGAATGTTTTTCTTCACTTTTATTTTATAATTAACTGTGTATATTACTGTTAAGGCATGTAACACAGTGTTGAAGGAAACACTGGCATGTTACTTGTGTGTAAACTCAGATTAAAAATTGAAACTCTTCGTAAACATTAACGTACTTACAGGATGTAATCCATTGCAGAGAGATATCTGCTTGTGTTCGTGGTAGAATGTGTGATTTTCTCTAGATATATGTACATACTATATTTCAAGTCCATGTATGAGGATTTTATTTCATGGCTTATTGGTTGTATTTCGAGTAGACATAAGCCTTCGTCATCGAACGTGTCTAAACTGAGCTCCTTTGCGTGCATGTTAGTTTATGTTAGTGCACCTATCGACGCGTGTTTCGCATTGCCACTTGAGCGCGCGCCGCGAATAGGCATCAGTACTCTTCCATTCTCCTTGGGAGACGTTTTAATCGAGTGACCTCTTGCAGCGTTTCGTAAGCGTAGGAAGATGCTTGTCGCTGGAATTTCCTTTTTCCTCGTTTCAGCGCCTCAGACTCTTTCTGCAGTGGCGAGTGACTCAAGGCTTGAAAATAGAATCCTGCGAACTCCTCCGTGAAGCATTCAAAACTGATGGAGAATGTACGGTATACTTTTTAAATACTTATCAAAAATGGTTTAGGATAAAATTAGGCCAACTTTTTCACTTACCAATTACTTAATTGAATTATTTGAAGCAACTTGAAAATAGAGACTTTATATTCCGGTTGGTACCGAAGTAGTTGTGAGATATCGCATTCACTGGATCTCAAACGTTTCTCCTGAGGTATTCTAATCATTAATGATCTCCCAAAGCGCGCCTTATTATCAATATGGCGGTTACTCGCGTATATAATTGTTAGTTTAATTGGCTTGTGATTGGCTTTACTTCCTTTTACAAACCTGAAGATTAACCAATGTACACTGTTAAGAAGAATCGCGGAGAATAAATAATGTGTTACTTAGGAGGAATTTTTTTCACATGTCATTGCATGTTACCTTGCCTTTGGAATACTGGCTGACCTTGGTAATGGTAACAGTCATGATTATGCTGCAATACACTCCAACTGTCGCATATATGCAATAGTTATTTGCTCCATCCTTCTAAAGAAATGTGAAGTGCCACCTTTCCAGGGAAAATTTCAGAGAATCGTATCGCATCGTATCGTATCAGTTATAATTAAATATATTTTTATCCCATTATTTTAACCGAAATATTCTAAGCTTTTGCTACCGTCTTGCTTTATTTGCGTAATTTGTCCCCAGAAACCAGTGGTGTTTGTGACGCTTTAAGCCTGATCTTTCACTGCAATATCTCGTAGTTGACTGAAAGTCTGCGTCGAAAACTGTGATGGATTTCCTATCACAGTTTTCAATTTTTGTTTGACCGTCAAACCCTTGAGGAATTTCTCGACCTTTATTCGTAGTAGTAGAATTAGGTTTTAAGATGCTCCAACTGCTTTAGTAATATCGCACCGTATGATATAATTCCTTAGCCTAAATCTATGAAAAATAAAACACTCTTGCACGGCTGTATTAAAACCCATGAACTTCGCGTTGTCAGGTTTGCGCGTTACCAGGTTAATGACTACCGCGGCTGGCTGTCTTTTATCGACCGCTTAGATATTATCAATATAGACTTTCCAAAGGATAAAAAAAGTCGTCCTCAAGGGTGTACATTATCTACTCTGGGGAGAGGTGGAAATGAGCCTAGTTTTGATATGGTGCCATATGGTCACCCGAAGATTTTACATAAAATCCAAAGGTCGGTTCCTGGAGTTTTGTTTTTACTCTAAAACCTACTACGTACTAGTGGGGGGCTGCAAAACCCTTTAAACCACAGAGATGGGGCCTCGGCTCTCGTCTCAGGTTCTGGAAAGCCAGGGGAACCTCTGGACCGTTATGTCTGGCATCTCAACTTGTTTGGCTGAAAGTTGGATGCTTCTTCTGGAAGTAGTTGTAGAATTTAGGTTACTGATTCAAATATAATACTTTTAGTATCGTATTCACAGTGATTTATATAAGAGAAGAAAAAGCCAAACTCGTGTTTTAGAATACATAGGTTTGCATCTGCAGTTTTTGTCACCATTCGATGAACAGTATATTGACTCTCAGTACCTATTGGCTTTTTTGCTCCTGAGAGTTTTCATTTCCAGTTAGAAATTGGATACGCTTTGAAGAGGGGCAAATTCGTAGATTTGCGTTTCGGCAGGCACTTATTGCCGAGGCGGTTCATCCTTTTCGAAGCAATTTTCCAAGAAGTCAAAGTTGTGCAAAATGGCGTGTGAGCACCGGACGGTTTCCCATCACTGGCGCGGGATCAACCCAAGAGATGCGGCTGTTTTCCTTAATACGGCATTCTGTTGTGTTCTCTGGAGTGTGACATAACCAGCGTTATGCATGAACCGAAGGTATTCTAAGCAATAAGGAAAGCCTCGTGGACGCAGGATAAAAATGGCTTCGTGGGAGTTGGAGTATCGCGTGCAATTACGTATCTATTATTTAATTATCTAGTAGGTTGCTGGGTTAGACTCCATAAGGCTTCATTCGCGAACTTGCGTGGCACCAACAGAGTGAATGTCACTTATATTTTGTGAAGTTCAGCTCAAATAATTTAGTGTACAGGTGAAGATTTTGCAGGTTTTTTGTGTTATCAACCTAATTATCCGGTCCAAATATCTGAGGTCATCTCAATAGCTAACGAGCATCTAGGCATTACTAGTTTAGTATGTTCCGTGGGATCATTTCAACTAAAGGCATGATAGCGTGACCAGTTATGAAGTTTCGTAATTTGCGCGGCCTGTTGAGATGTACGGTCTCTATCTTTGTTTTTGTAATTCCTGAGACCATGACATCTTAATATTGAAGTTATTAATGCTCTGCATTCAGAAGTAGCTTAGCATTAGCATTTGGAATGCCTGCCTGAGGAAAGTTTCTCATGTGAGAAGCTTTCTTATTTTTTACATGGAAAAAGCGTGTGATATTATCAGGAAAATTTTTATAATAGGGAGCTGAGAGTCGGAGTGAAATGCGTTTTCATCTGTGTATATCCGTCAGGAGAATGGGAAACTAGAACATCCGTTCAGTAGCATGTGGGTCTATAAATTAAAGCTGTACGTTTGACAATAGCGTATGTGTTTAGTCTTCGATGTAGCTTCCTTTCCTTATTAAAATTTTTACGACATCAGAATTGTGGAGAATAATATTGTATTTGAAAAACTCGAGAGGTACTTCAAGCTGAATAGAATAGAGTTAAACTATAAAATGCTTTTTTAAATGTGTATATATTTTGGTTATACTTTGCGAAACCGTGCCTTGTGAAGTTAGAAGTATTTCTATTTTGATATTCGTTGGCAAAATTTTTGTCAACGTTTAAAAATTATAGTCATCGTCTTCGAGCCGGTGTTTTTCCGTGAAACATCAACTTTTCTCATTATTCCCTAGCACCGGAGATCCTCGTTTGTATCGCGTTGTATCAGGGAGCCTCGTTTTTAAAGCATCTACAACTCAAGTCTTTCCTTCGGGGTGAACTGGATGGACGTCCGAGGGGTATGCTGCGAATTTTGGATTCCCCGCATTTGCGAGATGTAGCCACGTTGTCGAGTATGCAATTCTGAATTCCGAAGTCAATCGATACGGCCCTAAGTGTGCCAACGCTCTTCACGTCGCTCTCACTGATCCGGAAACGGCCCTGCTGGCTCACGGTGTTCCCTAAACCTGTTGCCTTTAGCCGGATGGCTACGGTGTGAGTACGACTATTTTACGATGTGGTTTCGTGCATCTGGAAAAGCGCGAAGATCACCCGCTATGTTTGCTTGCACGAAATTGAGTCCAAATCAAAATATTTGCTAATATAGAGAATGAAAGTAGAACGCTCCATCAAGTGTCCCATCAACCTTTGCCATGCGCGAGGCTTGCTTATGTTTTTTGCCGATGTATTTTGGTTACTCTAGCCACCACTGTTGATATAATACTTACATTGTTGTGTGTATCTAATTATTATGTGAATTGTACGTTATTTATGTATCACATTAATTACTTGGTAAATGCTTTAATCCTGAATAAATTCTTCCTGCTTTACTCAGTGGATCCGTCCGTCTGAAAAACATAGGTTAGATATTTGCAGATATATTTTTCACTATTTACCGGACGATCATACACAACAATTTTGAATAGGTATACTTTAATGTTAAATTTAGAAGGGACGTGATAATCATAAGGTTACCTAATTTCTATGTGAAAAGACAGGCGTGATCCTTAGTGCGGTCACGATATCATGGTAACTCGCAACTCATATTTTTCGGTGATATGTATTAGCTATGTATTAGTATCATTAACGTAATTTTGTGCTTTTCGATATTTTTTTGCAAAGTTATTGACCGCCTGTAGTAATTTCTATTTGTGGTTAGCCGAAGAGTGTTGAAAATAAGAAATAACTTTCAAGCGATGTTTACCTTACGTTGTAGTTTATTTCCGTTAAAAAATTAAATGTTGATGATGACCCATAGAGTGAAGTTTGTGTGAGTGAGGAGGGGGTTTAACTCTTATAAAAGATTGTATTATTTCCCCTTTTTATGAATACTTCAATGTGAATTTCGAACCTTTGGCGTATTCGACCAAGTCCTTTTTTATTGCTTCTAGTAACCAAACAGAAAGATACCTGGCGACTTCTATTGTTATGTGTTGGTAAGCTCACTTTGCGAGGAAATTATAAATGGAGGATTTTAACAATTAGAGATACGGCAGAGGAAGACGCATTGCTGCGGCTGCAGATTGAAGCTCAAGGTCGCCCGTGCCGCACGGAAAAGAGATAAATAGAGAGAACCCACATTGCCGCTTTTTTCATTTCCCTCGGGCATGTTTCTGCTGGAGGTCTGTCGGTATTGGCCTCTTTGGTGCTTCACATTGAGCATGCGATGTGTCCAATGCGAATAGGGAAAAAAATCGAAAAAAAGTGTTATATTTGTAACCCTTGAGAACTGGAAAACATTGAAATCGCTAGAAATCGGAATATAATATCGAACACATGGCAGCATTACATTCGAGGTTGATGAGGGCCATGCATATTCATGACAATCTTTAGTTGTTTTACATTCTCGTCTTCTTGTGATCGAAGTTTGTTTTGCTCTCGGACCCGTATATGGAAGGTCAGAGAGTATGGTAGTTTTTAAAAACGGTGAATTTGAACATTTTGTTGTTGCGTATAAATAATGTCAAATGCGTTGATCGTCCTTCCACGCGTGTGTTCGAATGCCACAACAGTTCCTTTTGTGGGAGTCATCCATAACGTTTTTATGGCTGCGGAAGAGCTTGTTTTGGGTTTCAGATCATTAATAGAGAAACAATAGAAAAGGAAACAATATGACCGTTGGAGTCAAGCCAAAAATTATCAAAAATATCTTTAATTTTCTTATAAATGTCAAGGAAAGACCTATCGGTCTCCCTTTCATCTGTTATTCAGTGAAAATAGTTCCGTGCATAAATGCCTCCGTGCTTTAATACGCTCCCCACTCGTTGATGTTTGAATAGCAGCTCAGGCTGATTTTACCCCTGATCTCCTAACCCAACCAATCTCTCGTCTGTGAGGAGCACTAAAGAGAGAGCCCCTTCCGTTCAACTCGCGAGTGATCCCTTAGCACATTTCATCGGAGATAAAACCCGAGTCGACTTCGGTTTTATCTCCACCCTCCGCCACACGCTCGATAAAGCTCGAACCCACCCCGAGTAACGCGTCGGGGAATCCTTTTCGTTGAGTGCCTCTCACCAGCGGATGCCACATTAGTCTCTGTGGTCGGTGTCGATGGGACACGCCAAACACAACGCCGGAAGGGTAACGGTAAATATTTGTCCGTCGACAGCCCATAAACGAAGCTGCGTTGGAGGAGTGGGTGGCGGATCCGTGGGAATCCGATGGTTTCGAGGGCGCACGATGGGGGTGCGGCTGCGGCGCCAGGGTGTGTCGCGTGGGCGCCGGCCGCGACGTGAGGGTGCCAGGGACGCGGGCCTATTTTTCTCTTAGCCCTTTTATTTGTGGAATACTCGCGAGTCCTGGGAGGGGTGTGATTGTATTTGGGTTGACTGAGGCTGGTGATGGAGATGAGCGTGGTGCTTAAAGCTGTTGGAAAGATGCCAGGGTGTGGATGGCAGCGTGTTCCTACATCGTAGTTTTGAGTCACGGACCAAATCTCTAACGGGAATTTAAGGCGGGTAGCTTTTCCAACAATATTAAAAACTAGCGAACTATCGCAAGTATATGCCATGACTATAGTATGAGATTAATGAGTTATGAGAGCCGGCCGCGATAGTCAGTTGGTAACGCTCTGGCCTGACAATCCAAAGGTCGAGGGTTCTCGCCTCAATTATGGATGCTGTGTAAAATTTAAGCTTAAGCTGAGGTATAAGTATGACAAGGTGGTGCGAAACACCTAAAAACCCATTCATACTACCTATCGAGAGGAAGTTTCAAAATATTATTTTTCCGTTTGCCATATAGTACAAGAATCGGACACGGCTTACATGTAATCGAAGTTTCGAGGAAGACAATGAGGAATGGTAAGGCTTGTAGATCTTTTGCACGTTTTTATATAGCGGTGAATGTACAACGTATATGTGCAGATGTTTAACATTATATATTGTTTCCTCTTATGTTTAGCGTGTAATCTCAAACATATTGAAGTCATTGCTTCCCGTAAAATGTCTGGACGTTGCCTCTCTCGAATAAGTCGTGTGATTGTTGGTAATTATATACTTCACAACATGTGATGCTCTTTTGTTTCCTAGGTGACTTTATTTAAATTTATAGTAAAAGCAGCAATGTGCCCAGTTAGCAACATTAGTGTGTGCGCGATGGTATTGAATGCATGGCCCAGAGTCACCACCTGCCAGAACCAATGATGTGACTGGAATGGTACTATGTAATAGCGTTAGAGGTATCGTTTGATTCATTTGATCGGAAACGGCGCCTACAACTCCCCCTCCTCGTGACATCAGCGAGGGAATCCTTTCTTGTCGTCGAGGCGTGTCGTGGGATTTCCAGTGGAACTCGATATCCTTCGCTCCCTCTCCCATCTCCGAAATGTCCCTAGGCGGGATTATCCGGCCGCGGGGGTTGTTAACCCTTACACTCCCAAGCGGCCGATATATCGGCCGCGGCCTTAGTAGCCAAAACTCCCAAGCGGCCGATATATCGGCCGCTAGTATCGGAGACTATTATTCAGTAAAAAATATGTTTATGCACATTAAGTTTCTTTTATATGAAAGAAAACATCTTTCTTCGTCATTTGGTGGCAATTGTAAAATATTTACGGCATTATGAGTATTTTTTAAAGACTTTTTTTTCAGCACCTTGCGTGAATATTTTACGTGCTGAAGTGAACCGTAGATTGTTCGATTAACGCTTGTAAATCTGAACCCTATTTAGTCTCCGTTGAAATCTTTTGGAAAAAAGAACTGGAAATTATATATTATCGAAAGATATTTCTTTTCTTCATTACTACTAACATTATGTCGTTATTCCTGATCTATTGCATTTTCATTGCATCGCGGAAAATGCCACCGCAGGTGACTAATTTGCCCTTGATGTTCGCAGTGAAACATATTTTTCCTTACGAGATTCTATGCTACCAACTACTCCTTACAGTTTATATCTTTCTTTTATAATGCGTTCATGAATCTACGTAATTTTCTATTCCTGAAATATATAGCGAATAATCCTCCTTGCGCGTCTGGTACGTGATAAGTTCAGGATATCTTCATTTCAAATATAATCAAAAGGTATGCGTAAAAATAAACTGCATATGAAATGTAATACAGGAGACTAGTATTAAAACTATCGGTAAAATACAATGTAGCTTTTCATTTACATTGAAGATAACCATGTAATATCATATGGCGTAACGAACGATTTTTTTCTCATCACACTGGTGACTAATGCTACGAGGAATCGCCGAAGAAGCTTTGCGTCCGCAGTTTTCTATCGTGAAATGATACTTTGTTATCTTCGTAATTGAAACATTTTATCCTTGCTGACTTTGCTTTCTTTGAGTGAACGCCTTTCCAAATGGTCTTCAGTCTCTGACTGCGTGCTTCCCTGTGGAGTTCTTAGTTCGCAACCACACGCGCGTGTTCGCAATCGCTGAAGGTATTCATTTGGTAGTGCATCAATACAAGAATTTTTGTAAAACTTTAGCATTCTTTTACAGTGGTGAATATTTTTTGTAAAAATATAACCACACAATGGCTGGACCATCACATATAGGAGAAAAAGATATTTTGAATATATTAGACGATTCATCCGATGAAAGTGTGACTGATTTCTTTGAAAGTGACAGTGAGACGGGGAATGACAGTGATGAAGATCAACATTCATTGCAGCCTTTTGATGAGCAGTGCAGTAATGAAGACAATTGTAATGCAGAAAATGGAGAATGGAGGGAAGTAGTGCCACCAGAAGAATCAACTCCCACACATTACCATTTCCAGGAAATGACCGGCCCCAAGCGTGTGCCTCCCCGTAACTCTCCTCCGATTCAATATTTTCAACTTTTTTTCACAGATTTTCTCATTACTCTCTTTGTTACTGAAACAAATCGCTACGCCCAACAGTACATCTCCTCTCAGTCTGGAAGATCATCACCATCAGTGAAGTGGGAAAACATTTCATCTGCAGAAATGAAAGGATTCTTGGCATGTATTTTGAACATGGGAATAATCCGGAAACCTACCATTGCTTCGTACTGGTCACAATCAACATCCCAAAGTACCCCTTGGTTCGGAAAAATGTTTCCGAGGAATCGTTTTCAGCAAATTCTGAGATTTTTTCATTTGGTAGACTCTGAGAAGTGTAAAACACGCAATGATCCCGGTTATGACCCATGTATCCGGTACCAACCCCTTTTAGATCATGCCAATAGAGTATTTAGATACCATTATACCCCTCACGAGGAACTAAGCGTGGATGAAAGTCTAGTAGGGACTAAAAATCGTTCAAGTTTGTTGCAGTACCTTCCAAATAAGCACCATCACCGCTGGGGAATCAAATTTTGGATGCTTTGCGATGCGGTGTCCAATTATTGCCTGGGATTCTTTACGTATAAAGGTAGGGCAAGTGAGGAAGAAAGATTGGAGATAAAGGAACATGGACTGGGATATACGGTGGTGATGAAACTTCTTGGAGTGAATAATTATTTGCACAAGGGCTACCATGTTTTTGTGGACAATTTTTTCATGTCAATTCCACTGGTGAATACTCTTTATGAAATGGGCACGTATATTACTGGCACTGTCAGGAAAAATCGGAAATATCTACCAGAACTTTTCAAGAAGAAGTTTTCCGTCGGTGAGAAGGTTTATTGCCGTGCTGGATGTGCCTTAGGATGTGCATTCAGGGAAAGAAGTTCCCAAAAAGGACCGGTGATGCTCCTTTCGAGCAAGTCAATAGCAGAGGATAGAGAAGTTACGAGAGTAAGGCAAGGCCGGGAGAAAAAATATGTAAAGCCAGGAATAATATTAGAATACAACAAGTTCATGGGAGGAGTGGACACATCAGACATGATGCTGTACACATATTTAGATGAAAGGAAAACATTAAAATATTGGAAAAAGGTAGCATTCCATATTATTGGAAGGATGGTGTTGAATAGCTACATATTATACAAAGAAAATTTTAGTGAACCCGGAAAACCTCTTTCGAGACTTTTATACACAACAAATGTGATAGAAGTGTTAGGGACAGAATGGTTGAGGAATAGGGATGAGTCCAGAGGGAGTGGACGTGGTTCACCAGGAATTAGGAAATTGGGCGGCCGTAAAGAGTCCAGATGCTGTGTATGCAGCACAAAGGAACAAAGGAGAAGATCCAGGACAGTGTGCGTCCGATGCAACCGGGGATTGCACGGCGAGTGCTTAGCTAAACATAAGTGCTAGCCCCAAACACCGTGAGTAGCTCACAAATTTACATTTATATTTCATATGTGACGATCAGAAAGAAGTGCAACTAACCTCCTAATTGACATGGAAAGTACTTCCGAGAAATATGCTGTAAAAGCAGTTGTTTTCATGCTGCATGTTATCCGTCAACATTTTACAAATTTAAATATTTATGCTCTGGTAATCCAATTATTTATGGTTATAATACTAATATGTTAACTAAAAAGATGTATTTTGTTATATTTACTGCATATCATGTTGTTTATCATATTCATTTTGTCATTCACAAAATTAAACAGTTGGACAATTTCATAAGTTACACAGCGAGAGTAGGCCTCAATAGCGCTAGTGTAGAGGTATACTATATATATTTTTATACCATAACCTATGGAATAATATGAACAAAATTAAGCCAAATTATTAATAATAAAGTGCACTATATAAATACATACTTTAAAGTTGCATCTAATAACCAAGCTTTACTGAGTAAGCTTTTAAAAAAATTTATTTATAAAAAAATTTAAAAAATAATTTAATTTTTATTTTTTTATAACAAAACTAAAGAAGCATTAGGAAAAATAAAAATGGACATGTAAACAACCAATATTTATTCATAAGTGTATTTTTTTTCATATTAATATGTGGTAAAATAAAGACAATAGAATTTTTTAAAAGAAGAGAGAAAATTTCGTTAAAAAAGGGCTGGTATTTTTGGACATGTACACAGGAAAAGTGCTTGGGAGCGAAAGGGTTAAGCACCCCTTCCCCTCCCACGTTCTGACCTCGCATTCTGCCGGAAACGGGTTGGTCGTCTTTCTCCTCTTTCCTCCTCCCCGTGGAATTAAGGCGCTGCAAGATTTGGTGTCGCCGTTCCCACGTGCGGTTACCCGAGAAATTGCGATGCAACGTCGGGGATACCATATGACCCGTGAAAGTGACTGATTCTTCCTCTTTCTTCGTCGGTGTTCACGGCTTCGGAGAGCTTCTTCCAGTTGCACCCAGAAGGCTGAGGTTTGTTTTCTTCATTTCTGAGGCTTCCTAATTATTTGTTGTTGTGTAACGTCATTTTTTTTCTTGTTTTGTGAAGAAAGTGAAATGTTATTATGTAGATGAAATAAGGTGAGCTTCTAATTTAGCTTAATTGAAAATGTCCGAAGACCAGAATATCCAAATGCCGGTTTCGGATATATTGTTATCCGTAATATAATTTGGCATTTAGATATTCTGGTCTTCGGACATGTTATTTTGTGAATTAAAGTGGAATTGCATTTACATTCCACCGCCAAGTACGTAATTTGAAAGAAAAAGGCTGTTTGTAAGAGTTTAAATAATTTCGCTGAAACATGTCCGGTATTATTCCGGGGAAATGTATATTGTGATAAGTAGTATTTCTATTTTATGAGACTGGCTCGGGTACATAAATGTGATGCTACATTAATTTTATAGGTGCAGACAATATTTTTAGAATGACTCATAAGGTCATAAATTTGAAAGGAGTATATTTAAAAAAAAAACGAGTTGTATTGTCGACGGATCATTTCGCGTTTTATTTGATTAGTAGTGTTTAGTTTTCCCAACTTGTAGGATTATGTTCAAATTGAACTTCCTGAACATCTTCAGATTCGTAGTGTACCAGAAATCACTGAGGGTATATGCATCGACGGGCGATTAGTCACTTGTCATGCCCTACATTACATCCTTTTGTGATCTAGGAAATTACGCTTATCAGTAAAATATCATTTTCAGATGGCGTAATATGATACAAGCTCTATGGGCTTTGAAGTTTACTGTCAAGGATATTCACTCAGTGGTAATAATGCTGTGTATATGTGCTTTTTGCGATATAGCTATGTACGAGGGGCATATATGTAGTCATAAAGGTGATATTACTAAAGAAGCTACTTGTATAGTGGCCGTGCGAGGAGAGAGAAAAATGTCAGTACTTTCCGTTTTACAATCCATAATGTTATATTTACTCTACTGCAGAGTGATGGGGTTCATGAGATGTGTTTAACGTAGTTATAAGTTGTTTATACTCCGATTTAACTAAGAATTTTTTGTATTTGTTTTCATCTACCTCGCTAATTGTGGTGCCCATGCATTTACTCGTAACTGGCTTGCGTATCTGAATTGAGAAATCTCGTTTCGACACTCGGCTGCACTCTGGCCTGGACTGGTCTGCTAAAGATCATTGATCTGATCCCAATTAAAGTTAAAATGTTTTTCTCCACATCGAGGTCGTGTTATCGGCTCATTGGAAATCTTTAATAAGTTCTATTCTCAGGAAATGGTTTGGAAAAGGATATAAGGCGTACTTATTAAATATAGTGGGTTTTTCCGTGCTACTTGCTATGCGTATCTCTGCCCAGTACTTATCGAAGCCTGTAATTACCTTTCATAATTGAATGGAAGCCGCAGAAAACGAGTTTAAAAAAAACTTTTTAAAAAGCGGTGGTTTTTGTGACCGTACATGAATCTGATTGTTGGGCAAATCTAGAAAAAGTGGCCACTGACTTCGACCGCAGCTCTTAGCAACGCCCTATGTATTCGTAAACCTCAACATCAGTGCTCACTACGGGTTGGCCGAGCTTAGATTATCAACCTAAGGCGGGATTACGTAGCTATTCTGGTTTCGCTGTCGTTATCCATATTGCTCTCCGAAAATCCACTGCCCTTGGAACTTTATATATAGATTTAAACTAAGTATTGAAAATGCCTAATAGTATATAAAGTTCGGAAGATCGTCTTCCCACACGCTGTGTAAAAAAATACGATAATGCTCGTTACGGAGATTTGTGATCGAGCCCCTTATTCGCACGCCTTTTTTTTCCGGCGGATGCCTTTCGGACGTTTCAAAGGACGCCGTATGGAAAAGAGATGAGAGGACCGTGGGGAAGGTTGCTTTTTAAACGAGCACAGTCGTCTCTGCTTTCACAGCTGCCAGCGATGAAAAAAGTGGTGGATTGGGATTAAGATACAAAACAAAAAAGGTAGGGATGCGCGTTTTGGAAAATTAGAGGGAAGGGAATCCGGAAATGCCTTTGACGGAAAGCGGAGCATTGCGCAAATTCTAAGCTTGTAATCTGCCCGAATTATAGCGTTTTCGGCGCCTTGTTATTTGTGGGTCGTCGACAAAATGTATTGGAACCCGTTACTTTCGGCCGGTGCGAGTTTTTGCCGTACATTTTAAGCCCTGGCCGTTCCAAGAGTGGACGGGAACTCTGTCTATCTTGAGGTGGTCGAGCTTCTTTCAGAAGAACTCGCCGAACCAAACAATTTCCAAGAAAAATCTCAAGTTCTTTACTCAACTTAATAACCAAGAAAGGGATCTTCGCTGGTTGAATTATGAAATAACTAGCCTTCCGAATTTTATTTGGCACTTACTGGTCACGTATCTTTAACCCAAATGCAATAGACTATGTATAGGTTAACCTTTACCTCTTAGTAGTCATAAAAAATCGCCCGTATAATTATCAGAATATTTAATTGCATTGCGCTAATGACGAATTATTTTTATAATATCTTTAGTCATCACTGTAGAATTAACATTCTAGTGAAAAGGTTTATTCAGGTGTTACATTGTAAGTAGTCTACGTTAAAAGAAAGAGTTGGTGGATGCGACTAGAAACTAGGGGGCTAGTGAATGCCGTAATTGAAGTTAGATTGGTGGATAGAGGAGGTAGTTGGAGGAGAAGAAAGGGTATTGTAGATATTTTTAAAATATGTAGGACGTATCGATTGATGGGAAGTAATTCAGGGAAGTTACCGTTCAGAAAAAGTAAAGTAGAGTAGGGTCACTCCTTCTAAACATTCCCTAATCGGTAGATGATTAATAATGACATGATTTCACTTATTAATGGGTTTATTATTACCAACAGAACGCCTGCGTTTATTCTGGAAGTCATCTTCATGGCAAGTGGCTTTTTTTCGAAAGCTTGATTTCAGAAATTCTGGGTTCTGGAATAACCATACAGCAGACTTTTGCCTTCGCATTACCGTTACGTGCACTTTTCTTCAGGTGTCCAAAGCTTTTTCGGTTTTCCCTTCTGTTATTTGTAACTCGGGATAATTATTAGGATTAGAATTATGTCGGTGGAATTCAGTGGTGTAAAGAGTTTTGAATTTTTATTTTTTGATGCTACTATGAAAAAGAAAAAAACAGTGAAAATATACACAGAATTTACAGTTTCCCGTTTCCTGCTTAATCAAAAATTCGTCAAGAGTGAAAGGCAAATCCATTAATTTCCGTTCTATAGTTGAAAGAATTGTCCTTGCAATAGAGCGATGGTTGAATGAAGATAGCCGATGACTGCTTTTGACCCGTTGTTAAACCACGAGAAAGAACAGTGAGAGTATAATCTTAACAAAACAATTGTAAAAAATGTACAAAATCTACGCAGAATCACATCACCGCCCTCGGCCACTCTGCGGATTTGATTATCCCGCCCGCAATGAATGGTGGTGGGTCCTCGTCGGCCGTGGAAGCTCACATTTTGTTTTGTTTACTAACGGAGGAGATCTTCGTCGAGGTCGCTGAGGACCGTTCATGACCTCAGAGTAAATAAATAAAGGCGCGCCCTCGCAGGCGTCCGGAAATAAAGCGTCAAGCTCTCTTTCGCACCGCGTAGTTTTCACCGTTCCTCACAGACCGTCCACCCCATTTTAGTCCGCCCATTTTGAGGCGGTGAAATGCTCGGCGAAGACGTGTGACGAAACACCGCCCTCCTCTCTCAAGCCTGCGTGTCACGCCGGTTGAAGCTTAAGGGGAGAAAACGTCCGCCCAAATATTTTGTAATGGGTTTTGGAATACTCTCCGTCTCGTGCCAGGTCGGGCTTGCCGATCGGAGATGCGACTGGCGTTTGGAACGTGCCCATTATAAGGATTACTTGGAGGTGTAAAAGTTATCATTCCTTAGCATTACGCTCATGGTAATATCTGATGGCGGTTTTAAAAATGGACTTTCTAATCTCTTTCATAGGTAAAAAGCAGGGTTTTGAATGCGTTGAGTGTAAGACCAAAAAAATCATCCTGGTAAACCTATCATATTCTCTTGCAAGTTGGTGTAGAATCCTTCTGCCCATGAGCCCAGTGTATTTTGAGTGGCTAACGGATGCGTGCTTCTGTGGGTGGCTATTGAGTCATGAACTGGCTGGGCGAGTTATGGGAGCCGTCACAAACGCGCGATGCACTGGCATTCACATTATACTCTTTCTTATACGTGTGTAGCGTCGAAGTGCACAGCTGTATATTATATATACAGCTGTGCGACACTCGATATATACATACATATATATCGAGTGTAGTGAGAGAGAGAGTAGGGTCTGATGTGTTCAGGCAATCTTTAAATCGTCTTTGCTGCCATTAGAATTACGTTAGTTATCCATTGCTTATAAGGTCTTTTCCATTCACCTTTGATGCATGGGATACAGTTTTGTTGCGTCTAACCTATTGGAACGTAACAAAAACTAATTACCGAACTGTTAATAGGAAATGTAACTTATATGAAGTAACCATGCGGAAACAATCAGATTTCTTGTATTTTTCGTTATTAGTTTTTTTTTCTGTGGCCAATCAGGTACTCAACGAAAAATGTTTTTGCATTTGTGATGGATTAGTGGCTAGGTATATCTGTTTGCTAAAAAAAGAGACTCCCAGAGGGCTTTGTTTTATTGTTGACGTCGCTTTATTATGCTCGGACTCGGACTTCGGATAGTAAACCTATAACGCCTTCCCGGATGTTCGTCCTCTGAGGTCGTGGTAGTAAGTTAATGGAAGGATAGTTTTAGGTAGTGTTTTTTCTTGTTTTTGGGAATTCAGGTAGTAGGGTATATTGTTTGAAAGGTTATTTTGTTTGGGGAGGGTTGACTGGTTTTTAAGGTAATTTTTATATCTGTTTGAAAGGTTATTTTGTTTAGGGAGGGTTGACTGTGGTTTTTAAGGTTATTTTTGGTTGGATATATTCTTAGGTAGGAGGTAGTTGATTAGGTTTTAATCGGGAAAAGGGGGAAGGAGCAATTTAAGGTTTGGTGAGCCTCTGCCAGTGCCTGGGTGTGAAGTTGTTGGAATGATTGGTAAGGGATCTGAGAGACGTTGTAGAGTTGTTGGAACTGTTGAATCTTGCAGATTTTCTGGTACGTTGATTGTAGTGGTGATATCTTCCGGGATACAGGAGGGAAATGGTTTGAACGGAAGGTGAAGGGTTTTAATGTGGGTTTGCATGTTGGGTAATTTTAGGATTTTGATTTTAGGTTTAATTTTTGCAGGGGTTTTTGGAATTAGGTCTTTGGGGTATTTAAATTTCCCCTTTGGAAGGTTTGGGGACCAAGGGAGGAAATAAGTTCATTGTTGGAATATCGAATGGATGTGAAGTAATTGAGGAGGTTCCGGTCAATAAGGGTTTGAAGTTGCGGGATCTTTAGTTCCTGGTGGATATTTGCATTGGGTATGAACCAAGGGGCTCCGGCTAATCTTCTGATAATCTTATTGAGGCAGCGTTGAATTTTCTTTCTGTTTGTGACATTGGTGGTGCTCCAGATGGGAGATGCATAAAGGATTTGCGGGAATATAATAGAGAAGAGGATGTGAAGTTTGTTGGTTAGCGAGGTAGGACTGTTATAACATAGGAGAGGGTAAAAGGCATTTTTGGTGTTGGTAATTTTGGTAAGGATGCTGTCTATATGGGCAGAGTATGTAAGTTTCTCGTCTAGTGTCACACCTAGAAAGGTGGCTGTCGTCTTTTGTGGGATAAATTTATTGTACAATGTCAGGGGGAAATTGTCTCGTTTAATCTTTTTGAACGTAAAGCAAAGCTTGGCACATTTGCCTGGGTTCATTGTAAGTCGCCAAGAGTCAAGCCAGTCTTCGATTAAGTCCAAGTGGTCCTGAAGGGCGTCGGCGTTTTTGTCCGGCCACCAGCTGCTGGTTGCAATGGTGGCGTCGTCTGCGTAAAGGTAAAGTTCGGTGATGGGGGTAGTAGGGAAGTCATCAATATAAATATTAAAAAGAGTGGGACTGAGCACTGCTCCTTGGGGAACGCCAGTATGGATAGGAAAAGGATCGGAGAGGAAACTGTTGTGTTTGATTTGAAATTTGCGGTTCTGAAGGAAGGATTGGATGATTTTGATGATGTTGTTTGAGATGGGAAGTTTTAAAAGTTTGAATATCAGGCCCTCATGCCAGACCTTATCAAAGGCCTGGCTGATGTCAAGGAAGACCGCTGATGTGACCTTTCTGTCGTTGAAACCGGAGGTTATGTGTTCAGTCAGGCGGTTTATTTGGTGGGCGGTGGATGTTTTTGCTGCGAATCCGAACTGCTCTTTTCTGAAAAGTCTTGTCGGGGTCGTCTTTAGTCGGGTAAGGATTAGTCTTTCGTATATTTTAGCAAAGGTACAGGTCAGTGAAATAGGTCTGTAATTATTGACATCTGAGTGATTTTTACGGGGTTTGGGTAACATAATAATTATGGAAGTCTTCCAATTGTCCGGAAAAGAGGCGGTAATGAGACAGTAATTGAGGATGTCCACTAGGTAGAGTTTTAGGTTATCAGGGAGAAGTTTGATGGCCTTCGGGGGTATTTTGTCCGGACCAGAAGAACATTTGTTCGGTAGGTCCTTGATGATTTTGTTAACTTCGGTGAGATTGCATAGGATAGGTTCTTGGGTAGGAGTGTTGAGAAGGGATTTTGCAGATCTGTTAACATTGTCGTCGTCATCGTCAGTGTCTGAGTCGTCGTCTTCCGGCTGTCGGGCAAATGCCGAACGCATTCTGTTTGTAAAGGCTTCTCCACGTTCGGCATCTGTATTGAGGGTGTGTTTGTTTAGTATTAAGGGAGGGGTCGATTATGCTCCAATGAAATATTGAATATATTCTTTTTCTGAGAACTCCAACCGAGAGTCAATGCTTCAAATGAGAACCTTGAGGGCATCGCTTAGTTAATTAACCGTGCATGTAATTCTTATCGAATATTCTTATCGTACACTAAGGAAATCAAATCACCTGAATCCGTGGTTATGCCATACATTGCCCTCAGTCGTTGGGATATCACATCTAACATGGATAGTGGTTAGTGGAAACCGATAAAGAGAGATGAAATAATCCTTGTTTGCTGTCCGAGGACCACTCCCGGACATTCGGGACGTCCCATTTGTGTCCACCGGAAGTTTCGGGGAGGAGCCGCTGTTTTGGATGCGATCGCAGTGACTCACACGAGCCGGCGAAGAGATGCCCGAGAGTAAATGAATGGACAGGCGCGGGGGCGTACAGAACCGCACGCGGATGCTCTCCTAGTCCGCGCACGCCCGCAGCCGCTGCCTGACTGCGCGACCCTGGGCGCCGCGGGACGGAATTACTCCGCGCTCTCGCCTTGGTGCGCGCCTCAAGGTTTCAGCGGCTTTGAACTGCTTCCAAAAAACCGCCGAGGGGAATGATGCGGGCTCAGCCTTTGCGCGAAGTTATTCCACGCTCCGAGGGATTTGAACGAGGTCCCACCGCAAAACGAAAGTGATTTCAGTTTTTTATTCATACTTTTGGTGCTTGTGGAAATGTATCTCATCAATTTTAGTCAATTGAATCATTCCTTTCCTCGCTGCTTTTTAAGGAAATTACACATTTAAGTTATTTTGGTTCTAGAATGAGAATGGGTGCAACGTGGGATAATGCCTGTTTTTACTAGAGAATAAGGTGCCTTTGCTGCTAACAACTCCCACATTTTCGCATTGTACTAGGATTCAAAATTATTTAAATAAGTCAAGGTATCAATTCGTACACGAATCAAAAGTGCAAGAAAATACTTACGTCGTTTTCGGTGGAATTACTGTGCTGGTGTGAAAGTCAGTGGCTTAACCTTAAGGTTAATCATGGCCAGAAAACTGCCATTAGTGGTGGAGAAATGCTTGCTTTCGTAACAAATGGCTCTTATTCAGCCCCTCTGGTTGGGAAAATTTCTTAAAAGTATTCGTCATCTAATCTGCATACAACCTTCTCAGTAATAGATGCTTTTACGGTAGCATATACAATACGGTATAGAATGGTGATAATTCTCAATTGTTGTGATTCAAGCTGTCGTGATTGAGCCCCCAGAGCAGGGGCGTTGAAACTTTTCGCTGGGGCCTTTTTTACTTGATTTTTACCTTGTAAACGGCCCGGCTCCTAAGCAAAGGACCCGCATTTTTTTTGCTGATCGGAGGGGGCAGAGACTTTAGCTAGAAGAACATATGAAGGTGTGAGAATATGTGACAGAAAGGAGAAGGCAAACTGGAAAGAAGTGAAATTTAATATTTATTAATGAAGTCTACTCATTTCCCAAGGGCCCAGGGCAAATTCTGGGGGGGGGGGGAGCTTTCGGGCCCTCCTTCCCCCCACTTCCGACGCCGCTGCCCCAGAGCATACTTTTTGATAGAGAAGTGGTGTTACTTGGCTCAACTTGCGTGATGGCCATTAACATTGTATTCAAATTAAGGTTTTTATGCCGCTATTTGTTATTGTTTGGGTGTTGAAGATGTATTTTGATCTCCCCCTCTTGCTGTCTTTTGCCAAACGTATTCACATAGGTTCTGAAATTCCTGAGCGTAGCTTTGCTTGGCTAACGTGTGTCGGATACGTGGATTTCTCATCAACGAAAGACATCAGTTAAATGGGAGAACGTGTTGCGGAACTATACTGGACCACGTTCGCAAGGGATGACTCGCAGCCGTGGAACTCTAGTTTTTTAAACCTATAGCACAGTTACTTTTTAAAGCCAGTCACGCTGAAGCTGTATGGCGCGCAACATGAGGATTTCTGGGATTTTTCTCGGAAAATGTACGCTAACAACCAGAAATCTTGCCATTCTAATGTATATAAATAAATTAGGTTCTGCAAAGCTGCTTTGTCGTTTCCGTGCTGGTGAGTTTTACGCTATCCCTACTATGTCTGATATAATGTTAATGTATTAATTTTGTAATATTTACAACCCATGAATCACGTTATGATTTTTTAGGGTACTAAATATGTTGGAATGTCTGTCGGCTCTAAAAACGGTAAGTGGAAATCTACCTTCGGCTAATGAAGTTTTCTTGTTGTTGCATAAAGGTCTCGCGTATCAGGGCAATGCCCCGTAAATATTATTTGAAAATCTTCATTGTTTAATACCCAACGATTTACTTACTGTTTTCCGAAAGCGATTCGTACACATCTACTTCTTATGGAGTGGCCTGCAAGTCACCTCGAGTGCCTGTAGTAGAGAGGTTATTATATGTTTACCCTCTTCGTGATGATTGGGAAATGGGAGGGGAAATGATCATCACCGAGTTTGGCCGTTAAATTTCCTCCCATCTGCAGCGGTTCGAAGTGGACCGAGATCCATCTTGAATCTTGACAGGGCTGGCAAGAAGGCGATCCGCGGCTAGCACCCTACCGACCCACCCAATAGGATCTGCCTTGGCATCTCTCGCCCGGGAGAGAGAGAGAGAGAGAGAGCTCAGCAGAATTTTTTTCCCACTGAGGAATCATTGACTTCGCGTCCCTTCCCTTCCCAATGAGAAGAATACTTTCATTCACGTCGCCGCAGAGAGCATTGAGTCCTTCTGGAAACACTTCAAGGCCTTGTCAGACTCCTTTGCTGCAGTCCCCCTTGAGAGCGGAATGCCGTCCTCTCCCCTCCGTTCCCATGACGGCCCGCATGCCTCCATGCACCATCCTCATCATCATCATCATCACTCAACCATCATTCCGGGGAATGTTATAATCACATTAATTCTATGGGAGCTTCAGCGGATGACGTCACGCGCGAGGAGTGTGAGTTGGAAGGGGATGCTTCAGTTTTTTTTTTGAGGTTCTCCCATCTAAAAGCCTTGGCGGAGAGGAGGACTAAGATTTGGTGACCGTCTTGAGAGTGTGTTTGGCCAGCTGACGAACGTCGGCATTGACTTCGACGGCGCCCGCCCTAAGTTTTTGCGCGGCAAGTGGGAAGGCCAATGTCACCGAATGAGGTACCTCGACGCATTTTCTCCATTCGCTCCCCGTCTAGCGGAATAGGACAGGAATGCACTTAAAAATTCTTAAAAGAGACTGTCGTAAACAGCTACCTGCTCGGGTCCCCTTTGAAATCTCTAAAACTTTCGGGAGAGCATGCGTTTTCTCTTTTCGGAACAGAACGTGTTTAATTGGCCGTAGTCTCCCTCTTCGAATGAATAAATCACGGCATGCGCATTGAAGATTTCTCACGTCCTTGTTGATTACTTCAAAGTCAAACCTTGGGTACAAGAAGGAAGACGTTAATATTCCGAGGATAGAATAGCCTTGAGGTGACGCAGTCCTATTATTTAAATGAGTTTAAAGTCCTTAGTTCCTTAAGGCTGTTCTGTAGTGTCCACAATTTTAGGGATTTGATGTGTTATAATCTCACCTCGAGTATACCTTTAAACTTTCCTCTTATTTCATAATGGATAATTACTTCTTCGTTCATCCGCTTGGCGCACACACCCTCTCTTCCTGCCTTTCTTCAAAATAAAATGTATCCGTTTTATATCTCTTATCCTTTATTTCACCCAAGCGCCATGGAGCGCCATTAGTTCCATTCCTTCTTATTTCTTCCTCGCCCACTTAAATTTTAGTTCATTGGTGCTTGAATATGACAGGAAAAACTCGGGAGGGCAGAGAAGTCGATGTTGAAATAAAATAATGATCGGGGTCTTGGAGGAATTGTTCACTTACCGTGGAGATCATAATTGTAGGATGATGGTTAATGATCTTTTATATTCTGGTATTTAAGATGCTTTGTGGGTCGCTATTTGGGCTTAAGCACTGGCTCCCATCCCGAGGACACATGTTCGTGTCCAAGTTGCAGTAAAGACTATTCAGTGGAATACCGGTCCCTGCTTGAGTGGATTGTATGTCAAGTGCAGGGCTCCGACCGCCGAATGAGACGTTAAATTGTATTCCCCTCTTCGTCTTTCTTTAAGAATATCTATTAAACACCGAACCAGGTTTCTCTCCACTCTTCCTTTCCAAAAATCCTTCCTGAATCCAAAAACCCACCCATCCTCTTTGGCGCTAGTGAACTCAGCCATCGATCGCCTCCTCTAATGAGCGCAGTAATGATGGCAGCGCCATTTTCAGATCATTGGAAACCATTCCGCAGACTCCTGAGTGACGCACGAGGGTCCGGCCGCGTGTGGGCCGCTGCGGGCATTGCCTCGCGCCCCCTGCTCCCCCCTTTCGGCTGCGGACGGTGGCATTAGCATGCCGGCCGGACGGCTAAACATCGTCGTAAGAGAACGAGCGAGTGCAAGATTCACAACAGCGCTCACATACGAAGCTGCCCCCCCCCCTCCCCACCCCCTCTCGCTCTGCTTCATGGGCGCTGTCGGGTACTTCCTCCGCGGGAGGGCGAAACGTCGAGTGCCAGCACGTCGCCTCTTCACACTCCTCCCCCTCCCCCTCTCTTTCTCTCTCTTACTTCGTCACTCCCATCGCGTTCCTTCGCATTGTTGCGTCCGCATCGCTGTAATCAGCGGGAGAGCACTCGGCTGAAAGTAAAAGTGTTGCCTCACTCGGAGTGGACTCCTCCGATGAAAATTCGGTTCATCTTGGCGGAAGAAGGCCGTCGGCCGTGTGCTGATGTCTTCTCCCCCGACTTGCGAGCTCTCTCCCCGACCAGGAAATCTCAAGGAGGCTTGGCATTTAGTTTTCAATATTTTGATAGAAAAACAGGGTATATTTCGACTCGAGGGATGCAAACCTTTCATTTTCAAGCTCCAATCATTTCACCTTATATGTATGCATGTAAAGGTTTTTTTTAATATATACGTAGTATCATAGCGTTTGGCTGCATATTTTCATTGCGTGGTTGTTGATAATTCATTCCCTTGCGTGGCAACCTATACTTGGCTTGCACTCTACTCTGTATTTTTAGATTCGTTAGGGAATGCTTACGATTGTTGCATACTGAATTTCACTGCATATTCTGTAATCAATTTGAAAATTTGCTCTTTTTAAATTCTTGAATTTGTTATTTTCTGAATATTAGTCGGGCCTGCCACTAATACGATTGAGTTCTCACATTTTTCGCTGTTCATTTTGTATAACTTAATTTACTTCCTCCCCCCTACTGATGTGCCATTGAATGGCAGGATTTGGACGATACTTCTGGAAGAGGTATTTTTATGCATGCATGTGGGGGGTAGATTGCTAGTTTTAAGGTTTTTATGGGTAAGACCTTGAACTTTCACTATACCAGTGATGCCCAAACATATTGCTCGGCATGCGAGATTGCAAAATACCCGAGGATAGTTGGACCAATTTTTTTATGCAATCATGTATGCATATAAATAGTTTTTCTTTGAATTATTTATGCTACATACAGTTTTCATTGAAATTGACAGAAGTAAACTTTATTCTTATTTTCGTTATCAATTTTAGAAATATTTTTAATGATAACAGGACTTAATGCTATCTCTGTGGTTCTGATTGAAATTGAACAGCGGGTCGAATCTACTACGCTGGTCTTAGTGAAACGTGCTGCATTAGACAGAATGATCAAGGGTGAATGGGATCCGAGAGACTTGAAGGGAGGAGTAAGACGAGTCACGGGAATATTAAAGTGTGTTTGCAATAAGGGGTGCCGGTTGGGGTATGCGAAAGCCTGAGGCATTGCAGATGAAAAGAATATAAGAATCTCCGTATTCTCACTCTACAAACAACGATTCTCCGCGTGCCTTCTCCGAAAATGGACGGCATGGAGGGTTGAGGTAGGAGTCCGAAATACAATGCTATAGATGTTGTTGATAACCGGTGTAGTTTTCTTTTTTTTCGATACTGAAAATTACTACAAATAGATCCGGGGAATGTCAGCGACCATGAAATTTTTAATTACCCGCGCGAAAAACGATTTATTTTTATCAGTTAAATATATTTGTGCGACCGTTTAAACTGAAGTTGTGGCACACCGTAGCGTGAAGCGTAGTATGGAAACATTTTTCTCCTCGTTGTTCAGAATGTTGTAATAATATTGTCAATTGTCAAGCCTGAGAAAAGTGACTATAATTACATATCCGTGCGATATTTGCATTTCTCGATTTTTCCTGTTCAATGCCGTTGATCTTCCAATCTCCTATTTCGATAAGAAATCCATGTTTATAGATGTAGATAGATGTTAAATTGCTACATCATTCGAAAAGTGCCATAATACGTTAAGACAGTTATGCATATGTCTCTAAAGAAGGCCGTGTGTATGGATTGTCATATTTTTTGATGCTTTACCCGCTGCCATCAACCGTGAGAATTGACGGAACAAGCTTGGGGCTAGGGGGCGTGGAGGGGATGAGTCACAGGAAGAGGCATATGTGGAGGGGTTCCCGGAAAAAGAGGGTTCTCCGTTAAGAGACCCCAAGCACTGAGTGTGCCTACTCCCCGCCCCCTGGGGCTTGTTACAAGTGGAAGAAAGATGGGAGCCAGGGCAAGGAAATCCTGTGTTTATTTTTAACAGCAAAACCCACCATTCAGAAAGCCTTTTTTGTGTGTTTGCGAGGCGGAATGCGGGCATGAGAAGGTGAGTGGTTCAATGCATCTCGCGAGGCACGGAGAGCCTCACGGCACATGCTTCACGGGATGCGCACGCGGCACGGGTGAACTACAGCACTTTCGCAGCCCTCCACGATACCAGATACCAGCACGGACGCTCATGCCTCCTAATGGATTAGATTGTTGAATAACTTGAAGCAAACAATTTCCACTTTCGTCTACATCAACCCATGTATCTTCGACGCTTGAATGGTGTTTCGTATGAGGTGAATAATCACTGAACAAGCATTACGTGCGAGCTGTATTAGATAAATATTACTCAAAGTGAGGAGCTGTCAAGTATCCATGTACCAGGCACTTGCTACAAAACTATTACGTTATATAAAAGAATATGATGGATTTTATTAGTGAGTATTGATGTGATGTGAATTTGATTAGTGAGTTTTGATAGTGAGATGGATTTTTTTAGTGAGTTAGTCTTGTGTTTGAGTGAATTAGATGTCAGTTCTCCAATGGTCATGCGAGCTTGCAGTTGACATGGGTTAAATAATACTATTGGATGTACTACTAACTACTCCACCCCTTGTACTCTACCTGCAGTACACATATCTTGTACTCTCATAGTTGTACTCTCTATACCTTGAATAGAAGTTCTCCATCTTCTTCGGTTTATGAATTCCCATTATTGCTTTTGTTGCTTGATGGGCAGACCTTTGAAACCAGTGAATTATGATCACAGGCCAGAGGAAAGAGGGAAATCATTTCCAGTTCGTGGAGCTGAGCGGCCAATGTATGTTTTGGAGTTGAAAAGGCGAGCCAAATTAAAGTCTATATGGTATATTCTCCAAATTTTAAATGTTCTCGCAGTTTGATGTTCTAAACAGATATGTCTTGATAATGAGATGAGGTAGATGCTTGAAAGAGGACAATGGTGTATCCCGTATTATTTCACTGCAGCATCAGCGCTTACCTCTATTAAAATATTCTTCTTACTAGCTTGCTTACCGGCTTTTTTATATTTATTGGATGAAACTAAGAGTGAGGGAGTTATTTGATGAAAACATATTGTACACCACCGTCTGCAGGAAGAACGGTAGACAGAAGGCCAGTATAGGTGAGGCAAATTGTTACGTGTATTTTTTCTTGAAAAGATGCAGCGTAAAAATCATGCTGCTTTAAGTAGCGCATTGCATAGAGTAACGCATAAATGCATGAACGCCGTGAAGGAAAATAGCCTCTGCATTATGCGGCAATTGTAGAAATCGATGCCGCTACGAATAGGTCCTCACTCGGTTCCGGTGCATCTTTCAGAAATGTCCTGCGGACCATGATATTCTTTACATTATGAGGTAGGCCATTTCCTACGCATGCTATTCTATATCTGCAATGTCATGAAATACACCTTTTGGGTGTGTGATAGCAGTTAAGACGTCACTAAGAATGCACCACTTATTCTACAACGTGATTTTAAAAAAATAGTTGTATATGCTCCAGTCACATGCAGCGTATCAGAAACTACGAAGGAATATATTTTTTCATATTTAAATTAACTAGCGGAAGGATCCCGTTGAAATTCAACGGGTGTGAGAAAAGTCAAATCTATGTTTCATATTAAGATTGTAAAATTTATTGCAGAGGACGAATCCCAACTTGGAATTATGAGCTATATTTCGCTCCAATTCAAAATAAATCATCGGAAATACATAAATACTATCACAATTCAAACCATCGCCTATACAAGAATGGGAATACTGTTCCAATTTTCTAGATGAAGGTGCCCATTGATATTCAGCTTGAGGGATAAATATAACAATTACACATTGTATATAGGCATTTTCACATTTTTCGTGAAGAGGAGGGAAAACCTTGTGTTACAAAGTTGAGTTTGTCTCCAAGTCAGTATCGGAACCATATATATAATTTAAACCATTGTAAACTTATCATTACAGCCAGGATTCATATTGTGCCCTTTATAAATATACTTACATGTCGTACCTTTACGTATACTTAAGTTCCCTATTTACGCGTATCTATAATACAAATCATGTTTTACGTTGATGCTCAAGTTGTTGTTAAACTATCGCAAATCTAAAAATACATCTATCCACGACGTTTTTGAACAGTTCCATATTTGCCTTCTATGACTCAAGTCGTTGAAAATGCACAAACCCGTAAAGAAATTAAATATAAAACTTTTAAATACATCTCCTCCCATAATTTTCAGTGTTTGGTATTTACTTTCACAGTGCCCATTCCTTTTTCTTCTCACTGGTAAAGTGTTCACTTGTTATGAAGCAGTTAATTTTCCAGCCCCAGAACAGAAATTCAACACACATATGCATATCAGATTGAGAGAAAAGTCAAATGTATGATTAATATTAAGACTGTAATGTGCATTTCAAAGGACAAATCCCAACTGGGAATATGGTGCTATCTTAGCTGAAGGTGCCCATTGATATTCATATGGAGGGATAAATATAAAAATGACCCATTTGTATTTAGGCATTTTAACATTTTCATGAAGGAGCGAAGAAAACTTTTGCTACGAGTTGGGTATGGCTCCAAGTCAGTATCCGAAACATAAAAAGGATTTAAACCATTGTAAACTTATCATTACTGCCAGGATTCATATTGAGCTCTATTATAAAAATACTTAAATGTCGTACATTTACGTATACTTAAGTTCCCTATTTAGGCGTACCTATAATACAAATTATGTTTTACGTTGATGCTCAAGTTTTTGTTAAAGTACCTCAAATCTCAAACTACATCAATCCACAACGTTTTCGAAAAAGTGCCATTTATGACTCAGGTAGTTGAAAATGCACAAACCCGTAAAGAAATTAAAAAAAAAACTTTTAAATCCTAATTTTAGCGAACGCCAACCTTCTTAAATCCATAAATTGCGCTAGCAGTCGGCACGGATGAATGTGCAGAAAGAAATGGCCGACCACGCCTCAAGAATCAGCGGCGAAAACCTCCTTTTAACATCTTCCATTATCCTCGTGAAAAGCGCAATGCAGAATACGTCATACGACGTAATGTATAAGCATCCACGATTTCGGGAACGACAATGGAAAAGGCCTTAGCAACGCTCGGAAAAGAACCGAAAAAAAAACAGAAACTTTACACGTAAATTACATGATTTAGAGAAACTTCGAAAGCACAGAGAAAATTGGTTGGAAGAATAAGAAAGTTTAAATATTTGTTCGTTAAATACAAAAAGAATTAAAGAAATCGATTAACATTTAGTAATTTTACTGAGCGAAATAAAAAACCCATGCACTTTCATTAATTGAAAAAGTCCATTTGAACCAAGGTAAACACATTATTGGCGCCAGGAATCGAACCCGGAACCTGGCAAAAACGGGAATAGTTTTCCCGGGCCTTTCAGAGGGCTAGAAACACATTGCAGTTTACGGCGTCTCTTTAGAACGAACCGTTTGCGAGATAGAGGGGGGGACGGACGGACAGACGGACGGACGGACGGACACTTCCCAAATTATATAGATACTAGCGGAAGGATCCCGTTGAAATTCAACGGGTGTGAGAAAAGTCAAATGTATGAATAATATTAAGATTTATTGCAAAGCACGAATCCCAACTTGGAATATGGAGCTATCTTTCGCTCCAAAACAAAAAAGGCCTACGGAAATACATAAATGCTATCAGTTATGAAACATCACCCTTACAAAAATGGGAATACTGTTCCCATATTCTAGGTGAAGGTGCCCATTGATGTTTAGCGGAAGGAGAAATTTTATAATTACCCATTGTATTTCGACATTTCAACATTTTTCATGAAGGTGCGGAAAAACTTGTGTTACGAAGTTGAGTATGGCTTTAAATCAATGTCGGAATCATAAATATGATTTAAACCATTGTAAACTTATCATTTCAGCCAGTATTCATATTGTGCCCTATTATAAATATACTTACATGTCGTACCTATCTTAACATATATTTATGTTCCATATTTACGCGCACCTATAAGACCAATTATGTTTTACGTCAATGCTCAATTTTTGTTAAACTATCTCAAATCTCAAACTATATAAATCCACAACGTTTTCGAAGAAGTTTTATTTTTGTCTTTTATGACTCAGGTCGTTGAAAATGCACAAACTCGCAAAGAAATTAAAAAATAAAACTATTAAATACTCCTAATTTTAGCGAACGCAAACCTTCTTAAATCTATGAATAGCGCTAGTAGTCAGCACGGATATATGTGCAGAAAGAAATGGCCGACCACGCCTCAAGAATCAGCGGCAAAAACCTACTTTAACATCTTCCATTATCCTCGTGAAAAGCGCAATGCAGTTCACGTCATACGACGCAATGTATAAGCATCCACGATCTCGGGAACGACAATGGAAAAGGCCTTAGCAACGCTCGGAAAAGGACCGAAAAAAACAGTAACTTTCAGCGTAAATTACATGATTTACAGAAACGTCGAATATACAGAGTAAATCGGTTGAAAGAATAAGAAAGTTTGAACATTTTTCCGTTAAATACAAAAAGAATTAAAGAAATCGATTAACATTTAGTAATTTTACTGAGCGAAAGAAAAAACCCATGCACTTCCATAAATTGAAAAAGTCCATTTGAACCAAGGTAAACACATTATTGACCTCAGGAATCGAACCCGGGACTTGATAAAAACGGGAATAGTTTTCCCGGGCCTTTCAGAGGGCTAGAAACACAATGCAGTTTACGGCATCTCTCTAGGATGAACCGTTTGCGAGATAGAGGGGGGGACGGACGGACAGACGGACAGACGGACGGACAGACGGACACTTCCCAAATTATATATGTATAGATAGATAAGTTAAGCATATGTTTTTATTGTTTATTGTATTCAATAGAGCTGTTAAGGTAGGGCGAAGGTGGTGGTGTGAGTTGGTAGTGTGAAAAGCTTTATTCAGACACTGCAGATTAGGCCACCTTCTTAGCATTTAATAATTGTCTTTTTACCCCTCTGCTGACAACTTATATCCGCGGGAAGATTGACATTGTTACTGTATCCGCTCGGAATTCTCAGTGTTCCTTCGCTCGTGTACGAATCGACCGTAATGTGCTGGTGAAATCCTCATCCTACTTGAGAGCCCCGAATTAATGGCCGATGTCTTCAAGCCCTTGCCTCTTGGCCATTCGGCGGCTGTGACGAAGGCTTCTCTATGACGATGTGTGTGACGTAGATGCGGATGACTCAGAAGGAAAGTCCTTTGCCGCCTGGGCGTTTGAACCCGTGGCACTTGGCGTGGGAAGCCGGTGCCTCGGTCGGTCGCCTCGGCATCAAGAGTCCGTAAAAAGAGGTCAGCATCCCGGGCAGTGAGCACCTCGAGTGCTCTCCATGTGGCAGCCAAATAGAGTCCGTGACACCTGGAAAATCCTGCCGCCGCGTGTTCAACCCGGCCTTTCGGCATGCGAGGACTCGTGACGTCCAGCGCCCGGCACTCTCTAATTAGAGGAGGTCCTTCCTCGAGAGGGGAGGACTGCATTCGTGGTGGACGGAGTCGGCGTTTTTGTTGAGCTTCCTTCTCTCGGGTCGAGCAAATTAATGCATGTGTGTTCTCTAGGGCTCGGGAACGACTATCTCCCAATGCTCCAAACAGAGGGTTACGTCTATATATACTCTTTAGACCCCTAAGGTGTGTGCTGAGGATGAATCATTACCGAAAATGCATTCGGTAAATGCGACTAAAAGATATGTCACTACATGGCAAGAAGAACTTATGCTAGTTGAACATGCCTCAAGCACATGCGAATGAATGATTAGAGACTACGAAGTAATCTAACTTTCATTAATGGGTTAACCATTTGTTTTCGTGGACTGCGATATTCATTTCAGTAGGTATCCAGGGATGCAGTTGGTGTACCTCGGTAGAGTTTCCGACTTTTTCAGATGTAGTCCAAGCTAGGCTACCTACATTACACCCGTCTATCCTGTTTTTGTGGCAAATTATGGTCATTGTTTTCTTGCGAAAAACATTAAAAATCCAGCCTAAAAAAACATTTTTATCGCTAAAGACTATTTTTCGACTCAGCAGCAGAATTATTGAGAATAATTGAGATTTCATTTCAAGTGAATGATCCCGATTGATTGATAATTGTTGATAGCAAAAAAACAGTATTTGCATGGAGGAATTGGTGCATTTTAAAATAAATACATATATTGTAATTTCTGCTCTGTAGTATTATTATAATGATATCGTGATTCTGACTACTGCGATATTGTCAAGATACTCAATGCCTATGGAAGTACTAACTATTATGTATTCTCAGTCTGACCCCTTCGTCTCCATGTTCAGTCGCGGAACTATTTTCTCGCGAGTTACTTCTCCGGAATGCTAGTAGAACTAGTTAGGCTTCCGGCGATAATAACCGAACGGTCGGCTCGCCCACGGAAGCGGACCAAATTCAACGGCCTGCCTCCTCGCATTCCACAGTCCTCTCGGTTTTTTTTCCTGCATGATTAACAGAGTGGAGCGTGCCCACGTCCTTCCGCGAGTCGAAATATGTGTTTGTGCATACGCGCCGTCGCCTCGCTGAGCAGCGCGAATGGAACGCATCGGATTCCAGCCGATGTTCCTCACGGTGACGAGTTGACGACCCCTGAAGTTTCTCCCCATGAAAAGACCAGCATTGTTGTGCGATCGCGTCTGCGGTGCTGCAATGCACAAGTCCCTCCCTATCCCGCGCCTCTTACTCTCCTCGTTCCATGCTCCCCCTTTACCCTCTGTCCTCCGAACCCTCTAACTCCTCCGAGTCCTCCTCACTTGTATGTTATCTCCCGTGGTTACATAATTCGAACCTCCTTTTGTCCTGCGCTGTTGCTTTCGGGTCCTCTCCCTTCCCCTTTCTTCCTCCCGCCTCGTCTCCCCACCCTTTAATCCCCTCCTCTCAGTTCTGCTCCACCACCAACGGACGCCCTTTTCACCCCACGGTGCTCTTTTCTGCGATCGCGGTGCCTCGCCGCTCACCGAGTGTGTTATTTTTTCTTTCCGTCACGATCACAATGGACACACACGAGCTCCCAAGAGGCGTTTCCATCAGCCTCGACGGGGCCGTTTTGTTTTTCAATTCTTTTTTTTTCCTGAATTCAGGTATATTCTCGTTCTCGTGTATATACTAGCCCACAATTAAATGAATTCAAACCATTAGCAATAAATATTAGCCCATAATTAGATACTGTGGTAATCCACCGTGCCTTATCGACAATAGACAACCGAAACCGCAATGGTTGTTCTCAGTCACATGTCAAGTAATTCGTGGAAAATATAGTTGTAGGCATTTCATCATTAAAGTTTTCCATAGCATTCGATTTTTTTTCTCTCGCTCTTACCAGCTCCTAATTTGTGTACGCACGAAAAGCTTCACGCTCGTAACCGAATAAATCGAGCGTAGTGATGAACCGTTCGGGATGAGCATTATGATGTCAAATATGCAAACTATGCATCAATTCTCACCCAAGTGAGTGATGCCATACCATTTTCTGTAGTTTGTGTCTTCTGAGAGCGCCAAGTAATAGAGCCAAGTATTTTTGAGAAGGATATTTGGTTTTGGAAATATTACGTAACGCGGTATGCATGGCTATCATGAAAACGTCTTTGGAGTCGAAGGTGGGATGTAATCTGGTTGCATTTATTTTATAGATTTAAAGAAGGTATTTTATGGCATGATCGAGTGAATTAATTAAAGTATTGTGAAAGAATTGGCGACATAATAGAAGTTTGTATTGGGAACATTCAGCACAGGTTACCGTACTGAACTGAAGATCTTGTTTGGTATGGTTAGGCAGAGATGTAAGGAATCAATCGCTACCGATTGTTTCAGGATATTCAAACTTTTACTGGGGAGAAATGATCAGGAGGCATGCAGGAGATTGAAGTAGGATCAATAGTTGATGGAGAGCCCTAAAACTTTGTTAGATTATCTCAATACGTAGAGTTATCCTGCCAACCATGGGACTACCGACGTTTCTGAACGCATTGCAGTGAAAAGTCTGGAATGAAGATTAACCGCAGTAAAACCAAGTAATGGAATTCGTAGGAGATGTGGATTCTAGACAAACTTATTTAATTGGAAGGTGTCGTTAGAGAATCTGGATTAGCCTATGTAAATGGTTAATGCTTTGATATGATTAGAAATAATAAAAAATAGTTTCAAAGAACAGTGAATTAATTACATGATTTAGTAATACCTATTTAGACGCACTAGTACATAGATAATGTTTGGATAGTGATGAAAATTGTCGGGGGAATTCGAAAAAGATAGAAATATCGAAAGGCGGTGGAGTCTCAAAGGCTGCGGTTGAGGTAGATTATTGAGTAAGAGGGGAGATGTAGGAAAAGATAGGGCTTCTGGAAAGCGTAAGGGAAGGCGGAAGTTGAGGAGTTAAGAGAGGGATATCGTGTAGGACATATACACTGACCGTTTTGGCTACGGATATCCCGAACGGTGGTAGATACGGTGTAAGGCTGGAACTCTCTGAGAACCTGCCATTATATGGTGGAACCCTGGTGATAGATCAGATTTATCGGGTATTCATTTTCCTACGCACATCCCTCCTCCCGGATGGCTTCTGTTCAGGAAATTAGTAACTTTTTCCATGCCCAGAGATTATCTGACATCTGATTAGCTTCTGCCTCTAAATTATTAAATAACTGGTAGTTTTTTATATTTTAAAGGGAAAGTTCCGGTACGTTACAGTGTAGAGTTTTTCGAGTAGATGTATTTGATAATCAGATTACGTCTTGTAATCATATTTCATGCGTATCTCAGCCCTAATGGTAAACTCAAGTAGTATTTAATTACTTCTTGAGAACTGATCCCGAATTCTCTAGTTTTACGACTCACTCTAAAGTGAGAGAAGTAAACCTTGCGTACTAAACTTGTAATAGTTTCAATTCTAGTGCTCTTTTGTTCATTAGTTCACCCTCTTCATTATTGCATGATTTATTGCAATACAAATAGTGTATACAGCGTGGGATGAAGTTGGCGTGAAATTGAGTAGTGTCTATCTCAAGGGAACTAAGTGAAACTTTTTTATTTCATGAAAAGAAGCAGTTCCACCACATCGTCTTGGAAGCAGCCGTCTCTTTGCATTTTTTTTCTTCAAATTTTTGCCATTTCAGATTTGACCGAGTTTTCCGTGAAAACCAAATCCCTTGTAATCATCAGCTTATATGCACTCACTGATGCTCATCTCGTGTCCAAGGACTTGAAAATTCATCGATTCACCTTTTTACCCACCTCTAGCATAGTTTTTTTTCCCATTTTCGCTATTAGATTCTTCTATTTTCGTGTCATGCCCAAAATGAACCCACTTACCTCCCAAAGTAAGGCTACAGCATATTGTTTATCAGTGTTGAAAGTAAGCTCTTGATGAATTGGGATGTAATTCTGCATTTAATTCTTCCAGAAATTTGTTTGAAAATCGTTCGGTGTATGATCTGACATTGCTGCTGATTCATACGTTGTACAGAGGGTTTGTATTTGAGTGATTTGATAGCATAAGTTTGCCTGAAATTAGGGGATATCTCTCGACTGTGTTTCACACATGGAATTGGTTTGCCCAAGGTTGCCAGTATGACCTGGTTGCTCAAGTACTTCGCTATCAATTAATTCTCTCTGCTGATTCCGTCACGCATACTTGTTTTACAGGATGAAATCTGGATAAAATGGGAGTGAATCGAAAGTTATGCGTTGGAGTCGTTAGTTTCTCTCCGTTTTCCTTGGGGAAAACCAAGAGAAGTAGGTTCAACTTCAAAGTTCACGCAGCTCCACGTTTTTCTTTTCCTGCGCACTTGCTGCTCGCAGAATAAAATCTGCCTGTTATCTTTTGCAGCTAGGCGTAGAGCTATTTGAGATGTTATTTCCGCATCAACCTGGTTTTTGTAAAATATTAGTTCTTATTTTTGGGTCTATTTAATGATAGTAATTTCGTTAGCCTTCGTTCATAAGAAGATGTGGAAAAGGTATTCGACGTGATTGATTGTAAATTATATTGTACATGAGTGAACTACTCTCGGGTCTTCGACAGGGTTAAAATATTAAAAGTGGTAGACGTTCGAACTCGACTTAAACTCAGTTTTCAAGGCAAACAAATGCACAAGATCTTATATTGTACTTGTGGTAATATTTTTATGTACATGACAACATGGATAATGTAAGCGTCTCAGGCGTTACATCGGTGGAAATGTTTTTCAGTGCGTTAATGAAAATATTTTTAAGGTAAAACATAAATTAAATTTTATTTCCGATCGAGATTTCGTCTGACCTGCGGTCATTACCTAGATAATGACTGCAAAGCAGTTTGAGACCGGGCAAATTTTATAGTTTTATGTAAGTATGAACTAAACAAAGTTTTTTCATTAACGCAGTGGTTGATATAGTCGATATTTCACACCATCATGTCATTCTGGGTATGTTAGTAATGCCCGAAGTGCCCGATGTGATTGGTATTGTTTGATGTACTGGAGGTGGCTGATGCTCAATATTCCCAATAACTATTGTTGCGTCGATGGATCTTTACCGCATTTTAATTTTGTTTCCACCAGACCAATGTTGTGACATGTGTATTGACAATACTTTTTTTGCATACGGACTATCCTGTGGGTCCATATAGCCCTGGGATCCCAATAGGCATTTGCCTGTCATCAGGTTTCCCAGGGGCTGAACCAACAGAGCTTGACAAACATCCATGCCCTCGGACGAGGTGATTACGCTGTGCCGTATTCTCTATCCGTCGCCCCCTTAGTCCTCTTCGTCACTCCTCGAATAGAGCTAGCCTCGTTTTCCATCATATTCGTCCGTCGCTCTGTTTATCGGGTGCTTAGAATTCCTCCGGATGGAGAGACCAATTCAATCCCGTATTGTTGAGATGAATTTGGTGGGAGGGCCTAATGGTCCGACCGAGGGGGGGTTGGAGGGTCCCAAGAGCGCGGTCGAGATTGAACTCATCTCTCGATACACTTGTTAGCGCTCTCGGATGGTGCGTTGACTATTTCGGCCATTATGCTTAGCCAATGGGAGCTGCCGAGTGGAAACGTCCGCTGCGGACAGCTCTCGTAGGCCCCCGCTGCCACTTCAGTCCCATTCCTCCCCCGCCCAACTTCCCCCCGCTGACTCTCTTCTGACCTCCCGCATCGCAGCACTCGGAGGCGTGCGGCACATGCACAAAAAAGGCACTCGTGATAATTTGTTCCCCGCCCCGCAATGCTCTGCTGAGTTTCTCAATCGGGTGGTCGAGGGCCGTCTGCAGGTCGCGAGAAAAGTACCTACTCAAGGGGTTTGGCACAAAAACGCTCATGCTTACGATTACTATGATTAAAGTTTCGGCTGGAAGACTTTCCCGGTTGCGTAATGCAGGGTTTTCCGAGATGTGCGTACTTAACGTGTCTTTGGGACTCGCTATTAGTGCAGGGCTGGGAAACGGTGACGCATGGTGATAACAGCCATCCTTTGTATGGAAATCCAATAGGAACTCGTGGATTTCTTTCGTGAGTAGAATGTAATGTTTTGTGGTTTTGTACCTCGGCGTGTCAAACGATTTTTGTGCATAAATGGATTAGCGTGCATACGTACACATTTTACTTTTGTAGAATTCCAGGCGTTCCTATACGGGAAAGACGTACGGATCAATTTGAACCCGAAATCTCAGTGTCCGATTCATTTGGTTTAAATATTGTGTGCGACTGAGTCCAAATATTTTTGATTGGGGATAAGTATCGGTGAAAAGCTTTGCAATATGAATGCTTGCAATTCTTCGCTGCTGAATCATTTGGAGGTAAAGGTGGAATGTTTACCCGAAGAAAGAGAAGTAAGATAATCTCTAATCTTGTGACTCAAGAGTATTGGAACGCTAAGTGTATTTATGCTCGTGGCATGCTGGAGGAGGCCAATTCAGAGCACCCTCATGATGTGAAGCGTTGTTTTCTGTGGGTAGGTAGAAATTTTCAGAAAATTGTAGTCATTTTGTACTTTTTTGCGTAAGGGTCAGGGATGTCGATTAAAGTAATTGGCAAGTTGGTTGCAATGCATCCAAATTAGGAGGAAGTTGGGAAGATTACTTCAATTAAAGTGTCATTGTAGTTTTATGGTTAGGAGTTAACTGCCCTGGTTATGTTTTTAGTGAATTTTAGTGTAAAAAAAGCGCCAAAACGTTATTAGGTAGTAGGCATCAGTGATTGGGATTAGTTACCTTTTTGAGGTGAAATCGATGCTCAAAAGTTTCGTAAAATCTTCACGGGCTCTCCACGGGTTTAAATTATGCAATTTTGCGGGCGTTTTGGGTAACTACTCGTAACCCATCCTCAAGGCAAAAATGTCGCAATTTTAAATTATTGGTAAACATACATAATTTAAACCGGCGAAGAGAAGATTTTACGAATATTATTCGCATGGAAAGAGTTAAATCATGCTCAGAATTTTCTTTTGGAGCTCTCCTGTGTGCTGAGGTGGCGAAATTTGAGAGCAATAACCTTGTGTGGATCAGAAATTTTCCAGATATTGTTGCACTGTATTTCTAATTGTGATAGAAGTGTATCTGTTGGATAAATGTTGCTTTTTTCGTATCTGCTTCGTTTCGTATCTCTACCAGCAATCATGAAAATCATATGGTCGAAAGTGTTCGTATAATTGTGTATAAGATCGGTATGTCTTACTATCAGTACAGATATCAGAGCATAGCGAAGTGAGTCAGAAAGTTTTCACAGTAGAGCCAAAGCAAACAGACTTCTATTGTGAGTCCATGGCATCCTATTTCGTGGAAGCACCATTGGGTTTACTTAAGCACGTTTTTGCTAAGAAAGTAAACGGGTCCAATATTTGACGTTCTCCTGACGTAAGTAGTCCCGCCTAAAAATAAATGACATTGGAAACAAATCAGGTTGGATATTTTGGGCCGAACTTTTTTCCTTCCTTGGCTTATAGAACGAGTATACAGAATTAATTATTCATTCAGAGAGTGGTGCCCTTGCAGGCGAGGAATGGGGAGCTTTAAAAAGTTGAGGCATTTTCTCTTCTCTTGTTTTCCCGAAGTTTACCTTCACTTCTTGTTTTATGTTGCTATGAAATCACCGAGAACCGCTCAAGTTGTACCCGAAATTCCATTAAGGTCATCATTTTCACATGAATAGTAATGAGTTATTTATTAAAGATAAATTAGTATTAAAGTTTGTTTCATTGCTATTATCAATAATGTTTTATTCCAATGTGTGCTCCCGAATTTAGAATCCGTGGTGATTAATTATGGCTCTGTATTTGGCATGCGGGGGTTGAGTGTTGACTTTTCTACGTCACTGTATACAATCATGTTTTGGTTGATTAATTGCCGATTGAAGCGGCACGTTGAAAGGTTCATCATCATCACCGGTGAACAACCCTTAGATTTGTTTGACGCAGCTCTTCACTCGATTCTCCTATCAGCCAACCTCTTCATATTTACGCAATTCTTGTCTTTCACACCGTTCAGTACTTGAAAAGCTTAAGTTCCGTAACTGATTGAAGGAAGATTGCTGTATCTTATTTCGGTTTTAATATTTGAACGTTGTGTGAGGGACGAAAAATTTAGATGGTTGGTCATAAATATTGAGTGAATCGGCGTAATAGTTTCAAAACCAAAGGTGCGAAAAATCGAAAGTTGGGATTTGTCATGGAAATCAGGTACCATCTGTGGAACTAGCCTTACTATTTAGTATTGAGTGGTAAATCAGCTCTTGCATGACAGTTTTTTTCCGCTGGGCGGTGAATTTAATGTTTGAGTGCTCCATATCCAAATATAGTGAACATTTCTATTGCCACTTGTCTTTTTACTCTACTTTTCTTGAACACTGCTATACAGTGGTGTTATCTGCAGTTGGTTCAGTCAGATATGATTATTCTTGTGAAGAAAAACCTCATTTCCCCATCCGCAGGTTTCATAGGGATCAATCCGCCTGAATGAACCCGACAAAACTGCCTATATATGACTTGTATTGCTGTAAATTCTTAAAATCGATGTTCTAAAAAAATCATAGGGATTTTTAAAATTTTCTATTAAATATTTTTTTCATTTCGTTGAAGCATCAGTTCAATATAGGACATTTTTCGTGATCAAACGATCGTTAAAATTATTTGTGCTTTGGGTGCAGCAGCGGTGTGGATATAAATATCACGTTACTGTGTTTTGTAAAGTGCTCACACCATGGATTTTAGCATACCCCAGTTGTTAACTCCGTCTCATGGAGAGTGCTTTTCTCGTGACCGCCGGCATCTGTTGGCTGGGGAAGCTCAAATGTGCGGCGAATGTTGGAATGCGACTTTATCTACATTACCACGTCAAACAGAGAGGGGCGTATTCCAGCACTGAATCTGGAGGAAAACTATATAGGAATGGTTTTAGGCGTAACTTTGTGAAAATCACGAATACCCTTGATAAAAAAGAAGAACACTTGGTAAAAATCCACACTTTTCATTGAGCACCGACATAGGTTTCCTCAACTCAGTGCCATTTTCAAGCCTAGAAGTTGTGGAGTGTAGAAACATGAAGGAAAACCGTTTACTTTTGAAGTTCTTTCACTAAGTAATCAACACCAAGATGAGTTGTTTTTTTAAATAATGGTTTTAATTAAGATTATTAGTTTCGAAGTTTAAGAATAATTATATCTAAACTAAAATACTTAATAATGATTTATTATTTTAATGTGTGTGTGTGAATATATTAGATGAAGATGGTGAAAACATGTTAGTTTTGTATTTCGGCTATAGTTATAGGTGTCCGTGGATGTGACAAGATAGTTGGCACCTCATTCATGTTTAAACCTTTTTAGGATAATGGTTATGCGTGTCTCTTTCCTCACATAACGCCCTCGGCCGGCTCATTTAGAGGCAGTCCGTGATTTATTTGCACCAATGTGTTACCTTTCATTTATTTAAGGGTTAAAAAAATTTTTGATAACATAAGATTGCTTTGCGAAAAACATCCCTGGCCCTGATGTACATGTGCAAAAGAGTGTGAAAATAGTACGTTATATTAGTATTTTCGTCATGATAAAGCTAAAAGAGTAACCAATGTGTTATTGTCGAAGGTACGAAATCTGACGGTTTCATACTCTATGAGGAAATCAAATTATGTGATCGAATCGCAGTGCTAATTATGTGGTAACAAGAAATCCTTCCTTAAAATGGAGTGGAAGGTCGTATGGAATTAAGATTTTTTCTTGTATTCCCCTTTGATAGGGGAAGGTTACAAAAAGGATGTATTAGGTTATGTTGAATTATTTGACCGATCCTGGAGTAAATGAAGGGTACTGGAACTACAAACGAGTAATGTGAAACGCCACCATTATCTTGCGGTGGAGCCTGTGGCGCGGGAGTTCACACACTTGAGCGAATGCGTTGTTCATTCATGATTTTGCTCTCGACATTTACACATCACTAACAACAGAACCTGCAAGTTGGCATAATTACGTATTGCGAATTTCAGCGGGTAACAAAAGGTTTGCTTGCAGTCGCTCGTGCTTGACGTGCTTGCTCGCAGTCTTTGAATTGCATAAATAATACAATCACGTCACGTACAGTCACGTCTGACCTTTTTAACTGTTAATTTATGCTAGCAAGTACCTTACTAAAATAAGATTTATTGGCATACATTTATGTTTTCTCTTTATTATTGGTTTGAATCGGATTGATAAGAATAAATAGTAATGTTGTTAATTCCCTTAAGATATAACTTTTCGTTTTATAATTTTTTGTTAGTGAATTAAATATACGAGGTATAGTTTTCTGTGTTTAATTTAGCGCCCTTGGCAAGGTAAACTGTCGATCTCGTTTTCCTCGTCCTGATGCTAAGATTCGTGTATCCTGAGATTCCTTATATATATATGTATTTCGTTTTTTATTGAATCGATGTATTCACTCCTTTTGCTGCATCAAAAGCCTTCGTTTTTCTATCTTCCAATTGGGTTTTTAGATCCTCCATCGTGCCAGCTTCACGCCTAAACTTATTTCTAACAAGGAGACATCGCGAGATTGATGTTCGGGATCCGAATGCCGATGTTATTTTCTGAAACTATAAAGGAAATGTAGAAAAAGTGTCACGGCTTTCTTCCCCATAGGCCCGGGTTCGAGAGATATTAGCAAGTAAAGATTTGGCGCAGAATCAGTATCTTTAAGTAAGGGTGCGACTCTAACAACCGGCGTAGCCCCGTGCGTTAAGGCGCACGGCCGATGGCTTTTGCCCCGGGCGACCTGGGTTCGAGTCCCGGTGAAGTCAATTTTTTTTTCTTTCTTATAATTTAAGGAATCAATGCTACAACCCATCCCCATTCATTTAAGTCAGTTTCGTTAGTATTTATTCTATTTTCAACTCATTTTCTGGATTTTCAATGGACCGAGGACTTACGACGCGAATTAGGGGATTTTATTTTCCCATTACAGGCTCACATGCTGCCCGACGCATTAGGTTTGGATTTCAAAGATCCGTGAATACTTCTATGAATACCAAGGGCTTCAATTGTTCGCTGGACCTCCTGAAGATAGTAAAGAATGAACTAAATGCTTATTACACTGATTACTATCAAAATCACTACTTTACACACCTTCAAAGCTATGCACAGCACCAGTGATGTCATCTTGGTATGATGACAACACCGATGGAGAAGTGTCATTTACATTGTCTGACAATGAAGAGCCGTCACTGGACGAAGGACAGATTTCTCGAACACTCTTCATTTAGCTTCCGAGAACTCCCGACACAACGCCGCAGATAGGTGAAAACTAAATAATGCACAAGACTTGCTGCAGGAAACTTGAGCTACGCTTCACTTTACCTTCACTGATCAAGAGCTGGATTGAAACTGGCGAAATAGACGGCCCAATACAGCTGCCACGCGTTGCTGTATGTAGAGAACACCCCTTCCCATTACTAAAACGTTGTCTCAAACCGGGATTTTCCGACTCCTACATTCTTTTATTCATAATATCATTTCCACTGGGTTTTCCCTCCGTTAGATTTTCTCCACAGCCCACCCACTGTCTTTCGAACAAATTCTCCCTCCTTACTACAGAATGTCCTTCCGTCCACCCTGTCTCCTTTATGACATGCCTTCTTGCGCCCTTCAAAGAGTTCCGCCCCCAGCAACCCTTCCTCCACAGCTGACCCTCGCTAATCCCTCAATGAGGCACCAGGGCCAACCGTGTGAAGACGGGTGCGAAAGATAGACAAAGAAGACTTTGAGACCGCTTTGAGCAGACTACTGGAACGCAGGGTCATTGCACTTGACCTAATGGGTAAAAGGGGGAAGCTGGCTAGGGTTAGTAACTGAATGTGAGGATAGCCTGTAGAGTTTATTTGGTGACAAGAAAGAGTTGAGATCAAAAATATATGAAGGGGTTGAGGGAGCAATGGCTGGGGCGTAGAAGAACGCATTACCTGGAATTTCACGTGTCGTTATATACGTCCCCAAATTCGCGTGGTAAGTCACCATTCGGAGGTCCGTTTAAAAATCAGTAAAATACGCTGAAGATAGAAAAATACTATTGTAACTGACATTAAATACTATTTAATTTGTATGGGATTGGGTATGTAAAAACGATGAAGGAATATACCTTACTTCAAAAGTTTTATCAATGCCTATAATCAAATAATGGGCAAATACCTGCCACGAATGAAAATTTAAATTCATTCATTGAACCGGAGGAAAACAGGAGGTGGGAAGAAAAATAGTGTTATCCCTACATCATGTTTTATGTGTAGGAATTCAAAATCACCCTTCGTCCACGATAAGGGTTCACTGCAATAAAATACGTTGTACTTTGAGAAAATCATTTTAAATATGTTTCACATGCCCTTCTATTTACCGCAGATATCATGCTCACTATTTAAGGAAAAATTAAGTGATAAAAGTGAAAATTCCAGGGCGGTTCCGAGGAATTTACGAGGGCAACCGTCGCAGTGTAATAAGCATTCAGTTCATTCTTTACTATCTTCAGGTAGTCCAGCGAACAATTGAAGCCCTTGGTATTCATAGAAGTATTCACGGATCTTTGAAATCCAAACCTAATGCGTCGGGCAGCATGTGAGCCTGTAATGGGAAAATAAAATCCCCTAATTCGCGTCGTAAGTCCTCGGTCCATTGAAAATCCAGAAAATGAGTTGAAAATAGAATAAATACTAACGAAACTGACTTAAATGAATGGGGATGGGTTGTAGCATTGATTCCTTAAATTATAAGAAAGAAAAAAAAATTGACTTCACCGGGACTCGAACCCAGGTCGCCCGGGGCAAAAGCCATCGGCCGTGCGCCTTAACGCACGCGGCTACGCCGGTTGTTGGAGTCGCACCCTTACTTAAAGATACTGATTCTGCGCCAAATCTTTACTTGCTAATATCTCTCGAACCCGGGCCTATGGGGAAGAAAGCCGTGACACTTTTTCTACATTTCCTTTATAGTTTCAGAAAATAACATCGGCATTCGGATCCCGAACATCAATCTCGCGATGTCTCCTTGTAAGGCAAACACGACAATGGTGAGGAATGTATTTACTGTGAAAAACAAATTATGGAATGCCAGTTCGCGACTTTTTCGTCAAATTCTGGAGAGTTTTTGCCCTGGCTAACGCCACTGTGCGTTTTTTTCTTTTGAAATCTTCATTATGACTATTTTTCTCTGCGAAATACATCTCATCTGCCAAGCGCGAAATATCATAATTTTGATACCCTTGGTGGATTCGTGCCTTGCCCCGTAAGCTGTCTACGTCTAGGCAGATAGGTCTCCTACATTTAGGTTCTTATGTTACCAACAATTCTGCACTTTGGTTGAGATAAAGCCTTTGAATCCTCTATATTTTTTAAACTGTAAAAATATTGTTTTTGTACCGCTAGATGTGTATAGAGTTGTTTGTTTTCAAGTGTTGTGTGTATTACTGGTGGTATTATTCTTTTGAATGATGACAAATTATTCATTTAACTGAGAAAGGTTATTTGGTTTCCTAAAATGCTGAATTATCTGGTGTTGGAGGCTGTGGACTATTTGAACGAGGAAGGGACATGTCTCTCCGGGTACTAAGGGTTCTTGTGGACCCGCAGCATAGTTCATGAACATTTTTTGTCCTCAGCGGAAAGGCGTCCGGATTCATAATCATCACGAGATTTTGTATCCTTGATTCTTTCGCTTCAGAGAAGGCATATGCACCACACATGTGGAGACAGCCACGAAATATGATCCCCTCCCCATGACCGTAAATGTCATCACTCATTTTCTCGGGTAGGAATTTCGTTTTTTCCGTGGTGAGGAATGTATTTACAAAGCTGTTGGAAAACTCGTCAAATGCAAGTATTTTGACTGAATCATTTTTTATTCTAGTTGTGGCACGCGATAAGTCCTTACTTTTTAACCTTATTTCATGTTAATAGTTGATATAATCAGTCCAAATTCTCCCTGTAGTTATATGTGGTGCAGTAAACAATATCAATCTACTATCTGTTTGCATGTTTTAGAAACCTCTCGGATTGCTTTTCTAGTTAATTGCTCCTTAACGAATGCTATGTTTTTTCTTAAGTATCCACTGCCAATTGTCATGAATGGGATTGTTTTATCGTGTGACCGTAAAGTCAATTTTACTCCATGCTAGTCCTCGTGCATTCTGGTGCATGGAGAGATGATCAGTAAAATTGCATCGCGTAAAACAACGAATTGCATGACAACTTCTCAAATCCATGGACAGCTGCGTGGTAAATAGACCTTGTTCTATTTCCACGCTTGACGGTGCTTCAAGTTTATTATTACTTAGTTTATAACCGCCTTAACTGTAGGAAAGTGAATTTTTAGGGCTGAACCTACCTGTCCGATAGCCAAAGCTAAGTTAATTCAATATTATGTCTTGTGAGGTAGTGATAATTAACTAATTTGGGAAATTCTATTAGTGCATGTGTCATGCATACAAGGTTTACAATAAACCGTATTTAATCGGAATTTAGCTATATAATATGCACTTGAGGAAAACCTACTGTTGGTGATAAATGTGCTGCTTTCAGGTTATACATGCTAGTGAGCACCTCTCTCGTCGGATATGTTTTATTTACCTACTCTCCCATGATTATTGTTAGCATGAAACTACGGCAAAAATAGTCGAGCGAAAATATTTTTGACGAAGAAGTGTCAGCCACCAATGATAACCTCGGGATTCCCAATGATGAACGTGTTCGCGCGATGGAATTGCGACGTGAACTTGTTCTTCTCGTGCGATCCGGTAGTCATTTTTTATTCTTTGGGGAACACCTTGCCATCTACCGTCGACCTTGCTCATTGATTCCAGCGTTGCGGTTTAGATTTCCCGGCCTCTTCGGAAGAGGCGTCTGCTGCTTTCTCCTCGCTGAATCCAAAGGCGTCTTTCCCCGACCGATGTAATCAGAGCGTAGAGTGGGCCAGTGTTCGAAATTCATTTGGTTCCTCGCAGAGTGTCTTCTGAAATCTGGGGCATCTTTTAATTGGGGCCTTCCGTCTCTCGCCCTCTTCTCACCCACTTAATTTTGTAAAGCTAACCCACAACCATGGGAAGTGTGAAAGTGAGCGAGAACGGAAAAAAAGCGTTCTACATTTTTTTTCTTCTGCTTAGTCAAATACTTTACAAGTGGGGAAAAAATTGGCGAAGACGTCGGTAGATCGGGAGAGCCGTCAGCGCTCTTCTCCTGGCAACGTCATTCGTGTTTTGTCATTTTTTTTAATGATCGAATTTTCAGGTTTTTCTTCAATGGAATTTCCTGATTACTCTGTCCGCGAGTTTATTTCCTAACAATAAATACCTACGCAAACCCTCTGCGATTGATTTTGCGAAGAAGATAAGAATTTTCTTTTACATCCATCGGATCGCTTTTCATCTTCTTGGCTCATAAGTGGACTCACTGATACGAAGGACAATATTTGACCTCTCGTTATAGCTGCAGTTAGCTTCCAGGCAACGCTTTTCCGATGCAGAGATCGTTCTCATCAACTAATGTCACTCCCAGTTCTTTGCCATTAATAGAAGGTACTCAGAGCGTAAGACCTTAATCTGCTACTTACATTCTATGAAGCTGTGGCTTACGTTCCATTACGCCTATGGGTTTGAATGCTATGAAAGTAGTGAAATAGTTAGTGTTTATCTTCTAATACAAGGATAATTAAAAACGTTGTGATAGGAATTTTATTCCTATGAGTTCTTCAAGAGTAGGTTGCCACTCCTTTTGTAATCCACGATACGATCCATGATCGTGGTTTTTTGACCCTCGACGAACCAAATTTATTATCGATTACTCATATTTACTTTAAAATTCGTTCACTCATGCGCAAGCGTATTTTAAGTATAATAAGTGTGGCAAGAGAAATGCTGGCTGATTTTGAGTTAATTTGCTCAAGAGTAGTATTTTGTTGGTGATTCGCCGCCGCTTGTTCTTTTGGGGGGTAATTATCCGATTATCGACATTGAAAGGCGTTACAATACGTTTTTTTTCTTAAAAGTACTGTCCTAGATTTAGCCATTATCATCGTGGGTTGGAGTGGAGTTACAAATGGCGGAGAGACCCATTTTGAATATCATATTGTTATGCTAGTGGAGTTATTTTCGTTAGCGAGTTTCAAATTAGCCAATGAAAAGCGATACAAAATAAAGTAAACGAAAAGGTTTATCTCATGAAGGCGTTAGATCCTTCACTTTCGCTTTTGTTAGCCTACGCGCTGTTACTTTTACTCCTTTGTGCTTCTAGTGGCAATTCATGATTAAACACAGCTTTTGCCTTTTTATGTGAAGAATAAACTACTACAAAATTTGGAGTGATTTGCCAATCTCGTTTAACGTAATTTTAGTCATACTAACGCGTAAATTTTCGTGGAAATAGAAATCTGCTTGACTGGCGCTCCCCATTGAAGATGATATTCAAGGGCAGTGGTTAGGGTTTGTTGTTTCGACTCACCGGTTGTGAATCATGTTTCCTCTTGACGTGCTTGGGTTTCATGATGCTGCTTCGGCGGCTAGGTGACAGAAGAATCCTAGAAATCATAGCCGCGCCGGACGACGTCGCAATTCCTTGAGGCTGTACTCTTGTTGTTGTAATCGTCCTGCGCTAATTAGCACTTACTTGAGAGTAAAAACATGCACACGCCAGCTTACTCGTACATAGATTCCCATCCTGCCGCTTTCTTTCGAGGTAATAACCAGTCTTCAACCCATTGTAAGTTCATGCTTCAACCCATAGATCGGTCTGGTCGGTGGAGATAGAGATCGCGATAGTATGTACAAAGCCAAACAGCGTGTGAAATTCACACTATGTTTAATGGGGCAGAATCTTTCCTTGTATCACCTATTGTTTCCGAGAAATATCTTTAGCTCTGAAAATAAATCATGGTTTATCTAGCTGGGTGTGACCCAATTGACCTCTCTCGGATTTGAGCCCTTGACCTTCGGTCAATTACCCAACCACTGCCAACTCATGGACTACGAAGCGGACTGTCCTTTCGAGATAGGGTTATGAAACAAGTTGTTAAAGAAGTAAATTTTGAGCTGCTACAACGGCTAACGTTTAATCGCGAATCTAACCCGAGCTTCATCCGAATACGGGATGACGTGGGGATAAAATTAAACTGCACAATTTTTAATGTCCACTTATATTTAGTGTACACTCATACACAAAACGTGTTTCAACTCCTAAGGGGTCATCATCAGGTCTACTGAATTTAATCCCTGAAATGCTGTTCCACCACTTAACTCCAGATACGGTTGACTGACACGTCTTGGCGTCCCCACTCGTAGCATGAGCCGAGTCCTCGAGTATTGGTTTCCGGGCATTTCCGACGGCTACCGCGGCCGGCTTCGTCTAAAAAAAAAGCAAATTCATCGTTGGTCGACGGCCTAGAAAACTGGAACTTCTGCATTTAAATGCTGGTAACCTAGAAAAACATGTTAGTGTTTGCTAAACGACACGCGTGATTGAATTTTCTGATAGCGATGGTGAGTGAAGCATTCCGATAAAGTAGGCTTCGGGCTGTGGCCTCCCAGAGGGCGGCGCGCTCGCTCGCTGATCTCTTTAGTTCGCGGAGTGGAAGCTACGATTTCCCTTTTTCCGTGATTTGAAACTGATTTAAATATCCAGTGTGTTCGTTTTGCATCGAACGCTGTTTGACCTGCTGCGTGATAACCGCCAGGCCTCGGAAATTCCCTTCGTCAGTTATCGTGAGAGAATTCCAAGTTAATCCAACTCCCGGAAAAAAAAGCATTTCGGCGGAACGATCGAAGCTTTCCGGCGCGCCATTCCCTCCTCCGATTTTTGCTCGCGTCCACTTCCCACAGGAGAGCCCTATGGACTAACCGCGTCAAGGTCGTGGTTTTCATGCGGCCCGAAACGCTCTACATTTCGATCCTCCTCACTGTTGCGGACATTTAATACCAATGCTTTATAGAGATTAGTGTTACCTCATAGTGTACAATGGGCCGCGTGGAATGACTGTAGGTAGGGCCTACAGCCCCGACCTGGAAGGATCAGAGTGAAGGACATGAATTATACATACTCCTGATTTTGTAATGTCGAGAACGATATTTAAAATCGCAAGTGTCTGCCGCTCCACAGTCTGAATACTGCTTTCTCGCGCCTGCGCACGAGGTACGTGGGCAGTAGCTGATTAGTACGAGGCAAACTCACTCGGTTTGAACCGCCTTTTCCGGCTGCTCACTGAGCGAACTTTCGTGCACCTGGTGATGACGGTGATCCCACAGAATAGCTGTACTTGATCAGCCAAGAATCAGTCAGCAACTCGGCACTCAGTTTTTCTTTGTGCCCAAAAGAAGAATCGTCCCGTGAATCGAGCAGCTTGTTAATGTTCAGGGTAATTGACCGACCAGCTAAAACATAATTTTCGAATCGAAGAACAAGTTTGTCTGGCATGTTTTGTTTCGATGTGTGGTGGAGAGAGAACTATCCACTGAGTATCTCTGGCCCGACTGGATTTGGAATTCAAGGTCCTCATGATGGGAAGTCAGCATCTTACAATAGCAACGAGATATGTTCTCATGAATGGGATCCGCGAGTATGGGATACGCGTCTCTCTCGGCCTGTGGTGTATTTTGCGGATCTCTGGTCTTCGTGTGATCTGGCCGTGGTGCGACCCCACACGAATGTTGTGCTTCCACCCTTGCCGTCAGGCAAGTTTTTTGGGGCGGTAGGGGGGTATGAGGTTGAGGTGGGTGAGAGCGGACGGAGGGGAATGTGGTGGCGTGGAGTTCGATGGGTGGTGCGCGGCGAGTTGAGGAATGCCTTGGGGGCTCCATATGGCGTTGCCACCTGCCCATGGTGTTTTGGATGAGGCGATGAACTGAGTCGGGCCTGGAGGAAGATTATTTCTCTCAGCCGCTTTCGCGGTGATTTTGAAATCCTGCGGCCTTGGGTTCGCGCTGTGAAGGCAGTGGAGGCAAACTTTATTCAATGCTGAGGGAAAGGATTTAAATTTGCGCCCAAGGGAACTGATACCTCACGGAATTCCACGATGCCGCTCCCACGCGTTTAGCTATAGATTCTCCGTTTGAGGTCGCATCGCGCCGTTCCTGCCTGCCACCTTGATCCTAAGCAAAAACAACGTCCGTGCCATGATTCACTATTGTCAGGGACGGGAATTTGTTCCCGAGTTGCATTTTAAATGCCGGTATCGGTATTAGAATTCGGATTTTTAGGTAGTCTAACTGCTTAGGATAGATTGCGTCGTCTAACCTAAATATAATTTAAGCATATTATCTTTGCTCGAGACGGAATTCGAACCCGTGACCCTTGGGTTGTAAAGGCCGGTGTGCCACCGAACATAAAAATAAACAAATCGCGCTCTCCCGTCAGTCTGCCATTTAGATTTCCCGCACTATTTGGGTTGTATTCTCCGCACATGTCGAATAATAAATAGTATTGAGCTTTATGGGAGATCTCGGGATGTTACGACCAGTATATCGGGCAGTGTGATTGGTATTTTTTCACTAGGACTTAACCCATCCTATTGCCCGATGGAAGTTTTCAGTTGTATTTCGCTTTTGCTACCGAAAAAAATTTTCTCTGTCCAGGTGTATATGCGTTTCGCCATTGTTTAGGCTTTTTCTCTATCAAGGAACAAATCTAAGTGATTGCCCCTCTAAAAATTCGAGCTTATTTGAGACGACGAAGTACGTGGAATCAGAAGGTTCGTCATTTAGCCTACAGTGACTTCCTGCTGAGTTTCTCCGAGAGTAGTCATTTTATCTGTTACGTGAGTCACGTTAAGGTGTTGACATCCTCTTCATATTAGCTTAATCATGACCTTAGTGGTACTCTCCTCTCCGCTCGAGTCCACAGCTTTGAAATTGAGTTAAAGAGGCATTATCATCACGGAAGTTCTCTGCCTAATTCTTTTATTTCCTGCTTATGTCATTCCTGTGTGGAGTGTTTCCAGAGGACTCGATAAGTCCTCCAGAAAAGATGAGTGTTCACATCTTAAAAGCCTAGAATATTTCTACTGTGGGATTAATTGGAGGAATTTATTATTTAAGTTGCTCATTTTGAATTTGACTTATTTTAAAATATTATATCGTTTCTTTCTTTCAATTCACCTTAGTAGAAATTCACTCATAGTGAGAGGCAAGTCTTGTGCTGAAATCCCAAGAGCGCCGTTGTACTTTTGAATTCCGTTCGTCCTTTCTTTACGGATTAGTTGGTCATTAAAATCTTTTGGAGGATCAAATTCAGTAGCTTTCGATGATGCAGGGCTAGGTTTTTAAACCAAAAGTTCATATATGACGAAGATAAGACAGCGCTGCTGCAAAAAGACGGTTCTGCGCATCAGCGCAGAAGCACTACACGCGCTGATTGGAAGAAGACCCTAAATACCTTGGCTTTTGGCGACGGAATGTGCCTTATTCTCACACTCCCTATAGGAGACGATGGCCCACTAATCCTGTCGGAATCTTTCTTTATGTAATTTTTTGTCTAGTTCTCCCTTTGAAAAGCTTAGATGTAGAGGGGTTGCTAATTCTGATGAAGTTATTTTTTCCGTGCGAAAGCATTGTGCCAGTATATCGGGTGTTGTCACTTCGTCAACAACGTTAGACTCACGATCTTGCTAAGTGGGCCCCATAATTAGGAACCTCCCGGGTTTTTTTTTCGTGGTGGGTTTCCAATAATCTTGTTCACTCTCCTCCACTGTAGTTCCTGCTTCTGTGACTCGCCGCCAAAAAAAATAGACACCTAACACCATTTCATGGGATTAACTTGCGCTGTCGCCTTTCCATGAGAAGAGAGAGAGAGATAGTGGTCATTTTTTTTCATATTCATTCGTGTGATTTTTTCCGTAGCTTTTCTGGAGACTGCCAAGATTGTCATTTTGCCCCAAAATTTTTTGCTTCACAACGCCGTGACCCAGTAGCTATTGCACTCTCGAGAATTCTTTGTTCAGTTGGGGAGCGACTCGGAAAATGACATTGTTCGTGAAAATCCTACTGGCAGGTGAAGCTAAGAAAGTTCTGGGCCTCTATCGCCGGACCATATTGCGGCAAATCAAGGACTTGTATATCAATTGAACGCTTTAATGTATTTTTGAGACAGATTAATATTCGTTTTATTTTGGTGACTATGTGCGGAAATTTCGAAATATAAGGCGAATGCAGCGGACATTTTAACGTCCTCCGTTGGGATATTTTCTTCTACGTTTAAATCTCCGTCGTAAAATAAATATTACTGTGGGGAAAAAACAACTGTTTCGATTTCCGTTGTAAATCCCGTATAATGAATTGTCGGGAATCATATGACGCTCGAAGCCACTCATAGTGCTGAGGGATATTAATATTTTCATCTTCTTTATCAAGTAGTTGCGGACAAAAAGAAAGTTGGGAAAAATCACGACTTTTTCAGAGGACGTTTGTAAATACAACTTGTCCAACCTTTTGACATAACCATGAAGTCCCATTTCGTGTGGATTTCCATTTGAGTGAGGCATCAAAAGCTTTTCAAATGGATCCAGTTGTTTGTTGCACCGCTCCTTTTGTAGCGGCGGAAATGAAATCCCGGCGGAAACGTTCCCGAATGGCGAAATTAGATGCGCATTCCGTGGACTTGTAGTTACTGCGTTCTAGGTCTCGACGTCAGTGCTTGGCTCCTTTTTGGGCGGAGGCGGTGGAGGCACGTAGCCACGGGGGCCATCTCAGATTCTGGCAAATCTCATGCAAATTACACAACTTTCTCAGCAAGCAAGCTTCGCGCTCTCCTTGTTTCTGAAAAATCCTCCACGAATCGAATTCCCGTCACGTGCCTTGCAGTATTCGAATCAGAGTCCCATTAATATGGGTTTTCGTTATTTGCCAGCATGTTTTTCGTATATTTTTGATGAATTCCATTCATTCTCCATGAATGTGTCAATTATCTGCGCATTACTCTAAAGTGCTCTATTGCGCCAAAGTAACCAATGTATGCCGTATGTAGTAACAGAGTCTGTTTCCTTTTATTAAACAAACAGCATCTTCCATGCTTACGCAATGAAATTTTTGAAGTAGGTATGAGAAACTTCATTAGCTGAATCATTTGGATATTTTATCCCTCGTTCTTTTCTTACCTTCCGTACCCTTTGGAATGGATTTCAACGTATTGACCTGGATCAAGGTCCGTCCAGGGAACGTATTGAAAAAGACTAAGTTGTTCTGTAGCACTGCAACCGTTATCAGGAACTTACTCTGGAACGGTTAATATTCGTGTGGTTCTTAAAACTCGTACGTGGTGAAAATTATTATGTGCCTTCCCTTTGCCGTGTCTCCTGTTTAACCGTTCAGAACCCGATAGATGACCAAAATCATGCGTCATCAGTCGAGGGTTCTCATCTTTTCGTGAAGGTTTCATTAAGTTCCGCGGATGGATTGCTCTGTGTGCAGTTGGGGCGCTGGGAAACCTCTTGCCCCGCCCTCCAGTAGCAACCCACTCGAAAAGTGTCTCGTTTGAGCCTCTGAAATCTCACTTGCGCGTTGCAAATTTGAAAGGACGTCTCTCAATTCGCTTAAGTGAAAATTCGATGCTCTGCCGCGTCCGGATTCCCGGAATGCCTACCTTTGACGCAACTGTGGTTTCGCATGAAATCCCCCAACTCTTCCCTCTCTCCCCATTCTCATCTCCGTCCGCTTGCGTCCCCTCCATCCCTCTCCCTTCTCCAATTCCCCATCCCTACGCCGCAGCCATCTTTTCTCATCACCCCATACCCCTTACTCGTCTCCCCACCCCACTTGCCGGGAAACCCTCTTGATCCGTCAAAGCATCGCTAATCCGTCCCGTCTCCCACCCTGGCATCTCCATTCCCTCTCACACCCTTTTCCTCCCTTCCCTTTTGTTTTCGTCTGTGAGACAACAGCAGCGGATTGTTCGCTCACGTCATCATGCTCTTTCCCTCTCCCAACTCGCTAGTGCTTCGATATCTCTGCCCCCCCCCCCCCCTCTCCCCTCCTCCCCTAAATTGCTCATGAAGATCGAGTGGAAGAAGAATCTTGATGTACTCCGGGCTATTTCGCTTCTTCCCCTCCCTCGTTCCCTCTGCGTTGGTTGGTCTGCCTGCTCTGGAAATGGTGTTCGGGGCTCGAGAGCGACTCCGTGACTGGCCCTTGAATATTTTAGCGAGCACTGCGTTGTGAGTTACGAGGGGTTCACCAGTCCCTGAACCCCATTCAACCTGGCACAAAAAATAAAAGCGATTTTACGCTCGTCGGAAAAGAATCATTACGCACGAACGTGAACGCATTCATGAGAGATCGCTGCTTCCCTTTAATTATTACCGAAAGGACCCTGAGCAGCAAGGGCAGATAATTGGTCTTTTTTGTGCCAAAGGACATCGAGAACCCATATCCACACCCAGCCTCGCCAGTATGTGTGAACCGAAGTGTAGGCCCTCGTAGTTGATGCATTGAATTAGTTTTTGAATCAGGGGTTTACACTTTTTACCTTCCATTTTATTGTATTCGTTAATTTTCCTTTCTCCATTTTAAAAAACATAGTATTGTACTTGATTGGAAACTCAAATAAATCTATTGTACATACTTTGTAATGATATTTTTTTCATAAATGGCAATTTGTGCTACGTATTTATGATAAGTTTATAGTAGATTATCAAACTATTTTCCCCTGGAGTTTACTTTAGTAAACATTTTCCAGGAAGTCAAAATAGCTAGAGAGTTCGATTTCCATAGAGAGTTCGATTTCCATAGAAGGATTAGCAGTATCTGCATTAAGCATATATTATTTCAAAGTTTTTGCCATGCCTTGAAACTGCATTGTGATAAATTTAACATTAAGATGTGCATTAGAATTTAGAATGATGAAGATTAAATGGATCGACTGAGTAAGTAACGAGGAAGTCCTAAGAAGAGTGGAAGAAAAGAGAAGTCTTCTGAATACCCTAAGAAGAAGACCGAACAACTTAATTGGCAACATCATGAGACATAATGGCCTGATGAAGACAATTTTCGAGGGATAAGTGGATGGGAAGAATAGCAAAGGAAGGCCCAATGAGAGATATATGAAACAAGTGATGAAGGATGTGAAAGAGAAGAAATACGTAAATATGAAGAGATTAGCCGATGGAAGGACTCAGCTGCGTTAAACCAATCCAAAGATTAATGACCAATGATGATGATTAGAATTTAGATTATTTTTATTCAGTTGTGTGAAAAAGATCTTCAATAAAATCTGTTCTCATCAAAATAAAGCTAACTTCTTTGCAAAGTTGTAGGTTTTCTTGGTTTTGCGTGGTGAAAATGTAGAGTGGTTAACCATTGATAGGATGTGGTGTAGTATATAGTCTAATTTTGTATTCTTGACACAGGATGATGATTATTCATGTAATTTATAATTTTGGGCCACATATCATCTTCCAGTTCATTTCATTTTCAACTTGATCTTACTTCCAGCATCACTATAATCACTATACTTCCAGCATCCTAAATTATTTTCATTTATGCATAATTATGTTTTATTTATGTTCATTATAAATAACTTAATGACTAGGTTCATGGTATTGACGAAGTATTTTTATTTCATCTAGGAACTTGTTCGCCTGGAAGCTGTCCAAGGATGGTTACCAGGATAGTAATGGTTGCCACATGCCGGAAGGGAGTGCTCCTGGCTGGAAGCTCTTTGGGAAGGTCCCTCCAAGGCAGAATCCAGTGGCCAGAGATCCAGCTATTATTGCTGAGGAATTTCAACAGGTAAACTATGCACTGTACAACACAGTATGCATTAGAGGTAAATGATTATCATTTTGGAATGAGCAAACTTTCCATCTGACTCATGTCAATTAACAGCATTTACATCTGATGCCTATGTAACCATGAAAGTAATAAATGATTGAAATTCTCAAGTATATAAAATAAGTGAACTCAAATTCACAAGTAAAATAAATAAACAAAATTCTAGAGTCAATTTATCATGCTGAATGTCATCCCATTTTTGTGATACATTAATTTGTGATAACATTGTTCTAAATAGTATACCGTGCCTCACTTAAAAATAACTGAAAATGCTCTCATTGATGGATTTTAAGTTGCAAAATTGTGCTGTGAATTAATTTTTTTTTTGGAAGTGTAGTTTAAAGATGTTATTGTTAAATAAGTGCACTGTAAATGACTCTCCTTGGCATGTTATATCAGATTTTAAAGGAAATTTCAACAATGCGAGAACTTCTATAATTTGGTTCAGGAAATAAATATGACACTTTGCAGATACTAATATTGTCTTGGTATGACTTTAACATTTGAGCTTCTGTGAATTTTTCAAATTTCCTGTTATGCATCACCACAGAGAGTTTATTTCGAAGGTTTACCATGAATTTTATATTCAATCTTGTTAAAATAATTTCTTAAATGAGTAATATTTATTACTGTATTATTTTTGTGGATTTTTCTAGGCTTTGCAGGCCCATTAAATAGTAATGTTAGGCATTCTGTCTATATTAAAGTCAGTTATGTTATTTCAAACAGGTGAACAGGTGGACACTAAGCAAATAACTTTTTTAAGGAAAACAATCCTTTTGAAAGAAGTTTTATTGCTTGTTTGCTGTTCAAACAGAAAACTAGAATAGCATGAAAATCATTATGTTGTGCTTTGGCATCTAATTTGTTTCTGTGGTACTGAGTTTTGTAATAAGGTAATTATACTGTATTTTTCATATAATTAGGCAAAATCAGGAAATGCAGATTCAAACCACAAAACATCACATTGCTGCAATAAGGGGCGATCTATCAATATGCAGAAACTAGAGGCAGCATTTTCAAATGGCCACATACTGCCCAATGGACTGGACTGGGGAGGCAAGCCAGTGACTATCACAAACAGCACCACTGCCCTCATCTTGGAGAATAGACCACCTAACCTCCCAGCCAAATCTGCAGAGGAAGAAGAGAGGCATCGTTTGGAGTACCAATCCATGTTAGAAGCAGCACGGAAGAAAGGTATTTATTCCTGAATTACTTTCTCACTTCTAAAGTAGTGTTTCACAAGCTTTTTCGTACCACATTGCTTCCATAAACCCATAATCTTAAGTTAAAACCCATAATCGTAAGTTAAAAATTGTTGGAAAATAACTATAAAATGATAATTACACATAGTATTTTTGCCAACCATGGTTTCAACCTAAAATGGCATTTTTGAGGTACATATTTCATTTTGTTAAATATGTCCCATAAAAATTGCATTTTATGTGGGTTTTATGTTAAAATTACATTTGACCATGGTCGGCAAAAATAAAATGATGAATTTACAAAGTTTTAATTATTTTCCAATGCAGCAACTCCAAGTTAATCTTGAAACTTGAAAAATATTTGAAAACGTATTCACAATTGTGCATTATGTAGTACCCCACCAACACACTAACGTTAGAAAAATGTCAGTATAATGTTTTATGGTTAGTGCACGCCACTTTCATTAGATTTCCTAACCACCCTAACGGCCAAGTTCTACAGCCGCATCAAGTGGATTGAGAAAAATGCTAATGTAACATTCGCCGTGAACCTATGTTTAGTCGAGGAGGGGGCCGGGTCCGAGCATCGTGGCTCTCCGTCAAACTTCGGTAACCTTCGGGAGTCGTCGACACATCGCAGATGCTTTGCCAATGCCTCCTTTGATAAAATTATTATATTAGTGTTAAAGGATTATTATTATACTAGTATTAAAGGAGGCCATGACCACAATCGATGTCTTGCAAACAAGATCAACTTCGACCACCTCGAAATTCAAAATGGCAGTTGTTGATAAGCCGGAAACATAAGAAAGAACTATCTCCTCTAATATTTATGTTTTCTTGTAATTTGTGATCATAGAAGCTTACATTTAAATTCTAATGGACAATTAAGTTACGGTGAGTACCTAAATGATTGTTTTGACTAGTGGTTGCATTGAAGATTATTTATGAATTTGTCATTGTTTTCATCTGCCTTCCATGCTGACTTTTTGAATTGCTGCAACAGGAATTGAGTCTATTTATCATTTTTCAGGCACATAAAGTCATTAACAAGTTGGGACGTTAGCAGTGAGCCAATGACAATTCAGATCATCATTCAACTACTTGACAAACGTGGAAATGTTTTGTGTGTGTTATGACAGTGCAGTGATTGACTTTCGATGATATTTGAACGAAGCACCTGTTGGAAAAATATAGTTTAAATTTTTAGAAGAGCGTTGTTTTTTTTTAAAGGCAGCTGGTTGCTGTACACCCAGATCAACCATTTAAAATTAAATGTTATGGAAAAATCAGGCTTGATCACTAATTTTTATTCACGTGCCATGTAGTTTGATATTGGTGATTATCGCACTGGCTATTCTGGAGATTATGACGGAGTATTTGAATCTTATGTGTTACAAAGTCAAGTGAATGCAATGGTTGAAAATGGAAATAGTGTCAATAAATGAAATTTATTTTATTAACAAACAGTCGTTTTTGTTTACAATCTTCTTAACTCACATAAATCTATTATTGAAGTTGTGTCGCTATGTGACATCAAGAAGCGGCAAACGTGCACGAATTTCGCTCGGCCTGAGTGTGTGTATAGTTAACGTGTGCCAAATTATTCCGAATCAAATTACGTGATCTGCTCTATCCGAACCGAGGTCGGCTAGTTCAACTTTTTCAGTGCTTATTCTGCAAATAAATATGTTCTTAGTTTGCTTTAAATTGTTTGACAAAGATCCTGCTGGTCTTACTGGATATGAATATGATGAACAGAATAATATGCGATTAGAGTGCTATGCACGTGATATATAATTATAAATAATTCCCTTTGTGCAATGTGGGGAGTTATATTCTCATTTTATGTTATCGTTATTTTAACGTTATCCCCAAACGGTTTGCTCTAAACGTAAAAAAAAAACGTTTGGATGGTTGGACATTATAACGTGTTTCAAACTGCGTTTGTTCAAACGTTGTACTAGCATAACTCTAATGTTTTTGTGTTGGTGGGGAAATGAAAGAAGATAAAGTTAGCAACTATAATGATCAAATGAAAATCAATCTTGTATTTATTTCAAGTACGATAAATGTTTTCCATAAATAGTCCTTGAGTTGCCTGGCAGGCACATTACCAACCTGGCTAACTCTGCTAGCATTTTTGTTTATGTACATGTTAAAGTTTTAGTATTTTTTTTTAAATTTTCGATATGGATCAAATATTATTTTCATCTAATACATGCCATTACAAATAATAATGAAATAGAGAAATTATTTGGTTTTGACAAAGATTTGTACCTTGCACACAAATTCATGAGCAATAATTCACTAAAATGACAAAGAATGTGTATTTTTTGTTGCTTCCAGGTGTGCTGGATGCAATTTGGGACTAATTCTAAACCATAGCCATAGAATCAGTTGATTACACAAAATCTTGGCAGAGAGCTGGAGCTAGACTTTATTTAGTGTTCATCTCAAATGGACGAAAAAAAAGGTTTCCTAGATATTCCCATATATTGGGTTAAAGAAGCTCAGGTGGTGTAAGCCTTGGATAATGCAATGCTACAATCAGGGATACAGATTTTTTAATCCATGTCAATGGACTTACAGTTACAGAATCGTAGAGGTTGAAGGACAATGTGTAGGCGACACACTCCCAAACAATAGTCCCTGATGTATCTTCAGGTCACCTAAATACACTGACAGATGAAACTAGTTTTAAGTTTAAAGAATTGAGCATGGAGGTCACAGGTTATGTAACCTTGGGCAGTTAAAGGGTAAAGCATCTCTTCCATGCTCAGCTATTATAAGTGTACATCTAATCATTTGCAAGTATACATTTGCCAAAGAAATAGAAACTGATAAATAATGATTGCCTCATGATATAAACTATTCAATAATGTGTGGCCATTCTTTGTGAAGTTGTGTGCTAGTATCAGTAAAAGCATTAAGCTGTACAGAATTTATTATATTCCGTTAATTTAATTTTTATTGGTTAATCATTTAGTTCACCATCAATGATCAGAGTCCCTTCTATAGAGTCACTAAATTGACTGACTGCTCCTCTTTCCCATCTAGATCTTAAAGAAGCCAAGAAGAGGAAGAAACAACTGCAGCAGCAACTCAAGTTGGAAGAACAACTGGCACATGCTGTGCGTGTTTGGAACTCTGAGATCCTCCCAAAATGGGACACAATGTGAGTGATTGAAATCTAAATATTGGGTGTTTAATTAGATAATTTTTTTAAAATATTATGAGCCTTCTTGGTGAACATCCCAGGTTTCATTAAGGGTTAGCGTTGTACCTTTAATGGGAATGAGTGATATTCAAATTCAGAAATGAGTGCTGCGGTGTGGAGGGATAGAAATGTTCTCTCCTTTGTTTTGTTCCATCCTTATAATGGATGCATTCATGGAATGTAGTGCAAAATAAATTTTATGCAAATCTTTAAACCAATGATGGAGTATCATAGTAAAAAGAATCATTTGTTTAAAGCTGAATTATGAAAACCTAGTTATGATGAATTTGATGATTCTTCATTTTTGCTATAATTTTCGATTTGGGGCATTATTGCTCTTCTGGCACCAAGGTGAAGTTAATGGTAGCATTTCATCTTGTTTGCTTCGTTGTTTTAAAAATCATATACCTCAAAGAAGTAAAGAAGTTCAAGAATTAAAATCATGCATCATTAGTTTTTCTTCTGTATTTGGAGAACTGTGAGATTAAGTATATGTATCAGATTTTTATTTTAATGTCTGTTGTAATGATGTAAGACATGAACAATGAAAAAGCTATATTTTACTTTGGGTCTTATTAATACTGAGTTTTATCATGTTGCTACACTAATATATTTTTCAGAGTCTTGATTGTTATTATGCCTAACTTGTAGTGCTATATCATCACAGTGGTGTGTAGTCCTAATGCATTACTTGGGATATATTTTCAGGAAAAACTCTCGCAAAGCAAGGGATCTATGGTGGCAAGGTATACCACCAAGTGTTCGTGGAAAAATTTGGCGTCTTTCAATCAGCAATGATCTTAATATTACTCCAGAGTTGTACGAAATTTGCGTGAGCAGGTAAGGTTCAGATTATATTAGACGATTATTGTATCCAGAAAAAGTCCCATAATTGATTTACTAATTACTTTTTTTTTCTTGGAGGCTGGCATCTTTTCACCATTTCTACCTGTATTGTATTCATTTTTGAAAGGGTCAGAGCATCTAATGGAAAAACTGGAAAGATGCCAGACTTCTATGTAACAAAAATTGTCTGGAGGATTTTTGTGTTCCCCATCCCTCATTTGTCCTGTCTGTTGTATTCTTTTTATTGTCGTTGCTTGTATTTTCAAAGGCACAAATAAAAAGGCTATTTGAAATGTCCTCAGCAATTTCTTCAAGGTGAAGAGCCAAGGAAAAGAAATGCTAGAATTAAATGAAAGTAAAGCAAATTTGACTTATGGTTTTGGCCTAATCTTAGAGTTTCTCCTCTCCAGCTAAGCATAGATTTTTGTCACAGTCAAGGCAGGATATAAACTTGTCGAATTGTTTGTGTGTTTTATTTTTGATTTGCTCTCAAAGTAATATTCTTTTTTCAGGGCTCAGGAGAGGTTAAAAGCTGCAGAAAATGGATGTAATGGAAGCATTTTGTGCAACGGGGTATCATCAGAAGGAGAAGGATCTGGTGGCCAGAGTATGGATGGTAGTTTAGGTGCAATGAATGGTGAATCAGAAGAAGGAGAGAACCCTGACAAAGAATCCAGTGTGGAATTGATCCAGCTTGACATATCTCGAACTTTTCCCCACCTCTGCATATTCCAAGAGGTTTGAAAATTTCTTCTCATCTCAGGTCATTGTCATAAAACCATGAATCTTGTAACGAGGAGTTGTATTTACATGAGGGGATTTGTGGAGTCATTCAGGACTGCCATTTTAAAAAAGTACAATAATCAGTAATATTTGTAATATTATATAATTGCATGCTCCTTTTTTAGCTGTCATGAGAATTTTGGTTGAATGACCATGGAAGTCAGAATTGGCTGAAAAAAAGGCACAATAGAAGTCCATATAACGAGAGCTCTCTGGAGCCAAAACATTACCCAATTGAACTCTTGTTTTTACCAAAGATGTTTAAATAATCATTCCACAGCCAATTCCTACTGCTTTAACGCTAGTTAAATCAATGTTGTGGGTGTTTTGGGTGAATAGCCAGAAGATTCCGTGAAGATAGCTATTAAAAATGATATTTTCACCCACTCCATTGACTCGTGGTTGTATTTACTGTCAGTGTCATTAAATTTCATATATTATGTAATTATTTTGAATATTAAATTTCAACTTATGGCACTAATGACTTTGCACATTACCGCACTTTCTTGAGTCATCAACTGAACTTTCACTAAGCAGGAACAAATTAACTCGGCTGACAAATATGCAATTGAACATTTCCTATTTGGTTTATTGTGGGCTACCGCCCCCAATGCAAAAAAGGTACTATTGCTACAAAATAATTTCATTATAATATTGTATAATTTGAAGTATGATGATTATTGCAAAGCTTTTTTAGTGTAATCATGAATTATTACAGTGTATTCTTCATATATTTATGAGCTATTAAAGTATGCAAAAGAAAAACAAACTATGCCTCCGAGGTCTGACATGCAACACACTTCACAATATGAAAATACAGCTTGAAAAAAAAAATGAAAATATATCTTATTTTAGATTAAAAAATACCAATAGAAATTTTAACACCGTGGCACCAAAAGTATTCGATATCCTTACAACCGAAGTGAAAATTTAAAAAAAAAACAATTTTAAGAGCACTGTAATGAAAAGGCTAATGATTGAAAATATTTTATTTGCTGGAAGAATCCTTCAAAGTTCTACGACATATGTTAATATATATCTCAGGACTTTGAAGGTTTTTGTGTCATACCTAATTATGGCTATTTGTAATGCAATTGTATTCAAGCTCCTTATACTTTTAAAGTTTCATTAGATCCATACCAATATTCATCTGGTTAACAATATATAAATATTATATTGCACCTTTACCCCGCTGTGATGCCTGGTGTTCTCCCATGGCCTTGTGATCCAACATTGGAAATGAGCCATTGCCAATATTTCAACTTACTCTCCAGCAAGCAAGACAATATACTTAGAGACAATGAACATCAAATCCAACCAATAATAACTGCGAATCAAAGCATTTTCATAGCAGCTTGCAGTGACATTAATAACATCCTGTAATTTGAACTGCAATCAGTATACTATCCTCATATTGAGAAAATCAGATATCTTAAGTTTATTTCAAAACACATCCCCCTGATATTCTACAAAAAAAACAATGAAGCTGAATGTCACACGGGTCGCCTATATTTGCCAGATTCCCGTGACCCTATGATAGTTCTTAAAAATGAGGATTAGTGTACTGCCAGTCGCGAGTTCGATCCTTAACACTGCCTAGGAATGCAGGCTATGCTGTATTCCTAGGGTAATGCAAGTAGGCAGTTAAAAAAAGTAGATTATCAGAAATTTCATGTCAATTTATAATAAAAAAATTTATAAAATTTGGCGTTAGTGAAATGATTGGAAAAAAATTTTACTGCAAAATTAAGTCGTGGTATCATTATGTTAACTTTACAATGTATTTTTGAGTGATGCATTTCTTAATGTAGTTTAAACAATAGATATACAAAAAGGTCAGTATCCACGCACAAAGGTTGGAAATAAAGGATGATGAGTTTTTGATTCATTGGCTGAAAGAAAAGTTTTAAACAGCGATAAGAATCGAACTTCATTACCTGCAGTCCACTACCCCACTCTGCTATTGTCGGCTTACCTGATTTTGGAGAATGCATGCTCCCCATGTGTCATTCTACTTTTTTCTTGCAAACCCATGGAGAAAAAATCCTAGACTTTTTTTTAAATTTTGCTTAAAGTAGCATGAAAAAAGGCTAATCTCATTTAAAAATCAGAGTAACAAAACCTCTCCTTAGGAGTATAAAATTCTCAAATTTTATTTCAAAGGTTATTATTAATAAGACATTGCAAAATTACTAGTTTAGCAGCTTGAAATATTCTATAATAATTTTTTTCATCTTAAAAATGGAATCCCCGGATATTCCATAAATTGGATCTCTTTGCCGCATTAAAATATTTTGTGTTTCTAAAAAAGAATTTGAAAGCATTCAAGGATTTGATTAATAATTGGAAAATAATTCCTTTATTAATGAAAATGAACTTATAATGTTTCTTTTAACTGCACTCTAAAAAATAGTAATACAGGTTTCAAAAATGTATTGCTTGATTAATATATGATAAGGAAGGTGATCTTTATATTAGAAGTAATAAAATATAGTTATTGCATCCGTAAGTCTTGATCCAGGAAAATATTATCCACATAGATGATAGGAAGTTGATTTTTTCTACAATAAATTTACTTGTTTTTTGGTAATTTTATTGTTGCTGTATTTATATATTTATTAAAAATCTAGGATTAGAAAATGAATGAAATTCACAATCGAGTGTTTGAAACTAAGGATCCGAAACCGAGATTAAGATCCGAAACCCAGGCAAGGATCCAGTTCCGGATCCGACGAAAAACCTGGATCTGTCCATCACTAGTGAATACCATTATTAAGTGTGTTTTGTAAGTTTCATATCAGAGGGTAAAAAATAGAGTGTTTTACATCGAAAAAATCCAACGAACTTCATGAACTAAGCTGAAGTTACGTGTTTATTCACTGCAAATGTAGAGCTTTCCGGATGAAAAAGATATATTTCCAAACAAACAATAGTAATTAGCAAAAGCTAACTTCTGCATAGAATTTCTATTAAGAAAGGCTTAGTTAACTTTTGCTATTTAATAATGAAACAGTTTCACCAAGTTATGCCTATTACAAATGAAATTGTTAAAAAAACTAGTTATTATAATGCATGAAATCACTAAAACTTATTGAACAATGCCAAAACACAGTTATAACTTCCCATCTATTACTCTCCTTGGCTGTTATCCAATACACTGCTGTTTTTTTGGGTATTTTGTACATGCTTCATAACTAAACAAGATCCCAATCACCACTGTCTCGGTCATTTTGAAATATGACATCATTGATGCTTTATTTCCAGATGACAGTGAATATTTAAGTCTCCTAAAGTAAAAATTTGTCTTGAACAACTCATGTAATTATATCAGTATAGTGAAAATGCAGTAATTATTATAGTTTTGCCTGTCATTAAAAGTGGATTATTAATTTTCTTAAGCATTTTTAGTAAAAACAGGGAGTGAATGTGACACCTCACCCAGGATTAAATTACTTTTCTTGTCTTAAATTTTAAAAAAGAAAAGTTTAAATATAATAGCAAAATCAGTATTTTGTATGATAGTGTACATTTCTGGAAGATGACTTGCAGGATTTATAGTATCTATTATAGTTTTGAGATACTACTCTTTGCCATTTAATTTTTTAAGCCTCATTTTTAGTGTCCTGTGTTTTGTTTATTTTTTTGTGAGTAAAGAAACTGTGACTAAAGTAAAATACAGCTACAGTGGACTCTTTATGTTTATGAAGGGACCCAAAATTCTGCACATGGTATTGACGAAAATGTGAAAAACAGGTTATCCTCCCAGGGTAAGTTGAAAATGTATTTGTGAGTTGCATAAGTTTCGGGGAAATAATATGGTTTGCTTTCACTTTAGTTCATTATGTAGATAGCTGGTGTTCATATATCATCACAAAGTTGCATTTACACTTGTTATGCCTTCCAAGAATATACATATGGTGCCTTACATTGATACACACTCAATAATAATAATGTTGATAATGACCAAACAGCATGTTTTGCGTATACTGTTGATGCAATAAGTTCATGACTTAAGTACTAGACTTGAGTTTGAGAATTTATATCTCAAAAATGGAAGAAGTGATATTCAAGCACAGCATTAAGTGTGTAGATAATTTAGTCTTGCATTTAATGCAGATAACAGAAATGTTTTAATTGTTACTTTGATGTATGTTTTTGCAGTGAGAATGAAAAATTATGTTTTTTGAGAGTCTCGAAGGGTGGCATCTCTTTGGTAGTTTGTCATAACAATATGAAATGCACAGTCATAAGGGAGTTTTGATAGAATACCAATCATACTTTGGTCATGGTATCCTTGAAATTTCAAATATTTTACTTAATTCATTCTCATTATTCTATTCAATTTAGATTCAGATTTTCTCCTTAAAAAATGTGACTTGGAGGCACGCAACAAACACCTGTCATATTTTTAAAATTGCTATTGCAAATAAATTAATTTCATGGCATTTAACGTGCCAAAATACTTAATTTGCATGTCATATTTTTTTGTAAATGAGTCTGTAATGAAGTCAGTTACACTGAGCAATGTAAGTGCCGACTAGGCTGTCTTCTCTCCAAACTTAATTTATATTTAATATTGAAGGTAGAACCTGCATTTTTGCCCCTACACATTTCAACATATTTCTTATGTGGTTTTTCTTATACTTCTCAGTCAAGGTTGAGCTTTTCAATCAATATTTTTCTTTTCACCACTAGCTTTTTCATGGCTAATTCGAAGTATGGTCCAAGTTTTGATGTGTGAAACATTTATAAATCAAATGAACAACGCATTAAAATGCACAGCTTGTAGGTGCTCTTTTACGTATTCATAAGCTTGTTTTATCATCATATACCAATGAAAGTATTATTGTACGTGATAACAATCTTTGTTAATGCGATAATTAAACCTCTGGAGAGGTACCCATTGTCTAATTAACCTATAAAGGGTGGTTACTTTCTGAGGACAAATATGGTTTGGTCCTCCTCCAAATGTGATAAAGAGGCAACCAAAAATGCTTACCAAAATTATTTACATGTACTGTGACTGGGATTTGAGGAGATGAACGTGCAAATAAGGAAAACATGCTTCCAAGAAACGAGAGCATTATATTACAGAGACAAATTTATGCTTTGCATTATAATCTTTATAATAAAATTCTCCTATTATATGTTGTTTCAGTTTTCCCTTTTCTAGTTTGTTTGTGCTTCTTTCTGTACATATTTGGAATTATGTGATATTTTTATTTTACAGGGAGGTCCATACTATGACATACTACACAGCCTCATTGGTGCATATGTGTGCTACCGCCCTGATGTTGGTTATGTGCAAGGGATGTCATTTCTAGCTGCTATTCTCATTCTTAATATGGATGCTCCAGATGCCTTTATATGCTTTGCAAATCTTCTCAACCGTCCCTGCCATGTTGCCTTCTTTCGGCTCAAGGAATCAATTGTAAGTGGCTCTTTCTGTAGCATTGAACTAGATGTATTTAGCACATGAAGAATTTTGGTTAATTTTCAGATTGAGTGTAATGGAAAAACAGCTGCTTATGATATACTGTACATCTTGCTCTGATATTGAGCACATGCATTATATTCCACTTGAAATTGGTATGTATGTACCATGCACATGTAGTTAAATTGAATCATAAATGTTCACTGTCATGGAGATTAATTGCCCTATATAATGTAGCCTTTGGCTACTGATGAGAGTTCCCTTTATCAAATCTCAGTACCCTCTTAGGGCTCCTATTAAACCCAAGCTGTGTACATTTCTGCATACTAAGATATGATCACAGTTCTTTCTTTTCCATTGTGCCATCATTATCCATAAAGATGACTTTTGTAGGACTGCATACAGTAACTGCTCTTATGACTTTCCCTACCACCTGAGATAAGTGATTTGAAGAGTTTTTGTCTCATTTTCACTTTCTTAGCCCTTCAAGCCCGGAGGAGGTTTAAATGGATTTTAACCCAGTCGCCGGAGGAGATTTAAATGTTTTGATGCTTTATGAAGACCTGTGATCATTGAGTAAAATTTCAATAACTAATAGTTGTATAATTTGGGGATTTTTATTGGTGGTTACTAAATCTTATTCATTTTATATACAGCTTAAAAATATTAAAAAACTTAATTTATTTAGGAAGTTAGACACTTATAAATTCGTTCAAATTAAAGCAATTATTAGGACCGAATAGAAAACATTCTCGAAAGAACTTATATGCCAGAGTTACATTTTTTAATAATATGGACTAACGTCAACACACGTACTTCATTATACATACATAAAAACTACTGTTAGGGAATGATTTGATAGATGCAGAATGTAAACATCTCCTCGGCAGATGTTGGTTTGAGCCATTTCCAAGGCCACCGCTGGGTAGCCGTGCTCATATAGCGGTCGTCGTCTTACGTAAAATACTGATCAAAATTCAAAATCTTTCCAAAGAGTTTTTTTTATATATTGCCCATTCTAAAAGTTAATCAGAACAAAAAATTAGTGTTGAAAATCTTTTGAGTGATAAAAAATACAGTAAAAGTACTTCACCTTGCAAATTCTGCTTGGTGTGGTAATCCTCAAAGCAATCGATGCATAGTCTGGTGTCAAGGCTTGCACCAGCACACAGCCTCTTTCCAATTCCCGTGTTTGGTACAGGCTACACAGTGTCTTTGAGGTCTGGCCTTATTACCTTTAGGAGGTATTCTTTTTATGAAATGCCTTTCAGTTAGTCTTGGAAGCTTATTGTCTGGTTGATGGAGACATGGCACTTATTGTTGTGCAGCAGAAAATGTTCTGTTGTTTGTTTTGCTAATTTGATCTGCATAACAATTACTTTCCTCTACAATCATTCCTACTAACTCTTTATCAAAGAAAATTTCAAAAATATCTTCAATGCTTTCCAAATTATTTGCTTTGCCCTGTGGACTGGTATTACCAATGAAAATTTCTTTTTTTCCTTTATAATTGGAAATGTCCTTCCAAGCATAATGCGAAGTATCGTCCTCTACCTCATCCAAATCAAATATAACAATGCGTCAACTTCGTAGTGATCGCCTATGTCATTCTCGCTGTCACCATCATAACTCAAAACACTTTCATCACTTCCCTTTCAAGCAAGATGTCCTCAGCCTGTTCATCACTCAACTTCTCTAACCTTTTCTCTCCTGCACACACCAAAATTGATGGTAGATGAGTAGCAACCCTGATAAACACAAACACTCACAAATATTCCGGGATTTGAAGCATACAGCATGTGGAACGAAGCACTTATGGAGGAAGTAATATAAAGTGAAAGACTAAAATGTTCGTAAGAACAAAATAACACTCCTAATATATTCCTTCCAGAAAAGCGACTTAGGTTTGACTCACTCTGACTTTGGTAGGTTTACTGAGCTGCACATCTTGAAAGAGATCTTGAGTCTCTTCTCTATAATTTGCTCTCTCACGCTCCCTTTCCACGCTGACTTTTTGAGCCCTAATCTTTCGTCATGAGCGCTTGGGTCTGAATGAGTTCCCCTGTCCCGCGGTCATCTCTAAGCTAAGAAAATGGTGCACATGACCCCCTTAGATACTATGCTGGGCTAAACGAAAGAGAATGAAAACATCGTCACTCTCACTGCCCTTATCCATATCGCTTGTTGTCTTTCCAAGCCCAAATGAAGCTCGTTCCAAGGGGCCTTGGAGGAACCAGGCATCAGTGTCTGGATATGTTTACGTTGACAATAAGGTCATCAAATTTTTATCTATGCACTGAATAAACTCTCCCTTATCCTCCCAAGTGGATGGAAAATTTCTCTCCTTATAATTTCAAGAGTCTGAGATGAAAGTCAATTGCTTATTTCGCGAAAAAGTGTAGAATACATGCATAAAACGAAGACGCAATATCTTTTTAAAAAATTATCTAAAGCAGTAGTAGATATGCTAAAAATAAACAGCATGGTTATTTATATCAGTGCGCAAAATATAAATGCGCTAGAAAAATGTTCAATTCCTTAAAAAGCATATCAAAACATAGCATGACACAACCGTGCATAGCATGCAGGACTGCACCATGGGTAGTTTAAAGGGGTCGGTGCCCAGAACATAGGACGGCATTGAAGGGTTAAGTTTATGAAGAACATACAGTGGAGCCATGGTAGTATGAGTATGGCCTATTGAGAGACGCCCGCCATTACGAGAGATTGCAGGGGCCATGACCCTTCAATCATCAACCATAGGATCAATTGACCCTATGATTGCAAAGTAAAAAAATATGGTTTTTACGAGACCCTTTTGGTGTTGGCCCCCGCCATTGTTAGAGTTTCCATCACCGGCAAACAAACACCAAAAGTGGCCAACATCTGCCATAGCTTGTGATCTGTAAGCAATGCAATTAATATGAAGTGTTACGTATCAACTCCACATTATAAATCACCATCCGATTAATTTATTGGTAATATTGGTGGAAATACTGCAGCATTATGAGTTACGAATACGTATTTGATCTTCTTTTGCTTCCCGGGTGGTCGAAAGCACACTCACATGTCTGTGAGTTGAGAGCATTTAAGGTAAAGGCGCCAAATTTCGTCCCCCAGTCTGTTTTTGGCCTCTGGATAAAATATTTTTTAATTCAATCATTCCCAAAAAAAATTACATAACACCACCAACTAAGCCTACACATGATATTTAGCTCAAAATATATCAGAAGCGATTTGTTATCTTTAAAGAAAAAAGTTCAAAACACAATCAGGGGACGAAAATAGGACCACTTTTTCAATTTTGGTAAAAGTACAGGCACTTCCAAAAAAAAGTTAACACTTCAGATCCGAAATTTTTCTAAGTCTCGAGTTGACGGTGATTTGACAACGCTGCATCACGGCTTCCCTCTGGCGGAGCATCGTGAAGCTCTAACCGAAAACAAACCCCCTTCCCTCCTCCCCCGTCCTCACCTTTCCCTGTTTAGCAGAAGGGATTACTGCACGGTCGGTATTGTTATGCCCTAAAGAAGGGGGCTATTGTGGGCACTACATGGTTGTTTCTTCCGACTCGCGCTGCGAGACTGAAGTCCTGAACACATCTCTACGCTCGCCACGTCGCGAAAAGAACTGGACCAATTTCCAAAATAGCTTTCTTTGATAAATAGACTTTAAACTTCACATAAATACTCAGTAAAGATTGCTAATTAATGAATAATGCATCATTTGACATGATTCTTATCTGTTGTCCAGATATAGGGGCTCAAACGTTAGCCAAATTTCCAAATAAACACCTGCATCATTTGCCTATTAAAACAATGCTATGACTTTAAATTTGCCTGAGCTACAAATATTTTTTTAATCATTTACTTGCTATTCCATTACTTAGAAAAAACTAGAGTATATCTAGTTCACATGGGCCCTAGAAAGACTCCACTCTTTTCAAGGGCTGAAGGGCGTGAATAATAAGTATGTTCCCGGAGCGTACGCAAAGAAAAATAACTCGATTCCGCGTAATCTTATCCCGTCGCACGGCTCAATATGATCGCGATTTCATCAAATAAGAGTGATGGAGGTTACTGACAATGGGTACAGCTCAAAAACATCGAATTGGAAGCCTTAGGGTCCATGTGACTTCAGAAATGTAAGCGAGTCACGTCAATTCCATCACCCGGCGCGTGGAGCCAAACCCCAAACGCGCGGTCGGAAAATCATATGTATTTTTCGGTGTCGCAAACTTAGTTTTAATTTCTCTTCACTTTCGTGTATATGAGTTTTCAGCGAATTCTCAGATAGAAGTGACTTGACAAGTTTCTCCTAAAACGTTAGATATTCTCTACTTTATGCAAAGTTTTGTCTGCGGACAGTGTCCGTCATTATAAGTAATGGAATAGCAAATAAACGATTCAAAAATATTTGCAGCTCAGGCAATTAAAAGCAAAGTATAGTGTTAATAGATTATGCTATTTTTATTTGATCAAACTCCTTCCACAACGTCATCATCAACTTGTAAGATATTCGGATAAATGTTATTACAGGATTTTTTTAAAATTTCGTGATGTTGAGCCCTTGTGTCGCACTAACGGATGAGAATCATGACAAGTGATGCATTATTCCTTAAGTAACAAACTTTTCTAAGAAAGGTGTCTCCCTAAAACGTTAGATATTCTCTACTTTATGTAAAAGTTTTGTCTGAGAATAGAGTCCGTATATATCTCAACAAGTATATATCTAAAAAAAAGTTATTTTAGGTTTTTGTCCAGCTTTTTTCGATTTCCGACTAATGTGGGTCGGTTCTGTGTCCCGAGATTGTCGTTTTCTTCGACTCGACCTGCACGACGTCTGAAGTCCCGAACATATCTCTATGCTCGCCACCATCGTCACAGAAAAACTGTCGTCACGCATTTGCATAGCATTAAAAATCGACGTTTTACTTTGAAGAGGAAATCACATATCCTCATTGGTTGTTATCACCCTCCAATATGTATGTGTCCCTTAAATAATTAATTCCTTGGTTAATTGGTGTTGTTTCACGTTCGTGCCATTTCAGAGCGAGTTCATAGGTATATTTAATTCTCACATCGATGTGGTCAGAAGCTTTGAAAATATGCGATCCCAAATTTTAAGACTTGGAGCAGGCTGATTAGAACATTTTAACGTTTTCGCCGTATTGGCGCAGTAAAATGCTCGATTTTCAGGATGAAGTAAATAACGTTCCCAATTGTGGTGGCATTTCCACGAGTTGACCTCAGCATTTATAGTTTAGGAGTCCTAATTTGAATAATAATAATTATGCCCATGAGATTATTGTTTGTATAATACCAATACAAATCTGTTATTGACCACGCAGCCGTTTCCCTAAAATCTGGTCTAATATCTAATCTAACGCTTTGGAAGAAGGTGTTTAAACAATTGGCTTTTTCTACACTGCTGGTGACTAATTCCTTTATCGTTTTTAAGTGTATGCACTGTGGACCTATTTCCCTGAAGCTCTCTCACATATGACCAAAACGCTTTAGGATTGCTATCTAAATATTCTCCTAACAACTTGCTCTTGAAATGTTACAACGTTTGCCGACATGATTTCCTTGCTAATGCTCTCGATTTTTTATAGTTTTGAACTGACTCATTTTTTTCCTCTACCGATAGACCCCGTCCTGCATTTTTCATCCTAGCGTGGCATACCCTTTGTCACTTTAGTGATTTCCTAACCTCCGCATTATACCACCTTGGCTCTGTATTATCACTAATGAATTTACTCGGTATGTATTCATTAACTGCTTTAAGGGTGTCCTCAAGAAATTCTCTCCCCGAATCCTCTGTATCGAATCCTTTGCTTTGTTCGCTAAATATATTAAACGATTCCCTTAATTCCTTTTTCACACCGTCGTAATTAGCCTTGCCAAATAAGTATACCCTCTTCCTTGGTTTATAATGTCTTTCAACGCCTACAATAAATTACGCATTTACTGTTTTATGATCACTAAAGGTTACAGGTCCTAATACAGCTAATGGCGCGCGCATGCGACCACAACTAAATAATTATTCGTATGAGATTTAACTGATTGCAAGAGCTCCGTAAGCATGTGAAGACATTTCCGTTGGTCAAACTGTAACTAATGTTACGTTATAATTGGTTATTCAATGCCTTTTTCCGTTCTTCAAAGGATGAGGACTGTGACAACTTACGAATATTCCCGAATACTCATTGTTTATAGGACACCTGCAGGTGGTCGCAAAATACCCCCGACTCTCGCCTTACCCTTATTCCCGACCGTGGCGTTGAGCTGCGTGTCCTACTAACCCTGCCGAAGGATCGCCACCCACTATTCTCCTCCTACCGAAGGGGAGGGGCGGCGAGGAAGCACGGCTAGCTGGGAATTCCTTCTCAGAAACGACCATATTGCATGCTAAACAATACCGCCAAAAGCTTTGGATATATTTCTTTAATGGACGGAATTAATTAATTTTTGCGAATGAATTGTTATTTCCTTCACACCACATATGAAATTAATAAGAGACTATCAATCCTAAATCATGAAACCATGTTGATAAAAGTGTTCACTCGTGGGCATTTAAATGTCTTGAAATATTCGCTCGGTGATGGGAGTAGAAACCAACTTAAAAGCACTCGGGTTGAAGAGTGGATGGGCAGACGTCTGCGATGTTTTACCTGCCTCCGGAACACCCCTCATGCCTGGGCACTGGGCTGCAAGGGTATAAACTCAGGATGTTGACCCGAGGCATACCGTGTGCAAGGGGTCGTGGGTGCAATAAAGGTTTTTGGGCAGGGGAAAATTATTCCTCGCGGAGACCGGTCCTCCCCATCCCCATTGTCTCAGTACAGGGACTGAACAGAGTGGTCAGAGGGAACATGCCGCCCCCCATTTGGCATTCAGATCTCCTTTGAGGAAAAGGGGAAAAGGTGGCAGGGAAAACGAAGACCAAAGGCTCTGAAATCGTCGGTGCATCTTTTACCGCGTGAATAAAAAGAAGGGGGCAAAAGTAATTCAAAAGAAAAACGAGTGTATTTCTGAATGTTACATGGGCCCTAGAAAGACTACACTCTTTTCAAGGGCGTGAATAAGAAGTAAGTTCCCGGAGCGCACGCGAGGAAAAATAAAGTGATTCCGCGTAAATTTATCCGGTCGCACGATTCAATATTCTCACGATTTCATCAACATAGATCAGTGAAGTTCAGTGACAATGAGTGCCGCTGAAAAACGACGAAATGGAAGCCTTGGGTCCATGTCACTGTGTAAAGTAAGCGAGTCACGGCACTTCCAGCCCCAGCCGCGCGGAGCCATGCCCCGGACGCGCGATCGGAAAATCATATGTATTTTTCGGTGTCGTAGACTTATTTTTAATTTCTCTTCAATTTCGTATTTATGAGTCTTCAACGAGTGCTCTGATATAAGTCACTTGACAGGTCACTCCCAAAAACGCTAGATATTCTCTATATTATGTAAACATTTTATCTGAGAACAGCGTCTGACATTTTTAACAGAATTGCGCTAAAATGCTTCAAAAATATTTGAAGCTTTGGTAATTTAAAGGCAAAGTCTTGTGTTAATAGATCATGCTATTCTTTATTCAATCAAATTCCTCACATAACGTCACGATCAACTTGGAAGACATTCGGAGAAAAAATAGTTCTGGTGTTTATTTGGAAATATTTGGTCGAGCTCCTGTATCTGACTAATAGATGAAAAGCATGTCAAATGATGTATTATTCCTTAATTAGCAGTCTTTTTTGAGTATTTGTGTGAAGTTTCAAGTTATATATCAAAGAAAGCTATTTTTGAATTTTGTCCAGCTTTTTCCGATTTCCGTCCACTATGCGACGGTGGCGAGCGTAGAGATATGTTCAGGACTTCAAATGTCGTTCAGCGGGAGTCGGAAAAATAGAGTGCCCACCGTAGCCCCCTTCTTTAGGATATGAGAAGACCGACCGTCCAGTAATCCCTCTGTGCCATCTGGTAAAAGGGTAAAGGAGGGGGGAGGAGGGAAAGGGGTTTGTTTTCGGTCAGAGCTTCTCGAGGTTCCGCCAGAAGGAAGCCGTGACGCAGCGTTGTCAAATCACCGTCAACTCGGGACTTTGAAAATTTTCGGCTCTGAAGTGTTAACTTTTTTTTGGAAGTGCCTGTACTTTTACCAAAATTGAAAAAGTGGTCCTATTTTCGTCCCCTGCCAATACATCTTGTAGAAAAGTATTGACAGTTTAAAAACAAGGTAATTATAATAAATACGTGTTACAATACTTATTTTTATATGTTAACATTCATTTTTTGTACAAAAAAACCTTTTTAGTAACTGTAAGATTATTTTTCACCCTTCCAAACAAGAGTCGCAAGTGAATTTTTTTTTGTTCTTTGCTCTAGAGCACATTTCGTGTTGCCACAAGGAACATTGAATGCAACGCACACATTTTTCCCCATAATTGTCTTGTGAAAAAAGTTTTAGGCAAATGGGCATCATCTTCATTATCCTTGCTTTCACTTGAATCTTGGTATGGGACATCACAGTCGTCATCAGAGTCACTGGATATTTCCAATTTTGTTTTCTTTTTTAACAGTTTCTTCACCTCTTCTGGCAATTTCTTCGGAATTTGATCTAACCTTTTTCTCACACATTACGATTGATTTTCTCTTGAGATGTTTGTAGTTTCATCTTGCAAGGTGAACTTGTAATAAGAGAAGCACTACCTCGTCGCTTAGATGAAGATGAATGGATAACAGGCACCACTACGATATCTCTTGGGCTGACTGCTTTTAACCCTTCAAGCCCGGAGGAGGTTTAAATGGATTTTACCCAGTCGCCGGAGGAGATTTAAATGTTTTGATGCTTTATGAAGACTTGTGATCAATGAGTTATGTTTCAATAACTAATAGTTCTATAATTTGGGGATTTTTATAGATGGTAACTAAATCTTATTCATTTTATATACAGCATAAAAACATTAAAAAACTTAATTAATTTAGGAGCTACACACTTATATATTCATTCAAATTAAAACAATTATTAGGACCGAATAGAAAACATTCTCAAAAGAAATTAAATGCCAGAATTATATTTTTGAAGAATACGGACTAACGTCAACACAGGTACTTCATTATACATACATATAAATTACTATAATAGAATGATTTGATAGACGCAGAAAGTCAATGTTCACATCTCCGCGGCAGATGTTGGTTTGAGCCATTTCCAAGGCCACCGCTGGGTATCCGAGCTCATATAGCGGTCGTCGTCTTACGTAAAATACTGAACAGAATTCGAAATCTTTTGAAAGAGTCTGTTTTATAATATGCCCATTCTAAAAGTTATTCAGAATGAAAAATTAGTGCTGAAAATCTTTTGAGTGATAAAAAATACAGTAAAAGTACTTCACCTTACAAATTCTGCTTGGTGTGGTAATCCTCAAAACAATCGATGCATAGTCTGGTGTCAAGGCTTGCACCAGCACACAGCCTCTTTCCAATTCCCGTGTTTGGTACAGGCTACACAGTGTCTTTGAGGTCTGGCCTTATTACCTTTAGGAGGTATTCTTTTTATGAAATGCCTTTCAGTTAGTCTTGGAAGCTTATTGTCTGGTTGATGGAGACATGGCACTTATTGTTGTGCAGCAGAAAATGTTCTGTTGTTTGTTTTACTAATTTGATCTGCATAACAATTACTTTCCTCTACAATCATTCCTACTAACTCTTTATCAAAGAAAATTTCAAAAATATCTTCAATGCTTTCTAAATTATTTGCTTTGCCCTGTGGACTGGTATTACCAATGAAAATTTCTTTTTTTCCTTTATAATTGGAAATATCCTTCCATGCATAATGCGAAGTATCGTCCTCTACCTCATACAAATCACAATATAACAACGCATCAACTTCGGAGTGATCGCTTATGTCATTCTCACTGTCACCATCATAACTCAAAACACTTTCGTCGCTTCCCTTTCAAGCAAGACGTCTTCAGCCTGTTCATCACTCAACTTCTCTAACCTTTTCTCTCCTGCACACACCAAAATTGATGGTAGATGAGTAACAACCCTGATAAACACAAACACTCACAAATAATCCACGATTTGAAGCGTACAGCTTGCAGAACGAAGCACTTACGGAGGAAGTAATATAAAGTGAAAGACTAAAATGTTCATAAGAACAAAATAACACTCCTAATATATTTCTTCCAGAAAAGCGACTTAGGTTTGACTCACTCTGACTTTGGTAGGTTTACTGAGCTGCACATCTTGAAAGAGATCTTGAGTCTCTTCTCTATAATTTGCTCTCTCACGCTCCCTTTCCACGCCGATTTTTTGAGCCCTAATCTTTCGTCATGAGCGCTTGGGTCTGAATGAGTTCCCCTGTCCCGCGGTCATCTCTAAGCTAAGAAAATGGTGCACATGACCCCCTTAGATACTATGCTGGGCTAAACGAAAGAGAATGAAAACATCGTCACTCTCACTGCCCTTATTCATATCGCTTGTTGTCTTTCCAAGCCGAAATGAAGCTCGTCCCAAGGGGCCTTGGAAGAACCAGGCGTCAGCATCCGGATATGTTTACGTTGACAATAAGGTCATCAAATTTTTATCTATGCACTATATAAACTCTCCCTTATCCTCCCAAGTGGATGGAAAATTTCTCTCCTTATAATGTCAAGAGTCTGAGATGAAAGTCAATTGCTTATTTCATGAAAAAGTGTAGAATAGATGCATCAAATGAAGATGCAATATCTTTTGAAAAAATAATCTAAAGCATTAGTAGATATGCTAAAAATAAACAGTATGGTTATTTATATCAGTATGCAAAATATAAATGAGCTAGAAAAATGTTCAATTCCTTAAAAAGCATATCAAAACATAGCATGACACAACCGTGCATAGCATGCAGGACTGCACCATGGGTAGTTTAAAGGGGTCGGTGCCCAGCACATAGGACGGCATTGAAGGGTTAAGTTTATGAAGAACATACAGTGGAACCATGGTAGTATGAGTATGGCCTATTGAGAGACGCCCGCCATTACGAGAGATTGCAGGGATAGAGGGTTTTCAGGGATAGAGGGAGATTGCAGGGGCCATGACCCTTCAATCATCAACCATAGGATCAATTGACCCTATGATTGCAAAGTAAAAAAATATGGTTTTTTCGAGACCCTTTTGGTGTTGGCCCCCGCCATTGTTAGAGTTTCCATCACCGGCAAACAAACACCAAAAGTGGCCAACATCTGCCATAGCTTGTGATCTGTTAGCAATGCAATTAATATGAAGTGTTACGTATCAATTCCACGTTATAAATCACCATCCGATTAATATATTGTTAATATTGGTGGAAATACTGCAGCATTAGCAGTTACGAATACGTATTTGATCTTCTTTTGCTTCCCGGGTGGTCGAAAGCACACTCACATGTCTGTGAGTTGAGAGCATTTACTAGATAGACATCATGGCCCAAAAACGCAAAACACTTAAGTGTCGGAAGGGAAAAATGGCAAGCCACTCAATTGTCTCTCCTGAATTTGTTTTCATATTTTCTTTCACTCTATATTTATCAATGTTGAACATTTTTGTGAGTTAATTTTATAATTTATGAGATTATTGAAGGTAGCAAATTATTATTTGTTACCTATACTTGTAACTGCTTGATGCATATATGATGAACGCGGTGCCCAAGGAGTAGCACTTTTAGTTTATTGATTTTCAATACATCTACATATATTCCTTTCTATTTTTTGCTGCCATTATTGAGCAATTATATGAATTACTACTTCACACATTTGTTGGTATATGAGGGCTCTTCATTTTACCCATTTTTCAGTCCTCTGTATCATACTACCGTTGCGCATAACATCCGAAAAAATTACTGTAAGTACGTTGAGGGCCTAACAAAATTTTTAAAAAGAACTTATTATGATACACCCACTATTTCAATGAAATTGTTATACATGCTAAAGCAGATTTTTTTTCGATGTGAACATTACATCATGTGAAAGAAAATACCCTCCAAGGCAGGATCCCTTCCACCACTTCCACGGTCCCTTTTCGTCTGCTGAAACAAATGCGATACATTATTCCAAATGGCTTCCGCGAAATGTCGCGAAGAACGTGAATATACTGATGATAAAAATTAAGTCCAACCAAGGAAAGCATAGAGGCTAGTAATAAAGGGTATACAATTTTTATTTATCATTTATGGTTTAAATTTTTGGTGAAACTAATCAAAATTATGGAATGAATATTAGAAAATGGAATGAGCATTAGAAAAGAGTAGCTTGGTCAGTTGTGCATTTGGGAAAATGGTCGGCAATTCGAGGCTTTTTGCATTTTTTGGTGCAGGTACTTTTTGATCCAATGGTTAGGTGGTTAATTAAGTAGGGATATGAATTACTGCAAAAACTTTCCCCTTCCTTTGGGATTGGTGCTCAGACTCTCTGGATGGAAATACTTCCACCACCACTCCACTTGATTCCTAGAATATTGTTGACAATAGGTTTCATGGCGATTATTTACACCAACCTCAGTAAGACGATACTTCTTTATAATGAGGTTTTCTTGGGCACCGTTACGTCTCGTTTTAAAGAGCTTGCACTGTAAATGTTTTCCTAAGTTGAAGATCCATGATCCAGCTCTTGATCTTTCTGAGAAATCACATAATGATCAGAAGAAGGAATTAATTCCTGTACCCTGGTGTGCAAATTTCACTTGCTGTTGGGATCAGTACAAGTTGAGCTCTATTGTCACCAATTAGATTGTTCTTTGGGTTGAACAAATCAGTTGTTTGTGATCGTAACTGAACTTTTCAGACCTTTCTGTATGATAAACTTCTTATAACATAAATTTTGTTTGAATATTATTTGAATGGGAAGCACATCTATTCCTAAGGTTTATTTTATTTGTTATGACCATGATTTCCTCATGAAGCATCATCATCAGATGACTTGTATGAGAGAATTTAGCAAAATTCATTCATATCTTGTAGATTGGAGGGTAGATTGGAGAGAAAATGGGTTGAATATGAGTTGTATCCTGAGGTTTAGTCAGAGCTTGGCACTTGGAGGGGTTGTTAAGTGAGGTTGCTGTTTGGTCCATTATTTTATAAATTGTTAGGAAAGATGTAATTTGTTATTGAGGGGGATAAATTATAGTTTATCTTCATTTTCTTGCATCTCAACATTTTTCCTTTTAGTTTGTTATCTAAGGGGTCATTTTCAAAGAATTATGGATAGAAATTTAAAATTCATTTATTCAAGGCAGAGAAAAAACTGTCAGTACTTAATTGATAAGACTTTCTCCTTGGTCACTTTTTGGTACTCCATTACATGAGATTTGATGCTAAGCAAAACTTTTATAAACAATGCAGGAAGTTTTTAAACTGTCAATAATGATTAACCTAGCATGTTTTTGCTTATCATTAGGTTTTTAAGGCATTTAACATTCTTGAATATATAATATTATTATTTTTATCCACATTCTTAACTATGTTTTGTAATCGTTAATGCCAAAAACACTGATTGGTACATTAAAAAAAATCAATTTAGGATAGCAAACCACATTTTGCCTAAAGATGTATCAAATAACGTTCCTTAAATCATTATTTGTGCTTGAAACAGTGATGTGTTGAATATTTTGCTGAAATTTGTAAAGAAAGGAAAGCAAGCTCAACACTAAGAAGGTCACAAAATCACAGACCGAAGAGTTTACTGCAGTTGAGGAAATTCTAAATCAATTATTTTCTACAGTGAAATCCTATAGTATTTTCTCTGTAAAAATGGAGGAAAAAGAGTTTGGAAACTATTTATTCATTTATAGTATGTAAACCTCAAATCTTGTACAATTGTGAATCCCATGTACTTGCATACCAGAACCGTAATGTATGAATTTCTCTCACCCTTATGCTTATTGTTAGTGCTTGGTGAGACCTCCCTTACCACCATTCCGAAAGAACAAGAGGGCTTCCTTTTTCAGTTGAATCTTACATAAATTTGCTTCCTTCACCATAATTATATAAATTTAAAAAATGTGGGAATATGGTAATAAGAATTAGTTGAGCTCTAAAATACATTCTCATGTAACTACAAATTTGTAGTATTTGAGAAAAGCATACCTACCATCAGCATGTGGTAACTCCTGTAGCAATTTTTGTTTGCATATTGAAAGACTGTTGTTTTGATGAATGATTTTGAATGCATAACTTTGTCTTTTGAGAGTGACATATTGATGCTATATAAATGCCAATACTAGGTAATTGATGATAACAACTTTACTTGAAAATGTAATCAATTAATTTTTTCCAGATGGAGGCTTATTATGCAACATACAAAGATTTCTTTCGGGAAAACCTTCCCAAGTTGTGCCAGCACTTTGAGCAGCAGGGCCTTTCTCCTGACCTCTACCTCTTAGAATGGCTCTACACTGTGTTCTCCAAGGCAATGCCATTGGACATAGCCTGCAGGGTTTGGGATGTATTTCTCCGAGATGGGGAAGAGTTCCTTTTTCGTACTGCTCTAGGTAATTTTGACAATGAATTATTACTTTGAATAATAAAACATAGCCACTCTGAGAGACCTAATGCACTGTCTGATTTCTAAATCAAAGTTAATATTAAACAAGACATCTATTCATCTTGCGTATCATACGAGGTGTGTTCAAAAAGTAAGTTGACTTTATATTTTTATGAAAAAATATTTATTTATTTTTCAATATTCAAGTTGTCCCCTTCAAAGTAATTCTCCCCAGATTTAATACACTTGTGCCAACGCTTTTTCCAATCCTCGAAGCAATTCTTATAAGCACTTTTTGGTATAACCTTGAGCTCGTCCAGCGATGCAGTCTTTATCTCTTCAATTGTTGCAAATCTCCGTACTTTCATAGGTCTCTTCAGTTTAGGGAACAGTAAAAAGTCGCAGGGGGCCAAATCTGGTGATATGGTGGCTGAGGCATGATTGTGGTGCTGTTTTTGGCCAAAAAATGTCTCACAAACAACGATGAGTGAGCAGGTGCATTATCGTGATGCAAAAGCCATGAATTGTTTTTCCACAATTCCGTACATTTTTTTCGCATTGCTTCTTGCAAACGGCGCATAACTTCAAGATAATACTCTTTATTAACCGTACGACCTTGTAAGAACTCCTGATGCACTACGCCACGGAAATCGAAGAAAACTGTGAGCAAAACCTTGACATTTGATCGAACTTGGCGTGCTTTTTTCGATCTTGGTTCTCCTGGGTACTTCCATTGGGAAGATTAGTCAAAATTAAGCAGTTTCAGAACAAACTCCGCTGACACATGTCTCATGCTCAAAACATCCAAAAAAATTGCATGGCACAAGTCAACCGATGTGCCAACATCCTCAGCAACTTCTCTATTAGTGATTCGATGATTTTTCTAAACAATATTCTTCACTGCTTCAACGTTTTCATCTGTTGTTGACGGGTGGGGCATCCAGAACGAGGTTCGTTATTGGCTTCTTCTCAGCTATCTTGGAAGAGCTTGTACCACTTATAAGCATTTTTTTTACTTATATCAGACTCACCGTATGCCACTGTCAACATTTCAAGTGTTTTGGAGCACTTAATTCCATTTTTTACACAAAATTTGATGCAAATTCTTTGATCCATTTTTTCATAGCAGAAAATCACCAAGCACACTAAAATATGTCTAACATTTATATCTGTCAATAACAAACTAAATATGCCAAATTGTTGAAACTGCAAACAAATGTTAGGGACTTGTGTACCAACACAACAAAACTAAAAAAATCGAAAATCGATTGTATATTGCCCCAGCGAAATTTGAAAAGTCACCTTACTTTTTGTACACACCTTGTGTTTAACATAATGTAAGCAATGCAAATTCTCCCTTAAGGTGTCTTAAGGGAATTATGTTAAGATTGAAGACAAAAGACCCTTTGTTGGTTTCCCCCCAAAAAAAGGGATAACGGCTGAAATTTTGTGGATAGACATGAACTAAGCAGCTTTTGATAGCTTTTTTCTGTATTAAATACGATCTGAACAGATGGAAAAACTAACATTGTAAAATTATATTTTAAGGATTTCTCATGTGATGAGTTCTATGATCAAGTATCAAAATAAAATATTTTGTTGAACTGGTCCACAAATCTGAGAGATATTTTTCCTATTAAATACATTATTGTTTAATAACCTATATTTAAAGATAATAAATTTTAATTTTTGTTCATGCAGTATTCAATTGAAAGTGCAGCAAATATGTTTGTCTTATATTTTTTTCTTAATTTTTAACATCCATTTTTTTTAAACAAAATGTTCTAGGTTTGTTGTGAAAAAAATTTCAGAATGTTCCAGATTTGTGTAGAATACTATAGGAACCCTAATCTTAATAATTGATTATTTGAAATGGATTGAAATTCCAATAAATTTAATGTCTCCCTCCAGGTGTACTCCATTTAAATCAAGATCTGCTGCTCAACCTAGACTTCATTCGGGGGGCACAGTTTCTTACCCGTCTGCCTGATGACCTGTCATCAGATCGCCTCTTCCGATCCATTGAAGTAGTACGAATGAATATAGGCAAGATGAAATTCCCTGATGTGTTGTCTCAGCATATGGACCAGTGTAAGAGAGAGAAACAGCAGGGCCTTCGTATGAACTGTACTCAGCCTAATCCAAGTTGAATTGGAAAGATTTTTTTTTCCTCATTAACTAATATTTTATGCGTATCTATGAAGTGACCAAGGCATCAAACTAGGATCTATATAATGTAGGTCCCAAGATAATTTTAGATGTTCATTTATTCTTCTCAGCCCCCTGATACTATAATATTTCTGGGCTTAGCTCAAGTCATCCTTACGGAATAAATGGCGTGAGTAACATTTAGGCTGGCAAAGCCAATATTGTATCTTCCAACCAATGAATATAACTCTGTGTTGTTTTTTGACACATCATTTACTTGAGACGTTAGTTTTTAGATGTTCTCTTGTGTTGAGCTTGGTATAAAGTTTGTGTGTATGGTGAGTGGTAAAAGATGAATGAACATTAATGCCATGATTGATATTGCCCTTGATTTTATATTAAAGTGTTTTTATTGAGGCTTTGCCTTCATCCAAGACAGCCTTTATCTTAGAGCTATTGTAAATGATTGATTTTTATCAATTACTGATACTACTTAAATATATTATACAATTGTGACTTGGAGGGTGAAGAGAGCTGTACAGAGGATGAAGTGAAGATGTACATTGACAAAATCTGTGATATTATCTGAAATAAACTGCATTCCTATAGGATAATACAATGAATTTATTGGGCAGGTGGGATAATATTCTATAACATCTGTCAATATATGAGAGTGAGCAGAAGTTATTTAAGCAGAGAAGGAAATTCTTTTAAAGATTATTTTAGGACATGGGATAACAAATTTTAAATTATTCATTTATTTTACTCCTAATTGATGTGAATCTGTGTGTGCAGAGTGGTATTTGGCACATTTTATTGTCTATTGCCAACTATTGAGTTGCTGTTATTGAATTAGAAACAATATAAAAGAAGCTGGTATTATTTTGTCTTGCAGATGCAAATTTTAAAGGCCAGGGATGATATATATCTTCAAGGTACCATCTTTGAGTATCTACTCTCAGTTCAAGATTTATTCAATCAAAAAAGAGTATAATATCCATCATTACTGGGATTTTACCATGATTCCTAAGAGCTTAGCTTCGTAATTTATGAAAAAATAATCTCTAAATGATAGCAAATATTTGAAAACAAATTCTGTGGGGTAGTTATGAACACCCTTCAATTGACTCTATGCAACTTTTTTGCGATGGAAGGAAAATGCTATAAGCATGAGATCTGTATAAGCAGATGTACTATTTTTTCATATTATCTCTAGAATTTGCTTGTAGATGTTGCTCAAGTAGCTTCTCTGCTTTTATGAAGATGTTAATTGTACAAATATAAAAAGTAAACAAGTTGGTTCCATTTGTTTATTTATATACTGTTGTTAATGTGCCATGTAAAATACCTATCTACCCTATTTGAGGATGAATTTATTAATCACGTTTAACTGTAAAATGTAATTTATACAGTTTAATCTCATGCTGTTATTTTAGCTTGTGTTGAAATATTTTTTCTCTTTAATATCCATACTTTCAATTATGTACCAAACACCCATTGTACACCTAAAATTCTTATTTTAGTTTTGTCCCATATCATCTGATCTTGTTTCACAGTAACTGAATATACTGATGACAGACTAGGAATGATTTTTGTTCACGTTATCCGTCCAAAAGTTCAAAGCTAATACAGTATGGGTTTTGTTTTAAAAATTCTCAGTTTTCCTGGATTTTAAACACTCCTGTAGTTGCCTGAAGGGTTTGTTTCTATATTGTAGCCATATCCAGGCTGTTATGCATTGTCCTTTGTGACTGATCAACATGTGTTGCCATCCAGTTTATACATATACACATATATGTTGTATTGTGCCTACGCAGTGTCCACATCAGTTAATGCTTTGTGAGATGGAGTCCATGGAGAATGTGCACTGAACACAAAAAGTGAAACTACTCATGGAATGTTATGTCCAATTGTCCATTACATTTGTAAATAGTATAGAATTTTTATATACCTAATATATTATAAGAAAACATAGAGCAAAGTTTTCATTTTCAATCATCACGCAATTTTTAACTGTCTTCCTATTGAAATCATATTTAACAAATGTGTAGTAGCAATGATATGTAGCTGGAGCAATAGAATTATCTCCCAATGCATATACCCATTGAAAGATACCTTAATGATTTTCCATGGCAATATGGTCACTGACATTTGTATACAACATATGATGCATGTAATTTATTTATTCCCCAAATCCATCCATCTTTCTCAATGTTACCATTTATTTAGAAGACAGTTATTTTATAGTTTAATGACTCAGTCATTTGGAAAATTAAATACTACAATGAAAGTTTTATTTTCTTCTGAAATGGTAATAATCTTTTCTCAATGTTTCTGACTCAATTTTTCTTAGATGGAAGTTATCTAATTGGGTAAAATGTGACTCACTCTGTTATGAGTATTGTTTCATTTATGAATCTCTTGTAATGAGGCTGATGAAAATTTACCATACCTTGGCCACCATTGAAGTAAATTTACTTGCAATGATGGCTGATTGGCTGTTAATGATATTGTAAATAGCATATGAATCTTTAAAACCTGAGTTCTGTACATTTGTGTATTTGTTTCATATTTATGTACAGGCAGCCTATACATTGAATGTGTTCAAAAATTCAATAAATATTGAAATAAATATGGTTAATTGAATTTTGGCATTTTGGTCAGCAGTACAATTTAAAGCCAAGGGAATTGATATTCCTGCAGCAATACTACATATATCGATAAACTTTTATCAGAAAATCTTGAAGAATCTTCTAGAAATCTCAATACATCAATTAAATTAAGGCTTTTATGCCCCACTTGCTTGAATGGTGTAACAGTGGAAAGTGCATTTTGAAATCTTTAATTTTTGAGAATTGTAAGGTTTAGAAAAAAACTAAAAACATTCATTTTTAGAATTCGGGTCAATTTAATTTTTTTCAAAGAATATGTATTTATGTGCTGTGTTTCACTGCATTATGGCATCCTTTCAGGACCTGAATGCAGCATTCAATTGGAATTTAAACACTGAAGTAAAGAGTGGGCACAGAATGTTGAAAAGTAAAGAGTCCATAAATCTCATATCAGGCACAAATTTTGCTCTTCACACATTGGTAGCAAACAGGAATGCAAGCCATATAGTTCAGTGGAGGAAAGTTGAGGTTGAAGTCAAGAGTTTGGCAGAGGGATTGGGAATAGTTAGCCTAAAGCCAAATCTGGGTGTTTTAGCATTGATAGTAGCAATTAATTAACTCTCCAGATGTCCTGTATAGTGATTGCCCAGTGGGTGAAACTTTGGGCAGCTGATCTGAATTTCTGGGTTTGGGTCCAAGTAAGGCCTTCAGAATTATCCAGGTATATGATTTTCTGGTTTACAAATCTTCCTGGGAAAGCAGAGGGAAAGGAACTGGCTCTCTTGCTGATGTATGAATTTCACATACTATTAAATTTAGTACTTGGTAGCCTCTACCCTCACCAATCAGACTGGTCTTATTGTGAGTGTTCTACTTAGGTAGAACAAACCATATTATTTCTCCTGCCTCTCTAGTTTTATGGTAATTTTTTTTAAAGATTCCGCAGCCTTAAAGGGTCCTTTTGACACTTAAAATACATGAAGAAGAAAAATTGCAATATTTAGAATTAACAATTCATTCCAAATCGATTCTATATAAATGATACTCGTTGTTCCTTTTGCTAATGATATTTAAGGATGACTAAACTTAAAGGCTAAATAGAACCCTAATGCACTCAGACACCATTCAAATAGCTTTCTTCTTCTGAAGGGAGCATGCTAGATAGTGTTGCCATAAAAGTCATTGTGAAGAGCCAATACCAATATAAACTCTATATTCCATATGGTGCTCACTTTCAATTGACATGACAAGAATGCCTTGTAGTAATAAAATGGCTTTCAAATTCTCAGGTAAGAGAAGAGGGAATGCAAAATTGGACATTCAAAGTCTTTAAAAATGACTGTTATTGTACAAATTCAAAAAAAAATATATATTTAACTTTCTTTTGTATGGTTTCATATTATCCGTAACAATGTGACCTTTAGAATGCTACAAACCTTAGACACATAATATTCATTAGGTTTTTAAGCCTTCCTTGTTGCATCATTCACTCTTTCATTCCTTTTTAAGCACAAAATTTAGATGAAGACCTTTTGTAAGGATGGTTACTGGGAAGCCTAATACCTATCTGATTCTACCATGAATTTCTGTGGATAGGTGAAACTTCTGCACCCATGTCATCATGATTTGCTGCAATTCAGATATTTCTAGTTTTTTTAGAAAAACTTTTGCAACTTTTTGACTACCTTATACATCAAAAAGGCATTTACTCCAGCTTCATTCAATCCTTTATTTAAGTAATGCAAGTCTATTACATTTCCAAAAAGTAGTACCCAGGCAAAATGTCTAATGCTTCAGCACCTCCTTTTTCATAGCATAATTTAAAACATACTGAAGTAAGACACATGCAATTTTCCACAAAAGAAAATTTCACCTTAGACCCGGGTTTCAATGTTGATGCATTATCTTCAGGTTTTGGTTGATACATCATCTTCAGGTTGCATTCTTCATCTGAAGAATCAACATTGAAACCTGGGTCAAAGTAAAATTTTATTTTTGTGGAAAATTGCACATGTATTACATCAGTATGTATGTACAAATTCCACTCGATTTCACGAAAATTCTCAGATTTTATTTGACATAAAGCAATTTAACTGCATATATTAAAATTTCTCTTCACTTAAATATTGGAAATAAATGTTTTCAATTCAAATTAATAATGCAAAACTATGTTTATTTATCTCATTGGTACTGAGAAGTGTGATATCTTTTCGAAATACCAACTTTGATGAAATTGACTCCTATAAATGTGTGAAACATTCACAATATTCAGTTTTTTTTATTTTGAGAGTTCAGACGATAATAAAATTTGGTCTTTGAACCTATTGGTCAGTTCAGTGATTGGGAAGAAATTATCTACGACAAAATTCATGCATTCCGTGTATACCCCTTTTGATTTTTTATTACATATTGGAAGTCAAAGAGAATCTAATCTCTATCCCAATTTAGAGCACACCAGTAATAGAGATAACTGGGTGTAAAATTTTGAACATTGCCCCATGAACTATTATGTGAACTATTAAAAAACAGTACACTTGATTTTCATCATACAATATTGATGTATGTTCTTCATAACAATAATGTATTAATAACAAAATGGTATGTATTACAAAACCCCTATTAATAATAATAGGGGTTTTGAAATTCCCTGATTTATTTTCAATTGAGCAAATTTTACGTCTTGAGCATGGATGTACCCCTGAAGCTGAAACATTTACATTTTTAGGAATTGAAGTCCAGGTGATATTTAAATTTTTGGAGAATGTGGAATTAGTTTCAGAATTCAACTGCTTGGAAAACAGAATTTAACAGAATATATTATGATGAGAAAATTTAGAGTACAGTATGGTGCACCCCTTTCAAATCCAGAAAAATCATATGTGTTAAAACGGAATTAGAGTTGGTAAAGAAATTCAGCCTTAGCTTGAGATTGCATGGGTCTGTAAGCATGTGCGTTAAACCATCGCATGGATGGAAAGCTAGGTCCATATGAGTGTATGTTGAACCAGCTTGAAAGGTATAATCCCTTTATGTTTCATAAAAGTTGTTGTTGCTGCATATTGTACCGGTCCCGTCCTTCTGGCCGTGCAGACGGGACACGACACACTTCACCCACGCGTACCCCTCCGCCCCAGAGATGCGCGGGCCAAAAAAAAACAAACTCCGTCACCTTTCAGATATAAATGGAAGACCTTCTCTGAGCAGGTCTCAATAGCCAGGTTCCTGACCTCGTTCAAAACTAACAATTCCCTGGCCTTACCGCCAGGGTCGGGTGAAGAAAGGTCGCAGGTAAAGGGTTTTTGGGTAATTCGGATCGTTGGGAAGGAAGTCGAACAAAAGTAGGTGTCGTTCACTTCACGTAACAAACCAATTATTCTGTTGCAGACACAATCAATGCAAAGAAAAACCCTTCTTACAACTAATGATGAATGGATGAGGAATGAGACATTTAAATAATGAGGATATCTTTGTATGAGATGAATGAATGAATTAATGAAACAAAAAATGGAGTAAAAACGATCATGATCAGATAACATCAATGATGAATTAAGAGCCAATCAGCCAACACATAAAAGAAGGCTCATTTCCACGAGCATGCGGGTAAATGGATTGCACTATTGAATTACAGTACACGTGAACTAATATGGAGTTCTCTTCTTCCCAACAAACCAGGGAATGTGGGGAGTAATCATAAGTCCTTCCCATGGGAGAAAAATGCTTCCCACGGAGCTACCCATGTTAGGGCATTAATTACTCAGATCGAGGAGCACACTGCCACTGTACCCGGGCCCAATCGTAACTCGATGGCAATGAGGCTACTTAACAAGGGGGGAGATTTGGTCGGACAGCAATCTTATGTGACCGAAAATTACGGGGCTGGACTCTGGCTCGGGACCCTGGATAACTCGACTCCCGCTGTATCCGCCAGGTCTGGACACGCCACCCGTGGTCTCCGCATATGCCGTGCAGACTTCTCCACCTCCGGTAGTCTCAATCACTCCTCAATCCGGCAGCGCTTCCGCTCCGTGATTTTCCTTGTGCATTCTCCTCTTGCTTCTTCCCGGCGATCGCCTCTTTATACATCGTTTGGAGGGGAAGGGGACGTGGAAGGAGGAGAGAAACTGATGGAGGGGGGGCACACCAAGAGAAAACTCGCACTTTTTGTGATCCTCACCAGTCAACCATCCCCTGTGACTCATGCAACGTCCCACTTGATCCAGTCGACATACCCATTTCTTCCGTACCTCTTTCACTCACACACCAAAATCACTCACTCATATTTCCTCCCACCCCAACGATCCGAACTGAGGAAGGAAAAAAAAGGAGATGGGGAAGGGGGGTGAAGGAGTGGTGTGGGTGGAGGAAGGAAAAGGCGTAACAGCCTGAACCGTTACAATATGGGAATTATGATGTATAAAATTATTTATGAAATCCTTATGCATATTAAATTCAAGGTAGTCAAAACAGTTTTACATCTTCTAGGCATGGAAAATGGTGCCACAACTCACCCCACGCATTGTCCTCTTCTTCCCAGTCTTCCTTCTTGTATCTTCTTAGCATTGAGACTCTCACCCCGAAAGATATAATCGTTTGACCCATATACGTAGTACTGCACTCATTACATTTTAGCTTGTAAACCCCACCCTATCCACAAATAATTTCAACTTTTATATTATTAATGAGGTATTTTAAGTTTCTTTTTATACTATAGAAGGCCACTATATTTGTCTCTAGGAATGACGTTGACTAGTTTATCAAAAACTCTCCCTGGATCAGATACTCAAGGTACTGTGCACAAGTCTGTATTAAGTGATGTTAGTATAATCTCAAGCAGCCACATTCTATCAGGATATGTTTCATGGAGAGAGGTGAGCTGCAGTCATCACATCGTGGTATAATTTTATCTTCGGTGCACAGGAATGAATGGGTTAGACCACAATGCCCAATTCTTAAACATATGATGATCATGGAGTCAGTACAAATGAGAACTTTCTTATGGAGCATTTTATGCCATGGAGAGCCACTTTTATTGCGAAGAGCTCTGATGTATAAATGCTACACTTCAGGTTAGCTGTCATTACTCCATGGTAGGGAGAGACAACTGCCCATGCACAGGCTGTACTGGACTTAGACCTGTCAGTATAGATGGGTGTTAGGAGGGCATGAAATGTTCATAAATACTCCGCTGCCAAATCTTACTTATTTTGTATGTGAGGTTTACATATTGTGAACTGCTTAAAATATTTCTGGATGTGACTGTTCACCATGTATGACGGACTTGATGGTCCATGGGCAAGTTCTGCTCTGTGTGTTCCATCCTAGGGTCACTCTCCCCTACCCCCATGAAAACTTATAAATTTCAGGCCAGACTGTTCCACAAATGTAGCCTGGGCTAAGGCTGATTTTTGGTGCAGGATGCATTTAGATAATTAATTTTATTTATTTGTTAATTATGTATTAACACATTTAATTGTTTGTGATGGAGCAGAAATGTTTTCTTGTTGTTGCTGATGGTTGTATAGTTCATGGATTGAAGTCTTAATGCCATATGGGACAAATTCAAAAAATTGTGCGAAACTTTAAATATTTTGTTTTACAGCTCCGGCTTCTCTTTGGAAATAATGACCACCAAGGCCCAACATTTGACTCCAAATATTTTACTGAGTTTTGCATGTCAAAGGTAGAAACATCCTGAAAGCACCTGACCTGGTATACCACCCTCCGGCCAAATACATTGCAGAAAGGGAATTAAGAAATCACCAAGGAAAAATTGAGCTCGGGTACCATAGATCACAAGAGCATCCAAGGGGTTCCCAACAACATACTGCTTGCATACCATGCATCCCCCTCTCCACAGGTGGTTTAAAATTCCATCAGACCTGATGTTGAGTTTAAGTACCGCACTCCATCCTCTCCTTAATCAAACCTGTCAACCTTTCCGCTTATTCATAATCATGAATTTCCAGAACATATTCTATAGAGGACAGAGGGAAGAATAAAGCAAAAAATTGAGCCTGTTCAAGGGAACATTAGGAGAAGGGTTAGTCTAGTGATGTGTGTTATAGTAGACATGATAGGAGGTAAAATCCTATACACATCCACAAGAATCAAGTGAAACACTTACCATAAGCCCAATGTCACGCTAAACATAATAACACCCTGGGTTTTCCATCACCAACTCCGGCTAGACCCGTCTCGATATACAATGTGATTTCTCCATGTGTTGAATCAGACCATTACTCGTACAGCGAAAGTTTTCATCGTTTTCACATTGAGTAAATCTACCTTTACGTGCGAGGCAATTAGTTTCGTGTTGAATCTAAAAATATTTATTGGGTTATCAAGGAGGGAAATTTGAAATTGATGAACAGACGAATTGTGCAGCCAACCGTAAATTTTGTACCGAAAAGTCTATTTTTATGAGAAACATTTTAACGGGTCAGTTGGAATGAAAATCGACTCATCTTTATTAATTTAAAATTAAGATATATTTTATAGCGTCCGCGGTAATCACTTGAAAGACAGAAAAATGTTACCATTTTTGAACCAGAATATTTCGATGATGGCTAACATGTACTACCGGCGCGCTGCGCATGGTTTTCGAAGGTGTCACGAATGTTTGGCGGTCGTTAGATTTCGCTATGTTTGTTACTTCTGGTGTTACCATTTTCCGAATGTTAATTAATTGCTAAACGTTGGATCTGGCTTCAGTACTTGAGCAGGAGAAGCAAGCGCTGTTAGTTGAATTTGATGAAGTTATGTGAGATGAAGATGTCAAGTTTGAGCATAGGTGCACCTGCTTCGTGCCGGAATCACGTATGCATAGGTACATACCTACTTGACCGTCCCCGATTATTGCTGGTGAGTTTAATAAAACTGTTAACGTTGATCCTTGTGTTATGTTCCTATATTTGCGAGTAGCCAATACAAATTCGTGGTCTTTTAAGATCGTTCATTTCCATGGTTGAAATTTCAGTAGGTAGGTACCGACTATATATGTGCTACTTATAATACTTAAGTACTTGGGTAAAATATCATGGTAAAAGTAAATACATTGGCTTTTCTTTAGTCAACTATTGAATCGGTGATAAATATGTCATAAGAGGAACATATGTACAATTTGTATGACCTACAATATAAACAATAAGGGTATGATGTGAGCTTAAGGGTCACGAACTTCGAATATTTATCCTGCGAAAACGGTGTTCATTAGCACTTTCATTCCAACTGTGGTGGTAAAAAGGATGCATTTCTGAAATAATTTCTTTAATGAATCGGAAGGGTATATATTTGTATTGTTAAGGTGATGTGTGATTGTGAAAGTATTAACAACTTCATAAACAATTTAGACTTACTTTAAACCTTCATAATTGTGCATTTGTCATTAATTGGTCGGTACGACACGAAATAGTGCACATAAGCACATACATTTATTCGGAAACGGGCAATTTTTGAGCATTCTTCCATTGATTACGTCTTTCAACTAGGCCTCCTGTATTTCTTTAATTACAGATAGTTCCTATCGCTGGTAGATTCCGTGCCGCCAGGATCTAGAATAATATCAAACCTTCATTTAATGGAACTTAATTTTAATGTGTGAGGCAAATACAACAGCGTGCCAGATGTCATGCTATAGTAACATTGACATTAGCTGTTTTTAGGCATACCTACATACTAGTTTTATATGGTTAAATTTAACCTTAAATCTTAAGATGAGGATATTGTGAATACTACATATGTCAAATATTTGATTCTCCAAGGGTTGTACTCTTGGGATGGACATTGAATTCATATAATTCTTTGGGGAGGACCAGTTGTGTGTCATTGGTTTTGTTTGTTGCCATCCCTGGTTTGAGGTTCTACCTTGATGTGTGTCCCAATGAAATGCTTCAGTTGTGTCTGATTGTGAGAGTTGTGATACGCTGCAGAACATGGGAGGCCATTGGAAATTTAATGGAAATAGGGCTCTGCAGGTTAATGAAGTGTTTGCTGTAGTTCTTTCCCGCAACAGTCGCTAACATTCACCTTTGTAATGCATTGCCACCACTGGCTAAAAATAATTGAGGAAAACAAAAGTAGGAGGGAAAGAGAGGAGAGCAAAATACGATAGGTGTTATTATCTGGTGGAGAATGAAAGGAAGCACCAGTTAGAATTGAGGAGCATAGAAAATAGTTAGATGGAACAAGTACGAGGGTAATGGGGAGCTGAAGGTCATTTTAAGGGTTAGAAGTTGGAATAAGGGTCATTCCATGTCAATTCATATAGAAAAATGAAGTTTTGACACCCACCGACTCACATTTTGATGAAACTGGGCATTTATCTATGAATAATCCAAAGTTTTTCTTCTCTGTCAGTTTGTTTTGTTTATACAGCCATTTAAAGTGAAGGTGAAACTGCAGTTTTTCCATTCCCAAGGACTCCGTGGGGACCTGTGCCTCCAGAGGAAGAAAATTATATCCATCTTATTTATCACTCAATTGTTTTAAAAATTTGCAGTTTTATCAAAGAAACCGTGAGGATTCCAAAAATAAATTAATTTATGCTGAAATATATATCAATTGTCAATGAAATAAGGCAAAGTATGCTGGGGGTATTATTTTGGAATCAATGTTTTAAGTTGGCGTAACATGTACACTGCCTTAGATAGTTTCCCTGGAGTGGCTGATACTAGAGGTTCCCAGCTTAATTTGTGGTCCAGTTCAAAACCAAGCAGCTTGATGGTGTCATTTGAACTTGCTGTAGTACTTAAGGAGAAAGCAAGTGATCGAGTTTTGTGGTTGTTTAAAACTAGCCCATTGACAGAGAACCATTTAGATGCTAAAGACATAATCGACTTAGATGTGGTGCTGGTGGTGAGCAGAGTATTTGAATTGAGGATGAAGGTGGTGTCGTCAGAATAAAGTAAGGATTTACAAGAAATATTTTATGGTAGTTCGTTAGTCAAGATGAGATTTGAAAGGGGTCTAAGAGCAGTGTTGGGGGACACCATTTTATGGTTAGGGGCGAAGATGGATTACTTTTGATGTGAACACATTGGGGATGATCCAAAAGATATGATTCCATGAGTGGAAGCTTGAGATTACTGATACTATGGAAGTGAAGTTTTTGCACAAGAGTGGGATGTGAAACAGAAACAATAGCTTTGGAAAGGTCTCGGGCAGTTATGGCAATCGGTGATTTTTCGTGGAATGCATCTAGTATTGATTTAACAGCAGACTCTACTGCTGAAGCGGTGGATTGGCCTTTGCGGAAACCAAATTGGGAAGTAGAAAATAAATCATGAGTTTCAAAATGATCGTACAACTGATCCTCTATTGCCTTTTCAAAAATTTTTGCAACAACAGGAATTACAGAGATAGTCGTAGTTGGAAGGTAAGGTTTTCTCCCCCATTTTATGTACCTATAGGGATGGTTTTTGATATCTTCTGTGATTTGGAGAAGATACCTGACTGGAAGCAGGAGTTAAAAATTTAAGCAAGGGTTTCATCAATTATGTTACCTAGTTTTTTTTTAATTTAGTTGACTGATAACGCAAATACATCTGTGCCATTCTCATGAGGGTTAACCCATTGTGGTTGTTTCGGTGATTAATGCCTTAAAAGTCAGTTGTGTTCCCTGGTTTTGCATGGTCAGTAATACCAGCAGTATTCATATATATGATACCCTCATTTCTCAGGATTTACCTTATCAATATGCTACCATTCTGCATCCTCTTCTGAAGGTCCCAGGAGTAATTCCACCAATTATTTGGTTTTTAGTGGAGTAAATTTTATCATTTCTCTTCACTATTTACTATTAGCTTGCAATCTATGATGGTCTCTTGTTAAAACATAAGACTGAAGTGGTAAATTAACATTTCCGATGCGCTGTTAATAAATTTATTGCATACATCTCGGGTTTGATCTGAGCTGTCATCGCCTAAAGCCGGTGTCCCATGGTCAAATTATCATGAAATATTCGTATACAATTGGATTGGATAACATGTCGAATGTAGAAGATCGAGCTGTTTGTCTAACCAGGAAAGCGATTGCAATGGCGTATTCGTCCCTTTTAGTTACCATCTTGGGCCATACGATGGCTAGGTACTGAATCAATATCAATATTGATTAATCATTATTGATTAATTATTGATTATGAAACCATTATTGGTTTGCTTTTGATGCGTAGCCATGAGCGTCCCCTCAACATTCAATTGTCGAATTTCTTTCCATCAAGGTGGGGACGACGGATTAATGGAGGTGTAATTGCGTAGTTCAAAACTGACTACCAATTTCGTTCAAGGACCGTCGGTATATCCGTTGGTGGTTGAAATAGAAGGCATAACCTCCCGATCACCTTTTCCATCTTTCGAGGGTTATTTGAGGGCTACCCAAGTAGCCATGAATGTCGGCTGAATATTGGCCCAATATTGGCTTCAGATTGGCACATCGGCCCCTCATTGCCGTCGTTTACCCGATGTTGGCCCGATATAGGCGGCCTACATTGGACCGACATCATATGCTGATGTTATGTTATGAGGCGAATATTGGCGAAGCTCCGAAAACATGCTTTAAAACTCGATTCACAAACTATGGAACCGATTAAACATTAGATTGGGAAACATTTTTTTTTTTTTCTGTTTCACACACAACTTGGGACTTAACCATTTTTGTGGCCAGGTCAAAAATTTTCTGTTATGAGGCGAATATTGACGAAGTTCTGAAAGCATGTTTTAAAACTCGATTCACAAACAATGGAACGGATTAAACATTAGGTTGGGGAATTTTTTTTTTTTGTTTCACACAACTTAAGTTAAAAAAAAATGCCACAGCCACAAAAATGGTTAAGTCCTAATTAGGACTTAACCATTTTTGTGGCTGGGCCTGTGGCCTTCTCATAAGATCTCAGGAGATCTTATGAGAAGCATGAATTCTTATGAGAAGCATGAATTCTTATGAGAAGTTAATGAGATCCTATGAAAAGCTTTGAGAACTTATGAGACCCCTCATTAGAACTTATAAGATTTCTTGTAAGTGTTATGAGAAGCCATATGAGTATTATAGAAATATCTGTTTGTGTTATAAGAAGCGTGCTTCATGTCATGCGAGGCTGAAGTCTATGGAGAAAATAGGTGATTTGAGGGAGTGCATGCATTGAATTTTTAGTTTATTATTATTATTTATTAGTTTTAGTGTGAAGCCTGTGGCCTGGCTATTTGCTAAATGCATTTTTCTGATGCATTTGCTAACGCATTTTAACTTAACGCTAAATGCATTTGCTAACTGCATTTTTCTGATCTTCTCCAGTTCTCTTGTTTAAATCCTGATGAAATTACAACCCAAAGTGTTATTTACCTCAATACTTCGAAATTTTATGTAAATCTCATATGGTTATTCCACCATAATAACCGTCTTTGTAAACACTGATAAGTATAATTATAGTCAAGAACTACCTGAAAACGTGGAGAAACGCTAAACTTTTTGCCTCCTTGATAATAATGTAAAAAGCTAGATTGCACTGACGATTTAGCTGTATTAAACTTAAAACCAATCCTTCGTTAATAGTATGAAAATGGGAAATAAAATTCTTACTGTAGGCACAGTCTAAACATATGTATAGACTAGTATATGTATGTTTAGACTGTGCTATAGGTATGCCCTTAAAAATTTGAGTTTAAATTTTCAACGATGAAATTCCAAGTCCGTTCAGTTCAAATAAAGTTTAGGCAACTTCTTTCTTAAAAAGAACAATATCATAAGCCATAAATAATAACTTTCGTGCCCACGAGTAATTTTAACGTGAAAATTCACATTTTTATAGTTCGCGGTTTGTGGAAAGTTGTATGTATCGACCAATATCGAATAGACTACTATCGATTAATTGCAAGACCACTTCGAATTTCAAAATGGCTGCCATCATAGCGAGAAACGTGAGAAAGAATTATTTCCTCAAGTAATTACGTTTTCTTTTAATTAGTGATCATGGAAGCTTATTTTTTAATTCTAATGGATAATACCGTTACGGTGAGTGACTGATTGTTATGACAAGCGATTGTATTGAACGAATTTGTCATTGTTTCAATATGCCTTCCATGCAGGCTTTTTGCATTGCTGACACGGGAATTGAATTTAGTTATCATTTTTCAGGCACATTAAAGTCATGGAGAAATTGGAACATTCGGAATGAACCAATGAAAATACATATCATCATTCAGCTGATTCAGCTACATGATAAACGTGAATATTTTGCGTGTGTTGTGACAGTGCAGTGATGACTTTCAGTGAAATTTAAACGAATTCCCCGTTGGAAAAATATAATTTCACGTTTTAGAGGAGCGTTATTAAAAGAAAAGACTTCTGGTTGTTGAACACCTTGATCAACCATTAATATAAAATCTTATGCATTAAGCAAGCTCGATCACAGCTTTTCATTCTCATTTCATGTGGTTTATTTAATACTGTTATTGTCACATTGGTTATTTTTGAGATTATGGCTCATATTTGGAATCTTGTGTGTTACAAAGGCAACTGAATGCAATGATTGAAACTGGAAGTAGTGTCAATGAATATAATACATTTATAAACTATCCTCTTTGTTTAAAATTCTAACTCGCATAAGTGTGTTAATAAAATTGTGAATTCGTTATGTGACATCAAGAAACGCTAAACGTTCACGGATTTAGTTCGGTCGAATTATGTGTATAGTGGGCAATTATGCCGAATGAAATTAAATGTGATATTCTATATCCAATCCGAGGTCATGTTATTTCAGCTTTCTCTAGTTCCTCAGTTTTTTTGGAGTAGGAGAAGGTGGGAGTTCCACGACGTATCTCCAGGAGCAGCTTATAGGTTTTTTTGTAATTACTATTAATTTTTGTAATTCTCTTAAGAGAACAGCAGGGAACCGATCCCCCTGGAATGGTTCCAGGATGGTTCCCCCTGGAACGGTTCCCCGCCCAAAATGTTATGAGAATTTCTCATAAGACCACATTGCCAATTTACTATGAGAAAATTTCTCATTAGATCTCATTGCCAATTTATTATGAGAAAATTTCTCATAAGATCTCATTGCCAATTTATTATGAGAAAATTTCTTATGAGACGTATGAGAAATTTCCAATAGAGTATACATTGGTCCTATATTGGCTGCCAATATTGGTCCAGCAATGGCTGAAGAAATCGGATCAATATCGGTCCAATATCGGGTGAACACCGGTACATTGGCTAAATCTTGGCTGCCAATATTTGGCCGATATAGGTTGCCAATATTGGCTACATGACGCAAAACGTTATCATTTGGACATTGGCCCAATATTGGCTGCCAATATTGGGCCGACATTAGAACATTGGCAAATGATATCGGCCCGACATATGCCCGATATTGGGTGGCTACTTGGGTACCTTCAGATAGGGCACATTCGTGAAATCATACTATCAAGGAATGGGGTGACTATACTTCACGTTCTGTAGGAGCCTGGATCTCTTTTTTTATAACCACCAATAAGTCTTAAGGCGTGTTAAATGGCGCCGAACACCACCCTTCCTGACTGATAAACTTGTAGTTTTCACCAGCTGGAAAGAGTATAAATTTAGGATAGAAATATTACAATAACTCCGCCCCGTTCATCCAATCACTTTTAGTGCTATGTTAATGTGTTAATATGAATATGGTTGAATTGGTTTTCAAAATCTTGAGCCAGGGATTGAATATGAATTGTGTGGTTGTGATTTTTCGGGAGAAAACAGCTCCGTCGTTTAGTGTTTGGAGCATTTCAAGTTCGATGCTCCATGTGAAGGATTGGACGTAAAAGAAAGACTGTGATAGGTTACATGTGTGCTTGGAGTTTCAGTACATACTTCCTCCCTACTGTATGAAAGCCTTCAGCGATAAACCACGCATCTACAGACCACCTCGTGTGTCATTCTCATTATCTCGTAACGGAAGCGAAAAAATATATGAACCGTCCGAAATGTAGGTACCATACGATTGGATTGAGTTTCCCTTGAGTGAGATACCGTCATCTCATGGGACAGAAAGATGTTAGTGCGAGGGGGTGAGGGAGCAGGGTCGAGGGCGGGTTTGAGGGTGGGGATGCGAGTGTTGAGGTGTGGAAGCAGGGGCACAGAATAAAAACCTTCCAGGCAAAGGTGCACCTCTCCAAATGAGGGCAGTGATACCCATTTGACTACCTTCCCATTACTCTCCCTCCTTTCCAGTGTAATCCTGTTGTCGGACACTCCTCGACCCCCGACGTGCTAGTTCCTTCAGCTTGTTTCAGGGGCACCACCTTCGCCTTGCAACACCTCTCCAGGTCCCTCACCTCCTCCCCTCCACCCTCCCCTCACCCAAAATCAACAGTCTATAACAGGGGTTCCCAAACTGGGGGGTGCGCCCCCCCAGGGGGGCGTGAAGTCATGTCAGGGGTGAGTGCGAGACCAGTTAAAAATAAAAATCTATAAGTAAATAAAATCCATACGTTTATTTAACTAATTTTATGGTGTATTTTTAAAATCAACCTTGATGTTTAGAAAACTTAACAATCCACTTGTGTAAAACTCTTTTATAGCAAAAATATATAGCTTTTTGTCGATGTTTTTCTCTTAACAGTATTTCTTTAAATTGAAACTTATAATGTTGTATTTTGTGATAGAAAATACAGGTTTTGTTTTCATTGTAATACTTGTTTTTTTCACATGCCCACAAAATTTACTGTGAAGGGGGGCGTGGAAGGTTTCCATTTTAACAGGAAGGGTCGTAGTACAAAAAAATTTGGGAACCCCTGGTCTATAAAAGCTAGCGCGTCAAGGTATTAGTTCTCTATTCTATCCTAGCGGCGAAAGTACCGAGGGGGGCTGGTAGCTGGCGTGTCTCTCGCATGCTCTGCTTGAGGCATACTAGCATAATGGAGATCGTCTACGTTGAGAAACGTAAGTGATGCGGTATGACTAATTTTTTTGTGACATACGGTCGAAAACATCATACCCGAGTTAAATATGTTAAGAAATTTCCTAAGATGACGAAACGTTTTGAAGGCATACGTAAGATTACAATTTAATTTAATCATGGCGAGAAACATGTCCTACGTAGCTGCAATTACCGTACTAAATATTTAAATCATAGCGTATTTGCAGATTATGTAAAAAAATATTATAAAATAATGGCAGTAAATGTCATTTTAACATAGCTTTTATGTATTTAAAGGATAATACGAAGATTAATAAAGTCAGTAAACGTTTGATGTAGCTGTGATTTCTATAATAAAAAATTTATGATAGTGTTTGTTGAAAATAGTGTTTCACGTATGTATGATTATTGTACAAAACATTTAAATCCCCGTGTATTTTGTAAGTAATTATTTTTAAAAAAATTTAAGAAATAAAGGCTGCAAATGTCATTTTGACATAGCCTTCAAGTAATTATAAGGATAATAGGAATATTAGTTAATTCATGGCAGTAAACGTTTTACGTAGCTCTGATTTCTATAATGAAGAAATTAGTGTAAGTACTGTTGTAAATATTGTTACAAAAAATGCTCTGATTTTATGCAGAAAATTTCAGTTTAACATAGCCTGTATGGATAGTTGAATAGTTAGATCAAAATTAAGTTAAATAATGGTGGGAAATGTTTCACGTAGCTGTGATTATTATACTAAATATTTAATCTTAGTGTATTTTATAAGTAATTAAAAAAAATTTATTCTGGAAATAAAGTCAAATGTCATTTTGACATAGCCTTCATGTATTTATAAAGATAATAGGAATTTTAGTTAAATCATGGCGGTAAATGTTTTACGTTGCTGTGATTTCTATAATAAAGAATTTACCCACATAGAAAAGCAATTGCTTAAGCTTGCTGCAATCTGACTACTGCACCTGCTTCAAGCTTGCTGCAAGGTTGCGGTGCAAGCTTGCAGCAAGTTTCATGCAAGCTTCACGCAAGTCCTGTGCAAGCTTCACGCAAGTTCTGTGCAAGTTTCAACCCTGGCAAATAGAGGGTACGCCGACGGTAGGAAAGCATTCATGAACCACACACAGAAACATTGCCTATGGAATGCAATTGTGCAAAGGAGCTGTACCCATGTACCTAGCGAAACAAATTAGTTAGGTATCACAAAAAAATCACTACTTGCATGAGTACACCTATAGTTTCAAAATTTAAAAAGAAAATGATGTCAACGGATTTTTCCTGCATGTGCAAACGCACAAGATATAATTCTTTACAATAGATACGTAACCTACATGTCTTATTATCTTATCCTAAACGACCTAACGAAATGCAAATCATGACAGCTATCTAGCACTTCTTCGCTAACTAATTACTGATGGGAGGCCGTGTATATACAGCTGCTGGCTTGCATGAATTCGTTAGTGATAACTAACTTTACAACATATGGACACGTGGGTATTTGTATCATTAAAACATTTCCCCAATGACCATTTTGTGGCTAAAAGTAAGCATGACCGTTATAAATATGCATAACTGATATTCTTTCAACTCCAGGAGAGATAAATAAGAGTTTCCTCAGTAATATGGCAATCGCCATCTTCATCGGACGGGCCGCGGGATCCTTGGTAGGAACCCTGACGTCAATACCACTGTATTCTGTACTCAATCAATCTGTATTCACAATTAATATGTATTCACGACTTTACAACCTTGTTATTCTTTGTCAGTTAATTTATCGTTACGTGCTTAAGTTGATTTCGTGCTAATTTTTCCTATTAACTAGCTCTTCTTCAATTTAGCTCGAATTGATTTTCTCCTATGGGAAATAAGCCGTGCGCATTCAGGCAAAGTCTACTCCTCCCTTTGTAGGAACCCTATAGTTGCAATTGCCTTGGTCCTTGCACTATTACTACCAATGTTGCCAGAGTCTTGCAGCAAAGTTGCCAAGGTTGACACACTTCATGCAAGTTGAGTGTAACTTGCACGGAACGTGTCAATATTGGCAAACTTGCAGCAGGCTTGCATCTAGATTGCCAATCTTGGCAAGCCGTACGCCAGCCTCAACCATTCTTGCTGCAATCTTGCATGCTATGTGGGTAGTGGTAGTGATTGCTGAAAATAGTGATACAAAAATAATTCAGATTTAAGGTGGAAAATTTAAGTTTAATATAGCCTGTTTGCATAATTGAAGTGATAGATAACAGATTAAGTTGAATTATGGCAAAAAAACGTGTTTCACGTAGCTGTGATTATTGTACTAAATATTGAAATGATATTCTCTTTGCAGGTTTTTATTTAAAAAAGGTTTTGAAAATAATTGCAGAAAATGTGATTTTGACATAGCCTTTATGTATTCATAAGTATAATAGTAATATTAGTTTAATCGTGGCAGTAAACGTTTGACGTAGCTGTGATTTCTATAATAAGGAATTTTAGTGATAGTGATTGTGGAATAGTAGGTAAAAAAAACCTCAGATTTTAGGCAGAAAATTCAGTTTATCAGAGCTTGTATGCATTGTTGAAACGTAAGATTACAATTTATTTTAATCATGGTGAGAATAGTGTCTCACGTAGCTGTGATTACTGTACTAAATATTTAAATCATTGTGTATTTTGCAGGTTATAATGTAAAAAAAATTATAAAATAATGGCAGTAAGTCATTTTCACATGGCCTTTATGTTTTTAAAGGATAATAGGAATATAAATCATGGCAGTGAAGTTTGACGTAGCTGTGATTTCTATAATAAAGTATTTAGTGATAGTGATTGTTGTAAATACTGATGCAAAAATAGTTAATATTTTAGGCAGAAAATGTCAGTTTAATATAGCCGGTATGCATAGTTGAAACATAAGATTAAGCTTAATATTAATTTGTGATTTCTATAATGAAGAATTTAGAGATAGTGAATGTTGTAAATAATGATGCGAAGAATGTTTAGGACTGTAGGTAGAAGATGTTTGTTTGACTTGGCCTGAAATTGTAGATGGAACTGGGTATGAAATGTTAGTTTAGTCATTGTGTGAAAAGTCATTTTGGCATAGCTAGGAGAGCTGTAATAAATAATGGTGAATATTGTAGATGATAATTCAAAGAAATTGTGAATGTAGGTATTTCAGAAATATTGGTTGGTCTTGATTTTACCAATTTTGGATGTCTTATTTTTAGCATTATCCATGGAAATGTTTGAAGCCCTATTTTAAGGATGTATTCAAAATTACCCTTTTTAATTGAGAAAAAGGGTTAAATTGTTAAAGAGATACATTCCCATGCTTTAAATTTCATATATTGCATCCCAATGTAGGTACAGAAATTATAATTTGCATGTCTCTAGGGGCTGTGGCATCAAGCATCCCATGGAAGTCCTGTGTTACCTGAAAATCAACCTTGCAGCAGATAGTGAAGTGGTGAAAGTGTGTTTTATATGAATGGCCTCTTAAGTGTTTGTGTTAGAGCTATGTGTTGTGTCTGCAGCGTGGGATCATCGATGGAAAGCTGATAATCTGCCGACGTTGGACATGGAAGCTTTTGAAGGTGAGGATTGATCTTTTCTCTTTGCATGCCTTCTAGTTCTCCCTGTCCCATTCCCTCATTTTCATTTTGTCGCCTGTAGATGTTGGTAGATTGAACCCTTATTGCAGGCTATTGCTTCCATGTGTGTAAATACTGACCACAGTTTTAAAGAAAGATATAATGAATAGGGTTCAATTCCGGTGTGATGGCTAGTGAAGTTGTTTAAAATTGGCAACTTCTCCTTATCTTGCTGATTTCTCATAAAATAGCAAGTAGATTTTTCACTGTAATGGAAATCGTAGGTCATTAGGTATGGAGCTTCAAATGAAAATGCTCTGCATAATATATAGGAGGGTACATATAGTGAAATCAGCGGAGTAATTTAGGTAGGTAATCTAAATGGATCTTGTTATATAGGTGCTTTGTTATGCTGTGGTTTTCATTGATATACTGATAGAAACATTTTAATGCCTAGGTCTCTTTGCTGTACATGTTAGGGCCCATTTGGGCTTAAAAGAACACTTTACATAAAGAATGGGGGTATGTTAATGTGCTGAAAGTTGCATGACATGTTTTGGATTTTTGATTCCAAAATGTCTTTTGTCCCTTCCTCTCATTGAGGGATTACTTAAGCAATAGGGCCCTGTTGGGCTGTAAAGGAAAATACCCCGCTTAGAGATGGGGTACACCTGTAATTTATCATAAGGTTAGGCAGGAAGTATAAGGTGGCAGGGTTTGAAATATGGGCAGTTCTGCTACAGACGCATGAATCTGTTCAGTAGTTTCCTCTTACACGAATATGCCATATTTTTTAGTGCCTTGTGAGTTGATCGACATGTATTGTCACAGTGTCCTGCTGTTTGCGGTTCACATGTAATTATCTATATGGTAAATCAACTGCAGTGGTTGTACTCATTACATTGCACTTCATTTTCCTAGTCTCACCACACTGTGAGGCGGTCGTGATTCTCTCTCTTGACTAGTAGGGCCCCCGGATGTGCTTTAAAGTCAGTAGGTATGCACTCTGAAGTGTTTTATTATAGCAACAAATATTTGCAATTAAAATCATAAAAATGGTTAAAATTTCTGGTGATGTAACTTTGGTACTAGACTCCTTATTGAGATGGAATACTTAACTCCTATGTACTGTATTTGAATGTTTGTTCTCTTGTTATTGAAGGTTGATATTTTTAATGGAGTATAGTGTTTGAATGACTCAAACCAATTGGAATTGGTAAATTCATGCCTGTGGTTAAATGTTGATGTATTATTATTCATATGTGCTATTGTGGAATATCTTTCATTTTAATATGTTTTGAATGTTTCAAATAGGGTAGTTTCCTTCATCAAAGAAAATAGACTACATTAATTGCGATCTGTGCCATAAATGTATTTAATTTACGCAAAAAGTTTGTATTGAGAAATCCCAGTTTACTAGAGAATTAAATGTTAATTTTAAGGCCATTTGAAAAGACTCTGAAATGGCGGGGTGCGCTGCCTTCTTGCTGACATAACAGGTAGTTAGTTTACGTTGCGAGGCAAAGGAAAATTCGTCTCCTGAATTTACTATTGTATTTCAGGGCCCCTCAGCTCTAGTGAATATATATTAGTAATAGCCTGTGAAAACTATTAACGCTCAAAAAGACTTCTCTGTTAAACATTGTATCAATAGTCGTTTTATAGGATCAAGGACATCCTGCTCGTGGAGTATTCTGCTACAGCGAAGCATGGCGTGAAGGTCGTGCGGCGATGGGCGAACTTCACAGTATGCTTGTGAAAGGAATACTAACTAATTTTAAATGAATCAACTGCATAAATAATATTGAATAAATTAAATATATAAATACAAAAATACTAACTAATTTTAAATGAATCAACTGCATAAATAATATTGAATAAATAAATAAAAGTTAATTATAACAAATTAACGGAATAAATACACCTCCGTTACTAGTTAATAAGCTTTAACGGACTGCAGCGTCTACTTGGAAGCGTCCGCAGCACCACCTGGTGGCGGGTAGAGGAAATAGTTTGACGTCACATGTAGGATTAACCGGCATACAATAGTTTGCCATCGCGTTTTCGCGCCATTGATTTTTTTCACTTTTTAATTAATGAGGAAAAATACTTAACATCATTTAAAAATTGAACGGCTTAAAACACGTACTCCAGAGGTTATAAACTTTCGATCAAGACAATAAAAAAATAATAGGAAACTACCCTATTCCTTTGGCTTCAGTTGGAGCATTGTGATTTTTGATTTGTATATGTGCTCTCTGATGTGCTTGGCATTACATATGTACATATTTGGGACACACGTTTCAGTCTGGTGTTAGGCATTGTGGTGAAAAAGCCTTTGAAAATTGTTCTTGTTATGAGAAATTATATTAGTGTTGTGCTCATTCATGTCAAGTGCAAAACGAAAGCTTTGGTATGGCATCAGTGAAGTGATGCAGTTTCCCATGCTATGCTAAGTCATGAATGGAAGTAATGTGATACCTAGTGTGGCTTTCTAGAGTGAGAATATTGTTTGGCATATTTGAGGAGTGGGTGATGTCTAATTTGTGTATTTGACTGTATGGTACCCTCATTAGATCACTATTTCCAGACTTGTGTCATTTAATGGAAGATGTTTTATAGTATGTGATTGTACTTGCTGTGAGTGCTGTACTCAAATTTTCACTTGTTTGTTTGTATGAATCAATGTCACTAGTAATCTGGAAATCCAATCGTTCAAGATTTAAGTGGGAGCTACATCTATTTAATGTTGTGATGGATTAAAATTTGTGTGAAATTATTATTCCTCCGTTGAGTAAATATGTTTTTTGTGAATGAGTCAAAAGATATCAAAATGGTTTTCATGTAATTCAGTAGTAACTTCCGTATTAATGCATTAGTAATTTTATCTGAGATGTGTATGGGTGTCAATTTTGTTTCAATGTTTTCATGAAAAAAATAAATTGGTGATTGGTGAAATGGAGGAGGAATAGAAAAGAAAGACAGATCTGTCTCGACTGACTCGTCTGTCTCTGACTGTCTGACTCGAGTCTTTCTTTTCTATTCCTCCTCCTTGCTCATAGAAATTATGCTAAACATGCTGCCAGGAGTTAGTTCATCAGTGAAGGAGTTGAGGTAAGTGTTCATGTCCTGATGAAAGCCTCAAGAATGATGCTGGTAGCACAATAATATAAAACATTTATGTGGTCACATTGATGCACACAAATCATCGTTGAAATAATGAGAAATTCTTCCTAGGTCATTTGGAAAGGCAGTTTATTTTGAAGAGTACAGCAATAGAAATTTGGAAGTATGAAAGCATACACTACAATTGCATGATTTCAATATTGACCTGTTCATGGCTACACTCTGTCAAAGAATTAATTTGACTGCAGACATTCCAAGGGTGTTTCTTTGTGGCTCTATTGACCCTAGGTCTGTTGCAAAGGGGACTGCATCCTAACATTCTTCTGAATGTTGACCCTAGATTTTTTATTAATGGAGGTTGGTATAAAGTATTTAGGGCCAATTAATATTGTGAAAATGATTTTAAATGCTTATATAATCACAGGCTTTATAATCATATAACAGCATTAAATAATGAACTGCCTCGATGGGATTGTTGGAGCATTAATCAAAGTGGAGTGATAGTTATTACAGGCAATTAGTGGATCACATTAATCATTGCAGCATAATGTGATCTGTGTCTGAGGATGTGGTGTCAAAGTCATGAAGAGTTCCATGCTGATTGATGACAAAATATTCTTGGAAAAGCAATAAGAATGACATGCAATTATTGAATGCCCAGGATTGATGATGGGATGGATTATTATACATAATGTTAACCCAGTTAACGTTCAGCACAAAAATTGCCTGCCACTATTATGTACTTATTGGATAGTAATAAATTTTGAAGCAAACGTGCATGAGCTTTATAACAATCTGGATGAGATTTCATGGCTTGAACACAGTACCTGTAACCATTTTTGAAGTAGTACCCATGTAAGATACAATTGCTCGATATTGTTTACTGGTGACTTGATAACATGGGCCTTTAATCTACAATGGATCACAATTTACACGCCATCACCAGTTAATTAATCAGAGGTTTTTATATTGTGCAGTCACATCTAAATATAGTGAATGCTTCTTGGGTGGCTTTCTCGATGTAGACATTGAATGATGGGAGACAGGGCACAGCCTTGTCTCACTCCTTTCTTTATGCTTGCTTCTGTTCTGCTGGGTGCTGATTTGATTATGGTCGCCTGGTTTTTATACAAGCTCTTCGGTCATTGTATGATACTCCAATTTCTTTCAGAATCTTTAGTTTCAAGTTCCATACCTCGTCATCAAACACTTTCTCCATATTTATAAAAGCAACAAACGTCGGTAGGTTCTTCTCTATTCTCTTCTCTATAAGTAGCCTGAGGGCCGAAATTAAGTCTCTTGTGCCCGTTTTTTCTGAAACCAAATTGGTCCTCATCCATGATCCATGATCTACATGTCGCAGATGGTTTTTTACAGCTGAGTTAATATCTTCCCTCTGGCATTTTTATTATTTGGGCAAGAATATCATCTATTCCCGATTTATTTATCTTGAGATCCCTTACAGCTGCATCAAATTCTGATCTTAAGATTGGGGCTCCCATATTATCCTTATCGACTTCATTTTCCTCTTCGATTATTTCTTCTCTAAGATGGCTTCCATTGTACAACTCTTCCAAGTATTCCTTCCATCTCTTCACTTTATCCTCATGTTCAATTAAGAGTTCTCCTCTTTTGTCCCTGATGGTATTGCATCTTGCAGCCGGTTCCTTGAAGTGATTCCTCACCATCCTGTAGGCAACTTCCACATTTCCATATGCAAGGTTGCTTTGTACATATTAGCATATGTTCTTCATCCACATTTCCCTAGCTTTTCTTAATTCATGGTTTATTTGATTCTCAATTCTATTGTAGCGAAGTTGCCCTTCTTCAGTTTCCATATTTTTATATTTTCTTCTCTCTTCAATCAATGCTAAGACTTCTTTTGTAATCCATCGCTTCTTATGGACAACTTTTCTTCTCCCCAGAACTTCTTTGCCACTTCACGTAGCCCTATTTTGATGTTCTCCCATCTCTTTTCCACTGATTTCACTGTTAGTTCCTCTTCTATCTTGTTTTCCAGTGCCTTCTGAAAGGTCAGCCACTGTTGAGGCTCCTTTAGTTTCTCTACTTGCCAAACGTTCTTCAATTTCTTGAGTTTTAAGTGGAATTTCATCATCACTAAGTTATATCTGCACCTGGGTAGCTTTTGCAGTCCTTCACCATGTTTCTGAATCTCTGCTTCACTAAAATGTAGTCAATTTGAAATCTTCTTCTGCCTCAGGGCATTTTCTAGGTATATCTTCTCCGTTAGTGTTTTTTAAACAATGTGTTTGCCACCACCAACTTGTGTTGTGTGCTGAATTCTATAAGTCTTTCTCCTCTCTCATTTCGATTTCCCAAGCCATACTTTTCAGTTATTATTCCATCTTCACCTTACCGATGACAGCATTTCAATATTCCAAAATAATTAAGTTTTCTTCTCCTTTTGCATGTTTTATTACTTCTGTGATATCCTCAAAGAGGTCTTCCACTTCTTCGTCTTCGTAGGCCAATGTAGGCATGTAAACTTGTACCACAATGGTATCTGTAGGCTTGGTCTCAATGTTCCCAATTATAATCCTCTCACTGTACTGCAGTAAGCTCTTCACATGCCGTCCTGCACTCTTCCTGAGCATTATGCCTACTCCAGTGTTACCATTTTGTGATCCGGTGTGAGTAATTGAACAACGTCCACTCCAGAAATCTCCTTCTTCGGGCCATCTCATTTCACCAATTCCTAATATGTCTAGGTCCATTCTCCAATTTTCCACCTTCAGGTTCTGGTTCCCTGTGGATGCACTTGCTGGCTTTAAGCTCAGCCCTGAATATTAGTGTGGTCTTGAATATGCATGAATAATGGTATCTGTATAAATATCTTTTTTTGAAACAGTAAAACTTGAGTAAAAAGAATATTTTTGGTCTTTTCTTCTCAAATTAGGATAAAATAAAATTCTATTTGTAGTTAAGTGGACTTTTTTATTTTTTTCTGAGAAGGTAGAGTTTATACATATACATATTGTAATTAACTTGATGATGTTATTTCTTATTTGCTGCTGACTTTCTTTTTCCATTCTAAATGTTTAGCTTTAAAAGCAAATAGTGTATTTGCTGATGCTGAGGAAGTATGCGCATTTCCTGTTATCAATAATTTATTGCACAGTTTTACCTTCTATCATTGTGATGTTTTTGAGTTGTTCTCATAATACCATGTAAACATATGCTACCTATTTTTTTGGTACTTATGCTGCCCTATCTTTGTCATGATCAGGACAGTACATATATCCAATGTATATTAAGATTTGAGGTTTATAGATATGCAAACTGTTCCAAGTATTTATGAAGATTATTGCATATTTAAATTGGCAATAATGATTGAAACTATACATTTATTTTTGCCTCTAGATTGAAGAGCTAGTCATTAGTGTTTCCAAACATAACCATTCACAAAAAACACTCTTTTGGAAATCCTTAAGTTTAGAGTTAATATTCTTTGTCCCCTACACTCATTCGTGGTCTATTTTAAAACAGTGGTTGGAATGGAAATGATGAACTGTAGAAATAAATATGTATTACATGTATGTGGATATTTTTATATAGCAAAATAAGGTTCCATTTCTATTTTACTGAATATTTTGAGTACTATGTTGGATGAGAAGTTATGATAACAACATGTCATTTCATAAAGGATGGCACATGGATAAAATTATTTTTCTCTGATTCTTCAATACCACTACTGTCAGGATTTTCATGGCCTTGTGCTGATGGAGAAAGGTTCAATTCTCTTGGTTCCCACCATGTTTGTTGACTTGGGTTACTTAAACTGAAGAAAGCTCCTGGAATAGAGTTGAAACAACCCAATGGGTTGTCACCCCAAGTCAACAAACATGGCGGGAACTCAGAAGAATTGTACTTTTTTCAGTGCCATGTGATTGTCATATTATGACATTGTCACGATCCGTTTATAAATGGAGTGTTTTAAAGGGACATAATTTGATGCTTAATGGCATTACATTATATCATTGCTTGCACTTAAAATAGGAGATGATACCAGATCCAGGGAATGAAAATCTATGTTTTGTGAAAAAAGTGTGAAAATGAAATTGAAGTTGGTTTAAAAAATAGATATCCTCTTCATCAGTTGCAATGGAAAGTTAATTATACTGAAAGTAAAAAAGGAATGCATCTTTATTTGGGATCTTCATAAAGAAAAGTGTACATAGTCATGATTGCTTGTACAAGTTATTGAGCTGTTTTTGTTAGCGGTGCATCTGGATTGGTAACCAGCCTATGCTTCATTTATATTTTATTTGATTTTTATGGTTTCTTTTCTAACACCTGTGAGTCAATATGAAAGTGAGGTTTTTTCCTCAGTATTATAAATAGGAATTGAATCATTGCTGTAACCACGATAATCATGGGTCTGGTAAAACGTTGGAACTACTATTCCTAAAGCAAATTTTGTTATGAGTGAAATGTAAATATTATTCCTTTTCAAATCTCCACTTCAAGGATGTTCATTTGGTATATCAGTATCGTTGGATATCACTTCACGTTTATGGAAAGGTTACCGGAGATGCGCTGAGTGGTTGCTTCCAAAGGGTTCATCAATAGAAAGCAGTGCCGTTTACTCTTCTTGCAAGCCCCTTTACAACCTGTTCTTAATAATTTTGGTGCTTCATGGGTGCTGATAAGAAAACATGCACTAGTTTATGTTGGCGGGCCCTTCAATTCCAGTTTTCCGTACAACATGTGTGAGCTTTCTGTGTGGTACTGGAAATGTGATTTCATAAAAGCCCTTCCCCTACTGATATCCTTATTTCGGTTTGATAAAAAGTGTATCAATTAGTCGAGACTTGAAGTTTAGCAGTAGTTATTCTGAGGGAATTGCACCTTAACGTGGACATTAAGAATGAAGAATGGAGAATAATGGGCAGGTTTTGAGATTTAGTTGTAGAGCAAGTAAAGTGCATGGAAAGGACCAATGAAAGTGTTAAGAAAGATAGTTTAGGGGAGAGGGCTCTGGGGGAAAAATATCCTGAGGAACAGGTGGAGGCGAGGGTGTTTTCAAGGAGGTGATAGAGGGTAGAATGCTTGGCAAGTGGGGAAGGAGGAGAAGAAGGGAAGGTTGTTTGGATGGAAGGATGAACTGTAGGAAGTATGCATGCAGAGCTAAAGGAAAACGGCATGTGAATGATGGGTGTATTGTGTAACATGGGAACATTTAGAAATGTTTCTTGCCCACCTAAACCTTCTGTTACCAGTTTTTAAAGCTGATGATAATTCATTTGACAGCAGGGCTAACTCGAAGGACATGTGCACCATCAATGATAGGCGAGTTTTTCTGGTATAGCCAGGATTATCCTGGCGTGGGCTATATTCTGAAAGAAGCTCATCAGGATCCGGGCTGATGGGATCTGGCGTGGGCTGTAGTCTGAAAGAAGCTCATCAGGATCAGGGCTGATGGGACCTGCTCTAGAACTGCTCCCCACTGGGATTTCAACTAGTAATAGGGATCCTAATAAAAAATATCCGCCCGGCATAAACCGGGGACCTAGAAATGGGTAACCAATACCACACCCTCGCGTGTGGTATTGGTTACCCATAAGGCACGATGCTCCTTAAGTTCTGTCCCATTGTGAGGCGTAGAAAAATTCTAGACTTCCCAGATCGCTGAGGCGACGTAACTTACTACTCAGATGTGACTTCGGGGAGCGTCACAGTTCATGTACGCGACGTCCATCGCATCTGCCGACTCCACAGCCTTTCCCGGACGGAGAAACGCCCCCGTTAAACGAGCAGCGTCCAAATCCCGCGACGGATGCCTTGGGAGTGACCCGGAGCCCTTCCCACCGGCTCTCTGCCTTGCCCAAGTCCGCTCTTTTCGTAGGTAGGAGCACAGGCGGGTCCGCGGGGCCCAATGTAAGACGGGCCCCCCCCGCGGCCAATCTCCTCGGACCGAGGCGTGCCCCACGGCCGGAAAACGGGACGGCAAGAGGGGGGAGGGTGAATCTGCTCCACTTGCTTTCACCACCGACCGGAGACGTGGGATAAAACGATAAAAGGTCACGTTTCGCGGAGAGCTGAGAGGAGGCCAGGGAGAAGCTGGGGGAAGGAGGGGGATTGTTGCGGCAACGCTTCCTCGGGAGGAGGAGGGCGTCGAGCGCGTGCAAAAGCTGCGCTCTCTTCGGTATTGGGGACAGCGAAAGGTGAAGGATGAGAGGGAGAGTGAGTGAGTGCATCTTCGGGGGATGGCCGTGAGTTAGCCGCAGTATCAGCGAGAGGGAGGATGCCCGCAGACCGCTCCGCGACCTATCTCCCTGACACACTCGCCCATTCCCCAAGTGTACGCCGTGTTAACAGCGGCCGCCGATTTTTTCGATGCTGCCGTCGGATTGCCAATCGTAGAGGGGTTAGCTCCTAATGCTACAGGCGATTCTTTTCACCCTTTACCATGATATGGCCATATGCACTCTATCTGAAAATCTTCTTACTTTCTAATGGGTGCCAAACGGCTTTCCCTCAATTGTTGCTGCTAGCGATGAGCGAGAGATTACCTCTCGGGAGCTGTCCCATTGACCACCAGACTATAATAGGCTACTGGAGTACAGACACAAAAAATAACGGTGATGAAGCCAATGAAGGAATGAACAATTAATTTTCTAATTTGTCCACTTGAATTCATCTATGATGGTTTCGGCAAATGATTGATGTGATTCGGTATCATTGGTAAAAGATTAGGTAAAGAAAACGTGTGGTAATATTAAAGTAACTATTCATCTCCGAGCAAGAAAGAAATAGAAGAAATGCCTAGGCGAAGAGGGCATTGTACCAAAAGAAGAATCTACCTACAGCTGGAAATACAAGCTTATAAGCAAGGAAATAATTCATCAGAACGTACATCTGGAGCAAGTTTCCTAATGTCAGTTAGGTATGGACGATAACAGCAGCAGAAAAGTCAAGGGTGGAAGCATTCGAAATGTGATGTTATAGAAGAGTGATGAAGATGAAATAGTTTAACTGAGTGAGTAACGAGGAAGTCCTAAGAAGAATGGGAGAAAATAGAAGCCTACTGAAAACCCCAAGAAGTAATCAGCCATATCATGAGACATGTTATCCCAATGAAGATAATCGTCGGACAAGAGTAAGGAAAGAATGGCAAAGAAAGGCACCGTGTGAGATATGGAGAACAAATGATGAAGGCTATGAAAGATAAGAAACGCTTACATATGAAGAGATTAGCTGATAGGAGAATGAAGTGAAGACCTCTTTCGAATAAGTCTCAGGATTGGTGACTTATAGTGATGATTCATTTTATCATGGTTCCACAAAGTAAGACCTGCATCAGTTTCTTTTACCAATGAAAGAAACCCTTTGCCCTCCGATGCAGAGCGGTCAAGTGGAAAAAATCAGAAAGGAAGAATGTTTATTTTCACCATTTGGAAAGGGCAATGATGCTGAGTTCACTAGAATTTGTTGAAAGGAAGAGTTGTTTTGTTGAAGTACGTTTTTTTCCTGGTTGCGCGGCCGACTTCAACTACTGTTGGTGCAGAGAGAAAAAGACCATGAAAAACATGAGATTTTTGAGTAGAATATTAGCGAAATCTCTCGTTTTGGTGAAAGTCCGACCGCTGGTAGCTGCACCGGAGCGATATCGAAAGTTTGTGTAGACATTACAACCGGTGAGTATTCCGGCGTCGATGAGGCAGCTGGACGGGATCGTTCGTTTGGGCAAACATTTTTTTTCCAGCGGCACGTTCATGTGATTCGGCCCATTTTAAGCCATCCATTCCTCTCTCTCTCTCTCTCCACGCCAGAGGCAACTCTTCCCCTTCACTTTATCCTGTTAAAACCGCTGGAGGAACCTTTCATTTCTTTTGTCATCGAATCATAAAAATATATGTATTATTCTGTGGCGAAAGGCATAATTTGGGGCGGGTATCAAAAGATGACCAATTTCCCATCCTTGAAGTCTGTTAGGAACTAGTACTTTTTGGGCAAACCAAGGAGGGGGCGTCATTATGAAACGCGCCTTAACTTATAGAGGGCAAGAGTGGGGGAGATCGGATTGGTGTGGTGGCTATAGTATTGGCCACCCACTTCGAGGGATCGGGCTGCGAATCCTGACAGTAGAAGATATTTTTTCATCGACAAACCAGCCCCTACTTGAGTTCCTTGTGGATAACTTTTCGAATGTTGTGCCCTGCCCGTCGGATGGGACATTTCACCGTGGACCCCTTGGCGAATTTCGTTAAGAGCAGGCTAATGCCAACGCCGGATTTATCTCTATCCGTCTTCCGTTCTCTGAAAAAATCTTACTTTTAGCCACCTAGCTTAAATTTTACTGTCTGAAAGTGCTTCTTTGGACTCGTATTTTTGAAGTAAGCTGTGTAATTCTTTTTGGAATTTGGTGTTGGGCTCAAAGAATAGTGGTTGAAATGATGGGGAGCCACTAAGTTGGCGTACGGCTTAGTTCTTCGAGGCCATCAACTCTTCCTCCATCCTCTTCACACACACCATTTCTGTCAGGCACATCATCTTCCTCGATATTGACATCTCCCTTAACTGAAGCAATACAATAGACACCCTCGTTCATAAAAAACCAACCAATAAACAACTATACCTGATCTATGAAAGTTGCCATCCGACCCACACCAAGCGTTATATCCCCACTCTCCTTTCGCGGCCATCGTATGTACAGCACAAAAAAGAAATTAGACAGCTACTTAAAAACAATCTCCACACCCCTCTCTCCAAAAGAGACCATCCGCATGGGCTCTCAGAAAACACAACCTGAGAAGCATCCTCGACCCCTATCCTTCCCTCACTATCCCATCTCACGGATCCTCGACCTCCAAAATGCGGTCTTCCTTCCCATCACCACCTTCTGCTGCCTCAACACGAAAATCGCCTACCCCGTGGAATATTCCGGCACCTGCACGTTCACAAACGTATACCTCCTGAAATCCAACCAATGCCTTCTTCGAAGGAGAATGCACCACTCTCCCATCCACATAAATAACCATAGAAAATCCTGCAAAACAACCTTCACCCCCTCCATTTTTTCCATTCCAACTCACGCACGTACTGCAAAATTTTCGACACTGCTTCACAGTCTCGATGATCCACAGATTACCACCCACAGCACTAAGCGAAGTCGAAGTCCGTATCGTATAGCAACCATATGGGCCTTGAAAGCCTTCACTCTCCGCTTGTCTCAACCTCATTCATTAATCATACTCATGATTACCACAACCTTATTCCTAATCTCTCACCCCTTCCCTTCTTTCTCTTACGCTTTCTCTCCTTAGCCCTCCATCTCCCGTCACAGACTCTCGTGGCGGGAAATTAGATAAGAGACTGAGAAACCCAATAAACCCTAGCGTCCCCAGGCCTTTCTTCCCCGATCCATCCCCACCTCACTGTCCATACAACCATCAAGACCTGCTTGCAAGCCAGTCTTTTGTAAGTGGAGTTGAAAACGGGTTAAAAGAAACCCAAAATTTTGCCGAAGCGTGTTGCGTCTCTCTTGTGTGTCCCTCTCGTCTTTCCGTCTCAACTCAACATTGGCTGACCTTTTAGAAAGTATAAACCTCTTCAATGAACGAAGCTTCCGCACCGAACGGTGTAATTCCATAAGGGGAAAGGATGGAGAACTTCTGGTTGAAAATGAAGATAAAGTGTAAAGTCGAATATAATAGTTGGAGCAATTATGAGATGGAAGAAATCGAATGGAAGGAAAAGGAATGCGAAAGCTATCGAAGAAGAAAATGAATTCAAGAAGAATGATATGGGAGACCCAGTTTAGAGATTATAATTCAATGCTGTAGAAAGAGATCTGAGGATAAATAGGTTTTCTGGAATTAACGATACTCCTGCCGAGATAATAGAGAATGCAGAAGGTAAGACATTAATCAAGATGGGTAAAACCATCTCCGAAATGTTCACAATGGGGAAAATTCCCAAGCACTTCGAAAAGAACAATATCATCCTCATTATCAATAAGAAGAGGGCTGAGAATTGTGAACATTTTAGGAACTGACTTAGACTGCTTGATGTCGCATGCGTCGAAGATATTGACAGGGATCATCTACAGAAGAACTAAAATTAGAGGAGTTACTGGATGAAGACCAATTTGAAATAAGGAAAAGCAAAGGTATGTACATACAAGAGAAGCAATATTGGGCCTTAAGCTGCTCATAAAGAAGAGGATGGAAAAGAAAAAACCGACGTTCAATGCATTTGTGAATTTAGAGAAGGCTTTGAAGGAGAACGTGTATTGGAATTCTGAAAGGAATTAGTGTCCTACAATGACTGAAGAAGTCTACAGTTAATATGAAAACCAAGTAGTGGTGATTAAATCTAGGCCAATGGTGGATAAGCAAGAATAAATAAAGGAGAGAGAGGTCTGCGAACTGTCTTCCATAATTTTTAATGCCTATATCGAGAAAGCCATGCATGAAATCAAAGAGAAGGATTCAAGAGTGATTATCCACATGAAATAGTAGAATTATGCAAAATTGAAGAGGTTAGCTAAGTGGAGAATTGAGTGGAAAGCTGTGCCAAACCTAAATGAAAGAAATGCTCATTTGATGATGCAGTACTTTACTCCAAAAATTGTATCAGCAATAAAAGAGTTTTTTGGAGACTAAACGTGCTATCAAAACAAGTAAACGTGTGCCCTCTTGTAAGGTTCTGTAATGTGATGACGTATAGTTGTTATTAAATAGTATTATAAATATATAGAAACATATAAATAGTAAAAGTATTCGTATTGAATCGCCGTTATGAATAAAATGAATTACCTAATATGTAAAATGTCGATGATTATGATAGATATTTCGATAAGGCCAATAATTATACATATTATTAGGACGAAAATGATCTATATCCTGAAACCACAATAAATAACGATATTCATGATATTAGTGATGATACTCTTGGCATCCGATATTGCCGATAATGTCCTATGTTCCCGGAAATTATCGTCACGTACGTATATCATTGTCATATGTATGTTTTTTGTATTTAGACTCGCTAGTGAAGCTTGGGAGTATAGTTGGGATTAACGATTCTAAAAAGTAACGATTAAAATTAATCGTTAAAAGTGTGGTTAACCTTTTAATTTAACCGTTATTTCGTTTAAATCGCTCAAAATTGCTATTGCGTTATGAAATGCAAGGCGTGTTATTACCTTCAGTTACCCTGCATGGGGTAAATAATGTAGGATGATTCATAGGATTGAGAATAATTGTAAGAGCTGTAGAAGAATCGTGTTAAAAGGAAGTTCTTAGCCGATATAAGACTAACGTGAGGATCTGGATCAAACTAATCTAGGGATTCATGATGATTCGAGATTACTGAAATTCAAAACGTCCACACTAATGTTGGAATCATTGAAACCATCATTCAAAGCATTAATATCATCATTTCCTTGAATCAACAGTGATTATACTCTTATGATTATTTGAGGAATCTATACAAGAGGTATTTCACATATATTGGAGATTAAAATGCCTCGAAACCCTTCAACTTTGAAAATAGAGAGTAGATATTAAAATTGAATGAGGATTTGGAAAACGAGAATCAAAACAAGAAAAGAGGTATTGGTGCGAAAAGAGAACCCCATATGATCAACCAAAGGTGATATCCCATCCCGCGGAAAAGTGAAATGTTTACCCCAAATCAGACTTAGACGGAGAATTTAAATTAAAAGATGCTTAATTAGCCATATTTAAAATTTGATATTTGCGCTATAAACATATGAAAATGTTTAAATATATTAAACTGCATTTAAAACTCCCTTTACTCGACTCTTTAAAAAACTCGAGAGAACGAGTGAGAATAAAATGAAAGCTATCGCGTAAAATATCAATTTTTATTAAAGCAGTTTTTTTACTGTTATCCTGAGAAGAAAAAGTAGGACACCTTTACATTACCTACATTTAGAAAAGGCTCATGAAGATTGATCAAAGAAGATCGATTTCGCAAGGTAAATACAAAAATCTCAATAGAATTGTTACCATACATAACATTCGTTATATACCCTAGCGTCATATTTTCAGTTGCTGCATGGAAATAGTATTAAAACGACGCTCTTTGATCTTGTAACGCAAATTCTATATGTTACTGAGGTTGGACTGGGCGGATATATTACATTACAAGCTGAATACGCGTGAGAATTGTTGAAATAAGTCAATTCAAATGACCAATTAATATAATAAGACATTCGGAGAAGTTCCTTACAAAAGATGAAAATGAAGGCTTTTATAATACTGAAACGAAAAATATGACATTAATTATGTTATTAGCGGTTATATTTAGAATAAAATTAAAGTTTGAGTTATGACATATCCTTTCATAGCAGCGAAATGCTTCAAACAGATTGTTCTTAGCCACTTTTTATTGACTTTGGACCGGATTTGATGCCTTCATAAAATTTCTGTCTCTATAGACTATTCGGCTTAACTTCGTAAGAGAGCGCGGCGCAATGCGTTGCACTACGCGGCCGAGCGATTTCCAAAAGCGTCCCTTGGATGTTTTCCCTATTTAGATCCAGCAGAAAAAATTCACTGCCAAGTTCACCAGCTTAAAAACCTCTGTGTTGGTTTCTTTCGACCAGCTTCACGTCTGTCACGCAATCATTTGAACCTGAAACCTCCGTCCTTTAGTGTTTCGCAACTTGTAAAAAGTCACCTCCTCGAATTCAACTTTCCTCTTCCGCATGGTTCGATTTTTTCAGCTTATCCACAAACCGTTATCAAATCGGTTTTAATCGATCCCTTCATCGTATCTTCCATCTTGGACGACGAATTCGAAATACCGAATTGCCGGGGGCCTCCCTTCATCCACTTCCAGAGGACAACTGTTGTGAAACTCGTTTTCTGTAGAAAGTGCTTGAAAAAAACGCCACGGGGAGTTATTTTAACAGTGCAGAGATCGCGCCACACGAGAGTTCCCCTCGGCGACCTCCACATTCGGACACGCCCAACAGTCGATCTCTTTCTGAAAAAACTGGATTGTCCGCGGATCTTCCCCAACTCGTCGTCCAGAAAGGTAGCAGTGCCTTATTGCTCCTGTTAAATCTCTCACCTTGATCGATCGACTCCTTTTTTTTCAGGAAAATAACTCGTCTTATTAGAGCCGATCATAATTTAAAAGTCAACGGCATCGCCGAAAAACGATGCCAGAAAGTACCGGTTCTTAAGAACAGGACGCAAGTATGAAAACGAAAGCAATGCTTGACCGGCTCTTAAATGCGAGGATATCCGTGAAAGAGAATGTTCTAGTTTCAGAATTCACTTTCGTCCAAATGCAAAGTTTCACCGTTGAAAATGTACGTTTTATGCTTCATTACGACTAAAAGTATTTGCCCAACTGCTGGGAGCACAACTCTTTATTGAGTCTGTGGATAACTGGATCTCTTGATTGCGTTTGCGGATAGAGGAGCATGTTTGACGTAGAATAATTGCCACTTTTTCACGGATTTAGAATTAAGATGGCTATTTGAGTGGATGTGTTGATAATCAAAAGCCTACCCTGTCTGGGGCAGAAAAAAATGTTCACATATTTACCGTGAACAGTTGAAACGGGGAAAATATCGAGGGAAATAAATCACAATGCGTGACATCAAGTAAATGAGAAAATTTAATGCATAAATCAATGAAACGAAAAAAATAAGAGCCCGCGCTTTGGCAAAGAAGAACAATGGTAACTTTCATAAATCGATATTCGTGAAATGGAGCGTGTACTTCAACAAGAAGGAAAAAGTTGCAAAGAGCTGATGCAAATGAACTGAGTTTGACAATACTTCATGGCACGCAGTGTGAAACTGCGTGACATGAAGTACTGTCAACCTGCCATGTAGTTCCATGAAGTAATTATTAGTCTAAAATTTTACACTTAGGTGTGTAAATAATGGGAAAATCCAAAGTTACATACGTAGCATTCCGAAAATTTCCCGGGTTAAGGTTTTTGAGACGCATAGAATGCCGTTATGTAAATATTAATGCAGATATTCTCTCTCGGCGAGAGCGATTCTTTCGGTACGTTTGTGGGACCTGTCGGTCAAATTCGGTGAGGTTGAGAACGTCGAATTTCTGCATCGGTTATCTAACATGGTATCTACTACAGCTTCGACCTAAAGTTCCATCGGAAAAAGCGAAACTGTTTCGCCTCGGAGCACTTTATGGTCTCGCCTGCATTCTCCCAGAGGGGATAGGAACGATTCACGCGATAGCAGTTTTCTCAGAACATGCTGATTCGGGGCGATAGCGGTTCATTTGCATCGCAACCCCAAGGTGCTGAAGTGACGCTTTCGCCCTACGCCAGCGGCGGCGGTAAAAAGCTCCCGGAAGTGTCCCACTCGACCCTCGGCGCTTGAGAGACGGTCGCTTGCAGTAGTCGCTTGACTGGTTGACGAACTTAATTTGGTCCATGCCGGTAGATTCAGCAAATATATTACCAAATGATTGCACATCATTCATGAAGACAATTGACTCCAATAGCCATGCTAACGTAACGCTGATATTTTCATTTGTTATTACATCAAAGTGAAACTTTGTCCAGCATCCATGACCACAGTTTATACCGAAGTATCTTAAGGGGCTAAAGTTTTAGCTTACTGAACGGGGTCCTGGGTTAAAAATCAGGAGTGAACTCTTTGAGCACACACCAAAGCTGTGTGCTTTCGTGAGAGTCAGGTTTAACGAGAAACCACATTCAGACGTGTACAGCCTCCTACCCTGCCCGAATGTGAGAATTTCTCACCCCTGGGCTTGCATTGATTGAAGGTCTTAATCCTTGCCAGCCTAGGTGTCTTCTGTTTCAGCACTGCAGATTATCTAAATGTCATTATTGTACGACAATCGCTCAGTAAAGAACACTAATTCCCGAGTGGGATTAATCCCACTTCTGAACGGATTGAACATGTTTCATATTATACGTACCTTTCCAATTAATTCTATGAGCCCACATGAGATGAAATTTCACACAAGACTCTATGATTGATTAACGTAAGTCCATGAGGACTTAAGGTTTTTTTTTCTGATTATAGCTGATTTGACACTTCCACGCTATAATTAATAAAGGGCCATTAGTAAAGAGGCGAGAGTCTAAGAAGTCGGATCTTCATTCCTTCCGGTGCCACTTACTACCTCTCCTTTCCGCCGGTCCATAATCGTCCACATCGGAAGTAATAATGACCATTTCTTAGACTTGAATGCGATATTTAATTTTTCGCAACTAATAACATTTTTTGAGTATTTTGACTCCTAGTGAGCAGATTTTTGTAAGAGTAAGAGAGAAGAGGACAAGACTATTCGACTCCCAAGCATAGTTGGGAAAGTTACCAAAAAAAATTGACTGATAAAAGTTTAAGTTTATCTCTGTAAAAAGTAACTAGCTAAAGTTATAAAAAGTAACTTTTACGTTAAAAGTTAATTTTTCAGTTACTTTGGCAGATTGGATGCTGTGGTAATGGAGGCCTTGATGATTTTTTTGTTTTGACAAACAAAGCGAGCACTGAAAACTGTCATTGTGGTTTCTTCAATCCGTATCCATTTGTTTCAAAATATTTGAATTGGGGATTTTCGTTGTAATTCCATTTAGTGTCCGGAGTGTTGTTGGTCAGGTTTCCTAGTGTCTGCTGATAGGATTCGGCGATTTTTTCTTAGTTGGAGCTCCAACTCCGGGATTTTTAAGTTATCGTGAAAATAAGACTTTCTAATGAACCATGGTGCGTCTGTAATATGCTGCCAAAGATTGTTCTGAGCGGTAGAAAGTTCTTTATGGTTAGTTTTCGATATTACTCCCCACATTGCGATGTGAAGTATCCCTTCACAATTGTAAAATTTCAGTGGAAACGGCTTAGTTACATAGCGTTACAGTAGATGCCGAGGGTGTACCTTTTCTCGCGATTCACTGGAGGCGCTGGAGGCTGATGTAATGACGAGGTAATGTCGCCGAGTAAGGCATGCGTAGACAGGCGCATTGTAAAAGATACGTTAGTTTGAATGAACCCCTCCCCCTCGTTATCCGTCATAGATTTTAGGTGACCCTACTTTCTCGGCTTCAACTATGTAGTATTCACGACATGATGCCATCGAGTAAGGCTTACGAGCTCTCCAGGATATTGTCATTGCGTGGTTTCGTGTTTTCTCGTCTGAAGGTGAGTTCCTAAACCTTGGCGGTCACTCTCCTCATCCCCGCTTTTGTTTGGATGTATTCGTCTGGGCCTATTCATTGAATCCTTGCACAACTACCCTCGCATTCTTAAGCCGCATTTACACTATGTAGCAAAACCTATATCAAAACCTATATATGTATATATCAGAATTTACTACAAATAGCCATGTTATATAGCACTTTTCAGAAGTGACTTTTTCTACTTTTAGCAAATGTTATATCAACTTGCTTTATGTTATACAAATTTGATGTATAGCAGGTTTTGCTACATAGTGTAAACGCGGCTTTAGATACCGTTTTATTTTCCCATTTGTCTATTGGGCAACCTTTGCGCCCAAATTGGAACAGTTCAAATTACATTTTTTAGGACATATTCCATAGATAAAGGCCCCTAACAAACGGCTAGTGATGGAGAGAGTAACCGTGTATGGTGGTGACTTCGAAACGTTGTGCTTCTTCAGTTTAAATTTAGTAGCTGCCAAAAGAAGCTTAACAGATGACGCTTCGGTCGAGTTGAATATTTTTTTTCGGAGATAACGTAAGAACAAAGGATGCCATAATGCGATGCGCTATAAGAAGTATAATTTCTATGTAGTTGACAACTCCATTAACGTCGTTTTCATGAAAAGAGCTATTTACTATAATCAGTATTTGAAGAAGCATGTTATTTAAAAATAAATGTGACGTCTGCAGGTAATAACGCCACAGCAGCGGAGCTTACATCCAGAAGCGATGTGAAAACGTTTTTCTGCCGCAGTGTGACTTTATTTATTTTTGCTGAAAGGCCATAGTTTAATAGCGCTCACTTTGGAGGGATTGTTGTCTTAAGAAAGGGTGGAAAATTGCGTTACGATATGCTCATGTGCTTCAATGAGGACACAGTCAATCACTTTTTTCAGCTCCTTGGTTCAACTACACAGAAATATCCAGTGGAAAACCTCGATATTAACCATTGGTAGCTCTCGCCTGAAGTCAAAAGTGCGCAGCCCCGCTAAAGTGACTCAAGAAAAGGAAATTTAATATTGTGAATGTGGAGATTATTGTAACAAACGGCGAAAGAAAAATTGGATTTGATGTACTGAATACAAAACATGAAAATTGAGCCAAAAGCGTATCCTTAAAATGGAAATATGCTTTTTTTGCGAAGACGGTTGTGTGGAGCTATATGAGTGATCATGAATAAAAAGTAGTTTTCAGATACTTAATTGGCGTTTATACGTTTAAATATCATGTTGATTTTATATTTACAATTTACTTTTCTCTCTGTACTGTTTTATAAATAGAAATTTCTCTTAATTGCGATGAAAGTTAATATTGTTTTTTTTAAATACTCAAAATGGCGCTCAGTGAAGGTAATAACGGCAGTTTGTTTGTACTATTCATATTATTTTCCTTCTATTTCATCAAATACGTGTAATTTCGGCGTTATTGCCAATTAATTAGATAGATAGTATTTGATAAATTTGTTACGACAAACATTTGGAATCAAGTGGTAATGTAATAAAAAAACTGCTGTTATTATTACCTTCACTTAGCATATCTGACCCGAAGTACTCCTCAGCTGTTCTTCTACATTAACTATTCACTCGAAATTGTTCTTCATTTGCGTTTTCCTTTTCCTGTCGCAACGGGGTAACCTTGCCGAAAATAAAGATGGTGTATTTGTTAACGCTCCCTGCCTCAAAGGAGTGTAAGTTCTAATGAAGTAGTCGTAGCTGTTCTGGCAAAGTGACCGACAGTTGCGTCATTTGCTTCATTAAGGATAGGTGGGTAGGAAAATTTTCAGGGAGCGGTGGAAGAAATCCGATGAACGGATTACTGAGCTTGAAGTGTTATCAACACAGCACTGAGGTGGGGACCTGCATACCAATGAAAAATCTCTGGAAAATTGGGAGGCCAGTACCTACTGCGGGCACCACATCAACCCAATCCCGACATTCTAATGTTGTGTATCCTTACATCGCAGCTTGTTTCCCTATAGTTGTTTGTGGGTTTTTTCCAGCAGAATGATTTCTTTCCCTCAGTTATTCTACTGATTATTTCCTTCTTGCATCGCCCATAACTGGTTATTCATTTTCCAAATTGCTTTGGCTTTCTACCTCTTCCACTTTTACGTCCTTAGTTTAATGCTGGTCCCTTATTTCCCTTAAAGGGTAATTGCCCTTTACTCATCTACTGATTACGATTGTATCTGTTTTCTGTAGCTATCCTTTGTGGTAAATCACTTCCATATCTTTACTATGCTACATGGAGATCTCTTAGTTTCCTCTCCCTCTGTCACGGCACCTATATTGGTGGAAAATGGCAAAATACAATTTCTTTTACCCTGGGTATTCACTCCTGAATTAAATACCCTGAATTCATTCATGGATTTCTCGATGATGGCATTAAATATCCAGGGGGACCGTGCACATCTTTCCATCATTAAATTTACTTCACCTATGTAACATTTTTATTGAAAACATTTCAGTTATGTCAGTGACTTGAGGTTATTCGATGAGGACACAACTATTCATAGCACCTGACTCATTAAAGCAAAGAACAATCTCTGACGCTTCACCATGAGTGGACGAACGTATGATTGGATTTTTGTAAAAATGGAAGCATAAGCGTTTTATCGTTTGCTGCTCTCTATACCTCTCTTGCTTGACTATCTTTATTCAAACCAACATATCAAAAAACTCTCACCTGCTCACATTTCCCGTCAGAGATCAAGTTTCGTGACCGTATAGAGTTACTCTTAGGCATGTAATCTCAATCTCGGATCACGAAAACCACCTGTTCATGCAGATGTACTGTACCAGTTACCGGTTGCCGGTGAACAACAGAATAGTGAACCCTCAATGCTTTTCACGACTCGAAAATATTCAACCAGAAATTGCAAAATCAGGCCTTAATTTTACATTCTTTATCAATCTTTTTTCACTTATTTTCAGAGAATTCCTACAGTAAATTTCCTCGTCTTTGGGAACTCATATTTTGTTTATGCACAATATACAGTTTATATTCTATAATTTCCTCTATTAGCACACGCATCACATGTATTACTTAATGTTTTTCCCTTGCCTTCCTAAACCCAAACTCATGTTCTGCTAAGTCACCCCTCTTGTTAAACTTTAGTTTTATTGTTATTATTATTTTGAATATTTTCACATTTACTTTTACCCGTTAGTATATCGACTCTATTATTTACTTTTTTAAATTTACTTTCCGTTCCATATTATATGTTATTCTATAACTCATGATCTGTTTCTCTCATCTTTCTCCCTTCCTTGTTTCATCAAATTAACGATTTTTGCGTTTATCTAAGGTTATCTAAACATCGCAGTATTTTCAATTTCTTTTGTCCTTTCACCAGCTCTCCATGTTTCATTAATAAGCTTTTGTCGCGTATACTCCATTTTTCTCAACAATTAACCACCTAAATTGTTCGGAAGCTCATCTAACCTCATGACAGGAATACTTTTTATAATTTTTCTACTCACATTTGCTTTTGGGAAAACTTTATTGTGGTGATTTTCCCTTATCCTTTGCAATAGTTTGTTTTTTAACCGATTCAGCCTCTTCAATGACCACATCACTTGCCCCTTTTGTGGCGGTGTATGGTTGTATGGTGGACAGAACGTGCGTAAACCACCTTTCGTTTAATGTCCGTCTTAAGACTTCTCTGGTTTAGGAATCCCACGAGGAGTGATTATTATTGATAGTGTTTGTTATTATGTAGTGCTTATTATTATAGTGATAACACCAGTGCTATCTCGGGTTTATTGAAATTGAACCAGCCGAATTAGTTGTCTTTGGTGAGGGTGATTTATTATTTTATGCAACTGTTATCTCTTCTAAAAATTTTTATCAGTCGTAATAAAGGAAGTTAATTTTTAGTTGCCGCGTAAATAGTTGAAATCCCTGCAGGTACTCGAGGTAGCAGTTTAATGTCCGTAAGTGGGCAAAAGATTCATTGTCTCATGCAAACATCATTTTTGTGTAGAGAAATCGTTTTCAGATACATTTTTTTCGATAAGATGATGGAGAAGATACGTGAAGGAATGGCCCACTCTAGAATTAGTAAATGGTTGTTAAATTTGAGCTGTACCTCTCGGCACTACACTTAAAACCTTAGCAAACAATATTTATTATTTACTAGTAGTATTATACCGGTGAAGGAGGAGGACATTTAACTCCTCCCACAACCCTTCATTTCTCTTACTCCTACTACCCATCATTCTATCCGCACTGCCAGTTTTTCTCATCCCTCTTCCCCGCTTCTCTCAAACACGTCTTTCAAAACACCATCACCCTTAATTATTTTCTCCATTCACACTTTTTGCCTCCTAATTTCATCAATCAAAGTCCTTTCCTCTCTTACCGATTCTAGCACTTCATCTTTCGTCCTCTATTCGACACACTTTACTTTCTCCATTCTTCTCTACACCCACATCTCGAAAACCTTAAGTCTGTTTTCATCTTGTATCCTTAAAGCCCATCTTTCTCACCATATAGTGCCACGATTCATATTAAACTTTTATCTGGTCTTTTATTTACTTCCCTACTTAACGCCCCTGTCATTAGCTCACGCCTCCAAGTAAAATCTTATTTGGCTATTGAAATTCTCCTTCTCAGTTCAACGCTGCTATACCCTTTTTCCTCCAACACATTACCTTGGTAGCTAAATGTCCTGCTCTAGTTTTAACCTACCACTTTTATTGTTAAACTAGAATTTTTTGTTCTTTAGAATCTCTTTACTTTCATTTTCTTCTGGTTTATCTTCATCCCGCATCTTTCGCACTGTCCCTACAACGCATCCAGAATTTTTGTAAGCCCTGGTCTGGCTAGCTGACTAGCGCTTGGTCATCCGCGTCCCTCACCGATTATATCAATTTTTCCCCGACCTGTACTCCAGCATCGAGCTCATCCCAAGCCTCTCTCACCATTTCCTCCGAGTATATGTGAAAAAGTACCGGTGATAGCGGACAGCCTTGCCTGACTCCCCATCCTATTGTCGCCCAATCTGATTCTCCGTCAGCTACTCTCACATACACCTTCTGTGCCATGCTTAAATTCCGGATCAGTGTTCTGTTTCTCCAGTCTACTCCTATCTTTCGCAATATTCCCATTAACTTTTCCCACCTTACTCTGTCAAACGCCTTTTCGAAATCAATAAAGCATACGTCCAGATTATATTTTACATTCCTTTCCATTAGTATTTACATCACTGCAATCGCATCCCGAGTGGCCATCCCCTTTCGAAATCCAAACTGATCTTCGCCAAGAAATTCGATTGCTCATTTTCATTATTCTGTTGATGATGATAAGCAATATCTTTGCCTAATTAGAAATTTCACTTATCGTTCTAATTTTTTCGAATTTTTTTAGCACCCTCTTTTTCGTTGTAGGTATTAGTACGTTTTTTTACTAAATTCTCCGGCCAAACCGCCTCTTTGTATATATTCTACGAACAAGCCCATAAAACAATGTGAAATATTTAATTTTTAATCCCAAAATCGTCGAAAGTTCCAATCCTTCTGCTTGGTTTTCTCGGTAAATTTGAGCATGGCTAAACTTCTCAATTCGAGGGAGGATTTTTTTGAGAATGTGGCAACTTAGGACCTTAGCATATTCAATTTCTAATCCTAAAATTGTTTCCATTCCTTATGAAGCCTATTCGTGTTTAGCACAGGGCGAGGCTTTCAATTTCCGGCGTTTCGGTGACACAACTCTCTCATCGTCTTCAGGGATGGAGAGCATTTCCCTTCCAAACGTCCACCGTTCCACCGGGAAAGTCTTTAGGTCCTTTATTTCATTCTCGGCAAATCCAAACATTGCTCAACTACCTAGGGCGAGGGAGAATTGTTTTTGAAACGTGAAAACTCAATGAGCTGACCGTGCCGCTAACAATTTCATATCGTCCCATCGGCCCCGTGATTGCCCTCGTGACTGGCAAGTTCTTGGCCCTTCCACCGGCGGCGGCGGCGTGGTCTCCGACCACCACCCCCTACTCCTCGACGGCTTCTTCTTTACCGCCGAGATTCTTTTCCCAGCTCCATCGCGTCAAATTCCGACCGCCTATTTTTATTTTACGAGCTGTTCGGTCCACTCGGATCCCATAATTTTTAGAATTTCCCATCAACCTACAATGCCTGACCTTTCCGAGTTTGTGCGTCCCGCTCTTATTTTTCGGTTCTGTAAGAGATAGTACTTTTTGGAGTTTGACGTAGCGCGACTGGTATTTACCACCCCGTCACCCTCGCTCTCATTCGTAGCGAACTAACCAATAATCTTACTCGCACGTTTTCGGGAAACACGTTTCAACTACCTTCCCCTCTCCCCCCTCCCCCAACCCCCAGCATGATTCGTATTAGCTCAAGACTTTGTCCATAAGGTTAGCAATGGAAAAAAACGCGGGTCTGATGGATGAAAAATAAATTATAAATTATTCTCCAAAGTAAGGGAAAAGGCATTAGAATGATTAAATCACGATTAGACTGTGTGCTTGCCCAATGAGTACTTTTGTATGACAGCCAAGGAAATTCAAATATGTATTTTCTATGTGTGGTATCTTTCCTAGTGGTAGAAAGCCATTCATTGGTATCAACATTGCTTGAGAGAATAATCGAATTCAATAAGGCTGTTTGACCAGTGAATAGCGTGGTGTTGCTTGGTGCCGATGAGTTGACATGCAGGGTAGATGGTCGAAAGAAACTGGTGCCGTTTCAAATGTGGTGCGGAGAGGGATGGAGGAAGTAAGATGGATTTAGAAGAAGACAAAGAAGTGTTGAGCCTCGTTGGATAGGAGAGGCTGGACGGGATTGAAAGAGAAAAAGTAAGCAAATGGAGTTGCTGTTAACGAGATATGACGTTTTATCTCTACCACAGCCTACAAAGGCTGCCTTCAAAGTCTTCAAATATTGTGGTAGAGATAAAATGCTAGGCCAGAGGGAACAAGTTAGATAGATAGATACAGCGTCTTTATTGGGGCGATATTGAGACTATAAGTCCCTTCTCTCATTTATTTCAAGTCCCTATTTAGGGAGATTAGGGAGAGAATAGGATTTTTGGGTGGCTTTTTCAGGGAGGCGTCCAACAGCTAAGGTCCATTAAAAATGTGAGCGATTGAAATGAAGTAGGCGTTAACAGGCAATGAAGGAAGGATAGACACAATCATGACGTCGGCATTAGTTTTCTATTAACGAAAGATGCCAAGGGCTCCACCGAATTACGTCCCATCCCACGGGCATAGTATTAAACTTGAATTGCTGATCACACAAGACCTAACAAGGTTCAACTCAACACAAAGACTCAACGCAGGAGCTCATAGCATTGCTCATCAACAACTCAAAAAGTAGAAACATCTTTAAAAATGAAAGATTGCCGCTTCCGGGATTCAAACCTGGACCTTGGGGTGGGAGGGCCACCATGAGATGGATTTAAGAAAGGCAGGTAGCAAATAGAGCTGAGAAAGGGTATCCTGTGAAAGTTTGTTGCATGTGACTTTGAGGTAACATTTGGGGAGGATGTTTTGTTCATTAAACCTACTGTAACTGGTAAAAACATCTTAATACTCGTCATAAATTCCGATGAAATTTACTGATAATTTTAAACCTTTTTACTTGTTTTGGAGTTAAACGGAGCTCAAAAGAAAGATTTAAGGCTGCTCACCTGTTTTTAGAAGGGAAAATGAGCAGGGTGCGGGGACACTTCAACTTTATCTGCAAAAAGAGCTCGAGTAATTGAAACAAATTATGTTATTTGAACTTATGCATAGCCTTGGTGGTTATCACGTTTCTGTGGTTACAGCTTAAGATTAGAATCGGTCCTGTGCATGAGCAAAACTTAATTATTCCCAAAAACCTATATTTGGTCTCCATTTCAAATATCCCAAATTTAAGATTTTGAAACTTTAGGCTAGTTTTGAGGTACTCTTACTACTTAAATATTCGGACATTGATCCTTTTTAGTTTTCTTGTATCTCAGCTCCCGGAAGGGACTCCAGGTCCCAGAAGAACTGTTCATAAGAACGCCTTCTTCACCTTTAGAATGAATCTCCGTTTGTCATCACAGAACTATCTTAAAAATTTAGTAAATATTAATTCTGTTTTAGAAATCGTAATGTATCTGCGCGGGCCTGATGGGTAATGTGAAATAATTCATGCCTCTACGAAGGCCCTTACGGGTGAGTACAGGGAAATGTGCCAAGTGCTGACATGGAGGATCATATAAAATTCAAGGATTTCTCCTTTTAGGGAAGGTCACTCCAGACTCTTTCAACGATGCGAACAATTTGACACGCTCATGCAATAGGTGTTCTTTAAAAAACTGCTCACGAGGAATGCAATTTTATTTCGCAGAGCATCACATGAGTATCGGAGATTGATGTCTATTTTCGTCGTAAAAAGTGCCCTTGGTATCGCTTATTTACAGCTTTTATTATTTAATCAGTAACAGGAGTACTGATTGATGATCATAGATTTTGAAGCGTCGCTTAAAAGTAGCCTTTTCATGGCAACTACCTGTAATAAACAATGATTATTTATTTTCGAAAGGAGTCTGTATTCTGGCGCCAACCAGACCGTCCTTGGCTGTTTAGCCAGCGGTCGCTGCTAAGGGTTAGCGCGGCTTATCCCATCTAACTAGGCTGACCTCACTTATTATCCCACCAAAGGAATGGAAATAACCCGTAAATATACTTTTCGCGGCTTCTTTTTTAATAATAAATCAGATTTTTAAGAAAACTCGATGCTCGGATATTTCGTGATTTTCCTTGCAAACGTATCGACATGATCCAAAATTAATCTCAGGATGCATACAGCTTTATGACCTTCGACTATTTTTAATGATGAATTATATTTTTATACAGCGTACCATTAACATTTAACGTAAAAATAGAGGAGAAGCTCCCATGAGATCTATATAGAATTAATTTCAGGGAAAATTGGATATTGAAACATACCGTATAAAGGGATAAAACATTAAGTCAATAAAAAAATTTAAAGAATTTAGAAAAGATGGAGAGGCGCTTAGACTTAGAGAGACTTAGGCACAAGCGTTAGATAATATCGTCTAAAGTCTAAAGTGTCAAACTCTACGTCAACAGTCTGTACTTGTGACGAATTCAGATACTTCATAGAATGATGCGCTTGGCATTGGTTACTGAAACTTACGCCAGGAAAGACGTGATCCCTAGAACTTTCCACGAAGAATGATAGCGAGTAGGAACTGTTTAGAGTTATTGATGAAGTTCACCCTGGTCGCTGTTTCTTAAGTCTCCAATGCACTTTGCAAGGGACGCATTCAAAAGAAGAATTAAATTTTCCCTTCGCATATCCAAAAGCCTTCCGTCACTCGCTTCTTTCTTTACCAGTAATTATTTTTTTACTCATTTTTTTTACTTCATTTTTATGAGCTTTTTACGAATATATGTCATTATAAGCATCCACCCTTAGCAATACTTGTCGTCACCGATTACAGCGCCTCGAGATGGTGCCTTTTCTTACATTTTCCCGAAAGCGGCTCATCAAATTTTGGGGGCCAAGTGTGTCAGTATTTTGGAAGGTGGGCGTTTTAACCTCCCCAAGCGCTGACGCCGCATTTAGTGACCTTGGTCACTCTCATTTAATTTCATGATGAAACGGTTTTATCGCGGCATATACTCTCACACAACGTGTGAAAAAAACTGCCATGAAAAAGTGTTGCACGAACTTGCTCCTAAAAACAGGTTAATTTGTGCTTATCATGTATAATTGATCTTGTAGACCGTTGAGAGTTATGCAGCATTGACTTAGCAATTTACCAAAATACTGTCTATTATCACCATTGTTCCGAAGAATCCAGGAAAATATTACTTTTATGTCATGGAGGAAAATGATCATGCATGACACTGCATTAGTTATTATGCCACAAACACTAAGTAACCTCGCCATTTGAGGATTATTTTGGAATGCGTAATCCGAATCCTATGACTGAATTTTTTTCTATGTCTGTCGAAACAAGGTATTTCCAGCTCTTTTGCTGATCTGAGCAAATAAGAGCTTAAGATTTGTTATCTTTCTCTTGCCCTGCTATATATGAAGGTGCATCATTATTTCATTATTATAAATATGCCATTAAATAAAGTATGTGCTCACGGTGAAGTAGAGGAGTATTGTACATATTCTTGAAATGTGATTAAGACATTTTCTATGGACTACAAGTAGAAACGTTTTAGCACTTATTAGAGTATGCCACGGTGAGAACACCAAGGATATCTGGTAGCACTACACTTTATTATTGTACAACGGTCGGCATTGCAAGTTTGACCAGCATGCGAAAACTTGGATCATATTGCAGAATCTACGCCAGCATAATTCGTAACTGAATGCCTAAAGATTGTGGCCATTGTAAACGACAGAGAGACTTTAAAGTTGTGTTAAGTGGAAGAAGAGGTAGTGAACGGGTTTTAGATGTCCCAACGCTAATATAAGGCAACGAATAACCAAGCGCTGTAGCCTTAGACAAAGGTATCATTTATGCCTGAGACGGGACTAAAACCAGCAACATTTGGAGTTGAATCTTATTAACGTTGCTGCCGAACATCAAAAATTCTATTAAATAACTAACCCACAATCAACGATGAGCCCTGCTAGCCACCGTAAGGCAATGTGGCAATGTGGACCGTCAAGTAAACAGTACTTTTTTTAGTAGCTGTATATTCTGTGTTGCTGTCAAGTGAACTAAATTCCCCAAGAAAAGGCGTTAGTTATGGAACAAAGTGAAAACACAAAAAAGCGCGTGATACAATGAATAACGTGAGAGATCGATGATCTCCGAAAACGGGGTCGGTCCTCCATGACTCTTAAGTCTTCATTATTTCTGTCTAGTGGCATGAAAAATCCAAGCCCAGCAGAAAAAACCTGATGACCATTGTGAGTTGTTGCCAAGTTTGCTATTTCGCATTCCGGCCATAATTTTCGCCGGGGAAAACTTTAACTTCATTTGTACATACCTATAATGCGTGGTGACCTCAGCCTCCACAGAAGGCTAGTATCGGATAACCACGAACTTACATGGCGAAATGCAATTAAGATGGGGGTGGCACGATTTCGGGCGAAACTTAATGATTAGGAACACATGCTCAACAAAGAAGGTGGACTCCCAAAGGCCGGTGGCCTGTTGCCTGCCTCGTCTCCTAGTAAGTACATGGTACTAATACATTAGGTAGGCCATTGCGCATCTCGGTCATATATCGATACCTCTCAGTTTCGATTGTGTGACGTAGTGTGGAGGACAGACCAAGTGAATTCCGTGTGTTGAGCATTGTTTACTTTGAATGGTGAGTCGCTTTTTGGAGGTATTTTTACTCTCCGGGGACAAATACCATCGGAGAAGATGTCTTCCTGCGCTGTATTTGGCTGCAACAATAGCCGGGGAAATTGAAGTTTTATCGTTTCCCTAATGATAGTGAAATGAAAATGACGTGGGTTCGAGCATGCCGGCGAAAGGACGACTTTAATGTTAAAACAGGTCAGTATCAGTGAAATTCTGCATTTAAAAATATTTTGGTGCCTACTATGGCAGCTGTGTTTACATACCTTTAATTTCGGTGTTGAGTAGAAGTGCTTTAAATGAAAGGTACAATATGTTGATGCTCGTGATAATGGTAGTACATTTTTAAAGTTCCTTTATCTTAAGAAACCAATTTTCCAGGTTTAACCAAGAACTTATCAGAGAAACTCTTTATGCTGGCTATTAAACGTAAAGAATGAGTAGTGTGCTGAATACTTGAGTGGAATCTAAAATATTAGATTTCATCATGTTGCGGTAGCTGAAATGTATTTGTTACAGGGAACTTTTATTCTTACTGGAGGGTAAGTCATTGTTCCATTGTGTGGAACTTTAAATTCATGGTGTTAGGTTGTATGATTAACACCTTAAAAATTTTCCAGGTTTTACCAAGAACTTATCAGAGAAACTCATTATGCCGGTTATTGATGTTGAAGAATGAGTAGTGTGTGCTTAATACTTGAATGGAATCAAAAATATTAGATTTCATCATGTTGTGGTAGCTGAAAATTATTTGTTACAAGGAACTCTTACTTCCTACTGGAGGGTAAGTCATTTGTCCATTGATTGTGTGGAACTTTAAATTCTTGGTGTTAGGTTGTATGATTAACACCTTAAAAATTTCCAGGTTTTACCAAGAACTTATCAGAGAAACTCTTTATGCTAGTTAATGATCTTGAAGAATTGAATGAATGTATTAGTACCATGAGTAAGTAAATCATCTCCCTTTCTACCACTTCCCCGCGCGACCATTCCTTGAATTGACCGGCATCATCCCCCTTAGCAAGATGTGTCAAATATTCACTTCTTTGTCACGTCCTTCTCGCCTCTTAATCCTTCCTCATCTCTTTCTTGTTTACTGTCATTCCCTCCATAGTAATTGTTACTGTTTCGGCAGTCTATGTATACGAAAACAGGACATTTCTACAGGGAGATTGTACCCCTGATGATGACGTGCTAGCGTCGAAACCGGTTGGGTTAAAATAAATTCGTGGAATGAGTACAAAGTGAATTTTTTTCTCCCATTTGCTTTCTAGTTTGGAAATGGGGCTTGATTATGCGGCGGAAATGAAATGAAAGCGTCAATCCCTTCACTGATTGAACAAGTTTACTGTGCAATTCCTTTTCAAATGGTATACTACTCGACCCTAAGAAATCGTTGCCTATTTCCATTGAAATTCAACCAAGAGATGTCCCATATCCATCGTCTTTTTTCCCAGAAAAATATAATTGTGACAGGCTCGCATTAAACACTCTCTAACGCAGAACTTTTAATTCTAATAGTAACTAATTCATTTTGGTTCACGTTGATAGACGGACAAACAGAGCAGGCACATTGAGCAGATATTTATTTCACAGTTGACAGAAGATAATTTACACTTTCTTAGATGAAAAACGACCGTATTGTCATGTCAGTATGCCACATCTTTCTCCCAGGAGGAGGAGTCAGGCGATGGCACTGGCGTATTGCTAGAGGGTGTAGAGAAACCTAAACAGCGACAAGTATACCAAACTATTGGACTATATCATGCTGCCTTCTGTCTGCTCAACATTTGGGGAGAATTTCCATACTCCTACTAATTAGAGCTAATTTCGCTCTAGGATAAAATTACAAGAGTGCCCCTTGATGCATGTATCCTAAAAATTGTCCTGCCTTGTCCAAAATTTCAGCCCACAGCGTCCTTCCTCTCTTATGACTTCATGCATCTGGTATCACTTCGAAAGGGGAAATGTACGGAAAAATAGACATTGTGTGAGCGTCTCAATCACAAAGGTCGTTTTGATAGAACATTTTCCAGCGCAACTCCTTGAAATCGTCACGCGCAACTCTGAACGCTGCTTTTTCTCTCAGGAACAGAGGCCATTATGTGGTGAGACGAGATGTGGGGAGTTTCTTGGTAACGAGGAGTTATTTATGAGTATCTGACTCCTCCGCCTGAGGAAGAGGGAAGACATGTGGCAATCATTCGACTGTTACGCGAGATAAAATCAGAAACAAACGAAAAAATAAACAACGGCGCCGCGGTGAAATTGTTGTAATAGAGAGGGAATTCGTGTTGATGACGTGAGTGCTACTATCCTGATTTTCTCGAAGAGTTCGTTACATCTCCAAGAGCGAGTGTCTGAAGTGGTGGGATTGAAGCGGAAATGTGGCAAGGGAGGAAATGGAATATAGAAAGTGTTATAACCTGTACGTAAACCATGCTTGAGAGCACTTCTGAATTATGACCTGATGGCAACTTTTTAGAAGAACCAAACTCCCTATTTAAGTTAAATATAATTCAAGAGCTTGCAAGACTCGGAACTGATGTTGATTTTACGCAATCCTGCGGAGGAAATGATTTTAGTGACTTGTATTATAAAAACACTTTTATATAGGATTTTTCGAAATCTAATTGGCAACCTGGAACTGGATTCATTTGTAACCTACCTACCTACCAACTGGTTAATGCATATGCCAAGCAAGAAGGTCATCAACGCGCAAGCGATGAATACAAAACTGATCCTCGTTAGAGTTGGCTTTTTGGAAAATACAAATAATGATATTATAGTCAAGACTCGACTGATAGAGCAACGATATCATACTAATATATAAAAATGAAGTGGTGTCTGTCTGTCTGCCAGATGTATGTTACGCATCTCCTCAATAACCACTCAATCGATTGAGCTGAAATTTTGTAGGATTCTAGCGTATACACTAGAAGCTGCTATAGGCTATACAAAAAAAAGGCTCGGGGCCCGAGTTCGATTCCTGGCGCCAATTATATATTTACATTGGCTTAAATGGACTTTTTTAATTTATGGGAGCGCAAGAGCTTTTTCTTTAGCTCAGTAAAATAACTAAATATTAGTCGATTACTTTCATTATCTCTGTATTTCAAGGAAAAATGTTTAAACTTTCTTATTCTTTTAACCGATTATTTTTTATTTCATCTTTATTTTATTTTAATTTTACTTTTTTATTTATTTTAACGGATTCACTCTTTGTTCTTCAGGTTTCTGGGCATTGTGTAACTTATGTTGAAATTTACTGTTTTTTTTCCTGTCCTTTTCCGAATGTTGCTAAGGCCATTGCCATTGTCGTCTCTGAAATGAAAACATCGTTAATACTTAAACAGTTCGTCATAGCGGGATGCCGTAAACGGCATTGTGCTTTTCGCGAGGATATAGGAAGGTACTGAAGGCATTGTTGGTTATTCGTGAAGCAAGGTCAGCCATATTTTTGCGCACAAAAATACGTGCTGACTGCTAGCGCTACTCACATATTTAGAAGGTTTGCATTCGGTCCAACTTAGGAGTATTTAAATAAATGCTTCAGCGGTGTTTAAATTTTATCATGTATTACTTCTTACTTTACTTCTACAAAGTATCCTCCCCAAGATTCGCTTGCTTCCATCGATTTATTACGAAAATCTCTTGAAGGCTCTCAGAGAGGTGAATGGGTAAATGCTTTCTTCTCTGTTTTACACAAGTGCTCGTTCTTACTTTCGCATTAATTAAGCGACATTTTAATATTTTTGATAGGGGCAGACACGTGCTAAAGGGTATTCCTCCGCATTGGCGTATCTCTGACTGACAACAGTTTCCCAGCCATCCTTCTGACATCTTCAGAAGTGCCGATGCGTTAAATTCGCCCACGTATATGGGCCCAGGGATTGCTAGGTTGGCTTTGATTGGAGGAGAGGACCGTTGAGTCTTCTGACTAGAACATTCTCTTTCAAGTGTCGCCGAGCATGTATCCTTCCTTCCAGTTGCAGTTTTATGTGAGTTTCGCGATTTCAGTCGCCTCCCGGATCAGCTTAGGGTAGTATCCGCTCTCATTGAAAATTACTTTTGATTTTTCGATGGACCTTCACGTTTGTCTTATATATGATTTGCCGCACCTTCAGCTGATGGACCCCCTTGTCGAGCAAACGAGGACCCTTGTCCTTTGGTTTGGAAAGGTGATCACCCTTTACCTAATGGTTTTATGGCTGCAGGTGACTTTTAGTCTTTACATTATGTTTGATCAGGACTCTCGGAAATATCGCCAATTGTTGCTTTCTTAATTAAGACTCTCGCATACAGTTTTTTCTCACTCACAACCTCCCGAGTGTGTAAGGTTTCGTTTAATTGCAGTCAGCGGCAAAACTTACGGAATCGTCGCAATTAAAAAAGCAGGGAGGAGAGAGGGAAAAGGTTTTCACACCGAAGAATTTTCCCACTTAAGGGAGCCCGCGTAACTGGCGCGTCTTTCCCGAGTTCCCACAAAAATGAAGTCTCAAACCAATCGCGATTCCTTTTCCGGGTAGAGAATATAATCTGAGAGTGATGAATTAAGGCTCACGAGATTGACGCACGAGGTGTGAACTGTTGGTTGGATCCTTTTTGGTTTTTGAGATCGAAATCCGCGCGTAGTTTACGTTGAAACTAATGATTGTCGGCAGAAATATAAACGAGTTAAAGGATACGAAAAATGTGCGAGCAGATTTCCGTTGCATTTTATTTAGGTAATCACCCTTAAACTTTGATATTTAATTCCGTGTTGTCAGTACTTGAGGCAATTAATCATTAGGCATCATACTATAAAGCATCGTATTTCAACCTTGTGTTTGGAGAAAAATCACTCTGTTTCTCAAACCTTTGTATTAGCAGCACACAGTGTAAACTAACCCTCACCATATTGGGTCAGATAATTGATTTTTGCCGTTTATTTTTGCATGCCTGCATGAGAGTTAATGCATGCCATTTCATGTTTTGCGTGACTGAAGAAATGCCAAATTTGTTTTTCGTTCGTCGTCCTCCAGAGAGTTTTCACATGTAATTACTGCTTACGAATGTATGTGAATATTCTTTACTTCATGTACTTGTGAATACACTTTACTTCTTCGATGATTTCAATTTATTTTAGGTTTTCAGATTGACGAGAGAACACGTTATGCAGTCACCAGCATAAGTTTTAATTTATTGACATAATGCATGCTTGGTGTTGGTTCACCTCCTGCCACACACACTTACAGTGGTTTGTAGGGTATTGTGTGGATGTGGATGAATTAAAATTGTGGGCAAAAGAGAAGTGTTTTTTCACGTGGGCACGTGGGATTGTGACTTTTTCACTTATGAAAAAGTCACAAGCGTCCTTGTAGGTAACCTAGAGATTTACGATAGGGTAGTTTCCCTCTTCAAAGAAAACAGAATTCATTAATTGCGAATCGTACCCTACCATAAATTTATTTACTATACGCAAATAATTTCGATTGAGTTATTCCAGTTTACTAGAAAGTTAAATGTTAATTTAAGCTCATTTGAAAAAGCTACGAAATGGCGGGACTGCGAAGCCTTGTTTCGAAGGGTATAGGTATATAGTTTATATATATATATTCGGCATAGGGACTATTCGTTTCCTGAAATTACCATTGTATTCCAGAGCCCTCGAGCTCTAGTAAACACGTATTAATAATCGCCTATGAAAATTATCAAAGTTAGGAAAGAGTCCTCCGTTAAACATGGTGTTAATAATCGTTTCATAGGTCGTGGAGTCCTCTGCTACCGTAGAGCAAGACGTGAACTTGGCAAAGTTTACGGCAACCTACGGTCCTAGATGGTATGCTTACTAAAATGAATACTAACAGTTTTTAAACAAATAAACGGAATAAATAGTTTTAAAATAAATACATAAAAGTAAATATTGATAAAATAACTGAATGTATATTCCTCAGATACGTGTTAATAAGCTTTAACGAAGTTCAAAGTCTGCTTAGAAGCGTCCGCAGCATCACCTAGTGGCAGGGAGAGGAAAGAGAGCACGCATCCTTGACGTCACTCGTATAATTAATCGGCATGAAATAGTTTGCCGTCGCGTTTTCGCGCCGTTTAAATTTTTAGCTTTTATTTAATGAGGAAATTACTTCACGGAATTTTAACTTTTGATCAAAATAATAAAAAATAGGAAACTACTCTATTGTGAACTTAAGATCGGTGTTTAAGCCAAGAAATATTCAATATTTTAATACCACCACTTGGAAAGTGCTTGATGTTTTTGTAGTACTCAATAATGAATCATTATTTTCGAATTCCTCAAGTCCTTCTATGGCTGTTCCTTTGGAGAGAATTTGTATCCTGTTCTTCGCGTCGCCACGGTTGAATTTCGTCGACCCATCCGAACTCAGGGTCACTCAGGGCCTGTGGCTTTCGACAGTTTCGGATTAGCTTTGTCGTCCACCTTGAGCATGAGCGGTTTGCGAATGCCTTCAAGGTTTTGCGACCTTTGCTGACCCTAGATAAAGATTTGAGTCGGAAACGACTTGAATGTAAACGTCTTCAGCATCATTCTCATCAACGAGCGGAGATCTCTCCTGCCTTAAAAAGGTAAAATAATGAGCCTTAGGCATTAGTCGCGCGCTTTAACGCCATATACTTCTTTGCAGATGCAATCAAGGGAAGACGATCATTTCCCCATCTAAGTCTCAATCAACTTATTTGCTTCATTAAAATAATGCTACAAACACAAGCTTGAATATGAGTTCACAGACCCAACATGATAAATATAAATTAGTCGTACGTAATGATTACTTTTTTGCCTGCAAAACAATTTATCTGCATGTAATTGAATTTTAAAGTTAGAAGTCACACGATCTAGATTATATGATGGATATCATTATTTATTTGTATAATATCAAAAAAGGTAAGTGTATATGAATACCCGTCACTGCATGTTCGGAGATAGACTACACTGTAGCCACCTCAAAATAAACATATTTTTTCTTTTACGATACCAAGGATTTGGTGGTACTTCTCTAATAAAAAGAATGAATGACATGGGCGTAGTTTTGTTTAATGCTTCGGAGGACGAATTATTTTGGCAAAGAATACTAAATATATATACATAGAATTTAGTACCGGAATAAATTGTTGAAAGTATGCCTGATTTTTCAATTTGCTTGACTTATGGAGATGCTCATTATATTTCTAGTGAAACTTTTTAAAACTCAGCATACCTTCGTGATGAATTCTAGAAATGTTGCTAAGATGAGCGAATCGACACCGTTGATACCCTTGGACAAATATACCAAGACTACGGGTTGAATATATTCTACATGAATTTTTCTTCTATTTCTTTTAAGCCAGCCGCAGTAGCCAGGTGGGGAGCATTCCGAAGGCCACGGGTTCAAATTCCGCCTCAGGCAGATGCTGTCTGTGTAAGAATTAAGTTTACGGTTGGGGGGCACGATATAATTTCAACCGTTGCAGGAATTTGAAGCTTAATTCTACTTCGGCCGACAGACGAATAGAGTGGAAAGCTGCGTCAAACCAATCCTAGGATTGTTGACCATAATGATGATGATGATGAATTCTACTTCTACCACTTACGATATGATGCCTCTGAACACGGTATGGAAGGAAATACAAACAAGGAACGGGTAGAGAGGTCTTGTTCGGCGTAGGCTGCTGTATTAGCATAGTATAAATGGAGATAGCACTGTTTTTTCCTTGTAAAAATTAGCGTTCAACCCGAAGGATGGGTTTTGATGGGCGAGGGCTCACCCAGTACTAATCCATTGGCATGTGAAATTTATACATTCAGGGTAGGGGGGCTAGTTTCTTTTCCTGGGCCACCTGTGATTTCCAACGAAGTCCTAACATGCAGAAAATCGAATCGCAAAGATTTTTTTGGGTGGGGGTGTCCAGAAATGCTTCTGCCCGGGTACCGAGGGTACCGTACACACTAGGCCACCACAATCCCCGTGTTTCCCTTAGACATGGCCAAATATTGAAATCGTTAGTTTCAGTAATATTGATGAAACTGATTATGATGGGGCTCACTGTATATTTTATATCGTTGGATTTTGAGTTGCAATGATTACCGTTTTCTTGTCATTGCATTACAACAGTAACTCTTAGGATAGTCAGTAGAGCTAACATTTTAGCAAAATCACTGTACTCCGGCGCATCTTTTTGAAAATGTAGCATGGTAACTAAAGTAAAACTTTGTAAAATCCACACAAGCTTTATTGGTACAACCATGTGGTGCAACTTTTATTGTTACAACCGAAAATACTAACATTTTAGTCTTTTCGTAATGTGATTTTGGATTTTTATTTAAGTTTTAAGGACTTGAAGCTAACGTTATTCAATCCTATGTGTACAGGAGTAGCTATACTAGTATTGTCGAATACAATATGTATTTAGATATCCAATTGTTTATGCCCACCCACGTGCCTTAATATTTTTATTCATCTGTGTATTGTCTGGAGGCGCACCTCCTCATGCTTGACTTTCCGACCGACTGTCTTCCCGCGCCGTGTGGCACAGTCCTTGATGAGGAATTAGGGAAATGCTAATATGTATACATGCCAAGAGATGAATCCCGTGGCTTTGGGGATATCTCTTCGTCGCAAGCTACGAAGCACAAAAGTGATGTAGTGTATTCGATGTAAAGTTTCACTATATCGGAGAGGCTTACGCGTTTCAATGGCCCTTAGTACTACATTGGAAGGAAAAATGATTCTTGATATATTTCCAACATGTAATTCATGTTGGGAATCCATCAACTTCCAAACTTTGTAGTCCGACGTAACTTAATTTCTTATTCTATTGTAGCATAGGAGTCTAGGAATACGCGGCGAAAACGTATGTATTTATCTTATTTCTTTAATGCAATAGACGAATATATTTCGATTTTTAGTATGGATCGTAACGAGTAAATCCTCCATAAATTATAAAATACCTGGGTTAATGGTAGTTTTCTGGGGGGCAGACCAGGTAGTCGGTCATTAGCGAGGGTCTCTGCTCGCGATCGTCCTAATCCGGACCCTCGCTCGGCTTCGACCCTCATCAGCGACCGGACTCTCGCGGCATGGGGCCGCGCGGAAGAAACTGACCGCGTGCAATACGATGTAAAAGTTATTAACTATTTAAATGAGCAACAATTTATTACCGCCATTGTATCACACGTTCTAAGAGAATTACGGGCGTCTTTTGATCGACGTTCTACGATAAAAATTAACGTTTTCCATGCATCCTTCATAAATGTGCCGTTTACACTTGGCAACGTTGCATTTTCTGGAGGTTAAACGCGGTGGTTTTAAACAGCTAAGACCGTTGATAGAGGGAGAGATTGATGGAATAATGTAATAATAACTGTTGAAACATAAGTTTTAACATGTTAAAGCAGTTTAATACATTTAAACTGTTGAGTGCTTGAAATACATTAAAGTTATTGCCTGGAAGATGCCCTATTTGTTATCTACATCTATACGATACCTTGCAAGCCACTAAGAAGGTGTTAGGCAGGGGGTGATGATCAGCAAGCATGCACTTTAAACAAGCAAACATAATACTATAGGGTCTCAGGTAACTATATTGTTAGTATTTACATACTATATTAATTTTGTAGCATGTCAGTCAGTCATTTAGTATCCGTTTTGTTTTGCTCTTTATCAAGTTTTGAGCTAAAAGAGTGAGGTTTGGTGCGTTGAGTGTGGATTCTATGTCTGTGTGATTTAGTAGTAGTTTTGGATTTTTAGCAGTTTGTGGTGCAGAAAAAATGCAAAAAACATGATGTTTGAGAGTGGGAGACAGCATACAATGAAAATATTGTGTAGAAAAAAGTACAAAAATAATCAGAGTGGGACACATTTCTCTATTTATAAAATAGCAATTCCCTTCTCTCTGCATACGAAATGCTTATGAGAAGTGCCCGAATGGCAGGCAGCAGGTCTGCATAGTAATAAGGGATTGATGTTAATACATGCATCTTGCACTACCGACTAGTCTAAAATATTTCCCCTACCTATCCCTTTGCTATGCTGCTTATTGTGCTCCCTTACAGTTTGGGGGAAATATGACATTTTGAATCCATCGGTGCGACAATTTATCTCTCCTACGTTATTTATCTGGTTTAAACTAATCACGCTGGTGTTTTTTATACATGCCTAACATTTTCATCTACATCTATATCCACACAATACTCTGTAAGCCACCGTGAGAGTGTATGGCACGGGATGAATATCACAAAGCATGCACTACCGTCATGCAAACAAGCAACTATAGGGTCTCATGCAACTAGATTATTGGTATCTATAGTATTTAAGGGATTAATACATGCATCATGCACTACAACTACTCTACAATATTTCCCCTACCTATCCCTTTGCTATGCTGCCTATTCTGTTCTCTTATAGTACGTGGGAAAATGCCAATTTAAATCTATCAGTACGACAATCTATCTCTCTCATCTTATTTATCTGGTCGAATCTACGATAATACGCTGGAGTTCTTAATATATGCCTAACATCTTCAGCAAAGCTATCCGATTAAAATCTCTCTAATAGAATTAATCTGTACTTAAACCTACTGTCTGATAATGATTCCCACCCTAATTCTTTTATTAATTCTGAAACGCTACTCAACCTATCGTAACATCTTTTAACGAACCTAGCTCCTCTACGCTGCACACTGTCTAGTTCTCAGATCAAACCTAATTCATTAGGATCCCATACACTGGCTGCATACTCAAGGTGGGGCCTGACTATTGAATAGTAACATCGCCCTTTTGTCTTCTCATCACATTTCCCAAGTACTCTTTTCATAAATCCTAGCTTTCTCTTCGCTCGGCCGTACCTGGATGTGTCTTCCCCACGATAAATCTCTAGTGATTGTTACACCTAAATACCTAATGATTTCAACGCTCTTGATCTTTGTGTTACTAATTCTATAGGATAGTCTATCGAATTATTCCTCCTCCAAAAATTGATAGCTACACACATTTTAAGGTTAAGTTCTAACTGCAATTTGTCGCACCACTCTTGAATTGCATCTAAATCGTTGCTAAGCGATTTCCTGTCTTCTTCTTTTGTTATACCTCTATACACTACCGCATCGTCTGAAAGAAGTCTAAGGTTGCTACTAACTACGATACTCAAATCGTTTATGTATAAAAGAAATAAAAGCGGACCTACTAAGCTACCCTGGGGGCCCTGGGGAACTCCCGACGTGGCTTTGATTGTGTCCGACATGATACCATCTGTGACAACCCTCTGCTCTCGCCCACTTAAGAATTCTTTTACCCAACATACAACGTCTTTATTTACACCAAAACTCTCTAATTTCAAGATTAATTTACCATGAGGAACTTTATCGAATGCCTTTTTAAAATCTAAAAATATCGAATCAACTCCAGTACTGTTCTCGCCGTGGACTAAAATATAATGTACGAGTAAAACTTATTGTGTCTCGCAAGATCTACCTTTCCGGAACCCACGATGGCTGTTTATGAGCAATATCTGACTATCCAAATGCCCCATGATTGAACTGACTGCAATGTGCTCAAGCTCCCAACAAGAGATTGACGTGAGTGAAATGGGTCTGTAGTTACTAGGTTCTTCCCTATCACAGCTTTTAAAAATAGCTGTCATGTTAGCTACTTTCCAATCCTTGGGTACTGCGTGGTTCTTTAGTGTTTTATTGAATATTATTTCTAGATAGGGGGCTATTTCAGGAGCTTATGTTTTATATACTCTGGAAGGAATTAGATCGGGACCTGGTGATTTGTTTTTACTAATGTTTTTTAACTGCTACTCTATTCCGCGACATGAAATAACTATTTCGGGCATTGCTCACTGAAAGTGTTCGGCGGTGGTTCCACTGCTTTGTGTGACGATGAGTTGAATACACTTTGGAAGAAGGTGTTTAAAGTATTGGCTTTTTCTACACTGCTGGTGACTCTGATTCCTTTATCGTTTTTAAGCGTGTGTACCTACTGTGGGCCTATTTCCTTGAAGTTCTCATCTCACATATGACCAAAACGCTTTAGAATTGCTTTCTAAATATTCTCCTAACATCTTGCTCTTGAAGTACGATGACGCTTGCCACCATGCTTTCCTTACTAATGCTTCCATTTGTTATAGTTTTGAACTAACTCTTTTTTTTCCTCTACCGAGAGTCCCTGTCTTGCATTCTTAATGCTAGCGTGGCATACCCTTTGTCCCTTTAATGATTTCATATCATCCGTGTTATACCACTTTGGCACTGTATACTTCTCAATTCGGTTGGTGTGTACTCTTTGGCACCTTTACGGGCGACCTCAGGAAATTCTCTCCACGAATCTTCTGTTCTAATTCTGTGTTTCGTCGCTAAATACATTACGCAATTCTTTTACCTCTTCTTTCCTCGTTATTTCAGTAATTTCAGGTTATACAGTAGATATACTACTACATAACATCCTGTGAGCAACAAGGAGTATGTGTGGTAGGGGTGTGAAAGGTGTGTATGGGGTGTGAATTCACCCCCTGTCACACACTTTTATGGTGGCTTGCAGAGTTGCTTGTTTGCATGTTAGTAGTGCATGCTTGGTGATCTTCACCCCCTGCCACACACCCTCGCGGTGGCTGGCAGGGTATCGTGTAGATGTACATCTATCTACATCTACATCTACACGATACCCTGCAAGCCACCGCGAGGGTGTGTGGCAGGGGGTGAAGGTCACCAAGCATGCACTACTAGCATGCAAGCAAGCAACTAAAGGGTCTCATGCAACTAGATTGTTAGTATCTATAGTATTTGAGGGGTTAAAACATGCATCATGCACTACGTTAAACATGCATTAAAACATGCATCATGTACTATGTAGATGAGGAGGATGTGTACTCCATGGCAACAAGTTTGATATAACAGTCACGTTTCACTATGACGCTACGACTATCTCGGGGCGGCAAGCGTCCTTTGAAATAACAAGTATGCATACAAGTTGGCGGAAAGGTACCTACCCTGATAGCAATGTAATGACACCGAAGGCGCCTCCAGTGGCCAAGGGAAAGGAGAGAGGGCTAGTTTTTGCAGAAGAGAGACAGTGGGGAGTCCGCTTTCCGCGATCGCTTCCTTCCCTTCCCATTAACCCCCCGCTGTCCCCTTCCGACCATTCAACGCCTACCTGTCTATGAATGTCGAGAAACTACCATATCTCCGTGCACACTAGAGCATATACCAAATGCGGACTGACAACTGACAAGTTGCATCCTTGGCATTTCAAAAAGGATTTCATTGATGATGTTAAAAAGGCGTTTTCTAAAATCTCTAATCGAATTGGCATCTATGTTATTATTACATCTACATCTACATAATACCCTTCAAGCCACCTTAAAGGTGTGTGGCACGGGGTGAATTCTCACCAAACATGCACAACATATCATGCATAAAAAAGTATTAGTATTTACATTCTGTTCTAAACTGCACTATTTAAAAAAAGATAAAAATAGCAAAGCATAGGTAAATGCAAAAACATGCTGTTAGTAGGGGAAGCTTCAAGTCCTTATACCAACATGCAGCTACCAATGTTATCCATTGCTACACTCGTATTGGATATATTTACCGCTATTCATATCCCTAATTGTACGAGGAAAAAAGGACATTTTTAATCTGTCAGTTCGGCTCAGTTCTGACTATCCTCGAGGATGTGTTGCAATAGATGAGTTTTCTCCGCACATGGGCAAAGTACAAATACTAAAGGAGGTGAAATATGTCTTCCTTATTTGGAACCCGAAGAAAAACCGATTATTAAAGAATTAATTAAAATTCTGAGGAGATGAGCTGGATTTCTGAACATTTGGTAATCTAAATGTACACGATACCCTGCAAGCCACCGGGAGGATGTGTGGCAAGGGGTGAAATGACCAATCATGCACTGTAAACATGCAAACATGCTACTATAGGGTCTCAGGCAACTAGGTTATTAGTATCTACATAGTAATAAGGGATTGGTTGTTAATACCTGCATCATGCACTACATGACTAGAAAACTACTCTAAAATATTTCCCCTAACTATTCCGTTGCTATGCTGCCTATTCTGTTCTCGTATACCTCCTGCCACACATCCTAGTGGTGGCTCGCAGGGTATTACGTAGATGTAGATAACAAATCCCTTATAGTTTGAGGGAAGAATGGGATTTGAATCTATCAGTACGAGTAAAACATGCACTACTGGCAAACAACTAAGAGCTGCTAGGATACAACTACATGGAAACATCTATCCGACAATCTATCTCTCTCACCTTGTTTATCTCATCAATACCATCTCAGATCTTCTTATATATATATTTTACTCCCGACGTAATATATTAATCATCATCATCATCTTCGGCAAACAATCCTAGGATTGGTTTGACACACCCCTCCACTCGATTCTTCTATCGGCCAACCTCCTCATATTAATTTAATTCCTCTCTTTCACATACCTTACTGTTCCATATATCTCATACGTGGCCTTCATTTGCCACTCACTATTCCCAAGACAATTGTCTTCATCTGGCCATCGTGTCTTAAGATTCCTTTCAGAATTCAAATTCAGCTTGTAATTCTTTTCAGAATTCCAAGCGAAATTGAAGCATTGAATTGCTATCCACGTTATCAAAATGATTCTCGAATTCCACAAATGCAAATAACCTCTGTTCGTTCCTCTCCAATCTCTTCTCTTTAAGCAGGCTAAGAGCGCTTCTCAAGGCAATTCAGAGTTTCGTGAAGGCAGCTGTGTAAAAATGTTGAGAGAGTGTTGAGGAGTTACTCCAGATTAAAAGAATTAGGGTACATTCACGACACTATTAATCTTTCCCTACAATTCGTGAAGCCCGGGGATAAGGAAACGCAACTCAGTGCATTGAAAACCATCTGGTCCACCATCAAGTAGGATATGAGAAGAAGAGTCGTGAGGTATTATAAAAAGATATTATATAAAGTTCCTCATAACGAATTAATCTTGATGTTAGAGAGTATCGGTAAAAATAAAGACGTTGTGTGGTGTGTAAAAGAATTCTTAAGTGGGCGAGAGAAGAAGGTTTATTATACATAGATGGTATAATGTCGGACACAATCAGAGTCACATCGGGAGTACCCTATGTGGTGTAATAGACCCGCTTCTATTTTTTTATACATAAACAATTTGGGTACAGTAGTTAGTGGTAAGCTTAGACTTTTTGCAGACTAGGCGGTAGTTCACAGGGGTTTAACAAATTCAGATAGAGAATCACTTATCAAGGATTTAGATGCATACCAAGAGTGGCGCGACAAATGGCAGTTAGAAATTAGCCTTAAAAAGTGTGTCTTTATTTCATTTTTGAAGAGGAATAATTCGATAGAGCGATACTATAGCGTTAGTGACTCAAAAATCGTAAGCATTGAAGCCATAAGTAGGAACTTAGGTGTAACAATCCCTAAAGATTTATCGTGGGGAAGACACATATGCCGCCGAGACAAGAGAAAGCTAGGATTTATAAAAAGATTACTTAGAAACTGATGAGAAGACAAAAAGGCGATGTTATTTTTCACTAGTCAGGCCCCACATCAGACATGTAGCTAGTGTATGGTATCCGAATGAAATAGGTTTGATTAGAGAGCTAGAAAGTGTTCAGCGTAGAGCAGCTAGGTTCGTTAAAAGGTGTTACGATAAATTTTGGAGCGTTTTAGAATTAGTAGAAAAATTAGGGTGGGAATCATTATCAGAGAGTAAGTTAAAGTTCAGTTTAAATCTATTTGAGAAATTGTAATCGGATGGCTTTAGTGAAGATGTTAAGCATATATTAAAAAACCAGCGTATTATGCTAGATTAAACCAGATAAATAACGTAAGAGAGATTGGTTGTCGCACCGATAGACTCAAAATATAATTTTTCCAACGTACTGTAAGAGAACACATTAAGCAGCATAGCAAAGGGATAGGTAGGTGAGATATTGCTATAGTAGTCTGCAATGCATGCTGCACGTATTGACAGTACAAACCCATTCATGGTAGGTAAATGCAGATAAAAATACGTAGATAAGTGTAATTGTAACCAATTTTCCCTTTAATACTATGTAGATACTAACCATATCGATATTGTCTATTGGCTATATCTATTGTCTAGCATTCTTCCATGTAGCAGCCTAGTTGCGCGCGAGTTAATGGTAGGGACTAGAAGATCACAGTAGAAACAATATTTCCTCTCATGTAATTTTTATATTTGAACGTCTCGGATGTGATTTTCCATGATTTGTTGTTCATTTCGTTCCGTGAAAATATGCTAAAATAAACTCTTAACACATTCAGAGAAACAAACGTTATCGAAGGCTCAAAAACGTCAACATTTACGCGACCGAGAATTCACGGAGAGTCGCAATTGTTACTAGTCAATCCTTGGGAGTTGATAATGGCGTAAGAAACTTTAAATAAGTTCGAAAAAGTATCATACTATTTTTAATAATTTCATTCACTGTTGAAGTTAGCAGAATGGATGAATGTCTCGATAAATAACATATTAAACATTACAAATAGGGCATCTTCCAGGCAATAACTTTAATGTATTTCAAGCACTCAACAGTTTAAATGTATTAAACTGCTTTAACATGTTAAAACTTATGTTTCAACAGTTATTATTACATTATTCCATCAATCTCTCCCTCTATCAACGGTCTTAGCTGTTTAAAACCACCGCGTTTAACCTCCAGAAAATGCAACGTTGCCAAGTGTAAACGGCACATTTATGAAGGATGCATGGAAAACGTTAATTTTTATCGTAGAACGTCGATCAAAAGACGCCCGTAATTCTCTTAGAACGTGTGATACAATGGCGGTAATAAATTGTTGCTCATTTAAATAGTTAATAACTTTTACATCGTATTGCACGCGGTCAGTTTCTTCCGCGCGGCCCCATGCCGCGAGAGTCCGGTCGCTGATGAGGGTCGAAGCCGAGCGAGGGTCCGGATTAGGACGATCGCGAGCAGAGACCCTCGCTAATGACCGACTACCTGGTCTGCCCCCCAGAAAACTACCATTAACCAATACCTGTATAGTACCCAAGAGTCTCGGCTACGAGTTTCACATCTCTCATTTCCTCTCACATTCTTCTTATTTCACTGCCTTCTGAGAGGCCATCCGATGCTGAGTCATTTTTTCTACTTCCCATTTGTTTTTTATTATTTTCTTCAGTTTTTAATCACAAATTTTCTCGTTTAGTTTTGTACAGCTGGATTAATGTTTTCTCCTCTGATTTTTAATTAACTCGGCAGGAATATGGTCAATACCAGAAGCTTTATTCATCTGCATGTTCCGTAGTAGTGCGTCGAATTCTGATCTCTAGACTGTCTCCCCCATATCTTCTTTCTAAACTTAATTTTCTTCTTCAATAATCTTCGCATTGAGAATTTTCCTTAGTAGAACCGCTTCAAATTTTCCTTTCACCTCTCCACTTTATCTTCGCTTTCAATCAGGTCTCCTTGTCCCTTATGGCGTTACTCCTTGAGGTCCGTTCCTTGAAATGGGTCCTCACCATCGGGTATGCAATTTCCACCTTTCCCTGTGCGAAGTTGTTTTGTGCGTTTTCGATTAGATCCTCCATTCACATTACTATAGCTCTTCTAGGTTTACGGCTAACTTAATTTCTTATTCTATTGTAGCACAGTTCCCCCTTCTTCAATTTACGTAATGTTATATTTTTTATCTCTTCAATCAGTTTTAAGACTTCTTCCTTGATCAAATCCTTCTTCTAGACCACTTTTTTCTCTCTGGAGCTTCTTCTACGGCTTCCTGTAGTCCATTTTTGTTGTTTTACCATCTGTCATTCATTGATTTCACAGTCAGCTTCTATTCCATCTTATTTTTACTGCCTTCTGAGAGGCCATCCGATGCTGAGTCATTTTTTTCCACTTCCCATTTGTTTTTTTACTATTTTCTTTAGTTTTTAATCTGAAATGGAATTTTATCATAAGTAGGTTGTGGTTACTATTGTTAACAAATGTTGATCACCCGAGTAGCACCTCTTTTACATTTCTTCACCTGGTTTCTCAAGCTCTACTTCACCAAATTGTAGCCAATTTGCAATCTTCTTTCTTCTCCAGGCATTTTTCAAGCGTATCGTCATTGGCTTTGGGTTTTAAACAGTGTGCTTGCCACCACGAACTTGTGTTATGTGCAGAACTGTGTTAATGTTTCACATCTCTCATTTCGATTTACCAATCCATATTCTCCAGTTATTATTCCATTGTTTCCTTCCCTAAATTGCGTTTCAATCTCCTAAAATAATTAAGTTTAGTTATTTTATCTTTTTTATTACCTCCATGATATCATTATAGACGCCTTCCAAGTCTTTATCTTCGTAGTCCGACGTAGGCATACAGACCTGTATCAGCTCAGTAGGTCTTGATGTTCACCATCACTATCCTTTTGATGTACTGCAGGTAGCTCTTCACATGTATTCCAGCAATCGTCCTGAGATCTTCTTGCCTCCACTGCAAAAGTTTCCCTCTTCGAGCCACTTCATTTCACTGATTCCTTAGTCTAGATCTATTTTTCGCATTTCCATCTTCAGGTTCTCAAAACTTCTGCAGGTCCGAAGCTATGCCACGCTACATGTTCCTACCCTAAATTATAAGAAATCACATTTGATGGATGTGTCCGGGTACTGTCTGTCCGGAGATCCGATTGGAAGAAAATTTTTACCCCGGAATATTTTACTGTAGGGGGCTCAATCACGTCTTGATAAAGCATCAAAGCATTGGATTAGCTACCAATCTCCTCGGTACAAATTTTCTGTGGTTTTCCATTGCCTTCTACACTACACGACTACGGCAGTTAAAATAAATGTCACGACGCCTGTAGTGGAGTGAGTGTTATCCTACCGAGCACTGTTGTTTCCACCTTCACTCGGATGAAGACTGCCCCAATACTCCTCAGGGTGAAGGGTTTGGATAATGACGAACATGCACTATTTTTAATTTTTTTTAATGTGAATTTTATTAGCTCAAATGTACTTGGCGAAAATTTTGCCGAAGAATTAAGTTGGTTTACAAAGATAATACTCTTTATTATCTGTACATTTTCGGCAGCTTATAAACACGGTCATTGCATGACGTCACGGCACGGTATCACTATGGGCGTTGTTTACCTATCTGTTGTAAGTTGTTTAATGAATACGTGGCGAAAACGTATTTATTTATCTCATTTCTTTAATGCAATAAACGAATGTATTTCGATTTTTACTATGGATTGTAGCGAGTAAATCGTCCATAAATTATAAAATACCTGTATAGTACCCCAGACTACTACGACGAAGTAGTGACTGTTTTTTTTAGAAGGATGCCCCCATGAGGGATACAGCCAGAGGCAAATCATCGGATTTTGCTTTTGAAAATCCCTTTTCAATAATAGTTTCAATCAAGAAACGGCTAAATACCTCAAAACAATATATTCGCTTCGTTTTATACTAAAACAAATGTCTGTTCCGTAGCAATATGGAACCTATGCGGTTCAGTGACGGCAGAAGGCGTTTCAGGTCACGTGACATTCGTCAATTATCGAGAACATTGTAAAAGCATTTACTAATCTTTGTGGTTGGCATAGAATATGTTGGCTTATATATTTATATCGGTGATAAAACGCCGCACCAAGTGAATCATTAATACACGAGAAACAATTTTCATGCATATTCTCCATTGTTGGAGGCCTCCTGCAAACAAGCCACGCCATATTCGTTGGCCTCTTTATTATTTAAAAGACCTAGGATAAACCCATAGCATCTCGGAATGCAGTCCCTTTTTGTCCTCGACTGCTTAGATAGGTACCAATGAGTAAGCTCACTTTTTTCTCTGCAAACTTCTGTACTACAGATTAACTCGTAGTCCGTTGGATGCACTTGGTGGCTTTAAGCTCAGCTCCGGGAAATTTTTAATGGAATAACAAATCCAACCCACCGTGGGACTTACTCAATGCCAATAGTTTCATGCCCAGCAGCGGTTGGGCGATGCGTCTTCCATCACTATACATATATATTCTTGCCAGAAGAAGGTTAAAAGAGGACTCAGAAGGGGGCCACGGAAGTTAAAATAGGAGCGTGGAATTTAAGCCCTATGTTCTCAGTAAGGATATGGTAAATAAGTGAATATGAAGGAATGGATGTAGAAAATGTGATTACGTTTGATTGGTTTGGGCATAGAAAATGAAGAACGGGATTACTGGTGCCATGATCATACTGTAGTTTATCGAACAAAACTCAGTGTTCTGCAGTGGTATACAGAGTGTAAGGGAGAAAAAAGACATTTGTAGGGAAGGTTTGCGATAGATAAAGCAATACTAGTGAAGTTAAAAATACAACCAAGAAATCAATTATAAACACGACTTGCTCGCAGTTAAGTCGCCACATGGAGCCTTCATTATCATAAGATGTGCTTTTTAGAACAGTCGAAAATATCCTGGGGGGTTGTGTTTGAAACCGTCGGGATTATCTCGAATAGGTAACCAAGGAGTCACGTGGTATAAATAAGAATAGTTCCCAAGTTTGGTGTGTTAAAACCGCTGATTACAACCCAATTCATTGTTTACACTTGTGTTTTATCTCATCTATGGGCTCTATAGTCGAAGCAAGTGAGAAAAACTGAAGTGAAAACAATTAATGATGTTGTAACGAGCGACACACTTGTGTACACCTTTGCAAATTTGCAATTTGCAAACCTTTGTGTGTTGGTACCACATGACTCCTTGGTTAGCCACCTGGTTAGCTACCTATTCGAGATAATCTCGACGGTTTCAAACACTGGAAGGGAAGGATTTAGTTGTTAAGGGGTGAGGTAAAGTGGCTGAGGGAGGGAAGAAAATAAAATTGGGTGTACAGTTTAGGAAAAAGAATTGAGTATAGGGAGAGAAAACGACTTAGGCGGGTAGTAGTCACCGCGCACCGTGTAGCCTAAGGCCTTTATTTCTAGAACAAGCACAGCAGCTATGCCCTGGGGGGTGTGCTTGAAACGTTAGATATTAATTCCGGTACGTAACCATGGACTCACTCGCATGATTTCGGTACGTTTTGGGAAATTGGTGTGCTTGAAACTTTCGAGATGAGATTTCGTTCGGTATTCGCTGATTCCGTACCGGAATGGAAGCCGTGTGGTCAGAGTTGGATGAGATAGGAATTCCGTATGGAAACTGGATAAACAACATGGCGAAAGGTATCGTAAATCTCTTATTATTCAGAGCTTTGGAGGAAGAAGAGAAGAGAAAATCGGGAAATATACGTTTTCTTTGGGAACGAGGAGACGCATTCCGCATGAGCGACGAGAAATTCAAGTCTTTCGTCTAACGAAACCGTTGGCGAGGGATTTATTTGAATCCCTCACCGGTGTTATACCAGTGAGAAGACGATCTTCATCGGGTGCTTTCCATTCAAGCGACTCATGCGTCGTCTTGAGTTAACTCGCGGAAACTCAAGTCGACTTGTGTCTTCGCGAATGGAAAGCAAGTTTCAGTGCGCAGAAGCTGATGCGCTAAGGACTTTCACGGGGACTCGTGATTGGTGCGTTTTTGTGGGAACGAAATTGAATCCACAGATGTTTCCTTCTTGTTATAGCAAGATCGTTACCAATAAACAAAAAAATGAGTTGTAGGATGATTAATTAAGAAAATACTTAACTTAAACATTTGTTCTGATTTATCGGTTATTTTCAATATGCCTCTTGCAGGCGTATTGCGATTTAGAGCTTGCGCCGTCCTTCTTTCTTTTTTCAGTAACTCACCATTACCGGTGTGTCACCGTGTGTCGACTCGCGTTTGACACAACAGCGACACACACTGATTGGAAAGCACTACACGCGACACAAGTTGACTTGTGTCGACTTGCGTCGATGATTGGAAAGCACCCATCATTGAGTGTGGAGACAAAAGTAAGTAATGTATTCTGCTTTTTACCGCATTTAACTCTAATTTATTAATGTGCAGAAACTTTTTATATAATTATTTGATAATGTACTTCACCTACGGTCAAATATTTTAATTAATTTCATCAATTTTAAGAACGCTGTTTCAAATATTGAATTTCATCTCACTATCATTTAAACTATCTCTATTGAAGCGTCTTCTAAATGCATGACAGAGTTTATGATTTGCAAGAAATTGTAGTTTATTTACAAAGGTCGAGTAATTAACCAGTTTGAATTTGCCTCCAACGTCGGTGACAAATGCCGTACGAATCTCAATGTCAATATGGGACCAATGGACTGTTTTCAATGGTTGATACTGCGCTACATTACTTGGTGCGATGGAACAGCTGTAGAGGACTATTAATTCAGTTGTCGTTTGTGATGAGCTGTCTTTCTGGAAGTGCTTTTGTCATAAGGTGTAATCTTTAATCTGAACATTTACCTGTGATGGGGTTTATAATATAAAGTAATCGTTCGTGAAAACCAAACGCAATGGTGTAATATTAGGAACTTGAAAATTTGTAGGGAGTTAGCCATTAAATATGTTAATTAAACAATTGATCATTGTTATATCATGAATTCAAAGGATACGATTCTGCTGGATTTATTTATAACTAGTTTAGCCGCTTGCATTGTAGTTTGAAGTTTGTTTACTACATTTGGGCGGGGACTATATTGTTTGTTATATCATCTGTGATTGAAAGAAAATAATTTGTTTAAAGTTAAATACGCATCTGTTAATACAAATATGGTTTTCGATCCTCCTTCAGTTTCAAGCTCGGATGACTGCTTCAAGTTCAATTACACGGTGATTAAGCTAAGTAATTAGTACGATGGTGTTGTATACTAAACATTTGTGGGAACAGTAATTCTGCGATGAGTTATTTATGCAAGTATTTTGCATGATTGATTTTCAGGTTCTAGCTGCGCTACGGTTTTATGATTCCCGATCGTATCAATCCTGTATTGCCCGGGATATCAACACGGCATGTCAAGATCCAGGGTCAGTAGGGAAATACGAGCGAGGTCACCAACTCCATTAATGAACATTTATTTAATCGTTGGGTGATCATGGATTTGAGGACCTATGGTGATTGCTGTCGCTAGTCTTTGTAATGCATATTGCTAGAAAAATATCTCTCACTTGGCGTAACATTAGAAGAGTATATTACTGGTGAACATTTTTTTCACAGTTACCTTATCAATATAAATGGACGTTTAAAATAGTGAACACGCCAAAATATGTGAAGTATTCAGGGAATTATCACAAAATATATTTCTTCATTGGCATCAAATATTGCACGTTGGTTTTGTCATGGTATGGAGTTTTATCTATCGATATTCCTCAAGTAAATTTTTATGTGAATATAATAGTCACTGAATCGATGTGGATGTGCTAGTAGATGATATGCCATTTTTGTCTTTCATTACTGGTAATTATTATAATAGCATCTAATTATGTAATACAAGTGCATAAACATAAAGAACTCATTGGACATGAAAATATTTCATTTAAGAAGTTCTCCTCCATTATACTCATTCAAAATTGTGAGTGAATTTATTCTTATTATAATGCATCCACCTCTAAACCTAAGCAGAGAATAATTCGTGGAACACTAGAATAAAATCACTTTTATGCAATGGCCATGTATGGCATTTCTGCCTATGAAGCTGGTGACCCGCTTTTGGAATGGAGTCAATTCGGTGACAACCGGAGGTTCACTGCCAGTGTGGGATACCTATATCCCGAGCTATTTCTGCAGCCTTGCCCTTTGCTGCGCATTTTATATCATGCCATGACTGTAGAATATCTATTGTTATGATTATTGTCAATGAAAGTTTATTATTCTAAGATAATTATAAGAAACAGATAGGTATATTAGGAACGATTAAAATTGGTAGAATCAACTTCAATTTCATGACCTCTTTGGGCCAAAGAGCTTCAGTGTTACCTCCTCCCAAAGTCCGGCCGCGTCTTTTGCGTTGAAGTAATTTTTTTAAAATACCTTTCCTAATGCTATCGTTCTCTAAAAAAATAACCACATATATGAATTTTTGATAAATATAACACATGCCACCTTGTTTAGTTCATTTCACATACCTTCAACGAATTGAAGAGTATTTCCTTGTGCTCCTTAGTTATCTTCATCTTAAAATACGCGCTTCAAAACTATATGCACCGTCAATTGTTTTGTAAACGTTACTCCGAAATCCCAACGTTGCCACGTCTACTTTTCGGGATGGAAACAGATAGCAACACTCGAAACCGATCAACGGCTTGACAATTTCAAGCACACCAAATTCCGAGTGAGATGATTTCGGTACGGAATGGTCGTTCGGGAATATTCCGTCCCGGACTTAATCCCGAACGTTTCAAGCGCACCCCCCCTGTGCAGGATTCGAATCCACGACCTTTGGATCGTTAGGCCTGTGTGTTCCCGACCCGGCTACTGCGGCCGGTAACTTAGTACAGCTTCAGAAATAATTTGGTAGTCATCACTGCCAAAAATATCTATAACTATCGCAAGTGGTGCAAATGGAAAATATACGGTGGCAGAGGTAGATTTTAAATAGAATCCGATATGGTTAGGAATATATCTGAAAAAAAACGGTAATGCTCCCTACATTTTTTCCAGGAGCAGATGCTGTTTCTGACTGTTATCTGGTTGCAAGTTAAATGCAATATGTATGCATCCACTCCATACCGCGTTGCCTATATTGGTTGGTGAAGATTCAAGAATGAGATAGATCTTTTGTTTTCTTTTGCTTTCCAAAAGAGAAAGTAGAATGTTGGTTTGTGCCTGGAAGATGAGGGGTGACTGCAATTTATTTGAAACCCCAATTTGCATCGGCACGCTTTTCTGTCGTGATGCCACTTATTATGTAGTCTACCGATCCAGTGATATCAAGAGTGGTGGTCTAAATATTCTCTTTCTCTCGAAACTGTGGTTACTAGCGATTCCCCATAATTGATATAAATATGCAACTGCTTATCTTGAAATATAATTATTTTAATTCCTCCAGCATCTGGATTTTATTCGAAATTTGGAAACAAGTTAATGCTTTGTGTCGATTCAAATTTTTTCCTCGCCACATGCCTCATCATTTCGTTTCAGCATCCACATGTTCTCGGCGTGGTTTCCATTCAAAGTGTTCCATTTCATTTGTTCTAGACAGAGACAAACAAAGTATTTCTGATGCCGGAAAAATACAATAGTTTTTTTTGCCTTCTGTACTCTGATTCACATATATGCTGCATAACATTAGCCAACTCTGTTATTCATTAGTGACATGCACGTTTGGCACAAAAAGATCTCTGTATTATTTTACAGACTAATAATTTAAAACTGATATCCCGTATTCTGCTCTCTAAAATAAATACATTCACATTTCTAAACAAATACGCTTTAGACCTACAGAATATTTTTACGCGTCATCCTTTGAAATAATTATCTGCAGTGAATGAAATTTCATGGAACGTTTTTGTTGCATTTTTTTGGGTCTTGCCTTACGGATGGTTATCATCTTTATGCATTGAGCTCCATAATGTTGGCACAATAGGTACCCCAAGGGGAAACTTTACGGATTTGGTATACCCCAAGTGCTTAACTCCTTACCTGATGCAAGCTATAATCTTTCAATTCTGTAGCTGGCAATCATCTCTGGGGATGATCTCATTGTATCTTTTTCCTTTCCTTGGAAAATCGAAGTCAAGGCATTCAAAGTCGTGACAAAGCTACGAATTCAGGTTTTTACTTAACTTTCTTTCGAAGAGGTCTCGGAAATTCATTCCTTTCTGCTATTGGGATAACTCTAAACTAAACTTATGGTTTTATATTACTATAAAGGGAGAAATAATCTAATATCATGAATACCTTTTGGTTATTTTTACCACGACCCTGATTGAGAAACTTTTTCATCTTCAGGTGATTAGGGCTAATTTTTTGCTAACACGTACCAACATCTTGATTACAGAGGGTTAAATTTTTATATTATATAGGATTGTATATATTTTATGCATATTAGATGTTTATAATGTATATTATGTATCTAATGTAGGTATATATGTATATTTTAAATCATATTGGTATATTTTCTCAAAGTTTTCGTAATTTGGGCAGGGTAACTGGAGGAATAAAGAGCAAGTTATGTAGTTTGTAGAAGAGAAGAAATATGCAAATATGAAGAGATTAGTTGATAAATAATTGAGTGGAGAGCTGCGTCAAACCAGTCTCAGGATTGTTGACTGATGATGATGAAAATGTATTTTATGATAAGAAATAGATTTTCTATTTTATTTCCTTTATTTTAGTCTGTCTGGTGTGTATAATTTATCAAATAATAATTTGATTTTTGAGACGTAAAATAATTATGCATGCTGAAAAACCGATTTTACCATTTATACTTTGGGAAAATTTAAGAGTGCCTAAATTCGAACCCGGGAGTATCAGGCCAATGCAAAGTAGCCCATACCTATTCTGCGGGTTGGCGACAAAATGATTCAACAAGTTTCAAGTTTGCACAACTTTTAGTTCTAAAACAAAATCGAGCGTTGCTCAAGAACATTACGGTATTGGGTTTATTTTTCATATTGTAGAATAGATTATAGAAAGTGATAAAAAAATGGATTTAACTTTTAGTTAATCAAAAAATCTGAAGCAAACAGGAAAGAAAGGTTTATAAAGGGTATCTTAATCTTAATTGTACCGGCATAAAGTAATGACAATTTTTTGGCGCGCAAATTTCGTAAATATATCCTGTAATTGCATTTTTGTGAAAAACTATGGTATGATAATGCTTGGTTTACTATGTTACGTCGTCGACTTTAAATACAAAGTGCCTAAAAATCACAGCATTCAAGGGTTATCTAAATTGATAAACCATTTATTTACAAAAATGAATTTTATTTCTTCGATAATGATGTATTTTTTTGCCTTATGTTACGTTTTTCACAAACAATAATAATGCATGAGAAGTTTACCTCACTTGTAATCGTGCCTAATTTTCCGTTTTCCACAATTTGGTTTTGAGGTTGTTGTAGATGCATACACGCTCATTAAAACTTTATTTACTATAGCATCAATGGAGGCAGGCGATACTTGGTGGAGTTTAGTTGCACTGAACATGTTAAGAGAATTAACTTTGTACAATTCCACAAAATGATTTATTATTCCGATCGATTTCGACGTCTGAGCGACATTGTCAAGGTACATGCATCTGGCACAGTTCGGGGTCCTCATATACACCAGAAGAGGAGGTGGGGCGAGTGCTCAAGCTTACGCGGGTGGAGGGTGGGAGTTGGGTTTTGGTCCGGACCACAACACCCGGACTCCACATTCATCATACCCGTCAACTATCCCAATCCCCCTCCTTTCCCTCCTGCAAACGGCCCAATCCAATCCCAATACCAAAACCCAACTCCCACCCTCCACCCGCGTAAGCTTGAGCACTCACCCCACCTCCTCTTCTGGTGTATATGAAGACCCCGAACTGTGCCAGATGCATGTACCTTGACAATGTCGCTCAGACGTCGAAATCGATCGGAATAATAAATCATTTTGTGGAATTGTACAAAGTTAATTTTATTAACATGTTTATTTTATAACTTTACCAAACTTTATTTAGTTTGGTACAGTTAGTTATCTTTAACCCGAAATTTGGTCTGGTTGGTGAGAGTAGAGATCACCTGCTACTGAGTGTAGCCCAACAGCGAGTGAAATCATGTATCAGAGTAGGGGGGGCTGTTCCTTTCCCTGTACCGCCAGCGGTTTACAAGAAAATTAAAAGAAAATTGGGTTTTTCTTGTACATGTCAGAAGGGCCTCTAGGATTCGAACCCAGAACATATGGTTAGCAGTCCAATGCTCTACCCACTAGGCTACCACGCTTCCGTAAACTTTATTTGTACACGATGAATTACTTTCTTTATTATTAAAAATGTTAAAAAATATAAGATCGTTTTATCCAAGTCCAAGGTAGGAAAACCGTTGCTAGAGAATCATATTGAAATTATTTAGTGCTGGCTGAATTTTAGGTGGAGAAATATTCACAAACAAGATTTTAAAAATAAATAACGAGTTCTTGCAATGAAAATCCGTAGAAACAGTGATTGAAAAGTCTACCTTGATTGAACTTTCCTCGATTTAAAAAGGCTTGTGAGTCATCGTTGCGCTGTAATTTACGCCCTAATTCACTTTCAAATAATAGTTATTGGTCAGATAATGGGGTTCGCAATAATTATGTTTTCCGTATCAATACACCGAGACTAAGAAACTAAGGGGAAGCAGAGTTGCCTGAAGCGCCAGTGACGAAGGGGGTGCCACACCTGACATAAGGTGTGGTGTTTTTATGTTAATGTATGATTTTGTAACACTCACGATCCTCTCAAAATGAGACTCATTGTGGGGTCCAGTTGTGTTTTGGTGAAGTGCCTAAAGTAAATGGTGTGAAATAATAGTCACGCTCTCCCGAGAGTCAACTTTTTTTATGTTGTGATCCTAGACTCCTGTCAGCGTAAGATTAACACTTTATGGTTGACGTTTTTCTTGTTTACGGTCAGTACAGGCCGATTTTTGATGGTTATATTTACACATTAAAGCACTTAGTAACTTTACTTTCAGGTATAAAAGGGTTATTTTTAAGAATTTAACTATTTACGCCAAGAGTGGTATTGATAATATAGGGTGCTGAAGCCCAAAATCGCAAAATAATATCATTACCAATGATAATTAAGTCGTAATACTATCATTTTTAAAGAAGATATCAAATGTCGATTTAAAGAAGCTCCGTAGTAGGTCCTTGGGTGTACATTAGGTCAAAGCACTTTAGATAGGTGAATATTCTGTTGCTAAAGGGTTTTGTAATTACTCTTAAATGGCCTGTAGTTAATATGTTGGTGGGTAGAATACATGCTCATAAAATGTGAGAGGGTCACTATATCTGCACTGGCGCTGTCTGATGTTAGGATATCAATAACCGTCTGCGCCTCTACAGAAACGCTTTCTGACTTAACCTTTATAGGTGAAGCCAAAGTTCCTCCGAGCAAAAAATAAGACTTTCACTGCGGAAGTAGCGGATAGAACAAATGCATTAAAAAACAAGCTGTAAAAAATCGAGAATGCTTTCGTGAAGCATAATAATCTTACCGTCAGATCTCGGCCAAGGTAAAGCCGTTGTTCCGGGGAGTTAGCTTAGTACCTAACTCGGTTAGGTACTAGGAAAAACATTTATTGAAGATATATTATTTTATAGAGCTCTTGCATTCATTCACCAAAAAGTTAAAGTAAGTTTCCAGTCGTCGGAATTGCCAACACAAATGAGGCTATCGACCTAATAGTCGATAAATGGTGTTAACTCCCAGCTGGAGTAGCTAGTAATTATTTCCAAAATGTCTGTGTTTATTTTCTTACTTCTGAAGTCTCTCCTCACTCAGAGGATAAATGCCCATAGTTAATAGGGTCGAGTACGTCATTAAAAGTAATGCTCCGGAAATAGGTTTTTTTATTTGATTCGGAAAATTAATACTCTCAATTTTCGAGGATTATTTACAAGCGTTCAAGATTGAATTTTTAGTTTTCCTCGATAAAAATCGAAAATGATTGCAATTCGAAAATTTTTAGGATACTACACGAATATAAAAGGTAAATTTTTGTGTCAGGAGAAAAGTCAAAAATTTCCAAAGCTTTTAATGTACTGAAAGCTCGTTGTAATAGGTATTCCTGATGCTAATTCATCTTCGTTTATTACAATGCAGCTTGGTAATGTGTATACATCAGTTTATGGTGTTGAATTTTTTTTCGCGTTGGCAAGATAATGAAGCTTGAGAAGGTTTCCCTTTTAATTTTTCCCTGAGGCGTAGAACCTTCGGAAATTTCCTCCATGGAATGGGAGCCATATTTCCGGTCAGAAACAGAGAGTAAATAATTCCATTCGAGTCCATAAATTTGTAGGTAAGTTTTACTTTCCATATGGTTCCCATTGTAATCGGTAGACAATAGCTGTATTATCATTCAATCAGATACTATTTTGAGGTTACGAAATTCATGAGCAACACCTATACTTACAAAATTGATGTTCGCTTGAATATCATCGGAGCAACATTATTGTATTATTTTCCTTCTTCCAGACAATATGTCCAAATTCATCTCTATGTTATTCTTTGATATCCTACTGCTGTGTGTAACAGAATTTTCTATGATAGAAGGATTGCAATCATTTTCATTGGCCGTGACATTCGGTGGCTTCAGTTGCACACAAATGCTCCAAAACTTGCGGACAAAAAGATAAAATATGCTTTAATTCAATTCATACATCTTGTTCATCTTCCATCCATTGGCTCATCTTGTCTCTTCGAACAATTTAATTACAGTAACGAAGAACTGGAAAATGCTTATGATTTGATGCGTTGATACTAAAGTTCTCCCTTGTAGCCTTCAAGAACTATTAAAACGATTTTGTTGTAGAAGTAATTATTTAGGGGAAGTGAATGATTATTTGCACCATTTAGGATAGAGTATTTAGGTGTTTGGGTAGAATGGGGGCGTTTACTCAGAACCGAAATCGCAATTTTGTACACGAAATTGTTAGATGGAAACGAAAAAAGAAATTTGGTGAAAAAATTAATCTTCTAACCACAACCATTCACTCATAAATCAAACATTAAAATAAGCAAAAGGTGACGCCCACCGAAAATGCTGCTGTGATAACATTGACGTCACTTTCCTCCCGTCCTTGACTGCTCGTATTGGAAGGGGATGGAGTGGAGGGGAATTCTCGGAAGGTCTGCTCGCATAGATGCTGTCGTAACTGCTCCGATTGGCAGAGTCAGCTGTGTCCCCCCATTGCGATAAAGCGAAGTAGCTTCGCGGACTCAGTTGTGATTGGACGAAGTAATTATACGTCAGAGGTTGCACCACACTCACTTTTCCGAAAGGGCTAAAAACCTTAGTTTTTCGACGCCTATAACTCGAGAAATAATTGACGGATCAAAAAACGGAAAAATACGGGTCTTTTTATTTTACAAACTCTATCATATTCGGCAATAAAAAAATACGGTAAACGACCCAATTAGTAAATTTTTGGGCAACGGAAAAAAGGTGGACAGAAACCCGGCGTCGGCATTAGCCTGCTATTAATGAAGGGCGCTAATTGGTCCACGGTTTAACATCCCTCCCGACGGTCAGAGTGCAACTCGATGCTATATGCTGTAACTCGAAGTGCTCTCCACTCGGCTCTCAGGTTAGGACCCATATAAAATTTGTGTTTACCCGAAGGTTGGTCTTTGATAGGTGAGAGTAGAGCTCACCCCGTACTAAGCCATTGGCGTGTGAAATTCACACTTTCAGGGTAGGGGGGCCAGTTCCTTTACCTGGGACACCTGCACTTTCCTGCGAAGTTCTGTAACTCAGAAAATGGAATCTAATTTTTAGATGGGGGTGTTCAGAAAGGCTCTTTCCCGGGATTTGAACCCGGAACCCTCCGGTCAGTAGCTCAGTGCTCTACCCACTAGGTCACCACGACTCCCAGGACCCATATACCTATGAAAAATCTGCCACTGGCGCGATTCTAAACCGGTCCCATGGGACGGTAAGCCATTACTCTTTACACCACACCAAACTATATCCTAAAAACCGAATAATCAATTCATTTTTTTTATTTTGATGAATAGAAACATTAATTAATTAGAGCGATAAGTGACTTAATATCGTACTCGAAGTGACTCACTTCTCTGAAACTCTTGAATAACTATTCGAAACCAAATCAATGTTCACCCAATTGTGATGTTTTGTTTTGCGGTTTAAGTTAGCAGAAAGTTCAACTATGAATGAAATATGAACGTATTAGTATGGGGGTAACTACCTTGTCTATACCTTGGATTTGCCAGCATCGTCTGGTATTTCCATGAGAATATCACTCAATCTGACTAGGGCTGGGTATATCTATAAAGGAAACTATCCGGATCTTGATCCGGGCCGTGGTGAATCCCCGTAAATAGCCAAGCGCTCCCAACTCTGGGCGGGAACCAAGATCGCAAAAGGGTTGGTGTGGTGGCTAGATTACTGGCCTTCCATACCGAGGGCCTGGGTTTGAATCCCGGCCAAGGTGAATTTTTCATTGGTATACTGATCCCTACTTGACTGCCTTGTGGAGAGCACTTCCAGTCCAGTACTCCGTCCGTCGGATGAGACGTCCGTGGTCTCCTCTCCCGGTCGTGGTCTCCGCTCCTCTCGTGGTCTCTTCTCTCTGGCGCAAATGGAATCAGTCTCTACCTCTAAATAACATTAACTACCAAATATTATAAAAGCATGAAAACAGAGTCAAAATACTATAATATCTTGCCTGTAATGAGGGTTTCAGCCTTGATTAATTATGGAGAGTTAGCTAGTATCTATATGTATTCTCCTCCTAACTACTCTAGTTTTGCAATTCTTCTTACTGGGTTCCCTTTCGCAGCTGGGTGGGGCAAAGCGTTTGAATTTGGAATCTGGATCAATCGTTCGGGAGTAATGTGCCCTCTAGCTACTCGTGTAGTGAGCAAATGATTGTCTCTTTTGGTTACTGGTATCAGTTATTGTGAAGGGCAGAGTATTGATGGCCCCTCATTATGTTAATCCGGGTCCTAATCCCAGCGATGCCTGATTTTAGCGGAATACCGGTCCCAAGTTCTTATTGGGGAGCACTTCAAGTTCAGTCTACCGTCCGTCGAATGGAACGTTAAACCGTGGACCCCATCGGAGGATATCGCTACTATAAAGTAGGCTAATGGCGACGCAGAGTTTCTCTCAACCCTTCGTTCGCTCCGAATATTCCTGCCTACAAGCAATCACTCACCAAAACCTCACCAATAAAGGGCGGAAGTGACCTTAGATGTCGGTAGCCTTCCACGAGTCTCTACGTTTTGCTCTTCTGCGCACCTGCTTAAACAGTGTCGCGCAACACCGCCGTAATATACACGTAACTAACTGGAGCAAGAGAACTCCAGGAAGTCTCCAAAACATATCGGTGGCAAGCCCCGTTCGAACTCGTGTGGCCAGTTTCGGAGGTCAGTGGCCACGCGAATTCGATCCGCTTTGAGTCTTGTGCCCAAGGCAACGTGGCGCAAGTTGTCCTCCGTCGGGCGGTGAGCATTCCACGGTGCCACGAGAGAGACTCTTGCGGGTGTTAATGGAAGAAGAAGACGTTGGGAATTCCCCGCTTTCCAACCAAGCACAAGAGACCCAGACCTCTAGTCTGAATCACTACGTGTCCCTCAAGGCTGAAACTCTAGGTTTCTCGTTTCATAATCGTGTCCTATGTGAATGGATGACTGTGTGCTGTTCAAATTGGCACCCGCCGTCGCTCATGAAAATCTCAGATAACGGAGTCGGGTGATCATCCTCGTGGCCACTGCTGTTACTCGCAGAAGTATCAACTTCTCTAACGTATTGAGCAGCATTACCCCGGAAATATATTAATTATTTAATTATATGCAAGAGCAAATCGGGTTGGATAAGACTGTAGAGGTCTTCAAATTTAGCACGTATATAATTTATTAATGAACATTGAACCGAGCCCGAAAAAATGCACGAAGCAAATAATTTTGAGGTTAGGAAGAGAAAAATATTGCTATACCAACGTTTGTACCGAAACTTTGCTTTGAAACGTTTATTTAATACAAGAATTTAAGCGTTTTAGAGGTTGTTGCTTCAAATACCATATTTTTAGCATTTATTTTTGATGCATAAATATTTCGTGAAATCGGTAATAAACTTTCAAAAGAACGAATATCCCGGAATGCACTAACATAAATTCGCGTATACAATATTCCTAGTTTCAAATATTGGATTTCTGTGCATATTTGAACTCTCGTGTTGAGAGATAAAAACGAGTAAGGAGGATAAGAATCAGAAGAGAAGAATTGAGTCACCTTCTATTCTGTCAAAGAAAGTTATGATTTTTTGAAGACATCTATAGCTTCTTTCAATTATTTTTCTCTAATACAAGTTGTTTATTCTATCAATAGCATTAGTTAATTGCATCATTTAGAATGGGCAGTAGTACATTGAAGAATTTGGGGACGAAGGGAAGGTGGAGAGAAACCTGGTGTCATCACTTGCTTACTCTCAATGAATGCCGCTAACGGTCAATACTTTAGCGTCCCATACGGACGACTGCATTTGAAGTACTCTCCAGGGATCACTCAGGATTTGGAATTTAATAAATCATATTCCTTCGTAGTTGCTAATCATTCATTTGCACATCCTGGTACTGGCCTAACTAACAAAAGTATTCTTGTTACGTAGTAACATAATCCAATCGTGCATGAACAAGTGAATATTTTGTTTTTATTCGCCCCCTGCTCCTAGATGTCTTTCTGAGGACCATGTGGACGTAAACGAAGAACAAAACATGTATGAGGAAGACATTAGGAGTAGTAGGGTGGTTTGCACGTTGGCATTTATCCCTAATTTCTCTGTTATACTCTATTGGGAATATACCTTGAAGCACTTCTTGTATGTTATGAAATTGTCGACAGAAAACTTCCTCTATATGCTATAAAATAATTTCGACCAATTCTTCTACATACCAATGAACCTAGGGGTATAGTACGCCTCTTATCATCAGGGATATAGTACACCTCTACCATTGAAAGTTTAAACTCCCTCCAACCTTAACCAATGGGGAACGGGTGAGTGTGTGAATGTACGGCCGTGAACCCACACGTGTTAAGGAGGTTGATCCGAAAAGTGAAAGTCATGTCATTTTTTTATATTTTTAGCACTTATAGAACTAAAGTTCCTGTATCTAATAAAGTAAAGATAATAATACCAACCCATACTCCTTTTTGCACAAATTGCATTTGAAATTACATACGATTAACGGCGAGAATGCCCATCACATGGGAATATAACGTTTAAAAATACCATAGTGACATGTCATTTTAGCAAAAAACTGATATTTTATGCGTGATGTCACAAGGAATAAAATGACACGAAAAAAAAGGCATCAACCCACCGTATTTTTCGCTAAATCCATCAATTACTGCGCTCATAGCAGACGAAATGCGTTAGTTGACTTCAGGCTGCGGTCGCTCTAGCCAAAATGTATGGCGTATGAATAATATCATTACTAATGAGATATTAAAGAATATTTCAGAAAATAATATAACATAACCTTTGATAGTAATCTTCTGGTGTTATACATTAGTAAATTCATTGAGTACATGAATTTATTTCAGTAACGTAAATGTTGAACTGACTTCATCGTCGAGCTGATTAAAATTATCATAAAAAATAAATCCTTCGACTTTCCAACGTATTTCTTGTGATACTTATGACTTTCAATAGCTTAGGTAATTTTCTTTGTGAAGTAAGGATCACTTAGCAGGCATATACTCGTACTTAAATTAATAGGATTCCTTGGACAACTTGACTCAAGCAGTCGCGAGCCAACCTCCTTAAGCCTTGCGGTTTGGCATCGATATGTCAGCCCCATGTCAAACAGGAGTCAAACAGTCGTAACATTACCATTAAACGGTATATTATCATCAATCCAAAGAAATTTTCGCATTGCATTCTGACCATAATTATGTGCATCATTCGCTCGATGAAGTAGTTGTGTCAATTTTTATAAGGTGATCCTTTGCTTCCCTTATGCCCCACTGTTTAACATAACTCAATACCTAGCTTTTTATTATATTCATTGTAACTACTCCTTACGTGCCATCTATTATATTATGTTTCGAAATACTCATATTATCATCATATCATGTTCCAAAGGTATTATGTTTAATGATCCCTGCATCGGGATAACATCTTTGTTTCCAGAATAGGTTTGTACCCAAAGCTGTAAATCAATTTATTCTAATTCTTGATCATGAAAAAACACCACATCCACGCCCAAGGATGGATTGGAACCCGTGACCTTTGAATACTGGACCGGCACCTTAATGATTAAAGCTGCTAAGGCCGGACTTCTACGCTTTTTCTGTTAATATTATATTTGCTTCAAATAGATTCATTATTCATTTTGGATCAGAAAGGCCTTGAAAGAGTATTTCTAAAACAATGAAGGATGGGTGGGTTGAAATGGATACATATGGGGCGAAACTATCATTTCTTTAGTTCGGAAGCACTAGGATGCGGTTTTTTTTCAAGGGAAACTTGCGTATTTAAAAACATCCGACCTTACCTCCGGAAAAAAAAAGAAGAGAACGTCTTTCTCCGGAACCCCATCAAATTTCTGTGGGTGTCGCAAAGAAGCTGGCCCCTAGCACCGCCCCTCAACGGAGTGGCTTTCAGAAATCTTTCTTCACAAGCTGTGGGTTCGTCAACCAGTCTGTGGTTTTCCCCAAAGAGTCATAGCGAACTCGAGCCGACCGAGCCAAGAGAAACGAACGATCGGTGGCGAGGCCGCTCGGCCGACTAATATCCGAAATTTCACGGCGAGGGCGCTTGCAACATCGCCGCTCACTGAACATGCGGAGTTTCGCGTTTAATTTGAGAGGAAATGCTGAAAGGAACACTTGTTCCCGATTGAGAGGCATGGTAATGGAAATTTAAGAAACCATTGTTGTAACCATGAGAAAGGCGGAGGAGAGGAAACACCAACACGGGAATGGAAATTATAACTTAGTTCGAGGACATGGCTTTTAGAGCGTGGAAAAATGCAGACATAGAGATAAAAACTTGATGATTGATTTATTGATTAATGAAGGGGGACGAATAAGTTAAAAAGAGAATTTAATAATTAATTATAGAAGGTAGTGAGCGAAAGTTCATTTAATGACAAATGTAAATTTGTCAGACTTACAAAGACTGCTTGACAATGTAGAAAGTGAAGTATTGGTATAATTCTGTACCAGTGATTTTTATTGAGTGTGCAAATAATACTTAGAATACCAGAGTTTATTAGAGCTTTTTCACATTTATAGTCAATAGAAAATTTATCGTTCGGAGAGAAGTTTGAGGAGTAGGGTAATATGCTCCGGGTCGAAGAAGACCATTTCACGGCTTTCAGAGGTGGAATAGGATTTTTGTAACCCATAGCTTGAATGGCAGTAGATTGGGGGAATGCAAAGAGAACAAGAGAAATCTAGTGCATGCGTTCGGAACTTTACGTAATGCCTTGTATTTTGCCTGGAACTTCAATCTTGATTGTCGTGTCCTCTCGTCTAAAGAATCCTGGTTTGAAAGAGTCCCCATATATTCATAGTGTTTCTCCAGTCACTTCTTAAAACTTTCGCATTGAGTGGTTGCTAGTCAGGCATACTTTACGTTACATGTATTTACAGTGTTTAGACATAAGGTATTAGCGGAAAAGCTTTCTTGAACCAGGGGTTAGGTTTACATTCACATATTTGAAGGTGTCTTGTTTGCAAAGTATTCTTTTTCTTTGAAGCTTATTTCTGCCTTATAGTGACTTGATAGGCAGTAATAGCATAATACCGTTTTTTAGTACTTCATATTTTGCAGAAGGGATAAGAAATTTTGGACAACAAGTCTACACTTTTTCTCGTTCAAACGAAGGTTCGGCGTTAGGTTTTAAACGCTGGCGAATAGATTCATAGTATTTGCAATATTGTAATCATTCAATATCCCTCATTACTTTCCGGGGCTTTAATTTTATATTTATATAATTTCATAAATATTCATCATCATCTCTTGCAATCAGTTCCAAGATTTGGTTTGACGTAGCTTTCCATTCCTTCTTCGGTTAACCTCACCATATTAGCATAATTAACTCTGCTTATTACATTATTACTCTGATGCTGTATCTTATGCGAAGACTTTCTTTTCCATTCCTCCCTTCAATTTTCTCTTGAGAGTGTTGCTTATCATTTCTCAGGATGTGCCCGTCCGTTGCCATTTTACCGTATTTTATTCAGAATATTCATTCAATCTTTTTCATTTTCAACTCGGCCTATCACCATTCTCTTCGAAAATCACATGCCGAATGCTTATAGTCTTGCCTTCTCTGTGATTGTTGTATTCTTTTTCGCCCTGCCGTTAATGGAGAATGCTCCAGGCGTACTTAATAGTAAAATGTTTACTTACTTATAGCTGTCAGTAGATTATTCTTCTTCTGGCGGAAAGATCTCTATGCTTTCACTGATTATTTACATTTTGCTTATTCCATAACTTGTAATCTTTCTTTCCAAATTGTGCCTTTCTTCTAATTCTTCAGGCAAAAATAAAAATTGTATCTTTTTATTGGTTATATATATTTTTTAAATATATAGTAAGGTTTATGTTTTAAGACATTTAGAGAGTGATATTTTCTTGCGGGGCGTGTTTTAAACTCTGTGAACACAACAGGAGAGACAGGTACTATTCCTAGAAAGAAATATCGATCTGGCGCAAAAGTACTACGGTAGCAGCTCTAGTCCTTCGTCGTGCGGATGATAAGCATATCATTGAAACCTGGCCTTTCTGAAATCAATATATTTAATGATTAATCAAAACATTTAGCGTTGCTAGGTGTAATTTGAAACAGGGGAATGGAAAAATCAGACAATAAATTAGCCTACGAGTTACTTAAAATAAAGCCAATCCAAAGCCATTTTTATTCCATGGTCCATTTTTGAATTCGAGTTTTTTTAGAAGACTTTCTCGTGGCCTTAAGATTGTTATGTCACCCTTTTACAAATTTCTGTGCAGTAACATACATTGTGAGAAGCGGGGAGTGGGCGAGAGAGGGTGTGTATCATATTAGAATGCGAGTGCCGTCTTCAACCCCGTTGTCTCGAATGTTCCTTTTTCGGCGAGGCGAAATCCACGCGAAATAGGTGAAGGTAGTCTGGCGTATTCGGGTGGGTGGGGGTCGGGTCGGTTTTGGGCTGTTCTTAAGCAGCGATGATCTTGAAGTGTTCTTTTCCGCTCACGCCGTCCGAATGGGAAAGAAAAGTTTGGTTGGCTACTGAGGTCACGAATCCCTGCCATTGTCGTGAGAAATGGAATTGTTGCGCGGGATGTCGTGACGGAGTTTAAATTCGTTTTTCCATGCGGAACGGCATTTATTGTACACAACTGAGAAGCATGTTTCCCCTCTATGTTGAAAGAATTCAAATGGGGCGCATCGTCCGTGTTTACCATAAAGGTCATTTTTGAGGTTAACGCCGCTTAGATCCAAATTGAATCTCCATCCGGCTCTCAGAAAACGCGTGCCGGAAGTTTTCGGGCAAATCATGTTACCTTTATTTTCCTGATGCTTTTTATGAAGCGAAATGCCAAGGAGATGTAAAGAGGAGTGACCTGAAATCAGTAAAGGTAGTAACTTAGAAACTATGTAGATCATTTCTCAGAATTTAACTAATCTTTAATTAGCAGAATTCAAATAGTGGCATTTCAATTATTGATCTCATTCTTCCTGGGAGGATGCGAAGAAATGAGATGAAGAATTACATTAAAATACTATTAATTCTTCAATATCATTAATTTACTTTATTAATTATATCACTTTTACGGAGTAATCGTATTTGACCTGAAGATTTAATGCCTTAGTTTCACTTTATTGCCGTATAAGCAAAAAATACTGGGATATGTAGCGCAACTGATAATTTTTTCTCTGATTTTAGCTATACAAAAAGTGAAATAATATATTGCTCGTAATATGATTGAGATTTAGAATACAGAGCTTCGGCTCTATTCAATTGATAAGCATATTGTGCCAACATCCTTGCGAGGGAAACATATCTAGTCGTTCAGTGGTTGTCACCTTCAAAGTAATTCGTGGAAAATGTGTTAGCTACTGCGTGAGAAATTAACCAACTTGTCGTGTGATGACAACTGCAGAAGTTCGTAGAATTTTGTTTTTTACTTGCTCCTTAATCCTAAGAGGAACACTATATCAATTCCCGGGGCAGGATTCGAACCCGCGACCTTTGGAATGTACCAGGCTACCGCAGCCGGCCTGAAGTTTGTATTTAAGGGTGTTTCTTCTAAGAGTCACAATTGAAGATAGAATTACTGTAAATTTAAATACAGATTCCGGTTTGAATATCCTCCAAGTATTAGGCCTCCAAGTTTTGCATCGAATTATGAATTTGACGTTATGTAGATCTGAACTTCCTGACCTATGTATCTGTTTTATGGTGCGTGTATGTTGAAGTTATTGGAACTTCAGCCACCCCCTTAGACATTGTTTTAAACAAAAAAACATATACGTAACTCCATCTTTCTCAAAAACTAAATAATTTAAATTTTGACCCCAGTCAAAATCGCGGTCTGACTTTAAATCAGAATGGGTCTAGATCCCAAATTTAATTTCACACACTCTCTCAAGTCCTTAGATGAGCGATATTTAAAGGTAGGGTCGGGACGCGCATAACTCTCTCGCTGCTCCATTTGAACTGTTCATAAAGTGGAAATATAAGGACTTGAGTTAGATTTACCCGGATGGTCCTCGTCCGGGTAAATCAGTAAACGACTTCCTCACCTTAAGGCTTAATACCATAAGTCATGGAAAAGAGAGTAGTTCCCCGTTTCCGATCGTACCCGGGGAGCCAATTAAGACCTTTTTTCATTCCAGTTTGAAACTCTCTCGATCCCTCTCCTCCCCCCAGCGGTGCGGAAACTGAGTCGAAGGGTCCTGTTTTCGAGTGAGCGGGCACTTAACCCTGGCCAATCCCTCTCCAAACGGCGAGGGAAGTGCATTCATTTCGCCGCAACCTCCGGTGCTTCTGTATCTCGTGCGCGCCCTTCCAGGGAAAGAACTCTCCCTTTGCCGGACTATTTAAAAACGAACGTCGACGTCCTCGTTTTTCTTCTCTTGTTCCCGAGGATAACCGGCCAGTGGTTCACCTTTCCGCCCCCCAGGAAATGAATTATCGCTTCATTCCCACTCCCTAAGGGAATGAATGTATTATAAAAAAAACACGGCGGAGAGGCGTTTGACCGAACATTTTTGCGACATTCTGCCCCGAATCTCTCTCGGGGGCCAATTGCTCCTCCACCCCTTAGCCCCTCACCTTCCTCCCTAACTTCGTCCGCTTCTGCAGCGACCACGTTGATAATGGAAGGGCGGGGAGGGGAATGGCCGGACTGTGTTCTCGCAGCCGTGTGTGATATTATGTCCCATTATTTGAATCCCCATGCCCTAACCGCTGGTTTATCTAACTGCTCTTTCCTACGGATTCCGCAGCGAGTGGTTACCTCTTTGAATTGGATGACCTCGAAAACTGTTGGGGAAGAAATACTTATTGGCCACCTATCTCATAGATTTTGTGCCGTAGCTATGTGAATTGGAAAAAGTTAAGGTAACTGTGTCCGGCGAGATATAGTAGAAGGATACGTTACTCAAACACCACAGAACTTTAATGTCATCATCTGGTACCCGTATATGATGATGAACGCGAAATGTAGAAATGCCTTGTACGCTACAATAAAAAGTTTTGTGAATAATTCTATCTTTTTAGTTTTTAGTGAATGAGTAGGAAAATATTAGCCAATTAATCTGTATGACAACCTCCGCCAAAGTCGGCTCTATTACACTTCGGGAATTTTGGCCACGGAGTCCGGCATCTCGTAGAGTCAGTATGCAGTGCATTTTTCTGCTCTTTGGCATGCAGTGTGATTTTGCGCGTTTCCTTGCCATATTTAATGAATTAGATACGTGCCCCCAGAACTATCAATCAATGCGAGAGCGAAAATCATAAGGAACCACTCGCTAATATTATGATGTGATGAAGTTGCACTGGCCATCAGAGCTGTGTCATCGCTCTGGGAACGGAATTCAAAAATTTCCCAAGCGTAATCGTTGAGCGGAAAGAGAGCTTTCTTGGAGTTCGCACCCCGCCTCTCTTGGCAATGGGATCCTATCGCACCGCTGAGAGCTGCATAAATTTTACTGCTCAGGATTCCATTCACCCAATGGTGGTCATTCGGAAAGTTTTGGAACCAAGGCCCAGCTATCGAAACATCTTTGGAAACTTTAAAACGATTAATAAGCGTATAATGTATGAGGAAAAAACTTGAACCAGAAGGTCGTTTCATAACTGTGGGTGCACCATACAAAGTACCAGGCCCGACTACTTATGCAATTCTCAAGTTGCGGTGGGAGGCACACTTCCTTTCCCTTTCGTTGCTGTCTTTGCTTTTACCAGAAAAAACCTGGTTCTTACCAGGAGCTTCAGCTCGTTGCCACAAATCATGTCCAATATGGCTTCCTCCGGATTTGAACCCGTTGCTGTAATACTGTTTAGAATTATATATACCATATGTGTTGAGAATATGATGAAAATAAATGGAAGAGAATAATGGTGTGTAATAACATAATATTGACTTGCCTATAAGCACAACAACAATGATGGTGTTTAGTGGGAAATTCTTCACTAAAATTCATGCTGGCGTTATCATGTTTTGGTTTAGCATTTGATAAACGGCAATCCTTTTTTAAAGAATGAACATGTTAAATGCATCGTAAACTACGTTACGCACTTGAGAGCATGTCGGCGAGGGTTCGCCGAAGGAAACCATGATTTCTTACCACCGTCGAGGAGCTAACAAGGCGGGAGAAGGTCATCGCGAAAAGGTGGAGGGGTGCGGAGGAGCATATTTCTTTGAAGGCCCTCGGGATGAGCGGGGGAGAGACCGGAGTCGCTAGGGAACAAGAAAGAATGTTTATGTGTTGGAGGAGGGGGTGAGGGAATGAAGGGTGGAAGGGTGCGATGGACTGTCGGATGAAGGGGAACTTGATGTGGATAGGGATGGGGAATTGGGGGGGCGGGGGTAAAGGGGGGTGTTAACGCCAACCAATGGAAATATCCCCCAACCCGACTTCCCTCTCCCCCGGCGGACAACCCCACTGCGTGATCAGTACGGGGCGGGCGTTGAAATCCCCAGAAGGTCCAGTTCTGCGTCCGTCGGGAGTGGTCTCCTGTGGGGAGGGGGGTGGGGTTTGTGGGAGAGCCATGCATTTGCCGCGGTGGTCGTGGAAGGAGGTGTGGAGGTCGCCTTGGAGGTAGAGGGGGTAGGCGGGGAGCGGTCCCAAAAACAGAGGGAGGGGCACCCGAAGAGTGGGGGGGTGAGCGGGGTGGACTCCCGATAAATAGCGACCGCTCCGCATCCAAGGCACATCATTCCCTGGACGCACTTGATCCATTAACTCTTGCTTCTACCAGTTCCAGACGTACGAGAAATAGCACCATGAAGGCAAGTTGAACTCACACATTTTCTTGTGGATACTATTATACTAGCTATGCGTTAGCCGAAGGACGTCTAGTGACTTCAATGCGTGAAAAGGGTGTAACGAGGGTATTGACAGTGTTCGGGAAAGCGAGGTTTCCTTCACTGAAAAGCATGCCCAATTTTCGTCTGTAGTAGTAGATGTTAAGGCGATGTATCTCTTAGTGGTACTAACTATGCATAGGATAAATATCTTGCTTCGTACTACGAATATCGTAGTATTAGTGCTATAAATGGCGAAAGTTTTCTTGATCTTGCTTCTATTTACTCTACACGCCATAAACTTTTTTCCTAGGCAAAATTTAACAGATTATTTTAGAAAGAATAATTCACTAATATTATGAACGAAGGCACGGATTTAACTTTTTGGGTAAAATACAACCCTGACGGATGAGTTTATAAGACTGTCAGGAGCACTCACATTACGTTCCTGCACAGATAAGTTGACTATTTTTCATCAAGTCAAGTGTGTTTAGTATTCTATCGCTTACCGAAAGTATTGGAATAATTTTAAAATCCTACTATGCTGCTTTGCTGCTTAACTTGAATTAACTTTTCCAATCTTGTAAGAATGCGAAAAGGATCAACTCGGGAAATAATTTATTCTCCTTCAAATAACTTTCCAATCAAATTTTAAAATTTCAGCAGCGTTTTCACTTTCAGATTCAATGGGTTTCAGAAATATCTTTGGGATGAGTGCCTGCGTTTTTATTAGCTAGAGTTGCTGTTAGATGAAATCGCCTTCTGCGATGTAGCTATTCCGTGCATTGGTATTCAAGTACGATCACTCCTGGATCTTTTAATCGCAAACGATTTTAAGGTTTAATTGCGGTGTTCCCTTCCAATTATATCAATGTACTAGTCAATTGTGCATATTACTTGTATCATGTGGTAACATCAGATGTTTTCTGCACGTTTTTAAAATTAGGAAGGCCGCGACGAATCGAGAGAGGGGAGATGTTGCAAGACTCTAGGGTTTTCATGTCAGATAAACTCTTCGCTTTTTTTCCTTACGCCATCTAGTTTCCGGCTGAGGCATTGGAAATAAGCTATTCTTGGATTAGAATATCCTATCCCTAGGTTTTATGCATATGCATTCGTTGGTTATAAAATTGAGATATGAGCGAAATTGAAAAATCTTTAGAATGGAAATGAAAATTTTTGGCGGCTCTCCAAATTTTGGTGATTTTCACCGTGTTCTGAATATTTTTTTCACCTTGAAGTATGGCTACTGTAAATGAAGCCCAGCGCCAATTCCATTTTACAACCCTGCATAAGTGCGTAAATATATATTATAATGTAACATTTTCATCATAGCTCCATTTTTCCGTGCGCAACATTTTTAACTGACTGGTAATTATATAGATATTCGTCATTAGTCACTGTTATTTTTTCTTTAGCTCAACGCGAAGAATTTTGTTCTTTTGAAAGCTTCGCCTCGGAATCAAATGTCAACGGCTGCTCCACGTGGAGTCATCTTTTCTCATTTGAGTCAGGCAGATAATCATATGCTGATTTTCTGCTGCGTATATCGCTCGTGATTCAACTTACCTGGGAGGTTGCATACGCAATAGGATACAATTTCTCATAAAATCGATCACATCCAGTCTATGCTCTAAATTCCGTTTGTTCATCAAAATATTCAAACGTCAGTACATGCCTCCACATAAAAAAATGTTGGAAATATGAAAAACTTCTAAATGAATGAAGTCGTGATATCATCTAGTTGACGTGAAACAAAAATTAGTAGTTTCACCGGGTACTGAGACTGTTTTTTTTGAATTTTCGTTAAAATTTTCTTTGGCGCTTGTTTATGTAGTCATATATAATATTAATAATAAAAAATTACAGGAATTAGTTTGACTGCAGAAAAATATTCACAATACTAGGAAGTGGTAAATAACTAAATTTATTTGCAAACATATAACCATTAATTTTTGGGACACTTTTTAATGTGGCAATAATTTAGGATTAATTGTAATGAAATTTTGGCACCCTAAATTCTTGTGTCCGTCATAAACTTATTATTTTTACTTTCAGGTCATTTGTGTTGCCCTGTTGGTTGTCCTCGCGGCCTGCTGTGTCGTTGGAGGTAAGTTGTCATAAAAATGAATTTTTTCCATTTGCTAAATAGTACTTTCCCTCGATGTAAGGGTCGTATTCAGTTTACAAAAGTCATGGATACTGCTGTAGTGTCGAATATTTTAGATGGGCTAAAGAGAATGATAGGGTTTCAACATCGGGCCGAGTGAAGGGAATGCAGAGAACTAGTGGAAGTGGATCTAGAGCCTATACTTTGGGGTCGCCCGATTAAGAAGGCGTCGAGGATAAGGCTTTTTCCCGAGTTGCTTATCCTTGATTCCACTGATTGGAAAGAGTTTTGAAAATATCGAATTAGGTTATAACAGCAAATAGATAAGTGGTGCTGGTAATTTTTTGTGCTCAGTTATCTCATGTGAAAAATAGTTACCGGGTTACTGTAGAATGAGGGGGGTTGAGAGGATAGAGTGGGTAAAGCGTTAAGGTAATGATCGGGGCCTCCAGGATCAAATCCAATTGAGACTTCTTCTCACAAGTGTTTGGGTACTAAAAATTATCTCGGGAAACCAAAAGCGGGTCAGGAAAAGATCTCCCCCGACCTAACCTAATATGCGCATTACAAACACCGTTGAGCTTGGTATCAAAGAGGAACTTCACTTTCCCAATGTACTGGAAGCTAATTTTTTTCAAGTTAAACTAGGATAGAATCATTCATTTTCTCGCAAATCTATTAGTTATATATGTTAATAATTTCCCCGAGACAGCAATAGTGTTTTATAAGAATTTAAACTTAATTTATTTTGAGGATTCAAATCCAATCAAGGTTAACCTCCTGCATTTCCCTCTTCGGTGAACTCTAGGTTGATTTTTTAGGGAAAGCATAGTCCATCTTCCCAGTCAATAACACAACTCTACCCTCCGGGTTAAGTAATAGATGAGCTTTATTTTCCATTTCTAGCTTTTGAGTTAAGGCTAGTGGTGGAAGAAAATTCACCCGAAACTACGTAAACGATTAGGCACAGTCTCCCATACTCCTTATTCGGCTGTAAGTGTATTAACTTATGCTTCTCATCACCGGCACTCACTGCACTTCAGATAGTATTTCATGCGTCAGCTATAACATTGTAAGAAATTGGAAGAAGGTTAGTTCTCTCTAGGTTCTAAACAGTATGACCTCATGGCTTAGAAATCAAGTCACACATGATGTGATGAAATGCAGTAGATAGACGCCCACCAAGAATTATTTTGAACCACAAGTTAGTGCTCTACATGGGTTTAACCCAATAAATGTTTGCCTCGAATTTTTAATTTCACTCGGCGAAACAAGCTACCATTTCTCGTGACACTATAATACCTGTTGGCCACTTCGCACACGATAATGCTAAGCAAGGGATAAGTGACAGGTGTAAATCTAACCGTCATCACCACCCAATCGACAGGGCTACTAATGAATAGGCGTATATTATCGCCCAATCGTTAATGTGTTCATGTTAGTCGCTAGTCTTACTTGTCCTCCATTCTTTCATCCCTGCCGCTCTCCTTCTCCTGTTCCTTTCCCAGTCCCTCCTTCCCCCTTCGCTTTTAAATCCACGCCACTGAATCCTTTCCGTTGCTCTCCCACGGGTTTAATCACCCCCTCGCAATTTCCCCAGCGGGACCACTTCTCGCATATTGTTAATCAGGTTCTTTCTCAGGTATGAAAAGTTTCCGGCTCCCCACAATTTCTCAAGAGAGTGGTTTTTATGTTTCTGGGCGTGTTTGAGAAACAAGGTGAGGCCGAACATCTGGTAGAATTTTCTCATGAGTCTGAAACACTGTGGGGCGTTACCAGTTTTATTTTTCTATCGCTTGGTTTTTCTTTGGTTCGTATATTTTGAAGTGATAAGAATTTATTTCTATCGACATTTCTGATTCATATACTTCCAATCGTATTTGGAAATATAGCGTATGTCATATTATGTGAATATTAGGTCATGAATTGAACCAGGGAGATATTCGTAACTAGATTGACCAGAAAGATTTCTTACGATTTGCGGGGGACCATCGTTCCCACAAAAACCATGCCTACGCATAGCCTAAATAAAGTTTCATACTCCAGATTGTTGAAATGAGTATGGGCATTTCCTTCTTTGAATTAGAATTTCAGTCACCTTAGATTTGTTCTTGATGATTATATAACCATAAAAGTTAGTAAAATTTAAGAATTAAAAGAATTAGCTTTAATAGGACTTTCTTGTTAAGTTAATGAATAATGGATAATTATTTGGAGAATTTTCACTGCCTGGACGTAATAAATGATAACAGCTGACTTCCAATCGTATTTGTAATCAAAGCAACGGGACAGACATTATGAAGTTGGAAGTGGTGAGTCGTGTGTTTTGCCTCCCCTATCCTAATGGACCCAATCGAAGGTCGTGATCAGCTTGCAGTCCACGGAGTCCCGGACTGAATTGGGCGATCGAATTTTGCGTAATTGATTGGATCGGAGTTGAAGCGTGCCCCGGGGTAGTGCTCGGAGGAGGGAGGAGGAGATGGGAAGGAAGAGCGGTGCTTTCACTCCTCGCCTTATCGGAGACGAGATTCGCTCGACCGACTCCCAAGGAAAGCGACCCGAAGGGGAAGCGGTCGAGGGAGCGCCACGTTTTCGTACAGACAGTGCCGTTCGACGGCGAGGAACCACTCCCTTCGCCTCCTGCTCGACCTCACCTCACCTTCCCATTTCCTCCGATGCAAACCACTCTCCCTTTCACCCGCAGCGCAGTCCGGCTGCCAGTCCATAGCCTTCCTCCCCATTCTCTCCCTCTCTTATTCCCCGCCTGCTCTCTCCACCCTTCAATTCAAGTCCCCACCCCTCCATTCTTAACTGTAGGTGAGAAAGGGCTCCCAACTCCTTGGAGCCCTTCCCAATTTAGTCACGCGAGCCTCGTTTCTTTTTTTTTTGCTCTCCTTCAAAAAAAAAGAAGCGACGGCCGCGATTACCTCACGCTGCTCACCGCAACTCCCAACCTTTCCGTGCCCGGGTTGAAGGTGACGATCGCCTTGGGACCGCAGCCGGTCCGCGACATTTCGCTACTTGGGGGCTGGAATTCTCGGTGCTCATCGGGGAGTAACGGCGGGGCAGAGTCAATAGGCGGATGTGCCGATTCTACGCCGATCTTTCCCCTTCCACGGCGATTGGGCTCTGCGAATGGAGGGCAACGGTCGGAGGGACTCGTTTTGCACCTGAAACTTTCTTACGCCCGATTATGATCAAGATTTAATGACGCCGAATCGAGAACGAATGGATCAACGCGAAATAAAATTCAAGCGTTTTTGTTTAGTTTTTTATGTACCAATTTTTAGTTTTTTAAAGTTATTTTAGGCGGAATACTCTTACTTACGAGGCTTAAAAAAGTGAACTGAACTCTCATATTTGAGTACTAATTTCCGTTTCATATTGTAGTGAATCAGATTACATAACAGTGGTTTGCTAAATGCATTTTCATTTGTTGTTTGTAATGAAACTTGGAGCGTGGAATACGGTTTCGCTTGAAATGAGTTGACTTCATGTGTATGTACGCCTAATCGCTCAGTTTGATTAGATGTTAAACATATGGTTGAACTTTTCGAGATCAATCAATCCAAAGGACCCATCTTTGAAAGTTTAGAAGCAACTTTTGGACCGTATCGGTATAGTTGCTACAGTATTAGCTTTCCACTCTGCGGGTCCTTGTTCAAATCCTGGCTGTAGTATAGATTTTACAATGGAATACTTTTCCTCAAATAACTTCAATCGTACAATGGACAGGTAGTGATTGGAAGAAAACTTCCTCGTGTTTTAATCGGGGCTTTCTCTTCCTTGATCTGTCAAGTTTGTGTGATTAAGCAGTTGAATTTCAGAGCTCTACATATTAATGGAAATATATGGTTATGAGATACCAAATAAACATAAATGCCAGCGTCAGCAATGGAGATATTCCTCGTTATTGAAATCCACCGAAAGCTCCCATTGCTCTTGTGCCCGGCAATGATGTCTTTTCCAATGTTTTGCAATTTCGTGGCTTGTTATTGTGGAACATTGGAGTCAATCAGGGGAATGTAGTCCGACGCCCCTTCTTAGTATCTCACGCCCCACGGAGTCTGTCCAGTGACAATGGTCTCGGGTTCCTCCCTCAATGCATCCGCGACTCTTCCTTGTCGGCGGCCACCCACATTTTCCTCTTCCTTCGCAGGGTACATCGGCGGTGGATATGGCGGTGGATATGGCGGCGGCTTGGGCGGGCTGGGCGGCTACGGCGGCGGTCTGGGTGGATTGGGCGGCTTGGGCGGATTAGGAGGAGGCTACGGACACGGTGGATACGGCGGACTGGGAGGATACCGAGGCGGTTATGGCGGTAGCTATGGAGGATACCGAGGCGGCTATGGCGGTGGATATGGAGGCATTGGCGGATTCAGGGGCGGATATGGAGGCATTGGCGGATTCAGGGGCGGATATGGAGGATATGGTGGATACGGACGAGGTGGTTATTTTTAAAATGTTGTCCCTTGCAAAAATATGCCTAACTTAAATTCATTCTAATTTATTACCCACATTTTTATTTTCTTCTTCATCTACATTGCACCATGTAAATCGCCACAAATGTGTGTGGCGGGGGAAAACAACGCAACCGATTTACCATTAAAAACTATGTTACAAAGTGAAATCGGTGACTTGACAATACGCTAGGCCTTCACCTCCAACTAACATGTAGCAGGACGGATTTCGTACACATATTATTGACATATTCAATTTAAAATGCTTGATGTTCTGGTCACTTGCCGAAAATGCAAGGCTTAAAGTATAATTAAACTCACGAGTTTAAATTTAGAGGATCATGCAATGTATATGTAATGCAATCTATATACAATGAATGCCTGAAATATGCATATCCTACACTAATTATCTTCGCATTAACTTTGATTAGATGTATTTTTGTCCTTTATTGTTCATGAAAAGAATAAACTAACTTTAGTGTAGCAAGGAGAAAAAACTAGTTAGTAAGATTCCACAAGTTTTGAAACTGATGGAATCTTACAAATTGTTTTTTTCTCCTTGATACCGTCATGCGGTTCCACCTAGTAAAGCCTGAGGACTTCCTTTTTATAAATATAGTGTATGAAGAACTGTGGTTAAAAAAATTCTTCCAGAAAATTGGGCTAGTTAAGTGACCCCTTCATTCATTTATTCTCTGATAGTGCTCCAACTCAAATACCTGCTCAATTAATTTATCACATCATGAAACGCTAATGATGAGTGAAGTCCCCCTGTAAGAGTAGTTAATTCCAATTCCAATACAGAAGTCGCTCTCTTAATTATCGTAATGCAACGGGTAAACATCTCTTCCTAAAAAGTGAGCATGCTGAATAACTTTGATTGCTTTCTTCATCGCTCTTCTGTAGTTCTTAAAAGAATGTGCGGCAACTCGGGAAAAAATAATGGAATATTGCTTTCATATTGCTATAACAATATGAAAGTAAACTTTACGATTACATTTAAAACTAAATGAATGTTTTGCATCTTTTGAAAACGACATATTTCTTATTGTTGTTAAAAAAAATAGGAAAAATGAGTGTGCCGTCACCACTGCTGGTTGAAAATGTTTATTAATACTTCTTTGATTATGTGCACATTCAAATAATTTTCATTATGCAGAAGGTATGAAGTGAAGATATCTACATCTATCATTGGAATAGTCGAATGTGCTTTTATCCAGGCAGCATTACACTTAGCATGAACCTAAGCATTTGGAAAAAGTTTTCTATCCATAGCATCGCGCATTCTCTGATATTATGCCTGGTTAAATTTGGTGATATGGTGGTGAAACACTGAAGTTGGCATGTTGTAAGCCTTGAATGTGAAACTTGCGCTGTCGCTTTTATCATCTTCTTCCTGAAGTGCGGCAAACAGGTACCAGATTGCCAATGGAAAAAAGTGGAAATGAAATTATCACGAGGAATATTTATCTTCAAAGATGCTGTTTATTATTGTAAGAAAGGTTTCAATCTAGTATGGGATTAGAAATCTATCAGCTACGGGATTTAGAACGACTCTAAAGCCGTTACTATTGAGGGTAAACGTCGCGGGAACCGTATATTCTAGCAGAAACCTCATCATTTATAAAATTTAACACCTCTAGTGGCGCACGGGTATCAATCAGGACTTTATAAATTGTTGTAAAACTTTTTAAATACTTCTAAAGTTTTGTTCGAGGGTCAATAACTTTTTGAATTATTATTTTAGAATTCGTGTCGGTTAGACATTTGTGACTCTTTATCCTAATACTTCGTTATTTATTCCTCAGGCTGGTAATTAGCTGTGCGCCTTTACATCAGGCCCATTGGAAGCTAATCAAACCTGGAAGATCCACTCCGACAGCATCTTCTCCTGTTGCTTCACTCCCGACACGCGGCAGATCTTTCTGTTTCGGGCCAATTCACACCCATGAAAGCTGCGAGTTTAAATTACATCCATTGACTCCAGTTTGGCCATACTTCAAGCCAATAATATCTTGGCTCTCTTTCTAAGGCCTTCATTGTCACATATCGTCAATTTGACCTATGAAGGTAGCAAGTGTTCCTCTTCCTGTAATAAAATAATCCTCCACCAAAACTGACTTATTCACTTATTTAAATCATATTCCATATACTCTAATCCTATCGACGTTCCTATTACTTTGTTAGCTATAAGGAAATTCAGTTATTCTCCTGTCTCTTTCAATGATAAGTTGTATTTAATTCATAGGCTTTGGCCTAATCTATTTTTATGTAATAGCCTTCGTTGATAACTCTTCTCTTGTATTCAATGATTACAAATGATCATGATTTATGTACACAATTAAAACAATTTCTGCCTAACAGTTGGTCTGGTAGATCATAGGTCGCGGGTTCGAACCCTGAACAGGGCATCGATGATGTATTAGTTTTACCACTAGGCTTAGTGTGACTAAGGTAGGCTACAAGGTCCGACAACCTAAGCAGCTATCAGTTAAGTTGGAGAAACTTAAAGTATAATTCCACTACTGCTCAAACAACAATTCCATGTTTCTTAAAAAAATTCCGCGCAGTATGTGTGGTTCATTAGGTTAACTTACAGCCTTATAATGTTTGCCGTTGTTTTCTGGAATACGGTGAGAATCCCGGCGTCGGCACTTGCCCGTCACAGCTTGCTCTAAACGAAAAATGCGCCTCGGACGTCTCATGTTTAACGTCCTATGCTACGGACACTGTACTGTCCTTGATTTTTTCTTTACGATGCACTCAAGTATGGACTCTCATAGGACATAAAATTCGGCTGGACTATTCTCCATTACTTAGTATAAACTTACTCATAAGATACGTCCTATTCGAACCCGTCGCGGGCTTAAAACTTCCGAAACTTGAAGTAGCACATAGGCAAGTTACTGACCAGGTTATGTGGGTGGTAACGCGGAGGATATCTGTTATGATATTCATCCCGTTTATTTCAATAGGTTTTCTTTTAAAGAGGCGTCATACTAAATTATTCAGGTGACTATGAGCTTCTGCCTGTTCTACACGCTAGTATCTGCATAGCAGGATAAGTAGGATGAGTAGACCTGGTGGCTGATCCCAACGTGTAGAGGCGCTTCGTGCCGTTTCTACGTGTAGCCTAGGATCATCGTGGTCGACTCATCTGCCATGATCATCGCAGCGTGTAGAAGCGGTAAATGAGTCCCAGATAATGAAAACATCTCATCAACGCAATTATTTTTATAGTTCCTAAGTTTAATATCTGAATATAAAATTTTGCAGCTACCGTTTAACATTCTTCTGCACCAGGTAGGAAGTGTGTGCTGAGAGGGAAAATGGCGAGAAGTATTTTCGTCGGCCGCAGTTTCCATATCGGTAACTTACCAGGTTGCGAAGCCTTACCGATACGTATCCCACCCCGAGCATGGCCTTTATGTTTTTCGTAGCATTGAGGATAGAGGGTGCTATAAGAAATAAGTAGTTGGAATAGTTTTGAACCAAAGTTCAACGAGAAGCATTTTTGCCGGGCACATCGGGGCGGTGAGATGTTGAAGCGTTCTCCATTGTCAAGCATTTGGATTCTTTTCGAAGCAAGCATTTTAACTTCAAGTTCATGAGGAAATGACCCCCGTCTTTTGACTCCAATTAGGCAGTGGCTCAGAATCATGCTGCCAGTGTATGGGATCCCTACGAAATCGGTCTAAATAACGAAATCGAACGTGCGCAGCGAAGATCGGCAAGATTTGTCAAGGGCCGGTATGATAACCTTATTAGCGTAACCAGTCTATTAAATGAATTAAATTGGGAATCATTGTCAGATTGCAGGTTGAAATTTAGACTTAATCTCTTAAATAAATTCCAAGACCACATTCTCAGTGATGATGTTAAAAATATTTTGCGGACCCCAACTTACTATGGTAGACTGGACCATAATCAAAACATTAGAGAAATAGATTGCCGAACTGACAGATTCAAAATGTCCTTTTTTCCTCGTACTATTAGAGATATGAATAACGGTAAATGTATCCAGTACGAGTGTAGCAATAGATAACATTGGTAGCTGCATGTTTGTATAAGGACTTAAAGCTAACCCAACTAACAGTATGTTTTTGCATGTATGCTTTGCTATTTTAATTTTTAATTGCAAATTTTATGCATGTTATGTAGTGCATGTTTGGTGAGAGTTCACCCCCTGCCACACACCTTTATGGTGGCTTGCAGGGTATTATGTAGATGTAGATGAATCAATTGATTACGGAGAACTTACTTCGGGCCTTATGCCTACGAAAGCTTTGATGCGGTCAGAGATGGGGACAGGCTTGCCCCATTGGATTAAGCCTTCAATTAGACTTGGACGTGGATCGGTGCCGACGACACCACGTGAATTCCTTGAGCGGATAAGGTGAGGAAGGGAGGGGGAGAGAGCTTGAGCATAAGGCTGGAAATAACCCTGTTTGACTAACGCGAGTACAAGGGAAGATCCCCCTAGTGACAGGTGGTGGAACCTAATCGCACACCCTTGGTGCAGGTATTTTAGTCTATCATGCCCTTTCGAACACGAAGCAGTCAGTTTGTGGAAGCTCTATCTGGTTGTGCTTTTGGAGTAATGACCATTCCTGTTGACCGGAAGCAATCAGCTTCAACACTTGGGAGTGTATTTCTGAGTTTGGTGCCATCGACTTCGAAAATTTCTTTCACCTTGTTCCAAAGTTCGACAAAAATTACCGCGATTGAAGCAGGAAACCAAGGATCAACGACTAATGTTTTTGACGAGTGGAGCAAGTTGAGTTTTTACTTCGTCGGCATGCGATGTTACGAACCGATCTCTGAAGAGAATGTCTTGAAGTGAAGTCATTTATTTATAGGCCGTTCCGCCTTGTGTTCCGTTTCCGCAATGTACGTATCAGTCTATGACTAACTACTCTCAGTACAGGATGATCCTTCTTCAGAATTTGCTCGGGGGACTTATAATGAATTTTGCCATTTAAAGACACGGGTCACGCTCTCCACCATTCATCCGTTTTCAAAACTTCTTGCCTGTGCATAAACAATATCCGTCATTAATGGCGTAGTTGACCTCAGTCGCTATGGGTCACCTCGTCTAATTACAAAGAAAACGTGCTCGTTCTTTAGCATTCAATTCGACTGTGATAAAAGTTTTACTTTCTTTTGATACTCTATCGCTGTTCCGTAATGTTTTAAACATGACTAAGGTGTGAAATCTGGTGTTTTTAACGTGTTTTCTTTTGATTTATGGCAACTCACATCAAGAAGAAGTTGAAAGCAGCCCGAAAGGTATGTCATTTTAAAGACAAATTTTCTTTCCAACCATGTATGCATGTTATACCAAACCTGCCCAATGTTACTAAGGAACGCGTCAAAGTCCAAAGGCCCGAGTCTTGAAGCTTTCGTTACTCACCGAATAAATATTGACGTTTTCGTTACCAACGAAAACGTCATATTTTGTTATCAACGTGGATAAACGAATAACTTGAAACGAATGACGTTGTCATAACGTGAAATTTCATTCGTCATAGGGTAACGAAAGATTCAAGACTTGGACCCCAGGTCTATACTATTTTGATGGTGACAGTAGGCCTGGGATAGCATATTTTTGGGTGAATCTATGTTTTTTGAGAGTAACTTCTCAATTATTTCTAAAGAAAAAGCTATTTCTATTTGCTTTCATAGTTCAATTCTTTCATCACTGAAGGATTCTTTCACCATTCACATCCATGTACAACTCGAAGCTGATTTCTCACTTGTCACTTCCCCTCCGCCATAGTACACTCCGTAACATTATTTTTAGAGACAAAATTACGCATAAGTTGACGATGATTTATGTCTTTTTTGAGCATGATAAAACAGGTATGATTTATTTTTCCTCCAACGTAACGAAAGGTTAGGACCCCCGCCTCCCTGTCGACAGTGTATCGTAACAGCCGACTCCTCCTTCCCCCCCTCAGCGTTACACAATGTATGGACGGTCCTATATTCTAGCTGAACCGGAAATGGGAAAAAATTTCTGTGGACTAAATGCACTTTTCAATAACGCCATTGAGAATTCCAAAGTTGCCAGAATTTGAGTAGAAAATTTGTACAGCATTTTATAAATATTTCGGCACTTTCTTAAATTATATATTGGATTGTGAATTTACCGGTCTGTATTTTTCCGGGATTGGCTTCCGCCTCATGTTAACAGCTTTGGAGTGTCGTATAGACTTCCAATTTTTTGGTGAAGATATAGGTATTTATGTAGCTTCTTAAACAATTTATTCTAAGCCGATTCGGATTCCGACGTTTTGATCAATTTCAAGGTGAGCCTTGCATTTCAAAGCGATAGTTGTGGCTAAGGTCAGGGTAGTGTTCATTCTCTCGCTGCATTTATGGTAAAAGAAGCACTTTTGATTGGGAAGGGACACGGAGAATTTTGGAGAATGTGAAACATGCTTATTGTAATGGTTGTATGTAATTTCTGCTGTGTCAAAGATCGTCCAATATGAATGAAAGAAACGAGAGTACTTAATTTTTCTTGCTGGAAGACTCTAAAACGTTTTTGGCTTCAGTAAAAATATTTAGAGTTGTATTCAAAGTGCCCCCAATACAAAAGCTAAAACCGCTCTGTATCGCTTAAACTTAATTCATCTAATCGAAGTACAAACGTGACGGATGTCATGCTTATCTTTCGATTGTCTGAGGAGGGATTCAAGTCTGTGACCCCCTGGCTGCAAGACCAAAGTGTCCTTGGCGTGGCTACCTTTACTGACTTATTATTTTTCCTAAAACAAACTGACACATTTCTTAAACCAGTAAAGCAAACGGAGAACCTCTTAACTTTTAAATAATAAACTAAATGTCATGAGGCAAAGGGGTGACAAAACTAAGGGTACATCAGAGAGCCTTGAGATGAATTGGTTTATTGTGTGATTCTATTACGTTATAATGGAAGAAGTGCTTGTTGAAGGCCAGCTGATTCTTCTGATCGCTTGACAGAAGATTCCCGCGAAAGAGTGAAGTTTTAATGGAGAACAATAAGACCCAAAAACATTGAGTACCTATCAGCAATACGATTTCTATATTGGGGGTTATTACCATTTAAGTCTCCGAGGTGTCCCTCTTTTGTGGTGGAGGTAGGTAGAGCTTGACTTCTGCTCTGACCGCTACCTAAAGCTCTCTCTCTCAATTTCCTAAGCTTTCTTCTTCTCTTTATCAATACTCTTCTGCCATCTTAAGTACTTATGTAACGCGATAGCCGTGCAGAAAATGCCGAGTTCTAGAAAAGGATTGTATAATCGGTCACTTGTGTCTTTATTGTGGACGCCTAGAATATAAGTTTTAAAATATGCAATGTATAGTGACATCGTTCGCTGTCATAGCTTCATTACTCTTGTCTGTCTATCTTTCTGCATATTATTTTGTTATTTCGTGTTACTTAATGCGTAGATGATTCGATCGTTAATAGATACAGAATCTTTCAAATTAATCAGTCCCTATTGATACGTGTGAGAGGATACATTTGTAAGGGAGGCATACAAATGAACGAGAATCACCTAATCCTATTGAAAAATTGCTCGTAAATGCTCTTAATTTTCATTTTTATGTTACTATCATATCTAAATCCACAAAAAAAACGTGGATTGGAGTATTTTTCATCTGCCTTGATGGTATTCCTCGTAACATTGTACGAAGGCCTCCGCGGCTATGCTCATATTCAATCTATTTTTTTTGGGAATTTAATCCAAACATTTTTTGACAAGTTAAAAAATTGTCAAACAAGTTCCTTGTTAAATTGTATCTAAATCTACATTTACATCTACATAATACCCTGCAAGCCACCACAAAGGTGTGTGGCAGGGGATGATTTCTCACCAAACATGCACTACATATCGTGCATAAAAAAGGAATAGTATTAATATATATTATTAGGAATAGTATTATATACTAGTCAGAACTTGCCTATTTAAAAAAGAAAATATGCAAAAACATTCTGTTAGTAGGGTTAGCTTTAAGTACTCATACCAACATGCAGCTAGCACTGCTATCCATTGCTACTCTCCGATTGGACATATTTACCGTTATTCGTATCTCTAATTGTACGTGGGAAAAAGGACACTTTGAATCTATCAGTTCTGCAATCAATTTCTGTAATTTTATGATTATGGTCCAGTCTGCCATAGTAAGTTGGGGCTCGCAAAATATTTTTAACATCATCACTGAAAATATTGTCTTGGAATTTATTTAAGAGATTAAGTCTAAATTCAACCTGCGATCTGACAATGATTCCCATTTTAAATCATTTAATAGACTGGTTACGCTAATATAATTATCGTATCGTCCCTTTACAAATCTTGCCGATCTTCGCTGCACACGTTCAAGTTCAAGTTCACTGTATCGTTACGAATAAGCATTATGCCATTAGGATATTTAAATATACATTCTTTGAAACTGGAGAATTTGCTCAAATAGGCTTCGGCTTCCGTAGCTTGCGTTACGGTAAGTTTTATTAGCATCATCAGAGCTTCAGAAACTGATTGAAAGGAAATTTATACCTACGTCATGTCGGAGAAACAAATGTATACTTAAAACAGAAATACGATAGAATCATAACGATATGTTATTTGTCCATCGTATTTCTATGCGTCATAAAGCCCTTAGTCATAAAGACAAAGACCTTATACGTCATAAAGTAGGAACATGTGTTATATATACTCAATAAAAATATAACTATGTGTTAATGCTATTGTATGCATTCAATTTGTTTCTCCGTTAGTGTAGATTAAATCTGTTGGCAGAAATTTAAAACGGATAGCCTTACTGAAGATGATGGATATATTCTAAAAACCCATGAATATTATGCTAGATTCAATCAGATTAATACGATTAGAGAGATAGATTGTCGTATCGTTAGATTCAGTGTGTCGTTTTTCCCCCGTTCTATTAGACAACACAATAGGTAGCATAGCAAAGGGTTAGGTGGCTGAAATATTATTAGAGTGGTCTGTAGTGCATGATGCATGTATTAACAACCAATCCCCTCATTAATATGTACATACTAACTGCATGTGACCCTAGTTTCTAGCAAGCTTCTATGTAGTAGCCGGTTTGCATGTCAATGTGCATGTTTGATAATCTTCACCCCCTTCCACACACCCTAGAGGTGGAATGCAGGGTATTGCGTAGATGTAGACGTTATGACGTATAAGGTTCCCTTTTACCAGTTTCCCAAGCCCTAAAGATGCAAAGACTAATGAGACGTAAGCTACGGAATGCGAAGCTTAAATATTTGACCAAGTCTCAGGACCCAAAGGTTATTTATTTATCATTCCTATGGTCAAGATAATAACAAATTGGGATTTTTGTTTCGCCTTATTTTTTATCTCCATCATTGTATTGGTACAAAAGAATTAATGAACTCTGTGGGTCATGGTATCTACTTTCCTTATTTTAAAAGGCTGGTCAAATGCGGAGGTAAAGTGACAAAGCCTAAAGATCTCCGTGTCGGATGTAAGCATAGGCCCCTTGAATCTATCAAGCATTAATCCTGCTTGCTCTTCTTGTAATACGGCGTGCATAAGAACAAATAATACATTAAAAGACTAAATAGTTCTGAATTGTCGAGTAGAATGGCTTTTAGGATATAATCTGTAGAAGGAAAATGACAGATTCACTAATTCAAATGACGAAATGATAATATATTTCACAATCAATATATGGGTGGTCATGACTGACATATTGCCTATACTGGCCGCTCATCCGAAAGATGTTTTTTTTTCAAGATGATATGAACCGTGGGTCACAGCAGCAATGTAAAATTTTCTTTGCGTATGTCGCAGGCATGATATCTTTGACAGGTTAAATAATTGTAGGCTGGATTTGTTACGGGGCGGTATGATAACTATATTAGCGTAACCAGTATTAAATGAACAAAAATGGGAATCATCATCAAACCGTAGGTTGAAATTTAGACATCATTTCTTAACTAAATCCCAAGACAGTATTTTTACTGATGACGCTAAAAATATTTTGCGAACTATATTTTACTATGACACCCGTAGCCTGACCACGATCGTAAAATTAGACAAATTGATTTCTGAACCGACATATTCCAAATTTCCTTATTTCCTCGTAAAATTAGGGGTATGAATAGCTGTAAACATTTTAGATAGTATATATATAGGTATACCATGGATAGCATAGGTATTTGCATGTTGGTATAAGGACTTTAAGCTAATCCAAATAACAGCTTGTGTTCGCATGCTTGCTTTGTTATTTTAAAAATTTTCATACCACAATATAGTTACTAATCCTTTTTACGCCTGATATGTAATGCATGTTTGGTGTGAATTCACCCCCTGCCACACACCTCGATGGTGGCTTGCAAGGTATTATGTGGATATAGATGTTGAATTAATATTCACTCCGTTGTTTAAGAGGTCTGACATGGCATTTTGTTGACAGTTTGAAATGCTTCAAGTTACGAGAAATGTATCTGCATCATTGATTATTTTTCGGTGTCATCAACTCATACGCCTCATCTATATCTCATCGATGGATTAGGGACTTATTGACAAACGTAAAAATACCGGATCGTAGTTCGAAGAAAGTGGATTAGTGGATTCGAGGGGATTAACCTAACTCAGAACCTCAATCATTTAGGATTCCGAATCGTAAAAAGTTAATAGAGACGAAGTCACCGCCTCTAAAGCCATCAGTATTGATTTTTCAAATGGAAGTTCGGACTCCTGGTAAGAGTGTCATCACAATTTCATTATGGCTTCGATAACTTTGAGTACTTCTTAACCTAAACCTTAGTCCATTTTTAAACTGGCTTTTTGATTCTGATTACATAACACTGTAACACTATACGGCGCTGATGATAGAAATAGTGGCATTCACACCCTCATTTGTCACTACAAGAAACCTCGCCATGTAGTCGCTCACGACGCTCGCCACGTAAGAATACGATCTCTTGCCGTGATTTAAAAACGCATTAAGGATAGATTCAACGCCAAAACTGAAGACCAGAAGTACCAAGTAACGTGATATCCTTATATTTTTGGCCTAGATAAATATGCAATCACCTGTGGAAATCAGTGGAACAAAAAGTGTATTGTTTGGAATCGTAGCTTTGTTTCATTTCCATTTTACTCACAATTGTACCTTAATGCTTCAGGTTTTCTCTATCATCAGTTATGTTAAGGGGTCTTTCCTTTACATAACACTTAGGCTCTATGATTTTACTATATTTCATGAGGAACAGCGAATGTTATTAATTGACTTATAGTGTTACTCGAACTTTAGCATTTGATTCCGGATGTGGTAGTTGGGTTCTCGAAAACCTTTCTGGTGGAAAACGTAGGGATTTAGATTTACGAGGAGCATGCTTAGTGAATATCACGAAGAATGGAATTAAGTTCTTGAATAAGTTAATGACTTACTGTCATTGGGCGAGTTACTGGTTTAAAAGTAAAAAATATAATGTCTCATTGTCAGTAATTTTTAATACAGAGCCGCATCGTGCAAGTAAAGTGTCTAGCCAATTTCTCAAAAAGCTTATAATGGGACTTAACAAATACATAAAAATATTCCATTGGAAAATATAAGAAAACATTGAAATAGTAGCAGAGCATGTGTTGCAAGTGTGACTTAGGGTAGCCCTAAAGCATTGGGACTTGCTGTTGTAAATGAGGCCCAGCATAAAAAATTAAAACCGGTTTTACTAATACTCTCTGTATTAAAAAAGTATTCGGGGGTCCAATTAACAAAATTGGAAGGTTATTTGGTAATAAATATTGCAAAGATACTCGGGCTCTGTGAAGTATAAACTTTCAAACGAGAATGTTGTACACAAGGATATGATCTCAGAAGAATTTTGTGATTGAAGTTTAAAAATATTAATAAATTCGTGGTTTTAGTGCACAAATATTAATTAGAGATTTTTAATTGTTAAAGGTGATAAAATTTGGAGCATACTGAAAGTGGTATTAAACTAGAGATCAATTTTTCGCTGAAGATTTGTCCCTTGCGAAAAATTATTGGATGTTAAATGTGTTGTCTGAAAAAAGTGTTGATTCTTTTTGCTCTCGAACAACATAACCGTCAGTTATGTAGCATATCTGTAAACATCGAGTGGACTTATGTCTCTACACATGGCATCTTCGCAGACGTCCGTTCATGCACTAGAGTAATCCCACCGAAAAAAACCGGCTAATTAATTTCCCAGGCCATCCAATTTATTCCGCTAGTCTCAATCGATCTTGGTCCGCTGCAGTTTGATCCACTTCTGATATCCACTAAGCTTCCTCTCCGGCTTTGGACCATCCGCCCAAAAGTCTCCTTAATCACTCGTCCCGTCCACTCTTTTCACTCCCTCCGGGTATCCCCCATTGACCTTGCCTCACGCGTCTTTCGCTCCCGGCTAACACGGCCGGCCACCGCTGACTCACTAGGCGTTAATTAAGCCTTCCCTCATACTCCGACTGCACTGCTTGGGGTGAAAGTGAAATCTCAAGAGAGATATGAGTCACTCGAATATTGGCAGGAAACAAGTTGTAAAGGAGGCATCAATTTAAAAACCACATAGTTTCCTTGGGGTCCTCAATTACTTGTTAATGTACGAGCCCGTACGTATATATCGTACGTACGCCCGTACGTATGCTATGATAATGTACTTGTTAATGTATCGTATATAGCCCTTCACTACCTACTCTTACGTTTTCAACAAATGGCGTAACCGAAAAAATAGTTGATTTTCTTGAACTCCAAAGTTTAGGATCTAAAAAATTCCTAGATTATATTTTTTTGAAGCCCTGGTTTCCGAATTTACATTTCAAATTCTTGATCATCATCATCATTGGTCAACAATCCTAGGATTGGTTTGACGCAGCTTTCCACTCAATTCTTCTATCGTCCAACCTTTTCATTGTGACGTAATTCTTCTCTTTTACATCCCTCACTAACTGTTGCATGTATCTCATACGAGGCCTGCCTTTTCCAATCTTCCCGTTCACTTTTCCCTCGACGATTATCTTCATCATGCCATCGTGTCTCAAGATATGGCCGATTAGGTTGTCCCTTGTCTGTTTAGAGTTGTCAGCAGACTTCTCTTTTCTCCCACTCTTCTTAGAACATTTTCATTTGCCTCTCGCTCGATCTATTTTATCTTCATCATACTTCAATAGCACCATATTTCGAATGCTTCCACCCTTTTCTTCTCCGCTGCTCTCGTCGTCCATGCCTCACTGCCGTAAATAAACATGCTCCAGATGTATGTCCTGATGAACTGTTTCCTTACTTCTACGCTTGTATTTCCAGCTGTAAGTAAATTCTTCGTTTGATAGAATGCCCTCTTTGCCTGGGCTATTCTACTAACTATTTCTTTCTTGCTTCGTCTATCGTTGGTTACACGGCTTCCTAGGTAACAGAACTCTGTCACCTCATCAAGTTTTTGTTTTCCTAGTTTGACATTGGTTTGGGCCTCTTCTTTCTTGCTGCACAGCAATATCTTATTCTTCTTCTTATTTATCTTCAGTTGATAACTGCCCATAGTTCTTTCCATGGTTACTAGAATCTTGTTCACATCTCTCTCTGTCTCTGCTATGAGTGCCATGTCATCAGCAAATCGCAGCGTGCTTATTTTTCCTCCGTGGATAGTCACTCCAGAAGACTTGTCTTTGATTTCATTGATGGCTCTCTCGATGTAAACATTAAAAATTACGGGAGACAGTGCACAGCCTTGTCTCACTCCTTTCCTTATTCTTGCCTCTTCACAGCTGGGTCCAGATTTAATCACAGCTACCTGTTTTTATACAGGCTGTTGATAATTCTTCGGTCATTGTAGGACACTCCAATTCCCTTCAGAATTCCAAGCATCGAATTCCAATCCACGTTGTGAAAAGCCTTCTCTAAAGCCACAAATGCAATGAATGTCGGCTTGTTCTTGTCCATTCTCTCCTCTATGAGCAGTCTAAGGGCCAATATTGCTTCTCTTGTACCCTTACTTTTCCTGAATCCGAATTGATCTTCATCCAGGAACTCCTCTGCTTTTCGTTCTATTCTTCTGTAGATGATCCAGGACAATATCTCCTTGCACGTGTCTTCAGGCTTAGAGTCCTAAAATTTTCACATTTCTTCGCTCTCTTCTTCTCTTAATAGGAATGATAATGTTTTTTTCGAAGTCCCTTGGTATTTCTCCTGTTGAGTACATGTCGCTTTCAAATTCTTGATATTTAAATAACATTGTGGCAGAATTAATATTAACAGAATAACATTAAATAACAGAACATAAATTTTTACTGCAAGCAGACACAAATCCAAGAATAACGGAATGTAGATCTCTCCATTCAGTTCTTTACTGCGTGAAGCTAAGGGTAAAAACTTAGAGGATAGTTAAAGAAAAAGGGTTAACTATGGACTGTGGACAAGTCGATTTATTGAGCATACAAGTTGGCTCAAATTTGAGTATTTTTATCTTATTACAGCTTCTACTGCTAAACAGTAAGCCGCTCAGTTTTTTTCGAATTGATGTGGTACATGCAAGAGTTGTACCTGAGTACATATTCCACAAAAAATTTGTTATGCGTTGGCAGACAATACATATAATATTGGCACTTGATTTGGCATATGTGTTGAAACAGGCCGGGCTGTACACAATTAAAATAGTGTGAGATAATAAAGTCTTAACAAAAGTAAAAACAAAAACTTAATTTCACTATGTCAGTAGTAGAATTATGTTTTAAAGTGATTCAACTACTAAGGTTATGTCCCTTCGTCTAACGTAACGTAAGCCTAATACTAACACAATAATAACATCCACATGCCATACGAGACCTGAAATCACGACCTTTAGATTTGTCCTTTGTATTTTCCCCTGCCACACACCCTCACGTGGTTTGCAAGGTATTGCGTGAATTTAGATTGTCAGAACGGGGCATAACCGATCTGGCGGTCACAGCCAGCTCCAATTAGCTAGCGTTTTGCCTCGGCTTTGACTTGATCCATCTCAAAGAGACTGTGTCCATCTTTGAATGAAAAGTCGTACTCATTTTCCCGATCCCATTTTTGACTCTCGGTACCACAGGTCCTCCTCTATGGCACGTTCTCGCATTATGTAGGTATCATTAACCAAACCTGTGATGCATCATTCGTTTGCGCGATCAGTATCAGTTTAACTGAAAAATATTTATCCAATTTCTGCATCAGAGAAGGAATATTTAAGGTATTTTAATAAATTGACATATTCTTAAAATTTTCGAAAACTCTGGACACCAAAACCTCCTTCCAAAGAAAGTTCCAATTGATTTGTCGATTGCCACCTTCCTGAGCCCTCCCTATTAAACCCATGGCGTGTAGTGTCGAAATAGGTATTCATGCAGCTATAATATAATTGTAATTGATCAAATTAAAATTGGAGTTGTAGTTAGCGGGATGAATTTTCGAATATTTTGCCCAAAAATACCAATGTTAGGTGAGGTAGATCTTGACGAAAGTATTGTACTGTAATATATGGCTTCGATTATGATTGTGACAGAGCTCATCGAATACGCATTTTAAGAGGATATTACTCATTGTAAACTCTCTTAAAAGGCCAGAATCATCCAATCCTAAGACTCATCGATCAACTAATTTATTACTCTAACAGTTTTTTTTGCTCTAACCTATGGATGATTCTGCGGAATTGGAAGCAGAAGGAGGTGCTTAGTTAAGCTTTCAGTCTTATTTGGTTTTTTAAGTTGTTTCTTCGTTTTGGCGTCACATAAACACCAGTTTCATGCCTCAAATTCCACTGGCTCAAACTGTATGCAGCTCTAGTTCAGTTCTCGATATTTCAGCCACTGTTAGCCAGCAATGTAGGCTATCATTCTGACATTATTTCTCGCCCATATTCGTAGAAACTGTTCATAATACACCATTGGCAGAGTTTATTAAAGGTAACTACTGGAAAACCCCTTTGTATTTGCCTTCAGCCGAAATATTTTCGATCAAACCAACGGGTAGGGTGAAATAATAACCATCAGTCTCGTTGAATGAGTCCTGAGGTTGTTTTGTTTACTGATATTTATAATTGCATGAGAACATGATTTTATAAAAAAATTAATGTAGATACCTTATCTGAAAATGTTAAAGATATAGTGAAAATCACAGCGTAGTGGGGCAGATATTTTTAAAATGCGGTTTATTTTAAAACTTTCTGCCCATAAAAACTAAATGAAGATATATTAGATATCGAAGTACCAGAGAGCTAATTAAGTGACGTCATGCAAGATTTTTGCTTTTTGGCATGACATTTCAAAACTCATAGATATAATTTTTTTACATCTCCTTGGATGTTTGGAATTCAGCCAGAAATATTTGTTTTTGTTCAGTGCTCTGAATAATTAGCTTGGGATAGAAGGCATTGCACTCGCCGTTTTTTGTTAATTATTTTATAATGTTAAAATCTTAGGTGAAGTCACTAAAAATATGATAGATTACTCGTCGATAACGGCTGTTTGGCGTTGGTAATGCATGACTGGTGTTGTCTCTCCCTCCCTATCACCCTGTAGGGTGCCTTATAGACGTAAATGAAGGAAGTACCATGGTAAAACATACTTTCTTACGCCATTTTCATCAAAATTGTCTTCAGTGGAGCTTGACGTCCGAATGTCTGACCCTAAGTCTCTATCGATAGGTAAACAGTGAATATTCCTTAGTTGCCGAAATAGCATTTTCACCGACCAATGTAGCATCCAAGATTGGATAGTGTGTGGTGCATAGTATAGCGTCTCTCCATTCCTGAGGGCCCGGTTTCCAATCCTGGCAAAAGCATTTTTCCTGGCTAACTGTTTCTCACTTAACCTCTCGGGTGGAGTCCTCCATCTACCAGTTTGGACATAAATCTTTGGACCCCTTGGCGCCTTTCTTTAAGAAAGCGACTCCTTGTTGTCTTTCTTTAAGAAAGCCGTCAAGGAGTTGATGGTTTAGACTTATGCCAGCGCCGGTTTTTTTCACCTTTCTTCCATGCCTTTTAAAATTCCTACCTTCATGCTATTACCCAAAATATGAAATCGCACTGACGAAGCTATTGGAATACGAAAGAAGACCTAGAATACTCTGAAGAGTATTTAAAAACTTTATTTTTAATCTTGAATTTTGTACTAATCTTGAGCAGTCGCAATGGGTTCTATAACCCTTATAGCCGGCCTCGGTGGCGGCGGGGTTAAGTCCTCGGCTGCCATTACGAAGGTCGCGGGTTCGAGTTCCGCATGGGTAAAAGTCAACTGTCCAGGGCATGGGTGTTTTTAAATGTGTTGTCCATATATATATTAAAATGATCATAATTGGGGTCACCTGTGATCATTATAGAAATTATTGTTATTATTATAACTTATCTGACTACTAAATTGTGCAAATGACATTGATTTTTCCTGCTTTTTGATCCCAAATCTACCTAATACTAATCTACCGCCTATCCAAACTACCAACGATATTCAAGATATTTTTCTTAAAGATACCCATGCGTTCCTAGATCTCTTTGGAAACCCAAATTTCTTTCCACTCTTTTACAGACGGAATATGGAACCCACTCCAGTCGCCTCACAACCTGGGCACTTTGCTAAATATGCCGCATTTAAACCAGAAATATCATTATGAGGATACTTGGGCCGAACTTAAGGAGACCAGCTATAAACCCAGCTTCTTCTGCTCCAGATCCCTATCACTTGAAGCATTTTCCTCACCTTATCGCTCTCCTTTCACTAGCACTTTATGCTGAGTCTGGATCTTGCAAAACTGGCATGAAATGCCGTTTTAAAGTCATTCACACATGCATTTTTGGTTGGACAATTAGTCGTGACATTATAAAATAAGAATTGTTGAAGACAGTCGGAGAGGCTGCTTGACCAGAAGCAGTCTAATTAAAATGAGGTGGCGGAGGGACCGGTTATGGGAGTAAGTGACTGGACCGCGGGTTTGGTCCTCCCTTAGGTTCACTTACGTGGGGAAAGCTTCACTTGGGGGCAATAAATGAGACACGATATATACGTGATATTGTCAAGCGCGATGACAATCATGACCAAAAGAAGAGAGCGCTGCTCCATGCTCCACAGTTCTTAACGTTATCTAGACACTAGTTCGGTATTCTTGCGAAGCGTCAGGTGAAGTTTTGGATACGGTTGGCATTATGTTACCTTTTGTTCTTTCGTATTTAAAAGCAGTAGACTTTATGCAGGAAGGTAAATAAATAACTGAGGATCTCTGCTGATCGTCTAAAGACGAGATAAAGAAAACTCCACGAGTGCACTCGTTTGCGACTGCAGTATCAAAAACATTCAAATTGCGACAGAAAAATCTTGAACGATGTATTTTTCACACACTTTGACTACGTAAATCCTACCGGTTTTGACACTCCCTCCGATATTGTCACAGTGGCGAGCCCTTATATGCTCACCATGAGGGAGAAACTGCAGGAGTAGTAGAAGTAACTTAGAGGGTATGATTGAGTGGGATAAGCAACGTTTTGAAGGCCAGGACGATGGGGGAATGAATTTTAAAGGCGGGGCAGGTACATGATAGATAGGGGACAGAATGAACGGTACAATTTCATTTAACAATTACGGTTCCAAAGTCTTAGATGCTGATATAATCTCAAAGTTTAAAAAAATCCAGCTTTGCATCTTTGTCATGAACACTTAAAATCTTTATTCGTAAAATCAGACATGTGATTAAAACCAGATAAATGAGATGCAAAGAATGACTTATTGTCACCACGAATAAAATAATTAAAACGTCCCTTTATCTAATATTAAAACTTCTACCTGTCTGTCTTATATAAAAATAAGTGCAGTACCGAGTATCCGATCTTAATATATACACTCCACTTTTGTCTAAAGGATTAAAAACATCTTTAGAATTAAAAATTAAATTTCCAATGGCCTGTTCCAATTTCCAATTTCTGGAATAAAAACAAGCATTCAAATTTACATTACGAAATATTCTATCAATACTATTAGACTTAGGGTTGTTTATGAAAGGCACCTTTGTCCATTTCTTATCGGAGGGCCAATTTGAGAAAGGCCTATGGATGATGAGGTAGTCAACCTTTTTTGTTTCCTCTTGAGTAGTTTGTCAATAAGGGAACACTCATAGCCGTTCCTGATGGCAAGGAGTTTAATAGCGTTCAATTCCTTGTAAAATCTTCACCTTTCAGCGGAATATGAGTAAAACGATTTAAAAACAAGTGAAAAGCTGCAAGTTTGTGAGAGTATTGGTGGTTTGAGTCCTTGAGTATGATGGCATAGGAATATATTCTTTATCGGTAGATAGAGAAATGGTGTTTGCCATCATTGAGGGAAATGGTTAAATCTAAAAAGTTTAAGTTACTAATGTCTATCTCCATTGTAAAACCGATAGCTTTATGTAAGAAATTAATGAACACTAAACATTGTTGAAGCGTTAAACATTAAGTAATTTTGATTTACGCATAAAGACAAATTTGTCCATTTCTTGGGTGATCTTATCATTACAACCGGACTCATTATATTAACCGGACCACCAGTCTCTGAGCCCTTAGCCTTGATGTGTTCTGGCTTTGGAAATCAGTGAAGTGGATCGTAAATCCTAATGCAATGACGTCCATCTGAGTATAATCTGAGTTTCCCATTCTAATCAGTCAGACACCTAGATTTTTGTGGAACAATATGAAATGAAAATAATTTCACAGATTATGCACGAATACCTATATATTGGCATCAGCCTCCGTTAGAGAGGTCAAGAATTACAAGAAAAGCTAATGTGTGAACTTATGAAGTGCCATTTGCTTTGGTTAATTACTGGAATATTTGTGACTATCTGTATTATGTTTGAAATGAAGTCTAGAGAAACAGAAAGATAGCAGGATATTTTAAAGTTAAAACAAGGAAGCTAGTCTTTCCATTGTGTTTTGTCGGATGAGAATAATTTCATCGAATTGGGAGAGCCTTGGATAACATTGCTAACTCGCGCTGCATTTAAATCGCTTATTTTATTAAATAAGTGAATATTTTTACATTTAAGATAATAAGAAATTGATTTCAAAAACCTTATATTCGAAATACATTGGGGAAAAAACTGAGGAAGTAGAGCATAACTCTTCAGAGATGGCATATATGGAGCAAGTGATGAATGATATAAAAGAAAAATTTGTAAACATGATAAAATTAACTGTTAATACACTATTATAGTTGTTACTCATATTATTATATACCCATTATGCACAAGTATAAACACCTTCACAGTCCCTGATTTATAGCCTCACGTGCTTTCCTTTTCTTTATAGTTCTTCTTTTCTCACCTCTCATAATCCTTATCTCATTCTTAGTATCTGTTATCTGCTATTGATCTTCAATTTTATGCAAACATATTGCAATTATAGAACATATCAATAAGTATGGAGAAAATAACGTTAAAAAGCGTCTAATTAGTATTTGGTTTTCATCTTTATTTTCATCCAGGTTTGGGTGACATAAACATCGGTCTCGTAAAAATATGGTGTGAAGTTGACTTCTTGGGAGCAAGAACTTTCAACATGTAAAAAATCTGGCAGTCCACTGCTCAACAAGTTCACCTGCCCCAGTTTGAATAGCGTGTTGGATGGCGACAACAGGCACCCGGAGGAAGAATTTTTGTTTATGTAGGTGAGAGTTTTATTATTCTTCTCAGATATTAAATGGCCAATTTTATCAAATAACACGTTTTACTTTTGGGCCTGGCTGATGACCAAAACTAAATTCGCTTGTTCTGGTTTTAATAAATTAGCCAGTTAAATTTTTCTTTTCTGTAACACACCCTTGCCCAAAATGCCGGCCTTGGTAGCTACGTTGGTTAGACAACCCTAATGTCACGGGATCGAATCCCGTTTCTGGCATTGGCGTTTGATTTCACTACGATTTAGTTCAATTTGTTTTAGGCTAAGTCAGGGTAGACGGTGCGATATAATTTTAATAGTTGCATCAACTTAAACCCTTAATCTACTGATTTGCAATTAAATGGATTCGGCGCCCTCTCACCTTTTTAACTTCTCTCACTTTGAGAGATTGCCATTACATCTATCAGTCGGTATGTTATAAGAAATCACTTCTGGCACTGTACCAAAAAGTGCCACAACTGTATGGAAGGTGAAGAAAGAAAAAGCCAAAGGGTCAGTCATATCATTTTTAGATTTTATATCTTTGGTGATCGAAAGAAAATAAGAAGTGATTTGTTTCAATTCAATTGAATACCGAGTTAGATTAAACATTTTTTCTCTTTCATTGTGAGTGATTGAAAAAATACAACCGCCAGTAAGTGTATGCGAGAGCCCATGCATTTTAGTTAAGGTAGGTTTTTAGGGTTTACCGTAGATAGTAATACTTTTAGAATATAAAAGTAATTTCTGGATAATCTTTTTCCGTGTTATGAACGGTGATTGATGAATGAATGAATGAACATTAGTTCTCCACTTATTCTAAAAAAATACAATGGACGCTACTACAGCGAAGTTACTAGGAATAGATTTAGTCTCCCTTCCGTAGTCCCCAAGCCTTGATATTTTCTACGATAGCTACAATTTTCTCCAAATTGAGGTTTGTCTCGGGCAATACATAATAATGTCAGCTGCTTATTTACCGCCAAATGACTATTGATGTCGACGCACCCCTAAATCATAACCCAAACTAAATATGTGCCTCTGCAAACGTAGGTCTATATGCTGAAGGAACTAGATTCTCTCATGTGTATTAATATATTCGAGCAGGTTTATCATGCATTATTATGCATAATGCTTCTATATGAGAATGGACTTATAATTTTGATGTAGACTTAAGGCATATGAGGCTAAGAATAATAAAATACGTTGAGTTCGTATTCGTAAAAAAATAAAGGGACTTTTATTGAAAAAATTTACAGTGTGAGCATCAGATAGTCGTGAAAGCAGAAAGAAAGGCTGTTTTCTGCTCTGCAGATTGCCATCCGTGGATGGATTGGTCCATGAGACTGGAAATCGAGGTCCCACGCAATGGCTTACCACCAGCCTGAAAAGAGAAAGTTAAACCCGAATCATTACCGAGATCTCAAACTCCTCGTGAGAATCACAAATGTTCATGGTTCATTGGTAAACTTACGGATAAAAGTTACATTTTTATAAGTAGGGAGATAGAAAGAGAGTAGAGAGAAATTAGACAGTAGGTTAGGTAAGAAATAATCATTTCAGAGCCATTAAAAAAAATCATGATGGCTTTATATATCACTTTTCTTTGCCAAACTGAGAAAATCATCTCTATGCATCCTTATAAGAATTCAATCAATTTTAGCAGGTTTTTGAATAGTCCCTGTCTGCAGTTACCCACCCGTTTTGTTCCCAACCTTCTTTCTTCATTAATCAATCCACTTGCCCTTCTCACTAATTTTCTCTTTAAATTTTTAGTTTCAGTTTGAAAATAGGAAAATTAATACTTTAGAGGATTAAAGAAATTACATCCAGCCCATGTGTTCATACACAATACATGCAAAGCTATGTTTATATGTATATTATAATTTTCTTCCATTGTCCCATTAAATTCTTTATTAAAACAAAATTGATTTTCAATAAACGCTAAATTTTTAAGAATTTTGAACATTTGTACTACGTTTATATTGGAAGGGTTTATATATTAGAGTAAATATTATACATGTTTTAAGAATAGCCGAATTTATTTTCACAGTTTCTATTTTGATATAACCTTATGATATAGATATAACTGTAATTAAGTTTCACAGCTCATATCTGGTTTTCTTACTTTAAATGGAGGCTGTTCATTTAGTTATTGATAGCATAAATTTAGCATGTTTTTAAATAAAAAGTTTATTTATTCCTACCATTCGTAGTCTATATAAACTTTGAGTTGATGTAGGGACAAAAATATATGAATTAGGAAAATTACTACTACTTTTGAAAAGTTAAGGACTTAGCAAAGACATTATTAGCGACTTCTTTTCTGTTGCTGAGTCTAGTTGTCTCTTTCTGCCTATTTGTTCGAACTGGAGTGCCAAACTTGTTCAATCTTCCTTAACCAAGATATTTACGCTACAGTTACATATGCATGCCTCATTGGAGCAATGGAAAATATTTTCAGTGACCGTTATTAAGATTTTTTCAACACCGTACCCTTATAAAAATTTATGGATGTGTTTTATTGGTGATTTAATTTCCATTATGATCAATATTATGCAACTAACCCGGTGGACCAGCTGTTTTCGGTAAGAATAATGGCAGAACTATCAATTACATACGAACACGTGTAGAAACACCATGGTAGAAATATTTTTACAGAATAATCATAAATTTTAACGTTTCAGAGAAATGTAAAAATTAAGTGTGACGAATGTTGACAGTAGAGAGATTTACTATATTATATTTCAGTATTTGAGTACTATTAATCATCATATAACTGTGCTTTTCTTTCTAACTAGCATCGCTTATTTTAGGGCTAATTAATGAACGATACCGTTACAAAGGCATAAGCACGGCATAAGTAGTATATGAGAGCAAATAGGTGAGGTCTTAAGGTGATCGAGGCTGAAGATAATGTTACCTTTAGTGGTTGCATAGGGTTGTGGTTTCACAAAGTAGGAAAACGGATTTACTCTAATTGATTCGACAAACAATTCATATCTAAAACAAACAGGCTTTTAATGTTGGTAAACCAGTTTGTGTAGAGTCATGAATTTTCTTCACAACATGAGTCATAATAATATATACTACTGCACACTCATATTTTTGAACCAATATTGTAACCTAGTACATATTTGTGGCTCGGTTTTGTCTAGTTTACGTCTATAAGAAAATTGTGTGGACATTTTATCTCATGGTTGCAAGTATTTGAAGATCATGTTGACCACAAAACGCAGTTAGATATGAGCTAGAACTGTAAAATAGTATATCCTTGACGGTTCTATTGACATGGAAATATTTAATTTAATGCTACGACAATGGGCCTTTGTGCGACCTGGAAGGTGTATGAATTGTGACTAATATTTCCCATGCGTTCCTCGAAATGGTCGGGACCACTCACCTCCTTTGCCACCACCGCCGCCGTAACCACCGCCGTAACCACCGCCGTGTCCGCCTCCAAATCCACCTCCGAAGCCTCCCCCAAGGCCCCTGCCGAGGCCGCCCCCGTATCCGCCTCCGTGGCCGCCGCCTCCGTAGCTGCTAACGCTCACAACCTTGTAACCGCCCCCGTAGCCACCGCCCCCATAGCCACCGCCCCCATAGCCACCGCCCCCGCGCCAGCCGCTGCCGCCGCCTCCGTAGCCGCCCTTCCAACCACCCCCTAGGCCTCCGCCGCCGAATCCGCCCTTCCAGCCGCCCCCGCCGTAGCCGCCTCCGCCGTAGCCGCCCCCGCCATAGCCGCCGCCGCCCTTACGCCAGCCCCCTCCGCCCCCGCGATAGCCGCCACCACCGCCCCCGCGCCATCCGCCCCCGCCGCCTCCGTAACCACCGCCGCCTCCGTAACCACCGCCGCCTCCGTAACCGCCACCGCCTCCTAGGTAACCTGAGGTAGGGGCGAGGAGTAAGGAGGCGTGTCTCGTTCACTCATATTTGGGGGTTGGTGACAATTTAAGCAGGATTGGCAAAAGTAACCAATTTTCCAATGGCCATTAATTTTATTCTTTTACCTCGGTTTACTTTACAGAGCAAAAATATAGTAGAACACATTTTCTAAATTATACTTTCGGAATTGTAATGTTTAAATGGTTCTTTGTGAATATATGTCAGACGCAGTGAACGGTTAAATTGCATTTATAGCAATTCAAAACATTTTTTATCCCGCATTAGGGTTATATTAATATAATGCGTCAGTATAGTGATTTATATAAAGTGTTATTTAACCTATCGTTTATTTTTCCACAAATCTACGGGAGATCATGTCGGTTTGACGATTCTGCGGGGCGATAAAATGCCTGGTTGCTAATTTCCCAATTCGAATGTGTTTATTAATTCGTACTTTTTTCTCTGGTCCAGTCGACTTAAATTACGCCTATAAGCTACAAGATAACTGATACGTTCGAGGAAAAGGTTAGGAAGGTGAGCATTAATTTTGTAGGTGAAGAATATCTTGTAATTTGAAAGTTTAAAATTCTTTCTGTTCACAAAAATATTTTGCTCGTTTTTATTTTCTCCAGCCTGCCATTTGGCATTTAAGTCTTCCTAGCTGATAGAAGTTTTCTTTTCAATTTTTCATATTTTATAATGCATGTAGGTATCTTGATTCTACTAATCATCAGCCTTAGTCATTGCATATTCTCTTAAAAATTTGACCTTAAAGTGGTTTAGAGGAAAAAAGAAATCGTCATTTTTAATCGACGATATGATAGATGTACGGTTTATTTATTTGCAAATTTATGAGAGATAAGTTAAAGCCTCTGAAAGAAATTGAAATAAAATGACGATACCCTGTACAGGTCGAAGGACTTTGCAAAGCCCTTTTCTGGGTTAATTACTTAATAATGTGCTAATATGAGAATATGTGGTTATTTTGTGTGATGCCTCGTAAAAAATTATTGAACCCACTCAAAGTACTTATCACGCTAAGAGAAGCTAAATGTAATTCAGTTGCGGAATACTGAAGAAAATTATATGGTTTTGATAACGTGTAGTATAGATAGAAATGTGAGCTTTGGCAGCATAACTGGAATTATATTACACCTATCTTGGAATTAATTATATGCCTAAGATTCTTAGCATTGTGATTAGATCACTTTTCATTGTAATCATTCACGCAAGCGCTGTTTGACTTGGTCTCCATTCATTAGTTTCTCTCCATTAATGAAGAACGAAAACTATAGAGACACACAAAAGACGGTGAATCATAATTACCAAAGGATTAGTTATCAGTAATTAGTCCTATTTGATCCACATGAGTTTGGGAATACACACCTCGGTGCATTGCTTATCGATAAAAATGTTATTAGGCAAACTCGGACGTAAAATATTTCGAACGAAAACAATCACTTAAAAATTAATAAAACAGCAAAGTAAGAAAAAATCAAAGTACAGCATAAAATGTATTCCGAGATAGCTGTAATATGATCCAGAAAAGCTTACTGTTCATGCCATAACACACAATGCCAGATCAACATTTCAGTATTTTTTCATTCGCTTGTGTATTACAGCTTGAGACCTATTATCATATGTCATTATACCTCATGAATTACGACACATTGTTTATAATAACTATTATCGAATACTAGATATCCTCCTGTATTATTCATTGCTGTATTCAATCGATCTATATTGTTGTATCCATATATGCATCAAATTTAACGTATGGGCGAGGCAGTATTGTTAAATCAGTGTATAATATTCAAAACTGGTTTCGTCACTGCTAATAGTATTCCTGCATCAGATCTCTCAGTCCTCACTCGGTTATACGACCTTGGCCTTCATCTGATAATTTTCGTTTCCGTGGTTCCTCCTCCTGATTTGAGCGAGTCTTTGTGCTCGGGTATTTTTGACGAGCGAAAGCGCCGTTTCATCGCCGAATTTCGCACGTCGAGGTGAGGAAGGTCAAGGTAAGACCGACAACAATACCCTCCGTTTCAATCGACGCGGATCCCTCACAGAAGAGGCGGAATTGAGTCCCTGGCCTCAAATTCGAATGACTTTTGTCGTAAGGTAAAAAAATATGTGGTCTTCCTGACGAACTTTATTTATGATGAGTAAAGCTAAATAAGGATTCCCTCAGCAACTAGAATTGAATTCATATAGAAGGACTAGTGATGTGATTTTGGGGCAGTAAATAGGTATAAAATCCTTTTACAATAGGTAATTTCCAGCAGCAGATAATTAGAGAGATTGAGTTGATTAGGTGGCTAGAGTACCTACTGGCCTCCAACCTAGAGAAGCAGGGTTCGAATCCTTGCAGTGGTAGAGATTATTCTGCGGAGAGCACTCAAGTTTAGTATTCCGTCCGACGGATAGGACGTTAAACCGTCGACCCCTTTCCGCCTGTTAAGAAAAGTAGGCTAATGGTGACGCCGTGTTTCTCTTCACCCTTCATGAAAGTGCTTTTAGGCGTTCCAACGGCTGAGGAGATATCGCAGCGTTTATCCTACGATCTGAAATCAAAGACAAGCACATCATCCATTCACTGGGCGGGATTCGATCCCTCGATCTTTTGGTTTCCAGGCTTACTCGTTACCGATGTGACTACCTCGGCCGTCTGTTTCATGAAAAATTCCTCCGCTACAAAATTATGAATCTTTCACAATAGCACTTATGGCCTTATGTGTCGGTCGTCTTCCCCGAATCACCTACTATCTCATTCCCTACAGTGCACAAGGAATGAATCCTTAAGGGATAGCATATTGACGAGGATCATCTCATTCCTCGTCATATCAATTGATTCAGCCCGCATCCGGAAGTTTCCCCTCCCTCTTTTAGCACCACGCTCGATCGGTTATTGCTTAACATAAATGCAGCCACGGGCCGTCTACCTTTTAGGATACTCTCGTTCCGATGATACGGAGTGGGTTACCTAACATTGGTGAATTTCAAGGGAGGCAATTTCTATGCAGTACAAATTTCAGGACTTGAATTAGACAATGGATACAAGGCCAATCACCGCTAAAGTTAATTGAAAAATCAACTATTAATTTATCCAACTATTTATCTAAAATAAGTGAGGCCGAAGAAAATATAATATTTTTTATTAACAGGGTTTTTACTTTATGTTCAACCGGAGGTTGGTTTTTATTAGGTGAGGATAGAGCTCACCCCGTACTAAGCCATTGGCGTGTGAAATTCACACATATTCAGGGAAGGGGGGACCAGTTCCTTTCCCTGGGCCACCTGCGATTTTCTACGAAGTCCTGACATGCAAAAAATCGAATCGCGAGGATTTTTAGGTGGGGGTGTCCGGAGAGGCTTCTTCTCCGGCCACTAGACCACCACGACCCCAGGGTTATATATGGCTATATTCACAACGAGAACCGAAATATGTCTCGTTATTTGACATTGAAGCAAATATAGGTCTTCAATGTTAATTTTGCCGTCATTAAAGTTACAGATATGGTACATATTTCATATCATTGGCTCCGAGACTCTTTGAGAATTTCAACATAAATTTTATTACGAATACCAAAGAAATGAGATTTATGAATAAATAAATAAGAGATAAATTATAGTTAAAATTAGGTTACATAGCAGTGAGTGGAATTGACAATAAATTTTAAAATCTGGCGTCTAGCCTGTTTATGACTTACACTCACTAACTTAAGTGCTAATCAATGATAACAACCAATAAGCTTATTCTGCACGTGTACTTATAGCATACCAAAGAGTTCAAGTTTTAAAAAAATTGTATTTTTGTTATATTTCTAAGATACTAACCTCCTAGGACGTTAGTCACTGCTGCAATGAGCACCACAGCCACCAAGAGGACCTGAAGAATATATTAAAATTCAAAATTGTTATTCATGCCGGTGACAACCCCTCGGATGAGGGAAATCTGTTTAAAAAAACATGCATCGTGACGGAGATGCACGAGAATAATATAAATCTCTTACTAGAAAATATTGTAAAATGTGGAAACAATATTTTACGACCTTAACTGTTGTTGCATTGAATTTGATACTCATTTAATCGATTAATTTCTTAGTGAATGAATATAAATTTTACTTAAATTTCTCCTCATTCAACAATTTTTAATTTTTTCTCCCCGTCTAGGGCATTTTACTTTTCATATTGAATACGTATGAGTAATGTTTGCTATCACATGGATCCTTGAAAATTGTACCGAAAAACGGAAGGATATTCATTCACCCGATAAGATGAGGATTTCCATTTGAAATGCATGAAAACTACATGACTTCATTATAAATATGAATATACAGCAACCCCCATTACGTTCCCTAAATTAAAATGGAGAGAATGTTATACTCGAATGAGTATTTTGCAGTAATAAGTAAGCTTTTGGTATACAGGGTGAACATCATTATACAAGAAAGAAAATAGTTGTAGAAATAGGTGAGTATACCAAATTTTTTGTAGACAGACATTGAGAATTATCTTCCAGGTCATTAAAGTTTATTTTATTCGTTTAAATACTCCTTTTATTCTGTGAAATATCATCTACTCATTGTCATTGAGTTTAGACATTTAGCTGAATATGAAGAAAAATAGGGATAGGCTTTCCCCATCTCAAGTAATACGTAATTTAAATACATAAAACAAGTACACTCGTCACAATACACGCAATAATCTCATCAGAAAATTAAGGATTTCCTTCTTGGACTGGAAATTATTTCATGATAAGTAATTCGCAGGACTAGTCTTATCTCCTTCAAGGAACAACCTATTCTTTTCAATAACCGCATAATTTCACGGTTCAGATATTGGTGATTCCCCGAGTGTTGTAGTCTCGACTTTGACCTTGGAAAGCGCCTGGTTTATCTTCCGGATGATCTTATGTACTATTGTCTTTTCGAAAGAGGTCTTTATTTAGTTTTTTTTATTTGTTGCGGGAACAAGCCTTGGTAAAAGATTCACGAACATTAAAACGGTTAGTGAGTGTTTTACGAGCTTCAGATGTGAAGGGCTTATCTCTCAGTAAATTAAGCTGTTAAGCAATCATTTTACTGTTCAAAACTATATTCGAGGACCTGAGGAAAGTTAGCCCTAATGACGCTGAGGAAAGTCAACCCTATCGAATTAAATATATTCACTTTCTGATTGATAAACAGTCGTACTGATATATTATAGTTGTTTAAATTGAGATTTAAACAACTATAATATATCTTTAAACAACTTAAATTTAAACAACTTGATTTTCAGTATATCATAGATAAATATAGTACAGAAACAATTAAATGTGTATGACCAAAAGAAATGTAATTAAAATTCAGTCATGAAAAACAGGTGACTATAATTCAACGCTTCCGTGATCATTAATTTGAAACAAGGTATTTTCAAATAACAGCTTCATCGCTTAAACATCACTTATTTCAAAACCATTGATTATTTTACGTTTGCTGAGGTATATGTATGATCTCTCTAGCACCGTGAAATCTATCTAATTTACCCAATGATCGATATTCATTAGATAAATTTTGTCTCTATTCAAAGTTGGTTCATGTGCGAGCGGAATTGATACGGATAAACTATAAAAAATGCTGCAATATTATAGCAGCTTCTTTGGCTGGAAATCGTGTTTTATATCGTTTCTAAATAATATGAAAAGAAAACCTTGGATTCTATAAGATATGCAAATGGGTCGACTATACTTTTAGCCGTGACTTATGTCAAAAGCTTCAGAAATCACATAAAGTAGTAGGTAAGGAAAGAGAGCTAAAAAGAAGACTATCTTCCGTAGATTCAATAAATAATGACCGAGTTGGGAAACTAAAGAGAATCTCATGAAACTATAATTTCCATGCATTTCCTTTCAGATGACAAGCGGTATCCATATTAAGGCACTTCATACATCCCAGTAAAGTGTTGATGTGCCACGGCCAGATCAACGCAATTTTTGTCGGAATTTAAAGTCACTAGTTAATTTTAGATTTGTGTGAAAAATTCATGGACGACTTTTAAGTAAGTGAGGCTTATTTTTTTTAAGAATACAAGTATGGTAGGAATGAAAGTAAGAGAAAAATTCTAATTTGGAATAAACAATTTGCTTGTGCCCAGAGAACGATAAACTGAGCAAATTATGCTGGTTTTTGTACTCAAGGATAGCATAAAATTATCAGTTTAGGGAAAGTAAATGCAAATGGGATGTACGCGCACACAGCCGTATACATGATATGATTCCAGTTACCATAATTTTCCCCTCTTAGTTAAAAAGACTGGAAACCATATTATTGGAGTACAATTTAAGATCAGATAACTTTTTACTTATAATTTTTAAAGCTTAAGCTATTAATCCCAATCTGGATAGTTCATTACCCCTAGCTATCTATTATGGTTAGAGTTCGGCCTAATTTCCCTAGAATGATATGTCATTTTACACCCTTCAAGGTAGTCATTGAAATTTAAAACCTATATGGGCCTTGGTCACGACTTTCAACGAAAAGTAAAGAAGAGACAATGAGAAAAATATCACGCAGATAATGGCAGATTTACCTTGGGCAGTAACAGGTAAAAATACATTAAAGGAATATAACTAGTATAGCAGATAATTTATAGTAGCATGTTTATTATAGCCTCTCTGATTGACCACATGGGAACATGTAGTCTTTAGTCCTGGTGCTTAATCATCTTTTTTTTATCAGTTTTGAAACGGATCTCTTTCAGAAAAATAAATTAACGTAATTCAATTTACAAGTCGTGAGTAACCACTGGATGAGGAAGAATAACCCAGTTTCGTCAAATCTGAAAATATGTAGCAGTAATAGGTCACCACGGTGCACTTTCACGTAATTCATCTAAGGAGTAATTACTCTCATTGTGATGCAATTCCGTAATTGGAGTCTGCAACTCTTTGCATTGGTTCCCGAGCGAAGGAACCCTCTCCGGGGTTGGGAGGACGCTTCCTCCGTAGTCGGAGGGGCCAGAATATGTTGAGTGCGAAGGCATTCCAACTTCGCCGAGCAAAGAAACCTCGAGGGCGCGCGTGCACTCACCTTCATGGCTGCAAACTCCGCTTCGCAGGCTTTTCTGGAGGGTCCGCGCGAAAGCTCTATCCAATCCTTTCACTCGCGCCTCAACTCGATCTATGCTGGGAAAACGCCGGTGGTGTGCTCTCCTCGGAGAAATCCTTTTCGGAGTCGTCTTCGAAGGGCAGTCTTCGAAGTCCACTTCCACCTTCGCCGCCAGCCGCGCGTCTTTATACTCGAAGGCGCTCGCCTCCCACCCCCGCCGGCCTTCCTTTCCACCCCCACACCCTCACCCTTCACTCCCAGGGAGAGGGATCCCCCTTCCTTCTCTGGCCAACCACCCACGTTCCCCTCCTCGACCCCGCGAGAGGTTCCCTCTTCGTCTTCGGTACCCTTCGTCATCCGCGAGTCCTTTCCCCGTCCACGGCAACTAGTCCTCGTCCTCGCTCGATATCTACATTTCATCCCTCAATCTTACTGGACTAATGCAGGGGCGTAGATATGGGGTGGTCGAGGGCGTCTGAACCCGCCCTCCCCCCCAAGCAAGAAATACCAATATATAATAAGAATGTAAATAAATAACTAGTTAGTCTGTAAATATTTATTATCGGCTAATTCCACATTAGGCAATAATACTCTTAACAATCCAACAGCATTCAATCATACTAAAAGATATTCTTATATTTCATTGAGGACTGAAACCCCCCCAGAGAAAAAATTATCTTCGCCCCTGGAGTAATGGGAAGGGCAGGAATAGCAGAGATCACTTTTCTCACCCCGTCCTGGAGCTGGAATTACTTAATCGTCTCTCCTCTGTCAATACATATTTATGAAGTTTCTTTAATTTAACCTCCATATTTCACGCATAGTTACATGTTTTAATTGTATTCGTTACGTTGATTTTTTATTAAGCTAAACTTTTAAAATTATTTTACGTTTTCATAAAATTTAACAACTATAATTAGAAGATACCCAAGTTAGCTATATTTAATTTACTTCGTTGAAACCTTTCATTTTTTCTTTGAGATATTCTTGCCATGGATTGTAGTTTGCACTCCTTTGTTTGTCATTGTTATTCCTTTTCTTTGCCTTCATTTAGATTCACCTTATCTTTTTTCCCGCAAAAATTGTGCAGTAACCAATGGTTTTCCGATTCTCCTTCTAGTATATAATTTTCAACTTGCGCCAGCGATACCGGCTGTATTTAAAATTCTGTATAATTTTTTCATCGATGTATGTACTTTGGGCATTAGAACAGCTTATTTTTAAAAACATATGCACCTTATTTGCAAACCAAATCTTCAGTTTTTACCACACTTTTCTGGCATGTTAGAAAGATTGAATGACCGTTGAGTGTTTCCACAGCTTTTTGTTTCATGTATTGTTTTTTCCACTCTTATTTTTATTTGCGGGTAGATATATTTCTTTGTATCACGAGGAACACCCATCCGAGGGCAAACAGGGAGGAATTTTAGGAGATGGCTTTTCCCTGAGGACCATTGCGACTGTTTTACTAGCAGCTTAAAAGTTAGCCCACATCGTCGGAACCATTTTTTAGAATCCTGTTTAGTGTGCACCATTGTTTATACGTAATTCATTCTTTGCTTTGCTCAACGCGTCGAAATCTCCCTTTCCGGGCTCAGGATCACTTCGCTTTCCAACGCTTTTCACGGTGCCTCGAAGGAGATACTCATCAAGTTAATGGGAACCGAACTAGCTGCATGGGATGTTGCGAAGTCCCGGCACGGCTAGTCAGCAGTGCAGTGAACTCGCCGGTGGAAATGAGGTTGGAGGTTTAAATTTCGCGGCTGGGACGGATGATGTATTTCGACGATGCGATGTACAAATAAACACAGATGATCATCGCTTACGCTGCACATTGTACCTGATACTGGTCCGACGGCTGACGATGGTCATAGCTTTCCAATAAATCGCTGTAGTTTCAAAGTTTACCTTCTTTTTCTTTTTACCAAGGGTAGGTTCTACAAGTTAATACCGAAGCATTAAATATTAATGTAAATAAAATTTGTTATTTGCACGTATGTCGGAAAGAATTAGTGGGAGACTGAGAAAACAGATGACTTAAGTTGCGAGGAGCACCGGAACACTGAAGGGCTCGAGCTAGGTGGGCGAGAAATTGGGAGGAAAAGTAAGGACATTTTTATGGAATTATCAAATTAGGAAACTGCTCTGATCTAATGAAGAACAAAGTGCAGGGAAGGAGTTACTTACTAATATATTATTCCTTTTCTCGATGATTTTCGGGAAGGCAGGTATTTATGTGGCTGTTTACATTCTTGGCTGCTCATGCTACATATGTTATTATGATTGATATATACGGAGCCAACTTTACGAAGTTCATCACATATAATTTATCCACTTTTCAGCGTGAAAATAAATAAATCTGGGCAAAAAAATAAAAAAAAAACTCATATGCAACTTTTTGCATTTCATTATCTATGAACATGAGTTTATTTAGAAATTTATTTTCTTCTAGCAGAAATACGATTTCATGATAAGATGAATAGATATAGAAATGATAAGAGATAAGATTGACCATGCTCAATAGATCATTGACCATGTTTTGTGGAGAAACCCCGATAATTTCATCTTTAATAATTTAACCACCGGTCGGTTCCGGTGGTGGTGTGGTTCAGTCCTCGCATGCTAACCTCAGGGTCGCGGGTTCGAGTCCCGTCTGAGTGAGTTTGTTTCACTACTCAGGACGTGGCTGTGGCTTGTCTGTTGTTACATTGTTAATACCCCGATGTAAAGGCCACATGTGCTGTTTTCTTTGAAAATAAATGAAAAAGGAGAAAATAAATAAATGAACTCAAATCTAAACGTGTTCATCTTGTGTTCAGTGACCAGAGCTGTGATTTTACATTTTTTCGCATAATGTTTGTGACTCCAGTGGTGGTGAATTTAGGATTCAAGTTCTTGAGTGATTTATTAATTCTCTTAGTGTTTTTTAAACGAATAAGGTCTTTTAAATTCTTCGAAAGAGATGGAATCTTTTCCATCCCTTTGGAAGGCACAAAGCATGTCGCCGCATTTGTAATTATTTCCACTAGACCTATCTATGGTTAAGCATAAATATTTACCTTTGTCAGGATTAATCGTCTTTTGAAATTTGGTATTCACTGATGTGGGGAGGAAGCATCTTTGGGATTTACGCATTGCTTAATGGAAGGCGTATTCCCTGTTGGTCGTGCCAGAAATGGCATGTTGACACACTTAGATGCAACTTCAAGCGTTTCGCTACTCACGAGATAGAGGTGAAAACGGGCTCTTTTAGAAGGGTTGACATTAACTGAATTAATAAGGAGGCGTATGTTTTGTGATTAGCGACAAGTTAACCCAAAACATTCCGTTTTTTTAGACAATGCATAACGGATTTTTTCGTCTTTGCTTCGGCTCTGATATTTAGAGTATTTCTCGAATTCATAAGGCGTTCGAGAGGTTATGGAGGAGCAGAAGCTGGCATGAATAATTGCGCGTGTAAGGCAACCAATTGGCTACAAGCCCAGATGTCCCTTTGAGGGATGGATGCCGCGCTAGTGGCGTTCCCCTTGCGACACACGCCGAGAAGATGAGGGCGCTCCTGGGACAGGAGTGAGAGGGGAAGATTATGGTATAGTCAACAAAAGGAATGGTGCGTTGCAGGGGAGGGGCAGTGAAATTACTCGAGTGGGAATGGGACAAGGGAGAGAGAGAGACAGGTCAGTAGGCAGGTAATGCACGTGGACGTCATAATGAGAGTCCCCTTCCTCAATCGTGTTCGGACTAAGGCGGCTATTCGCGGTGTCATCCCTGATAGGTTTTCCGGAAATTCCACGCTTGAAATAAATTCCGCCATTTCCCTCCACTCTTTGGATTTTCCCAGGCAACGACGACGGCGGAACCGACAATAACGAATGAGTTGAAAAAAAAGCATCTATCTACGATTAAGTCAATTGAAAATTCCGGGGAAGTACAGACGTTTCAGAGGTGCTCGTCTCATCGTCCGTTGGTCGGAAAAATATCTCTTGCGAGGTGGGTTTTTAAAGTTACATGCGTATCATCATTACTGAGCATGAAATAATTTTATGATTATGATATAAGATAAAGGAAAATATTTTCTACCAAGAACGAAATACCAATTACTTATTTCTACCTAGGGTTAATGCGTACGCAGTGTCTCACATTTTTTGAGATTTTGAACTTTTCTTTTACCTTGGCATTTGATTCTCGTCTTAACCCCTCATGGCATGGAAAGAATTAAACTAACCACATTACTTTGTCATGTCATGCGTTGTTTTTAGTAGGGACATAGCTTTATTAAGTTTTTCAGACACTTTGAATGTTACTAATGGCGTCAGTTTCCATATGATGGAGGAGAGTAGCACCACCGACACGGAAAACAAATATAAATGTGACAATCTTTGCTTTAATTGAAAATGGAAGCTTGAGTAGAGAATAATTTTGCGAAATAAAACGGGTCACATTTTTAAGACTACGTTGTAATGCCGAAAGTTTTAGATCATTCGAAACACAGAGTCCAGGGCTCTAATCGGGCAGAGCTTTCGATGCATCAGACAAAAAAAAACATGAGGTAGTCCGATACATCGATGTTGATGTGGCATCCCTACCTCGAAGTTGGTCGTTCCGTCGACTATTTAGTTTTCCTTCGGTGATTCCCGCGGAACGAATTGTAGCGTAGACGATGAAGATGGTGGGGGTGCGAAGTAGGAATGAAATGGGGGGTAGGGAGGAAAAAGAAGAAGCCGGCGGTCGTGAGAGGGGGGAGGGGCCCCTTTTAATTGCGGACACCTGTTCTCCACGGTGGTGGCGACTTTGAGCGGACGAGGCCACTCTTTACGCTGGTCGGGGGACGGAGGGTGGGAAGGGGGAGTCCTCGCTGATGATGATGCATCTGGGACGGGAAGGCTCCCGTTGTGCGAGAGTTAAGATTTTATTTTTGCTGTTTTAGTCTCCCTCGGAGTTTCCTCCCCCCCCTCCCACTCGGCCCAGCTGGGCTGAGTCCTCTCGCGCCTCTCGCACCGAGAGTGAGAGGGATAGCACACACTCTCGCTCGAAAAGGGTGTGAGGGAACTTGGCGGTCGACAAGAAGGCTGGCACGGGATAACGTGGAGGAGGGCGCGAATATGACCGCAGTAAGTAATAAATTAATGTCGAGGATGCGGCGCTAACTGACGTGACGTAAGCATAAGCCGGATACGATTCCGTCCCTCATGATTGGAGACGGGAAATATGATTTATTCGTTCCTCTTCGAAAAGAGATTTATAAATATCGAATCCATGAATCTGATTTCTGATGAGCGCGGCACAGAAAATCACCCTCGAGCAAACCTGTTTTGGTGTTGCAATTCACGCCATTTACCCTGAGACACGGTTTGGTGGGTGTTGGATCACACTTAAATTTACTGGCTGGATGTGTGTCAGTGGCAATAATTCTGGCTTCTCACCCTTAGAGCTCGGGTTCAATGTCCAGCAACAACTAAATCCATATTTGGTTGCCGATTGAAGAGTATACTGGTGACGGTAAACTACTTATCCATGGAATGAGACATATGACAGGGGACCCCTTAGTGCCTTTTATTGACAACAGACTGATTCCAACGCCAGGTCTCTCTTCACTCTTACCCCTTCCCTACCGATTACATCCTAAAAACTCTCGTTCTTGGGCCCCTTTAAATGCGTGACATGTTTAAAACCACTTAATGTCATTCTCAAATATGTAGCGAATACGAGAAAATTTAAATATGCGTGTTTGTATGGTGTACAAAAAACAACAGTGAATTTAGGCTATGAGAGTATGCTAGAAAAACTCTCGTTGAGTTTCTGAATGAGTAATTAAAACTAAATTGCGTTAAATGAATTTCCACAAGGAAAAATTCCATCTCGACCGGAGTGTATTTTTTTCCTTGTGGAAATTCATCTACTTTGCATTTTAGTGGGGGACACTAAGGTATTTGAGGCCAGTTCATAATCCTTGCATAAATTGCGTAGTTAAATCAAAAGTACAGATATACAGCGATTATTATTCCATAATTACTGTCGTACTGTAAGAGTCATTGAAACGAGCAAATTAAGCACGAGTCAGGAGTCATCCAAGAGAAAAAGGAAAATAATGCATGAGCTATAACGCCGACTCTATGTTGGCACGTTGACAAACTTATAGAGCCACAATGGATGACGTTTCCCCTTCCAATAATACAGATTATGTAGATTCTTGTTTTAGACCTCTTGGTCTTATTTTATCCCGCAATGCCTCCGCAATAAGAATAGCGTTCTCGTTATAGAAAACGAAATGTTGCAATTTTCCTTCACTTTCGAGTCCTTCCCGGGGAAGATTATATTTTTCTACAGCCCGATACGACATATTTCCCGGCAAGGGGAGAGAAGAGCGAGCGTACTGATTGTTTCTCCGACCCTGATGGTCCTTTTCTTCTTCGAAATAGGTACTTCTGGACTTTTAACAACAGCTCTCTACCTTAATAACGTCAGGCTGAATAATTTAAGCGTACAATGAACGTTCCCTTGGGTTTCAACGCTAGATCAAATTCAAGGATTCCTCGTTTCGTCCCAGAGTGAGTTCTTTTATTCTTTCAATGCCAACTGTCCCAACGCTTCGCAGGCTCTTCTTGCCGGAGAGGATTCCAATCCTTTCTCTTCCATCCGTTCTCTTTTAAGAAAGTGACTCCTTAAATCCCAATCCGAGGCTCAGGGTCACACCAAGAAAGATTGGTGTTTGGCAGTGGTGTTTTTTTATGCGTTGTGGTGCGCTAATATAGGTGACTAAAGCTCTTTTTGCTACTTAAATAGAGGTATAAATTCTAACCACATCAACTGAGTACCCTGCAAGCCAACTGGATTGTATATGGCGTAATAAACACATCAACAAAATTGCATCACACGCATACAATAAGACACATCGTGCTAATAAAATATAATCCGGGAACTTGCAGCTAAGTGGTTACTGTCTCCGAAGAATTATAATTTTCTATTATTTGATTATATCTTCGGATTTGATGGTCTGAGGAAGACAGCTGTTGATTGAAAAGTGAATAGGAAGAATTGCTTCGTATGATATATATGGAGCAAGTAGTGAAGGATGAAATAAGGAAGAATCGATAAAATATGAAGCTAATAGGAGATTTGAGTGGAGAGCTGCCTCAAACCAATGTTGGCTGGTGATGATGATGATTAAATTAGATTAGGCATTTAGCTAGGGAGCAGTTAATAAGAGGGGGTGGAACTAAGAATTTTCTTTCAAATGCACCACACACTTTAGCCTACCTAATTACACGTATCCATACGGGTAATTGTGTTATATTTTATGATCTATAACAGCTCGTGGCAATCAAAAGTAAAGGACATGAGATAGGATACTAGATCTTGGAACAAGGAACAAGATTTCGTCTGGAGTTTGAATGAAACCTGTGAATGCCAAAATTAATGTACAAATGAGCTTAAATCCACTGAAAAAATATTTTAATAGATCATATTTTGAAATTTGCCCAGGTTTATGCTTGTTCCACTGTCTGGACGAGATAAAGAATTTAGAGTGTATCTTCTATCCCTCCCGTCTACCCATTATTCATAATTAATTTACGTTTTTCTGTTAATGCTACTACCACTAAGGGCCAATAACTTCAAAAGGGTGAATGAAAACATAAATAATGCAGGAAATGTTTCATTGGATTCCAACCATCATCACATAGAGCCATTGAAAAGAGGTATGTTCTAATGAAAAAAATATGACGCTAACTGTAGTTTCTCCTGCAGAACCTGCAGAGTGATAGTTGATTTTTCCCATTAAAATGAGGGCCATAGTGATACCATTCTGACCTTGAAGTGAGTTCTGCCACTCAGAGATGAGTTGAAAACTTTTTCTAGACTATTTCAACAAGTTCTCGAAGATCAACTCTATGTTTTTAAAAAATCCCGTCGAGTGTAGCGCCAAGCAGTAGCCGTCTGAGAGTAGTGGGCATTAAAATTATATCTAAGTGGATGTCTCCTTAGTGTCTTTTAAGAAATAGGCATAAAATGTGCGCTATTAGACTATCTGTTCAAAGTTGAACTCGCTATGTCATCTTCTTCCATATAGGTCACGTAGTGGAAGCATAATTTTTCTCTAGTCATCGCTAAAGTGGAGAAGCATAATGGACTAATGGCATTTTCTGTTCGTGGATTTGACGTGGGAATGGATTGGTTTGCATTATGGATAAATTTCCAAGTGAACATCACTGCTAGTAATTATTTGTTCGAAGAGAAAAAATAAATTCCATCTCGCTAAAAGGATTTCTTCATTTAGTATGCTGTGATTCGTTTTTTAAAAGACAAAACATTAATCATCACATATGTATGTCTTGAGCGATGAAATATACTAAACAGAAAGCTTCGTGTAGCTAATATTTTGCTGCTATGTTCTCATATGTTGGAATTGCGTAGCACCAATTTCATAGTGCTATAGCACTCGTTGCTGGATTATGTAAGTACAAAAATTAGGATTATGAGGGCAACACAGTTTAGATGATAGTAAAAATGAATCCGGCCATAACTCCCGCTTGACTTTCTTGGACATGGAGTGTGGCTTGAGTCCGACCATTCTTATATCCTCTGCAGCACTTCTCAGCGACTTTCATTCCTAACATCTCTGGCGCTGTCAAGATAAAAATTTCCTTATAATTTTTTTTATTTTCCCGAACTTATTTTCGCTATGTGGTACCTTTTCTTCGAAAAAATAAATGATTTGGCAAGCCTTCAGGCTATATGCTCATTTATTCTGGCTACAATCATATTTATTTCCAAACCCTTTTTCAAGACATTACAACATTTCTTCGAACAATTCCATTCCCGTTTTTTATACTGTAGCCATTCAATATAAACTAGTATTACTAAGCTAAGGGTTTTGAGGAATTGACGAGGTGAATTAATTGAGGCGATTATTTCTTGCTCTTCACGATCTTGAAAACGTTCGGAGAAAACTTTTGAGCGATCGCCAAGGAAAGCATTCAATTTGGAAAATTAGCGCTTTTCTCTGGTCGAATTTCTGTAAATGTCACTTAGTTTTTGGGAACTCAGTAAATATTTTTCTATTCGTGATATTCAGAAATTTATTTTATTTTTGCATACACCTGGATTAATTGGTCATTGCTGCGCAGATCTACAACTGTGACCTCGATTATTACAATAGGTTTTGCAATTCTGTATTTTCTGCCCTGCGCAGAATTTATCTCTACCATTCCTCCATTCCCTTATATTCTTACCTTTTATCTGATTTTCCATCTTCCTAAACGGCGCAAATGTCCTAAGTTGCCGATCGCCTCCCCTGAATAAAGTAACTTAGTATCATCACGTGCTCGAAGATATTTTATTGAAATGATCTTTCAAATCCTTGAAGAAGGCCAACATCTTTCGAGTTCCATTCTGCTTCACCGTTTACATTTCATTATTTATTTCTCTTTACCGCACCACTACTAATTTATCAACGCATTTGAACGCTTTAATCACCACTGAGGTGCACGCTGGATAGGTTTTCTGGACTTTTTCTTGACTTATGAATCCCATTTCACTAGAATGTTGCCAAGATGAAATTATCTTCTGATTCCTAGCATTTTCCACTTATTTTATTCGACGATGGATGTACGACAAGGCGTCGATCACGAATACATTAAGGATGTTTTATGGAACTATATTTCCCCAATACGGGTTTTTAATATTTTTTCTTAGTGGATTAACCCAACGATTGCTTACCATTTTTACAGTATCGACGGGTGACAGGTAATTCGGTGTTGTTACATAATACCGCTGTTCATTGTTATCCAGCTTATTTCCTCATTTAAGTTCCTCGTAGACTATTATACTAGTCTTCATGTGATCAGTTTTATGTGTGGTTTTTCCTTTATTTCCAATTTGATGAATTAGTATGCGTCTCACGAAGATCTTCACATGCACTGACTCTTCGGAGGCATTAGTCCAACCTCTTGCAGGGTGGGTGTGGAGTGGGTTTGTCGTCCAAAGTGCCCGGGTTCGAGTTCGCTGCCCCTGTCACATTTAGTCAAGGGTAGGATAATGCCGACGCCGGTTTCCTTCCTCTATTTCACATTGAAATCGTTCTATCCAATTAGGTACCCAACTATCCTCTACAGTGCAAATGGCCTTATATGTCGGTCGCCTCCTCTATTTCCTCTATTAATATTAATTAATATTAATAGAGGAAATGTTTCCGAGATCGTGGAGAGCATGAAATAATCGCCTCTATTAATATTAATTAATATTAATATTAATTTCCTCTATTAATAACAGGAACGGTATCTGACATCGACTTGGGTGTAATATTCTATATCTACCGCTCCAAAAGTCATTTTTCCGCATTTTATTTCAATAATTTCCAGTTTTTGATGTTTCACTTTTGTGTCATCATGTAATCTGTAAAATTTATCGAAGTCACTTGAATCATCAAATTATATACCAAAATTTCAGTCAATACTTAGGTGTTCTTTCGGTCCCCGCTTGAACGGAGAAATACTTCTCTTAAATGGTATGGCATTATTTATTTCATATATTAGTAAATGCTTAAAGAGTTAATAGGACACCGTTTCTCTTAGTAATGATGCGGTGGTTTTCTTTCGCTTTCAGGACTCATTGTCGCCATTATCAAAGTGACATTTACCACTTCTGTACTGCATTGAGATCAGTGTTTCCGTGTCTAACACCAGAGTCCCCGACTCAACCACTCATTTGAAGGTGAGATGCTGCTCTCCCATTCGGATGAATTTTAGGGATATATTTGTCAGCAGCATCCAGTTAGCAAGTCACTGCACGTTCATCGTGATTTTCATCTTTTCGTCGGTGAATCTTACACAATGATTAAACCCCGCGCACCCCGGGCGCCGTCGAATAATTTTTCTTGCCATTCGTCCAGCGACAAAAGGCAATTAAATCCGTACGAATTTTCAGTTTTCATACGTAATCTTTGGTACGAAGGTTCAACCAATCTCTATTCGGCGAACGCAGGTAGTGATATCGATAGTCAGTAATGCCTATTGTTACATAAGTAGAGGGTAAAATTTGTTATCTTTGCCATCTAATGCTAAATTTCGCGATTCCCATGAATTTGTTGAAAAGTGAAATATTTTAATAGCTTAGGGACTGTTTGTACAGTTTTTATTCAGCAGTATTACTCCATTACTGATACTTTTCCCGGAAAATGTAAACGCACGGTTGAATAACAGCTATATGTAGCCTTCGTGTTGACCCTTCTGCGCCAAGAGATTAGGGTCATGCTATAAAATGAATTTGTTTCCATTTCCTTGATTGTTCTTGAAAACTATTCCCTTACTCCGTCTTATCGAGTGAGCATAAAATTCCTTGCAGACATTTTTTAATAACTGAATTTATCCATAAGTTTTTCACTATTTTGTCCAGACTTTGAAGTGGTGTTTCTGCCATTTTTTTCGTCCTCCCTCTAACACTACATTCACTGTAACTTTGATGGTATTCGACGACACATTGTGGAGTACGGATATGATAGAAAAAACTATACTTAGCTCTGACGTAATAGCGTCTACCCCGGTCGGCATCTTCAAATATTCGTAAAGTTATTATATGTACTATGTATATTTATTTCCATCACTCCATTCACTGTTCACCATTTCGGCTCGGCATCATAAAGGTATCTCCACACAAGTACGATTGAAGTGAGCTTGTCAATGCGGAATCACTTGAAAGTACTACGATATGGAAGATAACTGTTGAACCTCATCCCCCATAACAACCCATTGATTTTAACTGCATGAGTATGATTGTCCTCCATTAATTTCCATTCGTAATTGCCAAAACTGTCAGAATGATACTCTGATAAGTAGCGATTTGAATTGGGTAAAATATTGAGGCGGTTAATTCTTGTTCTTCACGATCTCGGATGCATTCGGACCACTTTTGAGGGATTGACGAGAGTGAAATATTGAGGCGACTATTTCATGCTCTCCACGATCTCGGAAACATTCGGACAAGTTTTTGAGGGATTGACGGGGTGAATTATTGAGGCGATTATTTTTTGCTTTGCACGATCTTGAAAACATTCGGAGAAAACTTTAGAGGAATCGACAAGGCAAGCATTCAATTCCTGATGTATATCGTCGACGTTGATGGAGATATCTCCACCTTGTTCACTTCTTCCAGTAAATATCGCTTGGGCAACATTACTTGTGAATTTTAAACACTTGTTGATGCAAAAGTACCTACATCTAAAGTCCAACTTATGAAAACTTGAAAGCTAAAGACCTTCCATTTTTAATATTGAGGAGTCTCATCCAAGCAAATATTTGCCAATTTCCATGTTTGCTAATGGTGTCCAGCCAGTTTAGGTGAAGCGTGAGCTTATAAAAGAAATTACTCAGATTTTTTGCGTAGGTTTCAAATGTTGCTCCTCGGGCATGCAAGCTGCATATTTCCCAATGAATGGATCCATTTATATAAAATATGCATAATTTAATTAAAATGAGTATCATGCTTAATTAGCCTTGAAAAATTAGCTATGATTCCATCATTATTTTTATCTGGTTAATTTTCACTTGCTTACGAAAGCACGAGGACCATACATATTCCGTGGCCTGTGAGACTCTAATGGCTAGCGGATGTTTAGATTTCCGACATAATAATAGATAATTATGCGGCAAAATGGGGTATTTTATTGGATAGAAAGGCAAATGAAGGCAAAGCAAAGCGACTCTAAATGTTACTTTTCGTTTTGCTGCCAACGAATGGAAATTGAGATATATGAAGAGAAACATGGATAGAAAGCATCACATTGGGTTAAATAGGTGCAGCAGAGGTGTACTTGGTGGGTAAAACTTAATACTTATTAGATTTGCTAGGCGTCCTATAGAAAGTAAAATAGGAAAGAAGCTCAAACCACAAGAGCAAGGAATAAGGCCATAAGCCACGTAATGAGGCCCATTTTCTTCACCTAGGTTTAACCGTCTTTCGCAAAAAGAAACATTTTGTAATCATACCGAATCGCTATCGGGGCCCGTTTTCATTGCATCGTTCACCTAAAATATTTTTCGTTTCAACTTTTTGCAGCTTACAATTAACCTATAATTTAGTTTCATAAGTTTAGCATAAATTCGTTAGTAACTTAAAATAATAATAAAATAAATAAATTCATACGCTACTGATTATATTTTGATGGGCCTTTTTGCTACCTTATTATTCATGTGCAGCCTTGGTCTTATGACAACACCTATTTCTAATTTCTCTAAATTGTGCATATCCATGCAATTCATTTTTCTCACATGCGAGCATACTTCATGTGCATACACTTAGCATTCTGCCATATTATGTTGTTTCATTGACCATGACTCTTATTACTTATCCACCTTGATTTAAACTCATTAGTAGGGTTTATGCACATAATATGGAATACGCTCCTTATGTTGAATACCACAGTATCAGGTCTGGTAAATGTTGAGATCTTCCAGGTCGGTTTTTAATTCGAAGAGAATGCTTTTGCTCCTCCTCTTACTACTACCAGTCTTAATACACGTCATAAATACTATCAGTATTTTTCATGTATCTATTGCGAATACACGCGCTTTTGTGACGCCTTCAACATTTTGTTACTGAACGTATTTTGGGCGAGTGATTTTCAACGCACTAGGACACATCAAATAACGTATGATATAATGTATAATAAATGTTAATAATATTAGGTTGTTCGGTGAAGAGTAGAAAATGTATTCTCTGTGAGCAGTCCAATTTGTAAAAAATAGAAAATGTTCCAATATGGCGATAGGCTTCTATTATGGGATAATTGCGTGTACCTTATATGAAATATTCCATAATATGTGTATAGTTACGTAACCCTTGTACGTGAAACTCTTTTCTTTGCCGATTCTACATGATATTGCAGATCAGAACTAATGCTACTTATTATACTTCAAAGATGCATTTATTTTAACAACATTAGTTATCATCATCATCAGTCAACAATCCTTGGATTGGTTTGACGCAGTCCTCCACTGGATTCTTCTATCGGCCAACTTCTTTGTATTCACGTAACTCCTCTCTTTTAGATCCTCCACAACCTGTACCGTTTATCTCATACGGGGCCTGCCTTTTCCATTCTTCCCATTCACTTTCCCCTCGACGATTGTCTTCATCAGGCCATCGTGTTTTAAGATGTGGCCGATTAATTTATCCCGTCTTCTTTTTAGGGTTTTCAGTAGACTTCTTTTTTCTCCCACTCTTCTTAACACTTCTTCGTTTGTCTGTCGGTCGATCCATTTTATCTTTATCATTCTTATCGGTAGCACCACATTTAAGATGCTTCCAGCCTTGACTTCTCTGCTGCTATTATTGTCAATACTTCGCTGCCGTAGAGTAGAATACTCCAGACGTATAGATGAAATAAGGTGAGCTTCTAATTTGGCCTAATTTTAAATGTCCAAAGACCAGAATATCCTAATGCGAAATTAAATTATGGAAAATAATATCTCCGAAACAGGTTTTTCGATTGCCTAGACAATCGAAAAACAGGTTTCGGGGATATTGTTTTCCATAATTTAATTTGGCATTTGGATATACTGGTCTACGGACATCTCCAAATGTATGTTCTAATAAAATATTTCCTCACTTCCACGCTTGTATTTGCAGCTGTAAGCAGAACATTAGTTATATATTTCAATTAATTATTTGAAACTATATTTTTATTATTATATAATTGAAGTACCGTATTATTTCATGTACATTTATATAATACAGATTCATAAATGTTAAACCTAGAATGGCTGAATAAACCCATCAACTAAATTATAATGAGTTTTATGCACCACTTGAACAGGGGCATCACACTGGGTTAGTGATTTCTTTAAATTAAATTTAAAAAGGAAACTAGGTTTTTTAAAGGAACTGGAATAAAATATAGGTGAGCATTTCCTTGAAATAGATAGCAGCTTTTTTTGTCTCACTTCCGGGGATGATAGAAGACTAGCTTTTCAGTTAGCAGAGGCTAACGGGATCCCTAATTGTATCAATAAAGTAACTAAGAAGGCAGTGCGAAAATGGCTGACATTACTTTTGAGGCGTAATTCTTATTTGTCCCTTCGAATACTACTAGCAACTGAGTAAACGGCTTCAACAGAGTAAACATGAATAGATTATATAGCATTCTTGAATAAGATTACGAAAAACATTGTTTACCGGCAAATTGGGTATTCAAATGCGGTGAAACCGGTATCACTATCACTCAGTCCAAGCAACCGAATGGTATCGCAGAGAGGGGAAAGAAGCAGATCGACAGGCTCACCTCGGCAAAAGCGGTTGGTTGGTTACCATAGTAACTCGCATGAGTTCTGGCAGTGTTTGTCTCACGTTAGATTATAACTATATTCCTTATTGTGATGTCACAACATTAAAAAATGAACTGACTGATGGTGTTCCTGTGGAATCCGTACTTGAAACACACCTTTCAATGTGGATTCAGACGGACATGTTTAAGAAACGGTTTTGGCACTGCCTGTCATTTATAAGACTGCGCACAGAAGAACCTGTTCTGTTAGTATTGGGTAACTATTACTCGCATACTCAAAATTTGAATCTCTTCCTGCTTGCCTAAGAGTTAAATGTGATATTGTTTACCTCCCTCCACGTTGGCCACGTAAATGCAACAGCTGGATGTAGCATTAATGGATCCACTTAAAGCATAATACCCCGAAGAAATCAGGCAATGGTTGGTTGCACATTTTGATCCCATTCTTTCTCTCTCATTACCAAATTTCGTCACTGCTTGGGAAAGCGTACAATTGTGCCGTTAGAGTTGAGGCGACAATCAATGATTTTAAGAAAACATTAATCTATCCCCTAAATCCCAATATTTTTCTGGAAATCGACTGAACAGAAAACGTGACGATGCCAACTAATTTTGCACAGTGTTGAGGCAATAAGTCAACTACCGCAACTCTCAAAAGTAGATAAACCAAAACGAGAAAGTAAACGTGGTTGCCCTAAAGTCATGACAAGTACACCATGTACCTAAAGTAGAACTGGAGGATTCAACGTACGGGTTAGAAAAGCCATCTATATCGGGCATTCAGATAAAGCAATCTCTATTCAATAAAATAAACATCAAGTCTGCTGGTGTAGAGAAGACAAATAGTGCTAAAACCGCATTTAAAGAAAGTTCTGATAATGAAGTACAGGAAATGGGCATTGCGGGAGACAACACGTATTCAGATCGAGCTGACTGTATTTTTTGTGAAAAACTGTGGTCTTTCATTGCCGTAGGGGCAGAGTACTTACAGTAAAAGGGTGTTAAAGTGGGCTCGTGAGTTACTTGTAAAATTATTTTAATTATTTCATTTGTGTACCTACCTACCGCAAAAAAAGTAAATGAATATTTTCATTCTTCGTATTTGACAAATTTTCACATAATAACACTAACTCTTTTAGTAATCTATATGATTTTTTTAACAGGCAACATATTAGAGTACATATTTAAAACTTGTCTTTCAAACGTGAGGCCAATGAAATTATCGCAATGAGGAAAATATATTGCATGGGCAACCACCGATATTAAGTTGCAATGAATATTGTGCCCAATTTTAAAACTTTTATTTTGTTTTTGAAATTAAATGATAGAATTTCAATCTTGTACTTCTTTTTTAAGATTCCATCTTTCTTCATGTTTTTTTCTGAATCACATTGTTTTATTTTGAAAATGTTTCCATTAAAAGTTTTATTTTTGACTATAAATAAATGAAAAAGCGCTTTACAAATGTTAACAATGCATTACTTTTTCTTTTAATTCGTATGCAAGTATGCCCTCAATCCGTATCAGTTGCCAAAATGTTTAAGCATGATAGGATTTTGGAATTATTATTTTTTATTGTTATTTTTTTTATTAATATTCACTTCAAATGTCTCTGACATTATGCTCATTACTGAGAACTTGAAAATTACATGCCTATGAATTACAGTATTCCACGATACAGGATTCCACGATCTAAAAATCCATATTAGGAACTCCATTGTCCAAATATTGAATAGGGAATACATGTTTTTCTCTTAAAAATCTTAAAAAAAGTAATTAATCGATTAAATTCTATTGTTGTAAGGTTCCTGAGAGAACAAATATCAATGGAGAATTTTCGATTAATATTTTATTCATAAAAATGGCCAAAATATGTAATTAATTAAAAAGTATGCCAGATTTGGTACCTTTTCCCAACTACATAATTTCTTATTTACTTAAAAATATGATGATGCTTATAGAGAACCAACTTTTAAGAACATTAGCTACTACTTATATCGTCATCATTCCCTGAATGTGGAATTATTTATTGCATGCCAAGTATGAGGGACTGTAACGTAACCGGTTATTTTTTGTTCCCGAGTTGAGTACCTACCCTAGCTAAGGTAAAGTATAAAGTAGCTTGTAATGGAAAAATAATACAGCGAGACTTGCTGCATTCTTAGATGTTTTCTTTGTTTCATCCATGATGGAGGACGCGTTTCGCACGTGAGATCGCAAGTCGTGTCTTTCAAAACTACATTCATAACGCGTGTATGTCATCAAGCAGCGTTTGCAAAATAGTTTAGCTTGGAAGCCCTCCATCTCCCCTTCATTCAGAAACCTGTAAGATGATATGGCAACAAAAAAAGATTCATCTGTGGATGACCACTGCAAGTGGGAACTGGGATCACGTCATCTCCTGTCGCGGTATCCAAATCACGTGTCCAATACAGTGGGTAGCTCGGCCACCTTCGAAGAAGCCATTCGCCGTTACCATATCCTCATTCCTAGGGAGATTTCGAATAAGTATTTCTCTGTTGCCATATCTTCATTCCCCAGGCGACTGCAACAACGATCCGTTCCAATATAGCATTAAAAAAGAGATTCCTCGTATGTATGTGGAGTACCTTCCTATATAAATTCTAAAATCACTATCATTGCTTTTTTTACATCACGGTTTAATCGAAACATTTTGTTGATTGGCGGATCTGACTGGTGTGTTGGCTCGAGTACCAAACTCACGTCCTTAGGGCCCGGGTTCGAATCCAAGGTGGAGATTTTTCATCGTTATACCGGTCCCCACGTGAGTGCTATGTGCATCTATTGAATTTAGTGCTGCGTCCGTCGGATGGATAGTCGTCTTTCATTTAGAGCAGTCTAATGCTGACGCCGTGTTTCTCTCCACCCTCCCTCTTTTCCCTAAAAAATTCCTTCCCTTACTCAAAAACTAGTCTATACGAACTGGTGCAAATGATCTTAGCTGTCGATGGCCTCCCCCGAGTAACAGTTTCTACCATCAACCACTAGGTTTAATTGAATCCCCATTGTTTAGCACGTTAACTAGCCGACTATTGTTGCTCTTTTTGCCCAAAAATCATGAAATTCTTTATTAAAATCAAGGCCTGTTAATTATTTATTTGAAGATATTTCTACAAATATTATTTTTAATAAGATTATTTTACACATATTATATTAATTTTAAGATACTTCTATACATAGGTATGTTTTTCTATTAGAGATGGGTTAAATAGCAGATTTCTCGAATCCAAATCTCGAATTCGAATATTAAATCATGACTCGAATATCTCGAATTTCGAATGCCTCGTATGCTAGAATTGCAATTGATATTCTAAATGTTATTCTGGTTTTAAACTGCCAAATATATAATAAAACAATTTTTCAACCAATTATGGACTGTTGAATATATTAACTTTTATGAGCCTTAGTAAGCGAGAGAAGAGTGCTAATATACCATGTTCTGCCCAGTTTTTGATTCATTGTTGTAGTTCATCATCACGCCAAATATAGCGCCATCATCATCGCCCAAGAATCCTAGGATTGGTTTGACGCAGCTCTCCTCTCGATTCTTCTATCGGCCAACTTCTTCATATTGACCTAACTACTCTCTTTTACAATCTTCACAACTTGCTCCATATATCTCATACGAGCCCTGCCTTTTCCATTTTCCCGTTCACTTTTTCCTCGACAATTGTCTTCAAATATAGCGTAATTAGCATAATTATTCGAGATTTCGAATGCTTTCTATTATTCGAGGTATTCAAGTAACCGCGGGTAGTATTTGCAAATCTCTAATTTATATATATTATAAGATATTATGGGGGCGTTTTAAAGCACTTAAGTCATATTGCTTCACGAAACAATACGATGTGTAAACGTTTTAAGAGTTCGAAACTGATTAAAATTTTTTTTTCATTATATCTGTAAAAGTTTACGGAATTTCTTCCGCACGGATTGGTACACTTAGTCGAGATTTGGATATCGGTATTTCGGAAGCATCAGCGCAGTTTCAATGCACGGCCTCCCGCAAAATCCTTTCCCGCTCATCCTCCGCCTTCGATCTTCGTCTCAATTTTCACTTTCGTTTTCGGATGAGCTCGCTCCCAAGAGAAAAAAAGTTAATCTTTCGTCCTCACTCGGGCCGCTGTTTGGCGCGCTCGCCTGACGGACTCCCAAGGCTCTCAAGATCCGCACCTTCTTCCCTCGAAGGTATTGACTACCGCCCCCCTTCCTCCCCCAGCAAGGCAACTAACCTCTCTCTGGTCCCCTCCACTTTCTTTCATCTCTACCCCACTTCTACTTATGGTCCACCCACACCTTCCTTCACGCGTTGCTGATATTCCCGTTTATTTTTTTTCGAATATATCGTTTGCTTCTCCATCCTATCAATTTTCACCGCTCAAGGACCTTTGGGAATCGTCCTCATCCCCATGACATGGAAGGAGATCTTCTCACCTCCGTTCAATAGGAGTCTACACCTTTATTCAACTAAAAATTAATTTTTTTCCGATGAAAGCGTTGAGAATTTCAGGCAGGAGAGTTTCGAGGAATGCAACAATCGTATTCCTAAAAGAGAATTACAGGATTTTTCCACTAGTTACGAGAGAGGTAGCCACTGGGAATTTTTTTTCGAAGCCATTTTGTGCTACGTTACTTCCTCGTTTTTTTCAATCCAAATACTGGAAATTGCTGCACTCCTTTATTCCCTTTTCATAGCTAAAAAAAAAGCCCAATTACAACCTGGCACTTCTTCTCTCCCCTCTAAAACCTTCCTCACTTGGTCCATGAACTTATCCCTCGGTCTTCGTCGTAGGGTCTCTTTTTCCCTCAAGTATGTTCTTAATTGTCAATTTTTTTTCAATTTCAATTTTTTGATAAAGCCACTATATCTCTGATTGTGTCCAACCCTCCTGGTGCTTCTTCTCTTTAGTACTGTGCTCCATTTAGACCTTAATTCTTCGGCTTATCTGCATACTTATTTTTTTATTCTATCCGTCCATTAATTATTCAGCATCCTACGCTAGTACCAGGTCTCTAAGGCTTCTTCTATTCTTTAATGATCAAATTTTCCAATGTTACGGGCCTCAGATCATAGAGTGCCACACTCTATGCGAAGATGTTCTCGTATTGCTTCCATTTATAACTGCAACTTCTTTTGAGCGCCTATATAAGTCCCTCTCATCACGTTTGATTTCTTAGATTTGGCTATCAGCTCTTGATATCGTGCATCTTCCGTCCCATTTGATCCTCCCAAGGTAGGTGACGTTTCTCCCTTATAATCCATCTCATTGGCCTTGGAATTAAACTAATAAATTATAGTATCCATATCGATCTTCTTATTACTGATGAACTACTAATTATCCTCAATTTTGAACTCTCATTGCTTGGAAATTAAATTTTAGGTCTAAATAAAGAAAACAGCATAATTGATGACGTAGTTAACTATAAAAAAGAAAAAACTTAGTTCTTTTCCACAAATATATTTAAAACAAATCTTGGGTTGATTTGTTTTAAATATATTTGTGGAAAAGAACTAAGTTTTTTCTTTTTTATAATGAATGACTTCCACAACGTAAACTCGCCAACCATTTCTTTTATTAGTGACGTAGTTAACGTTTGCAGATTACCAAATGTCAGCATAGGGATTGCAAAAATTATAAAATTGTCCAGGTATTACAGAACCGCTACGTTAGGTATTGAATGCCTTAATTAACTAGAAAAATAAAGTCATGGAATTTCTAGGAATAAAACTTGCTCGTCATAAAAGTTAAGTAAGTTAATCTGAACATGTAGATCAGTTTATCTACTTAGGTGATGTCCTGGGCAATGTTAGGCGTATTATCTGGCGAGAGAAGTGTTAACTAACATGAAAAGCTAAAAAGAAACCTCGATTAAGAATATAGTGAAAACAGTGGTGACGAGCCAGATATGGAGCGTTGTGTTATACGGTGGCGTAACGTGCATCTTGATTACGGATGTTAAAAACAGGTTGTAGACGTTTGGGATACGTGTCTGGCAATGAACGAAGAGAGTAAGATAGACGGAAAGGAGGATGGGGCAAATGTTCAATATATAACTGGGAAGATTTAGGAGGTTGCTGGACGCAGTAGGGTACGGGAATATCAAGTGGATGGAAAACGTAAAAAGAGGTAACGGGATGTTGAAGGCCGTCATAAAGTACAGAATGTTGAGCAAATGGTGAAGAGGGAAATAAGTCTCTTAGGTAAAATGAAGTGTGAGTCAAAGTATGCCGATCAGGAGGAAAAGGAAGTCTTGCAAATTAAGAGTACGGTTGTAAATTAGGGTATTTTAATATTTTACGTTACATAAATCACCCTTACGCCATAGAAAACTAATTTTAAATATTTGACTCTGTATGCACTAGCCAAGCCTCAAAGACCCACATTAAGTTAGGAAATTGGCCTGCATCTTAACACACAGTTAATTCTCTAATGGCCTGCAATAATATAATGGATGGTTTTGCAACATTTAAGTTTCCGTAAGAGCACTCTATGTTATTGATTGGAAGTGAAATTCTTGTAATAAAATGAAAAAAATATTAAGTAATATTATGTTGATAATGATTAATATGAAAGTACTATAGGGCATTTAGGTATATTTTTAGCTATTAAAAAGATGCGTGTTTTGTGAATGTGAAACCAATCATTGGAGAAGATTCAGGTAAAAAGATGTACAAGTATATATTTCTTGGAGAAATTTCTTTCTGATGCTTCACGTTGAATGTACTTGGTGAAGATTACTGGTGTATTCCATCGGGTTAGGTAGGACTTGTGAATCAAGGATTCTGTCGAATCCTTGATTCACAAGTCATTGTCAAAGAGTCGACAAGAATGAAGCTGATGAAGAATCCCAGTGACATTTACCGACTACATTTTTTCGTTGAGAATCCTCTGCAAATATTATTTAACAAGTATTTAGAATCTATCTGGGAAGTTTTAGGTCCCTTCACTGAGCTTCACTGTAAGAAGTTCTTCTTTATTTCATGAATGGAAAGGGGAAAACTAATTTATATACATTTTTTCGAAGCCGTTCGCCAGTCTTGAAATTTCTATGCGTAAATCATTACTGCTGATTATCCATATGGCTCTTTTTTGGCAAAAATAATGGCAGAATTTGTTAATCAGTCTGATATAGAATAAAGTACCTACTGTAAGGTTTCCACTCACTTTTGGAAGAATGAAAATGGAAATAGGATTAAGGATTTAGAGATGTGGATTTAGAGGAGGATGCAAAAGGTAAGAAAGTTGGAAAGGAAGACAGAGGAAGTGTTAGGCACAGGGCGCGAAGAAAGAATTTATTTATGGGAAACTCAAATTAGGAATAAAAATGGATGCAGGCTGTACTAAACAAGCGATGGACTCTCGTAAGCTTCAATGTAGGGGAACAATAATAGGGATTGCAATGATATGAAAAGAGGGAGCAAAAAGAGATTGGAACAGCACGAGGAAAAGTAGAAAGTACGAAGAATTGAAGAGTATTTGAATTGCATTGTAATTGTAATTGTAATTGAAAATTGTAAGTAATTGAAAAGAATAAGGTTTTTTTTTAGAATTATTTCACAAGAATCATTAAGAGGCAAAGAGGGAACAGATCGGACTGGAGCTCCTCAGCAACCTACCATCATTTGTAGAACCCTGTCGGCGATGATAGTGGAAGTACGACCAAGTACTATTTTCACGCCAAATATCAACAATATCTTTAGTAGTTTTATTACAAAAATATCAGTATTAGTGTTATTTTCTCCGAGATAATGACACTTGAGTTTTGAAACTGTAAGTCGGCGTTTTAAAAAACGTATCACCTGAAAGTGGTATTTAGTTTCTTTTTTTCATCCTTATTGAGTAGCAGATACTAATGTCAATTTTTTAATGGTAGTCTATTAAATTACCTTTATAGAGATATAGAAGCAATTTGTCTGATGATTTTTAAGGCCTAAAACGTGCTTTCCTTAACAAATAATCTAGTGAATTCAAAAAAATCCGTCGATATATGTTCAGTGCCAAAATTGGTAACTCGTGAGTCGAGGGTTCTGGATCTTAGTGCATTCAGTGCAGTTACGTTGACTTCCATCAATAGAGTTTGCTACATTTCTAATATTTACATGAATTCGGAGGCTATACGGAAGGTTCCTGGGGTAAAAAGAACATAATATAATATAATTTCGCGCAAGGGATACTTTATTCAGTATCATTGCTAATTAATCTCTTGATTTCCTCTCATAACAGAAATCATAAGCGATGGTACTGCATAATCTGCGCGCTTTTTTCTCACATAGTTAAGTGACGGGACATGTCACGGTGCTGGACGCAAGGAATGGCCGAGTGAATTCAGCGGGACTCTTTTAAGCTGTTAACTCAGGCGAGTGAATCGTTTTCTTGACGCTGCACAGTGGGCTGAAATCGACCAGAAAAAGAGTTTCAAGTTTCATCTGAAAGAACTAAAAAACGTAAAATTGAATCTCTTAGGACATTGGTTCCACCGCCGAGCTTACGATAGCAGCCTCTGAGTTTGAGGGAGGAAGGAAATATTGCGGCTGCTACGTTAGGGACTGAAATCACAACCACAACACCTACTAGGGCCAAGAGAGTCTTATCCAAATGGTGGAAAGGTGATGTAATTCAATCAGAAATGCCTGTAGAGAAGGCGTTGTCTCTGATGATATATACAGAGCTGATCAAGAGTCAGTATTACTCCTGATTAACCTAGATCTCATACAGAGATTTTCAATAATTTTGAGAGCAATTTCAAGTGGACTGCTACTTAACGCCGAGGAATTTACTCAGTACTGCTTCAAAACTGCTGAAGTGTATGTGGAGCACTACGCATGGTATTACATGCCACCTACAGTACATAAAGTACTCTTCCATGGAGGGGAAATTTCCAAAGGAGTAGCCCTACTGTTAAGGCAGCTATCGAGAGATGCATTGAAGTCTAGAAATGAGGGCGTTCGGAAATTTCGAGAGAGATTTACTAGAAAGTACTCCAGAGTGGCCACAAATGAGGATCTATTTAAAAGGCTTTTGTTTACGTGCGATCCATTTATTTCCTATAGCAATCTCCCAAAACAAAGAAATATGAACATGCCAGAATAATTGAAGGTATTATTGGTTTTGGAAGAAATAAGTGAGGAATAAACGGAATCAAGTAGTGATGACGATTCCTTGTAGGAACTTTGAAAAACATAGAACAATGTAAAATAAGTGTTCAAAAAAATGAATTGTATCTATAATTTCCTTTTTGTTAAATGGCTACAATACTCCCTTAAAATGAAATTCAAATCGCAATTAGTGGTTTAGCTGAAAGAAAATTACCGTCGCGCCGCGGGCCACAGTAGAGCGATGCGGAGATAATTATATTACCCCCAAAGTATAATGAATGCAAAGAGTATTAACTTATACTAAGCTTTGGTTACAATACAACTATCTCAATCAAACAAAACAGCAGGAAGTGAGTAACAATAATGTAAGTTAAGGGTTTTGACGAACAGAATTAATATTGTTGTGCCTCAATATTAAGCTATTTTAGATAATTTGTTTCCTTACTGTGAGCATAATTCAAGTAAAGAAGAAACTAAAGTTTTACTAGGTGAACAAAGTCTATGTGACGTGTAAATCAGGGATATGCATATTGTTAAGGAGAAAAGATGAATGATTTGTATAGAAATTCTCGTTGAACAACCAAAAACTCCGCGGCGTCCAAAATGTAGTTTTCTGAATGAACCTCCTGGTATAGTCAAAGGCTTGGACTGCTGGGACGGAGGGGCAAAGAAACGAAAAGAAGTACTTAATAGTTTCCTCTGGAAGGTAAAATCATGTTTGGTGCGAAGAAAACTGCAGTTTTAAGACTTCAAGGGTGTGAAAGAGTAGTTTACTTTTGAGAGGTGAAACCTTGAACGTGATTTCACGTACACTTTAAAACCTTAATATTTCAATATCCCCATTATTTTATGCACATAGAGCCTGTGTTTATCGATATCAATCCACGTATATTAAGACAGACGAATTGGAAGCGTTGTGTTCCTTATGGATTGAAAAAACTTACTCGGGTCACGGCATTTCCAGCTCCCGGCGCGCGTCTCCGGCTCCGGACGCGCGTAAGAAAAATCAAATGTAATTTTCGGCGTCGCAAACGAATTTTCAATTTGATTTCAGATCTACCTTTAGAAAGCTTCAACAATTGATTTAATATGAGTCACTTGACAGGATCTTTTGTAGAACGCTAGATATTTACTACTTAATATGAAATTTAGCGTGAAAATAGCGTCCGCCATTTTGTTGCGTAACATAACCTAAATTTACGAAAAAAACCCCAAAGTTAAGCACAGTTAAGTAAAAGAGTTGTTTTAACAGATCTAATAGTTTTTTAACCGATCAAATTCCTCCCACAGCGTCACCCCCCACTTAAATAGGAAGATTTTCGGAGAAAACTAAAGTCGGGTGCAATTTTGGAATTTTGGTTCTGTTTGAGCCCCTGTATCTCGGTAACGTCAACGAAACATGGCCAATGGCATGTCGTTCCTTGATTTCCAATCAATTGTGAGTATTTGTACCAACTTTCATGATTCTATCTCCAAAAAAGCCATTTTGTAATTTTGTCCAAAGAATTTCGATTTCAGCCCACTGTGCGCTGTCACGAATGAATTAAGGACAACAAACGCCTTCTGAATCAAAATTTCAAGGTTTCAACACTCTCTCCCAGTGATTTATTTTTATGTCAACTGTCTTGCAACACTTTCTTGCGGCATCTCGCAGGGTTAATATTTAGATGTAGTGAGCTGTGGAGATGAACGATATAGAAGCGGTATGGCACCGTAAACGTTTTTTTTTTATAGCTACAATCAATCAACAACATCTATAAAATTTCTCCCCCCTCGGAACGTAACTCGGTGATCCTGAAGTGTAATTAAAGATTGCCCTTGTTAGCTCCAATAGTTTTTCCAGAGTTTGACATAAATGCTCCTTGCTCGCCTTGTCATATACGAGACCGGATTGTGGTGGACTTGTAACCATGTATTCGAGACCTAAATCGAGCTGAAAGATATATCCAAATATCTTTAGGGCATTTTCTCAAAAATGTCGGAACAATCACGTTCATAGACAGCCATAGGCTGTAGGAGCTCTCCCATTTCACCTTTATGGAGAGAGTAGCGCTGCTGACGACTTTTAAAGTCAAAATACTCTAACGTAGTTTTCGAAACCAACTCGATAAGGCAACACGTGACAATCACGTCGATTAAAAGAGGATTTAGATTGGAAAATCGTGTGTGGGTATCAGATTGGTGTTGTGGCTATCCTGCTGTCTTCCCATCGCCATGTCCCGGGTTCCAATTCCGGTAGGGGGTGAATTTTTCAATGGCATACCGATCACTATTTGACTTTTGTGTAGAGAGTTCTTCAAGTTCAGTACTCTGTCCGTCGGATAGGACATTAAATCATGGACCCTTTGGAGCCCTCCGTCACAAGTAGACACCGAGTTTCTCTCCATCCTCCCTCTGTTCCCCGAAAATTACTACGCCTACCCAAAAACCCAGCGTGCCCTCCTATCTTAGATGGTGGGAAAGACCTTAGCTCTTCCCTAATAAATAACTAAAATCGCGGTTAATCTTGTAATTTAATCAAACCGAAAGACGCCATAAAATAAAATGGATTGGTGTTTTGAAAGGATTCACTCAGGAAGATGGTTGAATTTTCTAATCGTCAATCTGTAAGTGCGGTTGAAATTTTGATTAGTAATGAGAAGCATATTGAAGTATTTGGAAAATTTGTTGATAACTCAGCATGATACTGTCAGGTGTCTGATATTGTATGTTTATTCGCTGATATGGTCAGTTGTCTGATATATTCACTTAGGTGTGGAAAACTCATTTTAAAAAAAATAAAAAGAAACTCTAATTTTGTTATTTTTTAAGTTTGTATTACCTATAGTCTTATTCGACAATATTAAAGTCACCTGCTTGCAGTATTTTGCTTTTAAGCATCCTTTGGGGTGTTTATGCAATGGCATTAATGAAAGCGTTTCCAGCAGCGCATCCAACGAACACATCAAGGTTTTTTATTTTCCATTTAACATCTTTAATTATTTAGCCATTGTCAATAAACTCCTGTAATTTTCTTTAAACTTATCGGTTAAACATTTAAATTTTCAAAATGTAAAGGTACAAAGCTCCATGTTCGATATACTCATTTGGTTTCTGCCTGAAAAATATTACTTACCGATAAACTCAACTGTGGTGTGCTACCCGTCGTAACAATAAATGTTTGCGTGTTAACAGTCAGGGGTGCCAGTTTTGATGAGAAACGATTGGTGTATACTTCGGGTCCCAAATACCATGTCACAAATTAGTACCGTTAACTCTTTCCACTTCATGAATTTATTTTGTCATGGAGATAGGTACACACATTTTTTTGTTTTTAGAACGTGATTTTTGAGTAAATTTCATTGATACCAGTGAAAAGATTTAATGGTTTTTGCAAAGTTAATGGAAGATGTAAAAAGTGCCAAATTATCAAAGTATCCCTTCTTCCGCAGCGAAATTTCCACGCAAAAAGTGTCAATTAATAGAAATGTGAATTTCTCAATGAAATTTAAAATATTGATATGCTATAGGTATATTGAAGATTCTGATTGATTTTTAGGGCTCATGGTTGAATCTTAGTCCAAATATCAACTAAATATTTATATATTTTGTAAGAGCCCCTAAAGTAAACTATATTATTTTAGTATCAATTCAAAAAAAAATATTCAGCCGTGCACTGAAAGCATACTGAAAGAAAACTTAAAGTATGTATTATTCACAACATTTATTGAAATAATAAACCTTATCGTCTCGGTTTTGCTGAGAATGGCACGAGAGTGTCGAAATCGGTAAGGCTTAGTATTTCAAAAAATTTTGTGAAAAATGCAAAATGTGAAAAGTTTTCTTTCATTATGCCACTTTTTTCTCAAAGTATCACCTGACTCGATTCGATTTCCTCTGTACGTATAACTCAAGATAAGTTGAAAGCTTCATAACTGGAATTGGAACTGAATGGAGACGCGGAATGACCATCGCATCAAAAATGAAGCTTCCTTTCACTTCATATGTTCTTAATCCCGCCTCTTAAAAGGACTTGAAGCTTTCAGCGAAGCACGTTTTCAAGGCACTCGCTGAAATTAAGTGGCAAACATGAGTACTCACTCTCCGAAGGTCTGAACATCCCGTGGCCCTGAGCATTTCATTAGCGACCAAGATTTTTTTCCGACGAAAGCACGCCGGATTTTGCGGGAGCTAAGGTCGAGGAGGTGAAGAAAATAGTCTTTCAAAAAGAGATAAGTTATGCAGCTTTTTTTAAAACCCCTTTGACTCCCTCTTTACCCACATTTAAATGCTTCAAAACGTTCGCCGGCACGCGACCAGCACGTACGCCCATTTTAATACCAATCTTATGACGTGCCTTTTATTCTTTGTGCTAGAAATCTCATACTTTACTTAAAAATAGCTACATTTTACTAAGTTTTTCAGGTTTAAAGCACCTCTCCCCTTCATGTTTTGGAAGTTATTCTGAGGTGGAGGGTTTTTCATTTAGTGAATTTTAATTTGTAAAAAAAAATTTAATTTGCCAAAAATTCATTTAACCCTTACGTTTTCGCACGCTTGTATGTATCTTTTTTGATATTTTACAATTGTGTTTCGTTTTTATTGGTGATATTTTCATCGTCTTATATTTAGTTATTAACTATCATATAAATGCTTTGTACATGTTTAAAATATATATTGCTTTCCAGCAATATGTATGTACATTTTTTGGGATGCTCTGCGTCTTTTTAGGCAATGTTGCCAGAGTTTTATGCAATATATTGTAAAGTCAGAGTGGCAACAATAACGTCAATTGACTCTACCAGATCTCTGGGTCCGAATTCGAAATTCACTTTGTATTAATATGGATCGAAGCTATTACTTCTTCAGCAGGAATTTTTCGGAGGATATGATTCCTGGCCTATCTTTATGGAATCGGTTCTACTCAGTGAAACAAATTTATCTCTTCCCCATTAGTATTTAATTAGACAGCTTCGGCTATGTAGTAGGAGAGTATAACAATCCAATGAAGACTTATATATGTTTAACGGTATTTTTTATCACAGCTCTTTTCACCATGCTTCTTAGGCACATCAAAAATGACTCTTTACGCGTCTTACCGACATATGCACGCCATAAACCTGCGCGTGGCCCATTATAAGAAGCCTTATGTTTCACATGCAGCGTGAATTCCGTAATCCTCTGTATGCTTTCTCGCTGATTTTAAATTTCTCCTATCCATTTTTCCATGTTCTTTGAACTATTGGCGAAGCCACACTATTTCCCATGTTTATTCATTGCCTCTCCATCGAAGGTTTTGGAAATCACTGCATTTAAGATGGTGTCACTTGCTTGTTCCGTTTAAAGTGTTTCATTGGTGCCTTTCATTACTTAAAATCATTGAAACATTCAATCCCAATCCATTTTCTTAAGCAGCCATTCACAAAAATATCGAATTACTCAAGCCAGAAATCGGTATCCGGGAGTTTGATACAAGTACTGGAGTCCAACGTCTAATTTGATTAGTATTAATGCTCAAAGGCGTGTGAACGTACATCAGGATACATAAACGAGCATACAAATATCAAGACACATGCATTAGCATAAGAGAGGCAGTACCTCTTTCTGTCCCATCTTTGATTTCCTAGAAATATCAGGTACCTATAAATTCATTTAGCCTCAGTTCCGGAGAGTGCATCCTAGGGTCTTTCCAAAATTCGAACCCGGGACCTCCATTTGGGAGCCCAAAGAAATCAAGCCATCAAAAATAAAGATGGAGGAGAGCAATTTTAGCAGGCGATGAGAAGAAGGACATATAGTATTCACTTACAAGAGACTCTCCAGGAATAGAACTGGGGGAATCCGTTCCATTGCAAGTGCTCCACCCACCCAGCTACCGAATTGTTTTCATGAACGAGTTCATTTTCATTTGATTCAAGAGTACTTTAATGCTAAGTTCCTCCTATTAAGCGACGAGCGGAGGAAAAGTGATGAGCTGGTTGGGAGAATTCTCCTCGAGGAGGCTTTTCAAGTTCTACTAGCTTGCCCATCGCGTCGAAAGTGTCCCACAGAACTCATAAGTCGCGGACTTATGCCCCTTGAAAGGAGTAGAAATGAAGAACTTTGGTTCTTCATTTCTACTCCTTCTACTCCAACGAAAGTGAAAGGGAGAGATATGGAAAAAGGCGTGTGGGAAGTGGATTTCGGGTGGGATCATTAGACGACGTGCGAAGCGTGTGTGAGTGGGTGTCCGTGAGTGTGTACGGTTGGTTGGGCGAGGGTCCTTCGAGTGGAGGCCAGAGGAAGCCCCCGGAGGCGTCCTGGGAACTGCACCAAGGACAGAGGAAGGGATTATTGTTATGACTATCTGAGAGGGGATTGGAGGGGAAGCTAGCGCAGCGGACGGAATGGAAATGGCTATTGCGGATCAACCGCTCGACTTGTTCAGTCTACTTTCCAGCTAGGAGAGAATCTTCGCCGCGAGAGCGGAACGAGGAGACCATTCAGTGGTTCCCTCCCCCGCTCAACCGTCCGCGTCCGCAGCTTGGTTCCAATTAGACGACTGTTCGTCCGGGAAATTCATCCGGATCCACTGAAATTCTGAAGGCCGAGTCAGGCAAGCGCGTCGCCCTACCAAGAAATTGCGGCTCGCTTTCCAACATCACACCAAATTAATTTCGCCTCGTTTCTCCGGAGAATGACGCATAAATTTAAATACGTAATTTTCCGTTGCGCCTATTCGGAGTACTGATGTTGTTGTCGTAAGATAAAATAATATGCTGTGGAAGAGTACATAAGGAGAATGAAAGGGGTGGGCCGAATAAGTTATTGGCCTTTGGGGTGGGTGAGATTCTTTAGCGTAGATTTTATTCCTAATGATTATAGAGATCATTTTATGCGAAGACTGTATTTTTTCCATTGTTAAAACTGACACTTAAATAAACTTGCCTTGAAAGTTCCACCTAGTAAATCAACGATTTGCATGGAAATATTCCCAAATACTCGGACAACTGTGCGGAAAATAGCCCCTGTTCTTTTTACACGCATTTTATTGCAATTCCACGATTTGACCCTACTTCAAGTTGCGTAATTTATTGCTTCGTGTTCAAAGACCTAATGGGATTATAAACAAGAGAATGTATAAGGTGTAGTAGATGAATGTGCTGAAGGAAATAAAAATATATTAGGACAACACTGGGAAGAGGAGAGGGAAGAGGGAATTAGTCTGTCGGGGACAGTTTCATTGGTCAATCGCTTTTTAGAGGATCGGGTTGGTGTGGTGGCTATTGTACAGACCTCCTGCCCCGAAGACTAGAGTTTGAACCCCGGCAGTGGTAGATTTATTAGTGGTATAATGGTATTTTCTGAGTGCGGTGCGGTGTGGTACCTTCAGGTTCAGTACTCCGTCCGTCGGACGGGGCGATAACGGTGGACTCCTGGGCGTCTTTAGTTAAGAGCAGGCTGGTGCGGACGCGAGATGCTTTCTTCCCTTCCTCCACTCTCTAATCTTCCTACCTCTTCCAAAAATGCCCGCCTATCCTTAAAAATGCAGATGACGTTTGTTGTCGGTTGCCTACACATAAAACAACAACAGCAGGAAATTAGAAGTCACTTGTAATTATGCCTGTTCAGGATAGGATTTAAATGGAAGTTATTTTTGCATCTTACCCTTTCATTTAATTTCATACGGGAAGTAGTCAGGGTGGCACTGAAGGACACATTCCCTCATGCCTCAATTGACAAGGAATAGAACCAAACTGACTAGGGATACAACGAAGAGTGTTGGAAGTCAAAGAGAGAAGTAATATGATCAATCATTCTTATAAAAAATGATTTTAATATTGAAATCAGATTTTTGCTTTAAAATAATATATTTTATAAATAATATGAATATGTTTCACTTTTTCTTCTACAGTTTTGTGTGGATAGAAATGCGTTATTGGCCCTGGTATGGCATGGGCTCCTTAGGCCGTAGGAGCTTTGTACATCACGCTCGCGTCCTTACGAAGGGCATAAAATCCAGATCGTCTCCTCCAAGAGTTCTGGTAATGTGAGTGACGACGCTAAGTCCATGCTCTTTTCAATTTCGTATTCAACCAGCATCCATTTTATGCAAACAATAGACACACATTCACGACTATCTCCTATTTATATTTATATAGAGTGCTCACTAACCTTTGTGAATTACAAGGAGTAATAACATAATAACATGGAATCCTCAACTGCACTGCCATACAAAATCGTCAGATGTATGATATAAGGCTATTTACGATGGCATTGACGTAAAATTGGTTACTCTCTAGGTCAACAGGGGAAAGAACAATTGTATGAATCTGTTATGGCATTGTTTTCTGCCATACATCAAAATACATTAAATTAGTTCCATGCAATACACGATGTAATAATATCCATTCATAGCGAATAGGTTGAACAGATTAAGGCGTGATATAGGGGAAGGAGCACACATTAAAGCAAACACCATTCGCACTTTTAGGAAGAAAATTTCTATGCACGAGTTCCAACTCACCAAGTTATCTTCGGGAATAACATTAGTTGCGAATAATTACATTCAATGGAACACATTTTAAGAATTTAGTGTTTCTTTGCAAGCAAATTGAAAAAATAATTTCAAGAGGATTGTGTTAGCTTTTCTGGGAGTCATGGGGTGACTGACCTCTGTTTTTTAAAATTTCATTGGGAAGTCAACGAACAATACTTTCCAGTCAAAACATAAACAGAATTGATGCTAGGATCATCCCAGTGTGGAAAATGCACATTTCAAATTATTTATTGCATGTTGATGACAAGTTTCAGGTTCAATGCACAAATGTGTTTTATGTGAGGTATTCCGGTCCAGTAAGACAATGCAGATGACCACCATCATTTTAGCGTGCCGATTTATTTTCTAAATCTCTGAAGGAATATAACAAAATCGAATAAACTGAAAGCTAGGCGAAAACTTCTAAAAAAACTGGATGAGATTGTAATACACAAGCGAATAAATTATTTATCGATTTCTGGAAAAATCATTGTAAAAGAATGGTGCTACGCTCCATTGTAATTAGTTCAAGAAAATTAGAGTTAAATTTGATTAATCAGATTTCGGTAAGTGAGACCGGAAGTAGATACACATCAAGGACGGACAAAGTTAGTTTGATGATATTTCAGTTATGACTCTGTTGTTGCTTCTTATCCGTAGGAATTAAGGTTCAGTGAATTCCAAAATGTTTTCACAAGCTATCTTCCCAACTATCTTAAACGCTCCTCCAATCTAGTATAATTGAAAAAAAAATCGACTGTGTTTTAGCATAAGATTGATCAATTAGATGCGAATGAAACAATAACGCTGTCTCCGTTATCTTAAAAGAAATTTCGGAAAATCAATTTTTCCTCATTGTTAGCCTACACTATCTCCACAGCCGACGATCAGAAGCCTCCTTATATTAAACGCTTATAATTATGCATAGAATTTTGGATTACATTTCCCCGAGTCTGAAAACTCGGGAGGCTGAAAAGGTCAGTAGTGTCTTGGAAGCAGAAAACATGACACTCCTTCGCCTAGTCGGCATTGAGTCCATACACTGCTGCACAAGACAGCAGAAGCACAGCACAAATAATGATGCATTAAAGAGATTCATCCTACAGAATTTAACTGATTAGAAAAATCTCTTAGGTGTCTCGTGCCTGGTTATTAGAGTGTTGAAATTTTCTTGTGCAAAAAACGAGTTAGGTTAGTTGGTTAAAATTATACCGTAAAATTATTATATTCTCATATTCCGGAGGAGTATATATTTCATGATCATATCATTTATAAAAACTACATTATATCATCATGCAAATATTAAATATCTAACTATGTGGATGTCAAACTACGGTTAAATTGATGACATATTTTCTCAATTTATTTTCCCTAAGTATATTTCATTATCTGCGTGCAGATTTCAGCTACACCGATATACTAAAACTGAAGTCCTCCATTCATCCTCAGTGTATATCGCGATAGGCTTATGAGGCACGAGGAAATATCTTGGAAAATAAAGTTCTAAATCTAAAAAAAATAAAGTCATGATACTTGATTTATCCTGGGCTTCATTAACAGTGCTCATTCACTCTTTACAAATACGTCTTTTTACCTCATCTAAAAGTATAAAATTGCCGTTGTCATCAATCAGTGACACCTGTGAAAAGTTATTGGGAGAATCATCTAAGTTTACTCGCTAAATATTGAAATTTTTTCCATATTTGAACTCCGTCAAGGGTTGAAATTGAATGATGCACTCAATATACGTACCACATTCAAATCCACATTGTATTGTAGTGCAGAGGGTAGAAAATTTAACTGCTGACCAGAGGTCCTGCGTTCATAGTCGAAAGAGATAACTTTGGGAAATTACAGCAAAACCGAGGTTAATTGATTTACTGGGTACAGGATTTTTTCTGGGAGACCACAAAGTCGGCGCAACAGTATTTCTCAAAGGTGGTGAAAGAAACAAGTCCTCATACCGTGACGTGTAAATTCACACGCGATTGATCTCAATTCTTGGTGAGCCCATATACTTTCACCTTTAAGACAGACCTCCGGATTTGAACTGCGGTTTTTGATGAAAATAGTTTAAATGCCATATCAGTACATTGCATAGGACACGATGAGGAGAAATACGGAAGAGGGAAGGTTTATTAAGGTTTCCTCTGCGTTAGTGAATCAATGGTGCAGTTAACAGCCTCAATCCCATGCCTTTGTGATAAATGCCATCATACAAAATGGAGTCAATTGCCGCCGTGCTTATTCGTATCACATCAATTGACCTGTCAGGACCAAAGGGGAGAAAGTGCGAAGTTTAGCTGCAGTGTATTCTTTTCGCTTGAAGCTAATGACCCAAGTCGACCACAAAGTCTGCGAGGTCGGCAACAATCTAGCAACCCAAAGGTCACGGATTCGAATCCCATTTCAGGTATAGATTGTGTACCTACCCTAAGATGAAGGTTAGAGTAGACAGTGGGATAGAGTATCAGCAACTGAAATACCTTAAAACTGATCTATGCCTCTTGGAATGAATAAGAAATGAAGTGAGACCTCAGAAAAGATAATTCGTTCTGGAATCACATTCACCAACTGAAACGTGATTCCCCGAAGGTTTTCTGTAGAAAAGCATCTCATTCGTTTTGAATGATGCCCACTATTCAGCGGTCAGTTTTATAGATTATAAAAAAATCATACTATGAAGACCGAAAACTCTCTAAAGACTGTGATGTAACTAATAAGGTAAAAGAAAATGGGAAGTAAATTGAAAAACTGATGACCTTAAACTTTTACGCTGACATTGTGTTTTAAAATTCATGGTGTTTAACTGAAAATATGTTCACAACATTTTTAATACTCTTCTCTCAAATTTTCAGAGTTAAATATTTATATTTGCGAGCGCATCCACTAAAATATTCGTGTTCCACATTCGTATTCATTAGCCGAATCCTAAGAAACCAGGGAAAAAATATTCGCAAGCCAAAATATTCTTAGGCCGGGTCTCTCGTATGCCAAGGTATAACTAAATATGCAAGAATGAGCTAGGCTGTTTTCCCTCCTACCTTTATGATGGTGTGGAAAGATCCACTGTCAAAAGTAGGATTTGGTACTTTTCGGTACCTATTATCTGGGTAAAGATTTCTTGGGTTCTCCACTGGATTATATCCTTCAGGGATGACGATACATTAGACAACTTATTCATTGTCTTCAGACGATAAACGAGTTGATTGTTTCGATAGTTCGAGACGAGTTTCCATGGACAACTCAATAAAGAAGTGATCTATTGAAAAGTCGGTCCTGAAGGTGAGGTCACCCGGTGGAGGACCTGTAATATCTCCACTCAAAATTTTGATGCTAGTGAAAAACGTGAGCTTGGAAGAGTTGGCGGAATAAACCGTCTCGGAAGAGAACATTGACTCAGGAAATGCAAGAAGAAGACGGATGCTCGCGTGGGCGTTGAAGTCTGAGACGCGGATTGCGAAACCAGCGAGCCTCCCTCAGCCCCCTTTTTGCTCTCTCTCGCTCGCTCACTGGGATGCATCCACCGCGTGCAATTGGGCGCAAAGGTCTCCCACGAGCGGCAGCCACGGATTTGAGGGAACGAAGTGGAGAAAGCATCCCGCGGTGATAGACGCGGTTACGTGTTACGCGTACGCGGTGCTTTGTGCTCGCTGGGTCGTTGAACTCCTCCTCTGGGACTGCTATCTTTTCACTCTCTCACTCTGTAGCTTCCATTATGTTCTCCTATGGCTCTCACCCAGGCCTTGCTCAAGAATAAGCTCTGATCTCTACATCTCATGCTATTTCCGATTGTTATATTATTAGAATCTCACATTTCCATACAAGATAAGAGTTGGCATCATTTACTTGCCATGTACTTTATATATTGCATCCCATCGTGTATAAAGTACTGTTTTTCCTGAGCCATCTCATTGCGATATAGAAGTCCGACATTTAGTCTCGTGCTTAGTTGCATCTTAAAGATTGAGCGAGGTCCTCTGCACTAACACGAGTGAAGAACTAACACTATATTAGGTGCCTGCCTTTTTCTCGATATGCGATATGATCGTAACGAATAAAATTTAAAAATCTCTAATGGCCGTAAAAATTGGCAACCCTCATCAAGTTACACAACAACAAATTGCAAAGTGTTGGTTTGCAGGAGGGTCAATTCCACAGCAATGACCAACCACAACCTCTCAACCATGAACCCTTCTGTGGTGGTTTATAGGAAGGTTACTTCCTCGCCAGTGACACAACCACAGACACACACATTCAACCCAGTTGGGATCATTCACAGGGCTAATGGGACCCTGATTACTTCAGGATACCTGGGTTATGATCACAAACACACCCACAAGCACTCAGGAAAACACTCACTCACACACTCAAATGGGCTCACCTTCAGGGAGAACTCCAAGAAGGTGGACCCGTTTGAGTTTGAGAGGAAGCAACATTCCCGTAAACCATCACAGAAGGGTTTCTGGTTGAGATGCTATGGTTGGTCATTGCTGTGGAATATACCCTCCAGCAAATCAACACAACAAATTTGTTGTTGCGCACCTTGACAAGGGTTGATAATTTTTACGGCCATTTGAGATTTTTTAAATTTTATTTGTTACTTTAAGAGGCCTTAGAGTTCAATCTCCTTAGAGTTTATTATAAGTGTGCGTTGAATTCACCGAGTGCAGGTAGTGTCCTGAACAGTGTTGCCAACTTGGGGTATTTTCCGCTAGATCAAGCTTTATTTGGTAAGCGTCTGGGGGAGAAGAATGTAAACTATGGAATAGCAGATTTTCTAGCTAATTCTTTCTGTATTTTTACAAAGAAAATAATTCATAATTTTATTATTATGTAAGAAAGTAAGCACTTTTGTGTAGAAACAGCCAAATTTATAATTAGCTTGCGGACACATGAATATTTATGAAATAGCGAATGCGGGACGCAACTTTGAAGTGTTCAGATTAACGTAAGTGAGTGGCACTGGAGCTGACTGCATATCTTATAGACCTTCTTGCAGCATAAAGTTGGTAAAAGGTATCTATTCCATATAATTCAAATATCAGTACCTTTTTCACCTGATGATCGATATTATTTGCATATAGTATATGTGTACGTCCATATATTATCATGATATGTTTACGTCATTATTTTTTGGCTATAGGCAAAAATTTATATTATTTACTGCTCCCTCTTGTAGGTATTATAGCTGAAGCTTACACTTGTTCGTTGACTATAAATACCTTACGAATGACGAATTTGTACTGGTGATCATAACAAATGCTGTAGTTTTTGTTGGACAATTTTGCTAGGAGCATATATTAATTTATCTTTCGAGATTATTTGTTTCTGACAATGCAGGACGAAGTTTTGGATCTTGCGAATGTCCCATCCAATCTGGGTGTATTGGTTTCTTTACTTGTATCCTCAAATTTCTGTTATTACTTTGTTGTCTGTCGCTTTCCAACTAATCACGAAGTATATATCATTTATTAAATTAATAAAATTTTATGCCGCTGCTATAAGCTCTAACAACACCAATGTTCCCTACTACATGAAGCCGCCTCGGTAAACCAGATCGACAGTGTTCTTCTTGATCATTATAAATTATACAACAAGATAAGTTAAATGGACGGAGGAACAAGGCATGTTAAATTTTGAAGTCCTTCAAAGACTCCTGGATAAATTCATCTATGGATATTTTAGAAATAGACTCGAGACTAATATTTCTACCCTGGTCCAATGCTAAAGTGAAGAGAATATTTAGCCAAATGAAACTGATTAAAAACAAAGCAATATATCGCCTCACATGAACATGATTAATGTCATTATGCCTGTCCGGAATGGATTTCAACATCACAGAAAATGATAAGAGGAGCACATTTTCCTAGAATCTAGCTTAATAGCTATTGGAGGGAAGAAAGATTACCGTGATAATTATGCTGATGTCAATGATTTGTTTCGAGATATACTGGCAGAAAAATACGTTTTTTAGTTTAATTAATATAAAAAGTTATTTTCCATTTTTATTTTACTATCTTCACTATTGCTGTATAAGCTGAAGGTCAGAATCATGGGAAAAAATGGTATTTAAATGGTCACGGATCCCTGTTTATAAATTAAAGATAGAAATATAATTTAGAAAGGGAATTAATTTCTAATACATGCGGAATTAATAGCAAAGTACTGAAACGTGAAATATGAAGTTGAGTGGAAGCTTTAAGGTTTGTACAGGAGTTGCGTCTGTAAGTCTTGAGACCCTATGGTATATAATAACTCACATTTATTAAATAAACTTAGAATTGTTATCTAAAATGTAGATAAAGGAAAGGAGAGAGGAGGAATCGAAATGAGGTATAGATTCAATCGAAGGATTGCAATAAAACAATTCATTAAGAACTTGTTCTTCACTGTACAAATTTTATAACATTGAGAATATCTTACATTAGTACTTTGAAAAGAATACCAAAAAGATGCCGCTATTGAGAGATGATGTAGGTCAACTTCAAATGTATGGTGCAGAGAGAAAATGCTGATGTTTTTTTCGAGCAACACGTGGAACCGAAAGGTTAGTGGAAGGGCACATAATGCTCAGATCGATGAAACTCACATCTAGGGGACACCTAGTAATTAAAATACTGGACGGAAACATAATCACAATGGAAAATTGCTTCTAGGGATAACACATACACCTTTGGTATTAGGGGCGTACTTTGGGTATTTGGGACCCATGGTAGGGTAGTCAGAAAATTTTTATAATTGGCTTAATTTGCTGCCAGCCAACCCAGGGCATCTGCTCTATATGTCATGCCCTAAGTCGCCCACCTGGTACACAATGTTTGATACACATCGAGATCGACAAAGTATGTCGAACTTTAAAAAAGGACACCAAAAATTCAATTTAATTTGAAGAAGTTGTAACGAAATGATTCATTATTTGAATTTTTGAACTTAAAATTTTCTTTCAGTGACAGTTTTTCTAAAATAATATATGTCAGTAAACAATCTGGGTTTTATTTGTTCTCATATTTTTTAAATATAGTTCTTGACTCTTAGAGGATAATACTTAGCTAATAATTAATGATCACTAACTAATAATGACTTGTCAGTGGTATGCTTGTTGTGGATTTGTTATAAAACTTTAGTAAGGATTTAGCTTATTGTTTGAAAATTCAAGAGCAATCGATGTTATTTTCCAGCAGTTATGGTAGAAATATATGGATGACTGTTGGCAACACTGGTCTTGAAGCACAATATGTACTAGGTATCTTCTTTTTTCTCGATTTGCAAAATGCAGGACCTTTAGGCGCGCGTTGAAGTCTCCGGATACTGATAATGGGGTACATCTTCGTATTAACCCTTTGATCTTACTTGGCTCTGTAATTACGAGACATTTCATATTACATTGCTGGTTATTGATTGCTTCTGCTAATACTTTAATAACACACAAGGGAGAAAGTATGACTGGGGTATTCTTCCTATGACTACGTTGGCATTTAAAATTATTCAATGAACCACCAGGATGTAAGTCGTCGTTTAAGTTGATTTGATACGAGAGGAAAATCCTATATATATTTGTACCAAACTACAAAATAAAAAAAATACATTTATGAGACTTTTATAAAATGCCATAATTAAATTCCTCAGAATGAATTACACACAGATGCAGTAACGCATGCATCTACCTTTTGTATTCTTTGTAATGGGATAAAATTGCAATCGGAAAATTTGAATTGTGTTATGCATTTTTCGTTTTTCAAAATACCAATGACGTACATTTATTCTTTATTGATTTTTCTTGCCTGTCATTAAAATTTTCCTTCAAACCACGATAGATATCGAGATAAAACTCGAAAAATATCAGCAATCATATGAAGAGATCAATTTTAAGCATACCATTTTAAAGAGCATTTCTTAGCTCCTATTGGTTTTACGCATGAAAAAAATATCTGAATTATTTTAAATTTCCTTTTTTGTAAGGTACGATGCGATTAATAGGAAGCTGAAATTTCTTTGTAGAAAGATAACCGGTCTTAAAATATCTAGCAATAGGGAAACATTGTTACTTAAAATCTCAATGTCCGTGGGGATAAAAGAAATTTTTTTGTTGCTTACACCTATAGACGGTTGTTACGTAGTGGGGAGGCATTACAAAAATTATCTTTGGATCGCCACTCATCGCTTCTTGAAACCCAAGAAAGATTCCTGTGCTCGAGAATAATAAGCTAGCAGTGCACAATTGCACTGATTTCACGCTGCAATTACCGCTCGCAATGATCCCTAACAACTACGTTCTCGCGAAGAACGCTAGTGAAATGATTTTCTTCCCATTCACCTCATGGCTAATCTCCCGTCACCCTACACCTACTAGATATTGCTTTCTATCTCGGGTACTGCTGCTCAGGGGTGAAGTTTTGCAAACTCTTGTCTCTCTCCGCATTGAAGTATTTCAATGTAATTAATGTATTCAGTAAACTCCTGAATAATTCTACAGTATGGTTTGGTTCGGATGCTTTTGAGTGAATTAAATAAAGAAAAAGGCTTTCGGAGGTGAAATATAATTAGAATTTAAAGATTGCATCAAACATTACTAATTAAAATCTTCTTCATAAATGATCCTTTATTTAAAGTAAAAAGGAGTAATAGAAAACTATTGATACAGAACCTACCATGATGTAAATTAACATATTTTTTTCTCTGATTCTATATTAATTTCTCGATCAATCGTGAATCCTTTCTGCTCCATTGTCTACACAATGACGAGTATCTTTTGCTGGACGTTACTTTGTGTAAAGGGAGTATGAGAAATAATTATATAATATATTTACATTGTGTACGTAAGTAAAAAATGATGAAAAATTTATGAGTTAAATTAATTTTACAATCAGAGTACTCTAATTATGGTAAATGGTCTAACGTAGGTTCCAGCCTCAGCTCGACGTCTTGCTTTATTCCAACGCGTATGTGAGGATTTTTCTCTATTCCGGCGATTCATTAACTAAAACCTCTTTGATAAAATTAAAGCTAGCACCTAAATATGAAGGGAAGCATTTGGCGAACAATGTTACTGTTGAAAGGCGGAGATAAAATAATATTTTCCTCAGTATAAATAAAACTTTTAGGACTTCTCCACTGATGAGTTTTTAATGAAGCCAAATCATGGATCCAAGAGAGAGTTCCAAGCGCTTAAGAGAAACCTTGAAAATGTCGTGCAGAATTTGAAACCATGGTTGGGTTAACGAATATGGAAGTAATGAACTTCCCCGAAGTTATGCCCGAAGGTGTAACTGGTATCACATTCCACATGTTGATGGAATCGCAAAATTGAGGATATTTCCTAAACCTCGAATGGAGTCAAAATGGATTAAATTCTGTGCGTCAATTTGTAAAGCGTAAGCTAGTCGTTCGTTGAAATGTAGACGTCTCTCCATGGGAGGTAATCAAGCCGTCAGAAATAGGTAACTTTCCCTACCACTCGACGTCATCCCCATTTATTGAGTTCTTGCCCTTCCCCAATGCGTCTCTGGATCGCATCTCCTCCTCCCCTCGCCAAAACACACCACTAACCGGTCCTCGAGCGGCAGCAAAAACAATGCCTCCCTCTCTATCTCTCTACGCCATCTTACACATTCGCTCGAAGGCGGACCGGAAGAAGAGACAGGGCGAGTCGGCCGGGTGTCGGAGGAAGTCGGACGAAGCGCGTCCACTGTCCTTGACTGACGAGAATCAGTTTGATTAGAGGACTAAGAAATGCGCGGGTGAGAGCTAGGTGGTTTTAAGTGAACACTCGAGGGGTGACGTATTTAACAAAGAGGGGTCGTGATACCCTTTACCTCCTCACCCTTGGTCGAAATCAGTTGTAAATCATGCTCCTGTTGTATCCATTGCCTTATGGTCTTCCGAAAGTCTTCGGAGGGAAGTCATTCGACACTCTTGAGGGAATAGAAACTTGAAAAATGAGCAATTTCCTCAGAGAACTTCTGTGTGGAAGTCACTCATTTTTCAAGTTTCTATTATGTTACGTTTCCACTAAATCACGCCTGAAACCTATGGACTCTTGAGGGATATAATCATACCAAGTCATGGAGATGCAGGTGAAAGGAGCAGTCGTATCCCTGAGTAAATTAAATCGATCGATTGAATGTATTTACTGGCTGGATTATGAATATTTTCAAATTATTTTCTCTACCATCTTCCATAATGTACACCTCTCTTGAAGCGCAAAATGTGTAGGTAATCAGCGCTCATACGACTAGCTATATAGCCCGTAATAAGTGCATTGAAGTAAAGGGCAAAATAAGAAGAGTGGTGATTTTGTCTTTGATAATATTCTACCCTACAAATCAAACGCGTGCCACTGGTGTAGCGTTCACTCGCGATGGATAATGCGTAGGCCGTGTGCGCTCGATTTCAAATGCCGCTTTGTTCTTACCATAGTTTTCATGTTCCCCTGTAGAGAACCGGGCTTATTATAATTTAATATAATGTCTTATCGGGCTTGTTATAATTTTTTAATCGCTGGTGTTACAACAAATGTCTATGTGTCCCATCGTAATACGAAGCTATAAATTATAAATTTTCCAGTGAAAGCAAGGAATGCTACTGCTAATACATAAATATTAAACATATAAGTGTGTTAGAATAATCAAATAGAGAAATATGTTAGAACCACAAAGTAAAAGAAATTTTGAATATCCAAGGTGTCCTTCAAGAATTTTAAAATGTTAATGCTAACAAACGTCAACTTTTCAAAACTAATACCAACTGTTATAACATTTTATGATTTGTGATGATGTAGGATAGTGTGCAATTACGTGGGAGTAAAATAATTAAACGAGTTGGAAACAATGAATGCATGGTCGCAAGTAAGAAGTTTGATTGTGGGTTTTAAGGTAAGGAATGTCAGAATCATTTTTTTCTTTGGAATTGCATTAGGCACACATTTAAAATTGTACGGGGTAAATTTTTAATGTACGTGAAGTTTACAGACATTATTGAACATGCTGTTTAAGACATCATTGACAGGAAATGTTTTGAAAAAGGAAATGTACTTTATAGTTAATTTAAGTTAAAGGCCAGAGAAAGGCGCAATGATGGAAAAATGTTGGCTAGATTTTTTTGCAAGCTCTGGAGAGAAGAAAAGTTGTCCAGAAGAAGCCATGGATTACAGAAGCCTTAGAATTGATTGAAGAGAGAAGAAAATATAAAAATGTGGAAACTGAAGAAGGGCTACTGCGCTACAAAACAATCAGGAATAAATTAAACCGTAAAGCGAGAAAAGCAAGGCAAATGTGGATGAAGGATCTATGCGAAGATGTACAAAGCAACCTCGCAAAAGAAAACGTGGAAGTTGCCTACAGGATGGTGAGAAATCACTTCAAGGAATGGGCTGCGAGATGTAACAGTATCAGGAACAAGAATGGAGAACTCTTAATTGAACATGAAGATAAAGTGAAGAGATGGAAGGAATACTTGGAAGAGTTGTACAATGGAAGCTATCTTAGAGCGGAAGCAATCGAAGAGGAAAATAAAGTCGATAAGCATGATTTGAGAGCCCCAATCTTTGACTTTGACGCAGCTGTAAGGGATCTGAGGATAAATAAGGCTTCGGAATAGATGATATTCCTGCCGAACTAATAAAAACGCCGGAGAGAAGAGATTAACTCAGCCGCAAAAAAAACATCTGCGACATGTACTCTACAGGAGAGATACCCTCGGACTTTGAGAAGAACATTCCCTATTGCCAAAAAGAATAGGGCTATAAACTGTGAACATTTTAGGACCATAAGCCTGACGACACATGCCTTGAAGATATTGACGAGAATCATCTATAGAAGATAAAACGAAAAGCTGAGGAGTTCCTGGATGAGGACCAATTCGGGTTCAGAAGAAGCAAGGGCACAAGAGAAGCGATTTTGGCCCTCAAGCTACTTATAGAGAAGAGGATAGAAACGAATCTAACGACGTTTGTTGCACTTGTTAATTTCGAGAAGGCGTTTGACAATGTGGTAGGGAATTTGTTGCTAAAGATTCTGAAAGAAATTGGAGTATCACACAATGACCTAAGAGTTATCCACAGCTACAGTAAAACCAGGTGGCCATAATCAAATTGGGACCCAGTACAGCAGTGCAGAAGCAAGCATAAAGAAAGGAGTGAGGCAAGGATGTGCACTGTCTCCCGTATTATTCAATGTCTACATCGAGAAAGCCATCCAAGAAGTCAAAGAAAAGTCTCCAGGGGTGAATATCCACGGGGAGAAAATCAGCAAGCTACGATTTGCCGATGACATAGTAGTCATGGCAGAATCAGAAGGAAATTTAAAGAAGACACTAGGAAATATGGAAAGAACAATGACCAGATATCATCTGAAAATCAATAAAAAGAAAACTAAGGTATTGGTATGCTGTATGTGAAAGGAATCCTAGACCAATGTTAAACTAGGAAAACAAAAAATCGAGGAGGTGAAATGGTTCTGTTATCTGGAAAGCCGAGTAACCAGCGATGGACGAAGTAAAAGAGAAGTTGCCAGTAGAATTGCCCAAGCAAAAAGGGCATTTTACCAGAAGAAGATTCTGCTTACAGCTGCAAATACAAGCGTGGAAGTGAAGAAACATTTCATTAGCAGATTCATCTGGAGCATGTTTCTTTACGGCAGTGAGACATGGATCTTACATCGGTGGAGAAGAAAAGGGTGGAAGCATTCGAAATGTGGTGCTATAGAAAAATAATTGAGATTAAATGGATCGACCGAGTATGTAACGAGGAAGTCCTAAAAAGGAGTGGGAGAACAGAGAAATCTTATGAAATTCCTATATGAAGGCGGGACCACTTAATGGGCCATATCTTAAGGCACGATGGCCTGATGAAGACAATCATCGAGTGAAAAGTGAACGGGAAGAATGGAAAAAGGCAAACCTTGTTGAGATATATATGTAACTAGTTGTGAAGGATGTAAAAGAGAGGAATTACGACAATAAGAAGAGGTTGGCCGATGGAAGAATCGAGTGGAGGGCTGTGTCAAACCAATCCTAGGTTTTTTGACCGATGATGATGATGATTTGCCAATCTTGAATGTGTATATAATTTGTAAACTTTGAAGTGACGAATTAAAGAAGAAAGTAGTTTAGGCATCTCTAGTAGTAAATACCTATCATTCAGAGCCATTCAATACGTTTCCTGGTAAATAAAGGAGTGTGAGCATAATAACACCAAAAGAAAACAGCGATGAACGAAGGAAGAAATAGGCCAGCGAGAAAAGCAAGCCGAGATGGCTATTGTTCAAACAAAAGAAAAACACAGCACGATGTTTAACATCAGTGCGTGATATTATTACCCATTTCTCTACGAAGACAGGTTGGATTTTGATAGAGTATCTCTCTACTTCGTTCTGCTTTTCCCAATCGCGTCCTTACTTCGCTAATTTTTATTTCTATTACGACGTACAAATTTTAGGTTGCAATGTATTTGAATCGATCTCTTTTCCATTAACGTTAAATAAACTTTGAGAACCCCTGCATATTGCGGTTGCTTCCGATACGAAAACATGATTCTTCTACATTCGCGCAATACCCTGCGAGCCACCGCGAAGGTGAGTAGCAGGGGGTGAAGATCACCAAATATGCAATACTGATATATAACTAACAAGAGCTAAAATGCTGCCACTAAATGGAAAAATGTTAGATAATAGAGTTATATTCAGCTAGATGGTTAGTATCTACATGGTAATAAAGTGAGTATAGGTAATAATGGTATTTTTCTACGTGTATCACCCTAGCAAGCATGGCTTAGTACTGTTAAAACATGCATTATGCACTATAGTCTTTTCTAACAATATTCCACCTAACAATCCCTTTGCCGTCTACATCTAAATAGGTAGTAATAATTATTTATTTTCGAATATTTTTCTTCCCGCAAACCACATGAGATTACAATAGGCGTCATAATTTGCGGATATGTTGGGAAAGTAATGAGGCATTATTAGTATACAGCAAAAAATCTAAACTCTTCTAACGCATGCTAAATGCACCATGGTATACACATTCTTCTGTAATATAGTACCTATATGGCTGTGAATGAAAACATATGTTGAACCCATTATCATTTACATAAAAATGAAATGTGTAGTTCTTATCATTCATTAGTCTGTCCTAGATGCATGTCTTATTTTTCTTAGTTTTATTAATACATTGGGATATAAATTTTGTTTTCTAGTACCTAGTGCATCTTTATGAGATGATTTACCATCTAATATCTTATAGCTCTGTTTACGATGTCATCTGTGATTCCCTCTTATTCAGCTACCGAGCATTATACCTACTTTTAGTACTCCACTGTGTCTAATTACTCGTTCATGTTTCTGCAATAAAAGCCAAGTACTTCATGAAAAATATATCCTGATTAGTATTAGTTTTTTGTGATAGCTGCTCTTACTAAGGGATCACCCCGCCATTAACACTAGAACGCCCATAGGTGTCATTTTGACCCAATCGTGTTTTTAAATTTTTTTTTCTCATTTTATAAGAGAACAGAATTTCTTCTCGTGACTTTTAATAATTTTAATAGATGTTCTCTTTCATAAATTGTTACCTTCCTAAAATAATCCATTGAGGAGTTAAGTTATATTTTATCTTGAACGCCCAAAGAGGGTCATTTTGACCCAAGCGTTCATTTGCGCGCTTTATCTCTGCTAAAGGTCCTTTTTTATTTGCATTTTGTAACATTCTGATGCATATGTGTTCACTGCTCTGTCTTATTATCTTTTTCATTCAGTTACTTATCTTACAAGTTCGTATCAGTTTCCTAAACAGTTTTGTTTCCTTTCCCTCTCTGCCCTCTCTTTCTTTCCCCATCACGTCCTCACTTTTCGTTTTGCTTACATGTGGAATATTTAGTAATTACTTTGTTGACATCATCATACATTGTCAATCTCGCACGGAATTTATCTACTTAGTTGATTCCAAATCTGATTATCTCTCTTCGGATGACGAGTGGAGAATAAAACTCGTTCTCACACTGGAAAAGAAAAACCACTTTGTACATTCCAAACAAAGGTTTTATTGGTTTCTGCCATGGTTTCGATAATTTATGTCATTATCAAGAATGATAATGACATATGTTGACCTCTTCCAACCGAGTAGTTCCACAAAATAAAGCCTCAAACTTTGAACTCGTTCTCACAGTTACAGCAAGTGAAGTTCGAGTATTTGTTGCCCATTGTTCGTGGCTACGCGGGACGAATTTTATTCGCGGGACGATCGTTATTTTGAAGATAGCTGTGATAAAAAATTTCTCAAAGACCAGCATAATGTTCTCCTGACATTTTGCTGAGCTGCATAGGATTCAATAAGATGAGTCAATGGTGGAGAGTGTTCATTTGATAATTCCGACGGCAAGCTGACATTTGAAACTTGAGAAGAATAAACAGAATCCTCAGAATGTGACGATAAGTACACATTTTATGAACTCAGTAGAGACACTAGGAGGGCTGGATCTAAAAGTAAGCTCACTATTTGATATAATATTCATTCACTATTTTCAAGGCACTCGGGGTCAAAGCAAAAGATACCCTCCTTGGAATAATCAGAGATAGCTATGACAGTGGAAGGCCACCAGAGAATTTCCAGAAGAATTTAATTAGCAGGAAATGCGAAGAACACAGAACCTTTAGCCTGGTGTTACACACATCGAAAATACTTACTAAGATTATTAGCAGAAGAACGGAAGGGAATATCGAAGGGAATCTTTCGGAAAATCAATTCGGATTCAGGAAAAACGAAGGAGCTAGGGAGGCAATACTCAGCTGAAGGATACTGGCCGAGAAAATGATTCACGTAAAAAAGCTGTTGTATGTGGCATTCGTGGACTTGGAATAGGCCTTTGACAACGTGGAATAGAACAAGATGTTCAAGATACTGGAAGCCATTGGAATGGATTACAAGGATAGAAGAAAAATCTACTGGCTCTACAAGAACCAGGTCACCACAATGCAAATAAAAGACGGAAGGAAGATAGAAGCCAAAATAAATGAGGGGTCAGAGAAAGATTCAAACCTCTCCCCAGTGTTATTCAATATACACCTGAAAGAAGCAATAAGAGACATAGGAAATTGGTATCTAAGGCATCAAAGTGAATGGCGAAGAAATAAATATGCTCTGGTTTGCTGATGACATCGCAGTTGTAGCAGAAAGTCGAGGGAACTTGCAAGCATCCCTGACTACTATGGACCAAGTACTTCAATAATATAATAAGAGCAATACTAAGAGGAAACTAAAACCCTAGTGTGCGGAAGAGAGAATCAAGGGCAAATACCACAGTTGGCAGAGTGAAATTGGAACAAGTGGAGTACTTCACGTACCTCGGTATCAGTATCACTTGGGATGGAAGAAGCTCAACGGACATCAAGCGAAGAATAGCACAAGCTAAGGAAGCGTTTATTAGGAAGAGACAACTACTGTGCTCAAAGAACCTACGGCTACAAACAAGGAAGCAATTTATCGTATGGAGCGTGGTAATCTATGGATCAGAGACATGGAAAATCGGGAAAGCAGACCAGCGAAGAATTGAAGCCTTCGAAACATGGTGCTGGAGGAGAATGTTGAAGATTAAATGGTCAGATATAGTGAGGAATGAAGAGGTGTGCAGAAGAGCAGATGAAGAAAGGACATAACTTGAGGCACAATGATTTAGTTAGAAATATAATAGAGGGGAAGATTGAAGGGAAGGTCCCACAAGGAAGACACAGGGACAAATATATAGGGCAAATAAAGAAGGATGTGAAAGAGAAAACATACCAGGGCGTGAGGGAATCAACACTAAATAGGGCATAATGGAGGGCTGCAGTTAACCAATCATAGGATTGAAATACTGATGATGATGAAAACTATTTTCATTGGGCTACTCAATTTTTTTTACATTTTTTCAGATGGTATTTTTAATTTTGCCAGGACAAATCATTCATCATAAAACAGAGTAAATTGCAAAACCAATAAATAAATACGTTTAAATAAAGTAGGTGACATTTTTTGTTTACCGAATGTCACCATTTTAGGTAAGAAAAAATGAAAATGAAGAAAAACGAGAAAATGATTCCAACTCTCAAAAATGATATTTCAATAAATTGCTGTAATGACCTGATAAAATCGATGAATGTAAAGAACTAGGGCATAATTTAATGAAAAAACACTAAAAATGTAAACATATAACTGCCTTGTGAAAAATTAACTTATTAATTACCAGGGGTCAAAATGACCCCATTTGGGCGTTGAATGATGTCGAGAAGTCCGGGCGTCCTAGTGTTAATATATGTAATAGAAGATGCTAGTCGTAGCATACGCCGCCTAGATGTGAAAAACTATTGTTATTATTACAACCAAGCAGTGGACCCAGAAAAATGTTTCCGAGAAAGTAATTTTCAGTGGATCTAAACAGTTGCGAAAAAATTACATTTGGCAGGAAACCTTTAATATGTTTTGGTGGCGAGGTTGGGGAACCCTTCTGGTCAATGACTCTGAGGGGAGGTAGTAGTTAACTCGTTGATGTGCAATGCAATACATATTTAGGTCATCATGATTACTTACCACACATTCAGTTTTAAACTCGACAACGGTGGGATAATTGACAAGCAGTTGGTGCAAACAACTGAACTTCGCAACAGAGTTTATCGCGGCAAATCTAATGCCCCAGTCTCTTGTCTCCAGTCCCACCCTGGGTAAATTCGCACAGGAAATCCATTGAAAGCTCATGACTAGGTTGTAAACTGTGGGAATTTTTTAGGACCAAATTTAAGTCTGTGTCCAAGGTAAGAGTGAGTACCAATTGAAAATTACCTGGTTCGCTTGAATTCTACATTCGTTAAAAGCTTGAGCAAAGAATGGAAATTAACAGAGGAAAACGAGTCGTCATTACCCTTAATGACACATCAACATGTCTTTTATTAGTATAGCAAGCAAAGGTAGAAAGGGCACAAATTGTATATTTAATGACCAACGCTTTATATCTGAGTCTATGAGAGAACCGGAAGTTGCATAATTGCGGGTGAAATTTTCTAGCGTACTCACAGCGGCCTTGCGTAACTTAAATGGAACTTATATCCTGGTTATACCCAAAGGAAGTGTTTCTTGAAATGTTGTCACTCTAAGTGCAATTAATGTACACCTATATAAATTCATGGTGTACACTTTCCTCGTACATTGTATTCAACACCTTTCTTGATGTATGCGTATTGTTCCTTAATATAATTCAGGTGGATGGATGTCTAACCTCTATTGAAATATCAGCTCGTTAATTTCTACAGAATATCCCGCGTGAATTGTCGTTAATATGTATTTTATTGGATTACAAAAGTGAAGGTTGAATAATTCTGAGCTTAAAAGGCTTAAATAATAGGTATTTATTCTTATTGCACAAGATAAGTTGAAGTGGAACTCGCTGAATACTATCCATTTCCATACACACAGGTCTTTCTCCTGACGCTTATTCGTGCAAATACACCATAAAGTCGGCGACTCTCAATTCACCGAGCGTGGTTATAAAAATGCCCGACCCACCTGATCTTTACTTTTCGGCGTTTCTCCTTTAAGCGAGCAAACAGAGGTGGGAAGGGCGATTAAGGCTGCCTCGTCACCGTTAAATAAAAACCACGAATGGATCGTGATGCTGGGGGTTGCGAATTGCCTAATTGACGCCCTTAACCGGCGTGGAGAAGTAAGTTGTGCTCGCTTTCAATTTCGCCCGCGTAGGTGGCTAATGGAAGCAGTTTGATTTATATCTAACGGCCGCCCGCTCCGGTGTTTAGGCGAGAGCGGAGATTCACCCAAGTGAAGCCAACGCGGCGAAGCGATGATAGGAACCGGGCGGCCCTGGAAGAGGGAAGAGGGCCCCTCCTCCGGCCCTGAGCCCTGCGGACCTGACATCTCCGCCCCCGAAGCCTTGGGAGGCGTATGATTGATGTGACGGCAGTTGCTCGGGCGTCCCTCATCGTCTCTCTCTCTCTCGCGGCGCGAGATGGCGCGGGGGGGCGGAAACTGGATGGGAAGCGTGGGAAAAGTCGCCCGACACTTCAATCACCATCGATTCCGCTCCCATCACGATCAGGTGATGCGACCGACGGGATGCCACGGTGAAGATCAATCTCGCGTCCCGTTTCCAGATATGACGGAGAATGACTCTGGGCAGGCAAAATGGCAGCTGGGATGGGCGACGGGAATGTTCGAATACGGAAGAGCTGGATAAGGAAGGTCAAGAGATCTTGGTTGGTGAAAGAGGAAGACATTGGAACTTCATGAATTTGAGAAGGCCATATTAGATGCCCAAAGAGGGAAGGTTTGAGGGACGTAGTTTAATAAAATTTATTTCATTAAATGATTTATTATATTCATTTAATGAAAGTTATTTAATATTGTTTGTGACATGTTGAGATAAATTTTGCCGAAAATTTAGCAAAGCATGAGATACAAGGATTTCATAAGTAATAATATGGTAGCACGGTCGCCTGGTATGATGAGGTTGTAGCAACGACTGATATTTGTATACAGTCACTGTGGTCAAGCCAACCTTAAAGATATTTTTTGCGAATTTTCGGTCGTCAGAATTTTGGGAAATACTGGTGACCTCTAAAAGAACTGCTTTCCTAGGCTAAGTAGGTATGTTTATTTCATGTGTCTTAGAACATAGTACTATGTGATCTCTACCCCAAACAATTGGATTTATCGTTGGGTGAATTAGAAAAGAATGAATAGCTGATAATAAATAATAATAAATTTATTACTCCAAATTTCTTAAATGTACAGCTCTAGTAACAAGAATGAAGGTGCTCACGGAGCATCAATGGTTAAACACCAGTGTAAGTCTAAGTTAATAATTGAATATATAGTAAATATTACAATTGAATGATGTAAATTACACGTAATTTATGGCAAATAACTGTTATAAACCATGGTATCCTTTTTTACCCCAAAGTCTTATATCCCAAGATTAAGAATCAACTTGATTTTATTGATTTTTATCAAAAATTGAGGAGGTAATTTTTTGTAAAAATTGGTAAAATTTGACCCCATTTAAATTGTTAATGCGTGATAATCTGGGCAAATGGCATATTAAACCAAGTGCGCCAATCAATGGAGAGTCATCAAGCGAAGTTTCAAAAATGGTCCTGGCCAAAAAAAAACCACTTTTGATCAGATTTTTCCGATTTCAGCCCTATGTACATAATTTAAATAAAAATTGCGAAAAATTAAATTGATTCTTTTGTCGAGTTTTAACAAGAATTCTCACAAAGTAGAAGCCAAATCCGTTAAATTCAATTATAAATATTCCGTGAAATAGGTGCATATATAAAATTGCACCCCTTCCGATTGAAGAAAACCATATTCCATGTCTCTCCCTTCCTCTCAGTTGGACGTGAAATATGCCCATTATACCTCTAAATTGCGTCGTGACTTCATTATTGCATGAATGTGAAATCCTCCACGGTGTGGTGCCTTAATTGAACACGGCGTGCTTCTCTCGACTTTCCGGGGTCCACAGCTGATTAATACAATGTTGGAATTGGGATGAGAAAGCCCCAAAAGGTTAAGAAAAGGTCGGTGGAGGGGAATGGATCGAGGGGAGGACGGCGAGGAGAGGGTTGCGTAGGGAGTGAGCGCTGGCTTGGCCAGGAGTCAAGAGGTTAATGTTTCTGCTAAGGCCTTGAAACATCTTTGCTTCTCATCTGACCACTATGATTAAGCGAAAAAAAACAACTGAGGTAGTGCCAGTTGAGGAAATGTTTCGAAAAGAGTTGGCAATTTTAGCATCTATTCCTGCGATTAGGTTAATTGATTAAATGAATTTACCCGAAGTGGATCTAAGCTGAAAGTGACAAAAAGCGATCACTGATGAGGAAAATATTCAGGTAAAAACCAGTAAGTTTGAAAGCTTGCCATTCTATTGGAGCTATATAGCCACCATACGTGGATGGTGATGTTAGTAAATTATTGAAATTTAACTTACTGATTTTGTAGCTAGATAAATCATATTTTTTTGAAAATAAGTCTGTGGTAGAGTGACTTTGAGGACTTGTAATATTTTTTAAGGTATGGATTATTTAATCTAAAATTAGGAAAGAGAATAATGTGAGGGATTTCCTGAATATGAACGTCAAGTGAGGTGAAAAGAAACCTAATCTACGTGCCAGAGGTTGCGGCCGCCAAATCTAGCCCCACCAAACTAATTTAAAATCGATAGGCAATGTTAATTGTTAAACCAAGTTAGGGAAATATCGAGAAAATATCTCAGATGGGTAGCCTATGGATTGCTGCTGCTTTGGACAGATTTTTTATAAGCTGTATTTTGCACATATTTCAGATAATTTGCAAAATGTTTGGTTTTCAATTTTTAATTGTATTAATTCTAAGTTTTTTTATCTGAAAAAAGTTATTTGTTAGTTGGTAGTCATCTTCTCTTTCATTCCTCATGAGAAATTGTAGAGAAAATAATCCAGATGGTCAGTAAAATTTATTGAATTAAAATACCTTTAGCGTCTTGAAGACGGTTGCCACTGAATATCTGTCCAAATAAATAACACAGCCAATTGAGTTACCAGGCACAAAGGATCCATATCACTACGAACAGTTTGCGATCTTCAGAATGGAGAAGTCATTCGGTACTACGATAATTAGTAATAGTTCTTTAGATTATGCTTAACTTGCTTGGTAATGATACTTCCTCACCAAATTGATTAAAAACAAAGGTTAATGACTGTAATCTACCATTTTTATTTGGCATCATCGAAAAATATGTTGATTTATAGCAATTCTGTAATGTTATTATCTGCATCTGCTATTTACAATTAAGGTTAAATGTAATGTAGAAATATACTGAACATGAGAGGGTGATCCGAGAGTTACATGCTGAAAAATAACGCCCGATCTTTCGGGGAAGGTAGAGGATTTCCAATTTCATCTTCATTAGCTTTAAGTGACCTTTGCGCGGTCAGAAATCCCTATTGCGACATATTCCTCCTACGAGGCATTGCCTCCTGAGGCTTTTCTTCAACAAAGTTCATTTGTCGCCGTTATAGGAATGAGAAAGAATGAAGTTTTATCCTTTAAATGAAGAAAAAAAGAAAGAGATTGGTAAATATTTAGTTCTAATACTGAGCGAAAGACGAAGGTTTCTCATTTCAAAAATTTTAAAATTTCATTTAAACTAATGTAAATACATAATTTCCCTCAGGATCGAACACGGACCTTTATAAAAATGGGAGTAATTTTTCGTGGTCTTAAAGGCTGCTTGACACAATGTAGTTTACGGCATATCTTTAGGACTAGTCGTTTCTGAGATAAGGGCATACGTATTCTGTCACATACCCAAACCAAGTCTCTTCTATATTTATGAACTCCTCTCTTTTGTATTTCTTTTCACCAGATAATACATATTATTCAGAGTCCTCCAAACCTATATCACATAAACTTCTGCCTGTCTTCCTGCTCTTCCTCAAAAGATTAGATTTTGAAACTAATAACACTTCATTCCTTATCAGGTCTCTCTCATTAATTCCTCGAGGGGTTTCAATTAAATCTCTTCCATCCATTCCTTCTGCGTCATAGGTGCATCTTTAGCAAGTAAGATTATCTGTTTATGCTCCAACTCACGTTACGGGTACGTCGAACAAGAAAGTCTCCACTGGAAGATGTGGAAACGAAAGATGTAAACGTGCTGGATTCACTAGGTTTCTCTTTGAGAGATACTGTCGCATAAAAACGTCATGAGTTTACCGGTTATGTCGCACCGAAGTGAATAGTGCTAAAAGCGGAACATAAAGCTTATTCCGTGAATTAAACGTACGGGCATATTTTTCTTTTCTTTTTCGTTCTTGCTTTAAAGGTTGTCTTCAACGCATTACTGAGCTTTCTCGCTATTACAGTTAACCGTCCAAGGTTTGGACCAACCCTTAATATTTATTTTTGTGGTTTTTCAAGACAAATAATAGCGTGAAATGAGCAGTTGACTAGCTATTACAGTTAACCGTCCAAGGTTTGGACCAACCATTAATATTTATTTTTGTGGGTTTTCAAGACAAATAATAGCGTGAAATGAGCACGATTTTGCTAGTTTCACCTAAAGGCTGGATCCTGTAACACTCCTTTCCATAATGAAAGCATGTGTGATGTTGGAAACAGGCTGACTACACAGTACACGAAATGTTCTCGACTATTGCCGCTTAAAACACAAGCTGGCATTCTGAGCTCAGAAGAGCATCTTTACTTAGTTAGTTAGTTATTCAGGGGAGGCGACTGACAGCTAAGGTCATTTGCGCCATTTAGGATAGGTGGGTAATTGGGTAGTAGTGTTCAGGAAACGGAGGAAGGGTGGAGAGAAACCCGGCATCGGTATTAGCCTACTCTTAACGAAAGGCGCCAAGGGGACCACGGCTTAACGTCCCATCCGACGGACGGAGTACTGAACATGAAATGCCCTCCACTACGCACTCACTCCGCCACTGCCGGGAATCGAACCCGGGCCCTCGGGATGGGAGGCCAGTACTCCAACCACCACACCAACCCGATCCCCGAGCATCTTTATTTTCATTTGCAGAGACAGGATAATTTGGTGTGATGGCAATAAAACTGGCCTCTTATCCCAAAGAACCGGTTTCGAATCTCGGCAGTGGCCAAGATTATTCATCGATATACCGGTTCCCTCTTGACTGCCGCTTGAATTGCCTTTCACGCTCAGTACCCCGTCCGTTGAATGGGACGCTAAGCCTTGGTCCCCTTGGCACCTTTCGTCGAGACGTGGAGTTCGCCCGATTCCTTAGCGGGATAATGCCTGCTCAGCTCCTTCGGGCTCTTCGAGTAGGCTGATTGCGTTTATGGGTTTCTCTCCAATCTTCTTCCACTTCTTGAGAAATTCCATCTCCTGCCCAATTACCCACCCATTCCAAAAGTCGCCAATGACCTTAGCCACTATCAGCCGCCTCCCCCGAAAAACTACTGCACGATAGATAGCAATTACGCCAGGCACCGATCGCCAAACATTTACAAAGCACACGAGGTCACATTTCCGTGATCTCTCGCTCTCACTGCCATCTCGTGCGAGCTATCACGTTTTTTTCAGCTTGGGGAACGGCGCAGTAGGTAGGCACATATTTCTTCTTCGCCACTTTCTTTTTTTCTGCCTCGAAACAGACAGCGCGGCGCACCTTACCGGCACCGTGTCGTTCTGCAGGCTGAGAATGAATTATGCACGCTTCGACCGGGATTCGGTGGGTGGGAACCACTCGCAATTTTACGGTCTTCAGAGGGACCCCTACGCGAAAGGCTCCTTTGTTTTGGGTGCCGAAGGGAGGAGGGGAATGGGAGAATCACTTTGAAGCGGCGGCGCTGGGATTCGTAGGAGTTGTCGAGCATCGGGCGAGCGGGCGGATGTTCTTCCCGATTCCCGGCAAGTGTTGCGCTCGTGTCCGCCGGTGGGAGTACGGGACGAGTTGGCGCGAGGAGGGCAATTATGTAAGCAATTATGCCTCTGGAAGCGGCGCACTTGCTCATGCAGAAATGAGGGGATGACGGAGCGGTGGCGAGCACACCCCATCTCGGGGATAATCATCGCCATCCTCCGTTTGCCTCGACCCACTGGAGGTAACGCCGGGTATTATTTTTTTACGAGTTTCCGTATCCCATCCTCGTACCTCTCTTCCCTCTCATCTCATCCGGCCCACCCCTACCATAATACCACAGTTCCCTCGCGAGCACAAGTCATGAGCGAACGCCTTGTATCGAAGAAACGAATGCCTCTTCTTTTCGCTTTAAGGCTCGTCATTACTTCCTCCCCACTCGCATCATGTACCGTTATTCTCCGCGGCGTAGATGGAAATGCAAATGTCCCGGTGGAAGAGGGGATTCCATTTATTTGCATGATCGTCCGCCCCATCTCCTTCCTCCCTTCCCATCCTCCTAGTCTCCTTACTCCTGATATGTTATGACTGCAGGGTCCTTGCGTGGATTTTAGTACCATTAGCATTCTCTTCTCCGCTACGTGACTTTGCTAGCTTCCGGTCCCATCAAGGAGACTATTTACGACCATGAGAAGGCCCAAAACACTTTCCAGAGCCCAGAGGGAATGTTGATGCGAATTAATCTTGATGAAGACTACACCACGACTCAAGTTTTTTTTCATTTCTTGAGAAACAGCACGGGAGAAATAGTCATTTTACTGTCAAATATTTTTACGCCATATTTTAGTGGAAATAATGGATCCAAAGTCTCCAAACACGTTGAGACAATTCATCCAAGTGGCGTGCTTAGAAGCATGTGCTAATTATTTTGGGCATGACATACCAGACATACATTTGATAAGAAGATTTAACTGGGGGTTTACATTGAACTAACTGGTTAGATTTTGGAATAAAAATACTCATAATCTTCACATTAAGGGGACCATATTACATTGAATTAATTTCCTCATTTGCAACTTTAGATTTCCTGATATCGTGTATTACAAAGAAATTTAGTAGGTACTGACTCCCAAATTTTCAAAACTTTATGTTTTATTCACCCCAGCTGAAGCTGATTTTGAGGGTTATTATTTTGTAGACGGAACAATAATGATTTAAATATACACCCTCTCGGACCCTGTAAAACTTCAGCATAATTTTTCCCCGTTACTATTTATCCGTCGAGCAGTGAAAGAAGGTGACAGTATAATGGCATCTTGCGATCATATTACTGCGGCATTTCATGTAATGACTGATATTTTTTATCTGTTTTTAATTCTCTAGAGAATCTTTTCAAATACAACTACATCTATGTAATACCCTGCGAGCCTCCGCTAGGGTGTGTGGCAGGGGGTGAATATCACTAAACATGCACGACTGACATGCAACATAGAGCCATCAAGACCTAGTTGCATGCAATCTCACGCAACTAAGATCTACCATGCGATGCTAACCATGCAACTTAGATTGACCACTACATCTCCATCTACGTAATACCGCGAGGGTTGTGACAGGGGGTGAAGATCACCTAAAACGCACCCCCTGCCACACACCCTCGTGGTGGCTCGCAGGATATTACGTGGATGCAGATTTACATGAAACTAAAAGCTACCAACCTACATACAAACAACTGCCATGCAACTAAATATGCTACAAAGCGATACCATGGCACTAAGAGCTACCACTACAGACTACTCCAACAATATTTCACCAACCTATCCCTTAGCTATGCTGCCTATTATGTTCTCTAATGGTGAGCGGGAAAAGTGACATTTTAAGCCTATTGGTATGACAATCTAATATCTCTCTAACCTAACTTATGTGGTGAAATATAATATAATACGCGAGGGCTATTAATATGCACCTAACGTCTTCAATACACCTAATTTTCTGCTGGAGATATAATTGATACTTTAACCTACCATCTGATAATGATTCCCAAACTAATTCTTCTATTAATTTTGATGCACTGCTAGACTTATCGTAACACTTTTTAACAAACCTAGCTGCTCTACGCTGCATACTGATTTTCTAATCAAATGTAATTCACTCGGTTCCCATACACTGGCTGCATATTCTAGGTGGGGCCTAACTAATGAAAAGTAACATTGCTCTTTTTTTCTTCACGTCACATATTACTAGTACTCTTTCGATAAATCCTAGCTTTCTCTTGCCCCTGCCGCATATTTCCCGGACATATCTTCCCCTCTTTTATGCACAGAGTATGTATTAAAATATTAAAGAATTACGTACACGTCGAAATTTGTGAGGGTAAAATTCTCTTACTTCCATCTCACTAGCTGCATTGGGATGTCGATAATAGTTGGCGTTTTACCAAACTCTAAACCAACGCATATACTCTTAAATTGCGAAAATACTCATAGGTACATTGTGTAAATCGAATAATGACACTCTTGAAGAAAGTAATGATTCAGCCACATTTTCCTAACTTATTTACTAAATTAATACAAGGTATCCATTCATAAATTACCAAATTTTTATGAGTAGAATGCATCGAGTTTCTTGTACGGGTATCCATTTTAAAGGGCTTGAGTTTTGACCTTAAGGAGTATCCTAGAGAATGATGCGTGAGGAAAAGAATTCGTTTAATGATATTCAAAGAGGCAACCAACCAGAAAGAAGAAGAAAATGACGAGAAGCAACAAAGAAGGCGAGAGAAAGAGAGAGAATATGTAATGTTGTATTAGCTCCGAAGACAAGAAAATTAGGGATTGGACCGCTTGAAGTTTGTAGAAACACATGAATCGCTGGAGTAAGAGAATATATATTGAGTAAACGGATAATTTTTAATTTTGATCCTTTGTAAGTCTCGGATGATCTCATGATGAGGGAAATTGAAAGTAGAGTCCATCAAAGACAGAGCGAAGTTAGTATAACATCCGTTTTGTTGAAAACTGGAGTAAACACGATACAACATCTATGGCAGAACATTTTCCGGTCTCTCTTGAGTCTTACAATTAGTAATTGTTAGTAGAATTAGGCTTTAAGCTTCTCCATCTGCTTGGATTATATCTCGCTGTCTAACCTAACTCAATCCTTAAACAATATGAAATACTTACCCTAGGTGAGATTCATTCCCATGACCTTGAGGTTGCCAGGTAGGTGTTTACCAACATGACTTTCGAGGTCGGCTTGAGCATAATGATCCCAGTGTCGGAACCCTCTACGCAATAATCAGGCCTCTTAAAAAGTAAGTGAAAAAATCCTTTGCTTTTAACCTTCGTGAAAAAGTGAAGATAAAATATACGTTTCAGCGGTCATTCATTCTATGTGTGACGCCTGTATTAGTAGATTCGGATAGTTGAGCCAACATGCGGCATACAATGGGACAGACGCAAGTTTCCACCTATTCCCACATCCTGTCAATAACGCTTTCTTCACGAAGCCTCTCATTAGACGCCATGATATGTGTGGCGAATCCGTCACACTAGGCAGAACACCTCATGGCCGTAGACCCAACAATCAGTGAAGCAAGTGACTCATTCGTGGTATTTGCTAAATGAATGGAAAAGTGGATAGTCACGGTTCCTTTGTTACCGCGAAATGTTTGGACCATTATTGGGCACCGTATTCTGAGCGCCGCAGACATTTTGTCCACTATTTATGTTCATCAGCACCGTCTGTGTACCCTATAATTTACCTCGAGGGTGTGTTGTAGAGGTGGATAATCACCAAACACGCACTACGTACACGCACTAATGGCTCCAATATTGGTCAATTAGAGGTTTATATTAATATCCTGAGACACGATTCCCCTTTGACGACAGGTGTCGGTTGAATAGTGAGTAATAAGATTGAAAAAGGAAGACCTCGTACGAGATACATTGCGATAAGTGAAGGATATAAAAGAGGAGCAGTAGCAGTATTAAGATTAAACAAACCAATCCTAGGACTAATGAATGGTGACGATGGTTTTTTTAACTTTCAGATTATTACGGTGGAGTGGGAACCATTTTATTTAGAACACTCTGCTTCTTCTACGATGGGGTTTCCAACACAGCCACGATGTTATGATCCTAGATAGCGATGAGATTTTCCCCATTTCATCCAGGCCTCACTTTTTGAAAAGGCGCAGACTTTTATTTTTACAATATTCATGTTTCGTCTACATCTACACAATACCCTGCGAGCCACCTCGAGGATGTGTGGCAGGGGGTGAAGATCATCAATCATGCTATACTTACATGTAACTAAGAGGTACAATGCTACTACTACACAGAAATATGTTTGATATAATAATCACATGCATCTAGATGGTTCGTATCTACATAGTAATGAAATTATTACTGGTTTCAAAGGCATTTCTCTGCATATATTTATCTGTATTTTCCTAGTATTCATGGGTTAGTAATGTGAAACATGCATCATGCACTACAGACTACCCTGACCATATTTCACCTACCAATCCCTTTGGTATGCTGCCTATAATGTTCTCTTATGAAACGCGGGAAAAATTACATTTTAAATCTAACGGCAATCTATATCTCTGACCCTGTTTATCTGACCAAATCTAGCATAATACGCAGGAGTTCTTAATATGTATCTAACATCTCCAGCGAACCTATCCGTTGAAAATTTTTGCAGGACGTTAAATCAGTATTTTAACCTACGATCTGAAGATGATTTGATGGAGATGAATCAGCCTCATCAAATATTGTGCTTCCAGCCTTGGTCCGCAATAACTTAATGCAAGGGTGCTCAAAGAATATCTGTATGCTGCGATGCGATGTCTCGGGATTAGATCAAACACTTGATGATTGTAAGACGCAAAATAAATAATATTTCCCGTTCTCTGAGAGATGCGGGAGTCCGATTAGAAAGTTGGAAAGCTTTTTACGGATTATTTAACTTGCAAAAAGGTTTGCGAAGGAGAGGCTCGTTGCTGTAACCGAGAAGTAAAAATTATCTCATCGGGTGAATGGGCAGTGAATTTAGGTTTGCTTATCCGAGTGAAGTGCTTGATGGGGCGGAAATCTATTTATAGAACACCGTCTGACGATAGAACAGAGTTTGAAAAAATGAGATTAGTCGATTTGCTCAGTGAATCAAACAACCCCACCCTTTCTCCTCTTGAGAAACGACATGAGGTTGTCAATTTTTCCCCCAAACTAAGTCACATTATTTCTTTGTCAACAATTCGCATGTGACGGCGTGTGTCCAATATCATCGAAAATTTTTCTGCGTAGTAAAAGGCGGTAATCGAGGTTTACCCTTTACGTGACTTCGTAAAGCAAATGCAATGGTATTTCCCTTATCACTTCAAGTCGTAATTACATAACTTGCACTTGCAGTCAACCTACTGTACCTCAAAATGTACGTCAGCTTCCGTTCAATGCAGAGGAAGTGATGGAATGAATGATATTGCAGGATTGAGTCCTTTTTTTAGTTTCACTTTCGTTCTCCCTGCACGTTTTATGAAAATGTATGATTACTATGCAACATAACTATTGCAGTCGCTCGTATTGTTCTCAACTAGGAATTGTAATGATGTAAGAAGGGCAGTAATAAATAAAATATTGCAATAGATTACAATGTAAAATATTCTTTCAGTTGTAAATCTTAATGTAAAATAGTCTTTTTCTCAATGTAAAATAGTCTCTACAGTTTTTCTTAAATCCATATTCCATGAAATAAGGCCAAGAATAGTGTGATATCAGTTAGTACACAGAAAAATACGACAAAAAGGGGTGAGTGGTACCGTGGTGATATTGAAATGCTTGTCTAACTATCATGTCAGGCAACTCAAGTAAAAAATGTTTATTTTCCCCAAAGTAACAATAGGTAATAAAAGTTACATAAAAAAATACAGAATTTGTGGTGCCCTGTTACAGAAACAATATTTCTCTCCAGGGCTGTTCTGAATCTTATAAGAGTTGTAGTACTTGTTGCTGGATATAGTTTCTTAAATCCATATTCCATGAAATAATGTATTCCTATTGCAAACACGGGAATGCTCTAGGCCTGAGGGGAAGAAAACCCTCTAAAACCTGCATTGATCGGTGTTATGCAATAAAATACGAAAAAGCAAACCGTATAAACCAAATATTAGCTATACATAACTTAAATATTTAAAGAATAAATAGTAGTGAAACATTAAAATTGTATCTCAGTAAATGTTACAATTTATATGACTCCTACGTGACATACGAAGACAAGGCAAATTTACCTATGCATTGTTAGTAAAATACAAGATTAACTTTTCTCATTGTTACCAGGCTCCAATTTCTTACGGTCCCGATTCACTCACCAATAAAGTGTTAACTTCTAGTTTGAGGGCAATAGGGCAGAGAAATATGGAGATAGTGAAATTTTAATCAGTCATTTGCATTTGAGATATTTATTTTAATGTATCTTTGTATTTTATTAGCGTATGACCCAGTTGGGGTAATGCCGAGGGGTGTTCACAATTCCATTATAAGGTCGTCGGCACCAAACCCGCGGTTGGATTGTTTTTTTTTTGTTTTTCTTTTAAAAAAAGAAAGCATGAAGTGACCTCGCGAATGGAAGAACCCATACGCCAATCTTTAATCCACCTTGCTTTCTTGGTCGCCACTTTGGAAGGTAGAAGAAGCCGTTCTCCGTTTTATTGCAGTCAATTACTTTTCTCAATGCCCCACTCCAACGCGTCACTTCACTCGGCCAAACCTTCCCTTCCCATAAGGTCATGCGATGGTCTCAATGGTCTCAATGCTGCCCCGATGCATCACTTTCGCCGATGGACCCGGCAGGCAACCCAGATCCAGGCAGCTTCAGAGGACACCCTCCGCTCCATCCTGCACGTTTTCCCTTTCGATGCGCAACCTGCGGCCAGTTCAAAATATTAATTGCCATATCCACCACAGAATTAACTTGACGCTAGTTTTCTCAAATGAAGAAAGGTCCGAAAAAGTACTCATGGAAATGAGGTAGGGAAATCACAATGCCCAATGGATTTTACGCATCTTGCAAACTTCCTTGCCAATTTAACTGGAACGCAGGCCCTTGAAAACATTCAGATCGCCATTTCAAAATGATGAAATTAGTGATGGATCCCGGAAAACCTAATACCAATGTCCCATGGCCAAATTCGGATACATATTGGATGACATTGTAGCAGAAATTTCGCAGAGAAAAAAATCATTTGCCTTGAGCGGGACTCGAACCCGGGCCCCCTCTTCTCTGGCCAGGTGCTCTACCACTTTAGCTGCCAAGACGTCCTCGCACTGTGGTAGTTACGGTCCCGTGGTCTTTCTTTGTGGAAATTTTCTCTGAGGATTTCCTAATATTGTGCAGTTTCAGAAGTTAACGCTATTGAGGTTTACGCGGCTAGTTCGCGAGCTTTGGATTCAACTGATTTGGACAGCTTACGTAGTGGAGCTGTATCCAAATGGAAATTGGCCCAATATTCAAATTTTTGAACGAAGCAGAAATAGTTCTGAATTTTTATCCAAATGTATGAAACTAACCAATCAGAGACTTCCAAAAAAGAGATATCCACACTTTTGAGATTTATTTCATTGGTTCTCTTTGGATTAGGATGTTATGATTAGGATATGAGTGCCAGTGAACCACTAGGCTGCGCATGTGTATTTCAGATCAACATCAACATTTGAGCCTAGCACTTCGCTGACTCATATCTCTCCTTCTAATTCTCCTCCTCGTCGATGGTCACCTTAAAGGCCAAAATATCGACATTGGAGTTTCATTTCTTCCATTTAATTGGCTTATTTGGAATTTATCCATTTGAGAAAATTATCAGCTGCCAATTTGAGTATCAATTTGAAGTGTTGAAAATTGAAAGAGGAAAAACAGAGAAAACCATGGATCGACAAGCCAAAGGTCTGTGGTTCGATTCTCGGTCCAGGAAACCTTTTTTCTCTGGTAATTTTCAACACGCTTGCTGTGCATAATGGCAACCTAAGAAACGCACATGAATTTGAAGTGAAAACCTCATATTTTATTTTATGGAGGAGTGGTTAACTCAAACACATTGCATTCCTTCGTTGAAGATTTCGCGGCTCGTCGTGAGGCAAAAGATTTCTCGGGTTTTACTGCGACTTGTCTGATAGGAGCCCAACGTTTCGTGACCCACGCTGGTCACATCTTAAAGGAAATGAATTCATTCCCCTAAGGAAGTGACCAGCACAGATCATGAAACGTCGGGCTGTTACCAGACAAGACGAGGCAGCATCCCGACAATTCTTATAACTCAATTACATTACGGCTATCAACGTCATTATGGACTTCCTTCGAGTTAGCTATTTGATTGAAAATATATTTTTTACGTTTGAGAAGTTGAGGAATTTTGGCGTTCGGGAAGTTAAAGAACTTTAATTACAACGCTCCAAATATTTACGATATATTGCATCATGTTTCGACTGGCATGAGGTAAGAGTACTAGGCTTTCCACCCTGAGAGCCTGGGCTCTAATTCCGGGATATGATTAAGATTGCTGACCGATGATGATGATGAGTGTGATGTCCTTCCCTCATTCATTTACATGTAGGAATTGGATTTATGTGGTGGTTAGATAACTGGATTACCATCCCGAAGACCCGGGTTCAAATCCCAGAAGTGACTCAGGTTTTTCATTGGTACATGCTGCGTGGAGAGCACTTTAAGTTCAAGTACTTCGTCAATCGGATGGGACACTTGACCGAGGACCTCTTTACGCATTTAGTTAAGAGCAGACTAATACTGGCGCGCCGGTATTAGTCTGATCATCACTAATCTGCCGCGGCGCCTGGTTCTCTCACCCATCCTCTGGTTTTTGAAAAATTCTTACTTCTACCCAATTACCCGCCTATGTAACACGACGCAAATTACCTTAGCTGTCGGTCACCTCTCCAAGTTAAAACTCCTTCGCATTTACGCGTACAGTTTTTTCCTTTTTTGTTCTTTTGCGATTAGGCTTCGGGACTTGGCTTTGGACCTTATCTATCTATCTAATACATCTTCTCCCAAATTTAAAGGAGACAATTGCAGGAGAAAGGAAGTTTATTGGATAAATTATGATGCGAACTAGTGCTCCCAAAGGGGAATAAACTTGGGAAATGAAGGAAACTAAGGGTCGTTGTTTGCCCCCCTCACCCGAATGTGTGAATTTCACAAGCGAATGGCTTAGTACGGGGTGAGCTCTACCCTCACCTATCAGAAACCAACCTTCAGGTTGAACACTGAGTGAGTGAATGGTCACTGATGAATTACGAGAAAAAAGGAATGAGAGGCGAGAGCGAGAGAGAGAGGGAGGTGGGTATGAAGAAATATTAGCTGGGAAGGAGAACAATTTCGTATAGCCATCGAATAGAAATATCGCTATCATAACAGCTGGTGATGATAATTATATGTACCTAAAGAAAGACAAGAGCTAATATATATTCATGGTATACCTGTACAAATGAACATGAGGTAGTGTTAAACGCTCTATTACGAATATATTATTGCTATGTGGATGCGTTGCAAAATGAGTTGATAAATCACAAGTCATTATTTCAATATAAACAGCATGTGCACTCGCATCTAACTCTCTTTTTTATAATTAATATGCCTATCGTAGTACACGTGTTTAACAGGATTCATTCCGGATCTCCCCCAATGCCCTTGACTTGTGACCAATCGGCAGATATGTCGTTAAAAATCTCATTACTGATTTGAAGTGCCTATATAAAAGGTTGCAAGCGAAATGTCCTGGACGAGAAAAAGAGTTTATAGATGAAGGGAAGAAGATGAGAGGCAGCCGACTCAGTATCTAATGATGATGGCGAGGCCGCGCGACTCGAAGGAATCAGTCCGAATCGTATGCTACAGTTAGCATTTCTCACGGTTATCCCACTACGGTTACGAAAAACCTTGGGAGTGGGATACTTACCATCAAGACGCATCCACTCATTAATTCCTTCACCATGCTCCAAGTAGTTCTCTCTCATCGATGATGAGTGGGAACGATTATAACCTCTCGAAATGTGAAGCAATCAAGGGCCTTCGTATCCTATAGTTCAAATACTGACGCCTATGTACCTCAAGATCAGGATACCATCTTTATCTAATCTTTCTCCATCTGCCATCCGTACCTGCAGTCCATTGCCAGAGGTTTTGAGTAAGTCTTCTATATCTTGCACGCCACTGATCATAATTTATTTATAAGTATTTTAGGCGTATGGACACGGGAAATATGCCAGGGAGTAAAATAGTTATTTACCTGCAACAAAAAAATACCTATGTAAATAACGTAATTATTCTAATATTTTCCTAATAGTGGATCAGATGCAGGCTACCACGTCGTGTTTTAGGAATATATAGCTGATAGTATAAGAGATAAACAGAACAGAAATAAGGGTAATAAAATGGAATTAATGCATTTCAGGAGGGACAATACCAGATACTTGCTAAGAAATTTTTAGTAGGGAGAGTGGGAATAGAAATGTTAGATATGAATAGGGAAGTATGAAAATATCAAGAAAAACAGCTGTAAAGGTAAATATAGAAATGGTAAAAGCAAGAAAAATGATCGCCACATGCATAAAAAATGCATGCATGACTAGAAATATACAAGATCAAAGGAAATAGAAAAAAATTTATTTAAGGAGAATTTAAACTAATGACTCCGAGATAAATTAGGAACCTAGACGGGAAAAAATAGGCCAAGAGGAACACATTGAGAAAAAGAATCAGTACCTTATAAACATATATGGTATAGGGAGATGTAGACCCGATTAATAGAAAAGTTAAAAATTGTCATGAGAATTTGCATAAGAAATGGAAATCAGTCATCAGAAATACGATAGGAAAGTTGCGTGTAGAACCGAAGAAAAAGTTTGAAGTAGGTAATATATAAGAACTTTAAGTCAAATCGATTTGGTCAGCACTTTTCAGAATGGATCGGTAAATAGGTGTCGATAGAAGAATGGGTTCAAAAATATGCAAAATGAAGTACTTAGATCACTTTGGGAAATGGAGATGAATAAAGCGTCAGCATTCACATTTCAGCAGATCAGGCTTTTGAGGAAAAACGGAAGTAAACATTTGTTACGAAGCATTCGTAGAATCTATGGAGAAGGAGAGCTGCCGGAGGACATAATAAAGTCAGTTTTGTCCCCAGTCCAGAGTACAGGAGTAAATCATAATAATAAGAGTGTATCGCAAAAAGTTGTTTAATATCCTCGCAGTAAATTTTTGACAGTTGTTCGCAGGATATTAGGGTATAGGGCTAGCAATTGGGTTTCGGCAAGGCAAGTGGACGCGTGGCACAAGTGAATGATAGAGGTTGCTAGCATATAGCTATAGAGCAAGGGCCAATGGAATTTTTTCTCGCCAACTTCGAGAAGGTGTTTGTTACGCTTGATTGGACAAAACTAATGAAAATGGAGGACCACATAGGGATTTATAGCAAAAATTAACTCCTTACGAGAAAAATTTGTCCTAAGTTGTGCGAGACTTGGATGGAAACATTAAGATCAGCGGGAGGGGGGATGGGAAATGGGAAGAATTCCCGGATAACGATCCCTAGGGTTTCGACTCCCGGTGGTGGAAGATATATTTTATTGGTAAACTGGTCCCTACAGGAGTTTTTTATGGAGAGAATTCTACTTTGGTACTCCATCCGTTGGATGGAACGTAAAACTGTGAACTCCTTGGCGCCCTCCGTTAAGGGAAGGCTAAAGCCGATGTAGTGTTTCTTTACACCCGTTCGCCTTATCCTTCCATTTCCATCCTTGCATCTTTCCTCCTGGGCTGAAGTGTCATTAGATGCGAGGCAGTCTTGAAAATCACAGATGAAGAGATTACGACGGCCATTTTGGGGTTAGGAAAATTGAGGGGAACCAAGGGAGTTATTTCGACTCTTAGTAACATAAAGAAAAATTAAGAAAAATTCAACACACATTCTTGCATTCGTAGATGTGGAGAAATCTTTTGATAACGATGACTGGAAAAAAAATTTTCACGTTTGGAGGAAAATTGGGATGTCGAAAAATAAAAGAAGAATACAGATGCAGATGATAAAGAATACAGTGCAGGTAGGTATATGAAGGCGAAGTGCATGCGATTAAATTATATTTTATATCGGAAACTTAATGATCAAAGTCATTAAAAGATAACTTGTATCAGGCTTGAGTTTAAATGCCAAATTGCTAAATTTATTATGCACCTTCTAATATAGGCTCTTAATTCTAAGACATATGTATTATCTTTGGCAGAGGCGGAATCTGTACCGCGACCTTTGGGCTTCGAAGGCGTCATCCTTCCCAAATGGCTACTGTGGCCGGTGTCGATGAAAAGGCTTCATAGGTAAGTATTCACGGGGAAAAACTAGTATGCCGGGTTTTATTGACAATATAGGTATCATGGCTAGGGGAAAGGAAAATCAAAGAAGGACTTATGGCTAATATAGATGAGATATTCTTTGACTGTGTATCATCTGAATGTGATTGAAAATAGTGAAGATTGCTACACGTTTTTGACGAGCTGAAGATAGAACAAATATCAACCTCAATGAACGAAACCGCATAAAAGGGGATTGCTGTTTTGGAAAGCAGAATTTCCAGCGGCGGAAGAAAGAAGAACAAGGCAATAGAATAGGAATGACGAAGAAGGCATTTTGTTAAAATAAAAATCTACTCAGCAGACAATACTCTATAAAGTGACAGAATGTATCAAACAAGGCAAAACAAAAATCATCAAAAAAAATGTTGGTGACATCTATTACTCTCACGGTAAGGCACTGCAAATTTAAGGACGTGGTAACGTCACCATTTTCAGTGCAGCCTCCATTGACTACGCCATCAGTAGGTTAATTACCACTTATCTTCTATAACCCTTTCTTGAAAAAGTCTGAAAAACCATGAATTTGAATAATCACTAAAGAATGAAACATCTTGGAAGAGTAAAATTATTTATCATGGACATGTCTTGCTAAAGTGCTTCCCATATTTTAGATAAATCATCCGGTAAGACTTTGTCCCATCCTACCCGCAATTAACGCGATAGCTGAAGGATACATTTTCCGGCTAATATAACTGACGTGATAAACCCCAGCGGATCATGCATTCGAAAAATTTAGGATAAAATTTGCTCTTTGTGCTATTAGCCAAGGGTCATAAAACGAGGAGGCATCTGACGTCAGCCGCCAAATCAATTATAATATTTCCTTGGCATAGCCCTCGGAGTTTTCCTCGAATGACACGGGTTCTAAATTTTGAGCCTGATGCTCCAACGTAATACCCTCCGAAAACACGGAACAATTGCTTACCCATTTTCACAATGAAAATCCAACCAGTGACAACAACGTTATCAACTCTACCACATAGCACAAAATTCTATTCTATTTCCATTCGGTTGAATGTTCGCTTCACATTTCTTATCATCCTCGCTTAGGTAACGTTTTTGACGATTCCCGACTCTCTTTTTCCTTTCTCTAATTGCCAAACTTTTCGGGCAATATAATCCAATTGAGTCCATAGCCAAACAAAATGAGCCGTTTGCTGCACGTTTTTCACTAAATAATATCCCCAGAGTGTCACTACTTCAATCTGAGTGCCATGGGCCTATAATACAGCGGATCTGCCTGCTTAAGATTGCGGCCACTACGTATTTTGTGCCTCCACCTTAGGGAAACGCGCAATATTTTCCATTACTAAAGCTCTAACGTCGAAGAACCAGCCTTCGGAGTCGATTTAAATACGACAGTCACTTTTTCATGAGCTCCCTCCGCTGTGTGGACTAAACCGAAAATGTACGTGATCACCTTTTTAAAAGGCCATCCCAAGCACTGTAGGTACTGGCTTAGTGATGAATAATCCTTGGCTCACGCTGTCGATTAAAAAATTTAGCAGCTAATAATTGCCGTTCTACTCTCGCAACCGACCTACCGTGGTTTATAGCAATACAGCATATTTCGAACCTTCCACAATGACTTTGGAAAAATGAGTAACCCATTACACCAGAGCGGTCAACGTTACATATGCACCCTTGGTTTTCCCGTTCTCTCCGGAGTCACTTTCTATATTTGCTTTCCTATGTACACTCTTTATCGCAGTCACTTTAGCCGAATTCTACTCTCGCGGCATGAAATGCAACAAACAATGCTGCTCGAGCGTGCAAGGTTGACAAAGATTTCTTTTCCGCTAAGTTTTGAATGCATGCCCACTCTACAAACAACCAAAGCAAAGGCGTTTATCTTTCGCCACAGGAAACCTATCACTTGTGGACAAGCCCTAAAAATTATCTCAAGAATATACTAGGAGATTTGATCAACATGAAACGCATTTCAGAGACGCGGAAATACGAAATGCGTCAGTGTTTTTCACCAAAACACCATTCCCGGCCCAATTTAGGATATAGGCATTATTTTCCTAAAGCATCCCCGATATTCTTCATTCAGGTCAACCTCTTGCGGGATCGCATTTAACTGCTTCCAGCACCCTGTTCCCTTTTTCCAAAAATGAGTTAAAACATTTTACAGTCTACAAACCTTATTTCTCTTACCTTTCATGATTTCTATAAGCTTGGAAGCGAGATAACTCTTAAGAAAAACGCATAAGGAAGTACGTTCATGATTTTCAATGACAGTAAGGCTTTGACAATAACAGCCCAAAAAGAGGGCAAGACTGGATGGAATGAAATGTGGTTTCACAGGGTAAAGATAAAGATCGAATTTCCAGATAAATTACTGAAGAGATAAAAGGAAAGCGTCAGAAAAATCTTCTGAATATTCTAAATAAATTAAGGTAAAATATCACATACGCCAAAAGGGACGATTGCCTAATGACGGTTGTCATTGAATGGACGGAAGAGAGAACAGAAAAAGAACATAAAAGAGAAATATAAAGGTTTTGATGAGAGATGTAAATGATAAAACAATGATAATATGTACAATGGAATTAGCCATTATAGGAGTAGGATATCTGCGTCGAACTACTTAGGGATGGATGATGACAGTTATAGTGATGATGTACAGTTTTGAGATTTGAATACAATCAGTGTATTTCACAGTCCAAGTTCATAAAAGAGTTTCCTTAATCACTAGCTAAAATAATTTGATAAATCATATGCTGTGTTAATTTGATTCTACTGAAATTTATTTCGTGGAAGGCAACTATGGTTTCAAATATAATGTTATTTATATTTTTTATAAAATTGTAATTAAAATTTTATTAAAATTATATTACGTTATGCATAAATACTTGAACTTTAACATATTTCTTCAGTCATCTACAGTTTGAGCACCGTCAATCTTCCAAATGTGCCCGAATTTATTAAGTTAGGGATCAAGCTCCAGAGCTCTTTAGATTTAAAAATAATTTAAACGAATTATGCCTTCTTTACAAAAATATCCCCTATGTGCTCCACCATCGTGTTATGAGAAATCAAGCTCTTTCTTTTAGTTAGTTCAGACAGAGCAGTGATAAGATACGGAGAGGAAAAACAACGTAATATTGCTGCACAGATAGCATTATCTTTAAAAAGCGTCGAAGCGATAGATGGCAGAGAATGAAATACGGGCTGTCAAGAGCGCACTATTTTTTTCATCCCCGTCTCGCCACATTGTTTGAAATCTGTCATCCACCGGAGCCGATATCACTACTTTAGTTTTTTTTACTTCAATAATTAGGTACTCTTTTTCAAATTCCGAGAAGCATATTGCTCACGACATTGTATTTTATACTGAAATTTAATGAACAGCTGCTAGAATCAATTAAATCAGGCAATACGTTTTTGCGCCCAGAGTGAACTTGCGCACATACGGTTCACTATCGCACGCACAGTAAAGCGTAGGAACAAAGCAAATATTCGCATCAACATCCTTTTGTATGCCCATGATCCATGATTTTTTTCTCCGCAGACACCTTGTTATCAAGACAATGAATATGATGTATTGAGAATGATATGCTGAAAGCCGGATATCTCGATATAATATTCTCAGAATATTCTGATACTGATTCTTTTCACTTAAATGGAATGGCGTCAGAGAATTACTTGAAAATTTAAATGAAATACGTACGTACTCCGATTAAATATTATGCTGTTTGTGTATGGAAAGCATTTTTACCTGCTTTAGAAGACTTTTTGGGACTTTTCATGCCAATAAACCTATAGGTATTTAATGGGTTTAGTTTTTGAATTAAATTCAGGAAGCATATCATATATAGCTTTATGTTTGGCAGTGAACTGAAACGAATGAAGGATAAAGGGATTGGAAGACATGTAGTAATAAGCCTTGGTTAGGGACAAAGAAATCTGTGTCATTGCTGAACCTGTTCGCATTATACTCATTGCATCAAATAGTAACCTTGCGTGATAGAGGGGAGAACATTATTGATTTACTTGCCACAAATATCCCTGAAAAAGTTATTAAAGTCAAAAATGTCGATGGAATAAGTGACCTTAAAGTAGAATACATTAAATTTTCCCTGAATACTAAAAATCAAATTAAAAAGAAATATTTACCTTTTTATTAATGCATATTTTAACGGATTTAGGCGTGACATACAAATTTCTTTTGAAAAATTCGAGAACTTTAGCAAAAATAGTGATATAGAGAATACATGGAAAGAGTTCCTCCAAATTACACGGTCATTTGTCAACATATATATGTACATATATACCCCTTAAGTATAAGAGTGAGAATAGGGAACCGAGGTGGTACAACGCGGAGGTTAGAAAATGTTTGAAATGCCAACGAGTTAGTCACGCGAAACTAAGACAAATGTAACTAATAACGATCTAAACAATATTATCGAGCATTAAAAAAAATTGTAAAGCAGCCGCAAAAACAGCCCTTAGAAAAGCGTTTAGTGAATTCAAGAGAAAAGTACTCGGAGAACAACTGGAGGGAAATCCGAAAGCATTTTAGTCATATGTTAGGGGAGTACAGGGGGGTTATTTTGTAATCTCACCTTTTTAATGACTCTTTGCGGGAAGGCGGGAGATCCGTTTCGCTCTCTTAATGATCGGCTCACGAACGGTTCGTGAATTGTCGAAGCTTCTGTCGTTGAATAAACAAACAAGTGCCTGGCAACGGCAACCGCTTTCTTCAAAAGTGGAGGAATACGGTGAAGGTGAGTGAAAAATTGTTTGTCCATATCATTTTAATTATTCGGATGGCCTGTCAAGATAATTCATGTCCGATAATTTCCTTTATACCAATATTGGAATTTGCATTTGTTTCTCGCTACATTTTACGTTAATAATGTTTCATCATTTTTCATTTTCTCAATAGTGTTCCATTCAAGAAATCATTTGTTGATAAGGTACAATTCGTGATTTAAGAAAGTTTAAGTTCTTCACGTTGTGCAAATTCCAAAAATACAATTAAAAATCGATTGTATCTTTCTCGTTCTTGCCTTTTTTTCCAACTCAAGCTTCTAGTGGAAACGATGGTGGCTCCATGCCACGTTTTTTATGTAGATGAGACGGGAACTAATGTCAGGCGGAGATAATGAAACGGATCAAGAGTCGAAAGATACGGATCAGAGCGGATGAATCGTCTAAAAGACCGGCACATGACCGGCAGTTCACCGCTTGAGATCCGTAGATGGTCACGCCGCCTGGGTGGCGGAGTTTAACTACGAAAAAGTGACATTGTATGACGTATTCTCACTAAAGTGAGATTACAAAATAACCCCCCAGGGAACTAAAAAGCCAACTGTTAACTCCTTGAAAAACGATAGGGGCCAAATAGCAACCTCTAGTTTAGAGAAGGGTAATTTGTTGAATGCCTTTTTTAGAGTGTTTTTAATCAATCTAAGCGTCATTTGGACGAAACCATACCAGACCAATTTCAGAAACCAATGTCCCCGATTGCTATATCTTGTAGCGGAATCGTATCCGCATTAAAAAAATATTAGCCGGAACAAGTCCTCAGGCAATATGACCTTAGCCGTGGAAGCACCCTAAAAAAACCAATTCTACTACTACAAGTCCTCAGGTCCTGATGAAACTCCAGCTCGTTTGTATAAGGAATTAGCTCTCGAAATGGCTCCGTATCTTAAATTAATATTTAACAAATCCCTCAAAGAGCATGCGGTTTCCAAAGACTGACAAACGTAACCCCTATTTTTAAAAGCGGCTCTAGGGAACAGCCATGAAATTATAGACCAATATCAGTAACTTCACTATCAAGTAAAATTGTAGACTATATAATAGTTATATCAATAAGCGGACATCTCGATAGCCAGGATTTATTGATAAAAAACCAGCATGGATTCAGAAAGGGACTGTCTGGCGATACTCATCTAGGTCTTTTTGTTCAGGATATTTTAGTTCCCGGAGAAGGCAACGTACAGGTAAGGATAGCGTTTCTTGCCTTCAGAAAAGCGTTTGATAAGGTACCCCACTCTAAGTTACTCGTGAAGTTAGCATCATCTTCTCGAATTTAGTTAGCATCAACACTTCGACCTGAAGAAGCCGACTGCAACACCGGCGAAACTGTTGTCCCAGGAATCATGGAACAACGCGGAGAAAAACAAGGAAGACCTGCATCTTCACTACAATCAACCCGCGGAAATCTACACAAGGATCTATCACCAATGGCCAACCTCAGCTATCCATAGGAATTTTATCTATCTTTCTGCTAATTGATTTATTTCTGTTGATCACTGGTAATCGCAAAGTTTGTTAACAAGAATAACCAACGATGAAAGAAGGTATTTATCAGTAGGTATCTCAGATCATTTTATCACAAGAAAATGGTCGAAGAAAAAAATCAGAAGAAAGCCGTAAGCTGTGGCTTAGAAGTATGTTAAGATTCCTTTCGACACTGAATCCCCGGAATTGCAGTTATTTACGATATCAGATCCAGGAAAGGCACGATGAGAAGCATTTAGAACTTAATGCCATGGAAAATGCTAAGGATGAAATTGAGTAACAAGTATACTCGCAAGTATAACTCATGAAGAGCTTTTCTGAGGATTATGAGAAAAATCTTCCGCAATTTTCGAAAATCTAATGCTATAACTAATCGGAATTAATCATAAGACATGTTAGTCTCCTTAAGGCAATCTTGGAGTGATGATTGTATTGGAATAACTGCAGACTGCGACTGCGGGAAGACAAATGCAGAAGACACCTATGTCAACGCAGTCTAAGCGTTAATCGCGTACTGCATTCGCTATTTATCATCATCGGCCAATCTCAAAACTCAACGTATTTGAAGCACTGTTCTGCGCCTGATGGTCTCTTTATTATAATTTCTCTATAGTGTGGGGAATAGAGAATGTTACAAGTCTAAATATATCAGTCCATTCCTTTAGTGGCTGGAACATGCAAACACCTTAATTATTAGCGATAATATTCGCTCTGTTGGCATTAGGGTAGGCTACCGACGGCCGAGGTTATTGCGACGAAAAGGATTTGTGGTTATGATAAAGAAATGTTGGAGGAACGTCAACATAAACTTTAATTAATTGAATCAATGCATAAAATTTTCTAAACAAAATATGCCGCAGGATCCATCACTTAGTTCCCATCCGACTCAGTCCGCTCGATTGTAACGAGATATTATACGCACTAAATGTACAACCATTCGTGTTTGTATCACGTGACTTCTTAGTTACCTATTCGAGGTAATCCCGACGGTTTCAAACCTCCCCCTCTTCTCCCCCGGACTCGAAGTGCACTCCGCACAGTGCTCAAGCTGGGACAGGCATTCCGGTACAAAACCTTTGTAATTGACTGTTCGCCTAGTTCCTTTCTTGCTGCCCCGTCTTTTGTCATCTCTTTAAAATCTCTTTTTCCACCCAGTTTCATGCCATTTCTTTCAAACATTGTAATCGAGCTTCTTTCGAATCGTTTTCTTAGTTGAAAGTCAAGCACTTCTTCCGGACGGTCTCATCTCTGTGAAAAAACGTCCTTATTTTAGGTATAGCGTGTTTCTAATCCAGTATTTGAGTTTGAAATATTCAAATATGGAGTAATAGGTAGGTTTTTAACGATGCACCTCTTCCCTCACAAACAATAACTTTTAATTTTACTGGCAATATTCATGAATTACCATCTAATCCTTGTAATCCAACACCTACCAAGTTCACTGAGCAACGCAATGGCTTGTTTACGAGTATCATCAAATTCAATTTTCACCAGGCCCCTAATATCGTTATTTCTTCCAAATCCAAATGGACAATTTTCAAGTTTTTGTTGTATTAATTTTCTGGTTATCAACGGTAGAGAGGAATTACCACATGATGACGTTTTATGCCAATAACCAGGTAGGTAGGTACTATGTTTCTTGCTAACCTGTGTAGATTCCATAAAACCATATGCGCCAAATAATATTAATTATCAATTATTGGTGATAGCATTTCAGGCTGATTTGGAGATAGCTAAGCCTCGGCACTCCTCTGTCGCATTCCAGGAAATTACAGACCAATTTCATAGGCATCCCCTTCTTGTTAATTATTGAGCACATAATAGTAAGTAATGTAATGCAGAGCAAGATAGTTTCAATTTATTCACTAAAAGTCAACACGGTTTCTGCAAAAATAGATAATGTAAAACTTAGATACCATTATTTCTTCAAAACATTCAAACATCAGTTGAAATGAAAAAGCAAGTGGATGCAATTTTAATTTGAATTTTAAGAAGGCATTTGACAAGCTTCCTCCTAACAAGCTAATATTCAAACTCTGAGAATTTGTTGTCAATAAATAGGTTCTGAATTGGAAATGCGACCTCCTCACTGATCGTAAGCAGAAAGTAATTATCGACGGAATCAGCTCTGATATGTACCTCCGGTGTTCCACGAAGTGTTATCGGTCTCGAGTTACTTCTCATTTACATCAAAGCTATTTCTGACAGTTTCCAATAACGTAAGATAATTTGATGATGATTCAGTCTTATACCGAGAAATAAGTAAAAAACTGCCTATGAATCTCTAACAACGGATCTTAATTGTATCAATTCTTGGAGCAAAGACTATTGGATCAAAGACCTTTGGAGCATAGTCTCCAACTAAAGCTATCTCTGAACAAATACTCTTGTTATACAAAAAGTAAAAATAACCTCAAACTAATAATGTTGGCGAAGTATACTCAAGTGTAGCAAGTGATGTTGAATATCTACGCATAACTCTTCAAATATGTAAAAGGGAATCATATTCGAAATATTTGTGCCGCAGGGCTGAATAGACTACGATGTATCAAAAAAATTATAAGTATTAAAATTGAACAAAAGAAAGGTACTACTTATCTACTAAATGGGATCTAATGAAAAATGATTCAATTCGGGAACGAGGATAAAAGCGTGTTTTGCAAAAAGAATCCTATAAAGTGGAACTCAACTAGTGGAACAAGTCGTTTTGGAAACCCCTAAGGACTAGAAACTTCTTTGCAAGAATTAAGTTAACTTTAAAATTTAAGTAATACGAAATCAAATCGAGCACTGCAGACATATTTCTGCCCCCACACTACATCAGCAGGACAGACAGAAGCGACAAAATAAGAGAAATGAACAGCCGGGCAAGGATTCTTTTTTCCAAGCCACAATAGGCACACGACTACAATGCCAACAAAGTATAATTTTTTCAAACATATTAATCACTATACTTTGTTATTAATTGAAGTTTTTAGCTTACATCCGCATTCACCCCTGACCCCTGACTCATGCCCCGCGGGGTAAAATTTAGACATTCAAAAACATTTTTTTGAAAAAAAGATTTTTGTTCCTTCAGATTTGTTTTTTTTTCCATTCATAAAACATTATTCTTCATTTTTAACATTCCCTGGTCTCATCAGGTAGAATAATTAGTGTAATTACCTGTTGTTTCTCATACTTTGAAGTACGTTTTAAGTAAGTACCTATGTAATTTTTGAGCTTCTCTCATTCCATATACAATTTTATTTCTTCGTATAAATTTTAATATACTTTTTTTGTTGAGTATTTTTTTGCGGACAATTTCTACCTTCTACATTTCTTCTTTTTCTTTTGTAAACCCTCTCATCAATCCTGTAATTTATGCCATAAGATACCAGCTCTTCTAAGTTTTCTTTTCTTTCAAGTCCGGAATTTTATTCTTCTGACCATTAAATATTACACTGATGTAGGCATACTTTCTTCTCTCTGATGATTTTCAATGATAGTCTCAGAGAATCTTTCTCTTGTTTTATATTCTGCAAGTTGTACGGGTACGGTCTCAACCATAGTTTCTTCCTGTTCTTTCACCTATCTAACACTTTCTTCTCTTCATTTTTCACCTTTCTTTTACAGGCATAGATGTCTTGGCATGCTTCACTTGTTTCTCCATCACCTTCCGTATTTGCTCAAAGATTTTTTTTTCTTTATGCAACTTCCAGCTTTCCTTTTCTTGAGCCCTCATTTCGTTTCCCGGTCCAAACGGACCCATCCCGTTCCTATCTTTTGCTCTGATCACCGATTATGCTCCAAACCACAGCCGTGATTAACCCCCTCTTTCAGCGCTGGGAACTTCTTGCATTCGGAAATCTCTTTCTCCTATTCTGCACGTTCGGATTTCAAAAGAGGACCTCTAATATTCGGGCTGGTATTCCATCTTCCATGAAATTCATCCGGATGTTATACTATTATTACATTCTCACTCTGTTTTCACATAATTTCATGAAAATGTAACTAACTTTCCCAATTTTCTTTATAGATCTAGTTCTATTCTTGTGAAAGCACTACCCGGCCCATCAGCATTTTGTATTGTATTATTGTGTTGTATTGTTATAATGACATTTGTGCCATGGGCAGTTCGGAAGGATTCATACCACGATGCCGTTTCTGCACATAGACTTTATAGTTTATTTTAAAGTGTACTTTATTTATTGTGTTATTGTGCTTTCTGATAAGTTTAAGGTTCAGAAAATGTAAAGTAAGTTTCTTTCCATAGGTCTAAATTCCTTGTGTCTCTTTCCCTTGGTTTACGAGCCACCTTTTTTTTTTAAACAAAATGGCCCTAATCTACAGCTACTCTAGCTACCGAAACGTACTAATCTGGCAAAATAGAGGTCGCAGTATCAAACTCACCTCAAACATGAATGCTGGCTCGTATTACAACTGATTACTTCGGTTTCACGATACTTGATATTTATGCTTGTCCGTAGGAGCGTTTAAATACAAGCCACAAATATTTCTTAATACATTCACGACAGATTAATTGAATAGTGCCTTAGGTATGACTATATTATACTCAAATTAATGGAACATAGTCGTGATGAAAACACGTTAAAAGTCTATCATGGCATTATTCCATAAAATTGGACAGAAGGTGCAGTATGATGCTGATTCCTTGAAAGCTTGAATGACTCATAGCGCCGTCCCAAATCCGGAAGTGCGTCGTGCGCCTTCGAATATTTGGGCAACAAAGCAGTCTTGAGTTACTTCACGCGACGCACGATTGTTTCTCGGGATGCGCCCGTTCCAGTAATAGCATCTTATCTTCGGAAGATATCTGACGTCCCCGTCCCGTTATCACGCGTCTTACTCTAGACTCGAGTCCTCCGCTCGCGGAGAAACAGAAAAACAATCTTACCCAATGCTCACTCAATACTTCTCATGCCCTGAATACTAGCCCCTCGCCTTTGTTTTCCAATAATTTGGAAAGTGGCGTTTTGAAAATTCCTAACCGTGTGCCAGTGTTCCCAGCCGGAGGATCGGCAGAAGTGATTTAGTTCTTCTTGATACAGTTCAAGTTATTCCTCAAAGGATGTTTCGGCATCGTAGCTGCCATCACTCTCGACGCTCGATGGACTTTTAATCTCGGCCATCTTCGAGAAAAATGACAAACGCATTGCGGTACAGTTTCCTCGCACTTCTTTCTCCCCGTGAAAATGGCTGTCGGAGCGGTCAGCTGGAAGTGTCGCATCTGACAAAATCTCCAGAAATCGTTTGAACGGTGAGGTGTTATTCCATTGATTGGGACCAGAAGAGAAGAAGAAAATCTTTCCTCGCAGATCTCGCAACATGGCCCTCGGATCGAAGTCACTGCACTGCATCCTCCTGGTGCTCCATCTCGTCATGATGGTGAGTCAAGACTGAGTGAGTCCTCCTGATTGGCTGATTAAAGATAAATGGTAGTTAGTGGAGAACCTACATGAAATTGGCGACACGGATGCGTCTTTTGTCCGTGTCTTTTGTCAGGTCGGTACCACCCTAGCAACCCAAGGATCGCGGGTTCAAATCCCGCCTCGCACATGAATGCATTGTTTGCCTTAAGGTAGACGGTGTAATATAATCTGCTGTCAAAATAGTATATACTTTGATGCGTTCCTAAGGAACATTGGATAAGTTTGATAGGAACTATATACCTTATGAAAGAGAGATATTACTCTCCCGCTTGACGTGTGATGTTATTAGTCATTTTAAAACACGGTGAACACACCTAACTACACGACTCGCTCATGTTTACAATTACAATATACTAGAACAAAGATGGTCTACAATAAAGTGAATCTTTTATTGCACTTAAAATAGGTAGTCCTAAACCCTTGTACGCGTTTTCAGGTTCCGATCAGTCATGATTGAGTTTTCATTGCGTTAGAATTAAAACACGATTGGAGTTCACAAATGCTTTGCAGAATAGTAGACATTTAAACGAGTCATACGTATTAGTATATCTGTCTTATCATTCGCAAAAAGGGTGTATCCATTGGCAGCGGTATATAACTTAGTGGGGGTATTATATAATTTTATGAGGAATTGTGGGGGGGCATGGGGTGGAGGAGTGAGGCAGAGGATAAGATCGGAATTACGTAATATGATAATGCCCCTCTCCGAGTTCCGCCAATATTTTAATGGCACGAATGATACCAGATGTAAGCCACCTCCATTAGCTGCAGCAGACAGGGATTGATGTCATGCGTTCAAGACGTTTAGGCAGTAGTCACGCAGTGGTCATTTCTATTCAGGGCCGGTTTAAGAAAAACATTTACCCGGGCGAGAGAGTATTCCGGTGCCAAACCCTTTTGCCCACACTTGCCCCACTTGCCAAACCCTTTTGTAACACATATTCACTAGTTAACGTAGTAGTGAAAATTAAGTAGAAAAACTGTAGTAAATTAGCTTGCTGAAAATTAAGTAGTTGTTAATCCTCGAATAAAAAAAGCTTTTCCATTCCCACGGCATCCCTTCCTTCGTGACACCCCGGGGAGCTGCCCGGATCTCTGCAACGAGTCTTGAGCCGGGCCTGTTCCTATCCTTGTTTTCTGGGGATAAGTAAAAAAGAGGATGAGCATATGTTCCATTTATACGGTCATTTTTTTCTCTTAAAATATTATCATCGAGAAATGAAACACTTTTTGCTAAAAAATAGAGGCACTGTTTTGTTTTAATATTTCGTGATGGACGACTGAAATAAAAAAGGCGGAACAATAAATCAACCTCAAACTTATACTAGCGGATTTTAATATGAACTTGACGAGTTAAACTAAGCGTTTGGGTATCATTATTACTTCAATTGTATGTTAAGGAAATCATACTTTAAATAAATGAGGCATTGACGGAAAGATTCCACGATTCACCAGGGAATCATGGGAGGGTACTGCAATGAGAAAGTTGAAGGGAGATGTCATTTTGAACTTGACTTTATTTCATGCATCAAACCTGACAATCGACTGATGAATGTTTCATTCTGTATAAAATATAAGGAAAATCTGCGTTTTTCGTTTTAAAAAAATCCCAATAATGTTACCGATGTTATCTGGGTAGCATACCACATTAATTTTACTAGCTCAAGTATGATCAAAATATGAAAAGTAAAAAGAAACTAAAATCCAAGCCTTGAAATTGCTTAACTTGCTTATTACGAACATTTCGCGGCGACTTCAATCACCAAGCCTGCTCCAAGATTAACTAGTGCTAATTTGGTTTAAATATCTCCTCTTGATATTTAACTGAAAATATTTCACACAAATTAGGAAAAATATTGATTCCTCATGATATAAAAAAGTATGTAACCGATTCAGGATTCAATTTTTGGAACGGAAACCAATGGAATCAGCATCAGTAGTCGGACAGTAGGCTTTTGAGCCGGGCAAACGAGGCTCCTGACCCGGGCCTCGTGCCTCCGAGGGCCCCGCAATTTTGTGGACCTCTTGTCACAGGAAGAATAAATACTACGGTACTATTAATTCTTCCCGTACCTTCATTGTAAGAAATATATTATAAAATAATATTTTTTCCTTTGGACCATTGTTTCCCAGGACTCCGAAAGCTCTAGGGGCGGCCCTGAATACTATGATAAAGTTTTTTTTTCGGCCAAAACGATGGTAATGGGTAGTATTACTCTGAATTCACCTGAATTGTTGGCAATGCTATGACCAAAATAGCCCTAATTAATGCTAAATATTATTTATTTCTCCGTTTCTACAGGTCTTTGCAATTTCCGTGTTGGTCGTGTCCTCGCTGTCGCTGGGGGAGTTGATCGACAAAAGGCCTTTTGTGGAAGGGAAATACAATTCGAAGCCCGCGGCCAAAAGCGAAGTCGAGGTATGGAACCATGAAAGGTTAACCGGCGACCCAGAAGAAAGGGAAGATGGCACAGAAGAGAAAGGGTCTCCTCAAGGAATTATCACTGGTCCAGCCATTTTGCTCGTGGCAGTGTCAGCGGCCACTTTGCTGCTCTCTGCCTGGGCCTTTTATTCTACTCTCAAGATGAACGTTCACCTCCTCAGGGCCGTAAGTAGATATTTTTCTGTACTCTTCTTTTTTTCAATTTTTTCTTATATTTACTGGATATTTTTCATTAGAACATACATCTGGAGCATCCTACTATATGGCAGAGAAACATGGACGATAACAGCAGCAGAGAAGTCAAGGCTGGAAGAATTGGATATCTAATACTACCAAATAATGATGGAGATAAAATGGATCGACCGAGTGACAAACGAAGAAGCCTTAAGAAGAGTGGGAGAAAAGAGAAGTATACTGAAAACCCCAAAAAGACGACGGGGCATCTTAATAGGCCGTATCTTAAGACATGATGGCATGATGAAGATATTCGTCGAGGGAAAAGTGAACGGGAAGAATGGAAAAAGTAGGCCTCGTATGAGATACATGGAACAGGTTGTGAGGGATGTAAAAGAGAAGAATTACGTTAATATGAAGTTTGTCCGATAGAAGAATCGTGTGGAGGGCTGCGTCAAACCAATCCTAGGATTGTTGACTGATGATTACGACTGGATATTACGTCTTAAAGTGATGGGATGAGCTGCTTTTCCATGACCACGAGATAACACTGCTTGCAAGAACAATCAATATTGCTCCTTCTTGGGCCTCCCATGCCAAATTAGTTGAAGAATAGAAGCTAGGTTCAATATAGTTCACGCGGGGTCCTATTACTTTGTGATGTAGCGCCAGAAAGGTGTATGACCCATGAGGGTTGGCCTATAAAATGATGGTGTCACGTTAAAATAGAATTTGAACCAGCTATCGACTTTTGAGACGTGAGTTAGGATAAGGATGGTGAAGATAAGGTGAATGGAAGGAGATACAAACGATGAAATCCCGGAAATGGAAGGGGAGGAGAGAAAGTTGAGTGTAGAAAGCTGGAGGATACAAAGTGAGCAGATATAATGGGTGATAAGGTGCAAGGGTATTTTCAAAAATTATTCTCTCCCTGATGCTCGGAAGGACATGATAGAGAGAAGAGAGATACGCAAGGTAGGAGAAGGAGAATTACGGGCAGTTGGGATGGAATAATGGGAGGGATCAAACTAAGTATGCGGAACCACAAGAGAGCATCGTGTGAGTGATAGGTAGCATTGGAAGTAGTTTGCGCATATTTTAACGTACTTTAACCCCCTTAAACCTACCAATAGAAAACTAATAATAATACAGGCGTGATTCTCAAATAAAGAGGCAAAGGAGGAGGGTGAACTAAACATACCGTAGTTAAACATACTGGTCATTTTAGACTAAACCCGAGCGATGAAAACCTTAAGTTAAAACCTTAATTTTTAAGCTTATCGAAAAAAAATCGATGCACTCAAGCCATGACATTTCAAAGGCTGTTTCAAACAATAATTGAAACCTGTTGCGAAAACGGAATTACTTAGTTTTATGCACATTAACTTGTTCATTCAATATGGTGATGCTTATCACGTTACCACTCCAATATTAACTCCCCACTGCTCTATTATAATGGCACCTATATAAAGTATTGCATGCGAAAATATTCTGAAAAAGTATCCCATGGCTCACTAGCTAAATTCGTGATCATTGCATGTCTTTTGAATGACTGTGTCCTCAAAAAGCCTTCACTGCTATAATTGAGGTCACGACCCATAGGTTAAGAAGCACGATCTAGCGAGAATGCGGAGACTTGCTGGCAATTACTAGAATGGCTGTTGCCTTTTTGCTATTACTCAATGCAATATCCCTTGCACTGAGGTCCGATTTACGACATAGGGTAAGAGGTTCTCAAGTCACGTTCATACTGAAGCAGAGTTCTATGGACTGCCCAACCTAATAGCAATCGTTATTGGATATTATCCTGTCTAGCTTGAACGGCTTCGAAACTTTGCTGCAATGAGAAAAATTGGTATATTTTTTAACGCTCTGATTTTAAATCGTGCAATTTTCTTGAGCCAATAGCCTAACATCTGTATCTCGTTATGTCCATCATGTGTCATGGTGGTAACGGAGCTTGTGTTGTCAGATGATTGATAGATGATGTTATTTGTGTTACTGGAAATTGATGCGTAATTTATGATATGCAGGAATGTAGGGGACTGGATTGGCTGGAGAAGAATGCTGTTCGGATTTTCCGTGGCGATAAGCATATACAGGGTGCGTTACGAAAGTAATGCAATTAATATTTTTTAAAATAATTTATTGAACAGATTTGAGCAAACACTTAAAATTCTTCAAAGTACTGTCCTCGGCCCTCTACACATTTTTTCCAGCGACTCTGCCATGACCCGTACGCACCCTGGAAGGCGTCTTTGGTGACCTCTCACAAGGTCTTCGTCACAGCTGATTGGATTTCTTCTATGGACAAGATACGGGTTCATTTCAGGGCTGATTTAATCCAAGGGAACAAAAAGAAGTCTGCTGGGGCGATGTCAGGACTATAGGGGGAGTGGGGCAGCATTGGCACCTGGTGTTTGGCCAGGAACTCGCAGACTCGTAGTGCGTTGTGGCAAGGAGCGTTGTCGTGATGGGAGTTGCCAGGTAGTGGAGATGTCTTTTCTCGTCCTGACGACCCTTTTTCGGAGCCTTCCGAACACATCCACGTAGTGGGCAACATTAAATGTCTGTCCTTGATGAAGAAACTCCTTATGGACCACTCCTTTGCTGTCGAAAAAGACAATGAGCATTGTTTTCACTTTTGATTTGCTCATTATAGCCTTTTTGTGCTTGGGGGACTGGTTGGTGTGCCACTCAGAGTTTGTGTGCCACTTTAACCAACTCAAAAATTGTGAGTAGGACAGAGTAGAGGAATAGAGTCTCCGTAAGCCTCATAAATCATTTTTTTAGTCTCCCCAAGAGATTTTTTCAGTTTAGCACAAAACTTAATCGCGTAACGTTGCTTGATCGTCGATTCCATTTTTTCCGTGACACGGTCGGCGCGCAGAGGTTTACAATAACTAATGTCCTGCCGCTTCCACAGCTTGGAGAGCACTGAGATTGGTTTTGCGGCAAAGCTTAGCGTCCCCGCCACCTACTCTAAGTAATCCGATCCCACTCCGACCAATAGGAGCTGCGCGGGAAATTCAATTGCATTACTTTCGGAATGCACCCTGTAGGTTCATCTGGTGGAAAAATTTTTAATAGCTTATTTATTTTATCTGGGAAAGATGGTCAACTGGTGAGGTCAGTAGCGCCATCATGGATGTCTCTGTAATTGTATTCTGTCTGTCCTGTTTTCAACCCGAAGGTTCGTTTGCTGTAGGAAGGTAGTTTTTTTGGGATGACATTTGCTTCTGTTTTCGGGTTTTCTTTCAAATATTAGTAGTTTTATACGTAATTAATTTATTTGAAACTCACTTACTATGATCAGTCCCAACAGAAATTTACGCACTAATTAGACCTCAATTAACATTTTAAAAAAATCGTGATTCCGCTAAAATAATCTACCTGCATAAATATTCAATAATCAAATTCGCGAAGAGGTATGCTAAAGCATCATTGACTGTTGGGATCTAATATATTCATAGGTTGGATTGTTTTTCTCACATAGTAAATAGGATCGTATTAAGGAGGTCCGCGATTATATCCATAGGCGAAAGAAGGAAAATTATATTGCAATACAAATTTCGAAACAAAATTCTTGAGTCATCTCCATATGCGCAGAGCGTATGAAATGCCGAGAGACTGACTTGGAAGAATATGGGACACAGCAGTTCATGAGAACGCTAAATTCAAATAAATTATTCAAGTTCTCAGCCATGCAATACACAAAACGTACAAGTATTGCAGAATGCAACCAATCTTAGATTAATACTCATGCATGTGGTGTTACGAAAATGCAATATTCTCTTGAGTAATGCCAGCGACTAAGTATTTTTTTTGGTGGCCAAATGTCGCGTGCACAAGATTAATAGTAAACTCCCAACTGAAGATTTATTGTCAACTTCAATCTCACTCGGTTTCCATTCTTGTAAGAGGCGATGGATGACGCTCGTATATTTAAAATAAATTTCTGAGAAAAAACGCTTGCAGCGACGATTTTCTATCAGCTGAAGAGAATAAAATAAGGAGCGAGTCCAGTATAGAGCTTGTAATCATTTCATATAGGTAGTTAGAACTTGCAATGGGCATGGAGTTATCTAATATTATCAACCTTCAACTGTGTATGAACGAAATACTTAATTTATAAAATTTCAAGTCATGCTATAACGGAACTTGAGGGAATGATTATTTTCGAGATAAATTTTTAATGTTATACTCAGGAGTGCCTTTTACCAATACACAATTTCTGATGGCAGTGTCCAGTTTATCCCAGCTACAGTATGCATTATGGTAGGAATACTTGTGAACAATTACGTTCATTATACTTCAAAAGAGATCCTAACTCGAAACGTGGCCACGTTTTGAGTTACGATCAACTGTTTTTAAGTTGGCAGTGGGAAAGGTTTTGTCCCCTCATTCGCTTCTTTACCAAAGCTGAGAGAACATCACTTTCAATGCAGTTTAATTACATTCACACATGAATCAAATTTAAAAGAATATCAAGGTGAATCAGTTTTAAAATTTCTTTCATACTGTATTCCTTTTCATTTCATAGGCTATGAAAATTTCTCAAGTCTTGAGGAAGGACTTATAATAATTAGGAGGTATTCTCTTGCTCTTTCTCGAAATTGATATTTTCTGGAAAAAATTAGTGAGGATAATAGGATAAAAATGAGGAACTACATCAGTAATTTCGCATTAGGCAGCAACAAACGTTTCAGTCGTTCAGGTGTTTCGCCACTATTACACTGGTAAACACTGGTTTTGGTGCCAGGGTCTTTTATGCCCTCTTTAGGTGTAATTCATCTCCTGAATCCAAATTCGGCATTAGTTTTCGCGTAACAGCTGTAGTTTTTGAGATACAAAAATTGGGTTATTTACCTTACATAAGTTAAAGGTACGAATAGAAATAAAGATTAGATAGGAATAAAAATTCACTGATTGTTGGTATTTTTATATTTTATTTAGAATGTGATGAAATAAATGCCACATAAAACATATTGGGAGCACTTATTTACTACTAAAATTCACTCGAAGATAAAAACATAATGAAAAAGTGTCAATTAGAACTTCTGAAGCTTCTTTTCCGAGAAATTCTAGAATGACTTTGAGCAGAATAGTCTCACTGAAGGTTCCAGCAGTAATCTGCCATCATGTGCGTATCCCATCTTCCTTGGTGGTGGTCCTCCATAGTTTTCATATCCTAATGAAATCTCTCACCTTGTTTTTCGCTTGTGTCTCCTAAATTCCCTGGGAAACGGTCCAAGTGGCTATGTAAATAGTGAATCTTAATATTCATATTGCATTCAAGATTTTTAACACCTCATCTACTAGTTCTATATACTTATCTGCTTTGTAACTTCCCAGGAAATGTTTCCCAACATCAGCAAACTACCTCCAAGCATTTTGCTCAGCCTCATTCTTAAATTGCACGAACACAGGATCTCTCATTAGCTGCCTAATTTGTGGGCCATCAAAAATTCTAGCCTTAAGTTTCTCTGAACTGATTTGTGGCATTTGTCTTCCCATATTTGCAAAACACTGCCCATGTTTATCAAGAGCCTTCACAAGCTGCTTCATAAGGCTTGGTTTTATGTTGAGTTGAGGCAAAATGATTTTGCCTCGTTTAACTAAAGAATTGTTTACGACGTTTTTCTCTCCAAAAATCACGGTTTCTCTCTCAGGCCACTTCTTTCTCACCCAGTGGTTTTCTCGGTCCCTGCTATCCCAAAGGCATAATAAACAAGAGTATTTTGTATACCCAATTTGTTGTCCAAGGAGAAAGTTAACCATTTTTAAATCCAAAAATATCATCCATTGATGTTCTTAGAATTTTATCTTCTCCATGACCAAAGCAATGGTGGCTTCTTTCATATTTGTTGAATGTACAATTGATATTGAGCCAAACTTGTTGCCATTGTGAATGCATTACAAACTCCGCTTAGAACTGTCAATAAATAGACGCCAATCATCCGGAATGTATTCAGGAAGACTCATTTTCTTCAGGAGTCCTCTAACATCTTGACAGAATACAAGATCGTCTTCTTGTGAGGAGAAGGGAAGCAATTCGTATTCCCTTGTACGATAAAAATTAATTTTTGTTCCTTGCTCCAGTAAATTCTTATCATTCAACCTAGAGGCAAGTAATTCAGATGGTTTTTGAAAGGTTGAGATCTCTGATGAGGTCATTTAGCTCATCTTGGTTGAAATGCATTGGACTTGATGATGTTCCCTCATAATCACTGCCACCGTTACCATTTGTATCAGAAAAAGTTTCACATGCATTCACTTCATCCTTATAGAGCTCTGGGAGCTGGCAAAACTTTGGAATAGGTACTTCATCAGAGTGTGGAAGTGTGCATCTTGCAGAGGCTATACGTATTAGGATATGTCCACTTTTTATGATTATTCCGATTTACTCCTTTGATTTTCACCATGCAGAAATAACAGTCATCAGCGTGGTTCAAGGGTTCCCTCCAAACCATAGGCATACCAAATTCAAGACATTTCCTTTTACCGGTAGCCCACTGTCGTAAATGTTCCACACATGTCTTGCACAAATATGCGGTGCCCAAGTTTTACCTTGATCATCGAGTTGAACCCCAAAATATCCAAGATATGTCTTTTTTACAAGGTAAGTAATAGTTTTCTGTTTTCTTTAAACGTGTATTCCCCACAAACGTAGCAAAACAAATAAAGATGATTGATACAGATCCGTCGACTAGAACTCATTTTCGCTTTTCACTCTAAAACAAGAGTGCACTAACGGAAATTCAAAAAATGTTGGAATGAGAGAGGTTAACGCCCTAACTGTCATTTTAAAAATCATTAAAAAGAATATAAATTACCTTACACTAATTAATATGTACATACCTTAATAACGAGGAATCTTGTAGCGATTAATAAAGTCTCCACATCACCAGGAATTGTAGAGGATACGTATTTCGGGAGATCCAATTCTGACTCTAGCACAAATGAAATCCGAGCGGAAGTTTCAAAAAAGCAACTGCTCCTCAACACTGCATAATTGAGACTGAATGCTTTAGTGTATTTTTTTTGGAGGCTAGAAAGCATTATCCCAAAATTATCGGCAAATGACCGCGTAAAGGGCCCCGTTGTGCCATAAAACGACCCTACGCCCAATCGCATTGTGTTGGGTGAAGGAGTTGCAACCGTGGGACCCCAGCTGTGGGCTGGCAACCTCGAAAAACATCCTCTTGCGTGGCATGCATTCTGTTCCGATAAAAACCCACATTATTGTCGGAAGGATCTGTAAAGCAGGTCACAAGAGAAATGCCCGCGGTATATCAGAAGAAAGCTGTCTTTAGTTATCTCCTAGACCTCCACCCTACGTGATAAAATATGCTATTTTTCCTAGATTTCTCCGAAGTATACAATATTCAGAGTATTTTCAATTCATATGGCTGGAAAATCATCATAGCGGAGTGGTTGCAGCAACAGTTCATTCCTCACACTTGCCGTGCCACCAAACCTCGCGTTGAAGGTGGGTTGCACCAGTCTCGATCACTCGATCGAAAAACCGATACGAAAATTCGGCGTCTGCAAAAAGTGGCAGAATATCTCACTCACCTTAAACAGTGGAAGCTTTGTGAAGACTCCCATTATAAGCTGCTTCGTGATCTCCAGCGATGCAATCAACTATTAAACTACATGCATGAAGAAATGAGGGCGCGCCATGCACGAAAAATGTAATACCTTATGTTATTTTTGTTGATTTGATTTATAAAAAATTATTTTATGTTAGATAAAAGTTTCTCAGGTAATGATATAATAGACATAAGGGGAAAATAAACCGGAATTGTTGCTAAAATAATTTAACTATAATATGTAAGTGGGCGTTTATGCTGATAATTCCTAAATATCTATAAAATCAAAATGATTGAGGGAGGAAAATGCTATATCTAAAAAAGAAGAGCTGATAGAAAAAAAATGATTTCATGTTTAGATTCAGCGCACAAAAGATAGTTAAAATCAGTTAAAAAATTTTCGGCACCAAAAAAAAATTTTTTGTAGACTTGTGTTATTTATGTAATGACTAGTCTATGGAAATAGGATACGAAATATTCCAATTTTCTTTCCTTCGTCTCTCTATGCGTGTTTATTCGGGTTCTGATATATTGCTTATGCATCTCATATAATATTAACTACACTCATTGCATACGTTATATGTGAACGGGTTTATGAATAAAAAGCGAGGTAGAAGAGGTGACGTGCAACGAAGTCTGACTGCACTGCTGACGTTTCGGCGACTGACGCGCATACCTCCTTTCCAGTTCATCGTTTTGATGGCCCTGGCGCTCGCCGTGCAGATCTCCGCGGGCATCTGGGCCCTTGTGGCCCGCTCGCGCTGCGTCTCGCCCATCCGGGCCTCGCTCATCGGTCAGCTGACGGAATACGAGGTTGGCGCCGGATCAGGCGCCGCCGGTGCGAAGAAAGGGTCACCCAGGTGGAATGCCGCGAGTCCCGCGACGTCACTGTGGACGCACCACTGGGACGCGCTTCAGTGGCAGGTCAGAACCCCAAGTGGGAGATCGCTAGTCCAGGGGGTGTGTGTATGAAACCGTGGGGATTATCTAGAATAGGTAACCAAGAGGTCACGCGGTACAAACACGGATGGTTCGCCAATTTGGTGTGTTTGAATCGCTCGTAACAATCTCACTCATTTTCATCACTTGAGTTTTTCTAATCTCAAGTATAGAGCACCCGGAAAAGAGGAAGTCCTGAAAATAAATTGAGATTGTTACGAGCGATTAAAACACACCAATTTTGCGAACCATTCGCGTTTGTACCACGTGACTCCTTGGATACCTATTCCAGATAATGCCGATGGTTTCAATTACACCCTTTTGGGTCCTTATTCTCTTTCTGAAACTCTAGTGGTATCCAAGGGATACCATAGGTTTTCGGGACTCGCGTTAACTTTTTGTAAACATTCTAATGAGGAAATCAATGAAACGCAACCTCGGTTTCGTTGCTGGGGAGATAACCGAGGTTGCGTTTCAAACGAGAATACGGGCCCTGTGTCCTTATTCTCTTTCTGAAACTCTAGTGGTATCCAAGGGATACCATAGGTTTTCGGGACTCGTGTTAACTTTTTGTAAACATTCTAATGAGGAAATCAATGAAACGCAACCTCGGTTTCGTTGCTGGGGAGATAACCGAGGTTGCGTTTCAAACGAGAATACGGGCCCTGGTCTCCTATCTAGAGAGCATGGGTTTGAAACCCGACGGTGATGGATATTTTTAACTTTATACTGGCCCCTTCTTGAGAACTTGGTGGAAAGCACTTCAAGGCCTGACAGAAGCGTTAAATTAATTGACGTAAACTGTCGGACAGAGATAAAAGCTCTTGTTTTTCCAACACTCATACACAACTACAATGCAAACAAAGTACAATTATTTCAAACGCATTACGAACCAGTCTTTATAATTAATAAACAAAATTTTTTCAGTTTGTCATAATCTTCACGACTGGTGACATGCTGCCTCCTAAAATACGCCCCTGTTGTGGCTCTCAGAAAAAGATATACGTTAGATTAGTGGTTCTCAACTGTTGCCGGGACTTCTTCGGGTACACTTCAGGGTGCCGGGAAAAAAGCTGCGCCTGCCGCTAGATTATCGCGGGAATACGATAAATATTTAGCAGGACTAACTCCTGATTGAGTTATTTTAGCCCCCTACAGATGGTGAAAGTAATCGAAGCACTTCTTCTAACCTAAGGACTAATTACTGTGAAGCACCGTTATCCTTGGGCCCAATCAAATGCGGTCCTCCATGATTGTAAACTCGGTCTGAAGGGTGCCTACAGCGTAAACGGTTGGGAATCACTGCGTTAGATGAAATATAGACGATGAATGCCGCCCGTATTTCTGGCCCTCACCCGTTTGTTCTTTCCTCCGAAAACAGATGAAATGCTGCGGCGTGGAGGGGCCGGATGATTACTTCGGCCGGGGTGCCATTCCGCTGTCGTGCTGCGGGCCGGCTGCCTCCGCAGTGGAGAAGGCCGACTCGACCGCGGCACCCCAAGCCACGCCGCCCCCCGCCGGCTTCGTCTGCCACGCCATCAAGAAGAATGGCTGCCTCGACTCCCTCGTCGCCTTCGTGAGAGAGAGGCTGCTGTGGGTGGGCACGTTCGCCATCGGCGGAACCTTTGTCGAGGTGAGGTTCTCCCATCCGCATAGCTTACCGAACTTTTTGATGGACACGCATCGAGTGACATTGACGCTCATTGTTGCTGTCCTTAAGCAGCGTTTACACGTAGCAGTTGAATGCTAGGACAGTCGCGAGATGCGCGATATATCTGTATCCGCTACTGCTATGATGCGTCTGCACCAACTTCTATGCAGCTTGAAGCCGCTATTTAGGCGTTGTCATAACAAATAAAAAGAGCATTATTTCAGTAGTGATTGATGCTTAAATCTTCATGAAATTCTTCAAGCAATAAATTCAATTGACGATTATCTTTTGTTCCCATTCTTTAAAGAGTAGAATCTTTCCTTCGGGGAGGGATATCCTTGTTATTATATCCAAATTCCGTCGTGTATTGCTTTCCGTTGGCGATTGTGTTGGATACATTTCCACTGGAAAATACACGGGCTTCAACTTTGCCAATAGCTCGAACTAGGATCGATAGCGTTCGACATGTGTCCAGTATCGACCTGAACTCACATCGCAGTTGCTATTTACACATGCGAGTGGAGTAAATAGTTGGTAGCAGTTGACTGTCATAGTAGTCAACTACTACGTGTAAACATTTAAGGTACGTTTACACGCAGCAGTTGGCTTCTATGACAGCCGCGAGATGCGCGATATATCACTATCGCTACTGCTAGGACGCATCTGCACCAACTTCTATGCGGCTTTAAGCCGCTAGCTCGGAGTTGTCATAACAAAGCAAATGCTTTGGATGTCACTGGTGATTAATGTTGAAATTTTCTTGAAATTCTTCAAGCAATAAATTCTGTTGACAATTACGTTGTGATCCCATTTTAAAGAGTAGAATCTTCCCTTCGGGGAGGGGTATCTTTGTTGCTATCTCCGAATTCCCAGTATCAGATATCGTGTATTGCTTATCGTTGGCGATTGTTGCGACTGTGTTGGATACATTTCCGATGGAAAGTAGATGGACTTCAACTTCGCTAATAGCTCGAAAGTGGATCGATAGTCTTCGACTCATGTCCAGCATCGACTTGAAAGCCCATCGCAGTTGCTGTTTGCACGTGCGAGTGCAGTTTAGCAGTTCACTGTCATAGCAGTGAACTGCTACGTGTAAACGCACCGTTATGTCCTTCAGCTCAAGTGGCAGCTCATTTACACTTAGCAGTCGACTGCCGCGACAGTGCGATGTACACGACATATCGTTATCGACACTGCACGTTGTGTCTAATCCAACTTCTATTGGGCCGCCAGCTCGTTGTCATGGTAACAAAGAAAGAGCATTTGACACCATAAGTGTTCTCACTGAAATTTTCATCAAGTCTTCAAACAAAAAAATTCTTTTCGCATTTACTTTGCCTACCTGTCATTTAAAGTGTACAATCTTCTCTTTGGAGATGGATACCCTTGTTATTATATCCAAATTCTGGGTATCAGACATCGTGTATCGCTTCCCTAGGACGATTATTCCGATTCTTATCTCCATGTTTTTCGGATAATGCTGCGTCGGTGTTTCTTGATGACAACGTTTCGTGACCAATGCAGGCCACAGCTTCAGATGAGGTCTGAATGCCAAACGATGGAAGTTGGTCTGTATTTATACGGTCCTCAGGGTGGCCTTCCGGTATCGGTCTATATTTCCTTCCGGTCCCTGAGGACGGTGTAAATGCAGGCCAGCGTCCACCGTTTGGCATTGGGACCTGACCTGAGGATATGGTCTGCATTGGCCACGAAACGTCATCGTCAAGGTACATCGACGACACATTACCCGAAAAACATGGGAAATACAAGCACAACAGCGCTGCGAAAGCCTCGGGCCGAGATTATATCTATTGATCTGGAAATTCTCCCCTGGAAAATAGACAGTCCTCTACTTTGCTAATGGCTCGAAGTGTATACATCTATAGTGTTCGAGACATGTCCAATATCGACCTGAACTCGCATCGCAATTGCCGTTAACATGTTCGAGTTGGAATTTGCAGCCGGGTGTCACAGTAGTCAACTGCTTCGTGTTAAGGCGCGTTTACACGTAGCAGTTGACTGCTATGACAGTCAACTGCTAACAACTGTTAAGCCCCACTCGCATGTGTAAATAGCAACTGCGATGCGAGTTAAGGTCGATGCTGGACACATGTCGAACACTATCGATCCTAGTTGAAGCCCGTCTACTTTCCAGCGGAAATGTAACCAACACAATCGCAACAATCGCCAACGGAAAGCAGTACACGACGTCTGATATCGGGAATTTGGATATAATAATAAGGATATCACTCCCCAAAGGGGAGATTCTTCTCTTTAAAGAATGGGAACAACAGATAATCGTCAATGGAATTTATTACTTGAAGAATTTCATGAAAATTTAAGCATCAATCAGTATTGAAATAAAAATCTTTTTTCTTTGTTATGACAACGCCTAAATAGCGGCTTTAAGGTGCATATAAGTTGGTGCAGACTCAAGCAGTAGCGATATAGATATATCGCGCATCTCGCGACTGTCATAGCAGTCAACTGCTACGTGTAAACGCTGCTTTAGAATTGATAGAAATCGACAACAATGGCTGCCATATCAGTCGACATTTATCGAGCGATAAGTTTACAAAACACAAAGTATGGTGACTTGAGCCAAGATGATTTTCCTTTGGGCAGGAGTCGGCAAGCTTTTGAGCGAAAATTGTAAATGGCGTATGATTTAATATGCATTCTTTCCACTGCATCAGGCTTGAAACCGTTTAGCTTCTCTCAACCCTTCCTCCTTTCCTTTCGAATCTCATCCCTAGTACTTCTTTCGGCCTGAATCCCCTTGAATACGATAGAACAGGCATGGAAACCATTGATGATGAATCGGTTTAGTATGAGTTCTACACGTTTTACTTGAGCTGCCCCTCCACGTTTTCCGGACCTGTCCTGCCTCCTTCAATTCTTATCCATTTCTACTCAGCCTTATCGCATTCCACACATTAAATCTTTGTCTCCATCTCTATCCATCAGTATCTCCCTCAGCTATTCTTCTTGGCAAAATATCCATCCGTAGGATGTCCTAAAAATTATGGATTCCACCTTCTTATAGTTCTCATACATAATTTTTATTTTTTCGTGTACTCTCTCCAGCACTTCTTCATTTTTAACTTAATCAAGTCTTGTAATTCCTTCTTTCATCTGCATAGCCACATTTAAATCCACCTTAATATTTCTCTTCCTGATCGTCATGTTACTTAAAAAAATTAAACACCACATTGAATATTTTGCAAATATTTTTTTTTACTTCATGTTAATTTCATGGCAGTTGACAGTTGCTTTAAGGACATATATTCATCCCTTTCTGATTCTACTACTATTTCCTCTTTATATTTTCATTCCATGCGATATTTCAAAGGTATTTAAAGGATGATACTCGCAAAGCCCCTCTCCGTCTTCATTTTACCTCCATGTTTTTGCTGCTATTATTAATATAGCGTTATTGCTGTTTACCTTCATCCAAAAATATTTTCCTGCTCCGACAATATTATCAGTAACATTCTGCATTTATTTATCATTATCTTCTATTACAATTTGTACGCCTGGATATTTCATATAATTCACTTTTTTCCCTAATGCTATAAGTCCGCCAACATTTTCCATAGCTTATTCCTTTATCTTGTCACTGCAGATGTTATACAGTCATGCAGCAACTATGCCTCACCCCCTTTTCTCATGGCGATTTATTTCATTGCTTCCTTCTCCTTTCACATAGTTTCTGGTACATACAGAAATCATTGAGGATGTAGAAGGTTCTAATGAACCTTCTATATCCTCGATGTATTCTGTTTTCATGACCTTTATAAACATTTTCTAGAACCTACCTCTATGATATGCTTACTCCCAGCATATGAAGCATATACTTACATAATTCTCTTGTTTAAACTTAAGGGTTTGCTATGAACGCTTTTGATATAGAAATGAAACCCTTTTTCCCATTCTGTTTCTGAAGCCAAATTGATTTTCCCTATTGTTCTCGTCTATTTTATTTTCAAATCTCAGTAATAAAATGCTAGGTATAGCCTTCCAATATGTACCTATTATAAAACTAATTGCTCTAAAATTTTTGCCCTCTTTTGCATTGTTCTTTTTTGGTACTGGCATCATACTTACCTTGAGGTCATGAGGGATGGAGGTCAATATTTCCTGCTTCATGAATGATATTGATTCGGAAACTAACTTTGAATCCCATCATTTCCCAAGGTCTTTTGTAGCTGATTCTCTATTATCAAATGTTTTCAAATAAATACTAAATAGCTTTCTTGGAAATGAAATTTGAAAAGTGTGCCTTAAAAATATTTACTGCATTACAATGACACATTTTTGGAGACGCCAAGGCACGTCAACTTTAAGTGGTGAATCTTTTTGACTCTGACAATATTTCCATATTTCTTGGCCGAAGAAATAACCATGAATTCCATACCAAGTCACAAATTGAAACAATTTCGCTCTCTTTTACTCGCGTTCAGTTGCATCCCGAGATGTATACTGAAACTCATTCCAGGAATAATCGAATCACTCTCCCTTGAGATGCAACCCTATGCGTATAGGGTTCGACCATTATCATTTTCCCACCCGCTGCCTGGATACGAAGTTATCGGGAAACGGTCAAGCGAGTGAATAACACCCTTATTTACTCTCCGTAATCAAAGAGCTCACCCAACAGGGCGTGGCCTCAGGCTTTTTGCGATAGTTACTTGTGCAAATACGTCTTCTCCGTAGAGCCAGCTGTCAATGATTCCGGGAATTTTGCCGTTACTGAATCTTTCTTCTGCCGTCACAATAAGCACGTCTTCCACCTAACTTTCGGAACATTCATGTTGAAGCATTTGGCAGGAAAATGAAGTTGTAGTGGATTGTGGGTAGAGTAATGATAAAAATCCTCATAGAAGAGAAACCCTGGGCTCCACTACCGCACAAAATAATTTGCAAACGCCACAATAAAACTGGTAAATTCTAGAAATAAATGAGTGCTAACACTGAGATAGCGCGATAACATAAGATTTTTCCATAGGACGGCGACGCAGGACTACATTGGATGCATTTCATAATATTATTTGATGGTAATCCCGGGCAAATTTCGAAGCACGATATTTTATTTTCGGGCGCAGTAGTTAACGCCATTTCACTTTTGACCAGTGCTAATTTTCTCAAGCCCCACTTACTCCCATTGAGTATCTGCAGAATACCGCCGAGCTTCTTTTTGAGGTGTTTTCTTCTTGCCCTTCTATGTCTTATCTAGGGCTGTCCTTCATTGCAGTGTGGCAACCGCTTAATTCCTCGACAATCTCTCTCCTTATCACACATTATCTCTTCTTACGAGAATTGTGACGATGGAAGCAAGTTCCGTGTAAATAACTGTTCGATTAACTGTTTCCTTTATTAAATTGCTATTTCCTCGGATCTTTAGCTTCTGAACTCCTGACTTTATCACGTGTAAATTAATCATTATCTTCTTCTTATAAGATACTGAGGTAAAAGAATGAAGTTATGATTCCATATGAGCCCATTGAATTCACATCCATTTTCATGCGCAATTTTTGATGGGATAGATAAATAATAAAGAGAATATAGAATAAATACTACCAGTATTTAATTACATCTATTACAATTTTCAATTATTCCAAAAATGTTGCACGATCGCTACTTCCTCAAAACATTCACTATCGAAATACAGGTTTGATATAAGTATATGAAATTAAATAGTTGTTACTTTCCTCAGACTAACTTTTGAACCAAGGTCATGTATATGTTTCTCTCCCATCTTGACTCGTGGCTACGTTTTGACTGACCAGGCAGTATGTGAGAAATATTTTTAGAAGTGATGTTATTCCACGTATTTTTGAATGGTAGTTTTCTAGGCTGGACCCATCTCAGGCTGTTGATCCTCCGAAGTGTCACTGTTCGTGAGTGATCCATAATCCGTACCCAGCTATACATTTTTCATCCTTGTATGGTAACAAATATCTCTTGAATGACAAATGTCTTCTTGATTTACGGGCTATAAATTCATAAATTAATACCAAGCTATAAAATAAAGTTGATTACAGGTTTTTTGTTTTCTCATCAGGTAATCCCTCTGATGCTGACGGTTGCGTACACAATATCCATCAAGAGAGATCTACAAAAAATATACCACTGAAAATTGACTAATTCCAGAAGATCAGGAGATGGACCTGGAATTTTCATGCGTACTGAAAATTAAGTGCTCGACGGTAATACTAAACCCAGGAGTTAAGTGAATGCAATGCGACTTAGATGGTGGTTAGATGGGGCTGACAAATGGGTACCTACCTCTGTAAAAGATACCTTTACCTTTCAAGGGTCATTGCATGGTGTGCCAGAACGTACATATAAACTGTTGGTAGTTGTGTCAAAAAACTGAAATCCAAATGAATTGTCATTTATATTTTGTTTGCGCTCGTGTATGCTAAAGATTCATTACCCAATTTATAAGATAGGACCAGAACACACAATTATCACCAGGTGCGATCTTGAAGCCTCAACCTCCAGTGATATGTAACGTGATGAGTGCAAGCGAATTACGTCTATGGTGATATGCAACTCAACATTCTGAATCAGAGATCGTTTTTCTGATGTTTGGCCTCCCTGGACCTCTGTTACTACGTGTAATGTTCACGAAAATACTTAACTTACCTTTAAATATTATATTTAATTTGCACTAAAGGGGTTCCTCTGTGATGATCATAAAAAAACCACAAAGTTTGAACCGTAAATGGGTCGGTAAATAAGTGATAGCCGACTGCCATCACTAACACTTTGGATCTCTTTCAAAAACATTCATTACTTCAAAAACATTCATTCACTGAAGAAAGGAAAAATAAATTTATTTTTCCTTTCTTCAGTGCGTAACTCAACACCGGACTTGATCCATACACCTATTTCACTCCATAACCTTCCCAAAATTCCTATCATGATTTTCCAGTGTGACTCTACGTTCCTTTAATTTCGGAGGGTAGTAAGAAGTATTTGTTATGTACTTATAATTGGAAGTGCCAATTATGTTATTTATGTACATGTGATTACATGATTTTTCTATTATTATCCATGCATTGTTTCACTATATTCAAATGATCCACCAAAATCACCGTCACTCTGAGGTAGAACTAATATTTTAAAGTGGTGGTTTATAAAATGAATTTACTAATAATGAACACTAATAATATGAACGGCGTCGTCAAGCCGTACTTTCCCCTTAACCACCGGCGCCAAGCCTTCGACGCTGTACCCCGGCTGTCGCACCCCAGCGGCGGCAAGGCTACAGCCAAGCGGTAGCCGACTAGAATTTCTAGCCTGGGCTTCGAAAGGACGTCCTCCGTTGTGGCTTTCATTGCCAGCCGTATCAACGTGCCGAAGTCCACCGCCACAACCGGGCCGAACTCGCAAAATTTAACACGCCAGACGGGCGTTTCAACCACATTCACGTAGATTCAATCGAATTTCCCTTGGTCAATGACCTCCAATATTGCCTCACGGTGATTGATCGGTACACTCACTGGCCATCTCGCTTGTGAGACATGTGTGATTCAACCGTCGCGTTCGACCGCCATTCGAGGGTCGGGTCTACCTTTTAGATACCCCCGTTACAATCACCTTTGACCAAAGGAAGCAGTTTGAGTCGGTCCTATTTGAAAAGCTAAGACAACTCGTTGGTGCCAACCGTATTCGCCCGACGTCTTACCACCAGCAATCCAATGGGATGGTGGAGAGGCTTCACAGGACGCCATAGGTCTCCCTGATGTGTTGTCCAGAGACGCTTATACGCTTCCCAGACGCTGCCTACGGTCCTCCTAGGACTACGCAAAACGTTCAAGCCTGATCTCCAGGCATCACCATTTGAGATGATATTCAGCACCTCCCTGTGGATTATCGGCGAGCTCTTCGTTACCAACGACTCTCCGATCAGTCAGCCCGAGTTCGTCGGCGAGCTTCGGTGCCTCTTCCAGGTCATCCGACCAGTTCCGGCGACGAGACACGCCAGCCACCGTCCCCACACCTTCGGGGATTTTCGCAACATCTCCCACATCTTATGCATGCTCGATTACATCTGCAAGCCGCTTGAGCCTCGGTCATCACCATCTGTGTTGTTAAGTCCGTTTCCGTACTAATAGACGCTTCAGACCTGGAGGAGGGGACTAAGGATGGGACCGAAGGGGAAAGGAGGAAGGGTTGAGAAAAAGGTGGCGCCAGAATTACCTGCTCATAAAGAAAGGCGCCAAGGGGACCACGGCTTAACGTCACATCCCATGTACTGTATTCGAATGCTCTCAACAAAACATTCAAGTGGGGTCCGGTTTACCTATGAAAATATAATTTACTGCTGGGATTTGAACCAGGGTCCTTCCGGTGAGAGGCAAGTACTCTAACCAACCTGAGCATCTGTACACTGGTACATCGAGTGAGTGTTCTCTGGCATCGACGACAGATCGTTCGTCATCGACGTCAACGGTGTGGAGAAAACTATCACAACAGACAACTTGAAGTCTGCTAACGTGGAATAGCGGCTGACGCCCGAGCCTCCGCCCGCCGACCCTCGCGACCCACAGCCCTCGATTATCTTCTCTGGAGTTCCCAAGCGCTCCGAGACAAAAGGCACCCGCGGGAAGAGGCCGTTCGTCGTGAGTCGGTGAGTTGGTAGTCGAATGTATCTCGAGTATATTTTTTTAATCTTCAGTCCTCATTCTCTTTAACTGTCAAGAATAAATAAAATGACCCTGGCTGTCGGTCGCCTCCCCTGAATAACCAACAATAAATAATATTACAGTTCTAACTCATCTAGAATATTAATCTTAGATTCTAAAGAAAGCAATAGATAGATAATAGAACTAGTAATCCATACGATTATTTACTATTGAATCAACAAAATATCTGTCCAAATGGTTCTTAAAAAATAAATGTTGCACATTTTTTCAATTACTTATATCACCTATAAAATATTAATTCATATTTTCTCGCCTTCTTGTGATTTATGTCGGGATACATTGACGGTTCATTGAATATAGTGTCCATAGTACTTAATGTACGAAACAATGTATGAAACAAATAGTATTTTACCTTTTTTAAAAAAAAACGAAATAATTTATCTTTCAAGGAAGAGATGTTCAGTCATTTGCATATTCTTACTCTATGATATAACCTAGCCTTTGTTATTGGTCATGAATTACTTTTCACAACATTGATTTAACATTGGTTTTAGGTCATGAGTGATAGACAAATAACATATTACGGGTAATATTTCACACGTAATGAATATGGTTTTAGCAGTTAAACAAGGTATTTAAGCTAGTTTCTAGCTTGAAAATCTCTAGGAAACTGTCGGAAGCATAGTCGGTAATTAAAAACGAGTAATATTATTTCTTTTTTCTGCACTTATGATGGTATGGATCCTCCGAGCTTAGATAAGATCATTTTATTCATTGGTTGTATTTACTGCTTTCATAGGTACCAGTACATTAACCAGTTTTACTGCATGACTCCATAATTTCATAACTTAATTTCCATAGAATTTAAATTTCTTCCGGCGTATCTTTGAATTTGGCTGATATTGTTAGGATTAAAGTTTCGCCGGTGTTGCAGTCGACTTAGTTAGGTCTAACTCTGAGCAATATGAACCAACGCGGACGACACTCTGAAAGAAACCTAACTTCAACAACATGCCTCAGAATTCATGACAAATAAATGAATTTCCTGGTTTTTATTTTAGCAAGGCAATGCTTGAAAAATAGTAACGCAAATAAGGATCTTGAGTCTTATTTTCATGCCAACTACCTTATCGGCTAAGTGAATCGATGGAACAAATGAGATTTCCTGTACTGTTATCTGTAAAATAATTTCTTGCGAGGCTGATACTGCACTCTTGTTTCAACCATTAAGTAAACATACTTCTGAAGTCCTCAATGATTACTGAGGACTTGTAATCCAGAAAAAAATACCGACTCAGAAAACGCAGTTATATCGGAAATAATTCACTACAATATGCGTACGATTATTTAAATTCCTGAATGAGTTAATACCCCTACAGTGAAAATAAGTGGGCCAAATGTGCTGTAGAGGAATACAGTAAAATTATCAAGGTTAAGGAAGGTGAAGACGTTAAAAGTATGTTTCTCATTCCGTCCTTAATACCTATTTTTATTGTGCTTGAAATAATTTTCAATTCTGACACAAATTCCGAAGAGCCAATTTATATATCACATTTCGCTGGCGTATTATTGCTATAAACGGTTGTGTAGCGAGAAACATCACCATTATCATTAGTTAGCATTCCTGAGATCGGTTTAGAGTAGATCTCTACTCTGTTTATCTTTTAGCCAGCCTCTTAGTATTTACATATTTTTCCTTTCAAACCCTTCACTTTTTGTACGATTATTCCACGCTAGTACTTCCTTTCCTATTCTTTCGATTCACTTCCGCTCCACGACTGCCTTCATCAGACCAACATGTCTCAGTATATTAGCGATTAGACGTCTTCGTTTTAAAATTATCATCAAACTTTCCTTTTCTCCCGCTCTCCTCAAAACTTCATCGTTTGCCGCTCGGCCCATTTATTGTATCTACATCATTCTTCCATGGTACCACATTTTGAATGCTTCCAATCTTAACTTTCCTACTGTTGTTTTTATCCATGCTTCAGTGTCACGAAAAAGAATTCCCTAGATGCATATTCTAATGAAGTTTTTCCCTACTTCAACAGTTGTTATATTATATTAGCGGTACTTGTACTAGCGGTAAGTAGATTCTAATTTTGCTATTTTCCACCTCTCGCGGCTGAGCTTCATGCCACCAAGTGCGTCTACAGGGATGCAGATGGTGGGGCAACCTCCAGATATAGAGGTTAGCTGCAAGATGAGCGAGTTTACTCGTTGAATAGTAGTCGTGAACAAAAAGTGACGGTATTCCGAGGGGATATTGGTTTATCACTGGGTAGGTTTTTAAATAATACAGAACCTGTGAAGATGTTATGACTTGGCGACGGGAGGCCGCCAACAATTATGCTTTCCATCACCTGGAGGAGAGGTAAGAGCAGTTCTTCTTCTCATGAGTGAAGATGGAGACCACGGTGGTTGGTACAGCGACACTCATTTCAAAACAGGCGTGGTAACATCTACTTTAACGGTTGTAGTACTGTCATGTGGAAGGCAAGAGGAAACCACCACATTATTATCGATCGAGTGGAGTCGCAGTTACTCCATTCTTTTCTTTTATCTAGACGTGATGGAACCCTATCGACCTCGTATGAAATATACAGAACAAGTGACGAAGGATGTGAAAGAGAATAAATACGTAAATATGAAGAGATTAGCTGATAGAAGAATTCAGTGGAACTGCTGCGTTAAACCAATCTCAGGATTACTGACTAATAATGGTGACGATTCTCCACCTGGGCTACTCTACAGACAATTTCCTTCTCGCATTTCCCATCGCTGGTATCCTGCTTCTAATATCCAAATTTCACCTCTTAAGCAAGAGAATTATTAAGTCAGCGTACTTTCGCATGAAAAGACTCGCATGCATTAGCGCTTAATGATTCAGAAAATGACTCACTCGATGGAATCATCGGGTGAGAAGATATTTTCGGACGTTAGATTAGATACCGTCTACGATGACGAACCGTATTTAGTAGAGAGGATTAGTCATGGCCCGCTGTTCGGAGTCATTGTTTTATATTTCTCCTCGTTGAAAAAAATGTCTGTGACCTCCTGACCCCGAAGTATTCTCGCAAATTGTGAATGCTCTTTTTATGTATTTTACATTTAATCATCACCTGTGACTAGATTTTATACATATATTGTAACGTCCCCTTTTTTTACTCGGGACGGTGTCCTACTAAACCCTTCTTTACGGGATTAAGCTCGAAGCACAACTCCGCATAGACGCCTACGTGGCAGAAGGTCAACCCCGGAACGAGGGTAATAATAAATACCTGGACATAAACCCTGACATTTAAACAGGGGAAAATGGCAAAGCTAAACTACAGTTTCCAGGTCTTAATGCTTCTTTGGAGCCCTTGGAAAAAGTGAATATTCCAAAATCGTCATGAATAGACTGTATGAGCCCGTAAGCATCGCTGACGAAAGAAAACAAATGGAGTTGCAGAGATTAAGATTCCCGCTCGTACCCACCTTTGTTCCCGATTCTTGCTCAACGGCACTGCAGTAGCTGACCAATATGGAGAGGGATGGGGGTGATTTGATCGAACAATTGTCTCGACATGTATGTAATGGAATTAAATTGCCATGTTTACTGCATTCTGCCTTGATAGCTGTTCGATCAAATCAACAACTCTTATACCACTCTGTACAGTCTACCAGTCCCGTACGCTTCAAGAAATACGTTGAGAATAATTTGCTACTTGTGGTGTCCTCGCGATCCTTTATTCAAATGTGTTCATTACTTTGGTAAAGCGCTATGTAAAGATGTGGGTGGGAACATTTTCGCTTCTAAAGACTTTGCGGAGTTAAAATAGAAATTATGAGCCGACTTCTAGTTTCTGGGACGGAAGTGTCAGGAATGAGCAGAGAGTGAAGGTGAATACAGTATTCCCCAGGATTTTTCCCCATTTCCGAACTTATAAAATGCTCGAGAAAATATCGGCAGGTACGATTTGCGAGCCACCCATTCTGGATGAGGAGCTACACCGGATTTTGATTCGGCAATTCCCACAGAATACGCAATTGATGCTGAGGAGTGAGGGGACGCTCACGATTGATAAATTAATCGAGTTGATCGGTTACGATGACGAGGTAAACGAAGCGAACGTCAAACCTTTTCAGAATCAGAGTAGAATGGCAATTTTGAGAGTGCCGAACCACCGATGGCGTGTGGCCAATTCGTCTGTTCAGCGGCGTGACCAAACCTTACCCCCTCCAAATCTAGGTCGTTTTCTCACGCGATAACCTCCCTTCTCGACTTATCGACCTCGAGCCAACAAGGTTCTCGAACCAAGAAGGCCATCATTACCAGACAATCCCGCGCCCATCTCTGAGGGTACGAGCGCACGCGAGCCGTGGGGTTTACCAAACGAGGATTGAAACTAAAAGGAGCTAGGGACGAGTGATTCCCGCGTCTACAACGAAGTTAGGGGAGCCCTTTCTGTATTAGCTGCAAGTGCTATCGACGGAGACCCCATAAAAGACCTCTTAGAATAAGAAGAGACTACCAATGATTTAGAAGAGTTGGAATTTAGACGAGTTAGAAAATTATTCCAGAAGTTAGAGTTAAATGCAATGGTGTGATCCCGTGTGGACGGATATTTTCCCGTGGACAGGTTTCCGCGAACAACGAGGAATTTGATTTGTTAATAAAGAACTGGTCAGGAGAGATTCAGTCCTTACCTCTGAATAAGTCATATTAAATCCGAGCAAACGAATCCCATGTCATTACAAAATAAGTATTCATGAGTCTTCATATTGGCCAACGCGAGTTTGACGTGCTTTTATTAGTTGTAAAAAAATATTCAACCTATTTAGGATTTAGTTATTTCCCGGCGAACTAATGTAGTAAATTCTTCGCGGGTTTACCACCGGGTCAAGTGTTCAGCTGCCGACCTTTCAATGGCTGGTTCCACCATTGATAATTAGTTATTCCTGGGAGGCAACCGACAGCTGGGGTCATTTGCGCCATTAAGGATAGGTGGGTAATTTGGTAATTGTGGTTTTCAGGGAACGGAGGAAGGGTGGAGAGAAACCCGGCGCGCCGGGTTTCTCTCCACCCTTCTCATCCACTCCACTCCTACGCCGTGGCGTAGGCATTAGTCTACCTACTCTTAACGACAGGCACCAAGGGGACCACGGATTTACGTCCCATACGACGGACGGAGTACTGAACCTGAAATGCCCTCCATTAGACACTCAAGTGGGGACCGGTTTGCCACTGTAAAATCCGTCACTACCGGGAAACGAACCGGGCCCTCGGGATGGGAGGCCGCGGCGTAGGCATTAGCCTACTTCTAACGACATGAACTTCACTCCAAAATTTAAAATGCCTTGTTCCTCCGGTTGGTTGGTTATTCAGGGGAGGCGACCGACAGCTGAGGTCATTTGCGCCATTTTAGGATAGGTGGGTAATTGTGTAATGGTAGTAGTTTTCAGGAAACGGAGGAAGTGTGGGGAGAAACCCGGCGTCGGCATTAGCCTACTCTTAAAGAAAGGGGACCACAGCTTTACGTCCCATCCGACGGACGGGGTACTGAACCTGAAATGCCCTTCACTAGGCACTCAAGTAGGGAACGGTTCGCCACTGAAAAATCCGCCACTGCCGGGAAACGAACCTGGGCCCTCGGGATGGAAGGCCAGTACTCCAGCCACCTCACCAACCTGATACCCCTCCACCATCTTCCTCAGAGTATTGATGAACTGAGAACGATGGTTGAGTCAGCCATAGAAACGTCTGAAGCTAAACACTTGGCCCATTGGAAAACCCGCGAAGAATTTACTGAATTAAACCTATTATTTTAGGCATTGATAGGCTTGAAGTGATATCAGCTTGTATTGAACTTCAAAGAAAGCGTAAAAAAATTGGAAACTTCAAATGAGCCGGGGAAGACTCCAAATTTATTGTCAATACGGTATCCGTGTTGTCAAGAGGACGCTCCTCAATTCTCCCTCCCTGACAGAGAGCACATTGAGGAACGCGGTCGCCGCCACAGACTCTATTACCACGGAAGAAGAGGAAAAGTTATATCTTCTTCTTTCTAAACACTGTGATGATTTTCTCAGATGGGCCGGGTATTGCGAGGAATTTTCTATTTCAAATTTGAGTGCCTGACCAGTCCCCATTCCGTAATAAGACCTACCCCATCACATTCGCGTGGAAAGGGATGAAGTGGATGATCTACGCTAGACTTAGTAATAACTGAGAGAGCTCCCAGCCCGTATGTGAATCCATTTGTAGTGATGAATAAGAAAGACGGTCGAGGGTTTGCATTGTTGCGCGCAGATTAATCAGCATAAAGATCAGCATAGGGATGAACCCCCACTAATTGACGAGATAATGGGAATATTTCATGGAGCTAAATACTTTTTGATTGCCGATCTCACGACTGCATATTGGCAAAAGGCGATCCATTTGTTAGTTATTTGGGAATGCGACCGATAACTGAAGTCATTCGCGCCAGAGGGGCATGTGGGTAACTGGTTTAAGGTACGAGTTCTCAGCGGAGAAAGGGTGGAGAGAAACCGAGCGCCGGCGTTAGCCTGCTCCTAGCGAAATGAGCCAAGGGGACCACGGTTTAACGTCCCATCCGACGGACGGAGTACTGGACCTGAAGTGCTCTTCACAATGTGCACAAGTATGGAACGGTATTGCGATCCATACTGAAGATAGTGGAAAGTATACGGTGTTTTTATACGAATCTGTCTTGCATAAACGTTCCATCGTGTTCCGTTTGGTTTGCGGAACAGTGGTTCTGCGGTAATCCGCTCCATATAGGAAGTCTTAGGAGCCGAAGTTACGAGTTTTACGAATAATTTCGCAGAAGATTTATTGATTTCATCCAGCAGTTTCTTGAGTCATTTGGAAGGAGTTTTTAAGAAGTAGATTGCGGCCAACTTGAAACGTTTACTCTCGCTCCACGCCGAGGGCAGTCCGGGTTACGAGTGCGATATGTATCCCATGAAGGGTGACTCAAAACTTGGGAGTAGAAGCCTGATTTTGTTTGCGCGTAACACCTGAGTTGCACGAACTTCGATACCAGCGGCATGTTTGGAACAGATTGTGTTCCTGCGGAAACACCCAGAGCCTCTTCCGTGACACTTGGAAGCGCGCGGCTGAGACGAACAAGAGCGAGGTGTAGGTCCTCATAACTTTAGCCGTGGACATTTAGTCCGGTAGGAGAACACAGCAACTTCTACGCGCTTAACATGCTGCTAAGTTGCATTGAGACAACTTCACGTGAAGAAGGGTTATAAAGTTTTTGCAATTACTAGGGTTTCGTTTTTATTAACTTTCATGTATGTGCACGTCATCTAGTTATTGTTTCACTGTCATCCATTACATAATTCACCTCATCAGGGTAGTGCAATTGTCGAGATCTGTAGGTTTGATTCTATGCACTGATTGAATTGCTAAATGGCCTTCGGCACCATAATCTCATGTCAAAGTTAGTGATAAAACTTTTGTTTTTTACTGGTTTCCATTTTCACGATTTTCGCATGAGGCTTCAATTCATCATTGTAGATGTCAAGGCATGCGGGCAAGGGAATTAAATCGTGATATTTACAGCATTCTGGCTTGACCACTGTTTAATTAAATACCCCCGCCCCTAATATTGATTGGGTGGCTACAGTTACGCTGTTCTGTACGAGTCGGGAAGAAAGGTTGGCACAAGTGGAACTTTAAATCTCTACTTCCCCTTTGTTTTTGCCGGCGTTGCTTTCTGGCTCGCGCACACATCGTTTGACTACGAGCGTTGGACTAATCGATTTTTCAAAGGGCCCAAAGAGGCAGTAAAAACTTGGTAAACCATTATGGTGTATATGCTAATTTTTATTTACCTGATTTAGGTTCGACTCTAGACGCTTTTATAGTGTTCCAAAAGAAAACACGAAAAATTTGGTAATTCAGCTTGCAGTATTACTTTTTTTCGAAAATTAAATGTGTATTTATTATCCTTATCATCCTGAAAACATAATCATGAACCACAAGAAAGGAGATACCATAACAATCTTATTATCTCGAAACATAGTTTTCTGCTTCTAATCATGAAACATTCCATAAAATGTAGTCAACTTTTATGGTTTACCTTGACGACTAAATGCATTGTTGAAGCTGACTCTCACAGGAATAAATGGGGAAGATAGGTTAGTTACTTTATCTATCGTGAGGCTAAGATTGCACGTACTAAAATGTATATTGATTGCATTTGGAAAAGTACAATACATAGTCATTTTTGATAGTGAGTGAGAGAGGTGATTTTCCCAAACGAACCTGATTTTGCCCCAGAAAGCTCCGTGCTTAAAAGAGCAATGCTTACGGATATGTAACTCCAACGCACAACTGAGTTCCACCAACTTTTTTTTTAATAGAGAAGCATGTCCTGTGTACATATAGTCTTTAATCCTGCATAACTATCAGTCTTGAGAGAAATCTACTTCTGTGGAGTATAACATCTGGTACAAGGGATGATGATTAAATATAAAACTCAGTAAAATAACACTCACAAATAGGTGTAATATTTCAGAGGTAAATTCCATCTTATGCATCGAGGAGAGAGGTGACCAGCGAAAGATAGCAATGATGAAAAATCACACTATTAGTCTCTTTTTTTTTAATCTCATTATCAATCTTAAGATTGGTTTAACACAGCTCTCCTAACAGTTCTTCTAACCTTGTCATATTTATATAATTCTTATTTTTCATCCTGTATTATTGTTCCGTAAAAATCATGCAGGCCCTTCTTTGTCACTATTCCCATTAACTTATTATTCCCTCGAGGATTGTATTTATCTGGCTATCATGGCTCAAGATACGGCCTATCAGGTTGTCCCATCTTCGTTTTAAAGTATTCAACAGGCTTCTATTTTCTCCCAATTTTCTCAAGAATAAAATTCGATTAGTCGATCGATCCATTGTCGATCGATCTCCAATATTCTTCTGTCACACCGCATTTCGAATGCTACTGACTTGGCTTTTCGACGGATGTAATCATGCCTCACTGCCATGAAAGAGTTTGCTCCATTACAGTTGATTTTGTGGAGTGTTTCAATTGTGAAACAGAACAAGAACCTGTATAGTCCATTGATTATTTATTAGACAGGCACCACTGGTTTTGGCCCCTTGTCCATCATCAGGTGCACACTATTATATTTGTGTATTGGCTTTTCATAGGATGTGTCTTGGGGAAGGGGCAAGGAAGCTAAAGTGGAAGGGTTCAGGTCCAGGAGATCTGGGAATCTTAGTAGATAGGCCTTCTCTCCAAAACTCTTTTAACTCCTCAATGCCGTCAGTTTCCTTAACTCTTTCTCATCTCTGGTATTCCCTCCACGAAACTGATGTCCTAATCCTCTCCTCCCCCCTTCCCTAAGTCATATCTCATGAAAATCCATCATCATCATCATTGGTCAACAATCCTAGGATTGGTTTGACGCAGCTTTCCACTCGATTCTTCTATCGGCTATCGTATTCATCAGGCCATCATGTCTCAAGATATGGCCGATTAAGTTGTCCCTTCTTCTTTTTAGAGTTTTCAGCAGACTTCTCTTTTCTCCTAAACTTCTTAGGACTTCCTCGTTACTTACTCGGTCGATCCATTCAATCTTCAGCATTCTTCTGTAGCATCACATTTCGAATGATTCCACACTTTTCTTCTCCACATCGTCCATGCCTCACTGCCGTAAAGAAACATGCTCCAGATGTATGTTCTGATGAACTGTTTCCTTACTTCTACGCTTGTATTTCCAGCTGTAAGTAGATTCTTCTTTTGATAGAATGCCCTCTTTGCCTGGGCTATTCTACTAACTAATTCTTTCTTGCTTCGTCCACCGTTGATTACTTGGCTTCCTAGGTAACAGAACTCTTTCACCTCTTCAAGTTTTTGTTTTCCAAGTTTGACATTGGTTTTGGCCTCATCTTTCTTTCTGCACACCAATATCTTAGTCTTCTTCTAATTTATCTTCAGTTGATATCTGGCCATTGTCCTTTCCATGGTTACTAGAATCTTGTTCAGATCCCTCTCTGCCTTTGCTATGAGTGCTATGTCATCAGCGAATCGCAGCATGCTTATTTTTCCTCCGTGGATATTCACTCCAGAAGACTTCTCTTTGATTTCATTGATGGCTCTCTCGATGTAAACATTAAAAATTACGGGAGACAGAGCACAGCCTTGTCTCACTCCGTTCCTTATTCTTGCCTCTTCACAGCTGGGTCCAGATTTAATCACAGCTACTTGGTTTTTGTGCAGACTGTGTATAATTCTTCGGTCATTGTAGGACACTCCAATTCCTTTCAAAATTCCAAGCATTGAATCTCAATCCACGTTATCAAAAGCCTTCTCTAAATCCACAAATGCAATGAACGTCGGCTTGTTCTTCTCCATTCTCTTCTCTACATGAGCAGTCTAAGGGCCAATATTGCTTCCCTTGTACCCGATTTTTCTTAAATCCGAATTGATCTTCATCCAGGAACTCCTCTGCTTTTCGTTCTATTCTTCTGTACATGATCCAGGACAATATCTCCTTGCACGTGTCTTCAGGCTTAGAGTCCTAAAATGTTCGCATTTCTTCGCTCTCCTCTTCTCTTAATAGGAATGATAATGTTTTTCTCGAAGTCCCTTGGAATTTCTCCTGGTGAGTACATGTCGTAGATGGTTTTGCAAAGATGGTCTTCTCTCCTGCATATTTAATTAGTTCTACAGGGACATCATCAACACCAGAAGTCTTATTCTTCCGAAGGTCACTTAGTGCAGCGTCGAATTCCGATCTTAATATTGATGCTCCCATATCATCCTTTTCCATATCGCTTTCCTCTTCAATAGCTTTTGTGCTGAAATTTTTTCCGTTGTATAACTCTTCCAGATATTCTTTCCATCTCTTCACTTTGTCCTCGTTTTCAATCAAAATTTCTCCATTCTTGTCCCTTATGGCATTGCATCTTACGCTCCGTTCCTTGAAGAGGTTCCTCACTATCCTGTAGGCAACTTCCACCTTTCCAAGTGCAAGGATGCTTTGTACATCTTCGCATAGATTTTTCAACCACATCTCTCTAGCTTTCCTTGCTTTGCGACTTATTTCGTTCCTTATTCTTTTGTAGCAAAGCTGCCCTTCTTCAGTTTTCGCATTCTTGTACTTTATTCTTTCTTCAATCAAGTCTTAACTTCCTCCGTGATCAATGGCTTCTTCTTGGCATTTTTTCTTCTTCCAAGAACTTCTTTTGCGGCTTCCTGTAGTCCACATTTAATGTTTTCCCAACGCTCTTCCACCGATTTCTCATTAAGGTTCTCTCCTATGTATTTTCCTACTGTTTCTTGAAATTCCAGCTGATGTTGAACCTCCTTAAGTTTTTCTACTTGCCATATATTTTTCTTTGATTTCTTCAATTTCTTGAACTTTTGATGGCATTTCATCGTCACTTAATTATGGTCACTGTTGATGTCTGCCCCAGGGTAGCTTTTGCAGTCCTTCACTTGGTTTCTAAATCTCTGCTTCACTAAAATGTAGTTTACTTGACATCTTCTTCTGTCTCCTGGCATTTTCCATGTGTATCCTCTTCGTTGTGATTTTTAAACAATGTGTTGACAACCACTAGCATATGTTGTGTGCAGAACTCCATCAGTCTTTCCCCTCTTTCGTTTCGGATTCCCAATCCGTATTTTCCAGTTATTCTTCCATCTTGACCTTCGCCGACGATGGCGTTCCACTCTTATAAAATAATTAGCTTTCCTTCTCCTCTTACCTGTTTTATAACTTACGTGATATCTTCATAGACGTCTTCCACTTCTTTAACTGCATAGTCCGTCGTAGGCATGTAAACCTGCACCACTACGCGGTATCTACAGGTTTGGTTTCGATCTTCACCATTATTATCCTTTCATTGTACTGCAGGACGCTCTTCATACGCATTCCGGCGCTCTTTCTTAGTATGATCCCTACTCCAGCATTACCATTTAATGATCCCGTATGTATAACCCTGTAGCTTCCACTCCAAAAGTCTCCTTCTTCGGGCCACTTCATTTCGCTGATTCCTAATACGTCGAGGTCCATTCTTCGCATTTCCATCTTCAGGTTCTCCAGTCTTCCACAGGCCCTAAGCGATCTCACGTTCCATGTTCCTACCCTAATGAGTTTATCACATTTGGCTGATGTACTCTCTCGGGTAGTCCCCGCCCGGAGATCCGAATGGCGGACTATTTTACCTCCGGAATATTTTACTCGAGAGGGTTCCATCACGTCTTGATAAGAAAGAAAAGAGTGTAGTAGCTGCGACTCCTCGGGATATTAATGTGGTGGTTTCCTCTTGCCTTCCACATCGCAGTACTACAGCCGTTAAAGTAAATGTTACCACGCCTGTAGTGAAATGAGTGTCGCTGTACCGACCACTGTGGTCTCACCTTCACTCTTATGAAGGAGACAGTCTGCCCTCTCCTCTGGGTGATGAGAAGCGTAATTATTGGCGGTCTCCCGTCGCCAAGTCACGGCATCTTCATTGGTTCTGTATTATTTAAAGGCCTACCTTACCCAGGGATAGACCAAATACCCCCTCGGAATGCCGTCGCTTTTTGTCCACGACTGCTTATTCGACGAGTAAACTCGCTTATCTCGCAGCTAACTTCTATATCTAGAGGTCGACCTATCATCCGCAACCCGGTGGACGCACTCGGTGGCTTTAAGCTCAGTCGCGAGATGAAAATCCAATGCATCAAAATTACGTTACCGTGTAACTGAAGATAGTTTACTGGCCAATATCGGTAATAATAAACCATACTTGTCTACTAAATAATCGTTTTAATAGACAAGAATTCATTTTCCTGGTTGTAAGCATGATTCAGTTGCAAGTTACAATAAAATGTTTCCCTATTTCAAGGCTTGTTTTTCCAGCTGTAATTAGATTCTTCTTTTGATCTAATACTATTCTCGCCTGGGATATTCTACCGGCTAATTCCTTCTTGATACTTTCAACGCTTCCCAGAAAGAACTACTCTCGTCTTTACTCCTGTCCTCTAAATAAATAAATAATAATAGTCCTAGGCGACTGGCTGCGGACGCTGTAAGCCGCTGCACAATACGACTTCACTTCCTTTGCATGTTGATTACCGGCGATTCCACATGCTAACTTGGGGCTTTTATAACTCGTTCAGGAACAGGAAATGATAGTGACGGAAGAGCCCATATCCTTTGCCGACCTCCTTTCCAATCCCGCGTAGAGATAATAATGACTGAATTATAGTATGTATATTTCACTAGAGGAAGGTACCCGTTGAATTACAACAGGGATTGAAAACGAAACAGTTCTCAAATCACTCGTCATATATAAGGTGGAAAGCACTTAGACTTTCTCTTTTGTAATGTAACATAAACTACTTATTTCTATATCCATGCTTGTGCACTTATCCATAAACTTTCTGACACCACTTCACGTTAGTCTGTAGAGTACATGACATCCCTTTCGGATTGATGAAGTGTTTAGTTCGACTCTAACCGAAAAATATTTCTGCATATTTCCCCCCTGAAATTTCACCTTCTCAGCTTCGTGCGTTCTATGTTATCGATTAAACAGTACACGTGAACAATATATGAACTGCCTTAAAGACAGTTATGAGAATAAAAATGTGTATATACATTTGCCATTTGTAGTTATTTGGGTGAGGTGACCGATAACTTAGGCTATTCCTGCCAGAGAGGATAAATGGGTAATTGGGTAAAGGTAGGAGATTTAAGGTAACGGAGGATGGATGGATAGAAACCTGGCGTCGGCATATAGGCTGCCTTTAACGAAAGGCGCCGAGGGGGCCTCGGCTAAATGTTTCAACCGACGGACAGAGTACTACACTCGAATGCTTTCCATTTAGTTCCAAAGTAGGGACCGGAATACCAATTAAATATCTGCCGGTGCCAGGATTTGAACTCTGGCCCTCGAGATGGGTCCCCTACTTGCCATTTTTCAGTGAAAAGTACATATTATAAAATAGAAAATAGGACGCTTTTAAGATTACTGTTGTTATTTTTTAAGTTATTTGGTTTTTAAGTTTAAAACAATGTTTATTTTGATTGAGGGCTTACACTATGTTCATTATGGTGACGCTTGGCACTCTTCAACAACATCGCGAGTCTCTTTACGACGCCACAAAGGGGCGTCTAAGCTCTTTTCTCATTTAATAATATTAAGCCCATTCCTCTATCAAAACATTATATTTTCTTAATTATAATATATTTGCAATGGTTTTTATCAATATAAAATTAAATTAATACCACGATAACACTCATAAGGGGAAAATTGGTTTTAATTATACTCTTCAAGCACCTCAAATTTATTGGCATACCTACTAACCACTTGTTGTCTCCGCACAACTGTCCATAACGGATCCTCCCAACAAAAATATTGACGCACAATACATCATGTATATATTAGCATTTCAATTTCACTATCGACGGAGCCAAGGCTAGGCCAGAGACGCAAAATTTCAAATTGAATACCAGAACTTGTGGAGTAAATCCAATGCTAGAGTTGAGCTGATGCTGGTTGTACTTTAACTCTACCATGCAAAGATAGGCTATGGTAAAAATTATATCTTCAAATTTCTTAATACAACATTATAATTAGTCATTGAACCTGAAGTTTAAAGTTTGCAGGCGTGAATTTCCATTTAAATCTGTGGAATCGCATTCACTTAATTGGGTATCACGCATGGTTGCCAAGGAAATTTTGACTGTTGAAAAGGAAGAAAAATCAATGAATCTATAGTCAAAAAGCAATTTTTAGTCATAATATTATCGTATTATATGGTAATGAAATAAAATAATTAAATAATGCATGTAAGTGATAAAAAGTTTGATCCAATATCTCTGGTGCATCTAATTTAAAAAAGCAAATAAAGAAACATCAGCATCGATTTCAATACTTTTCTTATAGGAATAAGAGTAAGCAATAAAGAGGTAAATAAAACCATAAAAACAGATTTACCCAAAAATCCTTTCCTAGTGCACCCCTGCACCACGATTGGGGTATTTACTCAAAATTTCACGTTTTTATTACCATTTGTATGGGTTCTGCGTTGATGAGTGAATAAACAGTAAGTCAGTCAGGACCACGGACTTAGAAATTAAGGACATTTAGCTTTATATACTTTAAATTTACGTTCAGTTCGAAGTTTGGTTGTTGATAGGGTAGATCTCACCCCGTATTACGCCATTAGAATGTGAAACTCACATTCCAGTGGGGGCCAGTTTCTTTCCCTGGGCCACCTGCGATTTCCTACGAAATTCTGACACGCAAAAAATTTACTCGTGAGGAATTTAGGTGGGGGTTTCCAGAAAGTCTTCGGCACGGGATTTGAAGCCGGTTCCCTTCGGTAGGTAGCTCTGCGCTCTACATACTGGGCCACCACGCCCCTTTATATGCTTACATAGAAAAAAGATTTGAGCAAGGGCATTGTAACTATCCAACAGTTTATTCAACCTTATTGGTGACATGAAAAGGCCAATTCATGAAATAAAATGGTCTTCTTTACCTGGGCGATGGGATGTTGCAGCGTATTAAGTTTATGCACAACCGGCTGGTCACATGATATGACTTACACAGCTGTCGCTGTCCAAAGATAAATTCAAGTGACGATAATGGCAGTTATCTCAAATTCAAAACTCATTTTTCTTTCCGGCTATCCGATAATGAAGCAACCAAAATTTATGCGAGTTTTAGGTGAAAAAATTAAAATAAGCGGGTGAAATTCGGTTGGTTGAAACAAGATTGAAGATTAGTTGAAATTCGTAAGCTGATATGTACAAAAAACCATTTAGAGACAAATTGTGGCCGTACTCTCAAGTGATAAGACCCGAAACGCGCGGACGGGAAATGTTATCTGGGGGAATGTTTTCTCACAGATAACACAGTCGGAAAGAAGTATAGTCCCATTGGAGTATACGGTCCCGCAACAGAACTCGTGAAGCTCTTGTCTGAGCAGACGTTCCATTCGTGAGGAATTCCCTTGAGTAGCCGCCATAATGGATTGCGGGACGTCCATAGTGAAATACCTTCTTTTCGCCTTCAATCTCTTGTGCTCGGTGAGTGCTCCTATCAGTTATTTCCTTATCGCGGAAATGATATCTGGGTCGGATATCGCCATTAGCCGATCGGACGCAGCGAGCTCTCCGTCCGCAGCCGTCGAACGATCCGTGAAAGACGAACGCGTGCCCTTCCCGGTCCCGTTGGAATTAGCTGAATTCTCTGTTTCCGCAAGAAGCGCGCCAAAATGGGTTTCGCAATGTCCGCGGTGAAGCTCACCGTGTTCATCTTCAATCTCGTCTTTGCGGTAAGTGGACTGAAGCGGTTCAGTCATACGTCGTGGGAGACAGAAAACGGAATAGGTTGTATGAATGGGCTAGCCGACGCGGTGTGGTTACCAAGCGTCCAGTTTTCACCGGACATAACCTCTTTTGACGTCCGGTAGGGATTTTGATATCTCTCCAGAATTATCCGTACAATGGAGAACGATTATAATGAGTTAGATTCCCTACTATAGGTATTCTTCTATTCCCATCATTGTTTCCTCTTGACTAACTTTCTTCTGCATTGGTGCCACCCTAAGGTAAATGTTTTTATTAGTTCTATATTCCCATCAATTAGAGCTTATCCCATCCCTTTCATTGTAATCAAACTAAAGGATTTCCCCTTATTGTAAGAGACCGAATACATTTGTCCGGCCTTTCCCGTCATTTTGGCTCTCAATGTCATCCATTATGACTTCATACACTATCGGGCTACCCAATCGGTACTCATCGAGATGTCGTGTTCAACAAGGCTCGAAATTCTCAACCGTCGACAAGTGACGCTCTCGTTACGTCAGAGCCTATACAAATCCAATTCTTCTCGATAAAATGGGCACGTTTCGAGGATGTGATGTCATAATTGTTGAAGCCAAATGGAGGACATGGAGAGCTAAGATACCGGACTATGCCGGACAAATGTATTTTCGGTCACATGCACCAAACGGCGCTCCTGTAATTTTATCGTAGTTGAGGATGATTTCTAATCTCTAGGAACATGGCAGATCGTAGAAAAACATAAATTTCCGGGTGGCAATGAAAACTAGTCGAGAGGAACTTTGATGGGAATGTAGATGCATAAAATAATAAATACATTGGAGCAGTGGGCGGAGGCCTTCTGGATCCCCCCTGGTACTTAGACCTCTTTACATCCATTGTGCCAACCCAGTTTAACCTGCCAACCTCTCGCAGACAGGGGACAAGAGCACCTTGGTCGAGGTATGGAGAAGGGTCACCCATCCAACCTCTATCCGGGCCCTACATTGCTTAACTTCGGTGATCTCACGGGAACCGGTGTGTCAGCGTGGCTAGACCCTTGCCTATGTAGATATATAGTAGGGAATCTAATTCATTAGAATAAATGTTAGACATATTTCTCCATTGTCTAGATGATTCGGGACAGTTATCAAAATCCTACCGACCTTAAGTAGAGGACGTCTGGTGACGGTGGTATCAAGTCTGTGAAAACCAGGCATCTGGCAAACCTAATTTCATTTCAAATCCAGGAGGAGGATATTAGGTGATCATTCCCAATTTTCTCATAGTCAATGTATTAATATACTACACGAGGGATGAACTTAGATACCTTTGCTTCTGATAAATGCAATAATATACTAAAGTTTGGTGCATTTGAAGATTCGAGTGATGAGCGAAGTGATAAATAATATTAATGACTATGTATAATTGTGGAACAGTTGTGGAGAGAGTGGTAATTTGGTTTTAATTAAAAATAACGTTTCACAGCTTAAATAAACCTCTATCTTCTGCAACATGGTGGTATTTCAAAGGTAGTCAAAAAATTTAGTAAACCAAACTTTTACAAAAATACCACAAATATATACAATTCTCTCAGGACCCAGGTTCTGAATGAATTATCATTGTCATCAGGTGATGGCAATAATTCCTGATAACCTGATGATGATGATAATTAGTTCAAAACCGAGGTCATGAGAGAAGTGTATATATTGGAGGTATTTTTGTAAAAGTTTGTTTTAATATATTTTTCTTTTGCAGCTTATTTTGCAACTAACAGTACCTAACTAACAGCTGTTATTTAAATAATAAAAATGGCATTAATACTAGTATGAATAAAATATGGTCAATTATATATATTATAAACTTTAGTTTTTTTCATTTCCACAAGAGTGAATTTCATCATTGTACAAGTAACAGGCAAAAAAGCAGGGATGTGACCCGAAAAGGCACTTTACGTTTCGTGCCGTACCTGGGAGGCACCCGAACCCGAGTCCGAGCCTCGGCGTTGAAGGAGACCCAACCCTTCACCACGGGTGGTTTATAGCACCAACTGACCAGTCACACTATAGTTTATAACTTCTTAAAGTTAAGCATAAATCGCACAATTATGTTCCTCTTTGTGTTTTACTATTCATGTTGATGAAAATGGTTTTTTGAACACAGTTGTACGATATATATTAACCATTTTATGTGAATTAGTAAACCAAGCCAGTTTAATGTACATTTAATTACTAAAGCATGTAAATTGGTTAATATCTATCGTATGACTCCGATGAAAAAACCATTTTCATCAACGTGACTAGTGCAGCACAAAGACGAACATAGCTTTGTGATTTATGTTTAACTTTAAGAAGTTATAAACTATAGTGTGACAGGTCAGTTGGTGCTATAAACCACCCGTGGTGAAGGGTTGGGTCTCCTTCAACGCCGAGGCTCGGACTCGGGTTCGGGTGCCTCCCAGGTACGGCACGAAACGTAAAGTGCCTTTTCGGGTCACATCCCTGCAAAAAAGTAGCATTTTTATGTTTTTTGATTTATGTAATTTCAAAATAATATGTTTTCAACCCAGTTTTGTGAACTCACTGGCTTACTAACATTAAAGTTGTAACAATATGATGGCAATAGAAATCATTAGTCTAATTGGAAAGATTAAGACATAGGTTTGCTCACACCCACTCCATAGGTCTACCCCTCCCATTGAATCTAAATTTAATTTGAAAGAGCTCTTGGGCAGCAAAAGAATGTAAATGACGACTAATTTTTACTAATTATTAGGGCCCCATAACCTTTTACAAAATATTCTTTACTTGTTCACACTGGTGCCATGGTAGGTCTATAATGCATTTCAAATCATTATATAATCAGGAGAATGGTGTTTCTTTATTCAATAAACTTACATCAATGCCATTAGGTCAGGATGGCCAAAATTTCAGTGACTAAGCTGCAAAATATGATTATAGAAGTATTGCCTTCTAAAAATTCTATGGAAATTGGTTGGTTTATGGAATGTGGCCAATACCAAGGTACTAAAGACTGGAAAAATGACATTTTGGATATCCAACATTAAGAGGGAAATGTGACTGATACACTTTGGAAGCAAGATGACTTACTTAAGACAACATTCACAGTAAAGTTCCATGGTAAATGTTCTCGTAAATGTATGTCTTAACATTATATTTGTTCTGTCAGGCTGATTTGGACTGGTATAGGCACATTTTTCCTATGACCGTTATATTTTATATAATTTCCATCTTTCAGCTCTTATACTTCCTACCTCTCATTATTACTTATCTAAACTTCCAATTCTTCTCCTCACTCTGCCAGGCTAATCCTACATTCCTCCTTCTAGAGGAAACAGCTCTAACAGTTATCACATTCTTCTAAACACCCTTGACCTCTATTACCTGTTCTATTTACTCAGTCTGCCTTCTCCCAATTCCTCCAGTCAATGTCCCTCCCTCCCCTACCATCAATGGCACTTCTTTATCCATCTTTCTTTCCACCGACCGAACCTTCATCATCCTTCTCCATACCCACATCTTAAAAGCCAACTGTCTTTTTTATCCTCTCTCATTTATGCTCATGTCTAATCACTATAATATACCATGATCCATATTAGAATTTTCACCATGCATAATATTTTCTTCATGTCCTTACTCAATGACCATGCCATTAGTTCCCTTCTAATGTATAAACCTCTCTTCCGTGGATGCTCCTCCAAACTTTGCTGTTGCTATACCCCCTCCAACTTACTACTCAGGTGGCAAAACTACTCCACCTGCTCTAGCGTGAGGCTTCCTACTTTCAACTTTAATAGTGCGCATTTTTTATGGTAAATCTAATTATTATTGGGTATTTATGGTTCCTGATGATGGACTCTGAAAAAACTCATTATTGCATTTAAAATACTGGGAAATGCTGCACTTTGTGAACATGTCTGTCACTTGTCACCATTCAACACTGGTGCATTCTGATGTTGCCAAGATTTGAAATATCTTTCTTAGAGGTGAAAAAAAAGAATTTCATAGTCTATAATATGCAGATTTTAACAGTTGTGCGTAGGTTTTTGCAGTGTGGAGAATTTCCCGTTGTCTCTTTCGGGAGCTCCAAATTCAGCGGCTCCCGAAAGAGACAACTGGAAATATGCTGATGTTATTTTTAATTTCTATGGTAGATAATGCAAGTGGTATTCAAAGTGGGGCTAATCTAAATGGCATATCAAGCATAGCAGAATATGCATAGCTAGCAATCATAAAAGTGGAGGAGCTTTGACTGCAACTACAAATCAGTTGGTGAAGAAAAAATATGTTTCTGATATAGTGTGAGCTCATTTTAAAAATAAGTACTAGCTAACAAATCAAGCCTGCTTTCCATATTCTTTGAGATATTTTATTACTGAATAACTTGTTTTACTAAATTTTACTTAAGAACTTTAATATGACGTGGATTTTGATACATCAGCTATAACTCATACAGTTTCAAATGGCCTATATATCACATTACATAAGATATTATCTGTAACATATTGCATAGTGCTATTTTAATGAATATGATAAATTATTTAAGTTGTTTATGCTCTGAAGGTACTCGCATAGTCCCACTGAAAAATGATCAGTATAAATGTACACAGACTACTTTCCCTCTCAATAGTCAATAGACTTCCTCATAAACATAAGTTAATTTAGCATGGCTTCATTGTTGACCTCATAGAATGCCCCTAATGCAATTTGCTGCAACTGAAGTGAAGAAAATGCCATCATATTGATGAAAGAATGGCATGAAATATATGATTGGCCTGCCATCATCTCTTAACCATGGGAATTTATATACCTATTAAATTCCTAAGCTCTTTCAAATTGAATATGGTTTCTGTGGCTAAAGGAGATCTGAAGAGTTAGCGTGTGCAACATATCACTCTTTCTAAGAAGACTTATAGATTCTGTTGACTCCACATTGTTGCATATGTACATAAAACTGATTTCAGCGAGGAAATAAATTCAAGAATAGTTTAACTGAAAATGTTTATGATTTTGAGAAACCAAAAAACAAAACTACCATAATGTTATCTTCTTTTACTGTTTATTTATTGGACAAACGTTTAACCTAACTTTAATGGATAGGTAGATAACCTAACTTTAAAAAAATAGGTGGCCTGTATTGTAAAATTTATGACGTAATAACCATTTATAAATATTAAAATAAATTCTCTCTTAAATATATAATGGCAATTACCTACCTACTTCCCTAAAATTACCAACAAAAGATGCAGATACTTTGTTTGTGCGATTTTATGATGCAAAAAGTATCTTCAACATAGATATAGTCAGGGATGGCTTTGGGGGTAGGCCCAAGTACCCAAAACAAGGGGAGGCCTGGCCATCCAAAAGAATTTTTAAGAAAATAGATTTTACTTCCTTTTTCCTCTTAATTCTGGTCAAACACACAGCTTTGCCCATATTTGACCACTATATCCGTATTATGTTGCTGGGGAAGTTTATGATACAGTTACAGTTAGCTTTCTCCCCACCCCACCCTGCTGTTAGGTAGGGCCTACCAAAAGAAAATTTTCCAATGCCATCCTTGGATATGGTACATACTTTGTGTATAAAGTCATTTCACAGAAATGTTCCAAAGTTCACGACTTTAGGTTGGTTCTTTATTTTGCTGACGTAATAAAGGTATGTAAGTTCATCATTTGCATAGGTCTTTATACATATATTGACTCCAGGAAAATTGTTGATGGTCACCTGATTTGATTTTAAATATATCTGAACATGATTTGAACTAAAAATGTCCCATTGAGGTTTGACGATGTCAAGGGCGGTATTTGAAAATAAACTTAATGACTTTTAAAGTTTATTATCTTGCATTATTATAATATCATTATTAAATGTAGGTATGACCGTTTTTGGCTGTTAAACCATCCTCATGTGGGTACGCTAAACTAAGATTTGACTAGTCTGATTATCGTACATGTGCGCAAGGAGGAATATGATGTGGGTCAAAATTCTGTGGAAGGTTGGGTTGAAATAGGGAGGGAGTTGGTGGGAAGAGTGGATAATATGTGCGCTCACTCAAGGTTAGAAACCATAATAGATATAGCGTAGCCAATATAACCTTTTCCCAACAATGTGCCTCCCTTCTTCAACTCCCTTCCCTCAAAACTTCGACCCATATCGAACCCCTACTAAATATCCCTACTGAAAATCTGAATCTTTGGCTAGTGTACTTGAGGATAGCTCCCTACCCGAAAGCGGTTGCGCTTTTACAATAAACGGTGTAAGTCATATAGTTTACCTTCAATTTTCATTACGTCCTTCCATATCGTTAAGACTTCAAACTTTTATTCGGTATCCACTCCTTCACTAGGTAGGTTCACCAGGGGCGTCGGAACTATTTTCACTGGGGGGGCCAACCTTGAAAAGTGCCCGGTTCCTAAGAAAAGGGTCCGTATTTTTACGAATAGGAGTGGGTAGAGGCTAGAATTTCCCTTAAAGAGCGTATGAAGGTGTGAGAGTATGTGTCAGAAGGGAAACAAGTGAAATTAAATTTTTATTAATGAAGACAACTCATTTCTCAAGGCCCGGGGCAAATTCTGGGGGGCCGTCGGCCACTTCTGCCCCCCACTTCCGACGTCGCTGGCTTGACCCCTTATGGGACTTTTACCACAGTTTTTCTTTTCCGGGATTTCTAGTAACCGGATCCTGAACTTCTAATTGTAGCGAGTCAAAGTGACCCTCGGAAGTGAAATTCACGAAATTCCAAAGGCTGAACTGCGGATTTCCACAATCGTTCCCTTAAGGGCGTTATTGAATTTGAATAACACACTTCGATATTAACTTCATATCGCAAAAGCATCGATATGCAGACTTCGCGATGTAAATTTGAGATATCATCTGTGTAGTCTTAGATATCGCAGGATATCGCATTGTTTTGGGAACATTATTTCACAGAGCATAATATGCAACTGATCACGTTCAATAGGTGCTACCCCCATTACTTTATACTGAAAACGGAATATATGGATTGTAAATGGAAGCAATTGGATGTACTCTATCGAATGGACCGCTCACATCCTGTACCTGTAAAACATGTAAATATCTTATTAGGTCTGCGTCCCTTCTTCTTGCTTTAACGCTTTTTAAATTCGATCCGCCTTTCACAAAATCTCGATTCCCTCCACCTTTTTTCCTCTCAAAATCTACATTTAGATTCTACCGACTCTCCACATTAGGTACATAAGCATTCTGTAACTATTAGAATCTTAATGTCTTGCATGTCCTCCCCTTGCTGCATCTTGGCACAAATTTAAACACCCTAATCAATTCCCATCCCAACCAAAAGTCGAAATTCTCCGTTGCGTAGGCAGGTACTCTATTGAATTAGCTAATTCCCTTAAAAACTACCTTGTAATTATGAGCAAATATTTGACCTCTTTTGACATCCAAAATCTTTTTCCGTCAGTTCTATTGTGAGAAACATTCAAGCTATTCAAGCTAGTTGATAATTTACTATTTTTCTCTTAACAAGCCTGTTATGGACAATATTTCTCTATCCCTAACTATTGTTGAACATAATTACATCCAGTTCAACTCCCGATGTTATCAGCAGGCGGATGAGGTTTCTATGGGATCATCTCCCTCTCCCTTCTTAGTTGAAATGTTTCTTGACTTCAAGGAAAACAGTATTTAACTCGGGCAATCACCTCTTGAAGCATGTTATATACTACTCGTTCCATTACGTGGACGATACACTCTACCTCCGGTCCGAACCGACCGTCAGTTAGATTGGTTGCTGAAAAGATTGAATTCCTTATATTCAGTGACTTTCACGATGGAAAAGGAGACAAATTTGGAGTCATCTAATTCCTTCATCTCACCATTTCCATCAAAACTGGGAATTGTTCATCCTCCTCAAACCCCCATCTCTACCAACCACACTATCTCCTCCGACTCCACCATTTCCCTCATAAATATGTATCCTTCCACGCAAAGATTCACCGCCTTATCTACTTGCCCCTCCACTTGCCCCTCTCAAAGGTGAATTTAAATAAGAATGTTATACTACCTATGCTATTGCTAAGAGTAACTAACGGTTACACTTCAAAACCGGTACAAATATCATTAGAAAAAATTGTGCCAATAAAGAGTGTCTTCCCCATATTACTAATCTTAACCAAAAATGACGTTATCTTCCATAGGATATATTTAAAACAAAGTTTCCAACCTGTAACCTAAGACTTTCAAGTCACCATTTTACTTTTCCGTCACCTTGACAGGCCTTTCACATCGGGAAGGACAATACTGGCCCGCTCAAAAATACAATTTATACAAACTCACATCTTATGACTTCTCTTCATATTACGCAGGGCCATGAGAAAAGAGTACCCTAATGTTCACCTGAGAACATGTGAGGTTCTTCAAAACTGCCATATCCCTATTCGCCAAGCATTCACTCGAGAGTGACCAAATCAGTAAACGCCAAGCCTTCATCTAGCTCTCCATCTTTTCTAGTCCGGTAATCGATACCCTAAAACAAATTGATACTCGCAAAATTAACAAAATGTGGAATAGCTCACTTTGTGATTAACAATTGTTTCCTGTTTCCTTTGATAAACTACAATCACCTTTTCTAGTGATATTCTCGCACCTTATTTCCCACACCCATTTCACTTCCTCCCGAACGGAGGACTCCGTTCCTCTTCCTTTCTTCCCTTCCCCTTCCCTTCACCCCTTTTCCACCTTGGCTCAATCATCTCCCAAGAAAACGCATATCGCATATGATATTGCCAATCGAGTAATATCGCATACAGCATGATATCGAATATCGCGTTGTATCGTATGTCGCATGAATTCACATATAGCAATATATCGTGCGTCGCATGATATTGCTTACAACTTGCTTACTTGTTAGTAACGCGTGATACCACATTGCGAAATATCGCAGTATTGCACATCCCTAGTTTCTTCCAACAGAAATTAGGGGACCAGGTTAGTTTGGCAACGGGATATTGGCTTCCCACACCAAGGTCCTGGTTTTGAATACCGGGTTGAATTTTGAATTGACAGTGTAAAGTTCTTCATTTGTGCCCCGATCCCCGCTCGGATGCCGTATGGAGAGCATTTCATTTTCTATCCTCCGTCCGTCGGATCGGGTCTTTTAGATTCTTTCGTTTAGAGCAGGCTAACGTCGACTCCGAATATCCCTTCACACTTCTGGGATCCCTTCAATCCTTCCTATGCTCAACTACCAACCTATCTATAATGGCGCAAATAGCTTTAGTTACTGGCAAGCCACTATCACTAGGTACTACTTCGGCAACTGGTGGAAGCGAGTTTCAAGATAGTTCCTTGTATACCTTTTACCCAGTTGGTGTTCCAATATTTACCCAGTCGATGAACTTTTGTGGCAGTGGATTTAAGAAACAAGCAGTGGCCAGGAATAGCTTTTGCAAAGTTTCCGATTTCATTCTACCAAAACTAAAGGTATCCCTGAAGATTAAGTCATCCAATGATGATTAATTAAGAAAATAAATAAGTCAATTCAGTTCAAACGTGTCATCGTGTGGCACCTGCATTATTTTATTTCTCTTCAACTTCGTCTATATCTGAAACGGAAGTATTTCCAACGCTCCATGAGAATGTAAACAACGGAACAACGGACAATGGCAAGGTTTCAGACCACGGTCTGAAACCTTGCCATTTAAATGAAGTCAATCGTGAATACTAATGAGCTATATTTTTATCTTTCTTTTTCAGCTCGCAGGATTGCTGCTTATAATTATGGGTGCACTGGTGCTGGCAAAAATGAAGTCATTTGTAGATGAATTGGACGACGGAAAGTTCGGAGTGCCAGCTATTGTGGCAATAGTCATTGGATCCATCGTGTTCATTTTAGCGTTCTTGGGATGCTGTGGTGCTGCAAGGGAAAGTCATGGAATGCTAATATCCGTGAGTAATTCTGAGTCACACAGTGAACTCAGCAGCCTTCAATAACCTTCGCATGCCAGAGGTCATATTCTGTAACTCGTTATCACCGGTGATGAGCCTTCACCTGTGATGAACATCACCTATCACCGCTCCTCCGATTCTGTAACGCGACGAGGTGATGTTCTTCACCCCAAACAGGGTGATATCACATCATCTCCTCAACAGCCGCCCTTATCATTCCCCATATATATTAAGGCTCCGCCATCATGTTAGCGAGAAATAAACATCGTGAGTTAATTAATGACGTTAATGTAGTTACTCTGACGAAATTGCTATGGAAAAAATGGCATGTGCATATAATAATAATAATTACAGTTGTATATTTATTGTCATACAACTCTCAATTAATGTGTTTTGACGTAAGTAAGATACGACCTGTGCCAGCCTATCTCAAATTTTGCATACCATCCAAAATTTCAGCGGCAAAAATACGTATACCTACAAGGCCTACAGTCATTTAAATAAATATTTATAAAATTGATAAAACAATGGCAGAGCAATAAAAACGTCTCTAATTTACTTAGAAAAGTCAAAATTGTTTCTATGAGTAGAGTAATAAGATTATATGGGCACCAAAATACATAATTGTTGACAACGACATTGAAACAATCAATTTCACTTCGGCAAGTAATTATGTATGTTTAAATTATTACAAATAATTTAAGCAACTAAAAAGTTTTTCGGTTGCTCGCTTTATATTTACGTTTGTTTTTAGCAGCTTGCTTTCTATTGACTTGTACGATGATCATATACCTATATTTATTACGCGATTGACAGTCCCGTGTACATTTGTCAATCTTCGCAAACAAGTGAAAAACACCATTTACGTTGTTCATGATTGATATTGTTGAAGTTGAAAATAGGAAACTGGAAAATTAATGAAATTCACCGTGGTTTATTCCCATATCACGATAGAATATTGCGATTGTTTTTGTTGATATTCAGTAAAATAAAGTAATCTATTGTTCACTTCGCAATATTAATCCTACTGTTAATAATTACCTAGCTGGGTTATTAGAACATCATATTAAATATTATCAAACATATCATTACTTGAGAAACCATTACTACAAGCACGTTCGTAACTACAAGCATTTAATTTGCACATTGCTTGCCTGCCTTGCGGTCATGTGATTCAACTGGCTCTTTATTGGCTAATCTCATTTTGCCATTACTAGACGGCGCAACTTTTCATAGCACTCCTCATCAAGGGGTGAAGAAACTTCACCACCCAGTTACAGAATCGGAAATGATAAGGGCGGGTGAAGATAATCGGTGATGTCTATCACCAGTGATATATATCACCCAAGTTACAGGATACAAGATGGCCCCAGATGGCAAAACAAACACCTGTGGCGTTTCAAATTCATTGGTTTACTTGCAATCGTAAATCCTTCGGATTCTCATCACCAACTAAGAGTCTCGTTGAGTTTATTCAACAAAGAAGTTAGGAATATTTTTTCATATGTGGTCTACATCCGTCCTCCGCGTATATGAACAGTCTATATTTCCCGAATTCCGAAATCCTTATCATCCTGAAGCGATTCAGTAGAACGTCTCCTCACAGATTAATGAAAGATTTTGAGAGCGCCTTCCAGTGAAATTTTTGCCACTGGCTTGGTTTAAATTGCTAAAAGTTCCGCACTTTAAAAATTTCTTCAATTAGTTACAAAACGCGTTTCATGTATATTCCTGCCATCATATTTGCTTTCTTTTTATTTTCTATCCATAAAAAGTTTTGTTTTCCATTGAAAGGAGCACCTTGAAAATTCCTTTCCCTCAATCCATAGTAATCTCAACGCTTTCAGTGCCACCAATAGGTTGATGGATGTGGTACTTCATGGTTTACCGTGAAAGGCTATGAGGTTATTTTTACATTCATCCACAATATATTTATTTACAGATAATACTCCATAATTATTTTCTTCGTTAAAGATATACTGAGTCAAGTATAAGATAGCAGTTGCTGTATAAAGCTATGAAAGTGGAAAAATCGATATTTTCATTCCAGGTGAATGGAAGTGTCATAATGCTATTGCAACTGATTTTTATGGTTTGAGAATGGTAACTGCCAGATGTCATGCGGCAGTGGATTGGAAGTGCTTAAGTGAGAAAGGACATTTTCGAGGGAAAAAAGTAATTTTTGGACGACAGCGATACAGTTGTGATTAAGTGACACAAATGGTTCCTCTGGTGTGCAAAGAAATGTAGAGAAGGTGGTTAGGCAGTATGACTACGGGGTAGTTGAGAATGGTGAAAATTGGATGAGCATTTGGAACATAAGCATTAAACAATTAAAAAAATAAATGCCGCCAGGTGATGGAATTAAGGTCCACTCTTTTCTGCTATTCTTGTCTTGCTGCCCATCTTTGAAATTCATTTTAAGTTTTTCACTGCATTGTTCCAAGAATATGATGAAAGCGACAAACAAATTAAGAGTGAATTCATTACTAATCAGATTTTATTTGGTTTCATATGATAATAAATATCTCTCTTGTAAATTCTTTTCCACAGTATGCTGTATTACTTTGCTGTGTATTTGTTGTGGAGGTAGCTATTGCTTCTCTGGCTTTCGTGTACCGGGGTGAATTTGAAACTATTGTCAAGGAGGATATCCAAACTTGGTATGAAGATTATAATACAGATAAGGACAAAAAAGCCCTTGTGGATGACATTCAGCAAGTCGTGAGTATTTTGTCATTTTCACGTATAGTGAGATATAGTTGTAAAAATATTGTAACTTTATTGGCAATTTCTGTCATCAGTAGTATAATTGATAAAAAATGGTAATGCAGTCGCTACAAATGTAATTTCTTTCTAGTGTAATTCCATTCGTAGCTCAGTTATTACAGCTTTTATTTATGTTAGAAATTAAAGTTGGTGATAACTTGGGACATCATTAAAAACTACAGATAAAATCATCAGTTTTCTGAAATCATCATCACGTTGATCGTAAAACTACGATAATTATGTATTGTAAAATAGGAACAAGGAAGAAAGACAAAATTATTTGTTACTGCAAGTGAACGCAGTAGTCATTATTCAAAGTTAACGTAAATTCACTTTTGACTTTGAGAAACAGGTCTCTGATGAAAATTAGATTATTGATATCTGGTATCGCCAATGAAATTGTAAGAAAAATAAGTGCCTTGCTAGCAAGTTATTCTGTGACTGATAGTTCTAAAGACCGCAGTGCTTCTTGAGAGAAATTTTAATTACTCAATCAATTATTCGCAGCACTTTTGGGCTCTTTATTATGGTTTAGATGCAAGAATATAGTCGCTGATTTCCGCAAAGAAAAAAATCCCGGTCGAGGTGGATTGTTCCTTTGTGGAAATCAGCTTTTCAGCGGGTGACTGCGCTAAGGTATTTGCGGCTAGTTCGCAATCCTTGAATTTGCATGAAAATAATACACATCAGATAGAGGAATAGTTAGCGTACTCGCGTTGACTTTCAATTAACTCTTAATTTTCTTCATTTTTCATCAACTCTAATGTAATTCATTTCAATATTACTGTGAATGAATTTATGCATTTATAAATGACATGTAGTTATTCCGCACACTTCTTGGAGTAAATTTGAACATTATTCTCTAATTCATTATTGTATACCTAAGAGTTTTAGTAAAGGCTCTTTGGATAAATTACCATGTGTATTCGTATGCATGTTATTTCTCCACCAGAGCAGTTAACAACTTAATTAATAAGATTAACTATTAAGGAAATGATACTCCGTACTGTTCGTTGAAATGATACGTCCTACTGGTAATGTTGGAAAAAGCATTGTATAGAACTCAAGTTGGTTAATTTTAATACTCCGTATTTATTACCGGTAATGTTGGAAAAAGCATTGTACAGAACTCAAGTTGGTCAATTTTAAATTGTTAAAACAATAACTCGAGAGTTCTCACAGCATTGATGCTACGGTACCATACAAATGGACCCAATATCCCTTCATCTTTTCAATTCACTACTGTTTTGCCAATTTTTAATAATATCGTTTCAATATTTTGCTGCCCCGTTGTGATGAGCAAACGTTTTTAATTCACACAGTTGTGGGGAGAAGAGAATAATCGAAGTAAATGGTTCATTTAAATCATACTTCATTGACGTATGCTCAGTGATATTTATTTTTCCTTCACCCTGGCCCCTTGAATTTACGTGTTCCAAACTCCAAGTTTTGCAAAATTGATCTCTTTGGGCATTCAAATGTTTCTATTGCCCGAAGATAGAACGATAAAAGTCTTAGTTCAGACGTTCTCATTTTCAGTTCCAATGCTGCGGGATGAACGGTCCACAGACATTCTTGCTCAATGTCCCTCCATCCTGCTGCAACAAAGATACCACGACAAATTGCACTTTGCTTTCCCCGGGCCTATATAAGCGAGGTTGTCTTTCAGCCATTACAGACCTAGGCTCTTGGGCTGGGAACGTAGTCGGCTGGGTCGCTATTGGAATCTGCGTTGTTGAGGTAAGTTTCTTGCGTACATGTATCCCATGATGAAACCGTTAAAATCCAGTCAGGATATGTGCTTTTTTAAATTTTTACCGTTGTCTATAAATGCAATAACCATGTGCAGCCTAATTTATCTCGGCGGCCTATATGATGAATTATATTTTTAAATGATCCCATTTCCGATTCCTCTAGCAAGGCGTCTAAATATGGCCTGGAAATCGTCTCATCTCTTTTTCTTGCGCCAAAATCACCATTTACAAGAAGAATAGAATTTTCAGTGGTGAAATAAAATTTCTCCAGTAACCCTTTTAAAATGAATTTTTCTATGGCTACATATATCTCAAAATGTTTTCCTCAAAAGTCGCGCTTTGGGTTATTCGGAGGTAGTATTAACGTGAAAATATATCACAAAATCACTGCGTAAAAGTTTCATATTTGTAGCTGTTAAGACTTCTTCCAAAAATAATTGTTTTTCAAATATGTGGTACTCGATGACTTGTATACTTACATCATCCGGCCAAAAGGGTATTCCGGTGCACTTGGAGTTATGGAAACAAGGAACTAGTAGCTATCATATCCCCACCTAGATAGCGTATATGAACACTACTGATCAATTCACAAGTTTTCCAAAATGATTTCTCATTGCATTGTACTAAATTATACATCATGTGGGTCATTCCACCTCAATTCAACAAACGTTTGTCCCTTAGGGTCTCAGATTTTGAAAGAAATTGATGTATGGGAACAAAATCAACTCAAACTGAATACTCTCAAACAGTTTTGTGAAAAAAAATGTTTTGAGCGAATTATGCATATTTTAATTTTTTCGCATTTTTAGCAAAAATCCGAGCCTTAACTCATATTATCACTTATATATCCGCGCGTAATTGTCATACAGCAATAATTAATAGCTCTTTTTAATGCTAAATCTTTATTAAATGCAAATATATCAATACAAATTATTTTCTTCTAAACCCTATTGTTGTTAATTACTAATATTTAAAAAATTGTTAGTAAACTTTTCTCAAATACTCCATCTCAGAATCGGCCGAAACTTTTTTCCCGTAATTGAAACATACTCAGCTAACTATTCCAAAAATAAAATTTAATGGCAATTCATAAATGCGTTTTTTATAAATATTTAAACATTTACAATTAGACATGTCTATACAAAAAAGATGACGTTTTAGCTATCAGGAAGGGATTATTTTGACTTCAAAGAACCGAATGACCAATCTTTTGGGAATAGCGACATAGCATGTAGCGTCAGCCTCTGATTGGTCACAAGTGTTGGCTACTCAGTATCACTTTCCTCTCATCCGAAATCATATAGATCCTAATGTAAAGCGAATTGCAGGGAAAGATGCCGAGAAATCTATCGTTTAAATTTAAGAAAAATCATTTTGTCTTCTAAATTCGAGTCCAATATTTATTTAACGAAAATACTTTCCCAGAAACATTGCTTACAGGAAAACTACTCATGCCTTTGTAGCTGTGAGTCCAGACCATTTCTGAACTAAAAGAAAGCTTAGTATTTCGATGGGTTACCTCTAAAAGCCAGTGTTTTTAGGATCGCAAAGAGGGTGAATATCCTCAAAGTAGACGATTCACTGTCCTTCCCGTCTTCTAGAAGTTTTTGGCGTTGCCCACATAATGTTCACTAGTCTAAACCGCCTAAACTAATAATGCTCTAGATATAATTCCTCAACACAATAACTCCCACGATATCAACAATGAAAATGAAAACATATGTCAAGTAGCTGAAGAGACTTTATAGAAAAGTTCATAAAATCAAGATGCTGGCATTCATTGTTATTGAATAGATCGTAAGAATATCTGATACTTACACCGATAGCACTATATTTCATTTTGATGGATTCCTATTTATATGTAGGCACATAGGGCCTAGTGGAAAACGCTTAATTTGTGCATGATAGAGTTAATATATACAGAATTATCAACATTTACTTTATTTTCGCTCCTTTCAATCCTTCTGTATCGAGGCCCGTTCATGAATATGGGAGAAAATTATAACTGGATTTTAATAGTTGAATTTCCTAAAATATTCTCTTTTTAGTAAGCAATGTTTTCGATTGATCCTTCCAATATTTGGTTTGACCAGTAAAATATCATTACAAAAAATGTAGTCAATTTTCACAACTGGGTACACATATTTGTATTGAGAGAAGGTTTCTCGGCTCCCATGTCCACTGACGCGTCGGTGGACATGGGAGCAATAACCCGGTGGTAGACCTGAGAAGCGTTCACTCAGTAGATACGCCGGGAAAGCACCAGATCTTTCATATTTGTATTGCTACAGCAATCATTAATTGAAAGAGACTGACACTACTTACGAAGCTATTGCTACCAACTACTAAAATAGCTATGCTATTCCTACCTACTCAGAAAGTGATAACAAAGAAAACTATTTATGTAATTTTCATTATTTCTGTCACCAATTTTTAACGTTATTGTTTGAAATCCCCCATTTAAAAAGAGTCATTAATTTATTATTTATATTCCTTCTAAGGCATCGGATAAGCAGGATGTTCTTTCTAATCGCTCATTTCCTTTTTTTTAGATCGTTGGGATCATCTTCGCCTGTTGCTTGGCCAATTCAATCAAAAATGAGTCAAGGAGAAGATATGCGTGAAGAGCATTGGTTTTAATCTGGCTCAATTTTAGCATAGGTTTTGTGTATAAAAAAGTGAAAGACTAAATACCTTCATTAATAAATGTCGTTTATTTTTATAAGCGAATGTTATAATTGAACATAATGTTCATAATTCAGAGTATCAAGCCTTTTCCATAGGATTTACGGTCATTTGTGACTGGAGTGACTGCGTGATTCAATGATTTCTAAAATTGGACCTGTGAACCACTTATGGGTGAAAAAATATTTTTTCGTAAGAATTGTACAAATGGTACCATTATTATATAATCTATCATATAAGTATGAGATAAAATATGGTAAAGTTTATAATTTTTGATGGGAAATTAAGAGCGGGCCACAACGTGCATACATTTCTCAACTTTTGGTCATAACATGCTAATTGTTCATTTTTTATTTCATATGTTATTGTTTTTGTTATTCCCATAACTTCTCTTATTCTATCATTAGTTATTCATTCTATCCTTAACTTTCCTGCCACATGTCTCCAAAATTCAATTTTTGTAGCATTCAGCATTTTTCAATTGTATTTTTATCAGACATTCTTCACAACTATAAGTTGTAATGAATGATTTTCACCATGGTGCAATAAATACGTCTTTTAATTTCTTTCGTAATGTTATGGTCCCAAAGTATACATTATTCCTGTCTTTAATCGTGTCATCTATTGTTCCTTATTGTGAAACTTTTATTCCCAAATATTTGTATTCACCTTATCTTTTTATGTTCTTCCCGTTTTCAAGTACAAGATTTCTTTGTTGACCTCCTATACACATGTATTATGTCTTATACATGTACATGTATTATGTCCTACACTCATTCTAGACCCTATATTTGATATTCCTCGATAAGTTTCCGCGTCATTGATTTAAGTCTTCTTCATTCTGGGCGATTACTACCTGCTCGTCAGTAAAGCATAGGGTGCATACAGTGGCGTATATTAATGGTATTCCAATTGGTCGGTATTTCCTTTTCCATTTTTTTAAATTTGCTTCAGGATAAATTTCGAACAAGGTTAGTGAAAGGCAGATTCCCTGTCTTAGTCCTTTTGATGGTGCAAATCCCATCTTTGCCAACTTTTGCGAGTGCCTGTACAGGACTTTGACTGATTTCATGATTTCAATATTGACGTTCATCTTTTTAGTGCTTTTTTTGATAGTTTTTCTAATCATTATTGCTGAACTTTCACACTCGTATTTTTTATGTTCATGAATATAACGGATTTCTTGTTTTTTTTCTGTTTTTTTTTAATATCTCCAGGGTAAGAGAGAATATATGATCAACTGTCAACCTGCCTGCTCTAAAACCCGCGTGTTCATCTATATTCCTACTGTACTTCATTCATCATGACTTTTCCTTGACTCTGACTCTTCGTGTATGTACTAGACTTATGGAACTAGTTACCCCTTTTCTGCCGTAACGGCCACATTTAGATCTATCACCTTTTGTGATTAAGGTAGTCATATAAGAGATTTTCCATTCTGTTGGTATTTCAGCCCCGTTGAATTCTTGAAATTGTTTTCTGAGGTGTTCAAAACGATTTTTGGTCCCGTACTTTAAAAATTCTGCTGCAATATCTCCGTGTCCTACGACTATTTCGTTTTTAACGTTTTGCATATTTTTTTTCCTCCTCCAATTTTAATGTTATTGGTGATATTGTTGTTATTTCATCCGTCATATTTAAATCTTCGTTGCTTTTAAATTCTTGTTTTCTGTTAGTAGTTGCATGAAGTATTCTTCCCATTCCTGAGGTGATATTTCGTTGATATCATGCCTTTACCTCTGTTTCTTTTAAGATTCTTTCTTAACCTCCAATTCTCTGAGATATTAGTGTCTCCTAATACTTCATGACTTTTACTTGACTCTGACTCATCATTGCTCTTCCATGTACGCGGCTAATGTAACTAGCTACCCCTATTCCGAATATTTTATTAATGAATATAATTTATAAATAATTTCTTATTTATTTATTAACAATTTATTTCACACGTTTCACTCTTTCTAACATAAATATTTTTTCTTACCAGCGCTTGACTTCTTTTGAAATTTTTCTTCATTTCTTCCAAATTCTTGTTATTTAAAGGCTTGTGGTACCTACTTTTTCTTTTTCTATCAGATGACAACTTCTATGTCGTCATTCCACCAGTAATGTATTGCATTTGTATTCCTTTCAAAAATCTCAATGTTTCGAATGCCGCTTCATGGACACTGTTTCATAATTTCGTATCGTTCGTGAGTTCTGTTGAAATGCAAAATTTTCTGTGTATCATCCAGTTGATTTTGATTCAGTCTTCTAATACCGTCCTTTTCTAGTTTATGCCATGTTATACCTTCATCTTTGATTTGTTCTGATGAATGTTGGATTTTTGTTTCTTTCCTTAATTTTTCTTCCTGAATGGGAGGCATACTTTTGAACAAATAAAGTTTTGGTCGCTCAAGAACTCATGTAAATTCTAAAATGGCCAGTATGCTAGAAATCCCCTTCCACTAAATTTTTTAAAACCTTCGCACTAAAGGTCATTTATTACAAGCTCATGTGTTTTTTATAAATTTTAGAAACTCGGCCAATCAGTGTGAAAGGATAGTAATATTACCCTTGGAATCTAATATTTTAGGATTGCCATTGTATATTATCATTTCCATCTATCCGACTGCAGGGTGAAATGCCTCTGATTCACTGCTGAACTCCTTGGTCTTTTTGTGTTACTGACCTCCCAAGAGTTTAAATTCCGGTTTTAGCTGAGATTTTTCGATCCCTACTTGAGTGCTGTGTGGAGAGGAATTCAAGTTTAGTACTCAATCCATCGGATGGGACGTTAAACCGTGGATTTGTAGGTATCTTTCGTTAAAAGAAGAGTAATTCCGACGCCAGGTTTTTATCCACTCACCTCCCGATCCCATAAAGTGTCTTACCTCATCCCAATTACCTTACTATTTTAAATGGTGCAAATGACCTAAGCCGTCGCTCGATTCACCCGAACTAGCTAACGTTATATACAGGGATGGGCAATAGCGCGCTACTATAGCAGCTACTTTTTTCAATAGTGGTAGCGGGCTACAATTTTTTGGAGTAGTTGTAAATGTAGCAGCTACAAAAGTTCCAGTAGCTCGTAGCTGTTTTCAATAGCTACTTTTCCAATTCATTCCTTGAACCACGAAATCGAATATTTCCGAGGGAGCAGGCAAAGTTCTTCTGCCTTAATAGCAGCTTTTTCTCTCATGTTTTTTGAAATATTTTTCCACCTGCTGAGGCTGCTTATACCCTTCTTCCTCGAAGATAATTTACGACCTGTATTTAGAGCGTCCCTAGGAAAGCTTTTTTAAACCTCTTTCTCCGGTTCCTCAACTCTTATTCCCCTCCCAAATGTTCCGAGTTACATTGAGGTCCTATTCACAGAGGATTGGGATCATCGACCACATTCTGTGAGCATCCGTCTTTCGTAGAAACCGGAAACTACCGCATTGCACGAATAATGGGCATGAAGGCAACTTATTTCTTCGTTGAAACATTTGCGAGGCAAAAGAATTTTCGGGTTTTGCTGCGTCTTGTCAGAGCCTGACATTTTGTGACCCGTGATGGTCACTTCTTCAAGGGAATCCTGCTGCAGAGTTAAGATTTCGTGGCTCATAAGACTTTTGGGGTTTTGCCGCGTCTGGTGTGCAAGGACATATATGGATGTATTATTATTGTTGTCAGTGTTCTATAAACAGGTATTTGATTGCATCCTCCGGCACATCGTCTATTTCCTTTCTTCATAAAACGATTATTTACTTACACGCAATTCAGTCCCGTCCTATTCCTTCCATCCCTCCTTCTAATGTCATATTCTCACCTCCATATGGGGTGCAGCTCAAATACTTAAATTATGCCACTAGTGGATATGGAGTATTCTTGCCTCATCCTAGGCCATATAATATAACAATAACAATATGTTGTGTTACTTTTAAGGCTTCCGCGACTTATAATGAATTTCTTAATATTATTACTGTCGAAGATTCCATCGCATTTTTGCTATCCGGAGCGACGGAAATCCTCGATAATAATAATATTAAAAAATAGGTTGGATTGTCGCATCAAATCCCTAGAAAATTACGATTTAACTCGGACGGAGCATTTAAATATGATCCACTGCAGTTCAAGGGAATAATTAGTAATTCTCAGAATATGGAAAACAAATATTTCTTATGATACTACTTGGGAGTCAACTCAGCTTGGAGGGCGCCAGCCTCTGGATGCCGGAGCCTCCTCCGAACGAAAGTCGCACGGTGGTTAGTGGTTTATCGTCTCATCTGACGGATGGAGTGCTTACGTTGAAGTACCTACTCTCCACAAGGTTCTAAGTAACATTTAACTGGTAATCTTTTCCACCTAAGTCACCGACACATTTTAATAAGAGCTCTAGGGATGGGAGGCTAAATCTCTAATCTTCGCATCATTGCAACTAAACCCTTACCTTTGATCGCCGATGAAATACATTACCTGCTCCTTACGGATGTTCTTCATATATGCTTTTTAATGCCACTATAAGATATACAAGATATAGGTACCCATCAATATTTACAATAGAGCATAATTTTTCATAAGGTCTAATGAGATTTATCCTCACCAAACAGCAACACAAGCCAGCTGTAATCTTGCAGTAAGGTTGTCGTTAGAAGACTGAAAGCTTGCAATTGAAAGAATAAACTGTGTTACAAGCCTGCAACAGGCTAACTGATACTCGTAAATCATGGTCGCACTGCAACTGTTATCAAAGCTCTGTGCAATTTCCTAGCAAGATTGAATTCTGCAGAAATCTTGCAGCAACCTTGCATGCTATATGGTACTTCTTAGTACATGCGGGCTCCTCTAAGATATATCCATAAATATTTACTCCTGAGCTGAAGAAAAATTTCTAGAATCTGACAAGAAAAGATTCGATTAATGGATAATCCTATACTCTAATATCCTTCGACAAGCTTGGAATATTGGGACAGAATAATAATCTCTGAGCGTTGAAATTTCATCATAGCGCCTAATGACCGCTGACCATTATCATTATACATACTCTGCCATCATTGGTAGATTTGTGGATAGTCCCTGCCTGCTACTCTCTACCTATAACAAGTCTACTTTTTTCACATAATCCCTCTTTAATTCTTCAATTTTCCACCTGCTTTTAGGAACACTACTTTTCTTCCCTAGTCCGTGCTTACGCAATACACCCCTTCCCCCCTCCATCGCTCCTTTCAGTGTTTCATCACCTCTCAAAACGTCCTATCCCCACGTTTCACTTTCCTTTAACTCCATCCGGCTAACTGATTCCATTCTACCAAGATTGTTAAAATATACAGGTTGCCTCTATCGTGGTTGTTTACGAATGAAATGGAAGCAAGCGCCACCGCTACCGTAGTGACGTCACTGGCGTCTTCCTACTAGCCAGTTATTTAATTTAGTATTACCATATTAACGACTTTAATGATCGAAACGTAACCATTGTTGTTAATCGATTCGATTTTTATGAACCATTAACGCCACCAGTCCTTTTTTTAAAACCCTATCCTAATTTTATCCGTCTATTACTTTTGAAGCTAAAGTTTAAACATGAACGGATATCTACTTGCATTAAATACGAAGCAATTCCTATTCAATACTAATACGAATGTTATATATTTCCGCGACATTAGTATAAATGTACCTCCGGAGAACGGAACATCACTTCCATCCAAACGCTAGCTAAATACTGCTTTGAGGGTTTGTGATGGCTTAGAAGGAGTAAATCTAAGAGCAAGTAGAGTGAAGTACAGTGAGAGGATTATAATGGTGAAGATTGAGACCAAGCCTACAGATACCATTTTTGTGCAGTTTAAATGCATATGTCGGACTACGAAGATGAAGAAGTGGATGGCATCTATGAGGATATCACGGATCTACTTACAGCTCGAAATACAAGCGTGGAAATGAGGAAAAATTTTATTAGAACATACATATGGAGCTACCATATGGCAGCGAAGCATGGACGATAACAGCAGCAGAGAATTCAATGCTGGAAGCATTTGAAATGTGGTGCTCGGCCATATCTTAAGACACGATGGCCTGACGAAGACAATCGTACAGAGGGAAGTGAACAGGAAGAATGGAAAAGGCAGGCCTCGTAAGAGATATAGGGAACAAGTTGTGAAGGATGTAAAAGAGAAGAATTACGTTAATAATAAGAGGTTGGCCGATAGAAGAATCGAGTGGAAGGCTGCGTCAAACCAATTTTAGGATTGTTGACCGATGATGATGATGATAAATAATGTAGTTGAAAAGTCAGAAGGTACTACAGCAATTTCCTTTTCTCTGCCATTGATGATTCATCGAACTTGAAAAAATTTGAAGTTTCACCAAGTCTTTTCGCTGTTTTTGCAATGCAGTGACTGTTGGTAATTCATCATATGTAAATAATTTTACTTTGAATGACATTTTGCCTATGAATGCATAGTATAAGAATATCTGAAACATATTTTACTGGCTCAAGTTTATGATACTCATGGAAGCTCCCCTTATCCTGAAAACGTTGATGCTAACTGATAAATAATACTAAGAAATAAAGGAGTCTAAATTCACAATGAAAAACAATCTTCATAAAAAAATCTTTCAAACAAAAAATCATTCAATAAAAGAGTAAATTTTAGGGTGTAATATTGTAGGTTTTAGAGTGCATTCTAACAACATTCTTCTCTACACTCATGTCTCCAAGGTCTCCAATTTTCGTTGTCTGATAGGACAAAGAACCCAAAGGATTTTTATAACGCGCCCGCCCGCGGTATCAGTACTTTAGTAACTTGAAAAATGGGCAACTTCCGCAGAGAGAAACGTTTATTACGACCAGGTTTCGCTTTTTACAGCATCTTCAGGTTCACACCTTGAAGGTTCACACCTGAAGATGCTGTAAAAAGCGAAACCTGGTCGTAATAAACGTTTCTCTCTGTGGAAGTTGCCCATTTTTCAAGTTACTATGTTACGTTTCCACTCTATAACGCCTGAAACCTCATAATTTGTCAGTGCTTTAGCTTTGCGCTTGGGAGAGCGGAAACGAAACTTACGTTACTTTTTGTAAATTACGAATTTTCAGATTGAAAAATAAAATCAAAAGGTAAAAATTCACACTTTTAATTCAACGCTGGTCCAAGTTTCAGCAACCCTGTGCCATTTTCAACTTGAAAATGCCACTGAGCTTTAAAACCTGGGTTCCAATCTCAATTTTTGCAGGTATCAGAGTAGTTGTCATTGCAAAAATGTTGGTTTCTCTAGACAGAATTTAAATTTGATTCACTTTCATCTGAAAAGATATTTTAATTCTAATAAATGCAAAAACCATCCTCTTTTATGAATTCTACTATCTTTTAGGGGTCAAAATTTAAAACACGTAACAAACTGGAAACATTTTTTCTCGGTCCTCCATTATATTTCAGCAAGTTTTAACAAAGCTCAAAAATGAAGAACCCCAGACGCAAGATTTAAGAGACAGAAACTCCATATCAGCTTTCATGTTTCCTTTATTGTTGACTGTGGCGTTATCGTGCAGGGACATATTCACCTTTCCCATTGCACAATTTTCTAACATGCTCGCAGATATCAGCGTTTTCGAATCACCTAGACCGTTTCTAATAAACAAGAATGCTAGCAACTAACCAGCCATACACCACATATACATGCAAGCATAACATTAGGGCTTTTGGTAAGAATGAAGCCACCTCACGGACTAATTACACTATGCTTATATCTTCAGTAAGAAAAATTATTGTATATTTGATGTTTTCAATGAGGATCCAATAGAAGCTGTCACCAGCATGGTACTTGGAATAACTTCTCAACTGTCGAAAATGGAACCGAATGGAACTTGTTTCATGCTTTGGATTACTTATAATTATATAGTTTGTACAATGCTCTGCGTAAGTAGAATTCCTTCTTTAACTTTGTTTTGAACGTCTTATGATATACAGCTAAAATACTTACCTACTGACGACAATATCGTATTAATTTACTGTCAGTTTCCATTACTTTACGTGATTACTTGAAATAATGCGCATTTGTTCTTCGCAGTTAAGAGGATTCGTGGATATTTTGTTGGGTGCATTTTTAACAGACTTCAAATCTAACCAAGCATACGTTTCTGCAAAGTTTTTAATACTTGGCCTTTCGCTTGTATTTATTGGAGTTGTTGAGTTTCTTTTATCAACGTTTGGTTTCATTCTAGTAAGAAAAGGAAAGTACAATTTTCTTATGACGGTAAGATAGTATTTTACATTACTTACCTTAACAGCTGTGAAAAGGAGGAGTTCTTTACATGACCTCATGTACCGCAAAATAGTGCATTTTCCCCTCCTTTTCAAATGAAACGGCTTTGAAATCCATATTGTGCAAAAGTTTCCGCAATGTGTTTGCCCAGTAAAGAGTTTAAGAATTTTATTTTATTGGATAATCGATCTTTACCTTTCAGCGCTTAGTCAAACCAAAAATTAGTACCCATTCTACTTTTTAGCCCATCAAATTGATTACATATTGCTTATGTGGAACTACTGCATAGCCTAGTGAGTATTTAACCAATTAACCAATATTGTATTGTCATTGGTAGTACTCCATCACCCTGTGCTGTATCATCATCTTGGGGATTGTTGCTGCTCATTTTGCACTGTCATTTCGAGAAGAGTACATAGATGAGAGCCAAAAATCATTTGAAAGATTAATGTCAGATTACCACCGCCCTAATGGTGACAAAGAAAGAAAAATCTTGGACGCCATTCAGCGGAAGGTGAGGAGCATTCAAATTCAACGAAGTATCAACGTCTAACGATATATTTTTCTTCGGGTTCCCATTCAGATTTTGATGATTTTGTGGCCTTTTCGATGCAATCGTAATTACAATGAACGCAAATCTCGATTCGTGAAATCAAAAGTAATATTTTACTCACAAATATTGGAAAATCGTTGTCGTAAACTAAGAGACTAAGTATCACTAAAAATGAGCAACTCCCTTGAACTCATTTTCTTCTGATCGTCATGCTCAATAATATCAATGAAATGCTCTGGTAAGATAGACACTTTGTTGCCCAACAACGACGCCGGGTTTCTCTCCATGATTCCTCCTCCCCTACCAAATTCTCTCAACTATCAACCTGTCCTTAATGGAGCAAATGGCCCAAGCTGTCGGTCACCTACCCTCAAAACGAAAAAAACTGCAGCTGTGTCCCGAGACTCGTACTGAAACTCTAATCCCGTTAAATGCATTAATGGTGTTATATTGGAGGAGAAAGACAAATTTAGAAAATTGGAGGAGGAAGATAAATTTAGAAAAAAGATTTCCCTATAAAAATATTTGACTGTAATATTTAAATTCACTTTACGGTGCTAAATGCTGACGTGAGTCGGGCAGATGGAAGGTCGATAATGGTTGAGTTGCTCATTCTTAATCAATTTTCCTCATCCCATCATCCTGGTGGTGTGTTCATCTGGTAGTATTCCTGCTGCGGAATCCACAATCCTACGGATTGGAACGATCATCCTCCTTTGCCACAATCCTGCTGCCCAAGAGACGACCGCATTACATGCAGCTTGAATAGCAAGAAATTATTCGACAGAGGTTGTCTTATCCCAGTAACCGAAATCTTCGTTCATATTTTCGACGTCATTGGGACTATCAGCATCATAGGCACCGTGATACAGGTGAGTTCCATAATATGGGTTGAGGCTAATAGAGGACTGACTCGTAATTCCTGAACCTTGATTTGCCGAGAGAGTGGTGTCAGAACTCCGGCAGTACCTACATGGCCAGTTCATGTCGAGTTATCATGCCATGAATAGTTATTCATCAGAAGGCTCGAAAATGTCGAGTTTTTCTTAGTGTTTATTCATGCCAAGTAGTGATGATTATGCCTGTCGTAGGTTTTTAAGGAACCTTTTCATTCAAATTGTACATTCATAGTTGTCACTCACTGTGGAAAAGGAGAGAGGTCCCCCATCTCCTCCATTCCTATCCTAATACCTTTCCTCACGGTCTGAAGCGCCTTTTAGTACGAGGGCAGACTTGAAAACTCCCATTAAAAAACTCACTGTGGAGTCTTAAAGCCGCATTAAACGCTCACTGAGTTTCAATGCCACCCAGTAACCGCGAATGCACTTAAAAAATGGCAATAATTCCCGCTCGGTAACTAATGTCAATTCTCCAGGTCAAAAATTTAGTGAAATCAATCACCTAAAATAGATTGCAATTGAGGGCACACTACAGATCATAACCTGTAATTTTTATCATTATGTGAATTTTCACAGTAAACGCGGAAGGTCAGACGTGAAATCAAATTTAACAGTATTTGTGTCCATGGGGATGTAGCCGTCGTATATGTGAATTCAGCAGTGCATTTATATGAAAAAGGTGTTTAAGACATGACGCCGACGTCATTCCAATTTGTAATGGAACCTTTTATTAGATCCATATAACCGAACCTCCTCAATTTTTGAACTCATCTTGATATTTTATCTTAGTCCATCGATCTCAGTTAAGTCTCCTGTTTTTCAGTGTCCAATCATCATCTTCGCCATTCAATTATCCATCTCAAAATCCAAATTCACAAGACAAGAGAACTCAAGCAATCCGAGTGCTGATTCGCCTGCCGACCACATCCCTGCAGAAATATCTGATGATTCTGAAGAAAAAGACCTCACATACTCCGACGTTTCTGAAGTAGAGTGATTTTTTCCAAATTTCTTGATGCACTGCTACTGGCGTGCGTTGTAGTCTATGGTAGTCGGATATTGAGTTGGTGTGAAAAGAGTGGGTTTGTAGAGTGTAATAAATATTTATATTTTTATGCCAAATTACGCCCTAGTAATGCCTTAAACACCTGGTGGAGCAGTGTACGCACACTATTACACAATCCGATGCGCTGCTAGTCTTTGACCCCGCGAGTTAGGCCTGAGGGTACCATGCTTTGTTAAAAATCAGCTGATTCAACCAAAATGTAGAGGAACTGTGTTGAGAATTACCAATTTGCCTAAGAATCTAATAACTGTTAAAGCGTAAACTACAACGCTGCCACGGATTCCAGATTCTAAATGCAATATTCGTGAATGTTTATGGGAAGCAGATCTTATTCATCGGTACCATTCATCAAGAAATAGTTCTCTCAAAGTGATAGTCGACCTTAAAATAGCCTGTCCACAATGATAGATCTTACAATGCAGTACATCGTGCTATGCCATGCAATATGCCGCTCAATGCAAGATCTTAATATTCGCCACGCTAAGCAGGAGAAGGACCGAAGTGGAAAACTTACGGAGGAAAGACATCAAGAGAAATTAGTAATTAAATATTGTCTAAACTAATTAGATAAGATTAGAGAAGATTAATGGAGACTAGGTAAGTCAAGAACAAGTATCCCTGATCAACCACGGGGATTAAGTTGCTGACAAAATACCACGGGCTTTGTTACTTCTCGAGGTAAACAAATACATTTGGAAAACTATTGAGAGTATTGGAAATCGGATTTAAATCCCACACAACTGGAGAACGATGCTGTGAACTGTGATTTTCACTCTTTGAATGTACCTAAATATTTAAAAATATTGTATTCCCACTTGAAACAGTAATTCTCATGTGACTCGTTTAAGTCTCTTGTGACGATATGAGATGTGTCTTATAGTCTATATTGCCTCAAACATAAACAATGCCGGATTACCGCATAAGCACAGCAGGGTAGTCGCCCAGGGTGCCAAAAGCACCGAGGGGCGCCTTCTCAACTCGAAAACTAATACGACACAGGTACGCTAAGTGCCGTAGGCACTTCATATATAAGGTGCTGTCAACGACTTATATAAGTCGCTCACAGAGTCCAGTTACGGACGAAATTAGTCCAAAAAGTGCACATCGCGAAGCGTCGGCGATAAAGTGGGCGCCTCCGCGTTTAGAACAATTATTTGGCGATGATTCTCCAAAAAATTGAATTCTTTAACACCCCAGCGTTAGGGTGTTCCAAAATACCAAAATTATTTGGGAGTCGAATAAGTAATTTACCATTGCGTTACCATCCATAAAGGAAGCTCGCACACCAAATCTGGGAAAATAATATTCACCGGTCGACCACGGGCCTTGAAATTTGAGAAAAACTACTAAAATAGTGCAAAAGTAGACATCGCTACGAAATATCGCCACAAAAACGGAGAACTCGATGTGCATAGAGTCTCCAGCCGTAAATTGCATCATTAGAAGCACATATGACCAACCTTTGACCTTTCGTGACCTCACAGTGGGGTCAAAATATGTAGGTTGCCGGCCTGGCAACCCTAGGATCGTGGGTACGAATCCAACCTCGGACATGGATGTTGTGATCGTCTTTTTTCAAAAACTTAGGTTACATAGTTTAATTTTTATCTTTAGGAGTTTGAGCACCAAAAATCCGTCTTGGCAGTGATTAAGACATTTCTTTAGACTCCCGATTCCTACTTGACTACCGTGTGCTGAGCACTTCAATTTTAGACCGTCATCTATCGGATGGGATACTAAACCATGGATCTCTTGTCGCGTTTTGTTAAGAGCAGGCTCTTACCGTTGCCGGGGTTCTCCCAATGGAAATCCTGCCACTATGCAATGACTCACCAATTCTAAAATGGCAAATCTGACCCCAGGTGTCGGTCCTCTCCGCCAATTACAACCAGTTAGGAGACATCATATTTAAGGAAGTGAAGGTGAACTGATCGCGACTCAAAACCTAGGCTGGTGACTTCTGCAATGCTCTCTCGATATGCGTGAGTTATGTAAAGGGTACACACCTCCACCGCACGCCAACTAAGACATGTGGCGATCGCGCCATCCAAGGTTACCAAGAAGACCCTTCGGATTTTCATGAAAATGACGCGAGATTATGCCGCATACAATTTTCCAATCGACACTTGATTTAGCTTTTCTTTCTCTCCGAGCCTCACGTATTCGGCAATCTGATTTCCTTTGACAAAACCAGGATGCGGTACCAATTTATGAACCGAAGGGCAAACTGTATTTCGAGTAAAAGTAATTAGCAAGAACATGCACATGCCGGCAAAGAAGCTATGTTCTATGACGAAAAATCGCTCATGCACGTAACGCCGCTGGTGAACAAAAGAATGATAGAGTTGGTTATATCAGTGAGGCGACCGACAGCTTAAGTCGTTGCGCTATTTAGGATAGGTATTTGATGAAGGTATGGATTTTCATGGAATGGAGGAGGGGTAGAGATAAACCCGTCGTCAGCATTAACCTACCCGTAACGAAGGACGTCAAAGGGTCCACAGTTCATCGTCCCATCCGACGGAGAGAGTACTGTAGTCGAAGTCCTCCATAAACAATTAAACACTCGATCAGTACCCAGCAAGCCGATGAATAAAATCTCACATTGACAGGATGCAACCCCGGGTTCTCGGAAGATATTAAGCTCTACTCACAACACTAGGCCAAACTCCACCTGTCCTTTATCTTCCTGATGTCCATTTGATTATGATATTCATTGCATAATTACTCCACCTGTACGCTACTACGTATGCACTGTCATTTACGGATCCCCTCTATCCCCCAGGCCACAAACGTCTTTGAACCTTGAAATTATTTTTCGAGCATTAAATTCACCGAAGGATTTATTTCTTATCGGATATGTGTGGTTGCGACATAACGACGGTCTCCATATTTAATGTAGTGTTGATGCAACGGACTTCTTTTCTCCTCAAACTTCAATCACTACCCGAGAATCTAGAAGGGTGTTTGAAAGAGTCACTCGAAAAATTCAAATCTCACGAATTCGAATCTGATACTGCAGACATATTTCTGCTCCCACACTACATCAGTATGGTAGACAGACGCAAAAAAACTAAGATAAACCAAAAGTACGGCTGAGCGTTAGATGAATTCGTTTCTCCCACTCAAAAACACGCGATTACAATGGAAACAGAGTGTAATTTTGTCCGATATATGTTACATTATTAATTGGCAAAGTTTTTCCTCAGATAAACTCATCTTCACGGCTGGTTGCCTACGACCCCCCGCCACACGCCCTTATGACGGCTCTCAGGGTGAAATGTGAAAGCAAAGATCAAGATTAGATTTCAATAGTGTCCTCGTCGTTGTTACTTATAGGAAAATAACCACGATATTATATTGTTTGTGAAATTCAGACCATGAATTTCAAGGGCTCATCTTCATTAGTCATTAATCTCTAAAGCAAGCATATGTAGTAGAACATAATCCTAATGGTTTTGAGTGAAATACTAGAGCCAAAAGACATCAACACTTTTAAAACACGAGTGAACAACCGCAGAGTAAACACGTGAATGCCACTGTTATGGATAGGAGGAACACCATTTTTAACTATTGCTTCCTTGAAAACATGAATATTTTCTAAATAGGAATGAAATGAAATGTAACAATTAGCAAATGAATGAGAAGCGACTTCGTAGGAAATATTAAAGGAATGGCTAAACAGAGGCGTATACCATCATCTAATTTAAAAAAAATTTCTGGAATATATCCATCTACACAATCGACGCGGAGTTTTTAAGGCGGGGATCGGGTTGTGTGGCGGTTAGCGTACTGGCCTCCCATCCCGAGGGCCCGGGATAGATTCTCTACAGTGGCGGATCTTTCGTTGGCAAACAGGTCCCTATTTGAGGGCCTAGTGGAGGGCATTTCAGGTTCAGTACTCCGTCCGTCGGATGGGGCGTTAAGGCGCGGTCCCCTTGGCGCTTGCCGTTCAGAGAAGGCTAATGCCTACGCTGGGTTTTTCTCCTCCGTTCCTTCAAAACCTGAAATGTTCCTACCCTTATTTTTAGAAATGGTGTTAGAAACTTTCTAATTACCCACCTATCCTAAATGACATAAACGGGGGAGGGGAGGAGCATGGCTTCGGGGACGGGGGGGTCGAAGGAAAAGGGGGAGGGTGAAGCGCAAATCGCCGTACACCGCGATCAGCGCCCATTTACTGTATTTACGCTGAACTTCGTGCTTCTAACGATGCGCATTACGACCGGACTCCAAGCACATCGAGTTTTCACCTTTGTTGGCGATATTTCGTAGCGCTGTCTACTTTTACACTATTTTAGTCGTTTTTTTTCAAATTTCAAGGCCCGTGGTCGACCGGTAAATATTATCCGACAGAGCCTATATTTGGTGAGCTAGCTTACATTATGGATGGTAACGCAGTGGTAAATTACTTATTCAACTCTCAGATACTTTTGGTATTTTGGAACACCCTACCCCAGCGTGGAATCAGCTTACGGAAAAACGTCTCCATTGAAACTTTTTTACGAATTTCCTGGAAAACATCTTTTTGATGTTTTCATGAATGTCACGGACGCATTAAGAATTCATCTCTTACTGAGAACAACTATCGCGCCAAATGCACTTTTTCAGCTCTGGAAGGTCTAAAGACTACTAAGCGCGCCTCACCTGGAGGCATGGAGAAGAAAAACTGAATGCCTTATTCAAAGTTATACACGTTGAAAACAATCTGCTTCATCATTTTGATTGCGATAAAATAATAAGGGGACTGGAGTAGGTTGAATAGGGATCTCTAAAGGGAATCTGGCTTATTTCAAATACGGTGGTCTCGATTGAAAGTGAGCAAGGTGTGAGCAACACCTTTTAGAGTGGTGGGGATGGTTGCTATTACAATTGAGGTGCCATTGTTGATTGGTGAGTTTGGTATGGGCAGAAGTGTTGAATTTATACTTGGAAAGGAGATATCGACATCAAGGGAAGTAATTTGTGAGGAGGAAATATTGGAGGTGGAGGAAACTGAAGAGGGGGCGTTAACAAGGTGATGAAGGAATTAAAGGAATATATGCCGTGGGAACATAGGAGAAAATAGGACAGAAAGGACTCTTCAAGGAGGCAGATGAAAAGGTTGTCATTGGAAGGAGAACTAAACCTATCTCAGGAGGCAGGAGCAGTCCCTTGTTTGAAGGTATATATTTTTTCTAAGGTGAAGGAGCTATGAGTAAGGATGAAATTGGTATGGTTTAGGAGAAATTTAGTGGAACGCGTGGAGTTGGTTTAGGAAGTGGCGATGGGAGGAGAGGCCTTCGGAATAAGGGATTGGGGTGAAATGGTATCCCTGATAATGCCCTTATTACTGGGAAGTGGAGTGAAGTTGAGGCATTCGAGGAAGTGGTAGGTGTCTGTGATATATGACGGTAGGCAGTGGGCTAGACGCTGAAGGAAGAGATCTATGAAACTGGAGATGCATTCAGTGAGTGAGTGATAGGATGAGACGTTTGGACGACAGGGTTGTTGGGTTTATAGATTTGAGGGAGGATTTGAAAATGAGGGGTTTGGAGATAGGGAGGGGTGAGGAGAGTAAATTAAGACTGATGAGACCTTCCTCTGAGTCCATTTTGATTAGGAAGGAGGTGATTTTGTTGAGGACTTTGGGGTTTAGGGTCATGGGTTACAGGGTAAGGGGTATAGTAAGAGGTACATCTACATAATACCCTGCAAGCCACCATAAAGGTGTGTGGCAGGGGGTGAACTATCACCAAACATGCACTACATATCATGCATGAAATTTGTAATTAAAAATTAGGTATGGGAAAGCTGTCTGAGTGCTTCATTGATGTAACCTGAGGAAATGATGAACACAACTGTGGGGCCTTTATCGGAGGCTGTGATGACAATGGGGTGAGTGGATGTGAGATTTTTAAGGGCTAAGATTTCTATCCATCCAGATTGAAAGCGGAGTAGTGATTTCACCAATGTAAAAGAAGGGGCAGAAATTGCAGGAGAGATGGTAGACTGTATGTAGTTGGTGGTGGAGTTGGCCACCGAAGAAGATCTGTTGAAAGAGGTTATGGAGATGGGTCCGAGGACGGGATAAAATTTGCATCTAGAGTGGCAGCAGGGAGAGGAAAAGGATATCGTGGGGTAGTGGGATTAAGTACTCGCTTTGTAGTATGAAAAATAACTCTGAAGTCTGAAGGATGTCTGAAAGAAATGGATTGACATGTCGATTGGCGGATAATGAAGGTAATGTGTTTAAAAATTGGGTACACATTTCTGAGGACTTGCTTCATTAGGTGGGAGCCTGGGAAAAATGCGGTTACATAGATAATACGTATTATAAAGTTACCCGGTACCGGGTTGGCTTGTTTTGATCTGAGGAGTATACTTGTCGGTAAAGGGTAGGCTTATCTCACAATCAGTGAAAGTTTGTCGGGGTGCCAAACCAATCCACGTTTTCTAAGGAGGTGGTAGAGGCTGTTTGTACATTGCTTAAGAAAAGAAGCACTGTTACATATTCAGTAATCGTGAATTGAGAGGGAAGATTTAATGTAGGTTTTAGTTTGAGGAGGATGACAACTGACAACTTGGCCCATTGGCTGCCCAAGTTCCACCCTCATTCTCACAATGCCACGTCCTCCTGTTGGATCCCCTATCCCAAGGATGTTCCCCTATCAAAATCTCCTTGGAACCATTCCAGTGGGGAAACTTCTAACAGGTGATGTAAAGAAAAGACTGGCAAAAAACCTAATTGGAGTTCACTGTTCAAAATGGAGAAATTTCTTGAGTCATCTCACTCATTTTGTAGCTAACCTCTTCATCTATATGCCAACACACCATCCACAACCCAAAGGGCGCAAGCTCAGCCCCCAGAAGGGGCAATGAAAGATCCTAATTTTGGATGGATTTATCTGAAATCCAGTATGATTCTCAAACTACCATTCAGCCAATCACTTGATGATCTGAATATTTAGCATGCCTTGACCAAGTGCATGCACATGTGTTTAACACAAATGCTATGGATGACACACATTGGTGCAATCCTTGTAGTGCACTGAGTGTGGAGTGATGGCAATTGGCTGTTAGGCAAACCTGCCAACCACAGAGCCACTGCTCAGCTGGAAAATCGAAAATTCTACCCACAGCAAATGTGTCGAAATATATTAGGGATCAAGTGAAAACGGTGAGCTCTTACGGCTAACAGTATCTATTGAAATGAATTGTCTCCAAGCCGTAATAGGTGATCCTTTTGTTTGTGGTCTAAAGGGGAAAGGGAACTTTTAGGAAATGACAACAGTACCTCAGTGTTTCTTCTGGCCTGAGTAGATTTCAATAGATATTAGGGGTGGTCAAATGAAAAGGTATGAAATTTCCTAGCAACTAAAATTTTTGAAATTTGAATATGCCGCTTTGGGATAACATAGTGAGACATCTAGGTATGCGAATGTAGTGTCCGACATGGTTATGTGCATACGTGGGCAGCCACACATGATGCAGGAAAGAAGCAGGCAGTTGTGTGTTCCATCCAATTGTGCTTCAACTTAAGATGACAAACTGAAGGACACAGTGGAGGACTGGCTCCAGTCACAGCCACAGGAGTTCTGGGAACAGGGAATCCTTTGGCTCGTGAAACAGTGGGATAGTTGTGCTCAGGCCTCTGGTGATTACTTGTTAATAAAGAAAGACTTCAATTAAGCCAAGAGTGTTGTTTCGTACCTTTTCATTTGAACACCCCAATACTTCAGGAAAACAACTAAATGAAAATTGAATATTGATGGCAAATAATTTTTTATTCAGCAATATTTAACACCTTCATACTTCCATCCCATATTTTACATCATTATCATATGCATACTCAAAAACATATTAGAATCATGATAAGCTGAAAGGAATATCATGCATGTACTCTTCAAGGTGATAAACAATGGATAAAGTCCATAAAAATATTCAAGCATTTACAAAAATATATATATTTTCAATACAGGCACTAACAGTTCAGAACATACAAAAATTCACTATTTTGAACAAAACGTCTTTTCAGCAGTTGTTGCACACAATGGTTACCCTTACTTACATGCATATACCCATACTTGACATTTGTCTGTTACTTCATATGACTGGCAATGCCCAATTATGTATGCATTCAATCATTCAACAAGTGAATATGGCAGTCATGTAACTGCCTCAGTAGTCTTTTTATCTCAACATAATCTATCAACCAACAAATAAACATTAGTACAACTTCGAAGTTGTATTTCCTATCAGGTGATCTGGGATTATATTCATTACAGTTAGAAGTAACCATCGCATACTTCTGATATAGTAAGTTCTTTTCATCAGTGTATTGGATCCTTTGCTATGTGAAAAATTGAAAAGTTCATACATCCTCTGCATATCTATTGTTGAGCTTCCTTCCCTTAAACCACCAGCTTTCAGAGATGGTGATTCATCTGTCTAGGACTAGATTTTATAACTTCATTAACTTATTATCATATCAAACCTTGGTCAGCCTGTGTATTTCCAACTATGATATGTTTTAGGAACAACTCTGATAGGTGGCATAGGTATGATGGTCATAGAAACTTAATTACTTTTCTTATTGCCACAGTACATTTTTGTCTTCCCAAGAACCTTTATCACTTCCTTGACCTCACATTGAGCTACATATTTTATTCAAGGCTAGAGATTCAAGGTTCAGCTTTTCTTGTTTACTTGAAATGTTTCAATAGCAAAATGCTGACTCATCTATAAATTTAACAGTCAAATTTCTGCTAGCAGGTTCCATTTTCTGTGAAAAAATACTAAGCAGTTAATTCATCAGTCATTTTTAAACAGCAGAAATTAGAATACCAAGGTGATTGAAGTGCTATTCAATTCATATTTACCGAAGTGAGGGGAGCTATAAAAATAAACTTTTGTTCTAAGTATAAAATTTTTTCTCTACCCTACCTTAGGATTTCATAAATATTATCAGAGAAAATAAAGTAGGCAGCTTTAATTTTGTAGACATAATTTTATAGTACCTTTTAAACTGAAGTGCATACATGCAATATCTTCAATATTTATTATATCAAATATTTCATGCACATGATTCTTTGGATATCGCATATAAATTAGCATGAAGCATACAAGAAATGCATAAAGAACTTAATTTATAGACAAAAAAGCACCAGAAATTTAATAAAAAATATTTGATAAAATTATTTAGATAATGAGACACAAAGATTGAAGATAATATGGTATTATTCTATGAACAAAAAACGATAGTAACTTAAATGAAGGCATTTGAACATTAAATAACAAAAAAAAATTTGCAATGATTAGAACAAACACCATTCAGACACTGAATAAAGAAGCAGATGCAATCTGATAACTCCCAAGGCCAGTATATTAACACACATTCCAGTAGGGTCTAGCTTTGAGTTCATATGCATAACTCAACTTGTGAGCGTGGGTATATATCAATTTTTAAGGAAGATAAAAAAGATTAATCAAACAACTGAAACACCCTTACAAGTGGAAGAGAGATCAGTACAACAAACTGAGGAGGGGAGCATTTGTAATGGTGAAGACATAGTAAAAATGTTACCATGTGATGAATTTGAAACAAAGAAGAATGGAGATTCGACAAGCTCCCAAAATTGACAGCATATTGTTAAAAATTCAGGAGATATGAGTACGGAGAGTGGGGAAACTCTGGACAACAGGCAGTCATGGACGTTTTGAATTTTGTGGTGCTGAAGTGACCACAACACCACCTTATTTTCTATAAAAGAAGAAAACACAATGATGAGAATATTGACATGCCAAGTGAATTGGAGGTGTTTGACCAAAAGAAATTATTAATTTGGATGAACATCAAAAACAGGGGAAAAAAGTTTAGCATTGACAATTTCTGAGTAAACTGTCAATTAAGTCATATGATCCTAATGATTCATTTATCTTAGTCCATGTTATTTCAACTTTGTTTTCACATTGAATGAATTGATGCATGTCATGTCCTTTCCATGCAATCAGCTTTTCAAGCCTTTAATTATATTTGGGGCATTTCCAAACACTTTAGGCTGGGCATTTCTGGACAATACATACAGCTACTAATAAAGCCAGATCAGTCAATTTACTTATCCACATGACAATACTCAGCAATGTGAGGTAGGGTATCCATGACATTAACCTTCTCCACCTCTTACTTCTCTCCTTTGTGATGAGTACTGGTGTTTTTATTCAGAAAAATGGACTTCATTAATATCATATGCAGTTTCACAATGGTGCAAAATTACATGAAGAAAGGCTGCAAACAAGTGCATCAAGTGAATGCAGCAAAACATGGAATTTCAGTAACTACTCTTTTATAAGTAGAGTTCAAGGAACTCCCTCCTAATATGATTTTCTCAAGAAATGTATATAAGAGTCATAGGGTTATTAATACATTTCTTTGCACAACAGATTTAACTAGTGAAAAAGGCTACAATAGTAAAGAAATGCAGGATTAATGAATGACTTTTTTTCCAGGAGGTCATTAGCAGGACAGGAGTGCCATGCACTTTTATCAATAGCTTTCAGAAGAGGACTGTCTCCTTTTAATCACCATATTTGTCATGATTCTGATTTCATTACAGCAATTGTAACTGAAAAGGTTAATTCATAGAAAATAATGATGCATTTAAACATGATTGGGACACAGTTTGTTAATATGTCATACAGCAAAATTAAATAATTAAGTCGCAAGGTGACTAAAATTCAGGTTGTCCAGTATTATCCCACAGGCCGTCAGTAATTGCCCCAGCCTAGAGTGATTCTGGACAGATGCAGCCTTGCAATTGATCCTCTTTAAACCCCTTACTGTATAGAGGATGGAACTTTCATGGATGCCATCTTGAAGAGTAAGGTTTACATGCTAAGTTCAACAGAAAAAAAGTCAATAAATCTGCTTGCTAGCAGAGATAAAATAAAAGTCCATCCAGAGTTACTCCACCCTCCCCTGACTAACATGCATAACATGATTTACAACTCTTTCCATTCTCCTCCATATAAAATTCACCTGGTTTACCCTACCATGCACCCAGCCACAATGGATGAGTGTAAGTAAAACATCACAAGACCACGTAATGTAAACAAACCAGGCAGGTTGTGGGATAGAGCCACTAGACTATTACTGTAAACACCACAACTGATGTTTACAGAGAGTGCTGTAAATATCTGAGGAAATACACATTTGTTCTGTATGCTGTTACTGATGTTTATATTGATTGATTGCTGTCGTATAGCATTATTTTTCTTATATGCACTGGTGCTGATAATGTCCGAGGTAAAAAATATATGTAAACATATTATTAAAAGTTAACCAACAACAGGTAACAATTTTATCAATAACTGAAGCAAGCAGATTATTTCAGATAAAGATCACCACGTAAGGAGGAACAACCCAGATGAGACTTAACATACTTGAACAACTGCATTAAAGTGGTATCAAGTTTTTAAAAATAAAATCAAGAAATCTGAATTGAAGATGCTCATGTACACAATGAAAAACGTATTGAAGTGGTTATTTGCGAATGCTTTCATAGTTTTTATTGTACCAATCAACTGTTTCCCTTATGGCTTCTGAGAAAGGGGTGAAATGAAAGTCTGGCAAATACTTCCGTAGCTTAGCATTGCTAGCAGTTTTCTTAAACTGTCCATCAGCAGCACTGGTATCAAAAACAAGTTCACCTTCATATGAGAAGGCTTCCTTAATGGCAATTGCTGCATCTTTAATGGAAACTTCATCTTCTTCACCCACTGCAAAATCAAATATGAATCACATGTATCACCAAGCTATTGATAAAAAAGATAATTAAGCAATGATTAGGCTATGTCTATGACAAACACCACTGTAGGCAAACAACAGAAAAAAATTATTTGATAAAATTGGATTGAACTCGCACGACATGAATACACGACACATAATTAATTAAAAATTCCTTCAAGTAATTTATTAAACAAATCATGGCATTTTAGAGTGGATAAAAAATTATAGTAATCAGCACAATGTCATGTAAACAAGAGCTAATCGTTATTAAATAGCTTCAACAACTTTTTCCATGCCATATTTTTTTTAGTCATCTTAATAGGTACCCTGGCAAAAATAAGCTCCTTTGTGGGGGATAGGCAGTGAGTACAGGTAGTACCTACATGTCATGAATTGTAGTTAGTTGTCCGATGCCCACTCTTTACATCTCATGGAGGGTAAAGGAGTGGTAACTTAGTGCCCTCCCTACACTTGCTGGTCCTCTCTCAGCAACGCCCCAGCATATCTCCCCCAACCCTATCTTCTAGATTGTAAGTAAGGTGTAGCACTATTCTCTCTGTACCCTTGCTTGACTGTTGATGGCTTACACCTTGATCACCTTCACTTTCCACACCACGAAGGGCAAGGAGAGGATAGGTATACCTCCTATCTCTACATTTCTGGGTCTGTTCCGGGTGCTGCAACCTATCTTTGCTTTAATCCCAAGGAAGGGTATGTTAAGTGAAAGTTATGCTACCATTCACCCCACGAGTGCAGCGAGGTGTAGGAGAGATGTTGGGATACCCATCGCCTAACATCCATCGGGCATAGTGAAGAGGTAGTGCACAACTGAAACAGCATCAGATGCAGTAAGTAGGCAGGATCTGTGAAACCACCCCATGAAAACCCGGTAGAGAATTAACTGTTCACCAAGTGAGCAGTGGTGGTTCTAGTGTGTGTGGGGTCAGCTTTTCCTAATGTGACACTCAATCTACAGGACGCTGTGGGAAGAAAGAATGAAAATCAAGAGTAGCAGTGAATAAAAAGTGGTTTGCGAAGGTTAGGTTTTGAAGAGAGAAGATGGTGAGGGAATTCTTTGTCAAAATACTGAAGCTAGCCAGAACAAATATTTCAAGCCAGTGTTGCTCCAAGATTTCAAAATTCAGAAGCACTATACTGTGAAAACCAGCCAATTTGATCCTGATGATGATATAGTATCTGACTTAATGTGATTATAACCAGCCCCACGACATGGTGCCGATAATGTTATATGGTACTCAATTGGGCCCAATTTACAATAGCAACCTTAAATCAAATATTGTCTTACGTTAGAACAATGTTACTTTTTACTTCACGGCCCTTGCACCTTTTCCCTTGCTAATCACTTTATATTATTTGTTCAATAGGATATGATAGTCCTTATATTACTGATCTGGCTGCACCTATGGCCTCCATCCCCATGGCTGTATCCGACTGGCTGAATGGTTTGCTAGGGCCCTTCTCAATCCAGTCAATTTCACCTCCAATCTCCGCTGCAAAAAGGGGCTCCCAACTGCCGATTCTCTGCTATTTCCACTCTCCTCAAGTCCTCCCTACTTTGGAGTTATCCCTTTGACCATCCTAATGTCGGTGACGCAGATTCATCAGGAATATCCTGTCCCCCCTTTTCACACATCCTCCTTGCGGTTGCCGTGTACTATCTCCCCTTCACTTGTGTCCTTCACGCTCCTTAGGCCACATGCCACATACAATTGCATCATTATTTCACGACTCTCTGCATGCTTGTTTGGGTTCATAGCTTGACAAAGAGCTGAGCAACTGCATAGTTTTATATGCAAGGAATTATATCTTGAACACTTTTTTTTGCATTTATTATTATCTGATGGGGGAATTTCTGCATCAAATAATAATACATTAATGAAGTCGTTACCGAAAAGCTGTACCAGGATTTTCATTGGTTGGGAGGTAACTAATTATCCACAATTTTTCACCAGCAACATGTACTCATCCTTACCCTAGAGATGAGGATTCACTTCATACTTCGCAAGAGGAAGAAGATTGAGCTTCTTATGCATTTCAAAAAATGAATTCAAATAATTTTTTTACTTGAGCTTTTGTATTTTATTTAAAATGTCTCCATGTTATTCCTGAAATAACTGAGAATATTATATCACTATGCTGAATTTCCAACTTAGTCAGCCACATCTTAAGACATGATGGCCTGACGAAGACAATTGTTGAGGGAAAATTAAAATGGGAAGAATGGAAAAGGCAGGCCTCGTATGAGATATATGGAACAGGTTGCGAAGGATGTAAAGGAGAGGAGTTACATCAATATGAAGAGGTTGGCTGATAGAAGAATCAAGTGGAGGGCTGCAACAAACCAATCCTAGGATTGTTGACCGATGATGATGATGCTGAATATCAAGTAAATATACTACAGATGAACGAGATAGCAAGGCATACCACCATCCTACCATTCCCCTATGCTACAAGAGCACGGGTGCTACACTCCACTAGCCACACTTTAGGGAGAGCGTGGCATACTGCCATCCTACCATTCTCCTATGCTACAAGGGTATGAGTGCTGCACTCCGCTACCATTGCCTTACACACCAGGTATACGTGGATGGGCCGTAGCGAGGGTTTTACTTTCAGCTACTCTACCAGTCCCCATGCACTCCAATGCACTAAATTACCATCCAGCCTGTCACGTTGTTTTCTTACTCTCGGCCTATAATTTATTTTTGGCAGGGTAACATTAATTAGGCTAATGAAAATCACTACAGTTGTTAAGATTTTACAAGGCAAGGACAGACCCTTAAAGAGGATAATAAAATTTCTAAACTATCTCACTCGAGTGAGATCAGATAGCACAGGTATCAGTACCCAGTCTACTGGCTACTGATCAGTAAATGATTCAACACTTCTACAATAAATATTTTCAGTGATAACTTTTTGTTGAAGTTATTCACCATTAAAACAATACTTGCCAGAAAGTATAATAGGAGAAACCTCAGGATACTCTCTAAGAGTCCAAATAATAAGTTTTGCAAGGTCCCTGGAGTAAATGAACTGCCGCAGAGGTTTGCCAGTTCCAAGTACTTGGACATTAGGTTTATTTTCAAGTTTAGCTGCATGAACCTAAAAAAAAGCCACACAATTAGAAATTACTTTGCCAACCCTTCTCTAATTGGTAAATGCCACTGGGTGACATCCCCCAACTGTATATTTGTAAACCTAAAATCCACATCCTGAAAGGGCCAAAATAGGTAATTGCAAGAATATTATCATTTTGCATAAAATAATGAACATAATCCAGAATTAGGACTACAAACAACAAATTAATACTGAATACTTCATTGGACTATGACGGAATTTTGCAGATGAATCCCACGGATGTCTTTATTCATCAGTTAAGGCTTATGAACATTTCATCAGGTGGGTTTCCTCAGAAAGAAAATAAGTGATATCTATGCCCTATATATTGACATACTTTTATTCACTTATTCAAAAAATCTTTTCTCTGGGATAAAAACCTAAGTTTTATTCCACAATACATTTCAGTTTACTATTCCAGAATAGTGTATTTTTAACCATACATACTTAGCTCGGAAGTGGGGTGAGAGGGATATGAGTTCCAAGAGAAATAATGGGATAAGAAATGATTGGGAGAAAAATCATTAGTATTTTTTCCTTCCCCTACTACCTCTTAAGGATTTTGCTGTAGAGGAAGTTCCAGCAAAGAACACAAATCTTAATACACTTAACCTCTTTTAGTTTATCCAATATCAATATCGCAAACATTATTCATATTAGATCTAAACCAACCTTTCTCATTAGAGCTGGAATCACATGAGCATGGCTTAAATTAAAGTTGTCATGAGGGCCAAAAACGTTGCAGGGAATGACAGAAGTATAATTCAAACCAAACTGCTCATGATAACCTCGATTTTGGACATCAATTAGTCTTTTTGCATAGCTGTATCCAAAGTTTGTGTCATTGGGAGGGCCATTATGTACCTAGACAAAAAATATGATAATCAATTAATTAATTTTGTCTACTTGGACCAGACTAAACAAATTGTTGAATGTACATACCATAGTTTCATCAATGGGATATGATGTCTTGTCGGGAAAAATGCAAGTAGAAAGGCAGGATACAACTTTCTTGACTCCACACTCATAACTCGTGTGAAGCACATTGTCATTAATGAGCATATTAGTTCTCTGCCAAAAGAAATAGTACAAGTGATCTGTAAACACGAACTTCAACCTTAAGAAACACTAATTTAGATAATATGTAGCAAAAGATAGGTACCAGGAAGTCTAAATTATGCGCCATATTATGGAAGAGACCGCCGACCATAGCAGCTAAGTGTATCACATGTGTTGGCCGATGCTTAGAAAATACAGCTTTGGTTTGCTCACGATCGCTGTAATACAAATATAATACATACGAACACATCACTATATTGCCACAGTATTAAGACGCAGGCAGGACAGCTTTTCATGTAAGATGATAATCCCTGCCAAATACAATAGAATAATTTTAACTTGACACACACAGGAAGCAAACAATCATGCCAATAGTACCTTAAATCACCATCCTTAGAGCCTAAAAATATCCAGGTTTCGCCCTTAGGTTTCTCATTTTCGACATGAAATTGGATGGCACGACCCACTAGCCCAGTGCCTCCAGTTACCAAAATTCTTTTGGCTTCACCCATCTCCACCGTCAGATCTAGAAAATAATTACAGGAAAATAAGTATCGTCAAACTGCTCGAGTACAATTCTTACTTTTCACCGACCTTCAAACAATCCATGAACTTGAAAGGAAAAAATATTTTGACTACAAGAGTATACTCAATAACTTTACGCCTTTTGGCCATAAACATGAGCACATTAAATAAATATATGAGTAAAGATAGACCCTCCCTTCAGTGAATGCAATATGCACAGAAACTCTAGTTAATGTATCGTTATCAGCACATATTTGGGTCTGGCACTTAATTCAATTTTTCGCCTGATCGATTACTAGTGATAACATAATGTAACTATGCTTAAATATACTTTAATTCCACAAAGGACCTAGTAGATATATAAGTGTATCTTCATTACAGTTGAAATACCAACAGTATTGAGCATATTTTTAAGAAAATCCACAACTTAGGGGGGCTTTATAGCTCGGCGGCAGCGGCGCTTACGATGGATTTCGCCGCGGAAGGAAATCGGTGGCCCTTCACAGCTCTGCGGCGCGGCGTGAAAAAAGAAGATCGCAATGCGTTGCAAGGCACTGAACCTTATATGGGAACTTGTCGCCTTGTACCTTCAGTTTTTAAAAACCAGGACCTTCAGCAATATATTAATAATTTGCGGTGTATTACTTATAAAACTTTGAGATGGGATGCATACTGCAACGAAACATTAAACGACTGTGAGATACTATTCCATGTGTGTACGCGCAATGCAATAGTTACATTTTCACTTAACTCTTATTTCTGGGATAGCTGTGACTTCTCTTCTTCGATTATAAATTTAACACTTCATAACAACCTTTGTATTCGTAATGCATCTCATACGCGCTCATGAAAGTGCCCAATAGAAGACATCCAAGAATGGTGGGCGATTCGAACTAACCGGGCATCCCTCTTCTTGCCGCTGGGATTCAGCAAGGCTGAATATTTGCGGCAGCCGCTAGCCGTTTAAGCGCTAGTCAGCGATGCTCAACGGTCTGACGTCATGATTTCCAAAGGCGTGTTCTCATTGGCTGATTTCTGCCGCTGGAGCTCTGCCGCCGAGCTATAAAGCCCCCCTTACACTTTAAAACCCACCGGCAGACAACTTGACATCAACAGCGCCACGCAGCCTTCTGCCTCGAAAGCAGACGCTAGCAGATGAAAGCCGCTGCGCGAAAGTCATCTTCCCTGGAGATCCTCAATGAGGATCAAGATTCTTAAGGTGCTTAAGGTTATGAAATGAATAAGTGGATTTACTTGGCGAGGTTGGCTATTTCAGGGTATGGGGTACGAAATCAAAGAAGAGAAATAATGATATTCTGAGTATATATTGCCAACAAGCACATCATTTGCCTTTGAACTTGAACTGGTTGAACTATCGTTCGTGAAGATAACTTCATATGACTTTGGATTTTACGATCATTTTCATCATTTAGCCTTTTGGTCAAAGTACATTTTAGGCTCTAGTTTTGGAAGGAACTCTTCCTGCGGATAAGTGGTGTCTGATAAAATTTGCGTATTTAGTGCTTACAAACATTCAATTGCACTTAGTTGAAGTAAACACAAAATTGGAGGGTTATATTTGAGCATCAAGTCATCACATACGAAGAAATTATTTCACCATAGAGTAGCTTCTTGTATGCCGCGAATATCACATGTTTAAATGAATGTATAACGATTTATTACAGACGTTAATGCACTATTGCCATCCATTTGAACTTCGCGGTTGTTATTCATGTGCCCGCCTCCCAACCACGCCTCCAAGGAGAGTAGAGAACTACTCTCCTACTCTCCTTGGTTCTCTACTCTCCTTGCACGCCTCCCATCAAACAAACACACGGGACGAGCGGCGATCGTCTCCTACCGTCGTCGGCTACTTTTCACGGATTTCGACGTTGAGGTCACCACTGTACCTGAATTGCAATTCATGCGTCATTCGTACCTTCCCTGACACGGCATGGGAGCCGAGAGATGAAAAAGTTGTTTACGACATTTACGATGACATCTCACCGTTAGAAAATATGTGGGTGACAGAGGATCGGAGAAACAGAGATGCACCTCAGGAAGCTGGAGAAGCACTTTGCGAACCGTAGGTTCTACGACATCTCCTATTCCCATCCCGTTTTATTTTAAATTGTGTTTTTTTTTGTTACAGAGGAAGTTTAATTTACAAGTTTCGGGAAATTCTGTTTTTGTTCCGAAAAATAGAATCGTGAATGTATTATTTATGACTTGTTGTTTTTCTGTATCATCAATCCTCGTTTTGTTGCGTTAGGAATAAACAGCGGTGGGCTGTCGCGTATAACATCGTTTATTTTGCGTTTTGTTGACAGAGTTGTTTAACGTATTGTGTTTGATACCAGTTCATTATTGTTTTCCTGTTTTGTTATAAATAGAGGACTTTTTTCGTGAAATATACTAATGAGTCCCGTGTTATAGTGTTGGAGAAGACGTCCAGCAACTAGACGTCGTGCAGTCTCTACCGATGTTACTTCGTGGAGATGACGCAGAACAGTGCATGCAGCAAGTTGTTCCCCATGTGCAGCAGGTGAGTTGTCCTTTTGCGGCGTCAATTGAGTGACATGATTATGACATTTATTTTGTATGATATTGTAAGGGTTGTCATCCTTGCCTGAAGAATGTGTTATTTTTTCACATTACTCGAGTAATGCCGTAGGATCTATGGGGATATTAGCATTTTTCGTGGATATAGTTCTATTGGTTAGTCAGCATTTGCATGTCTCACTGTGGTGAAAACTATTTGTATGACTTTTTCCGTAGGCACTTCCCACGTCGAGCATGGAAATTCAAATCGCTGCAAGCAATACATTCTTAAGTATTTTGGAGAAGGAGCTCGTCCATCCTACTACATTTACTCAGACATTCCTACAAAGCATTCTTTCATCGATCGACAGCACTGATCCAGGTATGTGCTTCATTATTATATTACCACACTTAAAAGTAGCTCTGTAGATGAGTAGGGTATGTGGGTGTTTTCTGAGTAGGTACCTTTTACAAGCGTGACATAATCTTCTTATGTTTGCGAGTAATCTTACACCCAAACGCAAAGCCATAGGGCCTCTTAAAATCTCTGGTGGTTCTTATGTACTAGTTGAGTTACCGTCCATGGAACAGATAATCATCCACTGTTGGAAAGAATGTCAGGTGCTGCCCTTGTAAATAAATGAAGGGTGACACTTTATTAGAATGAAGGATTTGTTATGGATCCATTTATTTCACGGTAACTTAGGTTTTTAATGGTGAACCAAAGGTATAGTAGAAGTGGCTTTATATTGTCTAGCAGATTTGTACAATTGTACACAAAGTCATATGACACTGTAAAAAGTCTGTACAAAGAAAATATGGAATAGAATAAATTTAATGTGTGTATAAAAGAAGCTCGAGGTAGAAGAAATTCTCAAGCTCAAGGAAAAAGACTAAGCTCTTAAGGAAGTATGAAAAAGTATAAGACACATATACTTCGGTCATAGGGCACAGTAGAGCATTGACAAAGTTGGTCCATAGGTGGAAGTTGGGATTTGATAAATAGCTGGAGAAATTGTGTTCAACATGCATTGTAACACAGTACAATTATTGAACTCATTGATTAAGTAAAATGTTCAATTTAGTAAATAAGGGACAACAGGGTGCAACAATAGTTGCAAAGGGCATAGGTCTAATTGCTCATTTTTGACATCCATGTTAAATAAGAAGATCACTGATACGATTTTGCCTCTTTAATCCCTTCCACACCTCTGACCATGGTTTCGGCACATTATAATATGTATCATCAGGATACAATACTCCAATCGTCTCGACCTTTTATATATTCTCAGGTGGGGGGGGAAGAACACTGAGGGGGTAGGGAAAAAGGAGGGGGGATGAGGATTAGCAGGTGACCGTTGACTCACATGCATAAACAAAGGATAGGAGGGAGGGGAGGCTATTGGAAATTGAGAAGTGGTATATGGAGAGGGAGAGGTATCTTGTTGGTGAAAGTCACATGGTATGTAGTTGTGATTGGCTGTTACAGATTTCAAAATTCTTAAATAAGTCAAATTTATACTCTTTGGCCACATATAGGACTTCAGCTATGCGTCAAAATTACTAAAATGGTCGGATTCACACAAGTGCTCCGCAAAACATGAAGTATCTGTATAAGTAATGAAAACAATGTCTGTTCTGTCACTCTGTTTTTATGCTGCTGTTTTACGGCCTGCTTGTCCAATGTATTGTACACCACATTCTTCACACACAAGTTTATACACACGACTTTTATCTAGTTTGTCTTTACAGTTAAATAGAATTTTGCCAATTGTTACAGGGTTATAATAGGAGACTCGGACATCATCTTTTAAAATAATTTTTTGTAACTTATAGGAAACATTTCCAGTGAAAGATAACACGGACCAGTGGAGATGTTTTACAGAATCAACTGACAGGGATGTCATAAGATTGTTTGTTTTCTTTTACATAAAACGATGGACTAGTTTATACCCGCATAGCACAGCTTCTAACGTATGCACTTAATAACTGGATACTATCCAATAATGAAGAAGATACGGAGCCCTGCTGCCGTGCTTCGGCAACGGATACCATCCACTACCGGACAGTATGCGAACGAGATATCAAGGCGTGCAATGTCCGCTACAAAGGAGATACGATGAGATACAAGGTGTAGGAATACCACATCGGTCCCAAGATCTCACAATCGATGATTCTCGAATCTCACGGTCGATATTCATCGAATCCCACAATCGATTATTCCCCAATCTCGTGTTACCAAGGTTACCAACCTAAATTGACTAAAATGAAAAATAAAACTGTTGGTAGCAAAACAGTATATTTCCAATCAGCTTTTACATCTTTAACGAATCTTTTGGTCAAATTACTAATAAAAAAATAGATACATTTCATAAATGACTCGCCACTGGCTGAGAGCTCACTTGCTTCAGTGATTCCTAGCAATGAACCGCAACAATCACATCACTGCGGTAGTAAAAAAGTTTTACTTAAGTGGACTTGCGACAGTGAGAAATGAAGGTGTGTTATAATCACAAATACAAAGGCACGTAAAAAATAAGAAATTGGTGGTAAAGAACTTTTCCACTTTCAGAACAAATCTTCGGCAAGAGCGATTAGGGCTTCCTGAAACAAAGTTTGTGATTCCAGCCGTGATCATGGATCTTCAAGAAGCACGCGCTAGCCTTAGGGCTGGGCGGTGCAGGAAATGCTGGACCGGTTCTCGGTTCTGAAAAAAACAGTTTGCGAAGGCGGTGCACCGGTTCAATAGATCGAACCGGTGTTTTCTACTGAACCAGTGTTCTCTACTGAACCGGTTTTTTCTTCTGAACCAGTGTTTTCTACTAAACCGGTGTTTTCTAATGAACCGATGTTTTCTAATGAACCGGTGTTTTCTGATGAACCGGTGTTTTCTACTGAACTGTAGTTTTTCTAGTGAACCGCGTTTTTTCTCATCCAAAATATTTTTGGTCCATTTTTTATGTATTATACAGTTTTTTGAAGATTTGTTTTTTTTTCTTAAAGAAGATACTTCTTAATAACACGGGTATGCTTTCCTAAGCTGAACAGTGAAATGTGGGAATGTTTATGAGAGCCAATGGCTTTTGTACAAGGTCTGGGCGTACACATAAATTGGTTTTCTGAAGTGTTAAAAAATGCACCTATATTTGTTGATCTGCCGAATTCGAACCTGCTGCGTGAACAGCGATGAAATTCACATTATTTTTTAATGAAGACATAGCAAAATTTCCTCGGATATTTATTTTTTTAGCACGACGCGTTTCGTTGGTAAAACAGCATTAGCAATTGGCTTGATCAGCCTCGATGATATTGCTATTGTAGCAACAAAACGCGTCGTGCTAAATTAATAACTTATCCTTGGTGAATGAAAAGCTCCTTAGAGGCAGAGCGACTGGTGTCTACGTACGAACGAAATCTTTCCACTTAATCTGATCTGATTTACATGCTTCCAGAGAGCTGAGATGTGTGGAGAGGCTGATTCCTTTCGTCTGTGATTCATAGTTATCTGCCTTTCTTAGTCGGCATTTCCTTTCTCTTTCATAATGGCAACGATTACGAGTCGAGGGTCTTACTCTGACGCCTTGTGTTTTCTCTAGTGGCTTTATTCTTTTCGGCATCGGGATCGTCTCTTCACTGATTTCCTCTTAAATTGGCCACACTTCTAGCTCACGTGAGTTGTCCGAAAAGCAAATGCAAGGCGCTCTGATAGAGAGGAGTGAAGTCAGTTCAGATACAATTTCCAAGGATTAAATTGGGTACCCTCTGGTTTCCTGCTCCTAACAGGAAGAGGAAACATTTCTCAGTTAATTTTTAATGCAAGAAAATAATTGAGAAGATATAGATAATGCTTATCATCCTTTGCCTTTCACGTGTGATTTAGTTTGTAAATAAATAGTGCCAGTTCAGTGTTCTCAAATATTTCGAGTTAATTTTCCGTGACGGTTTTAATACAATTGAGGTTGCTGAAACAAAGTGATCAGAACGGCGGGTATTGGAAAAGCTCAAAGGACAACCCTCGATTACCGAAATTGAATGCAAGAGATTGACAAGCCAAGTAGAAAACCCAAAACTGGAAGTCGCAAGAGCCATCGATCCGCTAAGACATATGCGTCAAAGTCTGCACTAAGTCTTCAATGCCTTCCCCATTAAAGCACCCTGAGCAATTAAAATACCTTCGATTAAAGTTACCCCGAAGGCATGGAATTGAGTGGACGCATATACTGCGTCGCATATTCTTGAGGAGTTAAAACGCAGGCATTCTTTTCTAAACTGAACAGTAGTAGAGCATGTTTGGGGAGCCAATGGTTTTTAGGTGAGGCCTGTGCTTATATTTATCTTCACATATTTAAAGTTCCAAACGATGCTCCTACATGTCTGGCTTTTGTTTCGGTAAACATCCCAGTGACTTCTTCAAAGAAATAAAATGTTGTTCTATTAAAGCCACATGGAGCTATGTATATTTTATCAATTACTGGAAGGGTGTGCTAAAGGTTGAGAACAAATTTACTGTCAAAATTTACATTTTAACACAAGTGAAGATGCTAAATTACAATTTTCAATTACTACTAACTTAAATCTAGAAATCGGCCGGCACATGGCGCTGGTTCATGGAAATGAAAATTAGTTCTTCGGCGTGTTCGCCTAGTAAACACGTTCGCAATTTATTTATAACAAGTCCTTCCAAACTGAAAATTCTTACAGATTCTGCTGATGTTGCTGGTATAGCAAGATATTTCCTGGCCAGCCCTGCAAGCAAGGGGAAGGTTGCCTCATGAAGCCTCCACCAACTGAGAATGTCTTCATTACGTTATTGTACATTAATAATCAACGTCAATATGTTCAAATTTTGTTTGATTTTGGCGCTTCTTATGTACGTGTGGCAGGGGTAGATAGGAACTTGAAACAACACTCCTTCCTCCACAAAGTCTCCCCAAATCAACAGCATTGGTTTAATAAAAAATGCTACTGCACTAACTTGAATGATTATGAACTGTTTGGTTGTTCACCTGAACGAACTTATTCGTTGTAATCGTCGACAAAACAAAATAACATAAAAATACGGAAAATCCCGTGTAGTTACTTATGTGACGATGCTTTAGATGTGTTCACTCTGCACTCTAGTGGCCGATTATTTGTGAGACGATAGGCAGACAAATTATAACACAGAGGGGATAGGAAAGTTCACAGGCGTGGACGCAAGCCAACCCGGCTACGAGCAGAGACAGGGAGGGAGGCAGTGGCGTGAAAGCCGAGCAGCAAACGATCATCGGTGTTTCAGAACCGCTTCCCAGTGCACCGGTTTAGAACCGCTTCCCCGATGCGACAGTTCAAAACCGCTTCCCCAGTGCAACGGTTCAGAACCGCTTCCCCGATGCGACGGTTCAAAACCGCTTCCCCAGTGCAACGGTTCAGAACCGCTTCCCTGGTGCGAAGGTTCAGAACCGCTTCCCCGGTGCGACGGTTCAGAACCACTTCCCCGGTGCGACAGTTCAGAACCGATTCTCCGGTGCACCGGTTTTTTTACTAAATCTGAACCGGCCTGCCGGTTCTGCAAAAAACCGAACCACTGAACCGGTGCACCGGAGAACCGCCCAGCCCTAGCTAGCCTTATCGTTATTTTTTTATTTAACTTATGTCAGAGAGAACCTGATCTACATTCTTCATTTTTTGCGTAACACTTAAAATTCCTTATCACTATCAGTGGAGCGATTTTTATTGACGGTTACTGTTAACCTTGCGCTACTTTAGGGGCAAACATTATTGATACAGATGGCGATAATGCGAAGGATGCATCCATGAATCCACACCAGGACATACTGGAACATGCTATTCATACCTGTATGAGGAGGAGAGGTTTTTTTTTAATCTCGAAAATCAAAAGATAATGCAAGGAGCTATGCAGAGATACAAAATTAACATTAAAATAACTAAATATACTCACCCTCTAACTCACGCCTACAACAATGTCATGGTTCTATGCTTTTATCAATATCGTTTAGCAATTGTTTGCTGCAGAGCTATGTATTACCTTAAAAAACTTTTATCAGTACATGCAGATTGCCAATATCCTATCACGAAGGAAAAATTAAGGGCTTGAAAGTTATGTATTAAAATTTGATTGTTTTTTATCAGGGGCTCTTTAAAGAGCTGTCCTCTGCATCAGCTGTCCGTAGCGCTGACGAATTAGACAAAAAATAGTTCCCAGCACCAAATACGAAGGAGATACGTATATCCAACCGTGATCCAATACGAAGGAGATACGTATATCTGATACGAAGGGATACTAGTATTTTTGTGTATTTATTTTCCATTTAAAAAAAAAATAACACCCACAAGTATATGTCATTGACATATTCATGATTTGCATCAATTTTCTTCAAGTACAAGCTCATTCGTTCTTCAATTGGTGCAAAATATTCCACAAACGCATTGTACAAATGACAAATGTGTGGCATATCTTATCCTGATTGCGAATTATCCGATATCGAATCCTGATTGGATCCTATCGGGCATCCATGTATGATTCATTTGAAGGTCACCGTCTCTATTGAAGTTGGCTTTCTGTTTTCTTAAGTCTATGGCCTCTCGATAAAGCTGCGGTTTGAATTTCTTGACCCTGGCAACAACTTTAGTTTTAAATAAACTTTCTACCTCAACTTCTCCCCCCTCTCCTCTTCTCCTTACCAACCCACCAACCTGAAGTGTATAAATACCTACCCACACTGGCATGCATTACCATTCCCTCAGAAGAAGCGACCAGCATGGTCGCGAAAATATAAATATGTCTATTTTCCCTATGCTGAACAAAGATTACTTATAGTTTCTTCAACAGTTTTTTTTATGTTCTGGAAAGTGATCATACCATAGCAATCAAGTGGACAACGAGAGCTAGTGTACTGTGCGAAATTTGATCCCTATCGCAGTTTAATTTTTTTTTCCATCATTGCATCGAAAATGTTATCATCTTCAATTTCAAACAATTAGGTACATCTGAATATTCACTTTATTATACTTTTGTTGTTTAAATTAGATTTACAAATGTACCACTCATAAATTAAGGATAATTGGGTCGGATCCAAAGTTCCACGGGTCTTTCATTTCATTCGCTTCTGAAATTATATCCGAAGGCAGTATAATTTCAGATCCGGATCGGAGATTTTAAAATTTCTTGTTTACTTAGTCATTGCTTAGTGATTGATGCTCTCCACAAATGGAATGTAGGTATAGTAGATACTGACAAGGAGAGGTTGTGTAACTTGGGTCGCGAAATGAGAAAAAGATTTTTTCTGTGCATCTAAAACAAAATAAAAAAATACTCGTCTTGACTTTTCTCTCCATAGACCTGGATGCAAGAGAAAAAAATAAAGCCAAATGTCACGTGGGTCTCCTACATTTGCCAGATTTCCATGAATCTTTGATAGAGAATGGAGATAATGGAGAAAAAATCCAAGACCTGTTTTAAATTTTGCTTCTAGTAGCATGAAAAAAGTCTAATCTCATTTCAAGATCAGAGTTACACAACCGCTTCTTAGGAGTATAAAATTCTCAAATTTAATTTTAAAGGTTATTATTAATAAGACATTGCAAAATTACTAGTTTAGCAGGTTGAAGTATTCTATAATAATTTTTTTGGCTTAAAAATGGAATCCCCAGATATTCCATAAATGGTAGATACTGAAAAGGAGGTTGGCATTTTGAGGAGATCGACTCCTTGATACTTTAATCTTTTTAATGATATCAATGAAGTGTGCAGAATATTCTATACTTGTGCAGCAATTGCACATAATTTTGCATTTTACATCTAAGGGCCAGCCTACATGAGTTGTAAATTATCTAATAATTTGCCCTTGGGAATAAAAAAATGATCATATACCTGTTTTAAATTAAAGGAAATTGACAAGACAAAGAGATTGACTATTGGCCATATTAAATTTTTTTTTGTGTTTCTAAAAAAGAATTTGAAAGCATTCAAGGATTTAGATCAATAATTGGAAAATAATTCCTTTATTAATGAAAATGAACTTATAATGTTTCTTTTAACTGCACTCTAAAGAATAGTTGTACAGGTTTCAAAAATGTATTGCTTGATGAGTATGTGTTAAGGAAAGTGATCTTTATATTAGAAGCGATAAGATATAGTTGTTGCATCCGTGAATATTGATCCAGAAAAATGGTATCCACATAGATGACTGGAAGTTGATTTTTTCTGCTATAAATTTACTTGTTTTTTGGTAATTCTATTGTTGCTGTATTTATATATTTATTAAAAGTCTAGGATTAGAAAAGGAATGAAATTCAGAATGGAGTATCTGAAACTAAGAATCCGAAAACAAGATAAAGATTCGAAACCCAGGCAAGGATCCGGTTCCGGATCGAGATCCGACAAAAAACCTGGATCCGTCCATCACTAATTGGAATAGTTTTCAACAACTGAAATTGACAACCGATAGTGTGATACAGCTTTAAGGGCCTCATGAATTCCACTGTAGTTGCAATCTAATCTACCCAATTACCTTCGTATCCAGATGGTGAAAATTGCAATAGTTACCAGTTGGCTCCCCCGAATAGTCATTTAATGATGCAAAAAGTCATGAAACATGACATCAGCTAGCAGCAACTATACTCTTTAGAAACCTAATATTAATAATGTTACTTTTTTGGCATTTAAGTTGTTGCAATCTGCGATGCTATGGTATTGGCTGAAGGAAAACTAAATGTTGAGAAATCAAGAAAAAATTACTCTGTATGGGATAAATTAGAGTGAAAGGTATCTGATTGAAGTCATTGCAACTTGTGAGCATGAAAGGGAAATTTTATGCTCTGAGTATTTCATAGAAATCAGCTGTCTGGGGAAAAATGAAAAAAAGAGCATGTCAGTGCCAAAAGGGATGAGCCATGTATGGGTATTATTTTGTTCACTCTGTACACATTATAACTCTGGGTAGTATAATCAGGGTGTCTACCAGTCGGGAAAAGTCGGGAATCCGGGAAAAAGTCGGAAATGTATTAACGTCGGGAAAAAATCTGGAAAAGGTCAGGAATTCGCTGAAAAATAATTAAAAATCGGGAAAAATGGTTGCTTGCAAATCGTCAGGATAAAAATTGGAACGGCAGACATAGCATTACGAAATGAGATATTGGTTCCCTTTTTCTTTGTTTGTCATTATCAAAGAGGTGTTATTTTAAACCTCTCTGGTTAGTATTTGTGAGTAAGTGACTTTCGTCGTTCGATTGCACTAGACATGGGCACCGTTTCCTGCATGCCGCCGCGTGACAAATCGGCTTGGTCGGTTGCAGGTTGAAGATCGTATACTTCCCTCCTACCCATGAATGCTATTTCGAAAGAATGACCTTGACCGTGGTTATTACAACTCTCCCAAAGATTCAGGCGATCCATAGATCGTACCCTAGTACGATTGTGACATTTTGCGTTTTGCCATGCCTCTGAGGGTGTAACTCGATTAAATTCCACTAGAAATATTATATTTAAACCATCGCGTCCTAAGTTTTTATGCTGCGCATCATCATAATTGGGTGGGATTAATTAACTTTACTGTGGAATTGGAATGTTTTCTTTCTGTCATTCATTCAGTAAAGCTTACCGTTTGCCATTTTGTTATTAGCATTTCCCATTGAATTGTGTTGCTTTTATACGCAAGCATAACGTCTTCGTGAAAGAACAGAGATCAGCCCCTGGAAAGTAAAAACATTATATTACGTTTCGGTGTTTTCCTGGCGGATTAGATGAGTGAAAGTTTCTCGGGTCTTCCACCGGGTCAAAGGTTCCATCTCTGCCGACGTTTCCGAAAACGACTAGTTTTCCATCTTCAGGGCTGTGAAGATATCCCTGGCTCACAGCCCTGAAGATGGAAAACGAGTCGTTTTCCGAAACGTAGGCAGAGATGGAGCCTTTGTCCCGGTGGAAGACCAGAGAAACTTTCACTCATCATATTACGTTGTCGCCGACGACGCCATACGTGCCGCCGCCGACGAATTTGTCGTTAGCTCCTGGATGATATACTACTGGAGAACTCGCCATTTGCCGGCTAGTGCGGTGGAATGTCTTTGCTATTCATCTGATGGCGAGCTCGCTAGCTCGAAAGCCGCCGGAAAGTCTAGTTCATCTGTCGGCATGCGCGAGTTTGCAACAAAATCGTTCGTTTTTACTAGAGAACTCGGCATTCGCCAGCTCGAGTTGAGTTGGTTCGTCAGTCTTCGAGTTGGTGTGTGCTCAAGAGGTGCCTTTGGTTGGACTGGCGAAGGACATCATTTCATTCAAAGGCTCCTTTCAGACGGAACGGCGCGAACCCGACCGCCGTGTACGGCGCACAGTGGTACAGGATCCCTAATACTTGGTATTTATGAGTCTAGAAAAACTTTCTATATAGGGTTTTTGTGCTTATACGTTGGATTCACCGATTGACAAATTCAAAACCATCTCAAGTAAGGGCATATCGCTGTTGTTACTCCTCTAGTAGATAAGATAAAATGTTGCACTGGTAACAAGTGCATCAATGTAGGGACATGACATTTTCGCGAAACGTTTTTTGCGACAGGATTCGCGAAATAAGCGACTTTAGGGTTTAATCGCGAAATTAACCGTGTCTTCTTTGAAACGCGATTTTTTAACGAAATTTGAGATATTTTGCAAATGCCGAATTTTCTGTAGCATGAAATATTTTCTTTAGTGATGGCCGGATCGGATCTTTCATTTTTCTCGGTTCCGGATTCGGATCCAAAGACACGGAGTAAAATCGGATCCGGATCGTAGATTTTAAATTTTCGCGGCTTCGCGATCGAAGTGCCCCGTGAATGGAATATAGGTGCGGTAGATATTGACAAGAAGAGGATGTGTAACTAAGGTCACGTAATTAGATGGAAACGTTCCCGTGCAACTAGAAGCAAAATAAAGATGACTTTTTCCCCCCATTACCCCGGTATCACGGGGGGAAAAAAAAGAAGGGGGGAAAAAAAAAAGGAAGACATAAGGTGTCATGCGGGTAGCCTACATTCGCCGGGATCAGGCGTACAACGAGAGCTAGTGTACTGTGCGAAGTTCGATCCCAATCGCAGTTCATTTTTTTCTTTCAGTCACTGCATCGAAAATGTTATCATATTCAATTTCAAACCATTACATCTGAATACTCACTTTATTATACTTTGTTGTTTAAATTAGATTTACAAATGAACCACTCTTAAATTAAGGATGGTCGGGTCGGATCCAAAGAACCACGGGTCTTTCATTTCATTCGCTACTGAAATCATATCCAGAGACAGTAAAAATTCAGATCCGGATCGGAGATTTTAACATCTCGCGGCCTCGTGATCGATGCGCCCCGCGAATGGAATGCAAGTATGGTAGATACCAACAAGGAGAGGTTAAGTAACTCGGGTCACGAAATGAGAAGAAGATTTTTTCCGTGCCACAAACGAGGAAAACAAAATAAAAAATACCCGTCTTGACCTTTTTCTCCATAGGCCCGGATGTGCGAGAAAAAAATTAAGCCGAATGTCATGCGGGTCGCCTACATTCGCCATATTTCCCGAGAACCTATGAGAGCGTAGTTGTTAAAAATGAGGGCTAGTGTATTGCCAGTCGCGAGTTCGATCCTTAACACTACCTAAGAATACAGCCGTGCTGTATTCCTATGGTAATGCTAGTAGGTAGTTAAAAAAAGTAGATTATCAGAAATTTCATGCCAAATTATAAGTAAAAAAAATAATTAAATTAGGCGAAAGGAAATGATTGGAAAAAATTTATATTACAGAATTAAATGGTGGAATCATTACGTTAACTTTACAGTGTATTTTTGAGTGACGCATTTGTAAATCTAGTTGAAGTGATAGAAGTACAAAAAAGTTAGTATCCACACACAAAGGTTGGAAATGAAGGATGATAAAGTTTTTTATTCAATGGTTGAAAGAAAAATTTTAAACAGCGTAAGAATCGAACTTCATTACCTGCAGTCCACTATTCCACTCTGTTATTGTTATTACCATTATCTCATTAATTTGCCTTTAACTTAATTTTGCCTACTGTGTTTTTTATGTTGTGTAGGGTAGTCATAACGTCTGTATTGGATCTTAAATGTATGTACTATTAACTGTTTATTCACATTGGTATGAAGTCTTTATTAATAATATTTAAAAAAATCCTTTCCTTTAAGACTCCTTTTTCCCAACATTAAACACAGGTTTCACCTATTTAAAACAATTTTATTTACTGCATTTGTCAATTTTAAACACCGCTTTTGATGATTTTTATTTACCATTTTTCGGTGTCCCTAATCATATGAAAAGGAGCAGGCACAGCTTCACCTTCAATTCTCTCTAATATAAAGGCCGCTTTACTCGATACAATTTTTTGTACAATTTCTTGTACAAACTCTTGCATGAGAAAATTGTACCGTGAAAAGCGGCAAATTGTACGAAAACTTGTGCAATTGTCTGAATGACTGAACGGGAAATAGAACGTGTTCTAATTCCATTCAGACAAACATACAATTTCGTTCAGTCTATACAAGAGTTTGTACCAGAAATTGTGCAAAAAATTGTATCGTGTAAAGCGGCCTTAACATTTATTGCCCCGATTCTTGTTCTGAAAAATGGGTTTTGTAACTGAAGGAGAGTGCTATTTAACTGTTTATTAATATATTCCAAAAACAATTTGCAAAATTATTTTTTTACATAATTTCTTGTTCCAAAATAAAGAAAATATTTTTGAAAATTCACTTATATATTTTTGCAAAATAATTAATTTGTGAAAATATTAACATCGAATTTGTGTTCAGAGATCACAAAAACCTTTGTGCTATAATTTTGAATGAAACGAGAATTTTGAGTTTGTGTAAATCCAACTAATAAAAATATTGCAAATATTTTTGTGAAAAAAGTAATTAGAAAAAATATGAAGATCAAATTAGCATTCAGCGACTGAGAAAACGTATATTTGTTCACATTAATCGTGATGTTTTAAATAAGAGTTAATTTAAGTAAAAAAATTGCAAAACTTTTTGAGAAAAAATTATTTTACAAAAGTTTTGAATCTAAATTCATATTCAGTGACCTCGAAAACCCATATAGACCAAATTTCATATAAATTGAACATTTTTTAATCCAAAATACCAACTATTAGGGATCCTGCACCGCTGTGCGGCGTGCCGCCGAGCATTCCTCAAAAACAGCTGTAAATGTCACAGTACAGTCCATTTCGAGTATACGGCATTTTAATTTCTAGTAGGAGTTTAATCATGAATGAAGTAGATAAGGTGCTGTGCTTGTACTTTTAATAATGTGGAATTAATAAGATGGTCAATTCCAAGTGAAAAATTAGACAGGACTGGGCATTGAACTATTGACCGTCACGATGACACATTAAGAAGTTAGCCTTTTTGGTCTGGAATTTTAAAATTTTTGTCTTGAAAAGTCTTGAAAAAGTCTTGAATTTATTTTTCGTATATTAGTAGACACCATGTATAATGATCTCAATAGCATTAGTAATATATGAACATGTAATTATGATGTTGCTGTGTTGCTGCCTTGTATTTACTTTGGAAATTGTTGTCTAAATATTGTTTTATAAATTTTTTCTCTAGTTGTTGCCAATGCATGGTTGGAAACCTTATTGGACTCCATTGATCTTCTTCCTACAGAAATAGTTAGGAAAGAGGTAATCCTGGTTTTGTGATTTTATGACTTATTTTACAATGCAAGAAATCGTTGAATTACATCCATAATATGCAAGACTTATTTTTTCCTAAAATTGTTATAACAGCATTACATGATCTGATTTTAAATAACTATCCAAAGTTTTAGTGAAACTGCATGTTTATTTTGCTAATGTGCATTTCTATTTCAGAAGGAAACTTTGTATCAAATTGTGGTAAAATTTCTCAGAGGTTATCCTTTAATTTTAGGGACATTTTATGGTATTTCTTTCTTATGTTGTTATGCATTTTAATAATAATTATTATTAGTAAATTTGTTTCTATGAATGGGAAGGTATGAGTTGGCAGCTCCATTATGAAATGAGTTGCTTTGATTTCAACATAAGTATGATACAGTAGTTAATAATTCCAATTTTCTCACCAGTTTTTTTCAGTGATATATTTTCATTATAAGCATTCACAGCTCTCGTAAAAGCTTATGACAGAAGCATGGATGCAAAGAAGGGTAGGTCATGGAGGGATAGAATGGGTGTTGGGGAGGGTGATGGAGGAAGACGTGAAGGAGGAGAACCCATTCTTATAGACAGGAAAAAATCGCATGTTGCGATAAACGCTTTGGGATAAAAGCTAAATATCTTCTAAATATCTAAAGCATTTAACACAAAAATTCGGGATAAAAGCAAAATATCTGCGAAATTAGTAAACATACGAAAAATATATGAAATATGGTTACATAATTTTATACTGTCAATAGTAAAATCCTTATTTGTAAGTATCGTAATGAAAAAACAATTGTGAAGCATATAGTCAGTAAAGAGCACATAATGGCTCTCAGGGCACAAATTCAGTTTGTCACAGAAAATGACAAGACAACTGTTGATTAGTCAAAATTTCTGGAGGGTTCATCCCACGGAACATGTCCTGTACCCAAAGCTGAAATCAATTTAAATTGAGCTTCAGGCCATTCTTGAATGGCATTTTGGAGTGAAGACTTCACTTGCTCTGGAAGATTTTTTGGAGGTTGAGAGTGCACTGATGAAAGATAAATTCAGGTGGTTACCTTTGAAATATATAGATAAACTTGCTGCTTTAATGAAAAATTAGCCAGATGGAAAAGTTTTCATGAATATTGGGGAGGTCTTTTCAGTCAAAAGTATAATATTAAAAAACCCTTCTGTTGTTGTGGAGAAGGCTTTGTACCTAAGCAGGTGTAAAGACCTTACATGAGAAGAATTTTGCTGTTGCTACAGGGCACTAAAGAGCACGTTATGTGAGGAGATAGAGAAACCAACCAACAGAGAAGTGAATTTAATTTCATTTCTTCACTCAATGAAGGATGATCATCTGAAGTTCTCTACAGAAGCCATCTATACAGTGTATACGCCTACTAATAATGCGGACAATGTGAGATCTTTTTTGAACTATAAGACAGTTGTGAATGACAGAAGAGCTAAGTTAAAAGATGATAATGATTTGTTTGGTAGCATGTCATTTGATTCAATTTCAAGCCCACATAAACTGTAAATAAATAGGCATTTAAAAGTTTCCCTTCTTTTTACTTACACAAGTTCCTCTTCACCATGACTAGCTTGCTTTTCATGTAGGTACTTGAACCTGGAAACAATCATTGATATGATCAGTAGGTATTAACATGAGGTTGTATTCAATTCTAAAATAAATCAGCCGTAAACTAAGTGACAATTTTTTTAATAATAATTTTTTTTCGATAGCAAATTAGCTTAAAACTTCAAGACAATGTTTAACTCATATTTTAACTCATAGAAAAAATTGCTACAGTATCATATTAATTTGTCATGAAAGGGATTGCATGAGTTTAAACAAACTTATTGATTAAAGTAATGATATATTTGCATATTGTGCAAACAAGCCTAAGAATTGATATTTATTTATAGGTTATTCGATGATAAAAAATAGATGCTAATTTTGCAAAATATAGATGCTATTTTTTCCGGTCCCTACTGATGAAATATAGATTCATGTGTGTAGCTTTGAAATGTAAAGATAAACTTGGTTAATTGATGGAAAATTATCCAAATGGAAAAGTTTTCACAAATATTGGGGAGTCTTTTCAGTCAAAAGTATAATATTAAACCACCCTTCTGATTAAAGGTAGTTGTTTCAGGCTTAATTTGGTGGAATATCATAGCGAAAGAAAAACTGGCAATTTTCCACAAGAATAAAGATATTTAATTTGACCGGTTTCGGTGTACAACACCATCTTCAGATGAAAATTAATTCTCAAACATCGGTATATATACAATTTGCAGTGAGGGAAGGGAAAGGTTGAAAAGGGGGAGGGGGTAGGTGGAGGGGGAGTATGGAGGGGTTGGAGGGAACAAGGATTGGGAATTGAGAAGGGGGTGAAAGGTGGTGGGTGTTGATGGGTAAAACCAAGCAAGATGGCGACCTGGGGATGGCCCAGGTCGTTAAGGGTCTCCGGAAAGTCCGTGTGCAGAGATCCTGTGAAGTCCACTTTGGAAGGGGTGAAGCGGTCCGGGCGTTGGCATGCCCCGGAGCGTCGGTTCCTTCGGGTTAAGGGGGATTAGCTCCTTGGGGTTCCTGGTGTATTCTTCCAAGTAGTGTGGGGGCGGGGGGGAAGTGCGCGGCTGGGGTCCGGAGCTTAGGGTTGCGGCTTAGGGTTGCGGCGGTTCTGAAGAGTGTCCGACTCGTGGGAAGGTGATGGAGAGGAGGGGGGAGGGGGACGAAAGAAATTGAACGTCATTGAGAAGATTCTGCTTCATGTTCCTACTTTGAATAATTTCCACTTGCTCCATGGCGTCCAATTTCTTTCCTTTTTCCAATGTGTGGAGCACGTTGAATTTAAAGTCACTAAGGTGTTTCGCATCCATGAGGTGCTTCGCGAATAACGAAGTTTCATTGCCAGAGACGTAGCACTTTTTGTGTTCACTGATACGGGTGGAGAAACTCCTCCCGGTCTGGCCGATGTATTTGGCTCCACAGTCACACTTGATCTCATATACCCCGCACTTTTTGAATCTTCTATTGGATCTTTATTAACACAGAGGGCTTTTTTGTAGGTTTGTGGGGGTGTAGAATGACACTTTGAACTTGTCTTTAGGGAACTTGTTGGCTATTTTGTGGGAAATCTGGTTGTGGAAGGGAATTTTGCACCATTTTCTCTCTGGAGAACTGGGGCCTGGTAAGAGGGACGGGTTTAATGTTACAGCTTGTTTTTTCAGCTTTCTCCGGAGTAATGTGTCAATAGTGTTAGCACTGTAGCCATTCTTCTGTGCAATGTACTTGATTGTATTGAGCTCACGTTTAAAATAGTGTTTGGAAAGGGGAATGTTGATTAGCCTATGGATCATACAATTGAAGCTGGCTAGTTTTTGAGCTATGGGATGGCATGAATAAGAAGGAATTTCCTTTTCCCCCCCTTTTCAACCTTTCCCTTCCCTCACTGCAAATTGTATATATACCGATGTTTGAGATTTAATTTTCATCTGAAGATGGTGTTGTACACCGAAACCGGTCAAATTAAATATCTTTATTCTTGTGGAAAATTGCCAGTTTTTCTTTCGCACCCTTCTGATATTGTGGAGAAGGCTTTGTACCTAAGTAGGTGTAAAGACCTTACACTAGGAGAATTTTGCTGTGGCTACAGGCTACTGTACTTGAACCTGGAAACAATCTTTGATCTGATCAACGAGTAGCATGAAGTCTTATTCAATTTTAAAATAAATCAGCTGTAAACTAGGAGACAATTTTTTGAAATAATTATTTTTTCTAAAGTAAATTAGCTAAAATCTTCATGACAATTTTTGAACTCATATGTTTCATGTCAGAAAAAATTGTTAGTCTCTCTTAAAAGGGGTTTCATGAGTTTAAACTAACTTATTGATTTAAGTAATGATATATTTGCATATTCTGAAAACAAGATTAAGAATTGCTATTTAATTCTGGGTCATTCGATGATAAAAAATAGATGCTAATTTCAGGAAAATAAATGCTAATTTCATCAAAAATAGATGCTAATTTTCAAAGAATAGATGCTATTTTTTCTGATCCCTACCTATACTGCGTAGTTGGCCAATGGAGTGCCCTTTCTGGAAGGGTGGAAGTCATATAGGAGACGAAAGGAAAAACTTATCTGTTATATGTATCTTATAAGGACAGTAATAACACAATAGCTATGACAGAATGCCATCTTAAAGTCAGGAATCTGATGAAAACTAAGATGTGTGGCAATACAAAGTTAAAGGAGAGAGATCATGGGCTGTTTTTCAATGTAAATGGGAGGATGATTAGAAAGAGTTTGAGTAAGTTCAGTGAAAGGGATGTGGTGATGAATGAAATTCAGACATGGTAGCCTCAGAGCAAGTTATCAACAGAAAGAATGCTATCCAGAAGAAGTCTTATATAATAGGAGGTATGGTGCTGTTTTAAGATAAAAGAAAATACTAGAGACAATCCATTCTACTTTTCCTTAATGTTTCAAGATGTGACAATACATGGTGCATAACATGATTCTGGTCTTTGTGGTTATTCTTTGCATAAATGTCATTACCAAGAATGCAATGATTCAATAATATAACTGCTGCAAAGACTGGTAGAGGTAACTGCGTATTTAATTCCATTTAGGCTTATTTTAAAGATTGTGTTGTTATGGAAATAATAGTGTTAGTGTGATTGGTAAATAAGATATGACTAGTGCATTATTTGTCATGTTCTCAACATAGGAAAGCCAAAGTATTTTTCACAGCAGGGAGCTGTTAGTCATCAAACTAGGTATTTGGGGTGTGCATACGAATACCTTCAGCTACTTGTTCACTAGAGGGTCCACTGGATTCTAGGAATGATAGACCTCCCACTGGTCTTCAACATTATTTCCTCATGAAATTGGGCATGTTTTGAGGAAAGCAAAGATGCATAGTCTTCATATTTTGGTCTAGTTTCAGGGATAAAAATAGTCTTCTTCATTTATTTGGTTTATTATGAAGCTACTTTTTTATTTATGATTTAGGATTTTGAAGTGGTTTAGTCAGAGTTCAAGTGAAGCAAGATGTAACAAAGGTTTGCCCGTTGGTATATTAATTAATAATCATTCAAAGAGATTGTCTGGAAAACAATTGATAGCTTGAATTACCTGCTTTGTGTTAACTTTTTTTTCTTTGGAGTATTACAGTGCTAGTGTTTATTTTAACTAATTTTTATTTGTTACAGATTCTGCATATTGCTGTTGCAAAAGGTCAACTTAGTCAGCCAGTGTCAGCTAGGTTAGCATGCTGCAAACTAATTGGAAAAATGGCTACAAAGTTTGAATCATTCTTGTAAGTATTTTGATTTATTTAGTGTGCTTTAGAGATGCAACTTTGAGTACCTTGAATATATGATGACCAACATGCCATGGCAAGATTGAAACCCATGATCTTGGGTTGCCAGGCTGACACATTAGTGATCAGGCTACTGTGACCTGCCACCCTTTGACACATCAAAGGCATGGGTGACCCTTTCAGAAGTAACTTTCCTTGCTCCCACCTGCACTACTCTGGAGAGACATGCAAACAATTTCCAATATGCCAGGGTCTTAGTCCATGGTGATGGCTAGCCATTATAGTTGATGATTTGTTTTAATTTTTTTCAGGGTACTTCTTAGAAATCGTGGATGCTTAGTCATATGAATAGATTTAGTCATCAAAGTAATAACGCTTAAAGGAGTTCCCTGTGCCATTACATTTTTCTCTGTTTAGGATCAAGAAGGAGCTTTTGCCAGTGGTCCAGTCCCTTTTTCAAGATGTCAGTCCAGAAGTTCGCTCATGCCTTTGCAGTCAGCTTGGTTGGGTCGCTAGAGGGCTTGGTCCAGAACTTGCTCCTTCCACCCTCCTGCCCCCTCTTGTGGAGCTTGCCAATGATGAGGAGGTCATGGTTCGCCTAGCTGCTGTCCATTCTGTAGTGGACCTACTTGGCATAGTTGATGAAGGTTTGTCATGCTCAGCAGAGAAATTTTTTTTATTTACCGTATTTACCTGATTCTAAGACGACCCCGAATATAAGACGGTCCCTCATTTTGAGCTCCCAAATGAAAATAAAATGACAAATCACCTATAATTATGCTATTTGTCTTATATTTATCAGTCCTTTACTTGAATTAATTTTGGAAAATAAAACATATACTCTTTTCAAATTCAAACAGAAAACATAACTTAACCAGAAAACACATAACTTAAACTTTGTTCTGAGCAACAGAAATTGTAGATACTTTCCGTATACATTTTTGCCTTTTAGCATACCACAGGATAACTTAAAAGTTTACTACAAAATTGTAATAGAACCGTTTTGGCTTAAAAACATCCAATTTAAGAGACAAATAACGAAAATCATTTACAAAGCATTCAAACTTTTCGAAAATTAAAAATATACTGCTCTTATACACAGAAATATATAACTTACAACTTAATTCTGAGTAACAAAAAAATCAGTTACTTTCCTTCTTCATAATTGCCTTCTAGCATGAAATATCACAGAATAACTTTTGCAATAGAACCATTCAGACTTAAAAGCACATAGGTCTTTGTTTCAGCAGTGTCCCTGGATGTCTATTCCACACCACATGTAGCCAATCTTTCATTAGATCTTCTGTCATCCATCCCTTTTCCTGGCATCTTACTATTATTCCACTCAATATATGTCCCTTGGGCATAGTTTTCCATTTTAGAATCACATACGGCGCTTATTTAGTATCATCTAGATGGTACTAAATAGATAGCAGCTGCTAATACTCCCAACATAACAGTCACTCACATTTTTTCGTTACCGGTAGTTTTTTAAGGATGGACTTAGCTCCTTTCTTGGTCACGGTGTAATTAGATGCTATGTCAAAAAAAAACTGGAGTTTCATCTGCATTTCCGATTTGGCTCAAAAGATAATTATTTTTTTTAAAAGTCCAATTACATATTTTTGGTTAGCAATTAGTTTTTCACTGTTGTCTCCGGGCAATTTCTGGCACAATGAAGTCCTGCGCCGTAAAGAAAAATTATTTCGTCGCATGAGTCTGGTGCACCAACCTCTGCTTGCTTTTAATTCTTGTGCTGGTCTGTAAGACTTCTAGCAACTTTGTGAGCTTTAAGAGTGATACCTACCTCTGATACAGGCATGCCCCATTCTGCCGAAAAGTTTGTATGAACTTCATCACTTCTTCAACATAAGGGAATCGGCCTGCTTTGGGACCTCTAAATGACTTCCTGGTAGATTTGACGTCCTGCATTTTGTGTATTGCAGATCTCCATCTTCGCACATTTACCTTAGGAACTCCAAACTTTCTACTTGGATCACAGTTATTTGATTTATTGGCATGTTGTATGACAAGTAGCTTAAAATTTGCGATGTAACCATGTCTAATATATTTGGTTAACTTTCCCTTCACACTCACGCCATGTATTTCTACATGATCTGTCATTTTTAAGTGCTACGTATGTAAGGTACATTTCAATCACGAATTCAAAACTTCAGATGAGTGTAAAGACTGCCGAAAGTGAATTCCAGCCTTCGTTTGTTTTTTGTGTATGCCCGAAGCGCTCGTTTGAAATACATCGCTGTGGCCATAGATAATCATAGGTACTGGAAAAAATAATCATACCCGTTGTTGTAATATAATTTCACTTTAAGTAATGTTTATTTAAGTAATTATTGCTGTAGATTCTCGTGGAATGGATCCCTATTAATCAATTTGTAAATTTAAAGATCTACGGTGAAAATTATGGTGACCTGGAAAATACACCTTATGTGATATTACTGGAAACATGCCCGAAAATATTTATTTTGTTTTTATTTTCCGCATGATCATATCTGATAGTGCATACATTCCAACTTTAACTTGAATCAGTCAACTCAATGAAATACCTCAGATGAGCAAATTAGACGGCTTACTCAGTGGCAAAGTCATATCAGCTAAGGATCGGCTACTGCACCATCCAGGTCACTGAGTCATCAACCAAGGGCAAGGAGAAACGGATGGAAGTTCAGGTATGAGCTTACGCAGTTTTGCTTGGTGTGATGGCTGACGACCAAAGACTGAAGGAAGGGCTCAAGGCAGAAAGTTGTCCGATGGCAGGGCAAAACAGAAAGTACGAGGGGTGGAAAACCCTGGTGCCAGCACATTTCACAGCCAATTGCAGTCACCAACACCCTCGCCATGTATTAGAACTTGGTCATATGGCTATGAATCACCAGAATTACCCTTCTCTTCCTTCCTTTCACCTTTCCTTCCCATCTTCTTTCTTTGCAAGACCTTTTTGTCAATCTCTAGCCAAGTGCTTCCCAACTTAGCAACCTTGACCCCTACCTCTCACTCAACCCGCCTGTCATAGGACAACCCCGACTCAACCGTAATCACTGAGCAGTAAAGGCTTTAGTGGTGTGTGGTCATGGGAACCAGAGTGAGAGGCAGGCGTATTTATGGACGATAATGATCAGATTTATGCCTTCCTTTGAGTTTAGCTTGCAGATAATACTGAAAATATGTTAGCAACAACTGTGGGGTATTACGGAATGAAATTGGTTACCCGTTGCATGAAAAAAAACTTTGTTAAAAATGGACCATCGATAAATAAACGTTTTTGAAAAGTGGGATTTTTAACATGATAAAATGGCCATTTTTGACAGGGAATAGCCTTCATTACGTTATAACCGGTACTTCGTTAATAACAGGTTTGATGTAAGTGGGCTTGACTGTATAATTAGGGGGGGACTACTATATTCGGAGGAATATGGTGCATATATCTCCAATTGGCGCAGTTACCTGGAAATTATAAAGTATGGAAACGGTAACTTCTAATATTTCGGTACCGCCACATGAAGGCATTGTGTTTCATACGAATTTTGTATTCCCTGTGACATTAAATAAGAGGATAGCATTGCTAAATTAGTCTGGTCCTTCAAAGATCTAGTTTTGTTTGCAGCCTCTCGACTTTTAGTGCTTGTTCGTGTTTCTATCCGTGGCAACGGCAGGTATGAGGGGAATGAGTTTTCTGAGGCTGAAATAGGAAAGTCTCTTGTAAAGTGTTATTAATAACAGAGGACAAAGGGATTTTGGTAGTTCAGATCATGTGGATAATTAAAATATTCCAGCCAAAGATAAGATGACATTCACCCATCACTCCCAGAAAAGGCTTAGCTGCAAAATGTGAATAATTGGAAAAGATACAATAATTGTGTAGTATAAATTATATTTTCCAACATACCTAGTATGCAAAAAAAATCTGTTTAGGTTAAGAAACAATTCTTTTTATTCTAATATTACAAATATTATCCGAATATACTTTTTTATACTAAACTCTTAACATTTTAATTCACAGAAACCTGCAAGCAGACCATAATTCCTTTGGTGAAAAAGATCTGTGAAAATGCTTTACATACTGAAGATGCTGTTCTCGCTACTATTTCTTATCAGTTGGGAAAATTGTGTTTAGGTCTTTCAGGTAATTGGTTATTGTGGGATTATGAGATATATTAAATTCTTGCATTATGGTTAAAATCTTTGAAATAAAAAGTGCTATGTTAACTCTATGAGTTTCATGTCTATAATATGTCTTTTTCAGCTCATTTAACTGTGGAGGAGAAAGGATGGTTCATTGATTTTTTCCAACAGCTAGCCTTGCTTGGTGTGTCCCACCTTAGTCAGAATGAAAATATTCATCTGAAAACTGTAAGTAATTATTTTTAGTTTATTCATGCAATTTAGTAAGATTAGAAATTTCTTGAACTGAGTAATAACCAAAATATTTAATTTTCATATATGCTTGAATATTATTTTTAGTGTTAACGTTTTGTGCATTTCATTTCAATGTCTGTGCTTAAAAAACACTATTTAATGAAGCATTTCTTGTGATATCCCCTAATTAACCCTTCTGTGACTGTGCCTAGAAAACTTAGAAGAATGGCTGTGCCTGGTATCTCAGGTACATCATTTATTTTTTGGGATCCTTACCTTGTATTGTTGTTTAGTTTTTTTAATTAAGCATCATAGCAGTATTCTAAGTTTTTATTTATCAATGCTTGTTAAAATTTACTAATAATACATGAGAGACTACATCCAAGTTTTGACTATGGTATAATGTAAAATAGTTCAATAAATATCTATTTTTATGGTTATTTCGTATTTGTGGAATATTTTTAGAATATTTAAACTTTCAGGCAGTGTTAACATACAAACATTGGCAATGAGCAATATAAATTATCATAGTATTTGAAATACATTCAATTTTTATCCTTGCACCAAAAATTAGTTTTATTTCTTCTCAGTGTGAGCTGCATACTGCTTCATCACATCTCTTACGCGTCACTTTTGTTTGTTACCTTGTTTTTTCGGACAAAAATTGCAACATGTTAATTATTGGGGAGAATGTTTTGTGTTTTGTACACACTGTTGAAGTTTTTATTCCAAAAATGTACATATTGCTGTTTTGACAGATAAATGATAGTACAGTGGAATCCCGGTATAACGAGTGCTCATAATCCCTCGGAAATCACTCGCTAAATCGAGCGCTCGTTATATCTGATGGTGTTGAAAAAACCCACCAAATTATCATAGTCGTTCATATTTCCAGTTTTTCTTTTGTTTCCGTGGTATTTGACGAAGGTAAACAGCAAAAAAGTCAATATAGGCACAATCTGGTAGAATATCAACATATTTCATGAAAGAAACAGGACATTTTCCATTATATAAAATATTAATTGCCCTAGTTTCGATGTTTTTCTTCCAGTTCTTCTATTTTTCGATCGCCGAAGAAAGCTGTAAAGACAGCGTAACTAGTCGGAATTAAAATATTAGGTATACTGTGGAAGTTTTTGGATAATTTTGCGAATATGTCACGACGATAATATCAGCTTTGTCGAGTTTTCGAATGTTAACCAGTACGTCCATCAGTTGGGAAAATTGGCCTGAAGGTTCACTGAAATACGGCATGTTTCGGGGGTCGTAGATATTTTTCAAGCTTAAGCGAAGGCCAACTTACGGCTCTCTTTTTCCGACACGATTAACTGGAGCAATATATTGCTGATTGCTATAGTGATATATCACGATAATTCATCGGGCGCGAACACGCTATGATTGAACGAGCGCAATATCACGATCTTTTATCGCGATATTTATCGTGATAATATATAGTGATATTTTATCGGGGCGCGATATCGTGATATTTTATCGGGGTGCGATATCACGATATTTATCATGGTCACAATATTTATCGTGATGTTTATCGTGATAGTTAACGCGATACCTATTTATAGCAATACATATTTATCACACCCCGATATCTTATCGTGCCCCGATATCTTATCGTGCCCCGACATCTTATCGTGCCCCGACATCTTATCGTGCCCCGATATCTTATCGTGCCCCGATAACATATCGGGGCACGATAAGACGATGTTTATCGTCACGCTGAGTTATCGTTATCGCCACCTTATGATATGCTAAAATTATCGTATCCCGATATTGAATTATCAATATCGCCCATGCCTAGACCTAACTCCCTCTCCTGCTCTCATCTTGCTCGTCGTCTGCCCACTCCCACTGATGACTGGGCTTAACAAAAGAAGAACGTAAAATGGGAGCGCGCAGAGCATACTGAAGGCCGTAAATCGTTAATGTTTGGACATAACTGGCTTTAGGTGTTGTAGATATGGCACAAATCTTGTATTTTTAGTTTAATTAGCAGGTAATACAAAACACAATAGTTTATTTTTGCTAGGTGGTGCATCGCCCTCGAGAAATATCTGTCGTAATACCGAGCGTATACCATGGAAGGAACTTTTTGGCCTCGCTATATCCGCTTTATTTTACATGTAAAACATAGGCCTTTTGGTGGTACAAAGACAATCACTCGCTATAACGCAATTCTCGCAATAAGCCGTACTCACTATACCGGGCTTCTACTGTATTGAGTATTTTTTTTCTTGTAATACATTGCATTTGAGGGTTTTCAATGAAAAAATCCTTTGACCTGCTCTTTACATTGCTTTAAAACTTTCACCTGTAGAATATAGTTCAGATGTTTCACTAATTTCAGCACCTAAATTGGGTGGAAATGTTAATAGGTTTTTAATAATGATAAAAAAAACTTAAGTGTCTGCTGAAAAAAATGAAAATGCCTCCTTAGAAAATTTGATATTATGAAATAGTTTAGTTATTTTAGTCCCGTGGATTTCACAATATCAAGTGCTTTAACATGTAATGGGGTAGATTCATTGTATTTTGAGGCTAAAATACGATGAAAATTTAAGTTATAATGTCTTTTGCTACATATTTTGTACATTGCGTAATTTTTTACCTAAAGATAAATGTTGCCCAAAAGTAAATTGCTTTAAAATCATTTTCTTATGCCTTAATTTTGCTGGAATCTTATGCATTCTTTGTTTACCAGTACATCAACAAACAATATTTTATTACCATATATGTATGAAAGTATCTTGATGTTGTGATTAATAAAAGTCAAGAGTGCTCATTTGAAGGTTAATTATATTAAAGTTGTTATCTTTAACCTCAATAATTTTTTTACTTAGCTTTGGATTAGTAGGTTTTTAGCTAGTCCCTCTGGCTTAAGTCCTGTTTCATTTTTCTTTCAGATGCCCGATGTTGTGCCAGTATTACAAGAGAATGCAGATATGTATGTTGAAATTAGACGCCACTGTGCTTATAATATTCCTGCCATGTTTCTATTTGCTTCCTCACATGATGACTTCCGCTCGCGGTTATATCCAACATTCTGTGACCTAGTTTGTGATCCACATGTTCATGTCCGGAGAACTGTTGCTTGTGGTGTTCATGAGGTATGTGCTATGTTGTTATCCAGATGATATTATTAGTCTCAGAATTATAAGTAAAGGTTTATCATCATTATGGTTGTTCTTAAGAGAATTTTTATAGGTGAGGGGTGAGTTGTAGTGTTTTTTATTTTGTCAATCATTATTAATCTTACTTTATTCCTGCAATCTATACTTATTTGTTTATTATAATGGCTTGCGGTTGTTCCTTTCACTTGTTCCTAATTTTTTGTCTGCCTTTCTGTTAAAACTCTATTTTTTATTAAATTTTTCTTCCAATAGATATGTGGACATTATTTCTTTTCATTTTTAAATGTTTATTCCATCTCATAAATGTTGAATACCAAGGACAAATACAGTGAAACCCATTTAAAGCATGGCCCATGTATAATATTTTCCCATTTGTAATGGTTCAGAGATTGAAATCCTCTTATAACATATTCAGGGTTAGTACGCATATTGAAAGTCAGGGTACTGAGAAATTGGACTGGAAGTCAGGGAAAAGCCAGGGAATTTCATTGTTGGTCTGGAAAAAATCACCCACCTTTGACACCGATTTCACATGTGGATCTTTCAACTGCATTACCAATTCCATACTTCAGTGTACTGAGGCGTGAATAGGAAAGCGCTGAAATTGGGAATAAATAAAATAGATTACATGCTGGTTTATGGTCTGGCACCATATTTCAATGAAATGGTGGTTAACAAAGTTCAGCAAAGTGACCCTTATGTAATTTGCTCTGATGAAAGTTTTTGAGTCCCATTTCAAATGAAGTTACAACTCAGTATTTAACTTCTGCATTTTCAGATCAATCTAAGGCATCTGATCTTGTCTCTGCCTAAATCAATGAAACCAAACCTCTCAAACTCATTTACAAATCTCAATTGACAGCCCAAACTTTGATTGGAAAATTGGTTAGGATTTAGAGATACCTCAAGGCAGAAAATGGCAAAGAATAATCTCTTCCTAAATATGGATTTGTTTGGCTTGCACACACTGCACAATGCGTTTAAGACAAGCTTCAGGGGTTCTGGCTGGATAGTTGTACATTTTTTAAGAGCAAAGTGTAATTTATTCAAGGAGATACCTGCCCGGCACAGTGACCTATCAAACTAATAGTGCATTGGCACCATTCCTACTCACAGACCTTTCAGGCTTTTTATCTGGTTCAATGTACCTAATTGTGATGTGAGAATTGTTTGAAAAATGCACTACTCTTGACAAATTGACCTAAATGATAGCAGTAACTTAATTTTGTCAAAATATGTGAGCTTGGGACATTCTGTCAAAGCTGAACTCAGGATGGTGGAAGTGTCACCAGACCTAATTCAGGAATTTGGAGAGGATTGTTTTGGTATTCTATAGTGTGTCATAAAGCTTTTAGAAACATATCCAATACAATATTGTCATTGTCAAGAAATAACTTTCTGTGACCCAGCCATTATGGTAGCTTATCCAAAAACAGTTAAATGCCAGTTGATCATTACTCTTCAGATATTTTCTGAAAGAAACTGGATTTCTCCCTTGATTGCAATGTTGTTGTAAGGGAATTTAAGCAGGTGTGTGATTAACAAGGTATGATAAATATCTTAAAGCAGTTCAAGAGGTGGGAAACCTGAATCAACCACTTGAGGCAAAATTGTTTATCTAGTGAATATAAGTTTGCAAACTCTTATAAGTACCTCCAAAAATGCTAATTTAAGTCATGGAAATGCTTATGCAGTGAGGGTTTCTCTATCAACAAAGAAATAATCATTGAAAGTCTATTGGGCTTCTCTAATCACCATAAGGCAAGTTTACTATGGTATTGAGGCAAGTGGTGGTTTACTAAAGCTGAAAATCACAGAGTCAGTGGAAACCAAAGCTAAAAGTGCAAGAGAGAGGTACTATGAAGAGTTGAAGGTAATACGAAGGGAAAAGGAAGAAAAGGCCATGTCTGAGGTGCAAAAACATTATATTTTAGATGAAATTAAGCAATCGAGAAACAAAAAAGATGGATTTGCAGAAAAACTGAATCACAGGTCAGTGATGAAGAACTTCTCCCCGTGCAGAGTATGATTCAGTGAGCTGTATTGTTTTGAAGATTGGATCACTAGCCCACTGCTTGCTGTCTTGTTTTTTGTGGTTTATATTTGTATTTTTTTATGTACAAGAATTGATTTACTTTACTATCAAGATAAATCTGTCACGCCAACGTCACGCAAATTCAGAACACGCCCCACTCCAAAAAGTGTCCTGGCCTACAAGCTTAGGCTTGCTCCTTTCTTTCATCTTGCAAACGATCTTCAAGAATGAAGCCAAAGTCAAGACGGTTGTGTTTCAGGGAAACCAGAAGAAGTGGCATATGTAAAACTCGGAATATCTAGCACTAGAAAATGCTTTTGACCACCGAATGGCACAAGTAAGGTCCATGCAGGTATTGAGACTCTTGAGGAGAAAGCCAAAGACTTTGCAGAGGAGCTATGAGCCATGGAATTTACTGCATCAAAAGTTTTGATTGACCGATTTCGGAAGAGATTCAAGATACTCAGAGCAAAACGGCAGTGAAGAGTTTTAATGTCCGAGAAGAAGCAGTGAATATGTACCTGGAAAAACAATATTTTGCATTGTTTAATTAAAGGATATCGCCTGCATAACCAGTACAAGGTTGCTGAGTTGCATGCTTTTTTCATCCTCTTCCAGATGGTTTAGATTGGTGAAAACCCACATGGAAATAAGCTGCATGAGGCAGGAATCACTGTTCACAGCAGCAATGCAGATGGGTCTGATAAACTTCCACCACTAGTGATAGGAAAAACCAAAGAAATCGAGGTGTTTTGCCAATGTTAGGACTCTTCCCTGACCCTATTCAAGCCAAAGAAATGAATGGATGGCCAGAGAGGATTTCTACTCCTGGCTGTGGAAGTTCACTGCCTGCAGGAGGGTGTGAAAACACAATGTGATTCTCTTCATAAATAATTTCCCTGCTTGTAATGTTTTGAAAATGCTTTCCCAGACTCCATCACTTTTAGCAGGTTTCACTGTGTATGCATATTTTTGTTATGTCATATGCATGTTATGCACAAATGATAATGAAATTTTGCATTTTTGTTCAATCTTCCCAGAAACCTCTTCTATTCTACTTCTTCAGATTTAAACATGATCAAATTCATGCAGATTTCATGACATCTAATCTTCACAGATGTTCACGACATCCATTAACCAAAAATTCCATACTTTTATTACCGTCTCCACTCAGGATGGTATTTGTTTATTCTGATTATTTTATGTGTTTTCTATTATTTGTATCGGGGGCAGAATAATATTTAGAGAAACATTTTGTCAATAAAAATAGGCTGCATGCATGCAATTTCAGTTAAAACATATTCTTTACTTCCTCTTCCAATTAGTGACACCATCTTTTCAAAATTTATGGATTTCTGCCACAAGAATGTTAGAACTTGGGATTGTAAAAAGGATCTTGGTCAATTACCCCCATTTGCACAATGCTCTAACACCCAGAATCGGTTATTTCCAACATCCCTTTCTCAGTTTCTGACATCCCTTTCATTTCCTGGCTATTTCCGACATCCATTAACGCAAGTTAAGAATGTTTGAACAATGAATTTTTCATTCTCGGATGAATGCACGCAGGTGTATGAATCTTGTATACAGTCCTTCAAATTAAACTTTACTAAAGGAAAAATGTTTAATCAAAAATTCACCATATATGTCAAAAATCGACTTAAATGCTGTATCTTTAACCCTTTCGCGCCGAATGCTGCACCTATGGGGCGAGGATATTCTTCCCTGAACAACGAATGCCTCATATATGTGGCGTGAATTTTGCTACCTTAACCAACGAATGCCGCTCCTATGTGGCACAGGTCGGAAGAAAGTGACCGTGGCGGAAACAATAGACCCACGTACGTGGTCACCCCTCTAGATCCGGCTTAGCGCGAGCCCAGGCCCTTCCTCGGCCTCAGGTCGACCCCTTCCTATCCTCTCCACGTGGTCAACTACTGTTATTTGCAGTTTTTTTTTTTTTAATATTTGTTGCTTACCTTAGAAATCCAATGTTAGAAATGAATTCATCTTTTTTTGCTTTCCACATGGAAATTTCAAACGAAATTCTAGCATTAATATCAACGGAGCTTTATAACAGCAATCGAAGATGGCATTAACGTATGCATTTGGATTAGAAATGTACTAAATCCGTCAATATGAACGTTAGAACTTCGTCTAAAATTTCTGCACCCTCAGAAAAACACAATAAATTCATTTTAAATGTAAAAAAATTGATTCAAACAACAAATATTTGTTTATATTAAACATTGCAATTTCAGTCAGTTGACCGTGGACTCGCACTGTGAAGGAGTCTTTTAATCCTTCGTGGGTCTGGAACCGAGGAAAGGGATCGGCGACCCGCTGAGTTGGGTCCAAAAATGGTTAGGGAGGGAACCTCTGCCTTCCGTCAACACGAGGAAGCTTCGTACAGGGGAGTGAAGAAAATTTTCAAGAGACTCGTAACGAGGAAGTATTTCCCTCCACGAAGCTCGGGCGTGAAAGGGTTAATCATTAACTATGTAAGGTGAAATGTACTTGGACACTGACGAGTCTTCACATCTCATTATAAGCATTTCATCATTGCAAGGGCCCATTCACTATATTATAATGGTGGCTAACCAAGGAATAACCCTGAGGAAAGGAGATCTGTTTCCTGAAATATGGGTCTAGTATTAGGTGAATTGCTCTGAAAATTTTAAAAATAAAATGAAAAGGTGAAATAAATCTTTTGTTGAACTTTTTTTATCTATCATTGTTGAGTTAAATGAAAATATTGATACTTCTGCTACAAAGAATTGGATATTATTACAGGTGGCACGCCTTCTTGGACCATCCAATCGTATGCTGAAGAATGAGTTGGTCCATCTCCTATGTGATGAGACTCAAGAAGTACTTTCTGCAATTGTTCCTAACCTTACTACAATTCTATTGTTGATGACTAAATTTAAAAATATTGGACCTGACTCAGTGGTAATTATAAACTTTATGTTAAGGTTAGGTATGTAAGCTCATGTAATTTTTTTTAAAATTTATCATTAATTATATTTTGATGTGAGTTCTTGTATGTACGATAAATTAACTGTAGAAAACCTGAAAGTTGATTTAAGAACATGTGATTTGGAAGCCAATTAGTTATTGTTATCTATTAATTGCATTTTTTGCTGCTTGTCATTGGATTGTTTTTCTGTAGGGTACAACTGTGGTGGAAATTGGGCGTGCATTACTCAAGAGTGAAGAAACAATATCCGTAACCACAAACTGGAGATTGCATGCCTCTTTTCTCTCCCAAATGGAGTGTTTGCCTCATTGCCTTCCTGTTGACTACCTTCAGTCACACCTGGTGCCAATACTATTCCTGAGGATACATAAAGCTGTGAGTTGCCCCTTATTCTGTCATGAATTACAGTGGAACCTCGATTTATGGTTTTTCAAGGGGAGAGATGAAAAAATCGGTGACTGCAGGAGAACAAATAATCAGGATAACTATTACCAGGGTGTGTAGCGAGTGGAAAAGTCTGTAATTTTTTGGAACTTTATGTATTGTGCAGTAATCAGACACAATTTTTTTTAAAGCAGGAAATCTCTTATTTATGAAAATACTTGGGGAGGCTACTTTCTAAAATTCCAATATCGGCAGTTGGAAACTATTTTGGAAGTATTATTAATATATGAGCACCAATTTTCGATGAAAATATATGAATTTCTTCCGTAGCCTCAAAAAAGTACACCACAATTTTTAAAATTTTATATCAATAAATGGAGACAGAGGTGTGGAAATATTCTCTTAAAGCTAAGGTAATGAAGATAGAGGAATAGTAAGGAAAGGGAATCAGGTTGTAAAAGAGATATGAATGAGGAAAAAAAAGCTAGATATTAAGCTTAGTGAAGATGGAAAAAGGAAAGAGCACCAAATGAGCTTGTAAGATTTGACAGCACAGCAAGCAGGTTTACTATGTTAATACGATGGAGATAATGGGAGATTATGTATCTCGAGTCGTCTGGCATAACTCAGAATTGCCAGCAGGTTCTTCCAATAGCAATTACTCATCTTCTTTAGTCTCTATAAGCAAGTCACTTTTTGTTGGTTCCTAGTCTTTCAAAATTAATATGGCAGACTGTCTAGCCATACATCTGTACATTCTACTTTTACTTGGGCACTCTCTCCTGCCAGCTTTTTGTAAACCAGACCATGTTGATTCAAAAAAGCTGGGTGGCAGTAATTTTTGTTTTTTTTTTCTCTCAATGTAATTCCATCAATTGGAATGTTGACTGCCCGTGCCTGCTGGTACCAGGTGAAGACAGCGGCATCGGAAATGGGGGGCAGAGGGGGAATTCGGTTCCCCCCCAGAATTTTCCCCGGGCCCTTGAGAAATGAGTCTTCATTAATAAAAATTGAATTTCACTGGTTTCTAGCTTGCCTTTTCCCTTTGGACTCATATTCTACCACATTCATATGCACTTTTAGCGGAAACATAGTCTCTACCCCCTCCTATCCACAAAAAAATGTGGGCCCTTTTCCTAAGGGCCGGGCCCTTTTCAAGGTTGTCCCCTCCCAGTGAAAATAGTTCCGATGCCCCCTGGGTGAAGAACACTTTCTAATTATGCAATGATGACTCCTTACCAGTTTTTCCCTTCTTGGATGCATTAACTAATAATCATTTGTTCTTGGATCTCACCCTTCGTGTTAAAGATATGTAGAATTTACTGGGCTAGAAGCCAATCCAAGGTGCAATGTTCACACGTTTCTCTTCCAAATTCCTCTCTATCTCTTATATTTTTTTTCATTGATCTTGCAAAGTTCTCATTTGCTTCTTCAGATTTGCCATGTTCTGAAGAAAGAGTAAATGAAAGTAATAAAATAACAAACTGCAGTAAATTGATGATAACAACCCAAACAAGAAAGCACAGAACTATTTGTGACCAAGTGAAGTGTAGGAGCGCAGTTGTGGACCCATAGCCAACTTTCAATTGCAAAGCATGACTTTATGATGACTACGTTGCCACCTTTTCTTCTAAAGGGAAGGCAACACAAATAATACATTGAAAATACTTCCTTTCATTTTTTTCAAATGATGCATGCGGAAATTGCTACATTGGAGGAAGAGGGGCTGTGATTTGCAAACTATCACTGTGGTAAAACGATGCATCGGAGAACAATGGATGCGGGAATAAATAATGTTATCCATATGGAACTTCATTTGGGACCAACGATGTTGTGGGAACAATAGATCGAGGTTCTACTGTATACGAGTTTTCCCAACATGTTATATGATATTGAGCATTCTTTCAATCAGGAAGACAAGTTTGACTATCAAATTTTGGCTGTCGAGGGATGATTATTGTCATTATTCAGCATTTAACATGCAGTGTAATAATATGATAAATGTTAGCTGCAGAAAATTTTGTTAAGTGTCATGTATGTAAAGTTTTTTATACATTGGTAACAGTGATCAAAACACATCCTAAGTCTACCCCAATTTTCTCAATTTGAAGATATTTAAACACAGTAAAAATATTCATTTGTGCCTTTTCTGGATTTGCCCCAATATTACATGCAATATTTTTCACCATAAAAAATATCCTATTGACATGTGTACCAAAAAACTAAAACTGAAGGAACCCAATTATTTTTTGTTGATAATTTAAAATAATGTATCTCTAGAAGGGTTCATAAGTACAATGGATTTTTTTGGGCTATGTACTGATAAATGTAGAAATTAATTTACGTTGAACAGTGTATCAATTTGATAAGTTAAACAACAACCTGACAGGCTCAATGTCAGACTACATGATACCAAGTACAGTACACCCAACATTTGAGTCTTTTGGATTCTGTGGTAGATTAATGCAATACTCCTGTCTGGGGTGGGACTTAACCTGTTACTTTTTGGTTGTGAGGCCAGTGCTTAACTGAACTGAATACTGCAGCTGGCATTTTCATTATTTATATTTTTTCTTCCTTCAGAGGCCTTTACCTTGTCGAGTAGCCGCTGCACGCACTCTGCTGATATTTCTTCGTTACTGTGTTAAACAAAAGGAACATCTCCTGAGCAAAATTAAAACTGGTATGTTTTGTGCATATGTTATTAATTATGCTACTGTGATGTATGCGTAGTGACTTTTGAAACAGTGCTCAAACTATCTTTTTTCTGTGACTTGTGTAATTGCCTTAAAACTGCCCTACTTATTGAAAGACTCAAATTGGTATCCACTCTACAGTTCAATGTCAAACGTCTTAAATTGTATTTCTGTAGTAACCTCTAACTTTTGTATACCTGATTGTAGTTGAATTTTCGTAAAAGCAATTCTTTAATCTCAATACCAGTCCTTATTGTGGTGATTTGTTTTTGCTTGCATCTAGCTTGCCAATTGCTACTTCAAGTTAGGTAGTGAAAGTTACCTGGCTTATTAACATTTAATACAGCCATTCCTCAACTTATGAACAGGTTACATTATGAAGACATTGTTACAAAATCAGGGTGTCACGAATTTGATTTTACGAAACAAATTACGACACGCAAAACTTCACGCATGAGATTTTGCTGTTAAATAAAATGGGAACTTAATACAGAAAATTTGGCCAATAAATATTGTTAACATTTTGCATTAACTTTTGTCATTGATTCACTATCCATGTATGGGTATCATATGTGGAGTTGAGCTAGTGAATATTGATTTGCAGACTTTACACTAGAACTTTGGTGAAAGACCAGGGTTATTGACATACAGACTTTGCTGGAGAACTTAGGGAAATGATTTTTAATTATGGGGCTTTATACCACTTCCCCCACTGATTTGTATTGTTGCTCTTTTTCTGGCTGTTGATAGGCGGTGTTTGCTATTGTTGATATTTAGTAAGTTTTATGGTATGGATTGGCACTGTTAAGAGTTTGGTATTCAATTTTTCCCATTTATTGTTGAATGATTGGTTTGTGATTGTTAGATTTTGTAGGTTGCATAAACTTGTGGATTCATAAGTTAAAACCTGGTCATAAGTTGAATTGGTGGCAATTTGAAAATGTGACACGTGCAGCAGTATAAACAACCCCAACCATGGCAACCCTACATGCTGCCTTCCATTCCCTCATTAACAGACTTCTTGTAATCCCCATGTGCAGATCAGAATTTCAAGATACTCATCTAGAGTCACTGTCATTTTTATTTTTACCTTGATTCCCTTAATTTTGTGTGTGACGATTGTTTGTAAGTGACACTAATGAGTGAGTATGTGAATGTGTAATTTGCTTCCATTTAAATTTCTTTGTATGCTTGATTTTGTGCAAGTGATGGAAAGCTCCCTTACTATGTTAACACTCCTTCCTTCCCCCTCTCTCCCTTTTTTCTTCCGCCCCTTAAGATTATGCCTTTGGGGATACATATTTTGTCCTTCAATTTTGCATGCGATTTAAGATGCTAAAATATTTTTTGTTTGTCCACTTTGAATCCTTAAACTGAACATTTCCTCAATTTTGTATTGCTAACCTCTTCATATCTACACAATCCTATTTTGCTTCCTATTTGCTCCATGCTTCTCATGTCTGCCTTTCCTAAATGTCATTCTTCCCAGTCACTTTTCCCTTGATGACTGTTTCCATCAGATCATCATGTCTGAATATAGGGTTGATAAAGTTGTCTACTCTTCTTTTTTGTTGTGTTCATCACATAGATCTTTTCTCTTAGATTCTTCTTAGAATATCTTCATAAGTAACTTTGGTTATTGACTTTATCTCTGTCACTTTTCTGCTGTACCACATTGCAAAAGCTGCCAGCCTTGTCTTTTCTGCACCTGCTATCGTCCATGTCTCAGTACCATAAATGAACATGCTGCAGACTGCTGCAAAATGTGTTCCAATGAAGAGTTTCCATACTTCTCCTTCCAAACTTGCATTTACAGCAAGTGTAAGTGCATTCGTCCTCTGGTAGGATGACCTCTTCATGTGGGCTATTATACTGACATATAATAGCCCAAGAGAGCTTTGTCATACTTATTCCTATGCTGGTTGTACAATTTCCCAAATAGCAGTTGTATCTCTTCAAGTTCTTATTTCTGGAGTTAACTTGGTCTTAACATCTTCTCTTTTACTATATCCTATCATTTAAAACCACTGTGTTTTGTTTTTATTGGCCTTCAGGTTGTATCTTGACTATGTCCCTTCCATGCTAACTAGTTTTTCTTAAATAGCATTTTTCCTCAGCTAAGACATTTAGGCTACTGTCAAGGCATAGGAATCTAATTATTTCTCCATGAATATTCACTCCTGAAGCTATGTCATTGACTTATTTTAGTTCATTATTCACTATATTCTTTAGGACCGAATTAGAATAATATTCTTAGGTTAGTAACATTTTGCATACCTATGCAGTTATACAGTAACTCTTCACAGAAACCTTTCTTTGTGGTCTATTACTTTTGGTAAAATGTTTACTCGCATGTACTTTTTGTTTATCTCTAGGGATGGTTGGATCGAATCTGTCAGATCCAAAGATCCATGGATCTTTCATTTTACTCGGTTCCGGATTCGGATCCTAAGACATGGTGTAAAATCGTATCCAGATCGTAGATTTTAAATTTTTGCAGCTTAGTGATCTAAGCACCCTGTGAATGGAATGTAGGTGTGGTAGATATTGACAAGGGGAGGTTGTATAGCTCAGGTCACGAAATTGGAAGATAATTTTTTCATGCAACTAAAAGCACAATAAAGAAATATGATTTTTTCCCCATTACCCAGGTATCGCGAGAAAAAAATATATAGAATGTCACGTGGGTATCTGACATTTGCCAGCATCAGGCGGAAAATGAGAGCTAGTGTACTGCGTGAAGTTTGATCCCTATTGCTGTTTAATTTTTTCTTTCAGTCATTGCATCGCAAATTTTATCATCTTTAATTTCAAAACCCTAACATCTGAATACTCACATTTTAATACTTATATTGTTTAAATTAAATTTACGAATGTATCACTAAAAATTAGGGATGGCCAGGTCAGATCCAAAGATCCACGGATCTTTCATTTCATTCGCTACTGAAATCAAATCTGAAGACTATAAATTCAGATCCCAATTAGAAATTTTTAAATTTTGCAGCTTAGTGATCAAATGGAATGTAGGTATGGTAGATACTTACAAAGAGAGGATTTGTTCCTTGGGTCACGGAATGAGATGAAAATTTTTACGTGACACTAGAACAAAATAAAGAAATATATGTCTTGGCTTTTATCTCCATAGGCCCAGATGCATGGGAAAAAATAAAGCAGAAGGTCACGCAGGTCGCATACATTCGTCAGACTCGCATGACCCGATGATAGCATAGTTGTTAAAAATGAGAGACGTGAATGATAGCTAGTGTGCTGCCAGTCGTGAGTTAGATCCTTAACACTGCCTAGGAATACAGTGCATGCTGTATTCCTAGGGTAATGCCAGCAGGCAGTTAAAAAAGAAATTTCGATTAGCAGAAATTACTAGCAAAATTACTAGTTTAGCAGCTTGAAATACTCTATAATAATATTTAATCATAAAAATGGAATTCCCAGATATTTCCATAAAATGGAATCTCTTGACTCAGGACTGCATTAAAAATTTTTTTGTGTTTCTAAAGAAGAATTTGAAATCATTCAAGGATTTGAGTTACAACAGCAACCCAAGTTAATGTAAACCCATTGTGCTCTTCATTAACCTTAGGTTTTTGATTTTATTATTTAATATTCAATATTATATATATTCTTGGCATGTGATATGCTCGGAAGTCTTTTAAATAATTACTTTCTGGATGGAGGGTTGTACAATACAGCATCACTAGGATCTTATATTTTGGAAAATAACTCAAAGATTAATGAAAATGAACTTATAATGTTTCTTTTAACTGCTGTCAAAAGAATAGTTGTACAGGTTTAAAAATGTATTATTTGATGAGTAGGTATGTGATAAGGAAAGTGAACTTTATATAAGAAGTAATAACAATTATTGCATCTGCAGATCGTGATCCAGGAAAATAGTATCCATACAGATGATAGGAAGCTGATTTTTTTCTACAATAAATTTACTTGGTTTTTGGAAATACAGTAAAACCTCGCTTTTATGTCCCCGCAATTTACGTTTTCCCGCCATTAACGACTTTTTCTTCAAGTCCTAATAATGTCCATATATCCGCAATGTAACGTCTTCCCTTTATTTACGCTAGCAAATTTTTGAATGGTCCGCCATTTACGTTTTACAAGAAGATTTTGCCGTGATTGTTGTCCTGGTTGCAGAACTGGTGGTTGGACTCAACGCTCTGTGAAAGACAAAGTACAAACTCATGCAGTAAGTTACCACATTGAAAGAGAAATAAAATTTGCTCAGATATACCACCAGACCTCACTCATCTGTGTAATTGTAATGCCGCGAGGGATTACAGTACACGTACGTCATTTTTCTCGTGATTGTTTTCCAGGTTGCATAACTCACGGGTTGGCTGATGATATCGCATAGGTGATGAAATTTTTCATTTATTTAAAAAGTGTATGCTTTTCAGCATTTGTGGTCATGTCTTTATGTTTTGATTAGGCATTAATACAGATTTTTTTAAATCCTCCAACCAAACTTAATCCTCATATATCCTATGAACACACCTGTAAAATCATCTCGTTCTTCTCTAGCTCGATTCTTAAGTAGCTTTGATAGGATATCATTATAGTCTCCACATCTTCTTTTCTCATAATGTTTACCCTAACTTACTAGCATGGTTGGATCAAGACTCCTGGTCTCAGTTCATCCTTATCTATGTCATTCTCCTCTTCTACTCCCAAGTTCCCTTGCCTATCATTCATGCCATGCAGTTCTTTTCACGTTTTCCTTACCCCTACTCTGAATCTCTTGAAAGTTCTATCTGCAGCTCTCCTGACTTAACAGTAATGAACAGTATTGTTTTCCACTACTTGATGCGGAATAACCTTCTAACCTTTGAGTGCAGGGTGCCTATTTCTCCCTCTCTCTGGAGCCTTTCAACCTATTTACATTGACCTTTTCACCACTTTTCTCTTACTCTCTTCATATCCCTCATATGTCTATTGCTTATTTCCTTAAATTTTATTTTGACTGGCTGTGTTTAAGTCTCTCTATATCCATCATTCCTCAATTTCCTCCATAATGTGTGCCAACCCAACGTGACACCAAATGTGTCTTGACCACTCAAGTGTGTACTGCACCATATCCCCCCCCTCCATCTTTTATCAACTGCTTGCTGTTCTGCATCTTCCCTCATACACCTGTAAACTAATTCCTGATATTCTCTCCAATTTACAACTGTATAATTTTTTCACACTCTTCCTAATCTTGGCCCAACCATATGTAATCTAGTTAATATATCTCCCCGTGTCCCCATGCATTTCAAATAAGAGATTTTGGCATTATTGAAGAGGTTTTGTTGGAACTATATTTCAATTTTAAACTTGTCATTCAATGAAGACAAGAATTAGGCAGGCAAAATCAAGAAGCAAGTAGTTATTCTTTCAGGCATAACTTTCATATAAAATTGCATACCCTCAAATTACACTTTTCCGCGATTTACACTTATTTCTCTAGATCCCCTCAAAAGTGTAAAAGAGGGGTTTTCCTGTACTATTGTTGCCGTTTTTTATATATATTAAAAATCTAGGATTAGAAAAGGAATGAAATTCAGAATTCAGTATCTCAAACTGAGGATCTAAAACCCAGGCAAGGATCCAGTTCCATATCTGGATCTGAAAAAAACCTGGACCTGTCCATCACTATTAATTTCCTTTAAATATTTTATGATCTTCTATCTATTTGTAGTCTTAAGTCTCTCCTAGTATACATGTTACTAATTGTTTTCCTTTTTATAGAGCTTGGTCAAGCACGGAGCTGTCATTTACGAATGCTGTACATGGAGATGTGTTCAATTGCCTTAAAAATATTTTCTGCATCATACTTCAAGAGTAATTTCTTCTCAGGTGTCTTAGAATTGGGTGGTAAGTACTTGTTGTTATGTCCTCATTTATATTTCGCTCCTTAACTTTAGTTCATTTAAAGATTTTCTAGAAATTATATATTAAAGCGCTCTATTAAACTGATTACTAATATCTTTATATTTAATTAAATTATATTGAAATTGGATATGAAAGAGCACCCCATGCTTTTCGTTGTGGCCTTGCATAAATAGACAACTTCAAATGTTATATTGTTGAAACCAAAATTACTTCCTATTAATGTTCATAAATAATTCATAGTGTGGATAATTTCCTTGAATTTCATTTAATTATTTCCATTAGTAGGCTAAACTTAAATTTACTTGAGAAAATATTATTTTTTATTTTTTAAATGATTTGAAGATATTTCTTTTTCTTAGATTTTAATTTTTTTTAGAAAAGCATGCTTAAAAACATTTTTTTTTCTTTTTTCTGTTCCTAGTTTTCTTTTTTCTGTTTTATGTTCCGTTCTGGTCCTAGCAAATTAGATGTCTATAAAACTACACTAGTTTATTTTTTTATAATAATTATAATTCTTGTCTGTTGTCTTTTATTTGCATATTTATTACAACCTGTGAGAATTCTTCCCCTCTAGAGATCCATCTTACTTAGCATGTCAATATTGAAAACTCTTAATTTATCAATTGGTGCACTGCTGCATTCATGTTCATTACATTTTCCGCCATGACACTTTTATTTTCCCATCAATTTCTTATTTTGCAAAGGCATATTTCAAATTTTGAACTATCAGTTCTCTGCTAGGCTTCATTGAAAACCATAACTTCCAAAAGGATATGATGTGTCTTGAAGTATACATTAATGAATTGGGCAGTGACACTGATGTAATATTGCTCTTCTCCTGATGTCCAAAAATCAGATGTTATGTGATGCGAATCCATCAATTACTCTTATGAGTAATTGATGTATTACATATAATATTTTTTTATTTAGAATATACTTTGTACATGATGTTGTGTGCAAAATATTTCCGCTTAGGATATACAAATGACATACAACACTAACAATATCTTCAAAGCCCTCAGATTCCGCAAAGTAAAGTGGCATACGAAAGGATCTTGTTGAAAACAGCTTGGTGGTATGAGGAATATAAGATGTAATTGAAGTGCTCGATTTTTTGTATTCTCTGTAATATTGCCATTCAGCTTCAGATAGTGGCATCTCATTAGATCTTCATTCAGTTACTTTATGTTTCTCTTGAAGTTTTTTGTTGGTAAGATGCCATCTGCTGGTAGTTGATGATGTTGAAGAGATTCAAGGATTGCAAACTAGCTGCGAAAAACTGATATGCAGAATAGCATACATTACACAGACAAAAAATCGGGGGATCTGGGCTTGAATCCTAGTCAAGGTGAATTATTTTTTTTTTCTGTGGAAATTTTGCAAAGATGTTGAAGTGTAACTGCTATTCCATCGCTAATTTTGCTCTAAATTTCTAGATGTTTCTATTAGCTTCCACTGTCTGCAGTATCTATTCTATCCTCTTAGTTTTGTTCAGCTCAATTTATTTATCACTTTGGCCATGTTTTCTCAAATTCAGGCTGGATAAACCTTCCAAATTTAAACTGTTCGTTCGGAGGGAGGAAAGTAAACATTAAAATATGTACTTTTATTTCAGTCAATTTCAGTAAAAGAAACTTTTTTCTAAAGTATGCAGCCTCATATGCAAGTCTTGCTTGTGGATGGCACTGTTCAGGAATGTCAAAAGTTGAAACCAGTTGAAGAAGCTTAAATTTCTTTCAATTTCAAAAACATATGCCAAACATCAACTTTAAATTCATAGTACATTAGATTATTACAAGAAGTTAACCTCATCAACCAGGATAATATGATGATTTTTTCTCAGCGTTTACAGTTTAAACTGTTAAGCACAATGGTCCCAAGGGCTGAAAATAGAGAAAACTGTTCACTCATCTTGTTGTGAATTTGGGCCATAGTTGATGTTAGTGAAACTTTACTCATGGCCTCTGTTCTCTTTTTTACAGATGATCCTGTGCCAAATATTAGGCTAAAAGTGTGTCACATGCTGCCTCAATTGAAAGGGATACTTCTTATATCACCTGACAAGAAGCTTTTGAAAGCCTTAGAGACTTGTATTCAGTCACTTATGCTGAAAGAATCAGATCGAGATGTCTGCTCTGCTCTTGCTATGGTCATTGATAGACTTGATGCCATGGACAAGAACTCTGAAACGGTCAGTAAAAACATATTGCTTTGAATACATTATAGGCATTTTCTTCCTCCTACTTAATGTTCCTTGTTATCTTGTGATATTCCCTCTGTCTTGTAATATTTTCACTATCCACTCACTTAAGTTTGAATTTGATTGAAAGGAGCATTTTTTAATAGTACAAAATTAAAATACAGTAAAACCTCGTATTTACGTTATCAGAATTTACGTTATCAGCATTTTCCCACAATTTACAACATTTTTATCGGGTCCCATCCCATTTCCTATATCTCCAACGTATGTAGAACCCTGTATTTACACCGTGACTTTTCCACTTTCCCGCTGTTTGTGTTAGATGCGGGTAAGAATGCGATAGATTAAAAAAACAAAATTCCATTCTATGACATTTAGCCATAAATCTAGTCTGGAACAATGAAAAGAACGTATCTACGGCTGTAACAAATAACAAATTAAGATTAATATCTACAAAGCTGTAACAATAAGGGAGCAAAGGAATAAAAAAGGGGGGGAGAGGGGGAAGGAAGGAGTATATACAAAGTAAGGGAGCTCTCAATCACACGTACAAAATCAAGTATATGGAGAAACTTATGTGGCAGTAAATGACGCATTCGCGCACTCACATGTTACAAACAACCGTCACACTCAAAATTAAGGGAATCAAGGTAAAAATAAAAATGAACAGTGACTCACACAAACAACCGTCACACTCAAAATTAAGGGAATCAAGGTAAAAATAAAAATGAACAGTGACTCACACAAGTGAGTGAGTGATTGTGTCATGAGTGAGTGAGTGTGAGTGAGTGATCCAAGGCAGGATCCCTTCCACCACTTCCACGGTCTCTTTTCGTCTGCTGAAACAAATGCGATACGTTATTCCCATTATTGGCTATGCTATACGTTATTAATGGTTTCTACAAAATGTCATGAAGACTGTGAATATACTGATCATAAAAATTAAGACCAACCAAGGGAAAGCATAAAGGCAATATAAATTTGATTAATCAATTATGGTTTAAATTTTTGGCGAACCTAATCAAAATTATGGAATGAAAATTAGAAAATGGAACAAGCATTAGAAAAGAGTAGTTTGGTCAGTTGTGCATTTGGGAAAATGGTCGGCAATTCCAGCCTTTTTGCATTTTTTGGAGCAGGTATGTTGCTCTTTGATCTAATGGTTAGTTGGTAAATTAATTAGGGATATGAATTACTGCCAAAACTTTCCCCTTCTTTCGGGATTAGTGCTCAGACTCTGCGAATGGAAATACTTCAGCCACCACACCAACCCGATTCCTAGAAAATTGTTGGCAATAGGTTACATGATGATTATTTACACCAACCTCAGTGAGATGATACTTCACTATAACGAGGGTTTTCTTGGGCACCTTGAGGTCTTGTTCTAAAGGGGTTGCACTGTATCTCTCCACCACAAGTAAATTAGTTTTATTTTATACTGAGTAATATGTATGCAATAATGATCTCTTTTTATAGAAAATAGTTTCAATGCCATTGTGTTCTCATGCATTGTGAATTCTTAGCATATTTTAAAAATCCGCTAATATCTTAATTTTACATAACACCCCAGTTTTGGGTCCCAAGGCGTTACGTAAAATCAAGACTACTGTACTATTTGTAAATTTGACTTGCCTTCATAAATACAGTGGACCCTCACATAGCACGGGGTTAGGTTCCTTGAAATCATTGCAACTAGTAAAATTGCACTATGTGAAACAAAGAGAAAACGAGAAAAATCAAGATGCGTTCCGTAATCTCAGCACCTAAAATAAGGCAATACCGTGTTTCGTTACTTAGTCTTAATATCTATAATAACATTCAGCCTGAAAGTCTGTAATTTCTCAGTAGCTATGCATTTCTGGAAATAATTTCATACAGTAGAACCTCGGTTATACGACCCTCGTTTATGCGATGACCTCATTTACATACACCATTTTTTTTCGGTCCGGTAAATAATCCCATAAGACCCCATGTATTTCCAACCTCGCTTATGAAACTTTTCATTTATATGATGAACTCAGTTATACACCATTTTTTTCCAGTCCCGTGGTAGGAACGTCCTCACTTATACGACTTTTCGTTGACTGACTGACGGAAAGACATCTACAGTAGAACCTCTGATATACGACCATCTTTTATACGACGACCTCATATATACACTTATTGTATTGGTCCGGTAAATAACTCCATAAGACCCCATATATTTCAACCTCCCTTACGAAACTTTTCATTATGCGATGAATTCAATTATGAACTGTTTTCTTCCAGTCCTTAGGTAGGAAAGTCCTCACTTATATGACTCTTCAGTGCCTGACCTGCGGAAATGCGTTGAATTTCAGTTTTTTGTCAACGCTTATCATAAGTCTCGTATTTTCATTTATGCACCATTTCAATTATTTATAAGAAAAACAACTTTTTTCCCATTACCCAGGTATCGCGAAAAAAAAAAACGTAAAATGTCACGCGGGTAGTTTCTAGTTTAGCAGCTTGAAATATTCTATAATAATTTTATCGTCTTCAAAATTGAATCCCCAGATATTCCATATTTCGAATCTCCTGACTGCATTAAAAATTTTTGTTTCTAAAAAAGAATTTGAAAGCATTCAAGGATTTGATAACAACATCAATCCAAGTTAATGTAAAGTCATCAATGACAATTGTGTGCTGAATTAATTTTAGGTTTTTGATTTTGTTTATTATTTTATGTTCTATATTATATTATTCCTGGCATGTGATATGCTAGGAAGCCTTTTTTTGTATAATTGAATTTAAACCTTTCTGAATAGAGGGTGATACAATATGGCATCACTAGGATCTTATATTTTGGAAAATAATTCAAATATTAATTAAACTGAACTTATAATGTTTTCTCTAACAGAAATCTAAAGAATAGTTGAACAGGTTTCGAAGTGTATTGTCGGTGAGTATGTAATAAGGAAAGTGAACTTTATATTAGAAGTTATAAGATGTTGTTATTGCATCCGTACATTTTTATCCAGGAAAATATTATCCGTATAGATGATAGGAAGTAGATTTTTTTCTACAATAAATTTACTTGTTATTTTGGAAATACAGTAGAAGCCCGGTATAGTGAGTACGGCTTATTGCGAGAATCGCGTTATAGCGAGTGATTGTCTTTGTACCGCCAAAAGGCCTATGTTTTACATGTAAAATAAAGCGGATATAGCGAGGCCAAAAAGTTCCTTCCACGGTATACGCTCGGTATTACGACAGATATCTCTCGAGGGCGATGCACCGCCTAGCAAAAATAAACTATTGTGTTTTGTATTATCTGCTAATTAAACTAAAAATACAAGATGTGTGCCATATCTACAACACCTAAAGCCAGTTATGTCCAAACATTAACGATTTACGGCCTTCAGTACGCTCTGCGCGCTCCCATTTTACGTTCTTCTTTTGTTAGGCCCAGTCATCAGTGGGAGTGGGCAGACGACGAGCAAGATGAGAGCAGGAGAGGGAGTTAGGTCTAGGCATGGGCGATATTGATAATTCAATATTGGGATACGATAATTTTAGCATATCTATCATAAGGTGGCGATAACGATAACTCAGCGTGACGATAAACATCGTCTTATCGTGCCCCGATATGTTATCGGGGCACGATAAGATATCGGGGCCCGATAACATATCGGGGCACGATAAGATATCGGGGCCCGATAAGATGAGATGTCGGGGCACGATAAGATGAGATGTCGGGGCACGATAAGATGAGATGTCGGGGCACGATAAGATGAGATGTCGGGGCACGATAAGATGAGATGTCGGGGCACGATAAGATGAGATGTCGGGGCACGATAAGATGAGATGTCGGGGCACGATAAGATGTCGGGGCACGATAAGATATCGGGATACAATAAGATATCGGGGTGCGATAAATATCGCTATAAATAGGTATCTCGATAACTATCACGATAAACATCACGATAAATATCGTGACCATGTTAAATATCGCGATAAAATATCATGATATCGTGACCATGATAAATATCGCAATAAAATATCATGATATCCCGCCCCGACAAAATATCACTATATATTATCACGATGGAATTATCGTGATATTGCTCCAGTTAATCGTGTCGGAAAAAGACAGCCGTAAGTTGGCCTTCGCTTAAGCTTGAAAAATATCTACGACCCCCGAAACATGCCGTATTTCAGTGAACCTTCAGGCCAATTTTCCCAACTGATGGACGTACTGGTTAACATTCGAAAACTCGACAAAGCTGATATTATCGTCATGACATATTCGCAAAATTATCCAAAAACTTCCACAGTATACCTAATATTTTAATTCCGACTAGTTACGCTGTCTTTACAGCTTTCTTCGGCGATCGAAAAATAGAAGAACTGGAAGAAAAACACCAAAACTAGGGGAATTAATGTTTTATATAATGGAAAATGTCCTGTTTCTTTCATGAAATATGTTGATATTCTACCAGATTGTGCCTGAAATGACTTTTTTGCTGTTTACCTTCGTCAAATACCACAGAAACAAAAGAAAAACTGTAAATACGAACGACTATGAGAACTAGGTGGGTTTTTTCAACACCATCGGATATAACGAGCGCTCGATTTAGCGAGTGATTTCCGAGGGATTATGAGCACTCGTTATACCGGGATTCCACTGTACTATTGTTGCTGTTTTTCTATATAGATATATTTAAAATGTAGCATTAGAAAAGGAATGAAATTCAGAATCCAGTATCCAAAACTAAGGATCAAAAACCAAGATAAAGATCCGAAACCCAGGCAAGGATCCAAATCCGGATCCAAAAAAGATCATGACAAGGTGAAAACACATGATGCTCATTCAAAAAAATCTTTTCTTTCACCATCGAATCACTCGGGCCTACAATCCCGACGAAGTAATTGAATTATAATTTCAAAATGGCTGAACGAATAACAATAACTAACTTCTAATACCAATTGCTTTCTGATATTTAATAGCAACTTAAAACTATATTCAGTTTGATCTTTGTTCTTACGTAGTGATATTTAGAAGAAAAATTGTTGGCAAAGGAAAAAAATTAACCTATTATTCATAGCCGATTTTTAGTAATCAATTCTCCTGCATAAGCTGGTGCTTGTATGTAGAAGATTAACTGACAATAAACACCATTATGAAATGTGCCAAGCATTAATTGAACCTAGACTGGTCTGTTGGTCAAAGTGTCAGGAATGCTAACTACTAGACCAAGAAATTCAACTTTGGGAACAGATCTTAGCATATTTCAGGATTGCAAATGCTCACTGTTTCTATCTAGGTGTCACGGACATACATTTATTTGCATAGTTGCTTGTAATACAATAAATTATTAGGCTTCATTTGCTTGCATCTAAACATGCAACCTCAAACATGAAACAAAAAAGACTAAATTGGACATTTGAAAAGGGTTTCATGTTCCCTTACTATGGAACCTCAGTTATGAAACTTCCTCACTTATGAAACTTTTTTTTGGTGTCCGCTGAAAGTTTCATAAATGAGGTTCTACTGTAATTGTACAATGGTTGGAAGAGATTTTTTTGTATTTTCGCGAAAGGCGAAATAAGAAGCATGATATTAAATAAATCATTTTAGCAGTGTAGATCATATTAACATTAAGGGGGTACTCAAGTTTATGTGAAATGGCTTCAACAAAATATTTTTTAAGAAATTTCAGCACGAAATATGTTTGCCTTTTTTCATAAATCATTTTAGCAGTGTAGATCATATTAATATTCAAGGGGGTACTCAAGATTATGTGACATGGTTTCAAGAAAATATTTTTTTAAAGAAATTTCAGCATGAAATATTTTTGCCTTTTTTATGGAACCATGGAAAATAGAAAAATCAGCCGTTTCTATTTTCATGCCTTATCTCAGTAAAAAGAAAAGTGAAAATCACGATAATTTGGCTTTCAACAAACAGCGTGTAAGGTATAGAAATTGAAAATGCTCATCACAAAATAAGTTTAAAATAGCATCGCAGGTGGAATCGCATCATGAGAATCAGGTACGAAATTTTCATGGATCATAACAATTATATTGCTTGCCTTTTTTACTGTAGAAATTAATGCCATTTATTCTGGTAGCCGATGCACCTAAGGCTTTAATTCCAGCTGAGTTATGCATTTTTTTTTTCAGCGTTTTACAAGTTGACCATGGTAGAGGATGTAGAATCATTAGAACCCAGGGCTAACAATACGGGGAGAAAATATGCCTTTTGAAGCGTAACCTCGAGTGAACCTAACTATACGATACAGCTGTTTTGTCTTGCTCTTCATGTTTTGCTATGATTCACGGTAAGGTGATAAAGGTTCCTGAAATTCAAGTTTGCCTTTCAAGCTTCCTTCTATGCATGGATCTTCTTGATGTAATTTTTCTTGAAATTTGTCATTTGTGTCAAAAATGTCCGTGATAGATTTTACGGTCAATTTAAGACACTCATTATCGTCTTCTACTAACTCCTCATCCCATCTCTATATTTTAATTGCCCGGAATCAATTTTACTTCCAATAATTTGAAACTCAAATTTGATCAAAATAGCTGCAGATTCCGTCACCTCCATGTGATGTAGTTCTTCTACCCCTTTCTCCTCCTTGCCATGAAATCCTTGTCCCACAATAGCTATTGCCAGGACCGATTACACTGATTTCCTCTTCGAATGAATAAAACCCGAGGAAAGTATTCACCACTTCTGAACGAAGGTTTTTCCAGCAAGCATTCAATGTAGACTTCTTCATTTCATCCCATGAATCGAATATGATGTTATTTGAATCCATAATTTTGAATAAAGGCCAGAAATTCATGATCGTGCTTAGGGGTTTATCTTCAAATGCTTGCAGCAGTCTCTTGAAAGTGCGCTTAGTGTGGTAGGATTTGTAGGTTTTCATAACTCCTTGATCCAGTGGTTGTCAATGAATGCCGTACTTGGAGGGAGAAACAGTATTCAATGTTTAGTTGGCGTTTTGCAGAGTATCTGCATGTCCAGGAGTATTGTCAAGTTTTGGTAGGATGTTAAAATCAAGTTGTTCTTTTTAAGATATTGGGAACAAAGCAAAGTTTGAACCATTCTGTTCACAATTCTGCGGTCAACCATTCCTTTTGATTTGATTTCCAATACACAAGTAGGATCATTTTCAATGCACAAGTTTTTTCTCTTGTAAACCCAACTATTTTCAGCAATAAGAGTCGGCGTACACTTTAAGCCACCTGAAACATTTGAAAAAAAAATCTGTGTAAAGCGATGTTTAGCGGCCTTGCATCCCGATGCTCATCGTTCCTACTTTGAAATATAGGTTCTCTTCATCATTTACTCCAGAGCAAGGCTGTCTCATCGGCATTGAAAATTGGATAAGACAGATAACCTCTTTCTTCAATCATAGCAGAAATCTGGAATTAAATTTTATGATGATTAGCAGATGCACGTTCCCCCTGCAAATATCATTTTAAGGTCATTTCGTCATTTTATAAGCTCCTCAAACCATCCAATACTCACATCCAAAAACTTTTATTGTTTCACTTGTATAAGACACCGGATTTAGTGCTGATAATGTATTGTATTAAACCACTTCTATAACACGTATTACAGCTGAACTCAACATCACCATTCGTTGAATTTTGCCTCTAATCCACAGTCATGAAAATTTTTCCATTGTGCATAAATTTAATTTATTGTGAAAACCCTTTCATTTTCTCACCACTAGAAGTTCCTGCACTGAACTTAGTCTTATTTTTCCTTCATTTATTCGTGTGGTACTCACGTATATTCACTTGTTTTCCCCATGTTCTCTCCTTAGGGATGAGGTGTTTTGGCCTGATTTCAGTTTGTCTAAAATTTAAATTTTTCGGCCCAGCTTTATGGCCATACGGATGTACATCAATCTTTCATGGTGGTACCTATGCTCTTGAAGGTTGTCTCGAGTACCAATGTGCTGGCATCATTTTGTGGTTGTGACGATATCACAAAATTAATCTGTTGTTACAGCAACTAAGTGATACAGTTGTGTGACCTAAATAGTTGCAGCTTCAGTCGCTTTGCTTGGGCAACGCTATTTCACCGCTAATCCCTAATCGCGAACCTTGAGGGAAAAAGGATCTAAGGCTTGGAGGACATACACATTGTAATGTCCAATACATAAAATGCAGATGAAATCACCGATAGTAGTGGGCAGAAAGTTACATATATTGTAATTAAATGATGAATTCGCCATAAATGTCATGAATTATGACGTTCTTTACACCTAATGTGGTTTGATTAGACAGGTTCACTGCTTTGAACTTAACTACTAATCCTTAAGACAATATTTAGAATCATGATGGAGCATGATTGCCAGGTTTGCTACGATCGAAATATCTGAAACCGTGTTTTACTGAAAATGATCGTTTCTTGTAAAATTGGGTGCATTTTTATGACCGCATCTTAACGAAATCGCTTTGTGAAACCACGCTATGTGAGGGTTTACTGTTTGTATAAGTAAGGGTCCAGGGAAACGTCTTTATCGACATAACACGACATTACATGAAAATGTGGCCATAAAGTGATAAAACACAAAGTATCGAAAAAAAAGCAATTTTTATTGCTTGCGTAGGTGGAGTAACTTTAACAAAATATAAGCTCTAAAAATATTGTAGGTCTATTAAACTAAACGTAACATTTTTTTTGTAAATAACAAACTGTGAAGAATCGAGTATGTTGATGGGATGGGTAGAAATACAACAGTTTTAACAAATGGAATTCTGGCAAAACATATCTTTTCATGACGAATAACACAACAAAACTAGTCACGATTCAAAATCGAAGAAAGCTTGTAAAGCATTGTCAACGGTTGCCACTCAATACGAACTACACTTACTGCAGGTATATATTTATAAGAGGTCACACAATGTGACTCTTCTTCCATATCATACATTTGCAAATAGCTAATGAATTTTACGTTAGAATTACTGAGAGCTAATTTCTCGATACTGCTATCACTACGAGCCATTGTCGCTATTTTCCATCGAGACATGGTCGAGAATATGCAGAGATGCCTGAGTTTGAGGAGTTTCACCTCCCGAAAAAAGGAACCGATATTAATGCAGTAAAATGTATTTTATAGTTGTTCATATCTGCATTTATTTATGCAAATAAATTTTTTTGACACCTTAGATAAACTTTTACAAAATTTACAAAGTAAAAAGATTGTAATTTTTTGTTTTTTCGCAATCTTATTTGTACCGGAAAAAACAAAGAGCATAAAAATATATTAATTTTGAGATCCTTAGAAGTAATTTGGAATTTTTATAAAACTATTTTCCTGTACCTCTATGTATAAGAATAGGAGGTCGGGTTGGTGTGGTGGCTACAAATATTGACCTCCAACCCTGAGGACTCTGGTTTGAATACTGGCAGTGGAAGATAATTTTCATTTGCAAACTGGCCCCTACTTGAGTACTTTGTATAGAGAATTTGAGGATGTTGACGGCACATGCTGTATGGAAAATTAAAATATTGTTTCCTTAGCACCTTTCATTAAGAGTAGGTTAATACCCATGCCAGGTTTCTCTCCACCCTTAATCCCTCCTTACCCATTCATTCACATCCTTGTATATTTCTTTTTACAAGTCTGAAGTGCCTATAAGTGTGGATACATACTTGTAAACACAAAGCATTATATAAGAATGATTTTTATGATTGTTGCAAGGAAATTCGTTGCATTTATGGAATACAAGGTGGAGAATCGAGCATTTTCGTCACCCTTTGGTCATGTTCAGACCACTTACAAGTTTTTTACAGCTGAATGAACAGTTAAATTTCTGTTCAAAATGAATTATTTAATGTTAATAATCTTTCTGTACTTGTTTGTAGAAACAATAATTTTTTCCAGTTCGAGTCATGATTGCATTTTTTAATTTCAAAAGTTTCATAGTATCACATACTGTCCGGTACATTTAATGTAGGATTTTGTCAGGATCAAGCAGCTAAGCTTTGTTATAATGAAATTTGAAATGTTGAGTTTCCACTATATTTATGTATGAATAATAATAGAATAATTATCCACGATAGAAGTAATACCAGAGAGAATAGGAGTTTTTATGTAAATGCTCATTTAGTTTCCAATGAATTGATTTGGAAGAAGTTAATAATGAATACATAACATTCTCTTGAAATACTCATCTTTGAGCTTCATCAGATAAGCCAGTAGGCTTTTTTTAACACAACTCAATGTATGTTTTTTTTACCTTTTTTTAACTGTAACCGATGAGGTATCATGTGGTCAATGATTTTTTCATGTAGTTACCTGCTGAGAATGCAGAGGAAGATAAGCAGAAACAGGATGAAGAGGAAAAGCTTGAACGCTTACTTGGTGATAAGAAAGGCATTGGTATTGGCAGCCTTGTCCCTAATAAGAGTGGTCCACCTCTGATGGAAAAGCTTAGTAAAGGTTTGTGACACTATAAATACATTATCAAGGGTAATTATCCACTGGATTTTTTACGTTACAGCAGTGGTGTTTTAAGTCATATATATACATATATATGTGTGTGTGTTGAGCACTTTTGGAAGAGTTAGGAAAAAGAACTGGGGGCTGAGCTTTAAGCCATGTATAATGCAGGAACCTGTAAAATGGTATGGCTTGGCAATGGGAGGCTGCCAACAATTAAGCATCCTATCAATCAGAGGAGAGGGCAGTAGCTCTTCTTCACATTTGAAGATGGGTGGAGATTACTATGGTTGGTACAACAAAACTCAAATCACTACAGGATTGGTAGCATTTTCTTTAATGGCTGAAATACTGTGATGAGAAAAGCAAGGGGGAACCACCACATTATTATCCCAAGGTATCGCAGTTAATCCACTCATTTTGTTTTTATCAAAATGTGATGTAACCCTCACAAGTGGAATGTTCTTGGGGAAAAATAGTCCCCATTTAGGTCTTGGAGTGGGGACTATCTGAGAGAATACATCAGTCAGGTATTATAAACTTAAGGGTAAGAACATGAAATATGAGATTGCTGCAGACCTGCAGAAGATAGGAGAACCTGATGGTGGAAATACATATGTAAAAAAAAGTGGACCTTGACATAGTAGGAATCAGGAAAATGAAGTGGCCTGCAGAAGAGAGACTTCTGAAGTGGGAGGTACAGGATTCTATGCACAAAATATTTAAATGGTAACCCTGGAATGGAAGAATGCTCATAAATAATGCCAAAATGCACGAGAAGAGCTTCCTACATAATAGAAAAAGGATAATACTGTATTTACTCGTGTAACCCACACATCTTTTTTCCTGAAACGCTGGTGAAAAAACAGGGGTGCACAGCTTACACAAATCCTCCAGATTTTCGTGTAAGCCATGCACCATTTTTCCTCAAGTTCCTGTTGTTTTTTCTAGAAGGTTTCGCATTTTGTGAACATATCAACGTTAATTGGTAAGTATGGTCTAGTAGTAAATTGTGCATTGTAAAGTATTCTGAAATTTCGAAGTAATTAGTAATAAAAGTTCACATTTAACAAAGTCTGAGCGTACAAAGGTGCTTGAAGAAACGCTAGATCAGAAACACCACTTGACAAAGCAATAGATTTGTCTTTAATAGATCGTATGTAGGACAACACATTGTAGCACAGATATGTATTTAAATCTACTGTATCCTGTAAGCTGCCGCAAGGGGGTCGGTGTCTTTATGTCTTTTCAAAATCGTAAGCGGAGTTTGTTTTGGTATCACGTCTCTGCAGCAACATTTTTATGTAATAGATAGCTCCTTTTGTGTATACATTAAAGCTACATTACAAAGGCAGGACAAAGAATTTGTTACATAGTGACAAGAGTCATATACTCAGAGATTACGCCTTCTTACCATCCGTGCGTGAGAGTAGTAAAAGAGTTCGAATCGATCAATTATCATTTAAAAATAATTTGCAATTATCACCCTAAAAATGAATTCTGATGTGAAATTGCGATCGTTTCCTGTGAGTACAAAACTACATATTTTAAGCGATGCCAAAAAAGTAGGAAATTGAGCTGCAGGAAGGAAATATGGTGTGTCTGAATCTAGCAGTGATGAAAACTAAAAATGAGAAGTCATGAAATGAATATTCATTATTGATTTATGTTTCTATTTCCGCGAATGTGTTTTTCTTTAGTTTTATAAGAATTATAATTGTTATTACAGTGAGCTTAGTTTTTTCTCTGTGTTCCCAAGACTCCGGTGTTTTTTAATTGTCCCAGTCCACAGCTACTACGCAGAGAGCAGACGAGACCACCACTATCAGGTACGGATGGCATTCTGCTTTTATTTGTTGATATGCCAACGGATTTCGGTAATAATAGAGTAATCACGGTTTGAAATTGTATATATTTCTGCAATTATTTCAGCTGGATGTTATTTTGAGCAAGTGACATTTTTGTAGCTGGATGATGTATGTAACTGTGATTACTACTGTGAGATGCTAAGAGAAAAAGATGCACAGTAAATGAGGCCATGCGTCGATGCACGACACGATGGCAATCGTGACGATATTAACATTTAATTCAATCAATTAATGAGAAAGACGTAAACATAATTTAGGCACAGCATTTATGGATATTAAAGAACGTGCATTCATGTTATGACAAAATGATGGAGACTCAAGGGCAAAAAAAAATGTTTTTTGATAGAAATAATTTTTTTCCTCTCGAGCCTGCCCGAAAATAGGGGTGTGTGGGACACACGAGGGCGTGGCTTACATGAGTAAATACGGTAATGATGAAGTTTAAGACCAAGTGCATGGGTACCATTGTGGAGCTGGTTAATATGCCTGAAATGGTCTGCAAAGATGAGCAAATGGAAGATTTCTACAGTGAAATCACAGAAGTAATAAAGCTGGTAAAAGAAGAAGAAAACTTAATACTTTTATGATATTGGAACACTATTGTCAGTGAAGGTCAAGATGGAAAAAAAAGAGGAAAATACAGATTGGGAAATCAAAATGAGAGAGGTGAAAGGCTTCTGGAATTTTGCTTACAGCACCAGTTAGGGGTGGCAAGGGTAGTTAAAAAATGACAAAGGAGAAGATATGTATGGAAAATATCAGAAGACAGAAGAATATTCCAAATTAACGAAGAGATAAAGGAATAGGTGAAGGATTGCAAAAGTTACCTGGGGTTAGATATCGATAGTGACCTCGATTTAGTGATGATAGAATGCCATTTGGAATTCGAGGATCTGAAAAAAATAATGAAGAACAAATGGCATGTAGATGAATCAAAGAAGAATCAACATCTGCATTTGATATGAATTGGGATTCAATGCTCAGGATTCTAAATGGAATTAAAGTGTCCCATAATAACCAAAGATTTATTCAGAGTTCATGTATAAATCAGATAGCTGTGATTAAATCTGGACCCAGTAGTGAAGAAGTAACAATTGAGAAAGGAGTGAGACAAGGCCATGCACTGTCTCCAGTAATTTTGAATGCATGCACAGAGAAAGCCATTCATAAAATCAACAGTATGGCTTATGGACTAAATATCTACAGTGTAAAAATCAGATATTTGCTGATTATTATCTGTTGTGTCAAGGACTGAACAGATTTAAAGAAGTCTCTAGTTGACATGGAAATAATAATAATATTAATGTTAGCTAGATAAGTTAAGCTACCCAGCAAGCACATAATCCTCCGTTGATACATCGTTCATGTAAAAATCACATCAACAGCAGGGAAACGTGCACAACCGTCGATATCAACTTTATATAAACTCCATATAAACTCTATATAAATCATGGCATCAAATTTAACCAATTTCATGTAAACCATTGATCTAAACGAGCAACAGAGTCATCTACCGGCAGATCCAAGCAGTAAGATCCACCAACTGCAGACAGTAGCTCTATCTGGCGGCATAACTTCTTACTAATACGTAATTTAATACCCGTATTTTAAATTTTTTTATTTTATTAGAAATACAGACTAAGGGAATTTCAGAGGGAACTCCATGAAATAAATCACTTATTCAATATAATACATTTATTTATGCAATAAGGAGTATCACAAATCAATTATGTATTCTATGTTATCTTCCTCAATTGGTTCATGTTGCCACTTTTGCGTCTTTTCCCTTCAGCAGTCCTTGATTTTGAGACACGGAACCATTCCCCCAAGCTTCTTTTGACTGGCAGTATTGGCTCATTGTACTTCCTATCCTCCTCTCCGACGTTATTACGGCCGATTACATGTTCCCGCGCCTCCCTTTGTAGAAGCCTCCACCGTTGGGTCCTTGTCACAGCTGTATGGCTTATAACTACCTTTCGGGATTCTTACGAAGCTGTAATATATGCCGAGAAACTAATTAAGTAACACCCGTAACCCTCATGCACTAGTACATTAGTCGTTTTTATTACAACTCCTATTATATGCCAAATTTTTCTCCAAATGCATGCTACTTATTCTGCTAAAAATATAGATTGGGAAGCTGAGGAAATGCATGAACTTACCTTCAATCTTCCCGAAGAAGTTTGAATTCGGCATGAAGAGGTATACACAAATTCTCTTCCGTCAATGCCGGAAACAAGAAAGCAATAAATTTAAAGGGTTAAAGACTCTTTAAATGGTCTTCAATATCCAAGTACTTCATGAATGCGTCTTCAATGTCCACTCCAAATGGCACACGTTTTTCCACAAATGTGGAAAAACGTGTGCCGTTTGTTGTTGCCGTTGTTCAGCTATTTTAAAATAATTAGTTGTTATCTTTTAATTAAGATAAAGATCAATGACCATAATATGGACCTATTGATAGACTCAACAATCTTGCCGCAAACCTTTGACATCCATGGAAACGAAGGACCCAAAAGTAAATATTTATATTGCAGTTTATAAATAACGCACTTTAACGAATGCATTAATGTATATAATATTATAGGATTCATTTTCCTATGCTGACGTTTGCATTTTATAATATTCCAACACGCATTCAGCTCGTGTAATGCGCGGTTTTATGAATATGCAGACGATCGACTATCTAATAAAAATTTGTTTCACTTCCGTCCTCCGTATCCTTGACAATAAATACTATAAAAGCATACGAATTTCTCAAAGAGATGCTTAAATAAATTAGTAAATTAATGAGTAAATACGTTCATCATTCACATTGCTATTTATCGTATACGAATTTACTATAGCATACGCGTATACTATATCGCGATATGAGTATCCAATTGGATCCAATCTCGGAATTATAAATATCCCTCGGGAATGATTGGCCGAACACAATTAATCGTTCTTTTAGCCCTGAATTCCGCATACTTAAGAAACATGCAATCAACATGACAAATTGCGTAGAGAATATTTATATTTTATAGAGGCAAGCATTGGTATATATGCCGTTCAATTTGATGTATCCATTAATTCTGAGAAATTGAATCAATTTCAGAAAAAAATGTTGGTAATAACGCTGACACACATACATTTATTACATCTTCACTATGCGAATAACTTAACACCAACTTTTAGCAAAAGACTGAGCGCTCAAAACCACACAAATCGGGCGATATGAAAAGGATTTTCATGACAGTCAACCCAGACTCAACGGCATACATAACATTGAGCTCAACTCATAATCAACGCCAGCGCATCAACCTTTTCCCTGTTGTTGATACAAGGTTTATATAAACGAATATGAGCGTGCCTGCAGGGTAGTTAAGCTCAGAGATAAATAAAACGAAAGGTAATGTTATGCAGTAGAGAAAAGGAGGCCAAGATCAATGTCAAACTTAGGAAGCAAAAGATAGAAGGGGCGAGTGAATATTACTGTCAAGGAGGCTGAATAGGTTGCAATGGGCAAGGGAAGAAGGAAATAGCCAGTAGAATAGCCCAGGTGAAGAGGGCATTCGACCAAAAAAAGAATCTACATACTGCTGGAAAGACAAGTATAGAAGTAAGGAAACCATTAGTATTAAAATACATCTGGAGTACACTTCTTTATGGTAATGAGGCATTTACAATGACAGCAGCAGCTAAGGTGAGACTGGAAGATAAAAGGGATTGACTGAGTTACTAAGAAAGAGGTTTTAAGATGAGTGGGAGAAAAGATGATTTTGCTGAAAACCTTTCAAAAGAATACAGGACAATTCAATTGGCCATATGTTTAGATGTGATGGGCTGATGAAGACAGTCATTTTAGGAAAATTGAATAGGAAGAATGGAAAAAAAAGGCTTCATACGAAATATGTAGCACTAGTTGTTATTGATGTGAAAGAGGAGAATTGTGTAAATATGAAGAGATGAAGTGAGTGGAGAACAGTATCAAACCAATCTTAGGATTGTTGAATCATGATCATGATGATGAACAGCAACCAATGTAGGAAATATTTCTATTTTTGTCATTAATGCTGTCTGTAGCTTAAAATGTAGCAGAAAGATTTTAACTATTATTTATGGGTTGGCAGATGAAAAATAAGAGTGCAGGGTGTTAGAAGATAAAGAGTATTGGAGTGGACTTTCTTGATTTAGTAACATTTTGTGCTTTTTTGCAATAAAAATACACACTGGTTCATTCCCATAATACCTTTTTTGTTTAATCTTTACAAAGTTGCATATCATTGATTTTGCGTTAATATATTTGTTAGTTAATCAGTACCTCTCCTTACCATACATGTACATTCTAATCAGTAGGGTGCTGAGTTGATCAACACATTTACAGCTCTAATAATAGCTTTAAGTTATATCTGGAGATGTATCATATTGCTCCAAGTAATAATATTCCAAGAAACAGTGTACCAAATTAGATTTGTTTTTCAATTGTTTTAAACCCTACATTAATAAGTCAGCTTAAGGCCTGGAACATGATTTATTTTATGGACATAATGAAAGATAATTTAGCTTTTCTTCATTTTATACTAAGAAGACTTAAGTTACTTGTATTTATTTTGCTATGAGGTAGTTCTACCAAGTTATGCCCAGTACCATTGAATGGTTTACTTTTCATTCCAGGTATACCTTATTCCAAATGTATATCTGGCAAGGAATCCAAATCACAATTAATTACTAAGTCAGGACCAACTACTAAAACAAGTCCTCTTGCTCCCATCAATTCTTCTCAGAGGCAAATTCGAGCTCAGGATGGGCAAATTGGAGGGTAAGTGAACCTATTTAGGCATAAGCTCTATTCATTCGAGCAGTTGCAGGTTTATTCCTGGTTGGTAAAAAATTAATTATGAAAATTCAACTTCATTTATATTCAGTGACAGGAAAGCTCCACCTACGTCTAAAATTCCTGGTAATTTATTAGTTCGGAAAAGCATCACTAATATGGATCTGAAATGTGAGTTTTTACTTCCTTTCAATATGCCCATATGGAAAGTAGTATTTTTAAGTCATTGTTTGCCTATTTGAGCGTGAATAATAACATGTACTCATAATACTTTGCAGCACAAAAATTAGCTGGAAGTGATTTGTGTACTCCTTCTCCATCTCCTGAATTTAGGTAAGTTTCAAGTCATGCGGGAACTGAGGTTAATGTATAAGTGAGTAGTAAACAGTACATTCTATTTAAAAGCTTTACATGTTTATGTAAATATATACAGCACCTTTCCCTAATGGCTCAAGTCCTAGAAGACTCTAAATGAATGAAATGACCTTGAAAATAACAATTATACCTATCATATTGGTAACTTAGCATATCAGATGGATGAACAGAATATGATTGCTTCAGGAAAAAGATCTAATAGTGGCTATATAGCATCACGTTATGACAATTAACTTAATTAAAATCCAAAAAATGTATACATGGAGAACCTTTTTCGATGTGTATCTGATATATTTTCTGTTGAGGCAGAATTGAAGGCATTGAGGTATTGAAGGCTATTATATGAGGGAAGATTTGATTTCATCTTGCCTCTCTTGGTTCTTCTTGAAGTACAAATCAAGTTTCAGATGACCAAGTTATGTATAGAAAACTCTCGATAATACAAAGCACAATGATACGAAGTTTTGATTGTACGAAACAAAACGCCCGGTCCCGATGAAAATCCTTTAGTAATAACATGGCTATATTCGAAAATACGAAGTTTGGAAAATACAAATTTTTCAAAATTACGAACTTTGGACCCGGTCCCCAGGAACAATTGGAATTTGTTTTTACGAACCTTGGCATAAAACTACTTCAGCAAAACTATTTTTGACTGCATAGACACCTAACAAATCAGTGTTGCCGATTGTGGTGCATCAAAAATGAAATGTGTGAAAAGTAGTGCATTCACCTCCCACATATGCCAGTATCTCCCCATCATTTTCCACATGTAACTCTGCGTATCATTTAGATCTTTAGTAATGTGGAAATCGTAGTTAATGCCATTATTTATCCTGGATATTTTATGTTTTACCTGTCACCGGCATTTTCATAATGTCCATTGTTCTCTTTTAATTAAAGCTTACGTGTGATGGCACATACCATACTTGCTGCCATGCGCCTGGAATTATGGCAGTTCAAATTCTCTGTGAACCCTACCTTGTTCTTTAAAGTGAGCAATCCTAGCTCAGCTATCTGTGAAAGGGCTGTCCACACCAAAATGTAGTAGCATGGATTGAGGGTGGGTGATACCGTTAGGAAATTTGGGTGGGTTGTGTTGGTGGGGGTAAGGATTATGATGGCCAGGGAGTTGGGGTTTATGGTGCGTGGGGGGGAAAAGGGTCTGGTTGTGGAGAGGGAAGGTCCCAGTTGCGGGCGTATCTTTTAAGAGGCCTGCAAATGGGTGCCAAATCCAGGAGACACTCGTCCGCCCATGCCGGGTGCACTCACCCATGTTCGCCCCATGTGACGTAGACACCCGGCCATGCCCATTTGCCCCGGATGCCCCCATACTAGGCGGGTGCCCGGGGCAGATGCCCAGGTTGCTCACCCAAACTGAGAGGAGGGGTGGTAAAAGAGTGAGTGAAAAATATTGCAAACGGCAAAGACCCTTGAGAAAGATACGTGACGGTGATGAACTTAGTGTGGTCGCCCAGCCTTGAGGCGGTCGCCCGCCAAGATGATGGGTGACTGCCACTCAGCAAGTTCTCCGTTAGGTGAGACTCCATTCGGATACTCAGCAAGTTCTCGTGATCTTTTGGAAAAGTCGATCAAATGTCTTCGAGCCTCTCCTTTATCTCTCACACACAGGCGGCTTGCCCTTATTTTGCGCCTGTTTGCAGGCCTCTAGTATCTTTATCTCTCTTGCCATGCTTGAAGGAGGGGAGGGGGTGGATGGATGGCATCATAGAACGTCTGTGAGGTTCCTTCTTCTTCTAGGCAACCCTGGGGGGCATGTGGCGGTGGCTAATTGGGACCGCTCTGGGTCTTGAGTGTAATGGGGAGGGTCAGGGATGTAGCGCCCTTTGTTATTAGGAGGGTCTTCGACCCCTCCTCTCACACTCTGACACCTCTAAACCATCCCCTTCGCTTCCCTCCCTTCCCCCTCGATATCCCTCGAAGATCCACCCGTAACCACCTACACGCACCCCCCAGGGTTGCCCAGAAGAAGAGGAAGAAATGTCACAGACATTCTGTGATGCTATTCCCCCACCTCCTTCCCACTTCCCCTTTCAAGCTCAGCAAGACAGATAAAGATGTGGGAGGAAGAGGACTGGGATCTTTCCTCTCCACAAACCCCCACGCACCATAAACCCAAACTCCCCGGCCATCATATAATCCTTGAGGAGACGATGTGGGAAATATACCGAATCACGCCCGATTTGCCATCAAGGTCTTAGTAGTGGAAAAGAAACAATGTTACCTCCCAAGATCATTTATTCTGCTGATGATAGACGGAAGAGGCTACAAGTAATAACCTGAGAATGATTTTTTTCTGGAAACAGGCTTAGTTCCATGCTTTTTTATAGCTATGATTGGGTGATAGAAGACAAATAAAGCACAGTTGGGCCAGCTGCCATCATAACAGCGTAGATGTTTGAAGCAAATGTCTGTTTTTAGCATCCGTACTAGATTCCCATCTCTACTGACTATTCTGAAAATAAAATTCTTATTGCAAAATTTTCAACTTTAGTTTTCTATATGTTTTCGATACTGGGACAAAATTTTGCCAACACTATGGTCGCAGACTTAAAAGCATTGACATAGTAGGTACTTATTTTATGATCTTTTAAGACATGCGTCTTTTAAGAACACTTTCACGAATGACCACAAAAGATATACCTTGTTGCCAAAGAGAACAAAAGTTAGAGAAAACAAAGATAAAATTTTATTCACGACTTATTTAAAATGTTCAAAATTATGAAGTGCTGATTTTCTGAGCCCGGTGACTCTATTATCGAGTGTTTACTGTAGTAGGGTTTCACTTGTTATTTGGTAAATGTCAGAAACTGTTACATGTTCCTGATTTGTTTGTAATTCTTTGGGTAAAAATCTGCTTTGGCATATGTGACTGTAGCACTAGATCTATAGTTTCTAGATCTATTGGAATTCTATGAGAACATTGAAACTGAATGTAATAATTGTCAAAATTCTGTGAAAAAAATGTAGTCTGTAAATCTTTGCAGATGGGCAACTTTTCTCATTTATGTAACTTCAATTATTCAAACTTGATGACCATTCTGAAAGTGGATCAGAAAGTGTATTATAAGAAAATAGCGTTAGTTAGAGTTAGAAAAAAATTGTATTCTAAGTATAGAGGTATCAAAACTTTATAATTGTGTTTATAACAAAATCCTTTACAGATCAGGGATATCTGTTGGAATTTTACCTTTTTGGTCTCAGTCACCACCCTGCAGGTGTAATAGCTGAATGTTATTACTCCCACAAATTGATACCTTGTTTATCTCACTGCCCTGTGTCTGAACTAAATGTTTTTACCTTCCAGGAGGCACCAACAGCAATTATTACATCAACATGAGCAGCATGTTGCTCATTACCATTCTGCTTTTAGCTACCCATCTTTGGTGGAAGGTTTTTCTTCTCTTGCCTTAAATCATGACTCGAACAGAATGGGGATCTGCAGCAGTGGTGGTAGACATAGATTAGGAAATTTCCTTCTCCCCTCCTCTTACATTGGAAATCAAGATCACTGCAACACAATAAGGTTTACTAACATTCTTATTTTCTGTAGTGTCTCCTTTGCATTCATAGATATTTTATATTCTATTCAGCTTATTTGCAAATTCTCAAACCTATGATTACCTTGCTTCTTATTCTCATGTCCTTGTATTTTTTGCAAGTTCCTAATTATGAACTAGCTGTGATGGCTGGTTTGTGAGTAGAAGCACTGCAAATACTAGTAGCTTGTTCCTTCTTGGTCTTGTTTAGAATTGCTATCTTGAGAGTAATCATTGAATTCAAACCAATTCTTCACATCAGGTAAACATTGGTGAGTATTTCATGTTGTCAATTGTTAGTGATTAGGTCTTGGGTTGAGTTATGTCATAGAGTAATTATTGTATACTTACTCTATGGTTACATTCAGTCTCTCAGGTATGCCAATTATGGTCAATTCACTATCGACAATTTCTCTGAATCAACTACTTCATGAAAACATTTTTTAATGAAGGGTATTCAGAAAATTATCAGTCATTCCTATAGATGCAAAATAAGGCTCGGGATAAATGATAAAAATTAAAACTTTGGCAAATGAATCCATGAATCTAGGGTTGAAGTAAATTTTTTTGTGAAACCTATTTTATTGTACAGTAGGCAAATAAGTCTTCATTCTATATTCAATTGAAGGCTGTCCTTGAATCCAACATATTATTGCTTTAATTCCTGAATTTTGGAAGTTTTTGACAAATTGATATTAGCACTGGAAATATTTTTCGTAATTCTGCACATATTGGCTCTCAGCCATTCTGCATTATCAATCTTCTACTGTATTAAGACTTATAAAAGTTAATGTAGGTATTGAACAGTCCATAATTTATAGAAAAACCATTTTATTATATATTTGACATTTTAGAATAGAAGTAATTTTTTTAATTAATAATTTGGTGGCTTTTACCTTCAACGTGTAACAAATTAATTTGCAAAATAACAAGTTGCATATCAATTTCAATTCTAGTATTCGAGGTATTCAAAATTCGAGATATTTGAGTCATGATTTAATATTTGAATTCAAGAAATCTGCAATTCAACCCATCTCTAGTATATTTGTATTTTGTGTACTCATCAAGTGTCAGGTAAGCGAAAGCTTTCTACTTTTAAATTATCATATACATAGTTTTGTACATAAGGACGTTGTATAATTCAGGTTTATTATAAGTTCCAAAATTGAGAGTGAGTTGAATTGAATCCCAAGTTGAGAAAGAGGGCATGTCCTTCAGGGGGAATAAGAACAAATACAAGATCATTAATGAGGTGCATTTTATAGAAGCTGGTATGGTTTTAAAAAATGTTCCATAGAAATTTTGCATCATTGATTTTTATGGGAAATAACTCTTGCAGTTTACTGCAATTTAATGTTGAGGAAAGCTTTATAAGATATCTGCCTCTTGGAAACCTCTTGAGTCCTAGGGCTTAGGTGTTTATAGAGGGACCCAGTAGGAAGAACGTGGGTTATTTTTTAGGTAAGATTCATTTTTCAAGAAAATCAAAACTAATAATATTATTGTGGAGACCTTTTTTATTTCACTCCTTACACCTTAAGTTATTTTTTACGTAGTTTTCTTGTTTGTTTGAACACTTATCATTGCTTACTTTTTGTTAACCCATGTAATAGAAGGCAACTGCTTGTGAAGAAAACCATTCTTTAACCAATATTTGCACTTTTTCATTGGTGCCATATCACCAACAAACAAGAAATGTCTTCAGATAGCCGAAAAGATAGCAATTGCTTGGTGAAAGGATCTAGCTGTACGATTGGAGGTCATTTTGCCCCCATCCAAAAGATCTGATCAAAATTCATGCCTTTGAGCAGCAGAATGAGCTTGTACAGTGTCCAACAGTGACAAAATTCCAGATGACAATAGGCCACATCACTTATTCTGTATGGTAAGCCAAGGCTTCCTCAAGGTCAATATTTGCACTTTTTTATTGGTGCCATATCACTAACAAACAAGAAATGTCTTCAGATACCCGAAGAGATAGCAATTGCTTGGTGAAAGGATCTAGCTGTACGATTGGAGGTCATTTTGCCCCCATCCAAAAGATCTGATCAAAATTCATACCTTTGAGCAGCAGGATGAGGTTGTACAGTGTTCAGCAGTGACAAAATTCCAGATGACTATAGGCCACATCACTTATTCTGTATGGTAAGCCAAGGCTTTATCAAGTTCAAGGCAATTTACAGTATTGAAGTAGTACAGTAGAGTATTGTGGCCTGTGAATGTCTGCTGCTGACACGTTCCTTGCTGTCAAAAACCAAATCAGACAATATTTCACAGTCGACAGGTCATTCAGGTCTTAAGCATTGTAATTTCATTGTATAAATCGCACAAAGTGACCCTACAACTGCAAATGGCATCTGCTTTTCCTCAAGGCATTTGGAAATTGACACATATGCGTGTTCCTTCAGGTATGCAAAATTTAGTTGGTGAAAGCCTATCGAGCATTAATTAAAAAAATAACCATCATTGATCAGGTTACAGAGTGAGGGTTGTTATTGGGATGAAACCACTTGCATGCTTCAGTCAGTGGATTGAAGTCTTAGTTTTTTATTATCTTCACAGTGAAGCATTTTTGGAGATTCGCCTTGAGGAATATTTACTCATGAAGCCAAATAGTATTTCCGCACTTGTTTTGTATTTGGCCATGGCTTGAAAAAAGTGTAATTAAGGATTTGTTGTCTCCTCTGATGCTTGACCTTATACCCTGCATTGAATTGTAGCTTCTTTTGGGAAAGTATTATTTCCTTTGCATGTTATTTTATATTTCAGGCTACCATTCTCATTTTAGATAGGGTCTAGATTGTATAGATGGTCCTTCCAATGTAGTAGCTGCAATTATTGCAAATCCCTTTGTAACTTCAAGGGTATCTGACCATCTTTCTGTGAGTTTTATGCAAATTCACTGACAACCACAACTTTACTTCCCTCACTCTTATGTAAGATTTTCAAAATACATTTCATGCACATAATCTCTATGGTAATGATTTTAATTAGTGTTGTAATTGAGAGAATTTTATTTCATTTTAATGATCATCAACCCTTTAATTCATGATTTGTGTTAGCTTATCTTGTATTTTTCAAAACTATGACCTATTGTATTGCAATTCTGGTTGTATACCATGGTAAATACCACAACATCTTTAAAGTTGGAACATTCTGTGTTATTGGGTTTTTCTGTAAAAGAATTTTTGCCCTCTAGCCTTTCATTTTCTGCCATGCATGAAATAAAAATTGTTAATATTCACCTAATTGGATTAATATGCATGCCTCTCACTTAGTAATAACTAGCAGTAATTAGGGATAATGTTATTTCTTTCGGTTAATGGCTTGATTTTATCTTTATTTAATTATAGTTCACCAATGGGACCTGATAACGTTGATCCATCGGCTGATGAATTCTATATTGATGCTGGGGTGAGGATACAGACCACAATGAGTAACCGGTCTTCACCTGTGCCAGTTAGCACTCGTATACCTCTGCGAGACCTCTTGTTTTCTTCAAGGAAGCAGCATTCCCTGGAGGATTACCAACTAATTGTGGGTGTTAGCTCAGTGTGCCCCTCAAGCTCCTTACACTCTGAACATTCACCTCTTTCCAGCCACATGTCTGCTCACCTGCCACCCTCATACAGGGTTGGGGGTAGCATGTTAGGAAGTTGCAAAAGAGGGAACATGGTAGGGCAGCCAGGCAGTGCGGCCATAGAAAAGCAGGGTGGTGCTCACAAGACCAGAATGGTTGTGGCGAGTTGTTCTGATTTACCAACTCCATCCCAGCCTTACATTTTTCCTATTAAAGTGAGTTTTACATTTTGTCCCCTTAAAAAAAATATTTTCTGCACATTGCACCATGAGTCACAATAGTTCCTTGCATATATGAGCATGCCAAAACTCTTGGAAAGGAGTTAGGACCTAATATTTTACGATCACCCATCAAGTTATTTTAGATGCATAACTGGAGTTATTTTAGGTATATCCTGTAGATGCTACTGTAAAATAGACCCTGCATGAGATCCATTTTTTTCATCTTTTTAGGAACTGTATTGAGTAACTGTAAACGTATGTCATAATCAGTCATGATTGGATTTTGTGGCGTATACCTAGTATTGCTTTTTTGCATATGTATTTGAAAATACATGCTGCTTGGATGGACAGCTTTTGTTGGCTTGTTTGATGTTTAGCTGTTCACTGCAAGTTAGGTGTTCAGATATCAACTTTTAGTGGATATGATGAGCCAATAAAATACTTCTATCATTGTTATTCAAATTGGAGTGACTCCTTTGACAGGAAACTCTCTAACATGGCGTGTGAAGATTTATAGTAACTTTGTGGCAGTAGTGCTTCGAATAGCCAGGACCTTGTTGGGGTTATAAACCTGATACATATAGACATTCATGTTAATTAATATTTTTTGTTGGAGGAGCAACATTTATTTCGGAGTCCTTTTTTACATGAATACTGTAGACTTCATTATTTTGAAGCTCATGAGACAAAAAAATTGATAGTTCGTAATATCGAACTTCGTATCAACAGTTTTTTTAGAAACATCGCCAAAAGTATCATGGTGCTATTTTTTAAATCTTCAATTTTTCATGTGTTATAGCCATGCTGAGGAATGATTTTAGATGTGTAGGTATGATTAACGATCAAGTTGCACTGAAAGATATCTGATCCAATATATGGGTAGCCTGATTGCTAAGTATTTTCACAATGTAGTGAAAATACTTAGCATGAATAATACATTATAAATGTGTACTATGGTTCATTTTTTCGGGGGATCAGGTTGGTGTGGTGGCTAGAGTACTGGCCTCCCATCCCGAGGGCCCGGTTTCGATTCCTGGCATTGGTGGATTTTTCACTGGCAAACCGGTCCCTACTAGAGTGCCTGGTGGAGGGCATATCAGGTTCAGTACTCCGTCTGTCGGATGGGACGTTAAGCCGTAGTCCCCTTGGTGCCTGTGGTTAAGAGAAGTCCAATGCCGATGCTGGGTTTCTCTCCACCCTTCCTCCATTACCTGAAATGTTCCTACCATTACCCAATTCCCCACCTGTCCCATATGACATAAATGACCTCGGTTGCTGTCGGTTGCCTCCCCTGAATAACTAACAACCAACTCATTTTTTTCAAATGATACACATGTGAAATGCTATGTGGGGACTGTAATTTGCAAATGATCAATATGCGTTAAATCAAAACTTCAGGGAACTATGGATGCTGGAATAAATACAATTATCTGTATGGAACTTCATTTGGAATCAGACTAGGCGAATGGTACTTGCATAAAATAACCTTGTAGAAAGGATAGATTGAGGTTCCACTATAGTGCAAATAGGGCTCCAGCATTCAAACTCGTGTATGGGCTTGAAGGGCTAATGAACTATTGTAAATTATGAAAGGGATAAATAACATCCAAGGAATGAAGAAATTTAGCAGATAAAACACTTTTTGTTGTTGATATTAAACATTTTAACGGTCTTTTTGCACGCAGAAAGATGAAAGCACTATTTTTTTAAATCTGTAATTAGTTTTTGAACTTTGTTTTGCTCTATCATCTCTTCTACCATGGCATCAATGTTTGTCAAATTGAAATTGAATAGAGAGTCAAATACACATGTGAAATTACCACGAGTGCCTCGGTTGAGCATAACATAATGTTTTTATAGGTGGAACAAGAACCATAACATTTTCATCCTCTTTGCTGTTTTCTTGCAACGGCTTCTTCTGTTTCATCGTCACAAAGTTGTAAATCATCATCAGTTGAAATGTAGTGAAAATTTGAATTGTTCATAAATATTTTTATTAATGGACATTAATGGTACATTTTGGTCAATTTTGAGTTTTATTACTAGCTGGTCTTGGATATGTCCACATTAGTTGCAGACAAAGGGAATCCTGCCATTCTTCGGAAGTTTGCAATAGTTTCGGAAGATATCTCCCATTACTCCTGCAAAATGAATTGCATGCAATATGGTCCATTTTGGAATTTCTTGATTTGCCGTCCTTTCTCTCAAATATAAAAGAGATAAATTTAATCAACAACTGAACTAACAATAATATATACTATTTGAATGACTATAAAGTGTAAAAGTGTGCATACTAATCCAGCATATTTAGTATTGTACAAGTCTCCTCCAGTATATAACATTAAAGTTTTAGATAGTCCCTTTATACAATGGTTGAGATTTACTTGTTTGTGGAGGAAGGAAGACAATGTGTATAATGGGTACGTGTAGGTTGTCGAGATGTTTGTGGGACCTTGTATTGCCCAGCAGGAAGAGAATCTTTCTATTTTCTCCCACTGTTTGTCTTTGCTTTCAAATGAGAGTTTTACTGAAAATTTCTCTGGCCATCCAACGTGCTTGTGAAAATTGTTGAAAACAGGAAGGTTTTCCCGTGGAATAGGTTTTAGGCACTGAAGGATCTTACAGTTCCCGATACAATTGGTTTTATCTTGTCAGTACCCATTCTTGGTATGCAAAGACCCACCATCACTCTTATCTTGCTTTTCCCTACTCTATGGCATTGCTTTCCTTTCAATTCCAAAGTTGTTATGGGAGGATCATATTAGAAGAGTGCCAACTCATCATAATTAAAGTGGGTTTCGGGGCTATATTAATTGATAAGGGCATCATTTTCCATGTACCATTCAGGTACAGCATTTTTTTCAACATCACTGTCTTTGGCGCAAGTCATCAGGAAGGAAATTTGAGGAAGAAAATTGAGTGCTTTAAACTTCGCCAGCCAGTCTGCCAAAGTTTGAAATCCTCGACATTGTTTTTCAAGGAAAATTCTTCTTTAGTAACATTCCTTCTGCCACTTTCAGTGAATTTTTTGTTAGAGAGAATGGTGGAGAGGGTCAGTAAAGAATCTCCAAATTTTTTAACCACATCTCTTGCTCATTTCGTGTACTTCACCTTCATCAATCATTTTTAATTTATCCCTAGATGTCTTCGGTTTTGGTGGATCCATTTTCCACAAATTTCCCTTTATTTGTAACAGTGGTAATGCAGTCCTTGTAGCACCACCATGTTGATACCTCTAAGGTAACTTGCTAGGGTTTGGCTGAGTTAAGACTGACTTCCTTCAGAGCAGTTCTAAAATGTTTTCAATGCTGATTCCTATACAGTTACCTTGTTTTTCTGGATGTGAACTAGCATATGGTAGGATTTGTGGTTGATTTCAGTAAACAATTTCATTGTCGGTGAACAGTCTTATGCCATCAACAATGTTATTACTTAGCATGGAAATGGGAAAAGAGATTGAGGTGAACAGTCTTATGACATCAACAATGTTATTACTTAGCATGGAAATGGGAAAAGAGAGAGAGTGGGGGGGAGGGGGTGGAGCCAAAGCCAGGTCTGGATGTTGGCGGTGGATTTGCTGGGTAAAGAGTGCAGGGCCTCCATTGGGTTAGTGACCTTCAGGGGGACAATAGAAGCAAGAGGCTGGGGAGTGGTGAAAGGGAAGGGACAAGTCCTTATCTTTCGTTTCTTCCCTTTCACCCCTCTTTGACTTCTCATGCTTCCAGTGTCCCTCCCATGGAAGTCCTGTACCCTCAATTCAGCTAAATAGCTCATGTGAAATATACATTGTTTACATGGTAGGTAGTTTAGTAGGTAGTTTACATGGTAGTGTGTTACTAATGTAATGTAACCACCCCCCACAGTGTGTTACTAATGTTAGGAAAATGTCAGTATAACATTTTTTGGTTAGTGTTTGGTTACTTTCGTTAGATTTCCTAACCACCCTGATGGCCAAGTTTTACAGCCACATCAAGTGGCTTGAGAAAAACGCAAAAATAGCATTCACTGCGAATCTATGTCGAGTCGAGGAGGGAGCCGGGGCTGAGCATCGCAGTTCGCTGTCAAACTTCGGTCACCTTCAGGAGTCATCGACACATCGCAGATAGGGCTTTGCATGTGAGCAAAATTTGCAAAATGGTTCTTTTGGTTTGAGCGTGGGAAGTCTACCTGTGAAGTTCACCTGAAGTGTGAAAATTTTTGTGCTTAAATAAGTTCTATGTTTATAAGTTCGCCATGATTTAAACACCTAAGTAATATGTTAATAATATCGCCACCCCTGTAATGTGATGTTAGGATATTTTCTTTTCCAGTGTCAAGCTACGTCATAGATTTCATCAGTGATACGCAGTTGCTTTGCGTAGTTTATCGGATATTTTGCTTATTATGGCAATACATATAATCATTACTTTAAAGAAGTAGGTGGATTATATCTTGCTTGTCAAATCTTACTGCATTTTAAATTTGATTGAATAGCTGTTGATATTAGTTATATATGGCATCATTGTCCTAAATACGTCATGAATAGACTCATTGGCAATCAGTTTTAATTTACATAATTTCATTCTACATTTAATTCTCATATAAGTCTTAGTTCTTTAATTCCAAACGCCTTTTATTAAGTGATTGGGTGGTATAAGAATGCCATCCGTAAGGAGCTACATTCACATTTTATGTTGTCGTTATTTCAACGGTATCCCCAAAGGGTTTGCTCTAGACGTAAAAATTTCGGATGGTTGGACATTATAACATGTTTCAAACCACGTTTGTTCGAATGTTATACTAGCGTAATTCTAACGTTTTTGTGTTGGTGGGGATAACACATTGTGTTACTTGTAGGTTGATGCTGCTGCCATCTTACATCTTTTTTTAAAAACTTTTTAGACATTCATTTGTACCTGTTGCAGCTGCTTCGTTTACGGCTTCATTGGCAAGTTTTTCTATTCATCAATTTAGAAACTACATTTGTGATTAAATACCACAAAAGTCGGTGGTGTTTGTGTTCACTTTAAATCTCAGAGAGAGGATGCGAATGGTTTAACTTAGATTATCAGGGTATCCAGTGACCTGGAAAACCGGAAATACTTGGGGAAACTTTAAGTCCTGGAAAACTCGGGGAATTTTTTATTTTTCCGAAAAACTCTGGACATTGTGGACAGCCAATTAACTCTAGGGCAGAGAGCGCTCTTGCCATACTTCTGCTAGGTTCAGCGCAGTGCTGGGCTCACCCTTCATATTTACTCCACTCGCTCACCACTCAATGTGCAGTCCTACCCAGCCCAGTCGCATGCAAGTTCTCCTTATTGTACGAGACACGTGGTATGTTCAGCAATATTTTCTTTTGGCAGCATGCTGGCACTTTTTCTATTCATTTACTGTAGGCCTATCTTCCCCATGTATTCTTATGAAGTGGACTGAAATACTATTGTTCCTTTGGTCATCAAGGTGAAGGTTTTTTCAAACTGCAATAATGTTGATAAATATTAGTATAATTTATGGAAAGTGTTGGTAATTTAACAGGAAACTTGCAATGTAATTTAACAGGAAACATCTTGTAAGCTTCAGCTTTAGTAATTAATTACTAGATGAGTGCTATGGCTATCAGCAATTTTATTTTGGCCGAGAAAAATTGAAAATTTTGCTCATAGCTCATATTGCCATATTTGCTCCTGAGCTAAAACTTGAGTATATGTCAAAATATTTTGTTGTGAATAACTTTTTTCACATTTGTCAAATTAACATATGATTTTGGAGGAGCACTAGCCTGAGTGTGAGAAATTCATTCATTTTTCTGAATGGCTCAATGGTAGACACAATCTATTTTATGATAAGGCTGTGATTTCCAGTGCATTATCTGGTAAATAATTATGAGCCTCACTGTTTAAAAGTCTCATTCTGTAAGGGCATTATGCTCTTGGTAAGAGTTTATGCTTTTCCTAGTTCTCAAGTTAGGTACAGTATCCTTAATTCAGTTATTTATAAAGAACTGATAGGCAGTATTCTTTTAAGTCAATGTCTTGTCTTTTATGATAGCACCTTTTTTCTCATATCAATATGTTTTCCATTGATGTTGCTATTTTTTCTACTTATTTTTAATTTTGCTTTCCAGAATTCTGGGGAAGACATAGGAGGACACCAGTGTGAAGCTAGTCATAATTCACCTCGAAAAGGATATGCTGGTAGCAAAAGATTACAGTCTTGCTCAGATGGTTCTAAATCAGCACTTGACAGAGCCAACAATGATATTAAAACATCAGGTAGTTTTTTAAAAGTTTTTTGTCGAGTACTTATAAAAATTTAAAAGAGTATACTATTTCAGATTCCTCTGAATTTATTTAATTGCTGTATGTACTTGTGTATAGTTGGGGTTTTTGAGAGCTAATTTTTTTGCAAAAATTAGGACTCCAACTTTGCTCTAGGAATACTTTTCAGGGTTTCAAATCTCTACTCATTAAACCCATAAAGTCATGGCGTGTTTGCAATTTTTGGCCACAATTAATTACATGAACAGAATTCCTGCCTTGCTCTACCAATTAGTTTCATAATTTTTACCTGTGGAAGCATTTGAGAAGGAACTAATGCCAGAACATTTGCCAATGAATGATGATGATGATGCCCTTTCTGAATAGTTAGAGAACAGATGGGTGAATACTGGTATTGCAGCCTATATACAAGGAAATATTGACTTAAGACTTAAAAAAATCCCCTAATATACTAATGTTGAGACCAATAACTTACAAGTAGACTGTGTGAAATCTGTAGCAGAAGGCCTGCAAAATAATTACATTTCTGTCCTATGAAAAGTAGATCCAAGTCTCAAGACAACCTGCTTTCATGCTGCACCCTCTCTCAATGCCTCACGAAACCTGATGCGTATTAATCTACAAACTCTCCAAAACAATGAGTCACCATCTCACCCACTCCCATCAACTGGCTCTTCCTCCATTAAAGTTGGGGGAAATTTCTGGAATTTTGAGGAAAGGGACGGTAGGGGTAAGCATTCACTTAAAGTTAATTGGCTCATCCCAGCGAATTGCCTTGTATGCAGCTGAATCCTGAGTTTTTGTATGTGTGTCTAGCGACCATTGTGGCTGACTATCTCTGCCAAGCTCGATATAAATCAGGCCTCGATTGGTAATGGAGAGGATGGTCAAAAGGCATGCTTGATAGGTACTGACATTGGGTGCCCACTAGCAGTTGATGTTAACCATGCAGTGTTGGGCCATAGGCAATAGTTGGTGTAATTGGACTGGGTTGGCATTGTCATTAGCTCAACCATAGTGCATCTATCCCAGAATAAGTCTGGAGGGCAGTCTACACATAATAATAATAATGAAAGGTCTTTATTGGGGTGAGATTGAGACAAAACTGTCCCTTCTGCCATCTAACCCCAAGGCATCATATCCAAGGGGGAGGGTGGAGGGTTGTACAAAAATGCCACAGTGTTGTGAACAATAAAAAAGATGGTAATCAGCAATTTTTTTTCTCTCTGTTCAACTTAACATTTCGCTCCCAAAGTGACCATCCATAAATTACATGATTCTGTAGGGGGTATGGGTTGAGCCTACTGTTGTGATTCACCATAGACAGGGAGGAGGGCAGTCCAGCTTTCTGTTAAGTTGTGTTATAATTTCATTCATTCAAATAATAATGTTGCTAAAAAGTAATAATTCGTGAATAAAATTGTTGAGAAGGAAATGAGGTATTTATATGGGTCTGTTTTATCATTCAGAAAAAGAGAGTTAACTGCCAGCATGATGTAATTGAGGGGGGAGGGTCCTATGAAATTTCATGGAGTGTAATGTGTGGAGAAGGGGTCAAAAAAGCAAAATAAAAATTAATTAATTCAGTTATCTCTTGCTTAACAAAAATTTGTTGGCACATTTTTGGAATATACATCTTTTATTAAATGGGGCTTACCTGTTTATATATTATCCCTAAGTACACCACTCATTTGTAAAGGAAGGACTGCCATTTACTTTGAAGATACTCAGCTTGCAAAGCTAATTGTACATTGCAAAAACAAATGACCAGTGGCATTATATTGTGATTGCAATAACTTGATGTAGGTTTAAGCTTGAAACTGTATTACTTTGAGTAATTATGTACCAGTTTTAGAGTGCATAGTTAATGCTGGAGTTAAAGGAATTTCATTATCAACTTTTCTTGACTAATGTGATCATTTCATAATTTCATGTACATTAATTATTCATTTGGTGCTGTCATAATTATTGAAAATTTGCTATAAATATCTGATGTGTGACCCCTGGTTCCTTGACAAAATGGGTTAATGAAAGGATCTAGTGTTAAAATACAAATGAGAATTCAATAAAATGAAATTCATTCATGAAGAATTGGAGGATTTAACTGTGTACTAAGCCTAATTATGCACAAGTTTGCGTGGTATATGAAATATTAATTTGCTCTTTATTAATTAAGCTATTAGTATGCATTTAGTCATATAAAGAGTGTGGAAAAATGTCGTTTTCTTGTATGATCAATGCCATTTTTCTTGGTAATAATAGTATAATTATGCACTTAATATATTATTTTTATTAGGCTCTCTCTCAGGTACCACTACCACAACAAGCTTACAAGGTTTTCAGTTGAATAAACAACGTTATGTAAGGTCCTCCCCATGGGCCAATACTCCTCCTCGAGGAAACCAACCTGGTGCATCATCTTCCATTCGCCCCCAATCTTGCATCTTTCCACGATCTGGAGAGACACACATAACCAGTTCGTGTAGGGGGTTGAGGTACAGCTCACGATCACTGTCACAGGAGGAATTGCACCGAGGTGGTAGCATGAAGCAACAACCATGTCTCCAGCGTGGGTCAACAGTCAGTGGTCCCATTGGACGTAGAATCACATCCTCTCTCTTGAAATCTAACATTCCCCCGCTGCCATCGGGTCGCATGCCGAGACGGACCTCAGCTGGCAGTGCCCATTCCAGTCCAGGTTCTAGCAGAGCTTCCAGCCCTGGATCTAGACTTCAGGGAGTATCTGGATTCACCGGAGGCATTCAGAGTATTCGGCACACCGCAAATGGCTCATCGTTGATAGTAAGATCATTGCCTGTGGTGAAAAAACAGCCAAATCCCTCTGGTGGAATGGATACAGATGTGATAGCTGCTCATCCAGTGGATAGTCCTGATAAAAGAATTAATGGGTGAGTGTTGATCAGTCCTCTCCTTGCAATATTGATTAACCAATGTCATGACCACCTTATTCCCTTAAGCCAAAGACAAAAGGATGCAGGTCTTTCTTCTTTTTACACCTTGGCTCAGGAGAGAGAAAACTGATGAAGAATATCTTTGAGTAGAGTAAAAAGAATATTTATATTTTTTCTATCAAGTGCTTCCTCTCTCTGAGATTTAAATTGACCCCAAAAATCACTGACTTTTTAGGTATTTAATCAGAAATGTAGTTTCTAAATTGATGAAAATTAACTTGCCAATGAAGCCATCAGATAGCAGCTGCAAACAGGTACTGATGACTGACCAAAAAGTTTTTTAAAAAAATGTAAGATAGCAGCAGGATCAACCTACAAGTAACACGATGCATTATGCGTACCAGTACGCTCGCAGTGATTGAGGCCAGATTCAACTCGCGTACCAGTATGCTTATGGATGTAAATGGGTTAATCTTCTTGGTGTACGCAGTGGTATCAGCTTTCACTAGGTGGAAGTGATTCATTATCAAAACTGGAAAAACAAAGTATTCCTTCATTGATAGCCTTAACTTTCCTTTGCCAGTAGCTCTTTAGGTAAAGAGTGCATAGCATAATTGTTAATTAAGTTTATTCTCTTTTAATTGTGATGATTTGCAATTGTACAGAGAATTGGTTGATTAGTTGGAGTTAATCATGTGAAAGTGTCATTGATCCTCTATTAACAAAAGTTGATTTTGATCTATGTATTTATGTTGAAGCATGTTTTGGAGTTTTAAATTTCATGGCACACGAGATCATACAACATTGCAGAATTGGTAGTGCATACAGGAAAGGATACTCTCTCATGAGCTACCACCTCACCCTTTTTAGGGACTTGAACTTTTCCATCAAAAATAGGTAAACTGTGCTGGTGCTATGAGCTTTGGTTTCTCTGTCGTTACTTAAAGAGTTGGCAGTTTCAATTTCACATTGACTGGGAGCAGGCATAGCTGCCACTCCAAAGTATACACTACTGCTGTGGTTGCAGTCCTGCTTGTGGTTCCAAATTGTAGCTTTTCTGCTGGTACTGGGGGTGACACTTGGAAATACACCCATTAAAATATATGTGTAACTTTCAAAACTACATAATTAAAAAATTAAGTATTCTAGGATGCATGTTGTTGTTGAAAGGCACTTATAAATGGGATGTTGAGAATGGCTCCTTTTAGTTGGTTGTGAATAAAGGTTCATCCGAAGAGCCTAGCATTGATTATTATTCAAGGGATGAAAAGTGTGCAATAAGGGTAATTTTAAAGTTTGTCATATGAGAAAATAAGATACTAAAGGAGGTTAAAAGTAGCAATGAACATCTGTAGTCATAGTGAACGGAGGAATTTTGTGGAATCCTCATTTAAGTTTTGGCTACATAGGTGTACATAATGTATGGTATTACTTTTAATCAGAAAAGCAACATTTGGGAGTGAGTAAAAAATGAAAAAATCTATAAATTATTATTCAGTCTGCATGGTTACCATTCAATATTTTTTGAGAGGCATCATGTAAATTGTAGAGCATCATCTATTTTTTGGGGCATCAATTATCTGATCTGGAATCCTCTGTAAACTTATGAGTTCTGAAATTATCATCCTTTATTCTTTGGATCATTGAAAACAAGTTAAAAAGTGAGACTAAGAATGTGTTGTTGTTTTACAATTGATGTGTTTCCTAACATTGTTCCCTCATCTATCATTTTCATTATTAGAAAATGGTAATTGGTAGATATCCTTAGCTATTTAGTTCCATTATCTCACGTTTTTCAATAGATGAGTGCTCTAATGTATCATCCCAAACCTTACTGAATAATAATTTTTGAGCACTTTTGTGAAGCCATAATTTTAACCTGAAGTAATTATTGCATGGATCCCACCAATAGATATTTTTAAACTTGTTTAAAATTTACTCTGTCAAAATTAAACCTCCCCATACAAAATATTTCTTCTCTATGATTCGAGTTACTATCATTCCTAAACGGAAGAAATTAGCTATTTGTTAGTTAAAGTATTCAGTGTACTAAAGTATAAGTGGTACATCAAAAGTGAATATGTACCACTGCAAGTGGCTGCTTTTATGATCAGTGGTATGATGCTAATTATTTGGTTCTTACCTGGGAAAATGGAATAGGTGATGTGGTTGCAGCAGCAGAAGAAGAGCTTTTCTGTGTTGTAATGTGATATGATGTGGAGATCCTAAAGGTTCGCAAAATTGTTGAAATTATGGTGTTAAAAAATTGTGATGTTTGTTATAAAAAATGAACTATTTGCCAAATGGAAGTTAACTATTACCTCTGCTGAGTGAACTTAAAAAGATAGGATAGTAATACTTCTAACAACATGAGTGAGAATACTTAAATTATGATACTTGAGAGTGGAATGTGTTCACTAATCTGGACCAGGAAGTTTCAAATAATTTTTCTGCTGAAATCCTTAGTCTCGTGTATTCAGAATAATTATCTTGTGACAAAGGCTTCATTTGGAAGAGCTTAAGGTTGATTCTCTCTTCTTGGATTAATCTCTTATCGTGTGCTTAATGCAAAATGGGGGTGTATGGGCCTCTCCTGTTTACTTGTCGGCATTCAGCATTACGTCAGTGGTGAGTTTTTTGGTGGCATTTAAATCAGTGGAATTGAACTGTCACAAGGGATTTTTTACATGTCAGAAACTTAAGTGTGCATCTGCCAGTTGAAAAAAAGAATCCTTGATTATCAGGAGCAGTCTGTTTGATACAATTAACAAGAAATATTTGTATGGTCATTGAGGGATAGGTGTCTACCATTAATACTGGGTGTCATTTTATGTGTAGGGGAGTAAGGGGCAGGCAAAGGCAGAGAATGGGGAGCAACCTATCTCACGATGATGCTTCAAGAGAGGGTGTGGGCAGAAGGTGGGCACCAAAGAAGGAAGGCTTAGAAGACACACCAAATTGGAGGAGGAAGTCTGCCGATGGATCAACACTAATGGCCAGTGGGAGTCGACGTGCGTCACCGAGACCTCTTAGTGTTGGTGGAGCTATTAATTCCACTACTAGTCGCTTACCAGTACCGACTCTGCGGTAAGTTAGTTTGTTAGCGTCTGCATTCATAGCCATAGAGGGACTAATATCAAGTCAGTTAGCTAATGTGGCTAACAAATGTTCAATATCAATTTTGGAGTTTCATGAGCATCTGTAATGGTAACAATCTCACAATACACGACCAAAAAATATCAAATGGTGTATTAAGGAATGGAAAACTATGCATATGCTATTCTTGGGTATGAAGCAGTTGCATGAAGATCTCAGCTTTGCAGAAAATCTCTCCAGCAAGTGTCTCTGTGAAAAATAAAATATAGAATTCAAATATCACACCAGTTATCTTCAATGGGTACTGATGCTCTAACAAAATTGACAATGGACTCAGAAAAATATCCATAAAGATGACTACAATCTTAATTTTTTGAATCACATAAAAAAGGAAATGTGCAGAAATAAGCTGATATTTCTGTGGTTGGTGTCAGCTAGTCTTGTGAAATCCATGTTCAATTGACTAGGATGTCCAAGAGGTAGGCACATTTAAAGAACAATAGGCCATACTGCCAGATAGAATTCCTGGGGTAATACCCACTAAGATATGCTTCAGCCAGAAGATCCGGCCTTCTATATTTCCACCTTGCCTCTTACTCTTTGTGGTTTTGCTCTACATCATTTCAAGGAGATGCAAGTGAAAACACGTCGAGCTGGAATGAAGATTTCTACAGGCAAACAATTGTTGAAAGGGTCTCTTCATTCAATGGTTTGTGGGATACCTGAGCTATCCCACTGAAAAAAGCAACCAGAATACTTATCCCAAATTGTCTCCAATTTAAATTTCTATTAGTATCTCTTCGAATTAAAAGAATGCCCTTTGATGGGTTAATTTATCATTGTATATGTCTTGAGACATAGCCCCTTTGTATTTTCTGATAGTGAAATCAATAGAAATCTAGCTTGTTTCTTCCATGATATATATTTCCCCTAAATTTCTATTAATATTAATTTTTGAATGGGAAGTTAGTGTTACTTACTTCTTATCCATGGCATGTGTGGGTAAAAAGCATTATCTACATCACTAGTCATTATGCTATAAATTGCTTTGACACCGCTTTCTGCTTGATCCTGCTATTTGATACTTCCTCCATATTGACATGATTCTTCTCTTCTAGATTCTTCAATACATAATAGTTCTAAGTTTTCATTTGCCATGCTTCTCATTCACTTTTTCCTTAACAAGTGCCCTCATGAGACCATCATGTTGTAATATATTTTCCATAAGGCTGTCCCAACTTTATTTCAGCATTTTCATCAGACATCTATCTTCCCCTACTCATTGAATCTCTTCGTTCGTAACTTGGTAAACTCTAGCCATATGATTGTTACTATTCTTTTGCGACATCACTTTTCAAATCCTTCCATTAGTGCCTTATCTGCAGCTTTAATTATCTATATCTCCATGGTATAAAGGAGCATGTTTCAGATGTATTTTTGAACGAAGTATGTCTTCCAAGCTTATATTTCCATCTGTGAATAGATTCTTTTTCTGTTAAAATGCCTTCCTGACATAGGTACCTTTCTTATTTCCTTCTTGCTTCATCCATCTCAGAATAACCAACAAAGCAAATAGCCAGTCGTAAAGCAAAAGTGAAAAAGGCATTTTACTTGAGAATCTGCTGACAGTTAAGAACACAAGTTTGGAAGTAAGAATGTAAGAATATATGTTTGGGTTGTGCTCTTCATATGAGTTAAGGTGGAGGCCATGCTGGTTGGCTCAGCAAACTCATATCTTTACGGACTTGTAATAGTTATTTTAAAAGCAGCAGTACTTCAGTTTGGAAGGCAAGGGGAAACTATGGCATTATTAACACGTTTCACTCTGAGAGTTTTTTGTTCCATAATCTGGGTTTATAGGAACCTGGAAATCCTGGAAAACCTGGAAAAGTCAGGGAAAATGAAAATGGTCATGGAAATCCTGGAAAAGTCAGGGAAAAATCACAAAATGTTTAAATTTATCACCTGAAAATGCCAATGGATCAAAAACTGCACATAGGAGTGGAGGAGGAGGGTGAAGGAGGGGACGGCTGGCCTGAGGCTGGCTTCGCTGTGGAGGCAGCCCTGGGGCCTATTCTGGTTCTTTCTGGCTATAGCCTGCATGATTTGGTGAATAGATTGGCGAAAGGTGTGCGCATTTATATTTTCATTTTCATGCGGTAGCGATTTCACCAGGAATGCTTCACTTTGTCCCTCTGGCAAGGAAAAAGTTATTCTCTGTCAATTTTGAAGTCACTTAGCCAAATTTGTAGGATGTGAGGAAGAAAAAATGAAGATTAATTCAAAGAGCTACTTTAACATGGCATCAGGTTTGAAGGAAAAGCCAGGTTAGCATTCTTTGCATATATTTTTCTGTAATTAAAACCCTTTCTGAAGGCATATCAATGTAAGGAATGATAATTTTTATTTTGTTGACTTAAAGTTGTTGATCTCTTATTACTGGAAGTTCATATGATTAATATGATAATAAACCTACAATTTTTCATAAGTTTAGACTCCTTTGCTTCCTCACTACCACTTTTATCTCTATAAATGACCGAAATCTTGGAGTTTTCGGGCGCTCAAAAGTCAGGGAAAATCACTAATAATGGTCTGGAAATCCTGGAAAAGTCAGGGAAAATGAAAATGAAAACTCCTATAAACCCTGATAATCCTTCTATGTGTTCCTCTCTGGGCCTACTGGCCAGTAGGTCTTGTGAGAATATCCAGCAGTGACAATGTAGTTACAAGCAGAGAGAAAAAAAACTTGCAAGGAAGTGGTAGATGACTGGTGTTACCAGTGTTTTAGGAATTCTCGAATAAAATGTCTCAAAATAGTATGCAGGAAACTAGTGACTCTTGAAGAACTCACAAAATTAATGTTGCTAGTGATAGAACATAGGAATGAAGGGTGCTTGGGCTTTGTACACTTAGGAATTTTCTTTCTTAGGCTCTGATTGGACATAGAGTGGAAAGTGTTATCCCAAGGAGCCCTCAATTAGCTGGCCCTTTTCTTTCGTGAATTCATCTCTTGAATCCTCTTGAAAATGAGCATCAAAAATTAGCAAAAGTATTTATGGGAGTGTCATAACCTCATAGTTTTAAAATTAAATTGCATTTTATCATTTAAAACAGTTTAGGCAAGATTTTTATTTGGTCAGTTTTGAGTTATAGTCACTCATATTTGTCACAAAGTTCTGAGATACTTAAAATTAAAAGTACAAGTCTCCTGCATGAGTCTGTTTTAGAGGTGAGGTTAGAGCTCACTGAAGTACATATTACATCAAATGGTGTGTGAAGTTCTTGCTTCATGAGGGTGTTAAGGGTCCATGTCTGTGACTGGTGATGTACTGGAAAACTACACACCTTTGGTATAGCTGGATATGTCTGTCAAGGCTTCTGTAAGATGTGAAGCTGGGCCCAGTGGTCAATAGCAAGCAGTATGCCCAGTAGGCTACCGTGCCATCAATAAATATTGTTCATTAATGCAACCCCAGGGCTGTGTGGTAGGGGGTGACTTCCAAAGTAGACATGCATTTAAGAGTAAGCATTTCGAATTGCTTACTCATAAATGAGTGATACACTTAATTAACAATTTATTGTGTTAAATTAGCTATATAGTTCATGCTTTTATTTCTATGTATATACATATAAATATAATTGGATATTGAAATAATCTAAGCATTCACATTCTTTGTCTCATTACCAATTCAAGGTACATACGTATTTAGTTTTCCATAGTCGATAATAAAACTGCTAATTTGAAAAGAAGGATATGCTGTGTGGATTTTGCTTGATATATTAGGTCAAGGATATGGAACTAGAGGTCCCACTACTTTGTTTACAATATAGTTTAGAAACATATTTAGAGCAGTGGTAATATTGGTTTTATTTAGGTCCATTTAATTGCTACTTGATAAATCATGACCGTTTGCAGCATGTCATCATACTCTCAATACTTGATGGTAAATTGTCACTGAAATATCGTGCCAACATTTGCACCATGTAAAGTTGTTAGGCAATCAGGAACTACTGTAAGTGTTATGCTTAAAAATATCAATATAATAATTCATTGTCATATCCTGTTGCTATACTATCCTGCTTCACGTAAATGTGTTGAACATTTGCGTGCAATGTAGGATACATGGAAATGTTCATTTAGTGCTATATCTTTTATTTATAAAGATTACTTCATGAGAAATCAAGAATAACAGCTAGGTTTTTTATACTCTATGAACTTTTGGGAAATATGCGAATTATTTAACGGAAGTGTCATCATAATAATTAGGTTCACTTTTGATTTCTAAGACGACAAACAGACAAATGAACTTAGGCAAGGGGTTTAGACCTACTTATTAAAATCTTAAATTATTAAGTCCAAAAATTCTTGGGTGGGAACTATAGAAATAATCATGTTCTGTAAGTTATATCCTGGACTTAGAAAGTATTGCTTGATTGAAAATCTAGCATAGAAATTGTACTGCTCATTCTAGAATTATTAATATTGAGACATTAACTATTTTATTGCCTATTCCACTCAAATTCTGAGTGACTTCATTCTGTTGTTGAGCAGCCAGCACGAGCGCCTTCAGTAATCATGGCTTGTTGGTAATATTCTGTGCAGATTCAGCATTGTGGCCATTTTGAGGTTATGGCTGTTGACTAGAAGCATTAAGCTTTCACACTTAAAAAATAACTCTGACTGTGGTAAAATGGGTTGGGAAATTTAATCATTTTTAGTGATGAACCCAATATGCTTTTTTCCTTGGATAAACCTAAATATCACCTACATTTTTGCTTTAAAAACATAGAGATAAGTTAACCAAATTCTGATTCTCTTGACATTCTGGATGGTGAAGAATGTAGTTGTCATCTTTCAGCCATCCCTTTCAGTGATATTTTGTAAACATGTAACTGCAAGCAGTATGTTATTGTAGCAATTACAGACTTTGAGCCAATCGCTATTTTAATGTATTTTTCTCATAATAAGACTTGCAGCTACCTTATGTACTCATTATAAAATTATAATTAGTTTTACTTCTCCAACTATACCATGTATACTCATATACCTTTATTTTATTTTCAGGAAGTCTTAGTAGAAAAAAATGATGGAGAATTTCAGTGTTACAGAGCTTGCTTGCAGCATTCTGTACTCAATAACTTAATCAGTGGCCTCCTATAGCTACTCAAAAAGATAGCTAAATATATTTTTAATTTATTGCCAAAGCTTTACTAGAGCTAGTTAACTAATGGGTAGTAATTAATGAAAGAGGAAGATATTTTTAGAATGCTCTTTGCGGTAGTATGCAACCCATCATCTACCATATCATTTCTTACTTAAAGTTACCTAACAGAAAGTTTCAATACTACATATTCTCTTTGTTGTGCATAAAGTCATAAGCATATATTACAATCATGGTGCTCCTATCATGTGATTAATGAAGTGCAAATATATTCAATACATACTGCATGTTGTGAATTTAACAAACAAGGTGTATAATTATGATCTTCCTAATGCAGCTATTAGTTTTTTATACGATATGTACCTGCTGTCATAGATCATAAAGACAACTATTTTTCTGAATAATTTGTAGTATTTATGTAAATGAAGCTTTTGTATCATGTGTTTTCCCATCACTAATTTTTTACTTGTCCTTCATGTGAAAATGACATGTAAAGTTATTGTACTTTAATCATTGTGTGTAATTTGTTTTGGGAAGATATTTTTTTTATTGAGCTATTTATATATCCCATGGTGTACCTGTTTTGTTTAATGTGTTGTGCACAGTGGGTGTACTTAATATGTCCCCTTATTGAAATTTATTAATCTATGTTGGAATTTCATATTAGTTTTCTTCTTTCACTATTTTCGCACCAATAATAATTTACTTGTTGCATGATGTAAAGCAGGGGTGTTATAAATTATTGTTTAGAATGATTTTTCCTCTGACAAAGCATTTACTAATTGTATACTCTGTTGCCCTTTAAAGGTTTTTAACTGTTATGCATTTCAATACTTTGGAGTGATTTCGTTGTGCTACTAAAATATGTATTTTCAAAAACAGGAAATAACCATTCTTTTACCATATTATCCTAACATAATTCCAAATGAAATGAAAAAGTCTACTTTTAAAGGAAATAATTACCTGTGTATTCAATTTGAATTGTATTACTATTCTGGTTTAGGACTATGAACTGTTAATGAGCTAGCTTTATTATGTTTCTCTTCTCAGGTATAAAATTACAGATATATATGATCTGGGGAGAAGTTATTATAAGTTTTTGTATTTCAAAATCACTGGAATTGCAGTGATGTCCTGGTTGATGCAATCTTTAAATATATAGAATATAAGGCAACTATTAAACAGGGTTATTTTAATTAAATGCATCTGGTCAACATAATTGAATGAAAGGAATTAGCAGTGTAATTTGATTTCAGATTTGTCAGATATGTATTTACTGTGGAATACTGAATATGTAAATCAAACTGTATTTTCTCGGAATATCCTTATTTTATGTGAGCACAAAACAATTCAAATGATGTTGGACACTACAAGGTAGCATAAGGAGTTCTAGTGGCAAAGAAGGTATGGTGAATGTGGGGTTTGAAATTATTTTAATACTGTGTAGCATGTTTGATGGTAGAAGAGTGTTCACTTCACTGTAGATAAATACTGTTAATGATTCAGAGGTACCTGTATGCTTGTTAATATATGTTTATGTGACCTGCTTCATTCATTGTCCATGTCATGTCGCTCTAGGTTTTACAGTGACATAATGATAGATTAATATTGGCACTACTCATAGGTAGAGCAAATGTGATAAATTAATGTAGTTTTGCTTACCTGGTGTGCATCACGACTTACCAAATGGGTACATTTTCTCTATTACTTTGCATTTTTACCAGTTTTAAGTTTTTGTGTGCTTTTTTAATTCCATTCACTTCCTTGATAAATTAAGCTCATTTTTTATGGATAAATATTTTTTTGTCTTTTCATATTAGGATGAATTTAGCGTGATTCACTCCTGAGGAAAAACAGTCTGTCTGATGATATTTGTTCAATGCCTAACTATGCCTTGTTGAAATGTTGAAACATTTTAGCATTCATTTTTAAATGATTGAAACCATAGGGTTATTGGTCTCTGTACCACAATTTGGCCATGCCATATAAACAATACCATGTATACTGATTGTACCATATACCTTCCCAGAAATTTTCTTTTACATGCATCATCATTTTTTCATAATGTCACATAGCAAGCTTCACCTCTGGTGAAAAAATCATCAGGTGAAATGAATTTATATTGTGTATTGGTACTGATATTTGTCATACAATACGAAAATATCACCGATACCTGATTTTAGTTTAAAAAAATTTAAGTATTCCATGTTACATTTTACTGAATTGTAAGTGGTGAGGTCCCATTTAAAGCACTCCAAAACTGCTTTCTGCAATGAAATATCAAATGATTTATGAACTGGAGAAATGATGCTATGAGTCATGATGTGGTATTAATGACGTTCATTATTGTGCAGAATGACTGGGAAATGTTTCTGTTGGGAGGATTTAAGATTACTTGGGGGCCACCATAAAAATTTTACCTGCTCAAATTTTTAAGTCTGCAAAATTCATCAGTATACCAATTGAAAAGTAATGAAAGTTCTATGTGATAAGTCAGGATATCGCTGCAGTTTTGGCTCTAGTAAAATTATTTTAATCATTATAATTCTTCTCATGTAATCATGTCTATGCAATTTTGCTCTTATTCCTAATTGTCTTCCATGTTTAACAAACAATATTTTATTAATTGATTAAAAGAAAGGAGGGAAGCATTTCTTACACTCAGCACTTATATGACCTTCATTCTTAGCTAGTAATCTCTTATAACTAGCAACAACTGTAGTGCTATGTATCTGTGAGACCAAGGCTTAGCCTCATGGTTGAGAATAGCTTCATTTCTGAAAATTATAATGGTTACTTTTCTCAAAGTCAAGAATAATATGAGCTAATCATGTACAAAAATACATTTGTGTGTTAATCAAATATTTTAAACTAAGGAGTTATCAGATTATTTTAATAGACTTAATGATTGTGCCTCTTGCCATATTGTACCAAGGATTTTATGATATCACATTGCAGTTAGTGTAGAAAATTTGACATTAGATCCAGTTGATCAAAATCTTTGCTAATGTATGGTGAAAAGGGACTCCTAGTTACATCAATTTATGTAAAGCACTTGAATTAAATTTGGAAATTGAGTTCGATACACAATTAGGTCACTGTTTTTCACTTGAACAGTCAGTTTCTATGGCATAAAATGCTGTCTTAGTTTGAATTGTTTTATTTATTGACGTTTATGCAAGTTATAAATTCTGCACTTAGCTCTTATTTTTTATTATTTAAATATATTTTGTGTCTTATGCAAGGAGGAGAGCATGAGTGTGCTATGAACTTTGTCATGGCAACTTTTTCTGCTCACTAACTTCCAAAGGTGTCCTCAGATAACAGGTAATTTCAGCTGTGAAATCAAACCTGTTGGCTTTATTTGCTTTACTCTCCAACTTATAAGTACTAACAATAATTCAGTATTACCTACGTCATATTTATTTATGGAATGAATTTTTGCACTCTTGATTGTTCTTGTAGTAAATACTTTTTGCAATATTCAAGTAATATTGATTTTTTGGACCACTTAATTATATTTTGTGTACCTCTTAATTTCTTAAGAAGTGAAATAGCATTGGCATAGTTGATAATAGATGCATACTGATTTGGTATATCTTTGCTGGACGTATTTTTTATATACAAATGTTTTTTTGGGGTGATTTTCTTGTTGTTATCTTTCTTGTATTCGTATTCTTCTCATTTGTCTTCAAGACCGATTTTGACATATTTTTAATTCACAAACCCTTTGGTATTATGTATGGTCAGTACAAGGTATTCAATTTAAACTTCTGAATGCTGTGATATTTACCAGTCCAAATCCCTTAATTTGCTTTAAAATTTTATTACTTCTAGGTCAATTATAGTGGCCCTCCTCTTAGGGGTTGGCTCTTTTAAAAACAAAATGCCATGATAATGTATGCTTTTGGTCTCAATTTAGGAAAATACGTGCAAGCTTATGTGAGCTGTGCTTGACTAAATTGAATTATTCATGATAGATAATAGCTCAGGCACCCTTTTAGCTGCATATGATGATTTGTAATAAGTCATTGCTTTCAGAAAGGTGATAAAACTTTCAGGGCTTGTATTTTATTTTAAATTTGTTTTTTATTCAAACTCAATTTGTTTAAAGATGATGAACTGGGGATACTTATAGGTGCCCTATAGTTTGATGAGATAATTTTCCTAAACACATTTCCTCATAAAAGATTGACAGTTGATAGCAAGAGATAGGATCCTTCCAAACCTTCGTAGATTTTTAGAAATTCTTTAGAAGCTATGGATTCAGTATATAGGTGCCAGGTTATTCTATTAGGGTAGGGATTTCCTCTGTCTCTTGGAGTGAAACTTTTAAAATTTAATATCAGCTAATATTATCTTAAATATGGCCAGAAATTTGTATGATCTTAGAACAATATATTCACATATAGAAGGCAACTATAAGGCAAGTGAATATTATGCAATCATACTGCAGCTTATACCTTTATTTTAGACAATTACATGTACTTTGGTACAAATAACATGAGAAATACCCTATTCTTGATGAAGAGGCCTAATATTATTTTGACTAACATTGGTATTTTGCCGGTAGAATAAAGGGTCATCTAGGAGAGTTGTATTTACCTAAATCATAGACTTATTTAGAACTGTAATATGTCTGTGATGTTATATGCAGAATTTCCTAGAATCTGTAGCCTCATGTCATTTTACATGGTGGAACTCAGATATTTATTGGCATTTCAGCATTTTGGCACTATTTTCTCATTAATCACAGTTTGACTAAATATAATGTATATTTACTGAATTATTTTTATCAATATGTCAGCGTAAATTTTTCACTAATGGTGTTGGAAAAAGGAAGTGAGAGGAGAGCAGGTGTTAGGGAATACTGTACATCTCATTTGGAGGGTGGTAATATCCTTTGGTGATGTTAATTGCATGCCTTGTCAAATACAAAGTCTAATGGTGGGCTCTGCATGGTATATTCGTCTTTGCTCTGTTTGAAAATATTCTATGTTATTGGGAAATACCATTTGAGGTACAGGAGACAAGGCCTTTGAGCACGCAGCACCTCTTATCTTATAGAACTCCATTCATACATTAGGGAATCTTCAGTAAATGATTTCCCAAAGTATGTATCATTAGAGCTGCAAATTCTTTCCATTGTTTGTATGGATTAACACTCATCTTAAAAATATAAAAATAATGCTCTTAAATTTGAGAGCAATGCAATTTTTAGGCATTCGGCATCTTGAGGAATTGTGTGGCTTGCTGAAAAAGTGTTGGTTTTTTCAAGTTTTCATAGGTTATAAGATTGTGGGTTGTTTTTATGAAAAATTAGTTTTTTTGCGAGCCTAGATGTGCTTGAGTGATTGTGTAAATTTGTTGGAAGCAGGCATCAGATTTTATAAAGTTGATACTGGTAACTATTGCCTAAAGTGTTATGCATGTACCAAAGTTTAAGTGTATCTAAAGGGATACTCTCAGTCTGCATTCTCATCTCATGCTCTAGGAAATAATGTTGACCATTTGGACTTGGATTTGTTTTTGGAAAAATTTGTTTTTTTTTTCAAGATGTGTATTTATATTCCCTTTACTGGTACCCATATGGGGCCACTCAATGTGTGATACCTTGCAAAATGTTTAAGTTGACCCACTGCATTTTCATATCATTGTCTTAGCCAAAATGTGGAGGATTTTTGTTGTGAATTTATTCCTTATTTCTCTGTCAAATTGAAAATCCTAAATGGTGATAAAAATGTGGTGATGAGTTGAAAAAATATAGGAGCATGCTTTAAGGAGCAGAAGTATTACCGGAAAAGATGCATAAGATGTATCGCAATGTAAGAAATCAAGATTCAGAAATTAAACCTATTTTGGAAGATAACTATATGTTTTTCTTGTGATAATATTGTTTGGCATTGTTATATGTGTGGTCCAGCATCAAGTAGAAAATACAACTTCTTCCAACGATATGTCCAGGAAAACAGGAAGGCTTCTTTAGATGGGTGGTTGTATATTTTCAAGGTGTTATGTGAATCATGTAATTTGAGCACAGAATGAATATCAACAAAACATTGTAGTTCCACATATAAAAAGAGGCTTCAATGTGACCTAGGTTTCACTTTGCTGGAGCATCATCAGTTAAACAAAATGACATCCATTGGCGTATACATATATGTATCCACAGGTGGTGGGGGTGGGTCAGTTATTAGGAGTGGGTTAGGGGAGGGGTATAACACCTTCGTTGCCAGTCATTTGGGCTGGAGGGGTGGGGGGGGGGGGGGGAAATGGAGGAATGCAGAGTAGTGCACCGCAGGGGATGGTTCCTCCAAATGGAGGCCTACATGTTTTGCCACCCTGAGGAGAGGTAAACAAAATGGCATTCCCTAAGAGATTATTCCTTGCACAGTTTTTCAAATTTCCCACTGCTCAAGAATGTCCAGCATGGCCCCATTGTTTTCATGGTGCAGAATCCGAGGGGTGAAATCATTGGTGAGGTGATTTTCTAGTAGGCGTTTACCAAAAAGTGAGGTTGAATTTTCCTCCTTAAAACATGTTTTATGCTCCTTTACTCTTTCTTTGAATTTTCTCCCTGTTTGCCTTATGTAAATGACCGGGCAGTCATTACACTTTCACAGAGATAAACACCACTTCTGTCAAGTTTTTTAGTTTTGGTAGTGCAGAAAGCAGGGAAAGGGCAGTAATAATTAATAAAGAAGACTAAATCTGCAAATGTGAGGAGTTCAGATATAATAACAAAACCCTGCTAAAAAAGGACCCCACGACCACCTTTCAGAAGAATTACTGAAGTGATTTAGTATCTTGCAGATTGACAATTCATCACCATGAAAGGTATTGATATGTAGATACAAATAAATCCAAGAGTACCTGAGTTCCTCGGTTTACCTAACACTAACAAGCCATATAGCCCAATTATACCAGTGGTGTCCAATATTTACTCTTCCTGATAGCCAACAAAGTGAATTCCTTGTTCTGTAAATACTCGAATTATGCCCTTAAATATATCATTAAAAATTCATGTGACTTAGCCAGTAGGCTGGCAGACGTAACCCTCCCAACAAAGTGTATTCTCGTGTCCCTTGATTATAGCAATTTATTTACCAGTGTTCCTTAAAAGAAGCATTAGTGCTAACAGAAGCCACATTAATGATGAAAGGCATAGCCTCCCAGTGATTTTAGAACTGTGTTCTTTAATGGAAGTTTGTGTCACAAAATATTTCAAATTCAACAGTAAAATTTTCAAACAGAAGGGGGGTAGCCATGGGTTCCCCTTTATCATCTATGCTGGCTGAGATTTTTGTGGACAATTTTCTTGTAACATTAAGTGGCTGAACTATGTGTTCTGGTGGTTCCGCTATGTTGATGACATTTTTTTGTGTGGAGAGGCATGGTAAGACAGTTGGTATTGCTCATTGAAGCCTTAAACGGTGGTAAACAAGCCATCCAGTTCACAACTAAAATAGGGAAGGAGGGCTCACTTAATTCTCTGGATTTGAAGATTTCACCAGCTGAGGGAATTCCACAATATAGCATCATCAGGAAGGACATGACCATGTACGTCGCCATGCATGCGTCCTCCAGGCACCATGTATCATAGAAGTACACAGTTTTTCATTTGCTCACAATCAAGTATTGGAAAACCATCGCACCAGTGATTTCACCCCTCAGATTCTGCACTTTGAGAACGAAGGTGACAGGCTGGACATCCCTGAACAGTGGGAAATTTTGAAAAAACTTTGAAGAAAGAATTCGAGGAGACTATTTTATGTAACTGTTTATGAAGATCTTCCCAACTATTGATTTTATTTTTCATTCAATGATATTACAATCATTATTACCTGATAAACTTGACAGAAGGGTTAGCAAAACCTCACACTTAAATGAAAATTATGAGTCAGTGGTACTGAAAGCAAAGCAAACAGTTAAAATACCTCTTCTTCACAGCAAAATGTCTTGTTAGTTGTCATTATTTACCATTAGATTTAAAGACTTACTATTCCTATGACCTGGAGCAGAGGGGAGCTGCTCTTCTTCAAGTCAGTGAAAAACAAGATAGAAGAGAATCTGACTGTGAAATCAGTGGAAAAGAGATGGGAGAACATCAAAATCAGGCTACTTGAAGCAGCAAAAGAAGTTCTGAGGAGAAGAAAAGTTTTCAAGAAGAAGCCATGGATTACAGAAGAAGTCTTAGAATTGATTGAAGAGATAAGAAAATATAAAAATGTGGAACCTGAAGAAGGGCAACTTCGCTACAAAAGAATCAGAAATGAAATAAACCAAAAAGCGAGAAAAGCAAGGGAAATGTGGATGAAGGATCTATGTGAAGATGTACAAAGCAACCTCGCAAAGAGAAATGTGGAAGTTGTGTACAAGATGGTGAGAAATCACTTCAAGGAATGGGCTGCAAGATGTAACAACATTAGGAACAAGAATGGAGAACTCTTAATTGAACATGAGAATAAAGTGAAGAGATGGAAGGAATACTTGGAAGAGTTGTACAATGGAAGCTATCTTAGAGCAGAAGTAATAGAAGAGGAAAATGAAGTCGATAAGGATGATTTGGGAGCCCCAATCTTAAGATTAGAATTTGAAGCAGCTGTAAGGGATCTGAGGATAAATAAGGCTTCTGGATAGATGATATTCCTGCAGAACTAACAAAAAATGCCAGAGAGAAGACATTAACTCAGCTGTACAAAATCATCTGCGGCATGATCTCTACATGAGATATACCCACGGACTTTGAGAAGAACTATCATCCCTATTGCCAAAAGGAAGAGGGCTGAGAACTGTGTAGGACCATAAGCCTGATGACACATGCCCCATAGATATTGTGAAGAATCATCTCTATAAGAATAGAACGAAAAGCCAAAGAGTCCCTGGATGAGGACCAATTTGAGTTCAGAAAAAACGAGGGCACAAGAGAAGCGATTCTGGCCCTCAGGCTACTTATAGAGAATAGAGAAGATTCTACTGACGTTCGTCATATTTGTCGATATGGAGAAGGCATTTGACAAGGTGGATTGGAACTTGATGATAAGGAATCTCAAAGAAATTGGGGTATCATACAATGACCGAAGAGTTATCCACAGCTTATATAAAAACCAGGTGGCTGTATTAAAATCAGGATCCAGCAGTAGAGAAGCAAGGATAAAGGAGTGAGACAAGGCTGTGCATTGTCTCCCGTATTATTCAATGTCTACATCGCAACAGCCATCCAAGATGTCAAAGGAAAGTCTCCAGGAGTAAATATTCACGGACCCTCCAGTTTCCTGCTGGAGATCAGTTGCAAGTAAAAATACTAAAAAGAGAAAATCAGCATGCTATGATTCACCGACAACATAGCAGTCATGGCAGAAATGGAATGAGATTTAAAGAAGGCACTAGGAAATATGGAAAATATATTGGCCAGATATCAACTGAAGATCAATAAAAAGAAGACTAAGGTATGCATTAAGATAAAAGAAGCCAGGATAAATGTTGAACTAGGGAAACAAAAAATCAAGGAGTGGAAGAGTTTTGTTACCTGGGATGCAGAGTATCCAGTGATGGACAAAGTAAAAGAGAAATTGCCAGTAGAATTGCCCTGGAGAAAAGGGCATTTTACCATAAGAGGATTCTGCTTACAGCTGCAAATACAAGCATGGAAGTGAGGAAACATTTCATTAGAACATACATCTGGAGCATTTTACTACACATATGGCAGTGAAGCATGGACAATAGCAGCAGCAGAGAAGTCAAGGCTGGAAGTATATGAAATTGGTGCTACTGAAGAATGATGAAGATAAAATGGATCGATCGAGTGACAAACGAAGAAGAGTGGGAGAGAAGAGATATCTACTGAAAGCATTGAAAAGAAGACGGGACAACTAAATGAGCCACATCTTGAGACACGATGGCCTGGGAAGACAATCATCAAGGGAAAAGTGAATGGGAAGAACGGCAAAGGAAGGCCTCGTATGAGATGTGCGGAACAGGTTGTGAAGGATTTAAAAGAGAGGAGTTATGTCAACAAGAAGAGGTTGGCCAATAAGAAGAGGTTGGTCAATAGAAGAATCGAGTGGAGGGCTGCGTCAAACCAATCCTAGGATTGCTGACTGATGTGACTTTATATGACAGTGTACAAGATACACTTTTTTCCTTAGAAATTGCTAAAAAGTCACCCTTGGGTCTTATATGTGAACATTTAGCCTCAAAAACTTGCTCAGCAGAAATGTGGGTGCATCCCATGTACAGTCAAATACAGTAGCTTTTGAAAATACCTAGGAACCTGTATTTCTGCTTTTAACACTCATGACATTAGTGGAAGGTTGGATTTTGGCATGTATTTCCATCATTTAAGTTTTGCTGTATTTCAATCACCCTGCAGTTAGCTAATCTTTAATTAAAGCCTAGCTGCAATTGGGTTTGAGAACCACAAGAGTAGCAACTTTGTCATCGTAAGATGCTTACCTGAAATGTTTAAATCAACCTTCTCTGACCCAAAAATTATGATATTATTCCCAAGAATCTCCTAAGCTCTCAATCCCACTGGCCATATCCTTTCCTAATTATCCCTTGAGCAAACCTCCCCCATATTAAGCCCATAGTTATAATTGAGATTTCCTTTCCATCAACCTCTCCCTCTTCTAATTACACTATATTAAGATAGCTTTCTACTGGTTAGGGTAGGTGTTGATGGAGTGTCCCTCTGAAATATGCATCTATCACTTCCATACATAGGTACAATATTTTTCTCTTCTGATCTACATATTTCCTGCCTCCCATCATACCATCCATAATCCCATTTGGCAAGGGGCTAGCCAAGTTCAAACAGTGTTTCCTATCAGATCACTGAAGTTTAGCAACGTTGGTCATGGACATGTTTGGATATATGAGACTCTACCATGGTGCTCTTGTCTGATCTGCATGTGGCAGGCTGGAAAAATGTGGGTTGGCACAATGGACCCAAAGAGTGATGTAAGTACCTGGAGGGCTCCAGAAGGTCCTTGCCCATTCCTCAAATATAGATTTTTTACACCTGTTCTTCCACCTATTGTGCCTTATAATTTCTGAAATCAATATTATTCACCCAACTCCCCAACCATTTTCAACATCTGTCCATTGATCTCCACTCCATCATTTTCACTTTGTCCGCCATACGACATCTCTTCAACTTCGTATTTTTTTCTTGTCATCTTACCCGGAAGTCCATGGCTCAGCTCATATGAAGTCACGCTGAGATCAAGCTCTTTACTAACTTCACTCTCTTTACATCCATTCTCAGTGTTCTCATCAAAAGTTCTCTTCTTACTTACCCAAAGCAATTCTTCTCCTTAAATCAGTACTGCTATATCCCTCTTCATCCAATATGCTAACCAAGTAACAAAAGTACCCCAATTGTTCAAGCCAGCACCCTCCTACTTAAGGATTTTTTTGTTCTTTTTCCTTGACAGTCTCATAATTTTTGTGATTATCTTATTTTGTAAAAATCTATCGCACAGGACCTGTAAATCCCATTAAAGTGATTGCAAACCTTCCCCACTCACTAGCACTCAGTCATCGGCAAACCTCACCAATTAAATCACCACTTCTTCCAAATTAAAGTCCCTCCATGCCTCTTAAATCAATTTCTCAGTGTACATGATATAATTTAAAATATATATATATATACTTACTAGATTAATTGTATATCATCAATAGAATAAAAAACTGTTCTTTTGAACTTGGAAGGAAGAAGAATAGTATGGCTAGGGATTATTGATGTTTAATCTAGTTGAAACTTAAGTTTGGTCAGCCTGGTAGTCTAAGTCATAAATATCTATGAGAGAATCTCTTCCAAGGAAATAAACCACCTGCCTGCAGAGCTAAAGAAAATTGTCACCAGTAATTAATACACGAGAACAAGGAAACCTCCACTTGATACAGAACTGCAATTGGGTTTCTGCTAATTAGGTACTTTACACCCAATGAAATAATAGTAGCTCAGCATGTGGTGTCAGTCTACTAGCCATCTTTCCTACCGGTACATGGAATTTAGTGGTCCATCACAACAAAAGGTCAGAGTAGCAGCAATACACTTATTTAACTTCAGAAGCTAGCCAGATGAATATTTACTCTGAAAGTTTGCAAATTTTATTACATGTGAAACTTTCTGTCATGAAATAATTCCCTCATCAAGGTACTAAAAATGAACTAATGGAAGTTTAGGCTTGATTAAGAGATTACAAATGTGACTTAAATAAAAATCTGACTTTATCTCATGCCAGTAGGACTTCAGGTTAAGCCCCCCCCCCACTTCCCCTTTCAGCCACTGTAGGTTAGGTACCCACAGAAATAAAATCAATGCCTAAAGGCATAAACCTAAATGGTTAAGTAATCAAGGTGTGGCAATAGGTGGAAAAAATTGTTTCATGTGAGCATAATTTTCTCTCTAGTGAAATAATTTTATAGATATTAATGTAAATGCCAATGGAAGCCATGTTGAAGTGATTCCATTGAGGTGTGTCATAATCCCTTACAGTAAACTAAAAGAAGAGCCATTGTGTAATAAAAGCAATACATTTTTGATAATGATGTGCAGAATTTGAGAATTATACTTCGAGCCAGATTTTATTCATCTTAGAAGTCCTCCTTGCACTTGGAGGTAGTGATGCTCATAAAGTTATATGCCAATATTTTTTTCTCTTGTCTCATAGGATGTACCGCCAACATCTGAAATCACATTTCCCAGGGGCCACAAGTAGCTGTTGATAATGTATGAATTCCTTAAATGATCAATTTTCACATAAGTACTAAAAAGCTTCTTATGAATTAAATATTTTCCAGGAGAAAGAATGCTAATCAACCACTTTCAATGATTAAGCATTCAGTCCTATCTCATTGCCAACCAACATTAATCAATAGACAAAATATTTAAACTTCAGAAAAAAAAATAATCCTTTAACAACATATGTCGTTTCGTCCTCCTTAGTGCCTGTGGAAGGTACAATCTTTGAAGGACGGCAGAGAGGTTTGGAAATTATTTTATGTAGATTAAATCTTAAGGAGTTGAGATGGATAGGTTATTTTGTTTAAAAACCAAGTATTTTATGGTTGGGATTACTTATTTGATAAGGGTTGATTACAACGAAGGATGTGGAATTCAAAGTTCTGACCAACTGGCCGTGAAATCCTTAGCGGTGTTACCCACTGAAATTGCACAATGGCAGGAATAGAACTGAATCCAGTTACCTTCAGGTGGTGGCGTAAATGACTTTATGTTGGCAACATTTCCTGTAGGTCAGTGAAATCATTTCCCAAATAAAAAATTTTGTTTTATAACCCTGTGACATCAGGAAGTATCTTGTGCCGTGTATAGGACTGATTCCCTGACCCTTTAATCAGGAGTATATGAGTTAACCCTTTCGCTGCAGCACACCCTCTGGAAACCTACTCATCTCATTCGGCGGAAAAGTGAAAGCGCTACACTGAGAACAAAAAAGTACGTTCACAGCAGCCTACTATGCGATCATACTAGGTACGTTCACAGCAGTCTACTATGCGATCATACTAGGTACATTCACAGCAGCAAAAGGGTTAAAGTGCAATGATTGTGCTAAATGTTGTAACTGATGGACATACAGGAACTGTGCTACTCACTCTAGATTCTTCTTCCCTCACGGCCAAATACCTTTTGGACATAGCACACCACTGCCTGTTTGACCAAGATATTGTGCATGTAGATAGAAAAGGCCAGAGATTGTACGCACTTGAACAGGTGACCTCAAGCTCAAACCTTTAAATCTAAATATGCATTTATATACCTACCGCTCCATCACTTTTACCCGATGATGACTTAAAAGCTGAAACACACAGTACATTGCAATAATTTTTTTGTGGATCAGGACCATCTAGTTGATGCTTGAAAAAACAAATGTTCACGCAATAGGTAAAACCTCACAACTGATTATGGTATTTTATACTGGAGAATCTATAGGAAACAACAACTATGCAAAGGAAAAAAGAAATAGGTGTACCTCATTTGGTCCCCAGGATGTACCTATATAGCACATTCCATTGAGTTATACATTGGCAGAAAACCATTAGTTCTATTTTCTGAAATCCGTTGATGTATTCTATAAGTATCTAAATAAAAGACAACATTCATTAGGCACTTATCACAGGTTTTTATTATGTAACCATTTAAATTTGAATATCATGAAGGCTAGATATAATTTCTGTACATACATGTCTCCTTTTATCAAAGCTTCAATTCATTTAAATGTCTATGAGCAAGGGCAAAAGATAAGGGAACATTCTTACACCATTCACTGTGAGTAATTTTCACAATATAAACTTCATGTCTCACATATTAATACTAAAAGACCTCTGCTTTGGATGTAAAAGGTAATGACTAGAAACATACTCAGATTAAACAAATTCTGACCTTCAAAAAAATTTTAGGCTTTGTTAGCACACTTATCCATTGTTTCAATTTATGAAATTTGAGCTATTTTATATTGTGCGAAGTGGGTCAGAATACACAATGCAGGGAGACTTACTTCAAAACCAGTAATAAGGGATTCCCTATTATTTTTTCTACAGATATGTCATATTCCAAACAAATGGGGTCCACAGTTGTTTAAACTTTGACTTCTATTAACTGTCTGGCTACTAAAATCAAAAAGTGAACGATCATCATAAAATAGTACAAATACACATGCGTATAAGATCATGATTCCACTTCCATTTGAACTGTATACAAACTCGAAAGTACAAAAGCTGTGAAGTAAGCTAATAAAAACAATTTAAGAATAAATTTTTACACAAAATCTTTAGCATTAATCCTGAGAGAAACAGCTCTTCTGTGAACTGAGTTCTAACATAATACATAAACTAAGCACAGGAGAAAGTGAACAATAAGAATGTTACAACATATTTTTTTAAATGCAGCAAAGACCAAGCTGGAAACTCTTGAACTTAAAACAACATTTTTTTGGCATTACTTAAGAGAATACATATGAAAAAACCTTAATGATAAGATGCATTTCAAAAGTGATTAACAATCACACATAAATAGCATTGTCGTTTTGAGAAATGGATGTAGTGCAGAACATGTAAATATTGCATACTACATCGAGTAGAAAACTTTATCCTGAGAGCTTAGACAATTAAATACAGCTGCAATCAGGGAACATATACCTACAAATAAATCAACCCTTTCAAATACCTCTATAGCTGAATTAAATTGATTTTTAAAAGCCCTCTACATAGCAGGAGTATTAATTGTTTGCCATAGATTGCCACAGCCTAAAGCTATAGCAACACTAAGAGCTCTGAATATATCTGAATTGAGCACTGGAGATTTTTTGTGCAAGCAGACATCTAAATGATCTGTCCATATCATTCATCTTTGCACGGTCACATAATATACTTATCACATGCATTATTTACAAAATAAAGTACCTCTCAGCATGTACTTCCCATTACCGGAGCTCCTATGTTACTTGCATAGAAGCTTTAACTCTCATCGACGCCATCGTTATTTTCTGAGTCAACAAATTCTACATGTGTGAAAGGAAAATGGCCCACTTTTCCATTCAACTCTCCTTCCCACTGGCCATTAATGTTCATTTTAGTTACTTTGATTATATCCCCAACTTCTAACTTCAGAGCTGTTTTATCGTAAGCATTTGGGACTCTGGCTTGCTTAACCCGAGCATAAGCAGGGAGTTTCCTCTGAATGTTGGTTCTCCGAACTGCGGCATCTTGCTGTTGGCTTACAGCATTACTTCCTCCAGAACCTGGGCGATTTCCGTCATTTACGCAGTGTTGCCCATCCTCAATCTTCTGGACATACGGAACAGGTATTGAGCCAGTGCGACCGAAACTATTCCTGGCGGTCCACCACTGTTCTTCATCTTTTGACACGACTGTTAGAATCTCTCCTTTCTTGAATGGTAAATCGTCGGCATCTCTACCGTCAAAATCATACTTGGCTAAAATCTTCTCGATCCGTCGTGGCGCAGGCTTAATAAGTGGAGTGGTATCAAGGTAGTGTAACTTGTAAAATGCTAATAGGCCAGGTAAATCAGAAAACATCTGATCACCAATTCGGTAGCTAGTCTGTTCTCCCTGTTGTATCTTATTGATAATGTAGTGACTCACTTTACTATCTTCTTTCACACACAGGACATAATCTCCATGAATAGTAGTACTGTCTCTGACAAGAAAAACTCCACCCTCTTCAGTAAGCAGGAGATCAGTTGCATCTTGTCGTGACATCGGTCCAAAATACCAGCTAGCTCTATCACTAGGATCAAACGATGCAGCCATTTTTAAAACAATATCTTCAATTCAACAACACAAAAATATACACTCATTAAATAACGACCAATGAGCGCTGTTTTAAAATTAGCAAGGAAAAATGCATGCTTGACCATGAAATTAAGTTGTTAATTACTTCATCCTTATGTCTGCATCACGAAACACCACCATTAGAATCAAACAGTGGGAACCAAACATAATTTATATCACCTTATGGGTTAGAACCAAATGCACACAACACAAGAGTAGAGGGTCGTACTTAATGAGAGTACTAAATAATACTGTCAACGTCACAGAAACTTCAATTCTTCCTTAAACTTGTTGTGGACCAAATCACTGAAAATAGAGGCTGTTAAATGTCCATAAACGCATCACATGTTATTAAGAACAGCAGCGTTCCAAAGCCCACAAATCAGCGAAGCCCACGGCAATTCTAAAGTTTCACAGTATCATGTCACAAATTACCAAACGCATTTGATGCGTAAACTTTGAGAAATAGGGTGATATTTGGTGACCCTGACCTAATAGTGATGAAGATGAACAAACGTTTGAAGGATTTACAGTTATTATTCAATTCAACACATTCAGGGTGTTACCCGCACTTCACAGGTTAGTGAACTACCGATGACCACCAGCACATATGCCCAGGATGCAAGTCGAACAAATAGTTTGAAATCTTCACTCAACGATTTCCAGTCGAAAATGTGACACTAATTTCCTTGAAAGTGTCAAAGGAAAAGAAGATTCTGAGCGATTACCACAGGATGTAACCATTACTAGCCTAGTCTCTCACACATTAATGCACCGATTCCACCTAATACGGAAGCCGACACAGCGAAGATGCGAAAAATGGTGTAAAGGTAATATATAATTCCAAATGTTTAACTTACTTCCACAACGAAGATGTAATTACATCTTTTACGGCTTATAACTTCTGTATTTCACACAATACGTCCAATAATAATACCACTGACTTCTCTCCCTCAATTGTTTTCGAGATCTCCAGATGGAGCCACGGAGCCACCATTATGTCGATGAATGGTTTCAGTTGGCTCGCTTGAGGTTCAGTAATTAACCTACAATTATAAATTGGATTGTTGGTATGAAGTTACACACATTGATCATGTTACTATTGGTATACTTTCAAATTTACTGATTTTTATGCATTAGATATCGAGAAGCTGGTTATTACTAAATATAAATATTTGAGAAAACTTCCCGGAAATGTCATTTAAGTTATTAAGGGCGGACGCTGTTGTGATTTACCATCATTTTTTTCGACTAGCGCGAAGTGCAGGCCTACTTCTTTGAGTGATGGAGATTTTGGATGGCGTGTATTTTTATACCGAGAAAGCCAATAATTCGTGTGCAGTGTGGCGATTTTGATGTATGCTATTAGGTGCACATTGAAGTTGGAATGTTATCGAAAATTGTCTCTTCCCTAATATATATTAGAGCCACTTCAGAGGCTACAATTTTGGAGATGCGATTTGTATTTGGAGTAGAAAGATGACTTTCAATCGTGTTTTTCTGAAAACTCTGCTGAGGGCACTGGGTTTTTCGACTGAACTTTTAGTATAACTTGTCGATTGATCTCTGCTGGATGAATGTACTTGCCTGACAAATTTTTCCTTCCTCGATAGGATTCTATGCGAAGTAATCAGTTTTCTCCTATTTCTTGCATCACTATTTTTAAAAAAATTGTCTGTGCATATTACATAATTTCTTCCTTGGGATGAAATCTATTGGGCCGTGAATTTTTGTGCTTTTTGGAAATATAGTTCACGCTGAATAGGATTTAAGAAAACCCAAATGCCTATGCACACTCATGAAACCATTTACCTATGTAAAGGCAGTAATAATTATATGGTTAAGTTTTTCTTATTTATTTACTCTGCTCTCGCTGCATGCCTTTGCCAAACCTTTTCTCTTCTAGTTCTTGGTATTTACCTATGTAAAGGCAGTAATAATTATATGGTTAAGTTTTTCTTATTTATTTACTCTGCTCTCGCTGCATGCCGTTGCCAAACCTTTTCTCTTCTAGTTCTTGGTATAGTAATACCAGATTATTCCAACCATCATGCATGCTTGAAGTTGCAAGGTAAATCTGGAATCATTATTATAAATGAGAGAAAACGGTGATTATGTATTCATTTAGTATAGTTTATCCAACAGCAAAAGAAAATTACAGGACAATCTTAACAACTAATAATTAGAAACAACAGTTTTTACATCCCTTACGTATTTTAATTTAGGTGAAAAAATATCCAATTACTTTGCAAAAGAATTATAAACGTTACATATCCTGTTTAATTTTGCTTTTTCACAGTACTCCGTATTGTATGTTTTTCTTATAAAATTCTACCCAGAAATAGGGGTACAAAGAAGTTTAATTTTTCTAGCAGTGAAGTGCCTTTACCATTATGTTCAATGTCATAGAGAAACATCAAATCTTTAAAAATTCTACTTTCTAGTGTACTAAAATCAAATATATAGCAATATTTCTTTGTGGAAATATGCTTTTCCATTTCAGGGTAATACCCATGCCCTCTCGTGAAAAATGCCCTTACGAATCTCTTCTGCACCTTTTCAGCAAGAGCAATATATTTTCTCTGAAATGGAGACCATATCACAGCTGTATATTCTAGTCTGCTACGCACAAGTGTCTCATTCATAATGCAATTGTAGGTTTTGTTGTAAAACATCTTGTCACTCATAGAACAAATCCTAGTGTCTTTATTGAAACAGAGATCACCTCAGTAATATGCTCTCCAAAACTCATTTTCTTGGTTAACATAACTTCCAGATCCCTGTGTGATTCCACTTACTTTGAACTAGCTCCCTCCATGGTACCTATATGGTAATTTTCACTGCCTTCCATTCCTTGTGTAGGAAAACAAAACACAATTATCTACATTAAAAGGCAGTCTATTTTTGTGTGACCACTTCACTCTCTCATTAGGTCCTTTTCTAATTGAAAACAATCATATATTTTCCTATATATTGTGGCATCATCAGGAAATAATAATACCTTAGTGTTATTTACTCTTGATGTTAATTCATTGACAAAGGTCAAAAGCAACAATAATAAATCATTTTAAATATACAGTAATATAATTTTTAAACTTAGCATTATTACATCTATTACTCAAGTAGGATCTTATCAGCTCTAGCATATTCAATGTGATATCCCCTGAACTCAAGTTTGACAGTAAAATTCCATGGTCTTCACTATCAAAAGCTTTTTCAAAATTCGTGTGTATTGTATTCACAATTGTACCTTCCTATCCATGCAGACAGTCACATGGTAAAGATAGGTTTGCCACTGTAGATTTATCTTTCATGAATCCAAATTGAGCATCCACTATTATACCTCTAAAAGTTGAATACAATTTACCTTCTGCATAAATACTTAAGTATTTATGCAGAAGGGATTCAAACACTTTTGAAAACACAGATAAAATAGATACTGGTCTGTAATTAAAAGCAGATTTCTTTTCATCTTTAATGTGGATTTGGCATACTTTCGAAAATTTACTTCATGGCATGCATAAGTTAAAGACATAACCTAACGGTCTAGCCAATATACTTTGACATGCTTTAACTAATATATGCAGGGATCATATCATCCGCAACTGATTTCTTAGGTTTTAGTTTTCTAATTGCTCCTATCACTTCCTGTTCTGTAAAGAAGGATTTACCACTAAAATTATTTTTCATTCCTAGTCCACTACATATATGTACTGCTTTGCTTATACACAGAGGAGAAGTATTGAGAAAACAACTCTGAAGCTTCCTGTGCATTATCTGCATTCTTATTATTGTACACTATCTCACCATGGCGAGCAGGGATAATTCTAGAACACTTTTTATCCTTCTCATAGTCCCAAAAGGTAGAACAATCAGCTTTCATGATGCTACTTTGAATATTTTTAATATATACATTGCATGCATCCTGGATATCTTACCTTAATTCAGATCTTAACTTTTTAAACATACCATAGTGATAGCCCAGATAGCATGGGCATTTTCGTATCTGGATACAAAAGGCTACAATCAGAATAAGATAAGTCACACATTTAAATGTTTTACTACAAAAGTAGTGGTTCCACCTAGGTGGAACTTTTGTACTTCTTCCTATGTGTCTGTTGTGACTTAATTTTCTTAATTATACCTATTTCCATTATACCAATTTGGATATTTAAATCTCCTACCTTTACACTAAGGGATGTCACAGTCCATAGCTTCATATAGGTTCTTATAAAAATACTGATCTGTTTGTTCCACATTATCAAATTCTGTAATAATTTCCCAATTTTTGTCTATTAATTCTTCATAGAGTTTCAAGTAATCACCCCATTTAAAATTGTATGACTCACTTGGTTTTCCCTCACATTTTACTTGAGCTGATGCCTCCAAACTACATCTCAAGGCAGGGTGATGCTTGCCCTCCGGTACAATAGCTTCATCCTTACACACCCTTTCCAAGTTTAGAGCATCTGTGTTTGTAATTATTAAGTCCAGCCCTTTCCAGTTACTATTGACATGCCTATTAACTTGTTTTTCTTCTAAATTTGGGTAATTCCTGTAAATTGGGGTAGTAAAAATGATAATTCTTCCATAATAACATTATCATAGTTGCTGATTGTATAAAATTTGGTATATTAAAATCTCCCAATATTATTGTGATTTCCAGCAGCAGGACTGGCTAACAACTTGTATTAGAAATCTCTGTACACGGAAAGCTTGGAATTAGGTGGGAATTTGGGGGTCGGGTTGGTGTAGTGGCTAGAGTACTGGCCTGAGGGCCCGCGTGTTCAATTCCCGGCAGTGGTGTATTTTTCAGTGGAAAACCGGTCCCTACTTGAGTGCCTAGAGGAGGGCATTTCAAGTTTAGTACTCTGTCCATCGGATGGGATGTTAAGCCGTGGTCCCCTTTGCGCCTGTCGTTAAGAGTAGGCTAATGCTGATGCCGGGTTTCTCTCTACCCTTCCTCCGTTCCCTGATAACTCCCATTACCCAATTACCCACCTATCCTAAATGGCACAAATGACCTCAGCTGTCGATCGTCTCCCCTGAATAACCAACCACCATTAGGTGGAAAGTACACCACACAGAAAAATAACCATTTTGTAGCACCAACTCTTATTTTTACTAATATGCATTCAGATGTACACTCAAATTCTGTCACCAACTTTGAGGGAAATACCTTGTTCACGGCAACCCCTCCCCCCATTACTTTTTCTGTTAGCACAGAGTCCCTGTCTTTCCTATGCACCATGTATTCACTGTTTCCAACCAGCTGCAAATCACTTATCTCTGCATTGAGCCAAGATTCACTTAGGCAAATTATGTCATAATCTGCTTTCAATACTGAAACACTAAATTGATGCTTTCATTGTCATACCTCTCACATTCTGGTAGTACACATCCAAGGGCAATTTCACTAGTCACTTGGCTTTCGGTTTCATCACACCGAGTTGCCTCATGGTCACCATTCTACTTTCCAATAATTCATCGGTCCTTTTCTGTTGCTGTCTCCACAGCCATACTATATAGTATCACTCTTCACTGAGGCAGCAACACGGTTCTGGTTTATACTGTCAACTACTGTTTTTCCATTCCCTCTTTTCATATAAAATCTCCTAATGACCATTCCCACAGGCCATGTGTTACTGTTTAATAATTTGTCACTAAGGCAAATATTAGCACCATTCTTAAATGCTGAAAAATTACCTAACGTTGTAAGTTTCTCACAAGTGAAGACATGCCCTGTAAATGTTGATTCAAAATACTCCTTAATATCAGTCACTGTTACTTCCTCATTTAACCAGCTACCTGTATGTTGTACCACATTCTACGGAGTATTGTACTAAAATTTCTAACCACGTTTGCCTCAGCGTTTGATCCGAAGACTAGGTTACTCTGGTTACTATTTGTCACTCTCCTTGCCTCGTGTGCAGGCAGTTCACTTTCTGGTGATGTTTGAGTTTTTGACTGCCCCACACCTTTTTCTTGAGACCTCATCTTAGATGAAGTAGCTGTTTCAAAGTGCTGTCGGTGTTGCTTTTTGTAGGTAACAACAGTGTACCCTTCATCATGCACAAGTTCTCATTTTTTATCAACTGGCTAACCTGTCATACTCAAGTCCATCTTTTCACAAGTTTCACTTGTGACACTTCACAGTGAATCATTGGCAGAGGGAGGAATCTGCTTCATATTTTAACAAGTAAATCCACGATAACTTATGCTGCATAATTTTTACTGCTGGATATTGAAAGAGAATTAGGTTGCTAAATTTTCAAGAGTAGAAGAAAATTTGGATTCGGGTACCTAGTACTAGACATATGCCAAATACATTTCGAAGGGTGATAAGGAAAAGTCCATGGTGCTGGAAATGATTTAGAGAAATTGTTATTTGGTACTAAAGACAGAATATATTTTATTTTTAGAGTTATATGTAGCGTGCAATGAAGCTAAACACCACTGGATCCACGTAGTATAACTACTCCTTGTGGATTGAGAATTTTAAATTAATTAACGCATCAAATATGTTCTTTGAATAACATTTTGTGTTCTTTAATAGGGAAATGTCCTATTCTTCACTGAAGTGCGATGTAATGAGAGTGATTTGAATCTTATCTCATGTTGTTAAACATATGTAATTATCCATAAGCTATTTTTAACATATGTTAAAAATAGCTTATGGATAATTATTAAGAAGGGATGGAGTAGAAGACAATTTGCTTCATATTTTAATATGCATGTTTATGCATAATCCTCAGTCTTTTGGGAAGTTTGAACTTGTACTTTCTTGTTCTTATTACTGATTAGTTTAAGGTACCTTGTAGTTTAGATATATGTAGAAGATAATTACCATCCGCACAAATAAGAAAAAGTTTTAATCTAGATTAAACTTATGCCTAGTCCTCTAGATGTCAGAACAACTCTGGATTTTTTTAGATTGTTTACGGATTAAATCTAGTATTAGAAATCTTTTCTTGGGAAGGGGCATGCCCAGGAGGGTGGGGAGGGGGGATATTTCCTCTACTTTCTTTTGGTTTTTTCATTTAATAAACTAAAGTAGGCTCATTCAGTAATGTTGTTTTGCTGTCTACATTCATTTTATTGCCTTATTATTACCCTTTGAAATTTAAAAATTCTTATTGCTTTGAAAGTTGGGTGGTAGGTATGTGCACATAGGTACCTCTTAATTTCATAGCATGTGACTTTGAAAGAGTGGATATTATGTTGCCTTTGTACTTGAGACAGTTTGTTTCATTTGAATCGAACCATTTCCCTTGTGATACATTCGTAATACATCAGTATACTTATCCACAGTGAAATGCAGTATTTGAACACAACTAATTCTAAAAGGTTCTCCTTGAAGCCCCAGAATATCTATACTAAGTCAGAATATTTTATACCATGCAATATGAACAGTACAGAAGGAAAAAAACTCCAACAAATATTCATCTTCTAAACCATTCCTTCACTACTTAGCTTTGACAATTGCTTATTATTTTTCAATCACTAGGGGAAAACTCTTCCAAGAACCTAACAACAAGTTGCAGCAGATTTTGAATGATTTATATATTCATTATTTTGCTCAGTGTGTACAGTATGCCCATAACGATATAAAAATATCATCATCATTAGTCATCAATCCTCACATTGGTTTGACGCAGCTCTCCACTCAGTTTTTCTATTGGCTTATCTCTTCAAATTTACGTATTTCTTCTCTTTCACATCCTTCATCACTTCTTCCATACATCTTGCACGAGGCCTACTTTGCCATTCTTCTTCCCTGACGTAGGCTGAAAAAAGTTTACTTATACAAAAATGCATACAAATTACTGGGTGTAAACACACCCACAGACTTAGTCCAAATTGTGCGACTGCCTGGGCCCATAACCTGTTGCGATTATTTAGTGAGACAGTGGATACTGAGGATTTTATGGGAGCCAGAAAGAATTACACCATAGTGAACATACGTGACCGGAAGATGACACTCATTTATTTCTAGTAACTATAGTTATCATCATTATAATGATGCATAAGTGGAAGCAGAGCATGCCAAGTTTCAAAACTCATTGACCTCTCGATTACATGCAACAAAAATAACAACATGCTCCAGATATACGTCCTGATGAATTCTTTCCTTACTTCTACGCTTGTATTTCCAGATGCAAGTAGGCCCTTCTTTTGGTAGAATGCCCTCTAGGCCTGAGCTATTCTACTGTCAATTTCTTTCTTGCTTAGTCCATCGTTGGTTACTTGTCTTCCCAGATAGCAGAAATCTTTCACCTCTTCCAGTTTTTGTTTTCCTAGTATAATGTTGGTTTTGGCCTCTTCTCTCTTGCTGCACTCCAATATCTTAGTCTCCTTCTTATTGATCTTCAGCTGATATCTGGCCATTGTCCTTTCCATGGTTATTAGAGTCATATTCAGTTCCTTCTCTGTCTCTGCTACAAGTGCTATGTCATCAGTGAATCACCGCATGCTAATTTTTTCTCCATTGATGTGCATTCCAGAAGACTTCTCTTTGATTCCATTGATGGCTCTCTCGATATAAACATTGAAAATTACGGGAGACAGTGCACAGCCTTGTCTTACTCCTTTCTTTATTCTTGGTTATTCACAGCTGGGTCCAGATTTAATCACAGCTACTTGGTTTTTATACAAACTGTGTATAATTTTTCGATCATTGTAGGACACTCCAATTCCTTTCAGAATATCAAGCATTAAATTCCAATCCACATTGTCAAAAGCCTTCTCTAAATCCACAAATACAATGAATGTCGGTTTTTTCTTATCCATTCTCTTCTCTATGAGCAGCCTAAAGGCCAGTATTGCTTCTCTTGTACCCTTACTTTTCCTGAATCCAAATTGATCTTCATCCAGGAACTTCTCAGATTTTCGTTCTATTCTTCTGTACATGATCCTGGTCAATATCTTCGATGCATGTGTTGTTAGGATAGTCCTAAAATTTTCGCATTTCTCTGCTCCCTTCTTTTGGGAATATGAATAATGATGTTTTTCTTGAAGTCCCTGGGTATTTCTCCTGTTCAGTATATGTTGCAGATGGTTTTGTAAAGATGCATGGGTTTATGTCTTCTCTCCTGCATTTTTAATTAGTTCTGCAGGAATATCATCTATTCCAGATGCCTTATTCATGCAAAGGTCCATTACTGCTACGTAAAATTCCAGTCCTAATATTGATGCTCCCATATCATCCTCTTTGATAGCTTTTGTGCTGAGATGGTTTCCGTTGTACTACTCTTCCAGATATTCTTTCCATCTCTTCACTTTGTCTTCATATTCAATCAAAAGTTCTCCATTTTTGTCCCTTATGGCATTGCATATTTCGCTCTCTTCCTTGAAGTGGTTCCTCACTATCCTATAGGGATCTTCCACCTTTCCAAGTGCAAGGTTGTTTTGTACATCTTCGCATAAGTTCTTCATCCACATTTCTCTAGCTTCCCTGGCTTTGCCACTTATTTCGTTCCTTATTCTTTTGTAGCAAAGCTGCCCTTCTTCAGTTTTCGCATTCTAATACTTTCTTCAATCAGGTCTAAGACTTCTTGCGTGATCCATGCTTCTTCTTGGCAACTTTTCTTCTTCCAAAGTTTCTCTTGCAGATTCCTGAAGTCCACATTTAATATTTTCCCAGCGTTCATCAACTGATTTCTCAGTCAAGTCCTCTCTTATGTTGTTTTCCACTGCTTTTTGAAATGTGTGCTGATGTTGAGCCTCCTTTTGTTTTTCTACTTGCCATGCGTTCTTCACTGTCTTCTTCAATATCTTGAATGTTAGATGGTATGTCATCATCACTAAATTATCGTCACTGATGGTGTCTGCCCCAGGGTAGCTTTTGCAGTCCTTCACCTGGTTCCTAAATCTCTGCTTCACTAAAATGTAGTCTATTTGAAATCGTCTTCTGTCTCCTGGCATTTTCCACGTGCATCTTCTTCGGTTGTGGTTTTTAAACAGTGTGTTGGCCACCACCAACTTACATTGTGTGCAGAACTCCAGAAGTCTTTCTCCTCTTTTACTTCGGTTTCCCCATCCATATTTCCCATTTATTCTTCCATCTTGACCTTCACTGATGATGTTCCAATCTCCTAAAATAATTAGGTTTTCTTCTCCTCTTACATGTTTTTTGACTTCCGTGATATCTTCGTAGACGTCTTCCACTTCTTCATCTTTGTAGTCTGATGTAGGCATGTAAACCTGCACCACTATGGTATCTACAGGTTTGGTTTATGGTATCTTGAGGTTATTATCCTCTCACTGTACTGTAAGGGGCAGCGGTGGTGTAGTGGTTAGCATGCTCGACTCCCAAGCCAAAGGTCGCAGGTTTAAATACCTGGGCTTCCAAATTTTCAAATTTTGAAAAAAAAAGAGTGGAAATTCTGGAACTTTTGGGAGTCGATAACAAGCTACTCAGCTCCACTGGTGAGAGGCAGCAGTTTCACCAGAAGGCACTGATGGTGAAGATCCAGAGGATTGGTCCGGTATCAACTGCCATAGCTTCGGGTGAGAGTGAAGTTCATGGAATCGGTCGCAGCACTGCGATGTGGAAGGCAACGGGAAACCACCACATTACTCTCCCCAGAAAATGCGTTCTTGCATTCAAGTATGACGTAATGGCGTCATTCCCAGTAAAATATTCTGTAGGTAAAATAGTCCCCCAATTGGATATCCGGGGACTACATGAAAGCGTATACCAGTCAGAGGTGTCAAATGCAGGATAGGGACATGGAACGTGAGATCATTGGGGGTGCATGGGGAATTGGAGAACTTGAAGATGGAGATGGCCAGACTGGAGTAGACTTGCCAGACATCATAGTAGTGAGCGAGATTAAGTGGACGGGAGCAGATGACTTCTGGAGTGATAGGTATAGAGTAATATACTCCGGCAATAACCAGAAGATTGCCGGAGTTGGATTCATTCTGAAGAAATAATGGGGAAAAAGAGTGAAGGCATATTGGCAGTACAATAAAAGGATAACGCTAATCAAGATAGAAGGGGAACCGACAGATATAGTAATAGTGCAGGTGTACATGCCAACATCCAACCATTCGGAAGAAGAAATCAAAGAAATGTATGAGCAACTAGAAGAGGTCCTGAGCACAGTCAAAGGGAAGGAAAACCTGATAGGAATGAGAGATTGGAATGCCGTGGTTGGAGAAGGAAAAGATGGGAACACAGTAGTAGAGTTTGGGCTGGAAAAACGGAATGAGAGAGGAGAAAGACTTGTGGAATTCTGCAGTGAGAAGAACTTGGTGGTGGCAAACACCCTCTTCATGCAACACCGATGGAGAAGATACACATGGAAGATGCCAGGAGACAGAGCCAGATACGAGATTGACTACATTCTGGTAAGGAGAAGGTACAAGAACCAAGTTAAGCATTGCAAGACTTATCCCAGGGTGGATATCAATAGTGACCACAATCTAGTGGTAATGGAAAGTCAACTGAGATACAAGAAGATAAGAAGGACGAAACGTGAACAAAGATGAAATCTAAAGCCACTGCAACAGGAGGAAATGAGAACAAAATTCACTGCTGCCATTGATGAGAAGCTGGAAATAGCAAAGGAATCCAGCCAAAGTGGAGTAGAGAGATGGAATAGCCTCAAGAAGGCTATCACAGAAGTAGCAGAGGTACAACTGGCGAGCAAGCTGGTCGAAATCAAGAAACGATGGATAGCGGAGCACATTATAGCCCTCATAGGAGAAAGAAGAAAGTATAAGAATGCAAGAAATGAAACAGAAGAAGTACTGTATAAGAAACTAAGGAATCAAGTCATCAGGGAATTGAAAAAGGCCAAAGAGAAATGGATTGAAAGCTGCTGTGAGAACATCAACGAAAATATGATGAAGGGGAACTCAGAAATGGCATACAACCTAATCAAGAGGCACTTCAAAGAAAGTAAACCAAGATGCAAAAACATCAGAGATTCGGATGGGAAACTGGTAATGTAAGAGAGAGAAATCAGCAATAGATGGAAAAAGTATATTGAAGAGCTATACCAAGGCCCAATACCCCTAGGAGAAGCATTCACAAATGATCAGAACCAAGTGGAGGAAGACAACCGCGGTCCAGCAATACTAAGAAGTGAATTTGAGAGAGCAGTAAGAGACCTGAAGACTGGAAAGGCACCCGGAGAAGATAAAATCTGCGGAGAAGTAATCAAAGCACTTGGTAAAAAAGCACAAGACAATATATGAAATAATCCAAGATTGCTACGAATCCGGAAATCTGCCAGAAGACTTCAGGAGGAGCTCAATGGTGACCATACCGAAGAGGGCAACGGCTGAGAAATGTGAGGAGCACCGAACCTTGAGTCTAGTGTCGCATGCCTCCAAAATCTTTACTCGGATAGTAGGCAGAAGAATTGAAGGAAAAGTCAAAGAAAACCTGTCAGAAAACCAATTTGGATTTAGGAAGAATAGGGGGACAAGGGAGGCAATACTATGCCTGAGACTGGTGGTATAGAAAATGATCCACGTGAGCAAACCATTGTATATGGCCTTTGTTGACTTGGAGAAGGCATTCAATAATGTCGAATGGAATAAGATGTTCCATGCTATGGAAAAACTTGGCTTGGACTACAATGACAGAAGAATCATCTACCAGCTCTACAAGGACCAAGTGGCCACAATATTTACGCAGGATGGAAAAAATATAGAGGCAAAAATTAACCAAGGAGTCCAACAAGGATGTAACCTGTCACCAGCACTCTTCAATATGTACATGGAGGAAGCGACAAAAGAAATAGAAGAACAAGGTACCAAAGGAATGAAAGTGAATGAAGAAGAAATCAACATGCTACGCTTCGCTGATGATATTGCTATCGTAGCAGGAAACGAGGAAGACCTACAGAACTCACTGAACATAATTGAAAAAGTGTTCCAGGAATACAACATGAAAGCCAATAAGAAGAAAACCAAGATACTTGGTGCGGAAGAGAGAAAACAGTGGCCGACGTCCACCCCAAAGGAGAAAGATTGGAGCAAGTGGAATCATTCACCTACCTTGGGAGTTCCATCACCTGAGATGGAAGAAGCACGACAGACATCAAGTGTCGAATAGCCCAAGCTAAGATGGCATTCATGGCCTAAAGGCCACTGCTTTGCTTGAAGAGCATAAGACTGGAGACAAGGGAACAATACATGAAAACATTACTGTGGGCAGTGGCACTCTACGGATCATGAGCATGGACCATTGAAAAAACTGACCAGAAAAGAATAGAAGCCTTCGAGACGTGGTGCTGGAGAAGGATACTGAAGATCAAATGGACAGATAGGGTGAGAAACGAGGAGTTATACAGAAGAATTGGAGAAGAAAGAGCACTGCAGAGCACTATATGCTGAAGAAGAACACGGTGGGTTGGCCATGTAATGAGACACAACAATTATGTGGGAAGCATAATGGAGGAAAAATTGAAGGGAAAGTCCCCGGAGGAAGACCAAGAGACAAGTACTTGGGGAAAGTCAAGAAGGATATGGGGTAGAAGAACCATAGGGAAATGAAGGAACTGGCATGGGATAGGGAGAAATGGAGGGCTGAAGTATACCAATCCTAGAATTGTAATACTATGTACTGTACTGTAGGAAGCTCTTCACACGCAGTCCTGCACTGTTCCTGAGCATTATGCCTACTCCAGAATTACCATTCAGTGATCCGGTGTGAATAATTCTGTAACTTCCACTCCAAAAGTGTCCTTCTTCGGGCCATCTCATTTCACTGATTCCTAGTATGTTGAGGTCCATTCTTTGCATTTCCACCTTCAGATTCTCCAATCTTCCACAGATCCGAAGTGATCACACGTTCCATGTTCCTACTCTAAAATGTCTATCACACTTGACTGATGTACTCTCTCAGGTAGTCCCTGCCCGGAGATCTGAATGGGGAACTATTTTACCTCAGGAATATTTTACTTGAGAGAGTTCCATCACGTCTTGATTGAAAGAAAAAGTGGAGCAGCTGCGACTCCTCGGGATAATAATGTGGTGGTTTCCCCTTGCCTTCCACATCGCAGTACTACAGCTGTTACAGTAAATGTTATCATGCCTGTAATGAAATGGGTGTCGCTGTACCGACCATTGTGGTCTCCACTCTTCACCCATATGAAGAAGAGCTGCTGCCCTCTTCTCCGGGTGATGAGAAGCATAATTGTTGGCGGCCTCCCGTCGCCAAGTCACAGCATCTTCACAGGTTCTGTATTATTTAGAGGCCTACCTTACCCAGGGATAGACCAATACCCCTCGGAATGCGGTTGCTTCTTGTCCATGACTGCTTATTCAATGAGTAAACTTGCTTATCTCACAGGTAACCTCTATATCTCTAGATTGACCTACCATCCGCAATCCAGTGGACTTTGCCTTCTACTGGAAAATATTTCAAAATTGATTTAATCCCTGAAAAATCTTTGAATTTAGCCCTCGGTGGCTTTAGCTATGATATTTTTAGGTGGCTTTAGATATTCAAATATCTATAATAAAAGAAAATGGTATTTCAATTGCCCTGCAACATGGCAATGGTGGCATGCCATCTACTGGCAAAGATTTCAAAATTGATTTAATCCCTGAAAAATCTTTGAATTTAGCACTAGTTAGAAGCCCTCATAAAATCTAGATTTAATACATTCTGAGAGTTAACAGGAGCAAATTATGGGTAGATTAAACCCAAATCCCTATTGTACAGCATATGTATGAAAACAGGCTGGTGCCTCCTAAGAGCAAAGATTTCAAAATCTAGATTTAATCCATGAAAAATTTTTGAAAGTTAATACAGGTAAGAAATACTGATAAAATCTAGATTTAATACATCTCTGAGAGGTAATAGGTTCAAATTAAGGGTGCCTCAAACACAAATGCTTATTGGAAAACATATGTATAAAAATATGTATTTAGGGGGAATCGAGTGGTGGTTAAGAATAATGGCCACCCATTCTGAGGGCCTGAGTTTGAATCTTGGCTAAGGTGATTGGGTAAAGGTAGGTGTTTCAGGGGAATGGAGGAGGGATGGAGAGAAACTCAGTATTGTTATTAGCCTGCTATTAACGAAAGGTGCTAAGGGGACCATGTCCCAATGTCCCATCCAACAGATGGAGTGCTGTACTAGAAGTGCACTCGACATTCCCAGATGAATTTTTCATTGGTAAGCAGGTCTCTACTCGTGTGTCTTTTGAAGTCCAGTACTCCATCCTTCCAATGGGATGTTAAGCTGTGGACCCCTAGGCACTTTTAATTAAGAGCAGGCTAATGCCAATACTAGCTCTCCACCCTTCTTCCATTCCCTGTAACTCCTTACCTACCTATCCATTCTGTCACAGGTAGCCTTATTGTCGGTTGCCTTCCCCATTCACTATATTCCGTTGTGTTGATAATTCTGCAAGAATAGAGGAAAATCTGCATTTAACAATGGTATTATAGAATGGATTTACGTATACCTGAGTAATATTAACTTGAGATTTTTATCAGATGCAAAGTATATGAAGATATGTATTTATTCTCGATTAAATCTGTTTTATACTCGATGATGAAGGATAACTCGGAACGTGGTTCACGGACATGCTTATTACAAAACCATGTTACAGAAACTTCCCAAACCGGAAGTACTACTTGATACATTTTATAGCAGAAGTACTACTTGAACAAAATCTTTGTCATATCTAAATTTTAAAATCTAGATTTAATATGGATTTATGAAGGATTTAGAAATCTGGATTGAATGTTATGGAAAATCCCTAAAAAATCTAGATTTAATCCTTTCCTGGTTTTCAGGAATTGATTTTAATGTGGAACTTTATTTGCATACTTATGCTTTATTTGGCTGGACCTGGGGAGTAAACTTGGGTGTAGGATTTCTTTTCAATCTTTTCAAGTGTTTTAGTTTAAATTATGATCATTAATATCACTAGCAGCGTTTGTTTTTGTATTTGAGTGATTTTGTATTTTCAGGTAAAACCTCTTTTTTATATCCACCATTACTGTGGTCGTATGTAATTAATTCCACTGCAGTAAATATTATCCTTTGAGTTGGGAGGATAAGTTTAGTGCTGTGGCTTGAGTGCTGGCCCTTTATTCTGTGGTTACAGGTTTGAGTCCAGACTTGCGGAGATTTTTGTTGGTGTAACATTCCTTATTTGAGTGCTGTGTGGAAAGCACATATAATTCAGTTCAGGTCATTCAAGAAAATTTCTTGAAAATTATAAGCTTTACAGTTACACTATTCAGAGGAAACCTCAATTTTATGTTTTTTGGTCAGTGATCCTATTTATTCTTATTATCGTTTAAAATGCTAAAAGTTGGAATCATGTCTAATAGATATATGCATTTTAAATTACAAACTGTATTTTTAATCATCTTTCCTTAGAAGTTTGGATGAGCAAATATTTTTTAGTAAGAGCTAAAATAGTTTGTCAGGGGGACCATTAAAATTGGCCATTCTATTGTGCATAATAATCACATAAACCTAGTCCTTTGTGTCCATTTCACCTTGTGTTAGCAATTGTTCCTTCCCATAAAATTAGTTATTTTTTCTGTGTCAGTTTTGCATTCAACCCATACTTTTTCTAACTTAAATAGAATAAGAAACATTCCAAGGAGTCTACTTCTTTTTCTCCTCATTTTAAAGACTCCCAGCTCAGTGAATGAAGCATACTAGTCATGCTTGTAGGTTTCTACTGTTTCTCAATATGTACATATGACTTCCTTCCTTTGAACCTTCTCCAGTGTTGAGTTATGCCTTTCTCCTTGAAGGATCCATGCTAGTGATGGTTACTCTAAAATTCTCATCTTCCTTTTCCTTGGTTGCTACTCCTTATAGATTTCTCATCACTCATTGCAAGCTTTCGAAATGCTTTTTAGCTATGCAATCAGGGTTGGTTCCTACCCACCTCTGGTAATAACTAACATATAAATATTGACAAATGTCACATTTTCGTATAATTTAATCAAAGAATTTGTATCCTCTGTTGGGTTTGTTTGCCTTGTTGTAAATAGCTTTAATTAAAAATTTTTGCTCATATTAAATGATACAATTTTTTCCCTCAATTTTAATTTCAAATAATTTTGCAGGAATTTTTGATCAAAGTCCTTTTGAAATGGCCTATAAATTATGCAGCCATCCAAAAAAAGTCTATTTTGAGAATGAATTTTATTTGGGAGATCATTAATGTAAATTAAATTAAGAATAGGAATGATCCAAGGATGTTTCATGAGGAACTCCTGAAGTAATCCAAGTACTTTAGAACACCCATGTTTACTCTTTGCCTTAAGAAATCCTCGTCAGTAGTTTGAAGTCTGTCCTGTATCTATATGTGCTTCTGACTCGGAGGTAAAGTACAAGAATAGGACTGGAAAAGAGAAAGAAACCATCAGAATTAGCATGCTCTAAGGGCAGGTGTGCACTAGTGCGACCATGGCCACGACCTGTTGCATACGGCCAGTTTTATTAACATTACAATAAATGGATGCAACTCGTTGGTTGGACCCAACTCGTCTGACCAAAGTTATTTTGTTTTGTCGTCCCCGACTCACCAGTGTTTGCTGCCAGAAGTAACACACATTGTTATGGCATGTCACGCTCTGCCTCCAACTTCACTCTGACCCAACCAGTACTGATTGAGCAAGTGAATAGTGAAGGTGTTTTGTAATTTTGCAGTTACCAGAGTTTGATACTGAAAGTTTTATTGTGGTGATTAAAGATAGGCCCTTACTTTTAACTTTTAACCCTTAACTAGTGACATGCATTTTTTGTCACACTACCAGTGACGTGCGGTCTCGGAGACCGCAATATGTTAAATATTAATCAAATGTTTCTATGCCATTTTTATTAAATAATTTGATTTTTATGCCTCTCAACACTTAGTCTTAAACTTGTATTTAATTTTTTAAATCACCAATACCAACCACTTTTTCAGGGAAAATTATTATTTGGATCAATGTTCAAAATTTGAAAAAAAATCACTAATTTATTATTAGCGTCTTTAAATTTTAATATTCTATCAGATATAAAAATAGAGCTTTAATATATTTAAATAGGAATGCTGTATAATAATACACAAATGGAATTATCTCATTTATTTTTTTTTGTTGTAACCTGCAGCTGATCAAAATTACTTTTTTTTCACAAATTACCTCTTATCTCCGTTTGAACACAGTCTTTGCAAATTTTCTGTATGAATTATAAGCACCCTAGCTTCCTGAATCAGAAACATATTAAAGAGGTTATTTGTTTCTTGTATGATGGACACAGTCTACATGTCACCTTCTTCTCCAGTAGGCGGTCTTCCAACGTCAGATGGAGAATCTGCCCTATACTTAATCGTACTTGTCTTGGGAGTCTAGGATTGGACATTCTCCTTCTGAAGTGGGTCAATATCAATCGTAACATTCCTTCATCAAAAATCCGAGACCAATAATCTATAGGCTAAAAATCCTTACCTAACGATATAATGGAATCCTTCAAACCAGGTTTTTCAGTGACGATTTTATGCAAGGGTGTACGAATTTTCCTCTTTGGCGCACTGAATGACCACCTAAAGCGATTTCTCCCGTAAAAAATTGTCTTTGCTTGGGAAAACCTTTCACTATATCACTTCTTTCCTCATCTGTACTCTCTCCTTCACTAGCAGCGGTGTCCGTATCGTGATCACTTCTGATAACATAATCTTCTTCAATGTCACTTTCCACTTCACTTTCATCTTCGGCTAAGTATTCCATAACCTGCTCCACAAAACCAGGTTCTTCTGGTCGTAGTTTTTGAGAAGGATCGGGTTAGTTACTGGCGAAATTCAGTAGCGGTATTGTCCACTGCAATGTGTCCGTAATCCACACAATTGTCGAGTGTATTAAAAAATAACATTCTTATGAATTATAAGAAAATATAAAATGTAGATTTACATTACAAATTCAAGAATAAATGGTCAATATGCTTTCTTACGATTCAAAACTTACCTGAGTATGATATTGTTGTCAGTGGCGAGCAATATAAAGAACGGTGTTGAAACGAATAATTGTGCTAGAGTAAGCGATACATCAGCGCACTGCAGTTGACAGGAAATTTCGTGTTCCGACTGTTTTCAGTGACAACATTATTGCGCGAGTATGAAAAAGAAAAAAACCAGGAATAGGTAAATGAAGAATATTTTTATTGCAAATAAATTAACTCCCTGTAGATTATAACTTACCCAATTTGTAGTCGTAGCCAAATTCTTCGATCGCGTTGAAGAAAGAGGTAGAAAAAGGATCGTTTGAACCAAAGCCTTTGGACATGCTTACTTGACAACGAAAGGGGCAAAAATGAACTACAGACGAAAAAAAAGAGCGAAAAATCCGAACCACCCCCGCCCAGCTGCTTGCGAGGGAGAAGGACGGAGAAACTTTCGCCTCACCCCTTTCAGAATAGGAGAAGGGTGCTAAAGGCTCTCGATCGCGTATTGGGTGGGCGAAGAACCGTTCTCTTGCCGGACATTGACCGCTCAGACTTCTTACATGAACCCTTTTATGCTACTTCTTGCTCTTGGTACGCGCAGGATTTTCTTCCCTACGTGCTTTAGTATTTCCCACAAGTTCCCTCCTCTCAGGTCTAGCGTGTGCCATTGTGCCAGCCGACCGCCCGGGAGAGGACGGTGGGCACGAGCGGGCTTTGACATCACTGGGGCCGGCGCAATCACGGGTATGGTCAATAAACAGAGGCAGGCGAGAGTCACCCGGATTCTCAGACCACTTTCAAAACTCCGGACTCAGGGTATTTCTGGTTGTTATAAAAATAAGTAGACGACTAAGATTGGCGAAAAATATGTTTCTGACACATGTGGAGGTAACGGCACTTGCATGCAGTTTGACATTTCATTCTCTCGGTTTTTTCCTGGCCCATTATATTTCTTCTAGTGGTAAAACTCGTTGCTTTGATGCTCTGAAACTCTGAAAGAAAGACTTGACGAAAATTCAATTGCCAAAAGAAGGGCACAAATGAATGGCGCACTCGAGGTGTGGACGCGTGCCATTTCGGGGTTCAAAGTGTTCTCTCATTTTTCCAATTCACGTAACCTGCGTTTTGCTTGCAAAGTGTACAGGCAAAATGACAAAATAAACTGGCAATAAAACCACTTTTTATTATAATTTTTATTAAAATGAATAAAAGTTGTCACATTTATGCAATTGATAGCGTGATATTTCAAAAAAAGCAGGATTTCTTTTATTTTGCGAGCGCTCTCAGCATCGAATTGAGTAACCAATTTACCTTACTGAACGTATTTTAGAAAAATTAAAATTATTATTATCCACCTTGCATGACTAACAAATGACACAAACAAGGAATTGTTTATTATTATACTTATAAAATCACTTACTTTTGTTTTTTTTAAACCACTTTCGGAATCATGTCCACCAAAATAACGACTTTGTGATTTTCCAATTTAGTGACGTGAGGTCTCTCAGACCGCTAATCGAATTCAGTCGTCTTTTTACAGGATTACAGAATAAAAATATAAAATATTAAAAATGTCATATCCTTTTAGACAAAAATAAGGAGGAAACAAGAATTACAGACGTTTTGAACATTACAATATCTAAATATTCATAATTTTAAAAACGAAGCGGTCTCTCAGACCGCACGTCACCGGTTAAGGGTTAACAGACATCCATGGGTAATTGAAAAACTCACCACAATCGAGCTTTGGGGGGGGGGGGGGCTCCTATTGTTAGGCCCTTGGCTAAAGAGGTATCCAAAACTTGCTATTCAGTATTATTTACATTTACTGTGACGTGGATCTGAGGAAACGAACGTGCTAACGAGGAAAATGTGCTATCAAGGAACGTCCTAACAAGACTTCACTGTAGACCATACCAATTTTTCACAGTGTGCAAAATTAGAGCGGAGTCGCTAGTAATAATTTTACAAATCAGGCAGTGTCCATTATTAAGTAAGCCACAACTTCTGATCTGGGGGGGCTAGCGGCCCCCACAGTCGTGCTTGCGGGGGAGGCCAATGTCCCCCGCCCCCCCACCCGTTGTTGCGCCCCTGATATCAGTACCTCTCTTCTAGATGGAGTCACCAGTTTCAACGCACAAGCATCATAATCAGGTCAGGTCTGACCTGAAAATGATACCTGTGTGATGAAATCAGTTCAGAATAAAACTTGTAAGAATTACACTGTTTATTTTTTCAACTTATAACATGCATTTTCACTAAGTAACAGCTGAATCCATTAACTTTTAAGTGAGAAGAGTCCACCTTTCCTAGAAATTGAGATGCAGAATGAGAACATCCACCCGTGACTGACACTGGCAGTAGTGATGAGGCGCTCTGAGTGGCTGACATGTTGCCTGCCGTAAGACGTAGAGATGGGACTTGGCCATCTCCCTTATACAGCTCCTTACGTCTTACGAAAGCCCTTACGACAGCTCTTACGACTTACGGCTAACGTAGAATGGCCTTAATAGGCCATAGCACAATTGAAAAACGAAAGCAATTTTATCTACATAGTATTTGAAAGATATTCTATTTTTTACAGAAATAGACTTGGAAATATGAAAACAATTACCATAATCTCCCTTAGAAATACTATTTTAGCTTGGAAATGCCCGCTATGCCAGAGCGACAATAAAAAAGTTGGGTGTAACTTATAGGGTTGAGATTTCCACACGGTTCTCGAGCTCTAGGATAATTTCATGCATTTTATTTTAGAGAGGATATCTAGATGAAAAGCTGTAGTAATGGCTGTGGCGAATGAGGAAATGTGCGTCAAAACTAATTTATCCGCCTCAAGGAGAATGGAGAATTAGAGTTCTCTACTCTCCTTGGTCCGCCTGGGAACCTGCGATGCTCCAATTGATAAGTCGATTCGAAATCGTTAAGTAAATCGATCAGAAGTAATGCACAGAGGAACATGATCAAGGACATACAATTGTGAAATGTATGTACATACGTTAATTAAAAGTGGTGGTCTTATTTATTGATTGTTTGTGAGAGATTGGGGGTGTGAAGCAGAGGCCAAATGACGTTTGAAATTTGGCGAATGAAGTTTGGAGGAAGCAGTTGAGGCGTATATCGTGTAGGGTAATCCGTCGGACTTGATCTTTTTAGCCCTGCATGCTCTTACCTTAATTATGTCCACTCTGCAAGGTTTGCACATCAGAAACGAGCAACCAGTAAAAAAATCGTAAGATTTTTTGTATTAGAGTTGCTCGCAGAAATCTATTTTTGGGTCCCTATAACCGATCATTGACTCAAAGGATATGCTTTCACCCATTCTTTTGGACAATATAATGATAATAACTGGCTTCAGTTATCTTATGCAAGATAATTAGAAATAAGAGAATACAATTATAAAATTCTGAATCACCCTCTTATTTAGCCAGGAAAAATCGGGACATATCATATAGGCTTCATAAAGTCTATCGTTTTTCAGGGGTATTTGGATTCTGTGGTTCATACGGCGCTGTATATTGAGGATCAAATTGGAAACGTGGTGAGTTTCCAAGCCATTACGCTTTGACTCGATTAACATTTTGATTCATTTCGCAGGTGGAAAGTTCCTTGGTATGCCAGCCCAAGTACTGCGGAGAACACTTAACGTCAGTTAATCAGTTGGAAGAGACGTTCAACTCTCCGTGAACCTCAGTATCATTCAAAAGCCTTGATGGAATCCGCTTTTCCCCATTGTGATCCCTATCTTCCGTGGTCACCCAGAAATGTCAATGGGTAAAATGCAATACATAGTGGCCTATTCCCGTGGATACTGACATCGTGTAGAGAGAAATTTTTAGGTAAGCATTCGTTACGTTGAAAGTTATTAGATAAGCGAAAGGATATTGTTATTCAATTAAAAGTAGGTATGTTTAGTGTGATGGAAGCTATTTATTTGAAATTGTTAACAATTTACAGCCATTGTAATGGAATTTAAATCAGAAAATAGTTTTAAGAGGGTACATTTTTGAAATAGCCTGCATGTCGTAGACCCCCGTCAATCATGACGGAACTAAAATTTAATTGTATGTTTATAACAACTGAATATTTTACTAATTTACTATGCTTTGAATTTTTATGAATATCAATCATGCTAGGGTTTTAATCCAGAAAAGTAATATTGAAAACAATGCGATTGTACGAGTATTCTAGGGGTTAGTGGAGGTTTTGATGGAGTTTCCCGACTTTTGGATTTCTGCCACTCCTTCCGCTTTCATGCTTATGCTCACATCAAGTTTCTTCGTTAACCATTTCTTCTGCATTGAAATGTGCTTGGGACAATAGGCAAACTCGCTTCATTCCCAGCCCTATGCTCATCCATCCATTTGCCCATGGTATACTTTTTCCTGCTGTGATAAAATAAACAATAAACATTGGTCTAGAAAAAAATTTCCGTTCAATAAATTCTATGGTAATGAAACCTGAGTATGGACCTTGTAATCATCAACAGAATATGCATGGACCTGAAACACTCATGCATCCACATGAAAAATTTATTAACTTGGCTACAACAACTGCGTTGTTTGTCTAGGGGACGGATGGCTGAAAGATCATAGATTTGACAAAAATCCTCGCAACTGCATAAAGAAATCAACATTTAATAGCACAATAGTATGTTTTAATCCAGTTTCCTTCTCACGGTACTTGTATCGTTTTCATTGGATACATATTTCTAATTTCATTTGGCAAAAGAAATACACCCAGCAAGAGATAAAAACAAACTTAACTTACATTAATGCGTCGTCGCAAATGATATTTGCACCCATGCTTGTATTATTTTTCTCTCTTTTATAGTTTCAGTCTCGTTGAGCTCGTTGAAACTCATTCTTTCCAATTTGTATCCCTCTTTTCTATCTCCTTTACGGGTGCGTACAAGAAGGATGCAGGTCGAAGTCATGGATTTGCCATGTGCTGTAATGCATGTCACAAAATATTTGTAATAATGGGCTCATTAATTGTTAGGGTATAATCAACCAACAGCCAAGGGTATAGTAAAGGATAGGTGGATAATAAGATAGAGATGGGGATATTTGGCTAAGGGAAAGGGTGTAGAGAAACCCAGCGTCAGCCTCAGCCTACTGTCAAAGAAATTCACCTAATGGACCGCAGCTTACGTCCCATCCGAGTGAAGGAGTCCTGAATTTGGATTATCTTTTTATGGCAATCAATAAGAGATTACAAGGAAAATCTCACAGGTATCGAACCCGGTCTGTGAAGGTGGATAATCATTCCCCTTGCTCCATCTCTTCCAACCTTTGTCAGGCCAAGAATAAAGTTTTGAGTTGCATCAAACTGTTATTCAGACCAAGGAGGTTAGAATGTGCTGAAATAGGGATTGGCATGCTAATCTAAGGGTGACAATGAAGCCAGAATAGGGAAGGATTAGGCCCCACCTACTCCGCATTAAACATTCGTTTTACACGGTCTCTTATGGAGACTGCATGTACATTAAAACATAAGTAGCAATGAATTCGCACCCAAATTTCATCGCATCTTCCTACGGCTATATAAGGAATGTATTAATGAATTGTATTGCCCTGAGAGTTAATTTAAGTACTAAAACTAGTTTAAATTTCTTCTATTTAAACTATATATTTGGCGCTTGCTTGCGTGTTTGCGTTCTTTCCTGTTTCTTTGACGACTTTTAAAAAATCATTTCATTATTCATCTTACTTCTCAAGCTTGTACCGCGTACAAAACAACTTCATCTGTACGAGTATCGCGAGTAACAAGCCCGTATACCCGTATCTACCAAGATGGCCTCTGGCTCCTCAAATCAGGTGCGATACCTTCTTCAGTACATTCTAACCCTTTGGTCCAGACAGGCGTATATTCATGGAAGAAACACTACGTTAACCTTATAGGGCAGAGAGGATAGAGGAGAGTGTACGAAAATCACTTGTGTAGAAAGGAATTAATGAGTGCTCAGGAGAATTGGCGGCTAGGAAAGATTTCGTCCAGGCCATGCCGTTAGGGATATCTCTGACTTTGGGGAGTGATTTGTCTTACTTAACTTATAACACATTTTTAGAGGGCTATTAGCTTATTATTACCTTTGGATTATTTTTAGCTTTAGCTTATTGTTTGTGGACTTATCCAAGAGACTACTCTTGGAGTGAGTTCTTTTCTCTTGCTCCTTTCCAATCCCATCCGGATGAACGCTGACGAAAGTGTCCTCGTTCGGCTGCTCGCGGCAAAATTAAGCGTGGCACATAAGAAAAAAAATCATTTACCGGAAGAAGAGCAATACGTCATCATGAACTGAGCGACTGCATCTGAGATTTGGAGCGATGATCTAATGTAGCGGGAGCATCCTTCGCGTACTTTCCGGACTCAGGCACAGCCCGGGGGACTCATCCGTTGACGCCACGAAATGTATTCTGCTCTCTATATTCTACGACCCTCCTCTCTCTCCGTCTCTCACTTGACCCAACAAAACCACTCCCTGGATCTCCTACCTCTCGATCCCTCATCGCACCACACGACGCACACCCGCCCCAACACTCTCCCTGCCCTCCCTTACCTTTGACCGGCCGCTCCGAAATGCCCTGCGGACACCCTCTCCCGCCCCCCTCCTCCCTCAAAGTGCGCGGGGCGACTCGGGGCGGGTACCAGGAGGGAGGGAGAGAGTAAGGTCTCCGCCCACCTACTCTCTTCCTCCGCCTTCCAGGTTCCACTTGACTTTCCGATGCTTCCGGTCGAAAGATCCCCGTGTAATCACGGGAATTGGGGGCTCGGATTCAATTCTGGGGGAGGGTTTCGGGGTCTGCTGGTCCACCCCATCCCAGAAAACCTCCCTCCATCTCCGCAACCTCCCTCTCTCTTTGAAGGTTGCTGGAGGGTGGAGGGGATATCCTTTTTCTTTCTGCGAGGGCTTGGAGGATTGAAGGAATCCTTTCGGGGGCATCCTCGGAGGGGCGAGGGGTGATTTTGGGGAGCGTCAGGTGTTTGTCGAGGGAAGGGTAGGGGAGGTGGCGGAGTGATGGGTCGAAGCGCGGACGCCTCAAGGATGCGAGGACACACGTTGGATTTTCGAGGGACGTCTCTCGTCAGAGAGAGAGAGAGAGTCCAGCCGATCGTAAAAGCAGCCAATGAACTAGGTCTCTGGGACGTGAATCGATTATACCAGTGTGACATTTTTTGGCAAAGAAAATACATTCGATTTTTCGTATACATATCGAATCGATATCGAATACATCGAATTCGATAAATTGTTTAGCCGTAGTGTTAGTATATCGGATAGGGCTGAAGGCGTCACTTTGTGGAATTTAGTTATACTCATGGTAACGAACAAAATAAAAACCTTTAGTCAATTCCACACAACTTTTAATGAACCGACCTAGGTTTCGACAGTTGTTGTCTTGACCTTGAGAATGACAACAATTGTCGAAACGTAGGTTGGTTCATTAAAAGTTGTGTGGAATTGACTAAAGGTTTTATTTTATTCGTTACCATGAAGTAGTGTTAGTAGTTATTCAGGAGAGGCATAAGTAATTTTAACCAAGCAGGATAGGTGGGTCATTGAGTAGAGTAAGGAGTTTTTTAGGAAACGGAAGATGAATGGTGCCAGTAAAGTTGGGTTCCCATTCGTCCCGTGTTTCCCGGAACACTCCCCTTTCTTTTATACGTATGTCCCGCGTTCATTTTAAAAGTCCCGCTTTTTCCAAGTATCCTTATGAAAACTCTCATAACTGGAGTTTATCCCGTTTTTAGTCACAATTTATTTTCCAATGTTGATAATATTAATAATCACTGCAATAATGCCAGGTCTATGATCAAATATTAAATGAAAAAGAACTCCTTGAACAGGTCCATAAATCTGATAAATATTTTTCTAATTAAATATGTTTGTGGTTAATAACCTTATGAATCGAATTAATGTTAATAGTTGTTTTTGCTGAATTTAAAATGCAACTTAAACAGTTGTTTTATTTTAGATTTTCTTAATTTTTACATTGTCCCGTATTTTTGTATCATCTTCTGGAGATAGAAGATGATGTTCGCAAAAATGTTTGAAATTAAAGATAGAAATGTACCATGTGAGAGCATTTTATGTAGTGGCCAGATTTTTAATATTAGCGAAGGTTCTATTTGATTGGCCCGTGCCACGTTGCCCGCTCATACCCATTATGCTCGTAGTAATATGCATTCTCTCCTCTCCTCTCTCCTCTCCTCAAGGTTTTGTGCTCGCGTCAACTTATCGCTCCTCGTAGGTTTCACATTTTACGTAACTTTGATACCTCTATGTCAGGTTCATGTGAAATTCTTTGTCTTTATGGTTTAGTTTGCTCATGACCTCCGATCACATCCCCTCTTTCCATTCTCCCCCCCATAATCCAGTGCCTCTTTCATCTACACAAGGGCCTAGACATGTTGAAACACCGGTTCCCGTCAGATCACCGAAGTCAAGGAACGTTGGGCCCGGACGGAGGTTGATGGGTAACCCTCCTCCATTCCTCTGCCGCGGCGCTCTTGTCCCCTGTCTGCGAGTGGCGGGTAGGTTAAATGTGGGTTGGCACAATGGATCTAAATAAGTCTAACATAAGTGCCAGAGGGACTCAAGAAGGCCCCCGCTCACCCCTCCAATTAAAATTTTTTTTGCTCCTTACCTCTCCTCTGCCCACCCCTCCTCACAGCAAAGATCATACAAAAACATCGCCTTTGCCCCATTGCGCATCTTGAAAATGACACATGGAGTCGAAACTATGGTAAGTCGGATTGAAATATAATGTTGAGACTTGTATTTTCTTTCCTATAATATGGATATAAAAAATTCCTCGAATTTACGCCAGATTCTCTTCGTTGGTTGCGATATAACGTAGGCAGTTGGGACACCTTAAAAAACTTATTTCTACTAGGAAGTGTGGAGAAAAATCCAGCGTTGGCGTTAGCGTACTTTTAATGAAATGATGCGATAAGGAGTTGAGGTTTTAACGTCTCATCCGATGGAGGAAGTACTAAACTTGAAGTGCTCTCCACATAGCACTCTTAGAGAAACCGGTATACCAATGAAAAATATGTCTCTGCCGAGATTCAAACCCCAGTTCCCGGAATGGGAAGCCAGTACTTCCGTTAACACGTCAACCCTTGTTTGATTGACTCGGGATGTTCTATGGCCTGTGCATAAAATAATACATGCGTCATAATGGAATCTTCATGACACACGTGCTCGCGTTGTCCTCAGTTGCGCTTAGGAGAGCGAAAATATAGTTGGTTCTCTTCAATTTTGCATCACACTTCATGCCACGGATTTAGATTGGATGGGTGTATATTACTAAAGGTGAATGTCTGCTACGCTTCTAGGAGCTAGCATTATTTAGGAAAATAGCAAATAAATGACGGAAGAATCCACAGTCTCGTCCCAAGTACGTATGATGCTGAAGATCAGTTTCCCTCCCACGAAGTGAAATATTTGTACCAACATTGGATCCACGATTAGGACTTGTGGGGATCGGTTGATTTATAACAATTTTGGTTGTCCTCATGATGGACTGAATTAGGACACAAAACTTGTCTGAAGTTCAAGATTCTCACCGAGAAATCCTCCTGAGCAGTTTTAGCTTTTCATGTGATGTCATAAAGTTTATCACGCAATTTTCCTTGCCTTTGCATTTTGTCACCGCTTTGTCAACCTTCCTATGTTTTGGCATCCAAAACATACACATCAAATTGATATGGAGGCCAGAGTTTAGGATTCCGTACTCGAAGGCCCAGATTTGTATTCCGGTATCGAAAGAGATTTCTCAATGGGAAGTTGAAAGTCCCAGTCCGTACTGTCTGTACCTATAGTTCAGAACTCCGTTCGTCGGATTATACGTGAAACCACTGGCCCCTTGTCACCTTTCGTTAAGAGTAACCTTCAACTCTTGCACACGCAACAATTCAATAATTTTCCCGGAAACTTTTACTTTCGATTCTAAAATATAAAAAAAATTACGTGTCAAAAATGGGAGAAAATAATTTCCCTTAGAATGTTGTACTTATTAGAAGACAAGGTGAAGAGTCTCTCCAAGTAAATGGGGACTAAACCGAGTAACGGTGACAAAGTTACTAAACATTTTAAGTATCCAAGTGGCCAAAGTAGGTAAATGAATTTTCATTATCCAGTACATTTCAGATATAATAATAATCAAGTTCCACACTTCATTTCACAATTTCATGCCTATATCTGGGTTGTTAATAAATACATGAAATAAAATTACCTATTGTACCTTAATTGATCATCATAAAATGATCATATCTTAATTTTCGATGCTGGAATTTACTATATATTAGATTTACGAACTCTTTTATTGTAATTACGCGATAATAATACTGTTCGACTTAATAGGAAAATTGCATGCTTCTAACCGGTGATGTGTTTTCAGTTCGTGAAAAAGCACGTTCCAATGTCATGCACACTGCCACGGGACTGTGGTCATGCCTTTGCGTACGTCATTAGCTTTTTGCGCAAAATTTGACAAAAAGTCTTCAAAAAGTCTTGAAAAGGTAATTAGGAAAAAATGATTATTTTTGAGGGAATGCAAATTCGTTTGTCCATGTGTGTGTTGCACATGGGATAATTAAATAACAGTTAGGTTTTTCAGAACACTTGCGGCGTTAATGTTTTCCACAAATATCATTTTAAAATTCCAAAAAAGTTGGGAAAATCAACATATGGCGCCCGTGTCCCTAAAAAAGCCTTAATGTCATTTTAATTATTTTATTTTTTACTGCTGTAAATTTTCAAATAATTCTTGTGGTCATACGTTCCAAGTTTAATTAATAGTAGCCCACCCGGACGTAGTTTCAGTATCATAAGGCAGTTGATTTTATAATATGTGACTGGGATCACAATTGATGCTCATCGATCCTAGGTTTGTGTAAAAATTTTATCCTTGCTTTCACTAAATCTAAATTAGCCTCCATTTAAGGAACTCAGCTTTTCATTTAAAACTTATTCTGATAATTCGTGTTAACATCTTACCGTGAAGTCTTGGAGACATGCACACATGGAGACAAGTTTTCACGCGTAGAGTTCTTAAGTTTTTACATTTATTGCCCCCTAACCCCCCTAATAATAATAGGAATATGGTCAGTTATGTTCTCCTGGAAGTTCATCGTTATCTTTTCAGTTGATCACATGTCATATGTTTTGTAAAGTTACGCGAATAGTTTCTCTCCGACGTAACTCCAACGTTATTACAATACTCTGCAGCGAAATAATAAAGTCCAGGAGCCTTGTCATGTGCATGTCCTTAATGCTGCGTCGTGTGCCTCAGTAATGCGTCTCCGATATTGTCTTCTCTATCATGCAACTCGCATGCAATTTAATAGCGGCATATGGGGTGCTGAGATTGGCTGCCTTCCGCCGTACAGGGAGTTCGAGGGTAGTTATACGTGGAGTGCAATTTAATTTTGGTTACCGCTGCTATAGAAATATACATGAGTGCGCACGTGTATCAATGACAGGACGCCTTTATTAGCTACTAGTCCTTACAATGGCTCTCAATTGACTTCTAATATTTCCAATGTCAGTAGCAAGTAGTGGTTGCAATACTTCCATGACCGACAGCGTGATACTTTAATGTTATTTAGGAAATATACTCCCCAATTAAATGTATAACTGTCGAAAGTAAATCGATTCATATATTTCTTAGATCACCAAACCATGTAATTTGGGCCAACAGCAAAACTTCTGTTTGAATTTGCGTCAGAAAGAAAAGTTCAAGTTCTTCGTCAAGCCAAGAACAAGGATCCATCAGGCTCAGTAACATTCATCATTTTTTACTGGGCGTATGATGTTCTTGCTTCTCACTGATAAATTGCTGTAGCCTATTTACTGACTCTTTAGACAAAGAAAAGAAAAAATATAAAATGACCAAAGCAATACAACGGCTTTTACCTGGGATGTCTGCACTCCACTCCACTAATTGTCCGGGATTTCATTGGCCATTTTTTAGTCGTGCAATTATTATCAGGAAAGGATTTTTGTTAGATCTTTGAACAAAGATACTAACGGAAGCCTTTAAAATAATTCGACATAGGCATTATGTGTTTCTGAAACAAAGACTTCGAAAAGATAAGATAAAAATAGATTGAGTACATTTAAAAGTGGGTATGCAGAAAAATGGAGAATGTAAGACTAATTTAAGGAACGAACTTAAATTAAAGAAGAACGGACGTGGAGGAATAAGAGTCACTGTAGTGAATAAAATATAAAAAGACATGAGTACAGGTATATGACGAGTAAATAAAATTTAAAGGGTTAAAACATAAGAAAGAATGTTAAGCAAGCGGTAGAGGGAGGAGAATGAGAAATCAGACGTTGGGAGTTAGGGAAAAATTCTTGGATAAATAATTAACAGGCGAATAAAATGGGTATTAATGCATTAAAAAGCGAATGTATTTACGTTTATCAAAACCTACCTATAGACGGTAGAAAAATAATACCTATATCCGATAGATTTGCTTTACCGACGACTACTAACGGATATGTTTGAGGAAGAGGGTTGAAGGGAGATTTGGTCCACAGAAGGTGTAGTTCAAGCTTCACCATAGAATTTGTACCAATAAAGGAGTTACATGCTTAAAATTTGTGTGGCAGTCGTTGCCCAGTCGTTAAGGCACTGAATAGGAACCAGATTCCCTCTGGGAGTGTAGGCTCAAATCCTACCGGCTGCGAACTTTTTATTCTCTGGTACACAGCCTTGTGATGACTTGAAGGGTATGGTTATATGCAATAAATACAAAAGATGTAGTTGACCCTTAGAATAATCTGGTTTAGGGTTTATTTTTCTACGTACACTAACAACTAACGCTGGATATGTTCTGCTAATGCATTTCATCTTTAACAATTGTGACTAACCCTAATTAGTTGGTGAATAAAAATAAACTGGAGGGTGTATTTATTTAAAATTTTGATTAATAATTAGAAAATGCTATAATTTCAAATAGGTACTTGTTGTCAGAGAATGACTCATTGTTCTGCTAAGGCATTTTGTATGTGACGCACAACTTGAAGCGTAACACGGTCTTCGAGTAAAGAGGAAATAGGTTGTGATGAAAGTCGTTTGGGCGCTTTAAATTGTGAGTTTGAAGGTATTGAGTAGCGAGGAAAGCATACAAATAAGTGAAAATCGTTGTGGAGAGGAAGGGAAATTTTCGGGAGAAACTCTCCCGAAGGTAGAAAATGAAAATGTTACAGTATTGGGGGGCTTGAAGATAAAGATCGAGAGAAGAATGTTGACTAAGAGAGGAGGGACTAGGAAATAAATATGGATTTTAAACGGCATGAGGGAAGATAGCAGATGTGAAGAACTTAAGACGATTAATGTAGTGTTTGGGCACAGGAATGTGCATGCGGTACGGAGATGGTATATTGGGCAAGGACCAGCCACTTTTGGTGGAACACCGATGATGATGCTCACACCCAAACTTGCCCTTGTGTACATCTAATCCCAAATGCTGGATGTGGAGAAAAGAATTGTAAAGGCAGAAATCTGAGGAAGTACACACATGGATGAAGAGACAGACACTGCTGCCGGCTTGCAAAACTAACGTGGTGTAAAAATGTCGCGTTTTTCATTTTGCGCACCGACGTTTCAGAGGCACGGAGCGCTCAACATTCACCCTCTCCCCTTTCCGCCCCGTCTCCTCTTCCCGAATCCACCCCACCCCCAAACGCATTCTCCCACGTCTCTCCACCACTCCCACCCCTCCCCACAAATCTCTCTCCCCCCAACCCCCTTCCCGCTCCTGTTTTTAAACTTTTCCGCCCCGTTTCCTTGCCAACCCCTCCCCTCCTCCCACTCCCCCCCCCCCTTACCCATCCCGTCGCCATCCTTCGTAATCCAACCGCCGCCACCCGGCCCCGTGTTATTCGGGCAAGAAGCAACTTTGACTTAACTTCCTTCCTCAACCCTTTGAAGAAATCCGCTTGTTACCTTCCGTCCACCACCTTGCACCTGTGGGGCGGTGGGAGTTGTCGGGGGGTTGGGGGGGGGTGGGATAGGTTGGCGGAAGCATCAAGGGGTGGTGAGGGGCTGGGGAGAAGCGACGGTATGCCAAGGTTTTTAATTAGTGTCCATTAAAAAAAATACTGGAAAGGAGGGGAGGGAGGGAGTGGGGGCGAGGAGAGCAAGAAAGTTGGGGAAAATGTTCTTCGCGGGGGAAAAAGAAATGAGAGGGTTAAGGGTCGGCCCACGAGTAGAAAGAAATAAGTGTTAATTAAGTTTGAGGAATGAAGTTAGATAAGGTAGGGGCGCAATTCACGTGATGCAGAGGAGAAAAAAAAACTCCGTGGGGAAGAATACAAGTGGAAGATTGTGGGGTCAATTCCCTCTGGTCCTTGAGGCATTGTGATCGTGACAGGATTACTTCCAGCTGCTAGCTTTTTGCAAGGTGGGTGATTTGGGTGGACTTGAAACCAGATATCCCTCCTCCTATTGTGTAGTTCCTGAAATACTTTTGTAACGGATACTGTAGATTCAAAGTTAGGTTAAAGTTAGTTTTGCATGGGCATAAATTCATTTCAAAAATCTCCGTGTAATCGACTAACTCCTATTTTCTTTCACCATTTCATCCTTCATCTCATCTTAATTCCCTTACTCTCATCTAAGTGCTGATCTTTTCATTAATTCATCTCTCTCACCACTCATTTTGTCGTGGCCTTCAACTTTCTCTTGCGCCTTATTTCCTCCTCCGTACGTTTATCCAGACTCATAATTTATTCCAACGAATAATTTTCTTTTATATCTTGTCTAGCACTTTTATAATCTTAGTTCTTTGTTTTCGCTTTTCTATGTCTTCATACTTTCCTCATGTTTCCCTTTAGTTGTATCTTAAGAGCCTCGAACCAATTTCATTCCTCACACAGTGCTGTCTAGTTTTAGGGTTAATACTGTGTAACATACTCTTTGGAGAAATTATATGAAGAAAAGTTTTTTACTTGCTGAAGGTGTCATGAATCCTCTCCTGTTGTTGAGTATTTCTATATCTCCAAAACGTCTCTTAGCCTCCTATTGGATGCTTAAATACTATATCCATTATTTGTCCTTCGTAACACCTCATAAATTTAGTTGATCGGCAAAATGTTAATGAAATGAATTATAATACACTGCATTACAGTTTTGCCTCACCTAAATTTATTTTTTACTTTCCTGTTTTTAAAAAGTCTTATTTATTCTGTGTACTTTTCATTGAGTTCACAAAAGAGTATAACCTCTTTTTCCCATAGTGAATGAGTTAATTAAATGAATTGGCACTCCCTTTTATTAGCAGTTAATTCACTCTGTGAACCTAATGGTCTTGTTACTATTTGAATAATTAATTGTACTTTTGTTCAATAAGGCCGAATCTATGGTAATATCTACTAATGCATGCTTGATTAGAATTGTAATATGAGCATTTGTGCTCGAAAGGTACGCTGGATTTAATGTGTTCAATTGTTAATGCAACCTACGCTATAAGAAAAATGTGGATTCTATTTATTCTACTAATTGGAGTAACTAATTTGAGGGCTCTATATCTCTGTTGTTATCGTGGAATTATTGAATAAATAAAAATAATTATAATGCAATTGCAATTAATGAATAGCTTCATAATATTATGAAGTTCAATAATAAGAGGAAACTGTAGAAGGTAGGGAATTCTTTACCGAAACACTTTAATCTGTCTAATAGATAGTTAGGTGTTCTTAATTCTAAGGTTATTTCGTTCCTTATAACCTAATTTTTGAATCAAAAGGCAAATACAACGCTCATGTCTTGGTGGAATTGATCCCGTGACCTATTGGTTGCAGGGGCCAGCACGTTACCAACCTGGCTCTCACAGACGTCCAATAGTTAATTATTGAATAATAGTGATGCTACATAGAGGAAAAATTTGTAATGATCCTACTTTAAACAAAACGATTATATTTACGTTTCGGGCCCATATTTTGGCGGGCAGAAAAATATTCAGGAAAAATTTATTTCGAATTGAATATTAAACGCCTATATGAAATTGCTCTCGCCAACCAACCACGGAAACGATGGGGTCTGAATCCACTCTTGTTTGCCGAGTCGGCTGATTCGATCTAGGATTCCTTCAGCGCTTTGTTTGCGATTCCAACACTTACAAAAGCCCTCCAATTTTAGGTGGGAGTGGGGAAAGAGAGGCACCAGCAACCAATCCGTGAACTTTGGCGGCGAGGAGTTCAAACACCAAAACTGCGACTCAAAATCTCGACGCTGAATATAACTGCATTCTGCAAAATTTCGCGGAAACTTAAATTGTGTTTGCAAGTGCTGCGGATCCATTCGGCAGATGTTCCAAACGCTTCCCTGAGTGGGAAATGGCCGGCGTAGGGGGAAGGGGGTGCTTTCTGTTTGGAGTAGGAGGCTGAAAAGGGGTGGAGAAAGTGAAAAGGAGAGAGAAAAGTATACCTCCGATAATGGGAGGGTAGAAAGTGAGTTCGCGGCGTTCGACGGTGTTTTCCAAATCAAAAGGCAAGGGTATGAGCTGAGGGCGTATTCCGAGGGGTGTCAGGGTGAATGCCTCAAAATCAGAGTGCTCAACTCAGCATTGTCCGGAAGGATGGGAGGGACCATTAGCTAGTTCGTTGTAATTCTGGGGAGAACACCGACAGCTAAGGTCACCTGCGTCATCCAGGCACTAAAGTGTGTAATTGTGTAGAGGTTGGAATCTTACAGGGAACGTAGGAAGGGTGGAGAGAAAACTAGTATCAGAATAGTCCTTCTCTTACCGAAAGCAACCTTGGGAGTCTCTACATACCATTCAAGAAGTGACGGGCATCGGCATGCTAGCGAAAAATCTTTTTCACTTCCGCTACTCGAAACTTGGTCACGAGGATGGGAGGGATAGAGTACTTGGTTCCCGGTATAGGAAGCCAATACTCTTGCCCCCGAATCAACCTCGCTAAGTTTGGGTGATTACACACGCCCCAGACTAAGGTGTGATAGCGAAAATGCAGCTAAGTTAAATACGGTATATTTATAGTAGCTGTAGGTTTTAGGTGCGTCAACGTCAGAGATTGTCGCACCATCTAACTTATGATCCTAATACTTGGGCAAACACAACCTCCATGCGATTGGCAGGATTCGAACCCGCGATCTCTGGATCACCAGGCCAGCGCGTTACCGATCTGGCTACCGCTACCGAACCGGTAAACTAATTAATGTCGTGTCGTCACGTGGTAATGAATGCTATGAAAATATATAGGTAGGTATTTATTTGCTATAAAATATATTGGCCATGGAAAAATAAGTATGGGAATGTTTTTTTAGGTAGCATCTTAAGTATACTTACTATGAAGATAGCTTCGGTTTAGTAATGTTGTGCAATATGAATTTAACTAACTCAGAAATATTATAATCTTAAAACCATTATCAGAAATATGAAATTAATTCACGCCAGAGAAAACGACACAAATTGATTTTTAATCGAAACTCAAACGTGATGGATGACATTGAAGACTTATATAACTATTAATGCTTAAATCACAATATATCCAGGATTACGTTTAAAATATCAACCTCGAGAAATCATTTTCTTTTTAGCGTAATGATGTTGTATGAAGATTGCGAAATAAAATTTCTGTATCTTAAATATATCGTGAGCAATTTTTAATCCTCAGAAGCTTTTAGCAATGGTTTTTTTAAATGAATTGACGAGAAAATTAAATGTTATTTACCTAATAGAGTGGTTTTCATAGAAAAACTTCAAAATATCAGGTTAGGTAAACAAGAATATTTTGGTCTTTATATCTGCTTGCAAGATCGAATCCTATGAGCTTTTCTTGTATATTATGCTCAGTATGAATTATGCCTCGCTACTGATTTTCAGATTGGAAAAGTACAATATTATTTGGTTTGCATTTCAGTTGGCTGAGAAGGAAGCATCAAGACGTTGGTCTCATTAAATGGGCGTATAAAGGTCGGTGTCAAATTGAGGAACGGTAGCAACGAGGTGTTATAAGGATTCTCCAGTACTAACTTCAATAACCACCGGAGTGGCGTTTCTCAAGGCCTGCGATTCCCGGTGGCCAAGTTGCCACTCCATTTTACCCTCTTCCAACTCCTCTCCATTTTCCACTCCCCATTCCTTTCTAACCAATCCCAGAAATCCGGAAACAAGCCAATTCAAACTTCTTCACTACTCCGTGTGACAGTCGTCAGTCGTGGTGGCTCTCTGTAGCTGAGGAAGGACTCGTTACCAGTAAGCTTCCTGCGGAGTGAATACAGGTGCCTTCATTCTGCCATGAATTGGTAAGTATTATAACTAATTTCTTTGCATTCACTCCCCGCTAATCATCATTTGTTAGCGTTTTATTTGCAATTACAAACTCTCTTTATGATTATAATTGTTGGCATTTAAAAATGTATGTATTTAAAAATGTATGTATTTACTGCTAATGTTGAATAGGTAGTTTGTAGCGTGGACCTTCAACTGCTCATTAGTAAGCCTGGCAACCCAAGGGCCGCGGGTTCATATGCCATTTCGGGTATGGATGTTGCATTTGCGTTTGATTTCGGGGCATAGGTGTCGACGGAACGGAATAACCAAACCTAAGCCGTTGGAGCACCTACGATACACAACAAAGTCTACCATTACTGCTAATTAATTAATATTTTTTGGCCGGATTGCGATAAGGTAGCGAATAACTGCCATTAACGGAAAATGCCGGGCCTATGCTTCTCTCGTCAAAAAGTCTCAAAGGATAAAAATGCCCTAAGATCCATAGTAAACTGCCAAGACAAGATGTACTGTTAAACCTAGCTCTGATGTAGCTAATGAGGCTAAGCCGGGTACCGTTGGGTGAAATGTTTGAGAAAGTTTACTACTATAATTGTTATCAATGTCATTTTCATTCAATTTCTCCGAAATATTTGTAGTTCACTTCGTAGAAATTAACGGATTTTGACTTGTGCCATGAACTTAGCCGTGAAGCTAACTGTGGTTTTGTGCCCGCATTTGATGTCTGTCTCCATGGTTGTGAATACTCGTCGTTAGAATAAATGTGGAGGGGCATATGGATTGAATGACGCACCTGTTATAGAAAACCACGTAGATAAGTATCACCATTATAATACCGGTGTACTCAAATAAAAACGTTTTCTCTCTTGAGGTTGACAGTGCCTTATAACATTAGCGGTTGGAGCACCTTAAAAGCTAAATATTCTATCAATCGAGTTATTGAAAATAAGTATATCTATTCAGGGAGAGGAGTGAAGCAGTACTTCTTTTACTTGAATATCTTCTCGTCGAGGATGAGGATTAACTGGAGAAATTAGTTAGTTAGTTATTCAGGGGAGGCGACCGACAGCTGAGGTCATTTGCGCCATTTAGAGTAGGTGGGTGACTGGATAATGGTAGGAGTTTTGAGGGAACGGAGGAAGGGTGGAGAGAAACCCGGCGTCGGCATTAGCAGGCGCCAAAGGGAACACGGCTTAACGTCCCATCCAACGGACGGTTTACTGAACTTGAAATGCCCTCCACTAGGCATTCAAGTAGGGACCAGTTTGCCACTGAAAAATCCACCTCTACCTGGAATCGAACCCGGATGGGAGCTCAGTACTCTAGCCACCACACCAACCCGATCCCAGAGAATTTAGTATTTATCTATTTATTAGAGGGAAGAAACCTAAAGATGACGTCATTCTCGCTATTTGAGGCAGGTGGGTAAGGGGGTATTGGTGGGACTTGTCGAGTATAGGTGGAGAGTGGAGGAAAAAGAGCAAAAAAGCAGGTGATGGCATCTGCCTGCTCTTAACTAAACACACATATACCACAGTCCCATCCGATGGACGGATTTATGCACATAAATTGAACTTCAGACGGCTCTTACGTTGGTACCATGATGTCACTGGAAACTATTTGTCATTGTAGGAAATTGCACTAAGGGTCAGTTCTGTAGCCACCACACCTGTAAGAAGAGAGGGGGTAGTTTCAAGGGATGTTGATTACGTGGATGGATAGGTTATAAGGGGCAATCAGTTGTTGGGGACCGTGATAAAAGGAAGAAAAGTTTGCCACGAGGAGGGAAAGGGTGGGCATTTCTGATGGGATGAAGCGATTAGGCCAGTAAGAAGAACTGAAGAAGTAAAGAGTTGAGGGAATAGACGGTTGCAGGTTAAGCGAAGTTTTATGAAGAGTTTTATTCATGCTCACCCAAATCTTACTTTGATCGGTTGAATCCTCGAAACGAATCCAATGAATGTTCAGTACTTTTGGCAGGAAATTAGCTATAACCGTATTTATGTTACCTTTCTCCAGATTCAAGTCTAGTAATAGCCATGAAATAGCAAACGGATAGACTTAAGGGCTGGATGGGGCAAGTTATCTTGCAGAAAATTTTAAAGAATTCTGAAAATTTGTTTTCCTCATTGAGAGATTGATTGTGTGTATTTGTAATTGTACCAAGGATAAAAACCACTTTGTAAGATTCCACAAATTTATTCAGAAACCGACGTAGATTTCGATTGTAGTACAATCATCTACAAGGTTCACCACCTACTACAATCGAAACCTAGGTCGGTGTCTGAATAAACTGTTGAAATCTTACAAAGTGATTTTTCTACTTGCTACAATCATGCGATTCCACCAAGTAAAGCCTGAGGGCTTATTTTTTATTTGTATTTGGAATGGTTGCTTAATTCTCTCCGGTTTCTAAAAATATGATCTTACCATAGAGTAAGGGATGTAAAATACATTTAAATTACTTTTAACTACTGAAGGATTCCAATGTACGGAGAAGTAACGTTATTTCTTTCTATTTCAAGCAATAATTTGCCCGAGCGTTAACAATTTTCCGTTAATAAAGAGTCAAAGATGCCGAAACTATCCAGATCACTGATTAATTCCGTGGAAAATTACTAAACTTTGTTTTTTTTTTCGAAATGAACATCATTGAATCATTGCAGAAATTTAAGGGAATGTTTCCCCAATAATTTATTTCATATTTTATTCTGTGGTAATAACAAAATTGTATTATAATTTAAGTACAGAATTAATTAAGATCCTTTTTAAATGTTGCGATACAGGAAACTGGTCTTTTACTAAGGCTTCCAAAGTCCTAGCGCACCTCAATTGCAAATATTCTTCTATTTCTCCTTTATAGTTCTAGGCGTCTGTTTAACTGGCATATGCCTTATATATATGGGAACTGTCTCTCCCCCGTGTTTCTTGGGCGTCCCAGGGCTTTTCCACAGTTAGGTGGATAAAAATCACCATATCCCTAGCAATGTTCATCAGTTGTTCATCATCCATTATGCTAATTCGCTCGTCACACCTTTTCTATTTTTGATCCACATCTTGATGTCTTCAACTTATTTTGCCTCTCTAATGTATTTATGCTCTTCTCAGCACGTCTATCTATGTTGCTTCTAATAATCTTTCTGTGGCTTTAGCATCTGATTTGGTTGCAGCGAGGTATGTCCAAAGGGATTTAAAAACATTTTTAAATTCTTGCTTCCGTGTTTGCTGCTAAAAAAATGTTCTTCTATACAGAGGCGGATCCATGAGGGTAAGGGGGGGCTATATTGGGTCGAAAGTTACCGTGTATAAAATCGTAATTTTTGGAGGGTAACACTTAGAACAAGTATTTAGTTATATTTTCCAGCAAATTTACCTACTACAAAGAATTAAAATACAAATTAGTTTTAAACTTAGGAATTATTTTACACGTTTTTGGTACGTTACGGGGGAGACCCCCCGAGCCCCACCTCCCCTGGTCCAAACCTAGATATGCCACTGCTTCCATATCGTGTCATTAAGGCAAGCTATTACTTTATCCGCCTTCATCATCGAGATACTCAACCACTAGTACTGGTTCTTATTTGGTATTATATTTCCTTCCACTGCCAGTTATAAGTGATTTCTTCCTTAGCGATTTCTATTGTTTTTTACATTTCAGTGGCTTTCTTCTTCTTGTATGACTATTCCACTCTTCTTTTATCTATTGCTTGACACTGTTGTACCTAAATACCTACTTTTCATTACCTGCTCTCTTAATATGTTAGCTGCTGATAATTTTTATCTAATCATTATTAAATAAACATGAAATTGAAACGAAAATTGGGTCGGCTAAATTTTAATGTAGTAGTATGGAAAATCTATGACAGTGTCTTTAATTTGTTCTCACTTTCTGTCACTGTTTAAATTGTTACCGTATCATATGATCTCAATCTATTTAGGTACTAAATATCCTATATATGTTTTTAGTTTCACCTTCTAATTTAAATAATCAGTGACATTTATAATCTTAAGGAATGATATATTAGCAGCAATTTGGTGCAAGGAGAGGAGGATAGTAATGTATTAGGTATGTGAATGTTGACTTTGCGAGCGTCTTTATTTTAATTTTGTAAATCGATTCGAAATAATGGCAAATAACCGCGTTATTACTTTTGAAATATAGCTCTGAGAGGCGGGCTAGTTTTTCCTCTATGAATGCCATGGAATGTTACCTCATAAAATAACCAAGCAACTGCAGTGTACAGCTCAAAGGTCGGCCTGGTTGGTGAGGGTGGAGCTCATTTAGTGGCACTTAGCCCAGCATGTGAAATTCACACATCAACAAAAAAAACCGTTCTAAAAACCTTATGCCGTCTGTTGCTGTCCAGAAAGATCTCCTCCAAAAAAGTCACCGCTTGAATTTCACTGGATGCGTCAAAAAGATCTCCGATCAGGGGCTAAACAGTCATCTGCTACGCTTCTACATCATCTGATAAGTAGGGCACTAAAACATTAAAAAGGATGTTTAAAACTTGGTAGAATTATTTTAAATAACTTTCAATTGAATATTGACTTGTAATATTATTGGGGAATCGATGAATTTGTTATGCTTTGTACACATAACGTGTAGAATATTAACTTTCCTCCTTTGAAACCGACAGCGCGATGTGCGAAACTGTTATTTTGGTTGAAACTCAGATCAGTTGCTCAGCGTTCTATCAACTGCACTTCCTCGCCGTTTAATATAAGGTATAGCATCTAATGAAAACAGGCTTAAAAAGCTGAATAATTTTGGGTACTTTTTAATATATAATACCATATATATTTTATAGGGACATTGTGAATTTGTAATTCGCTGAACCTATCGGAATTAAAAAACAAATTTAATTCACTTAAAGACAAAAGCATGGTAAAAGAATGAATGTTTCGTGTTTGTCACGCTGCTAACGTTTTATTGTCAGTTTATTAGCATGGAAAGCAAAACACATGACTTAAAAAAAATCAGATTTTTGAATGTTAGCATCCCATCATTAACTTCCTAATGAAGATTTTACGTTCCCAGAAGATCATCTTCTCTGCTAATCTTTAATGGATTTTTATCATTGCTTTTGACAGACCCGGCTGCGGCAGGATGGTCGAGGGATCGAATCTCGCTCCGAGGACAGGCGTTGTTTGATTTTGGAAAAAGCTAAGGAGTCAGATTTAGTAGCAAGGTGTACACTTAACAGTTAGTGCATCTTAAACCATAATTCTCCTTTCGAATGAAGATATAAAATTACCATCCAGATAATTGTTCAAACGTAAGGCCGTTGTAATTTGTGGGTAGGAGCTCACCGAGAAATCGAGCATGGACATAAAATCGAGTGTTTTCTGGTTGACGACGTGGAATTGTGGCGGGATTAAACTAGATAGCCTTCTTCGCTTTTGTCAGTTATCTTTTTATAGTCTCAATCGTTGTTAACGTGTACCCAAAAAACATCTTGGCATTATCGTATATGCATTGAATTCCGAAACGTTCGTTTTTGGGAAAGGCATTTAGAACGAACAATTATTTATAAATTTAGGGTGTTTCGAAAGCACTAGAATTTATAAGATTACCTACGTTAAAGAAATTAGAATTCATTGGAAAGAGGTGGGCAAAGGGAAATTTAATAACGGAACGTGGGCGAAGGACCTTAGTCAGTCAACAAATGGGGTACACGCAACTCGAAATAAGTTAAAGTTTCCAAGTGTATACCAAAATTGAGTAGGTACTATTGCCATAATTTTGTAAACTTCTCGGATAAGAGGTAGATTTGAGCAACCTTACTTAAACTATCATGTTGCAATTTCTCCTGGACTACCATGGTGTGCGTAAAAACATTTAGCTACTGATTGGAACCCTTGGATTCGTACCCCGGATAGCCCTTTTAGGACGCATCTGGCCAAATTGGCCGTTATTGAACGGCATAGGCGAGATAATTCAAGTCAAAGAAAAGTATTCGGGAGTGAATATCCACGGGGACAAAGAGAGCATGTTGCGATTTTCCGACGACGTAGCGGTCATGACAAATTGGAAAGAGATTAAAAGAAGGCAGCAGATCTTTCTGAGAAATCATAGGCGACAATGGGATGTAGGAACTACTCCCCATGCTTTAAAATATGAAGTTCGCACTGCGTATGCTACAGCGCCTATTAGATGAGATATGCACTCTCCAACCAGGCTGACCTTTGGCTGCACACAGTGGTCGGTTAATCGTTTATAATGTTGTTACGGCGTCCTGTAGGGTTAATAATAATTGCTGTTCCTTTGTCCTCTATATAATGCAAGACTGGCCTTTCAACCAAATTTCGTTTCTATTAAAAATTATAAAAACAGTATCTTCCCATGATCAAGATTTATTTGATATACCAATCTATGAAATATGTTAGAAATTTCGTATCATCCCTTCATTTTGGGAGAGTATTGTGCATTTAATGTACGGATCATGCTGGTGAAAAGAACGAATGCTAGTTTCCAATAATGAAATCCAAAGTTTCGTATTTGTTAGTGGAAATTTTTATTTGTTCTTCCTCCCATATGAATAAATTCCACCGCATCACGCCGAAAACTTGAATGTTTTTAACGAGCATGCGTTGAATGTTTAATAACGTCTCAAAATGTCTGCTGCCGAGTAATTTTACAATTTTAGGATTGGTTGGGAAGCTTCAGAGTACGCTCGTGTTAAATATTTGTTTCCATGTATACCATGCATAAATATATTTTCCAATTCAAATGGAATTATTTCCCTCATCAAAATATCACGCTGGAATGAGCAAGTAAGAAATTTAAATACGCGCTTGAATGATTTTATTGAGAAACTATCGATCGTTTCATATCCGTGTTAACTCTCTTCCAATAAAGTTTTGCCAACCGTCTTAGTTCTTTTTCACCTCTGAGTCTATTATAGAAGTCCGACGCGTGTTCGAAATGCTACGTCGTTTTCTTTCCCGGGCAAAGCGCTTTCCTTTGCCCTCTTTCCGCCGTCGGGTGAATCCATTTATGCGCCCCCCCGGTTGGCTGAGCCGAGTTTACTCGGGCTATGTTGGCGTAGAGCTCCTCCAAGGCAATCCTTAGCATTTAACGCAAGGCAGAAACATGTATGCAGGACCCTGGAGGATATTTGAACCCCGCTTGCCTTTTGTTCAGGGGTCAGGGTCGGTGGGAGGGTTAAAGAGATGACGTCCTGCGCATCGGGGTGGAGATCCTGCTGCGGGAAGGCGGGCGGGGGGCGGGGTCCGAGGGGCATGAAGGCAGAGTTGAGGGGCAGGGGAGCGGCATTGGTCTTCGAGGGGGAAGAAGACGATGAATGGGAGGAATGAATTATTGCAAGCACTCAATTTCCTTCGGAGGGAGACACATGAGAGGAGTGGCAACAATAAGACATGTTGCCATAGACGAAATGAGGGAATAGATGGGACCATTATTGTGACGCCGTAGCGGAGAGGAGGAGACAAGGAGTCATGCCATTAAGAATGCGCAATCGGCCGTTTTGGGTTGACAATGCGTGCTACTAGCATGCTGAGAACAGAGCCATAACGCCAATTACCGGAGAGTTGTCTTGATTTTTCTCTGTAAACGAGTTGTCCTAAAAGAATAAGCCAATGAAATGCATAATGTATTACGTTATTGAACGACATAGGTGAGATAAATCAAGTCAAAGAAAACTCTTCGGGAGTGAATATCCACGGGGAGAAAGTGAGCATGCTGCGATTCGCCGACGATGTAGTGGTCATGACAAGTCGGAAAGAGATTTAAAGAAGAATCTAGTAAGCATAGTTAAGACAATCGTCAGATACCATATCATATCTGAAGATCACTAAAAAAAGAAAACTAAGGTTTAAGTACCTATATGACAGTTGAATAGAAGAGACCATAACCAACGTTAAAAAAGGGAAAAAAAGCTTGAGGAAGTATTACATTAAAAGCTTATCTGGGAAGACGAGTAATCAAATATGGACGAGCGAGAAAAAAAGTCAATATTGTTATTGTGCAGGCGCAAAGGCATTTTACCAAAAGAAAAGCCAATTTAAAGCTGGAAATACAAGCGTGGATGTAAGAAAACACTTTATTAAAATATACATCTGGACCGTGCCTATTTATTGCAGTGAGGCATGGATGATGGCAGAACGAGAGAATTCAAGGCTTGAAGCATTTGAAATGTGGTGGTACAGAAGAATGATACATAGATAAAATGGATCGAGTGGGTGACTAACGAAGAAGTCTAAGAAGAGTGAAAGAAAAGAGGTTTTCCGAAAACTTTGAAAAGAAGGCGGGGGGGCAACTTAATCGGCCATATCTTAAGACACGATGAAGGTCTGATGAAGGCAATCGTCGGAGGAAAAGTGAACCGGAAGAATGGAAGGGGAAGGCCTCGCATGAGATATATAGAGCAAGTTGTTAACTGACTGATTGTTGACTGTTGATGCTGTTGATGATGGGTGAGATAACCAAGCTAGATGGATCAATATCCAAAACAAAACAAAATTGGCTTCACCATCTAGTGGAAAGGAATCATTTACTCCTCGATGGTACCAATCATCCCTTGGATTAGTCGATCAAGTATGAACGAAGGAGAACTTAGTTTTTCATCAAGTTTTATTTGGCACGACCGACATTGACTTATTTGGTCATCTTCAGGTGGTTCTGCGGTTTCACCTGAAAATGACCAAGCAGGTCAAAACTAAAGTTTTGGAATAAGCCTTGAGGGAATACAAAGTGTTCTTTATTTCATGATTTTTTCCCGTATTTAATCTACCAATGCAGTTTACGAAATACCTGGGGCGCAATGCCCCTGTGCTAATAGTGTTATGTTACGACGTGAATGCCTTATGTTGAGCCTTTAGATAAATCTCTCAATGAATACTTGATGTGTGATTTTTTGTGTCTTATAACTTCATCAGAGGTCGCAGGCTGTCGACCGATTCATGATTTAAAGGAAGAATGTTTAAACTATCATAATTTTTTCATGAGAGAAAATGAGAATAAGCCGTTGTTTAAGAGATATTGGGATTAGAATGATGCAATGGAGGGATGGATATTGGGAGAGAGGGACTGAGGAGAAGTTGGAATTATAGAGAGGAAAGCGAGAGGAGGATAACCCTCATCACAAATGTATGAAATCCTCATGTCTTTGAGCGTATTGCTACTTGAGCCCCATCATTACCTCTGACTGAGAGAAGGATGTGGAATATAGTATTATCATCATTATAAGTCATCATTCCTCAGTTTGGTTTGACGCAGCTCTCCACTGAGTTCTTATATCGGCTAATCTCTTCATATTTCCGAATTTCTCCTCTTTCACATCCTTCATCACTTGTTCCATATGTCTTGCACGAGGCCTTCCTTTGCCATTCTTACCTTTCACTTGTGCCTCGACGATTGTCTTCATCAGGCCATCATGTCTCATGATGTGGCCGATCACGTTGTCTCGTCTTCTTCTTAGGGTATTCAGAAGACCTCTCTTTTCTCCCACTCTTCTTAGAACTTCCTCGTTACTTACCCGGTTGATCCATTTAATCTTCATCATTTTTCTGTGGCTCCACATTTCGAATGCTTTCACCCTTTTCTTTTCCGCTGCTGCCATTGTCCATGCTATAGTATTATATACACACTAATTATCCATAAAGATAATAAAGATTTTACGAATCGCATATTGATGTTGTCAGAATCATTACAATGCTTACGCCAAATGGTATAAGCGCGATGATATAGTTGAAATTTTGCCTTTTTTACTTTCATCTTTTCTTTTTATCTCCTGCTATAATTATAAAATAATTTAAGAAAGTCAATTGCTTACACAATTAATAATACATAATTATTAAAATATTATTTCACGACATATCTACATTTAATTGTTTGGTGGTTGCAATGTTGGTCATATTATATGTGTTGCCTACATATATCTATTTGCTTGAAAATTTTAAATGCATGGCATTTATATCTGGGGACAAAAGTAGTATCATTTGTTACGATGAAGAATAACATTTAGGTACTCTTAATTATTTTCTGACTGAAGTGATACGAAAAGTGATCGGGCAGATAGATATGAATAAAATATTCTTAGGCTATATCAAAGTTATACTCAGCATTCCACGGGTTGTAACTTAAAGAATATTGAGCAAAGGGCGTATCTTCGGTAATCACAGCCGTACCGAAGCAATTGGAAATCGCTAGATTGCCGAGGGGACTGGGGAATTCAGTTTCTTACTTCAAAATGAGGTCTCTCATCTTTTGAGCTTTGAGACTTCTTACTACCTTGATCATCTGCTCCAAGAATATTTTTACTCTTATTTCTTACTCTGCTAGTTGATTTAGCTGAAATCACGAATAAGAAGTGCCTATTTTTCATGGGAGACGACCTTCTTTTCTTCCTTCCACTCTTCAAAAGGCTCTACCTTAAGATGTTCTATCAAATCCTTGTACACTTTTTATACTTCCTTATTTTAGCCTCCGATTTCTTTTGCATTTCCACGTTGGTTCAATTATTCTTGTCGCTGAGTGCCAGATGATGTGAGCAAGTTAGTTTTTTATCCCTAACTTTGTGAAGGTTTACATTTCGAGCATGAATAAAATGGAATGGGTAAAGTTACAAGGAAGGATCAAGGAACCTGCATTAATATCTTTGAGAATGGTAATACATTCGATATATACATTTTCCGTGTATCCATATTTGCGTTTCTCTCAGTTCTACCGTAGAGATAAAGCTTTTGACTGTTGAGCTAGTCCTCGTGTACTCATTATCTAAAAAGTGCACACTAAATATAGATTTCCACCACTTAGGCAAGAAAATCGCCTGACGTTTAACATGGGTTCCTTCTTACATTGCATACATACCCAAATGATTCTCATCTTCTCTTCCCCGCTTGTGTCTTTACGAACTTGACTATCGCACTCGTCGCTTCTTAGCGGCTGAAACGGGAATCCTATTCGACTCAGGGCACTTATAGTGATTGTTAATAATATTTTTCCTAAGTCCTAGTTTTATTCCCCGTTTGTGCATTTCAATGAAAATATATTGTCTTGGTCTCAACAGAGAGGGTCTTTTACACTTTCCTTTCATTTGTCTTCCGGTCTTGAGTTGAGCTGACGATATTAATGTGCTTGCTTTTGAGCCGTAGTGGACAGGACACGGGTTGAACTCGGCGATAAGTTACTTAAATCCCTACAGTACATGCATAACACGGCGTGCCAAGTGACTGATTGTCTTAATTGCGTAATAAATCTCCGCTGAAACTTAATTTTACCCTGTAATGTGATGTTTAAAGAACGAAATTTACTGCGTCTCATATTTGTGGAACACAAAAGAAATTTCGTGTCTGATGAGATTAAAAAAAACACCAGTGGCGCTCATTAAGATGGCTCTGTATAGAAAAAAACCAACTAAATCTTAGGTTATAGAATGCCTTAGACTGCCCAAAATTGACGTGAAACTTATTTTCGCCTGATCTATTAGATTGAAAATTTCAACACAACTCTGACCCTGTTTCCTCTCGCTAATTTGTGACGACTTCGCGTTTGATCAAACCCCATCCAGCCCATCCAAATAACAACCCCATTTTCCGAATCCATTTCTTGTACCTGCCCCGCATCCGGATGTTGGCAGTCGGATCTTTGTCGTCTCAACAGAGATGGGTATTATCTTCAAGACGCCTCGTAAAACGGAAAATCCTTCAGTAACCCTCGAGGATGAGAGTTCTCCGGGTTTGCAATCATCCATCCCGTGTTCGGGAGTACACCCAAGGGATTCTTGCTCCGACGGATCCTCCTCCCTCCCCTTCGTGCCGACTCCCTGCCCTCCTCCCTCGAAACGGCGACAAACACGGGGTGAGATTCATCGACATTGATTAAGACGCGGATTGAAGGAAAACAAAAGGAAGGGGATCGCAGTTCGAGTGCGCTGAAAATCCGCATACACAGGCATCATCTCAAGGCATCGCCCCTCCCCCATTCTCTATCCTTCCCGATTGTGTGTGTGTATGCCTTTCGAGTTGCTGCCTCTTCCGTGAAAGCAACCTCCCTCTCCCCGCTAACCCTCCCTCAGATTTCTCCACCCCGGCCTTTCAAAACCCTCCGAAGCATATTTTCCCATTCCGCCACCCCCTGCCGGTAACCCTCTTCCCCACTCCTGCGCAGCATCCCAAGAGCTATTTGTCGAGACGAATTGTTTTCCTGTGCAGTCGAAAGGTAATTCGATCCCTCTCCCCTTTTTCTCCTCCATAACGACCCCCTTGCGCGGGTCTTAACGGCGCAGTTCTCCCCCCCCCCCCTGCTCCTCTTTTCTTCTTATGACCTGCTCCCCTTTGCTGTGCTGCCGAATATATTTGTTCATAGTGTTCCGGAGTTATTGTAACCCACGCTTGCTCTTGCATCGCAGACCCGAGGGTAACCTCTCTGGGCACTGAGGAAATACTGAGCAATACACTGATGTGCTTAGCGGATATAGTGATGGTGTTCTACTATTTTCCTGTAGTATTGTCCTATCTTGCTAGTTAATTCCTGGTTTGGGGGGTTCAAGGCTACAGAAAGCTTGGATATTTTTAAGGGATACTTTAGATTTGAAGAAGAGGATTGTTGAGGCTGAGACTTTGTTCAATTCCATAATCAAAAAGGAAATCGAAAAGGAAATTTCAAGGTTCCAATGGTATGCATTAATGCGACATGCGAGACGCTTAAGTTTCATTTCGATTTCCTTTTTCACTTTGGATTTATGCTAGGAAGACGAAGGAGCTGTGTTATTTTTCACTTATAAGGCTATGCTTAGAAAATATAGATATCATATGAGATCGAGAAGAAGTAGGCCTTGATTTCGGAATTGTAGAGAGTGCAGCTGAGTGTAGCTAGGTTTTTGAAAAGGAGCTATGAATGATTTAGCAATATGTCGAAATTAAATTTATAGACGAATTACACAGGGTAATCACTATCATATCTTTGGTTGAAAGGCAGACTAAATATTTTCTAGATATGTGAAACGGATATGTGTACTGGAGTTGGTAAATGTATTAATTACCTTCAGAGTAATGTTGTCGGCTAGGTCATGCATGTAAAATTAGAAAATAGAGTAGTTCAAAATGTTTTTTTTTGCATAAAGTATGGGATATTTTGAGGTTAAATCAGTCACTGGGGAGACGATTCTATTAGTTATTTAAGATTTTAAGGGTTTCTACATATCTTTCTAATATTCTTTCATATTCTGCAAAACGCATTTGTGTAATTTTTAAGATGTCTCCCCGCTTGTATAAAAGGAATTTTGCAGTGTCTGCCTGGCATAATTTTAAAAATCAACCTCTAATTTGGAAGTAGTAATTAGTAGATTTGTCAATATTAATGACTGGTTGGTAATTATCCGTCCATTTCCACCCACCCTACATGTGGATTACAAGTTATAGCAAGATATGCATGGCAAGGACTGGCCCACGCGACCATCGTGATGGAGGCCCGGCGCGTCAATGATCTGGTAGCCACTCCTGTCAGATTCTCTTCTTCGAATGAGAATTGTCTGTGGATATATAGGTTTGGACTTAAATCAAAGTCAGACATAGAGTGACTGGAATTGCTCGTTCTTATCGACTGATAATTATTCCGGCCAAGCATTATCGTGGAATCCACATCCATATTATGAATAAACCGCTCTTTTATCCATCACCTCAATGGTTAATTCAATAGTTATGAGAATAATGGACACAATATCATATTTTATTAACTGTTAAGCTTGTTAAAGCAAATATTGTGAGGAAATAATTTAGCGGCTGTGTCCTTCAAAGCTCCAAAGAATGGAAAATAATCTTTGCATAAGTTAATCATGAATGATTGGGGCAAATTTTAATTCGGGTGGAAGTACTTACCTTTCAGCTGGGCTAAAGTTAGCATGTAGGTATTGTATCATATAAAGAGAAATTCCCTTTTTCATGGAGGATTGGTAATTCAAACTTCAGTAAAAGCATTCTCTTCGAATAGATTACTAAAGGCAGACGATGTTCGGGAAAAGTTATGAATGAAAAACGATTGCGATATGACAAGCGGTTTTGCTGTTTGGAAAGGTATAAAGCGGAATACGGAGCATGAAAAAACGTGGAAATACCTTATCGCCGGTTGTGAGAATTCACTCTACGAAAGCTCAGCATTTACTTCCGGGTAAAAAGATTAAATGAACAAACTTTGCGATTCAAGTTGCAGGGGTGCAACGGTTTGGAAAATTCATCCATCACTCCCATCACGCTTGTGTGCGTTGCGTTTGTGCTCTGTCTTCAGGATACTAAGATCTCACGTCATTATTGAGTGTGACATGTTGCCTCTTTCTAAACAGTTGTTTCTGGATATACCTTTCTAAAGTAAGTGAATCATTCAGAAGAAAAATGCTTGGTTTCGTAAAGTTCGTTTATATGCCACTCAGTTCTTCAGTGCCCATGCCATAGTGTGGATTTTTAGTTGGGATGGTCCATTTTTTCTAGTTAACTCACCACATTAATTAGGCTAGGACAATGGCATGTGAATTTTGTTTTTGGAGTGATTCTCCTTTTCAGTAGATAAAACTCGGGAATATACGTACAATTAATGAAAAAATGAACAATTTCCTTATAAATGAGCTTCAAAAATTAACAAAAACATTCAAGTGACTATGAATAAATTTACGGACCTCATAAGGAAAGAAAAAATCAATGTTGGATTATGGTATCTACCAAATTTTTACTGGGGTGCGTTAAAATTTCATTCAACCGTGAAATAATAATCCACTTCATCTTCCCGGCCATCGCATTCTTTCCGCTCGGGGCAGGAGTTGATTAATAAATGTGTCTCATTCTGCTCCTTTTGCTTAGTCTCATGAGATAAGGAAGGGATAATGACAAAAGAATGCAACGAGAAGCTCTTTCAAAGGATTCCTAAGGCCTTCAAGGAGTTGCTCCGACTTCTTGCCTGCATCTCCATTTCGTTCTCATTTTTGAGAGCTACGTCCTAATTACGAGAGCCAATCAGAGAGCGGAGGGGAGGAAGGGGAGGCACAGGGAGGGCAACAATGGAGTGACGGATCAGACGTTCCGCTCTGCTGAATGTGTTTGCATAGTCTCTCGTCTTATTTTCCACTGTCGGAAAGACTCTCCGCTTCCGAAGTTTCGTCTTCGACGCCGGAGCAACATCTTACACGTTTCAGTGGGAAATGTCCATATTATCGCGATGAGGAAGTTTTTAAGACTTTCCAAATTTTTTTTCGCCGCGTGGGTCGGATTCTAGATCGCGGCGAGCATCATCGTGAAAACGAAGACTTTTTATTCTTCGAGTTCGTTTAGTTTGATCTGGAAGCAGATGAAAACATCTCACATGGATGATCAGATATGCGTTCTCGGTGCCTTCTCAGTCGAAAGTTTTGCCGGAAGAAGGAGCTAATGATGATGTAGGCGAAACATCTTCAAGTCTGAGAAATTGGAGATGTCAAGCAGAGCCGAGGAGAAAAATATCTCCCATCATTTCAAAGGCTTTGAACTGTTTTCCAAATTTAAATCGATATACTCACAAATTTCCAGGACAAAGGTTTAGGTGATTCGAACCCTCAATCTTATGATCACCTGGCCGGCGCTTGACCAATGTGGATACCCAATTAGGGACCAGCATAAAGTATTCAGGGAAATGGTATTCCCATTTTTATTGAGAAATTTATTGTAGTTATATGATTATATGTATGCTGCTACTATTTTGTGAATTTAATAATTTTAAATTTCATTATATACCAAAGTACTTCTTTCAAGATAGTTTTTGCATGTTGTAAAGTTGCATTGTAAACTATACCATAAAGTAAGCGAACTTTTAATATCAAATTAGATGTTATATCGGGCCGAATACTGTAGTCGTATTGAAATCTCAACCTAGAAAGTAAAATATGCTGCGCGAAAAGTATTGGAGGCGGGAATAACATGCGTGACTTTACCGGCATATAGAAATAACGTCCGTTCTCGATTCTCTTCATTTCTTTGCTACACGCGTCTAAACCATCTGAGTGTCCTATCTTCTTACCATGATGTGCGATTGAAATATTACTGCTAATAAAGAATACGAGAGTTGTACTAATGTATTTTCGCCTCGTGGCTTTTACTAGCTATTTAACTGGATCAAATTGAACGTCATCCCATTTTGAACTTTTTAAGTGACATGAACTGATAAAAACAATTGCGAATAGGGACCAATGCTGCTAGGATGTATTTCCTTAACATAATATAAAGATTATTTTCACGAAGCAGGAGGAACTGCGAAGCTCATCTGCAGTTTTCAAGACTACCCGCACCTAAAGGCACTTCAATCCGGAAGGAAAGATACAAGGATGGGAATGGAAGGATAGGGAGGGAAATAATCAATTTCAACTACGTAGCATCTTACAACTGTTCGAGGACACCGCAATTTCCATAATTTTGTCTGTAGAACATTACGCATTCCACTATCATGATTTATTAATAATCTTTTGTCCCGTAGCCCTTCCTCCCTTCCACATATGCTATATTTCACACGTTAAAATCCATTTTAGTGGAACATAACGCCCGGGTTTCATCTCTTTTGATCATTTCCACACGCACAAAGAAGTAAATATCGCCATCTAAAGACGTAAGTAGGTACCTTGAAATGGAAATATAGGCGAGGGAATAGTGAGCACATCGGTGAATTTATGCCCGTCGGATACTCTCGACATCTAGCCTCCAGAGGAAAGGAGCGCATAAAATGAATCAATAACACTATAAGATGTCTGACTCGTTTCATAAACGATATTATTAGTGCGCGCCACCCCTCTGCGTCTGACCAATACTCCCCCTCTGAACTCCCTTTCTCCCCGAAATCATTCACCCTATCCCACCCTCACTTCTCTCTCTCTCTCTCTGTGACCCATCCGCGCACCCCAACGTGTACACTAACCCTCCCTTCCTTCGGACCCCCTCACCCAATATTCCACCCGGATCCCTCGTGTACCCTGTCCCCAACTCCTAGTCACCCACCCCCTCCCTTCGGGGAGTTTCCCGGTTTCTTCGTCGGTTCCCGTAGCCTTGCTCCTCTGATTCATGTCCGCTTTCTCATAAAAAGGAATCCGCGTGGGGGAGAGTAAGGGTGGATAGTGTGGAGGAAAGGGTAAGGACGGGGGAGGGCTTCGGGAAAGGAGGCAATCTGAGCACTATCCTCCGTCTGTTTACGTTCCGCATCAATCCACTCCCTTCCTTATGCTTCCAGACTATTGCCAACTCACCCCCATCTCGTCTCTCGCCTCCCTTCTAACCTTCCGACTACCTCCCACCGCTGCAACCCCCTCATTTCCTTCCCCCTCTTTTCTTCCCTCCCACCCTCCGCTTCCTTTCCTTTCGCCGCCTCCCCGTCCCCCGTAATGGGGCTCGCGCCACCCCTCCACTCCAACCCACCCCCACTTCCTGCTCCCCATAACCTTCTTCGCTTTTCTCTTCGCAGACATCTTCACCGCCATACCGGACTGGAGACTCACTCTTTGACTGGAGTGTACCCTACCGGGGCAGCGCGATATGAAAAAGATATCGGTCCAAGTTCGGTGTTTTTCAATCGAAGCAGGATGTGTAGAAAAAAATTAAAGCAGGGATGTATCACGCCTAGTTCTGTTCGATACTCGATTTTCGGGTACAGCGAGTAATATCGATCATACTGATCATCGATCCAGATGTTTTCATTATCAAAAGCCGTAATTATTTTTAACAAAATAATAGCGAAGTGGTAATAAGGTGTAAAGTGATAAAGTATCTAAAATTATCAAAATTATAAAAGATAATAATTATGTAGTAATTGAAAAGTTATATGGAGTTGTTTGGTTGTTTTTGTTGCTAAATTTCTTATAATGAAGTATTCTTATCGACCACTTTATTTATGTAGTAATGGAAAAGTTATATGGAGTTGTTTGGTCGTTCTTGTATCTGTTTGTCGTTTTTTTAATATCAAAAAAGACCAAACAACTCCATATAACTTTTCCATTACTACATAAATAAATTGGTCGATAAGAATACTTCATTATAAGATAACAATTATCGTGATTATTTTCAATGACTCCCGTCGTCAACGCGTTGTGCATATTGATATAACGGTAATAAATACTGACGATTGACTTATCGGTTCCCTCAAAATATCTACTCGTGCGCTGGCGACGTCGTTGAAAAAGATATCAACATGACGTGGATATACTGTCTTGTCTCACAGTCTTCGTTGTGACAATAGTTATATTTGATGGGCCGCTAAACATTGTACTATCGACATGGTGATAAGGAACACGATGCCTTTTTTGAAGGCGGGGAGTTATATCGGTTATTTCTCATAACGTAAGTGTTGAAGCATATCATAAAATAAAACTATAATACAACTACAGTGTACCGTGTTAACGACACATTTGAAGAGTGGCGGTCATGGCGGCTGGCAAATAAGCCGAGGAGAGGCGCCACTCGCGTTTTTCTTTGTGTCTGCGCTCGTGACGTCATCAGAGTGGAAGTCGAGGTGTAACACGACCAGCGAGAATATATGTATTCTCGATGGTCGTGGGTGTAAGCGCGCAAGCAAGCGGAGACCACCGTCGAGACACTACGCGGTCAGGAGTTATTCCGGAGATCCCGCACCGGAGAAGCCACCGAGCTCCCGAGATTTTTTTGTACTTCTGAATGTATCTTATTTTCTGTACGTACATGTTCCCAGGAGGAAAACCCGAGCTATTAAATACCTTCTTAAACTACACGTCGTTTCAATAGGAACGGTATTAATCGATACAAAAATAAAAATAATGCCGCTTATCTTTCTTTTCTCCTCCTGCACTCACCTTACCTCAACCCTCCTTAGCCCCTCGTTTTCTCATTCACTCTACCCCTTGCTGGTCGAAGAGCCATCAACGCAGGGAAATCCCTCTACCCAACCTAACGCCGCACCTTCCCCATCTATCCCTTCTCATCCAACTCCCAACACACCCCACTCCCTTCCGACAGATAATGTCCTTACTGTCGCACCCAACTTGGTATAAAAATAATGATAACACAGAATGAAAAACACGAGCCAAATCCACAAAAATAAACTTTACTACGACCCGGGTTTCACTGTATTACAGCATCGTCAGGTTGTAATACAGTGAAACCCGGGTCGTAGTAAAGTTTATTTTTGTGGATTTGGCTCGTGTTTTTTTTCTGTGTTATCATGTTTCGCTTCCACTCCATATCGCCTAAATCTTCAGAATTTGTTTGTTATAAAAAGATGATGCATGCATGATCAGTCACCTGTAGATGTAATTACGTTATGAAACTTGGATCGTGTCTATTTAAATAACTTGAACCTTACAAAGTTTTATTCTTTAATTTTCCATAATGGAACGGTTTCACATTGTTAAGCCTGAAGTTATCAGTTATAAAAATAAAAATGTTGATGATTTCATGTTTCCTTTTATATCGGCACATCTATTATCGATACTGTCTGATGACAGCATCGTCCGTATAAGTGTTGATACGTCGATGAGTGTTACAGGACGATCCATCGTTAATATTTCGATATCTGTGATATTTTTATTTATTATGAATACGATAGTGTAAATTATATTACTTTTAAATAAAGAATCCACCTTATATAAACGATTTTGTCGAATATCCGTTACTTATTGTCTCTATCACGGTACATTTTACATCAAGGTCGATATCGCTTTGGGCGCATCGTATTTTCCCTCATCCGCTTTTGCCCTTAAATATATACTCCCCATTTGTATATATATAACGCCCTTTACTCTTCTCCCCAACCCCTATCTCCCACGCCCCCGTCCTCCCCACCCATCTCAGTTTCGTACCCAATACGGCGACGTTATTGGACAAGAAGTAGCGTCCACCTGAGGGCGATGAGCACAGCAGCCGCCGTCGTACCGTCCGCTCACTGAAGCGTAAGAGAGTGGGAGAAAGGGGCAGACACTCGCACACACATACACACTCAGGCCGAAGAAGAAAATTTAATAAACCCCTCACGGGCAAAGAGGAAAAAAATATTTTATTTCCAATTCATCCCATTTTTTTCCTTTCCACTCCATCTCACACTGATTCGGAAATGTCGCAGAAGTTTGTTTGGTTTTTCAAACACCCTTTCTCCCATTCCGTCCGTCTCCAAGCTGCTTATAGATTGTAAAGCCGTTTCTGAAGCCGTCGGGAGGGAGGAGGGAAGAGGAGGTGCTGAGGAAAGGGATTCGAGAGAATCAAGAACATGGCTCCGGAAGTTTTTTGAGGAGGTGAAAGGATAGGAACTCGGCATGTGAGTTTTTATTTGGATGCCCTAATGGCGCTCATTCTCAGCGAAAAATCTGCCGGTCCAAGTACTCTGAGGAAAACACAAGTTTTTTTTACGTAGGTACATACATCGGCTCCAATTGAATGAAGTGTGTCCCTGCAATGCGCCCTTAAATATAAGTCCAACGCGGAAATATTATTAAGTGCGGGCTATGGACTCTATTTTAATAGCTTTTGCATTATTTAACCACCCAATCGTATGATTTACTTTCTATGCTGCGAAGGTATTGAAAAAATAATTCGGGACTTTTTTCTCATACAAGAATTAAAATCGGTCATGTCGCCTCCACGGGTGCGAATTCAACTCACGTCTTCACTAATCCCTTTACCCCATGGAAAAATGTGACAATTATATTAGCAGAGTGCTCGCAAAACGGTGAGAATTCCTCAGTCTAGGATCCGAGCAAACTTTCTTCGAGTCTTTAGATCTTAGAGGCATCTTTAGTTCTTACGACTCTGATTTTGGCATCACCGTTGATTTAAGCAATTATAGCGACACAATTATAACCCCTAAGTTTTAGGGGCTCGATACCCTAACGAATGCATGATTTCTTCTGCATTGAAATGCATCGTTAAATCGTTATAAAACATAAGGTCCTCTCTGATGGAGTCTTAACTAGGGGAAATACTATAGAATCTTTCAATATGGGGTAGAGAATAATTTGCTTTTTAAGGTGCTCGAACTACCAAGGTTGTATTGTACCGTTTAACCAAACTTATTCCTCGGCCTAATATAGATAGACACAGAAACCATGCCCAAAGGATTCGAACTGGTACCGAAAGCAACACTTATTTAAAATCATCATCAGAAATCAGTTTCTTTTAAATGATAGAAGTTATAATTTTAGCTTTACAATGGGAAATAGCCGTCATCTAAATCTTGCAATACCCTGCGAGCCACCGTGAGGTTGTGTGATATTGGTTGAAGATCACCAAACATGCACCACTTGCATGTAATTAAGAGCTACCAAGATCTACTTGCATAAAACTGCCATGCACCAATGCAACTAAGAAGGTAGCTCTACCTCTACAGACCACTCTACAATATTTCACGTATTTATCCCTCTGTTATGATGCCTATTGTGCTCTCTAACGGTACGCGGGAAAAATGACATTTTTAAATCTATTGGTTATGACAATCCATTTCTCTAACCTTATTTATCTGGTCAAATCTGGCATACTACGCAGTGATTCTTAATATATCATGTGTCTAACATTTTCAGTGAACCTATCCGTATTGAATTTCTTTAGGAGATTTAATCGGAACTTTATCCTACGATTTGATAATTCCCAACCTAATTCGCCTGTTGATTTTGATACATTGCTAAACCTATCGTAACACCTTTTAACTGACATAGGTGTTCTGCGATGTACACTGTCCAGTTCTCCTATCAGACCCAACTGAAACGGATCCCATACACTGACTGCATATTCTAGGTGGGGCCTAATAGTAAAAAGTAACATCGCTCTTTTGTCTTCTTTTCATATTTCCCAAAATCCTCCAATGCATCACGGATCCAAAATACTATAAATCTCCGATTTTGAATTGCTAACAATGAATAATGAAAAAAATTGACTGCTCCGTAGGCTTAAAATGCTTTGTCTCATATTCCTCAAATTTCCATGCATAAAAGTGATGATTTTATTTTCACTAAACTAACTCACCCCATGGATTTCTGTACAGTGACTTTCACATAGATATCTTACCACATGGGGTTAGAAATAAGCTACTTTATTTGTGATTTTACTTGGATATATTTTTCTGAGATCATCTCGAACGGGTTCACAGCGAATTCACTCTATTTAAAAAGCCGTATCTTAGTTAGGATCCTTAAAGATGAAATAAGAATCAATTTAATTGAAGCGTTGCGGAACTATCAATGAATGTTTATTTTTATTTGATAGCGAATCAGTCGAGATTGCGTTTTCCAGTGCTATTTCCTCCACTGGTTTTGACGACATGACCTTAAAAATCCCCATTTTGCCACAAATACAGCTGTTGGGAAATTTTTATGGATTCGCATCGGCAAATATGCAGATTAACACGAGTCCTGCAAACTGAGGGTTATCAGTCAAAGTTAGCGTGCCTCGTGGAGCCTTAAGATTGACGGTGGAACTATGACTCGTCTGTTTTTCGTTTCAATATCCTTCCCCTCGTGTATTGTTATGCCTTGCTTCTTTATTTCTTTGTCAGTTCGCCTTCTTCCGGCCCTCTGTGCGAGTCGTTGACGACCAAGCTAATGGTACAGAGATTTAGAGGGGGAAAATCCATTAGTTTTCGTTCAATTCCATGCAAAATAAAGACAGAAACAGCAGTACCGTTCTTTCCCTATCATGGAACATTTGTTCTCGTTAATGGACAAAAGTGTCAGGACAGTGCATCATTCTTCATGCCGTTTACTGAGCAAGTACTCATTTTATTTGTAGTGATTTGTTATTTGTTGGTGATAATTGCCATTGGTTTCTTTTCCCGCCTTAATCTTTTAGAGCACCCAATGCACCCCCTACTATGTCGTATGCTTCATTACGTTTTACTGGAGGAGCCATTCATGTATTACGTAACACTAGTTTTCTACTTTTTTGTCCCTCCCCCTTTCTTTCGTTATAACGCTCCATATTCTCTAAAACCCTCCCCCGATTACGTAGTACTATTGACGAACCCTCCGTTTTGTAAAAGATACACCAGACATGCATAAGTTTTTATTTTTCAATACTTTTACGTTCCTCTTCAATAATTTTTATTTTCTGCTATTGTACATCATAACAATTGCGCCAACCCTTCTTCCTTCCGCTTATGCTTTACGTAGTTTATCTTTGAAGGAGCAAAAACTAGGATTCTGACAGACAAAAAAACGAAGAAGAATATTACGTAAGTGTGATTGCTTACATTTGTCCTCTGCATGCATGATACGGTGTGCACAAGCTATTAAATGATTTTTATCCTTCATTTAATATTAATTTTCGAGGCAACATGGAATAAAGGCAAAAAGGTCAAATATAGCATTTTAAAAAGCTCCAGGCAGTAGAGCAATTGAAAACCTTATCGGGACCTGACCAATTTAAATAATCTACGAAGGTAAAGAGGACTGGATAGCGGAATTGGAAGAGAAAATGGTGAAGTATTTTAGTGGCGGGGACTCACGTTAGGGCGAAGTCCGTATCAAAGCGTTTAAAGCGTCGTATCAACGCGTTTAAAGCGTCGTATCAACGCGAGTGAATTGATTTTCACCGGAAAGAGAAAAATTACTGCAAACTATATTTGATTCAGTGTTTAAAAACCGCTTAAAAGTCATCGTTTCGTTCAGCATACTTATCTAAATTTCCTTGTAATTTTTTCCTTCAGGATAGCGCTGATTTTGCGTGAGTTAAGTAGGTGCATTTTCTTTTCTTTGCCAAGATGAAATCTCAGTAACTTCTTTCCCTCATATTATTTCGAGAAAACACTTATTATGATAATATCTTTCAAGAAAAATATATTATTTTTTAAAAAGTGAACCACCGTATTATAATTGTTCTTTTACAACGCAATTACCCGAACGATCAGTAGTTAAAAATTGCCAGGAAATCTTTTAAAGCTCTGATATTGTGGCTATTACGTACAGTGCATGTTTGTATACAAAATGATAATCACGAGTATTATGTTAAAAGATTTCCTCGGAATAGTATTCTGGCTTTCATGGTCCCATTTTCATGTTTGCTTACTTGAATCGACACTGAACAAAGTGTCAATGATTGTTCAAAGTTTTATTCTTGAATCCTTGGGAACATGTGGGAGATGCATCGAGTTTCGTGAGGCATCTCCTTTCAACTGAAAAAGGCAAGTCCATTAATGTGCAGTAATTTGAAAAACCCTTGTAAAATAGTGAAAGTATCGCATGGTGTTTTTGTGCGAGTGAGTAAATTTTTTTTGCCATGAAGCTAAAATCAATGTAGTATAAAAATAATTCTGGAAGAGGTTGTTGTAGATGATTAAAACTCAACCGTATCAGCCGTTATATATTTAACCTAAACTTACACGGGTTGAGGACCCTAGTTCTGCATATGCATACATCTACGCCATTTACTCTATGACTCCCAGAGAGGATATTTAAGGGCAGATTTAATTAGCCAAAGTTTCTGAAGGTTGTTAACCTGTGGTTAACATTGGGCACGTTTTATGATTTCAAAAAGACGTGGCAGGCGTGAATTTTTGCTTGGCTACATAGTGACAGTTTTATCCTAGTGAGTTTCTAATCGTTGAGGAGCGTGCAGCATAGTGCATGGTAGGTGAAGATCGACCACCTCTCGCCTCCAACCCTTGAGGGTCACTCCCAGAGTATACCGTAGCTCTCAGGGTTTGTGTATTCTCGATCTCCCCCCTACCCAACAACTCCGCTCCCTCCCCATTCGGCCATCCTTGACCTCCCCTCTTCACCCATTCCCACCTCTCCCCCTCTCCCCGTGGCAGTTTCGATGTCCTTCACCCATTCGGAACAATTCACTCTGGGCGGGGGGGGGGGGGAATGGACTCACCGTTTCCCGTTCGCAGTCCCTGCTCGCATCTCATTGCTCACAATTGCGGACGGACGGAGGGAGATGGCATGGATGGGGGAACAAGGGAATCTCTGGGGTGCGGATTTGGAATGGGGGGTGGTATCGGGTAAGAGCGGGGGAGTGTGTGCCAGGGTCGCCTGGAGGCTGGTAAGGGTGTGGGAGTGGGGCCCTAGTGCGTGTCTCCCCTTTCGAGATCGGTCGGGTGGCTGTTTGGGGAGGCCTATAACATACTCTGTCCCCAGTTCTGCATTATGCGTCCTCCTCCATTCCTATTCTCCGGTGGATGGGCATTCCTGCTCTCTTCGTCCTCCTCTCGCCAGCTCTCACGGCACTTATCGAGGGGCGGCAGAAGTGCAGTGGCACACACGGGGAGGGACTTCGGGAGGGGTTTAGCCTTTGTAAGGCGAAGCTCGTCCCAAGTTTCAGGGGCTGCACTACAGCCCCGTCCTCCTGTTTACCAGTCGGACTGTTCCGGACCAACTCAGGTTTCCAGGGCCGGCATCAGCGAGTTCGCTCCCCTCATCTGCTTCAGTCCTCCATCGACTTTTTTCACCACCTTGTTTACCTAGGTTCTTGAGTTCTATAGGAAGCGCGCGCGCTTGAGGTGGCGAGGGTGATGGCGCGTATTTATCAAGAGTAATCATGCAGGTATAATTCACGAAACGCTTAAGAGGTAGGAAGACGAAAATTAATATTGCGTCTGCCATCACTCGTCATCTACACAATAGTTTGGTTAACGGAACATTCCACAGAATTCTCTCAGAACCAGTTTTATACTACCTTGTCAGGTATTAAGTATTATTATACTACCTTGTCAGGTATTTGGAAATTCTATGCCCAAATGATAAAGAATATTTAAATATTGACCTACAAGCAATTAAAACTTGGTGTGATACATGGCAGTTAGAATTAAACTTTAAAAAAAGTCTTGTAATGAACTTTTGGAAAAAGAATAGCTCTCCTCCTACCACTTACAAAATAAGTAATAATGATTTAACAAACGTGGAATCCATTAAATATCTTGGAATAAGACTGACAAATGATCTTTCTTGGGGTAAACACATTCGTGAAATAATGGGTCAAGCGAATCGTAAACTGGGATTCGTCAAAAGAGTACTGGGTAAATGTGACGATCATGTACGAGAAATCAGCTACTTTTCCCTTGTAAAACTTCATTTGGAATATGCTGCCAGTGTATGGGATTCCTACGAAATCGGTCTAAATAACGAAATCGAACGTGCGCAGCGAAGATCGGCAAGATTTGTCAAGGGCCGGTATGATAACCTTATTAGCGTAACCAGTCTATTAAATGAATTAAATTGGGAATCATTGTCAGATTGCAGGTTGAAATTTAGACTTAATCTCTTAAAAATATTCCAAGACCATATTTTCAGTGATGATGTTAAAAATATTTTGTGGACCCCAACTTACTATGGTAGACTGGACCATAATCATAAAATTAGAGAAATAGATTGCCGAACTGACAGATTCAAAATGTCCTTTTTTCCTCGTACTATTAGGGATATGAATAACGGTAAATATATCCAGTACGAGTGTAGTAATGGATAACATTGGTAGCTGCATGTTGGTATAAGGACTTATAACTAACCCAACTAACGGCATGTTTTTGCATGTATGTTTTGCTATTTTTATCTTTTTTAAAATAGCGTAGTTTTGAACAGTACCTATAAAAGTACTGATCCTTTTTTTATGCATGATATGTAGTGCATGTTTGGTGAGAGTTCACCCCCTGCCACACACCTTTATGGTGGCTTGCAGGGTATCATGTAGATGTAGATGTAGATGTATTTTCAAGATTTGAAAACTATTATGGGCACACGCTTTTTTTTTTAGGTCGTTTTCACTCATCATCATCATCAAGGGTCAACAATCCTAGGATTGGTTTGACGCAGCCCTCCACTCGATTCTTCTATCGGCCAACCTCTTCATATTAACGTAGTTCCTCTCTTTCACGTCCTTTACGACCTGTTCTATGTAACTCATACGAGGCCTGCCTTTTCCATTCTTCCCGTTCACTTTTCCTTCGACAATTGTCTTCATCAGGCCATCGTGTCTTAAGATGTGGCCAATTAAGTTGTCCCATCTTCTTTTTATAGTTTTCAGCAGACTTCTCTTTTCTCCCAATCTTCTTAGGACTTCTTCATTTGTCACTCGGTCGATCCATTTTATCTTCATTCTTGGATAGCACCATATTTCGAATGCTTCCACCCTTTTCTTCGCCGCTGCTGTCATCGTCCATGCCTCACTGCCGTAAACGAAACATGCTCCAGATATACGTTTTGATGAATTGCTTCCTTACTTCCAAGCTTGTATTTCCAGCTGTAAGTAGATTCTAACCCATCTAATATGCTTTTAATAGCAGCATTGTCCTGTGGGGTCGTGATGGCGTAGTGGGCAGAGCGCTTAGCTACCGAGGGTCCTGGGGGGCGGGGGATGTGCTTGAATCGTTCGTCATTGATTTCATTACGTAAATAAGGACTCACTCGTATGTTTTTACATTGTGTTCGGAATTATTACCAGAATCTATCTCGAACATTTCAAGCATACCCTCCCTGGATTCAAATCCCGGGCAGATGCATTTCTGGACACCACCACCCAATGTCCTCGGGAATCAATTTTATGAGTGTCAAAACTTCGTAGGAAGTCGCAGGTTGCCCAGGAAAAGGAACTATCCCCTCTTACCCTGAATGGGTGAATTTCACACGCCAATGGCTTAGTACGGGATGAGCTCCTCCCTAATCTTTAAAAAACCAACCTTTGGATTGAACACTAATTTTATTTATGTTCTTTTCCTCCACGTTTACATAACGTTCACGGTAACTAATAGCTCTCTAACGAAAAATTACTATACCGGACCCTAATATGTTTACTACGTAGGAAAATATTTTTCTATGGCATATCTCATTAAGCGTTCATTTAATCTCACCTTTTTGCCTTCCTCTGCGGTTCTTCCCGTCACTTTCACTCAGATAATAGACTTCACCAGGTAATCTCATTTCCAGATTGTGCCTTCTGGAATTTTTACGGGGAAAGATCGAGGTCAAAGGACAAAAATTAGAGCAGGTGGAACTGTAAACGGATATAGACACAATTTTGTTTTTTAAAAAAAAGGGCAATGACATTAGCTTTACAGGCACACGGAGAGGAATTAAGCTAGCAAAAGGGAGGCATTTGAGAAGAAAAGGGGACTGATGAAAGATCTTCACGAGCCAAGAAGTGAAGGGAAGATTAGCGATTTCTTTTAAATGGGGAGGGCTTTTTATGGATACTATTCTTGGGGTGGTAGGAGAGAGGATGTGGGCAGATTTTTTTTTGAGATGTGGTCTTGGATAAGAACGGAGAAAAATAAGGTCGGTTGAGGGGAAGATAAACGAAAAAGTATTAGACATGTAAGGGTAGGAAAGGGAAAATATGGGGAAAATTTAAGGAGGCAGGAAAATTAGATGAAGGAGGTATAAAGAGGTAATGGGATATTGAAGACGGTAATGGAAGGTAGAATATTGTTAAGCTGGGAGAAGGGAGGAAAAAAATAAGGAATTCGGGCAGTATGAATGAGAGTGGAAGGCATGAATATTCAAGAGGAAAATAATGCAGGGCAAACGAAGTGTTAGCGTAAGCGGAAGGGCTAGGGGCTAGGGGATGACCCCGGTGCTTGGGGACTGAACCAATTTCAGGCAGGCACTGCCGCGATGCATATCGTATTTTATACCATTAATGGCAGGAAAGCTGCAATAATGACTCTTTCGTTGCCTACAACAAAACTGTAATACGACTCTTATTTTATATCGTTAGCACTCATCTAATCTATTGTAAGTAAGATCTTCTCGGTCATGGCGTCAGTAACGTATGCTCATTCTTTCGGTCGCTGATGTCTATGTGGTGATTTTTTTCGCATTAGCCTCTCATAAACGTACCAGAAATTCATACAATCTGACTCTCAGGCAATTGTAACTAGTGTATGAGAGCTCGATGCGAAGATATTTATTGATAAATGTAGATTTTTACCTAGATATTTACTCAATACGATAGAATATCACCTTTCCCAACCTCCTAGCTGCTAATATCCTCAACTTCTCTTTCCTATGCTTTTATATGAGGATGTGGTTTCAAATTTCTTGGAGTGTTGCTTGGTTTTTGGTGATTTTTCAGCCCCCGTCATACACCCTCAAGGTACCTTTTTAAGGTACTCACCCTCAAGGTATTTTAAATAATGTAGTTCTGACTACTATATTAATACTATTCCTTTTTTATGCATGATATGTAGTGCATATTTGGTGAGAAATCACCCCCTGCCACACACCCTTGTGGTGGCTTGCAGGGTATTATGTAGATGTAGATGTACCTTGCACGGTACTTCGTAGATGTAGATCAGCATAAAGTTGACTTCAGTTTTTGAAGCTGACTGGCGCCACAATGTTAGGCAAGAAAAAACCTCTTGTTAAAATATTATCGATGAATTCTTCCTCTTTCCCCGTCGGCCTAAGGCTTCGAGAGGTTTTTGACCGGAAGGTAGAAAATTTATATGCTGATTGGCACGAATTTTTCAGGCAAGAAAAAATCTTACTAATGTTTTTAATGAATATTTTCTCGCTGATGATAATTCTACGAGTTCCCAGGACGCATCTGATCAGGAGGGGAGGTTTTGGAGTGAAAAGAAGGAAGGGCGGAGAGAACCCGTCGTTGGTGCCTAATTTGAACGGTGTTAAGTGACCAAAAGATCCACAGTTTGAAGTCCCACCTTAGCAGTGATCTTGGATTACTACCTACAGGACACTCAATAAGGACTTTCATGACATATCGGTGTGGTTACGAACCTGAGTTCCCAATGCTAAAGAGCTTTCCATCCTATGGCACTTACTTTTCTCTAATGCTGTTGCCTATCGATGGAAATTTGGAGTGACACATTTCGTGAACAATTTTGTGGGAAGGAAAAATCAATGAAACTGGTAGCACCTGTGATTTCTACGAACTCTTACGATGCGGAGACAATACATATGCACTTGTGTTTTACATAGGTAAATTGTCCAGCTGATTTTATGAATAGATTTTTGAAATTATTAACCCTGATCCGTATTTGGTTCAGTTATAGCGTCGCATACGTGCCCTCTTGTGGGATAAAAAAGCGGTAGCAGAAGGAAGAATTTTTTCTATGCATTTCAATAAATTCACTTTTTTATGAAATGTTTTTCGATAGATGACATCTGATGTAAAACGAATGGACGAAATTCGAGGGCAATGGGTTTTTAAATTCTGATTTGGAATGAATCGGTACAATTTTTTGTGGACCCATTAATTTCTCGTGTTATCTTCCACACGGTTCAGCCTTTTTTGTCGAATCATTAACGTGTCTGCGAAAATGTCAGAATGATACGAGCCATGAGAACCCAAAAAGTTTCATTCGGGGATTCATTATTTCCTCAGATTATCGATTCTTTCCCCATTTTTCAAAATACTTATTTCTCGTACTTGAAGAAGTTGAGCGAAAATATTAGCTTTCTGAGATACGGGTATGTAGAGGATTGAAAAATATAAGCTGGCTGGAGAGGAAAGCGAATGAGGAAGTTTTAAATATGGTAGGATACAAAAGGACGTTGTTTGAAGTTTTTAGAAGAAGGAAACAGAAGTGGATTGTGAGAGGAAAAGGAATATAGGGTAGGACGATGGAAAGGAGAGACTCTGGTTATGAAGTAATAGGGACGAAATAAATGGGTATGACATGAAGGTTGGTAAAACATAAGTGGAGTTAGAAACATAATGAAAGAAACGTGTATTGATGAGAAAAGCGCATGAGACAACCTAATGTGGTAGGCGAAGCAGTAAAGAGAAACATACTCTCACAATAAAATACTATTGGTTATTTACCACTAAATGGCACTAGCCCATAAAATACTTATGATGATCGTCCATTAACTTAATCTTTGCTTGCCGTTTTAGTCCACGTTTTACCACGTTTTTTATACAAAATATTTCAACTCCATATCCTTTACCTCATGTTAGAGAACACCTCAATCCAGATTAGAACCTGTAAGCCAAGAGAGTTGTCGTTAGGGAAAGAATAACTCTGATTCTTTTCCTAAATTAATATCCTGTTCGATGTGGAATGTATTGGCTAAGAGAGGGATAAATATCAAAATTAGGTGTATCGTTGATAGTCTATAGCCCCTTGAAGTATCAGGAAAATGCTCTTCAGCTTGCTTTACCTAAAACCAAATGCACTTATCACGCTAGTTATAATAAATGTCATAGTGAATAAAAATGCTTAAGATATTGATAAAAATTATATTGGGTTCATCGTAGTTATTAATCCTTTTATAGCAAGTGCCTGCTGCATTTCTATTACCAGATTTTTAATCGACGTTTTCATTAAATTTCCACATGGTAATGGTAGATTCCGGACAGTTCCTGCCTGATCTACGCTCTCATTAAACTGTTATGATCTTGCTACTCTCTGTTATATGATATTCTCAAAATCTTCATATCCTTTAACTACAGTAATCCTGTTCAGTATTTCTGTTTTCTTTTTCTCGCCTTCTAGTCCCATACCATCATACTCCCCATAGGCTTTCCGTTCTTATTCTCTCCAATTTTTCCTGTCTCTAGACAATTTCCCCAAAAACTTCCTTTTATCACCCATATACCTATCATTTTGCCGGTGGTATGTTTCTCGATCAACCTCACCTACTACACTACCATCCAAACCGAACTACTTAACAGTATATCTTTTGTATGTACTTAGTACATGCTTAGTGATCATTACACCCTGCCACAAATCATGCTTGCATGGTATCCTGTACGTGTAGACGCAGGCGTATGCTGTTGACTGGGGCTTTTTCGCCCACCGAATGGATGGCTTGCTGGCAACTCGTCAACAATTTGAAAGGAAGTTATCGGATTATTGGATTTTTTGCTGCCGCAGATAGCGCGGCCAATCAGATGAGAGATAGCTGACGCCGTAGGCGCTGCAACTGACCGTCGGAAAATGCGTCTGAGCCCGATGAAAATGCGGGAAATTCGCCATCAATTTATTTTGACGCCTGTCGCCTTTCATTTGTTCCCAAAGCACATATATGTGAAGGATTATACGAGTTACAAACCTAAGATTAGAGAAATTGGCGTACGATGAGATCTAAATTGTCTTTCTTTCCCGACGCTTAGAAGGTTTAGGAAGCAGCCTTGTCCGAATTCATTAGGAATTAGACTTGTTTCATTAGCCGTCAAATGTAACTTAAATCCTCGATGGCTAAATAAGCCCATTGATGGTGACATCTGTAGCAGTGAAAGTTAACGATCATTATAAATGGGGACGACTTTTACAATGGTAGTCGTGTTATGTTATCGAATTCATGTTACTTGTTTCTATTAATCCACTGATATGTTTTTGAGCTTGCTCGCCAAATAACTCGAGTTTGTACTTTACGAATTGAGGAGGTAGAAAAATGATTCACTAACTCTGCCAACATGGCGCTGTGCACTGATTACAAGGCTGTTAGAAGGCTCTGGAGGCGACATCTCAGCTGATATGTGAAGCAGTCGGCTATTGTAGTCTGCACGGGATAGGCCTCAAGAGTAGGCACGGGTCAAGTTCAATTTAGAGAGCAGATAAACTCAAATGTGCAACTGAAAAACGGCATGTACTATAAATAGTAACTCGTCAAATAAGAAGTGAAAAGTGCGCAGGTATTTAAAAAAGACTCGATCCATATTGTTATATTAGTAGAAACTTATACCGGCAGTTTGTGATAGAATTAATGTAATGTAATGTCCGGTGGAATGAAATGTAATAATATTTCTTAGAATATTCTTAGATGACGAACAGATTAGAACACACGACTTATTGCTTATTCCCTTTGAAATATTTGCTAAGGTTGCTTATTAGTGGATTTAGACGTGGCTTAAATATTTTTAAGACCGGAAAAACAGCTTAACATGAGATTTATGTCTTGATTCCGTCTTGATTGATCAAGCTTCCGCGAATTGCCTTCATTCCTATAATACCGATGCAAGCTAAAATTCCTTACCCTGACTACTAATAAATATTGATCAATACGTCATCTTGTAGGATGGGAAAAACGTAACTACGGCTGCAACAATGCTGGAAGAAGAATTTTCGAAAGTGGCAACCTTATAGGGCCGAGGAGGAAGAGGGGTTAAGTGCGAAAATCTTCATCTACATCTATCTACATCTACGTAATACCCTGCAAGCCACCACAAAGGTGTGTGGCAAGGGGTGAATTCTCACCAAACATGCACTACATATCATGTATAAGAAAGGAATAGTATTAATATACTAGTCAGAACTTCACTATTTAAAAAAGATAGAAATTACAAAGCAAACATGCAAAAACATTCTGTTAGTTGGGTTAGCCTTAAGTACTCATACCAACATGCAGCTACCAATGCTATCCATTGCTACTCTCCGATTGGACATATTTACCGTAATTCGTATTTCTAATTGTACGAGGGAAAAAGGACATTTTGAATCTATCAGTTCGGCAATCAATTTCTCTAATTTTATGATTATGGTCCAGTCTGCTATAGTAAGTTGGGGTTCGCGAAATATGTTTCGCATCATCACTGAAAATATTGTCTTGGAATTTATTGAAGAGATTAAGTCTAAATTTCAACCTACAATCTGACAATGATTCCCATTTTAATTCATTTAATAGACTGGTTACGCTAATATAATTATCGTATCGCCCCTTTACAGATCTTGCCGATCTTCGCTGCACACGTTCAAGTTCATTATTTAGACCGATTTCGTAGGGATCCCATACACTGGCAGCATATTCCAAATGAGGTCTAACAAGGGAAAAGTAGCTGATTTCTCGTACATGATCGTCACATTTACCCAAAACTCTTTTGATGAATCCCAGTTTACTTTGGTTAACGACAGATGACGTTATACATACTAAGTACCCCTGATATGATAGGTTCCATCACATAAACAAGATAAGACAGAGAGAGAGAGAGCGATTTTATTACCGATTTTAAGCGTAATTTATCCCGTGTACCATAAGAGAACACAATAGGCAGCATAGCAAAGAGGTAGGTAGGTAAATAATTGTTGGAGTAACCTGTAGTACATGAAGCATATTTTAATATTACTAATTTATGCATGCCAGTGAATTACAGTTAAATATAAATTTACATGTAATTTTGATAACCGGAAATCACTTCGTTAGATCTACAACTGCATAATACCCTGCAAGCCACCACAAAGATGTGTGGCAGGGGATGATTTCTCACCAAATATGCACTACATATCATGCATAAAAAAGGAATAGTGTTAATGAACTAGTCAGAACTTCACTATTTAATCTTGTGCCTAGAAATGCAGAAGAAGGGGGGAAAGGGGTTTAGCACATTTAATCAAAAGTGAAAATGTATAGAAAATAAAGCAGATATTAATTAATCGTCATCCGCACAAAATCAATCAAAAATACACATACGTTTTGCGTATGTGACAAGTATTTGATATTCATTTGAATTCACTACGATGTTTACATACATTGCGTTAGATCTGCAAGTGCCGATAGAATGTATTAGAAGAGATAAAATCTTTTTTTGAGTGGTACTAAAATGTATGCTATGCATATTACACGTATCTACATTTACGTAGTACCCTACGAGACACCGCAAGAGTGTGTGGCATGGGGTGAAGATCACCACACATGCACTAAATACATGCCGATAAAAGCTACAATGCTATTACTGCATGGAAACATGTTAGATATAATATTCAAGTGCAATCAGATGGAGATTATGTACATAATAATGAAGGGATTACTGGTTATAAAGGCAGTTATCTACATATATTCATCTGTATTTTCCTAGAATGCATGGGATAGTAATCTGAAGTATACATCATGCGCTGCATCCTACTTTAATAACAATCCTACATATTAATTCTAAAAAACTATTTATTATGTCAAATATTATGATCCCCTTCTGTTTAGAGAATGATTACAGAACAATGGGAGGTAAATGTGGAGACAACTTATGCTGAATGAAACATCAGATGGGTAGAGGACCAGAAGATAAGAAAGTTTTGCCCTGCCATGAAATGTTCCCTTCGATCTCAGTTTGATTCTGTACATGTCTCTTCCATGGAGGAAATAAGTATGGATGTAAAAGATACGATTTGCGTGAATATTATTTAGATTATATAGTAGAATAATGGAATGGGAACCCGCGTCAAACCAATCTTAGTATCTTAGGCTAGAGATGATGGTGATAATAAATTTTCCTTATTAATTTTCAAAATATACCCCTTAATTTGATTAAGTTTCCGAAGTATTTCAATGGTATCACCTTGCCTCCTCATTCCTTACAAATTTCCTCGTTCTTTTCCGTCGTTATAAATGGCGTCAGCTCTGGTTTCCGTGGTGGCACGACCTGAGAAGGCCCTCTTGGGACCTTCATGGCCTGGGGACCTTTTAAGGAGAGATCTCCCTGCCGCGGTCACCCGCTTTTCCTCTTCTCCTTAACCCCCACCCCCTCACCTCTCTTAAAAAGCTCAAGTTTATTAAGTTCTTCCTGGAAGGCGTGGACTAAATTTGAAGCGGAATTCGCGCGGAAGAGTTTCGGGGAATCGTGAAAAAGTTAAGTGCCCAGGAGAGCCACTTTAGCACATAAATACGCTAAGCAGGAGAGAAAAAAAAATATGATTACTCCTCCGTAGAAAGAGTCCTATGGGAGAATAAGTAGTATTTTTCATTCCATAATATCTCGGTAGAATCTCCGGGTTTTATGCGATAATATTTATAGGTTTTGAAATGTAAGGTGAAATTTCCTCTAATAAATGATTTTATGCCGTAGGAGTTTCTGAAATCCCATCACCTGAAAGTTGTCTCTCATGTATAAAAATCTGAAGCCATTAACCGGAAATGTGCAGTTACGGAGCGGTCTTTCCAGAGGAAAATATGAATGAAAATACAGGGAATTTATTATTTGTAGTTCATAATGTCATCATTATGTTGTCCCTTCTCCTTTTTAGAGTTGTCAGCAGGCTTCTCTTTTCTTCCACTCTTCTTAACACTTCCACGTTACTTACTCGATCGATCCATTTTATTTTCATCATTCTTCTGTAGCACCACATTTCGAATGTTCCTACCCTTTACTTCTCCGCTGCTGCCATCGTCCATGCCTCTCTGCCGTAAAGAAACATGATCCAGATGTATGTTCTGATAAATTGTTTCCTTACTTCTACGCTTGTATTTCCAGCTGTAAATGTATTCTTCTATTGATAGAATGCCCTTTTGCCTGGGCTATTCTACTTTCTATTTTTTTCTTGCTTCGTCCATCGTTGATTATTCGGCTTCCTAGGTAACAGAACTCTTTCACCTTATCAAATTTTTGTTTTCCTAGTTTGACATTGGTTTGGGCCTCTTCTTTCTTGCTGCACACCAATATCTTAGTCTTCTTCTTATTTATCTTCAGTTGATATCTGGCCATTGTCCTTTCCATGGTTACTAGAGTCTTGTTCAGATCCCTCTCTGTCTCTGCTATGAGTGTTATGTCATCAGCGAATCGCAGCATGCTAATTTTTTCTCCGTGGATAGTCACTCCAGAAGACTTCTCTTGGATTTCATTTTCATAATGCCATTAAATTTAATTTGATAAAAAAGAAATTATTCCTACACTTTATTACGAGGTGAGCCGACAAATGATGATAAACTTTATTTTTCTTGTTGTTGGCAGTATCATTTACAAAGATTTTGCGCCTCAATAGAAATCCGCGAATTCAGCATTTTTAGATGGCAATCTTGAAAGACTCGCAACTACAGTTGCGAGCATTTGGATTATGCTCTCAGACAGCACCCTTTTCTACACGGGACTTTTCTGCATCCAGGTTTTGACTAAAAAGGTGTGGCGTTCTCTATGCTTTCTATTATTCTTGTACGAGTCCAAGTATTTTCTTTAGTCCAAGTATTACTCTTTTTCCGAAGATGAAATCCGTCTGAAGGGACGTAATTCCAGAACCGTAGGCAATAATTATGAAAGCCCTAACCAAAGAATTGAATACAGTTTTTTTTAGCATGGTATATACAACAAAGGGGAGCATATGCATTGTAACTGTTTGGTTTTAGTATGAAAGTACTGTATAAAACCATAAGGTAAAACCGTAATATATCATTGAATGTATACATTTCAACAATGAAGGTATTACTGCCATTCTGGAATTCCTTCTAACACATATTGTTTTCTTCATGCCTGGAATGAAGTTCCAAAATAAATTCGAATTTCATACCAACTGAATATTATAGGTATTCATTATATTCAGATCTGTTTTGCTGTTGACATTTCCAAGAGATTTAGTGGTAAAGTAAATGGATACTGACCTCAGTTGAGAATTATTTGTTATGAGAGTATGAGAAGTTGGCCTGGAAAGCTGCAGTGACTTGCTACCTCTAAAGTTACTTGATTGCATTTCCAATGTCATGTGAAGTAAGAGATTTACCACGATTATTATGTCGTTTCCAACGGTAGGCCATAAATGTCAGCCTATGCTGTTAGCAGTCAAAAGTATCGTTAACACAAATTCAAGTCGTTAATTTACGAGTGCCTTTGATAGAGAATTAGAATTTAATTAGAATTGTAGAAATAAATATTTTTCATGAAATTGAAAGTGTTAAGGTCTCATGCCTGGAATTTTGTTGGATTATGCATAATTATGTCTCACAATTCATATCCTTAGAGAGCCTAGGAAAATATCAGTGTATAATGTGGGCGTTATGTTACTTGGTTTTAGTTCCTTATCAAGGTTTCTTATTCCAGATGTTCAAATGAGCATTCGGTTTTGTTATATAAAATATTATTTCATCAAAATCATTTTATTTTTCGTACATTGAGCATAAATGATCTCGATTGCAATAATGACTTCGTTTAATTTCATTATTTATTGTACTTGAGCTTTTAAATCACATAACCGAAGGCTGTTTCTAGGTTCTAATTTATTACTCCCGTTAGCAATTTGATTGATTCATTCTCCGAATCTGAATATTGAGCGTAATCTATTAACCTTTACATCTCTTGTATTAGAAAAAAAGTTGATGGACTACTATCTTTCTTCATAAATGTTTTGCAAGAAAGTTTTAATATTTTTTAATGTCACAGAACATTTAACCAAGTACCTATAAATTATAACTTTGTGTAGAATTTCAGAACTAAGGCAAAATTAGCTGCACAAGTCATAACTTACATATTTCTGGCCATGAACGGGTAAGCTTAATAACTTTTTACCCGTGAAATACCGATTTATGGGGTAATAATTCCAAATCAATAATTTTTGTTCGACCCTTCGCAGCTATATTTGTGATTAATGTCCATTAGTAGTTTCAGCGCCGAAGATGTGTAGTTCATTACGTCCATTTCCGTCGTTAACATTTTCATATCAAACTGAAAAAAATACATTGGAAAAACCACGTAATGTAAGCCATAAAATTGTTTCTGATACTTTGCTTTGGATTCATAACCTTCACTGGGGTTATTTGTGCATTTATGCAACTCGAAAATTTTTGAATTTGAATTCGAATATTAAAACAGGTCCCGTATCTATACTTTGCCTCAGATTGGCTGTATTTCAAAACAGTAGACATAGCCATGTTCTGTCGATTCCCCAAATTGAGTAATATATCTAGTGTTTATCCGAGCAGCGTTGAAGTTTTTGTAAAGTTCTCAGTTATTGCCGTTAAAACATTATTTTTCTTTTTGATTGACTGAAAATAAATGGTATTTTCCGGTTGTTTACTAAATCAATTTTTCATCCAATTTTACGTTATTCTTTACCTTTAGTCAGAATTACCTTAAGCCATGCGATATTTGGTACTAGTTTAATCGTAATTACATTATTTTTATTTTCAGTTCTATTCCTCAACTCAGAATTATTTCTTTCCTGCATAGCCATGTTTAATGTTCATTAATAGCCGAAGATTAATATGTACCCATCATTATAAATAATTGCCTGAGTACAAATTATACGACTCGGTAGGAGATTGCCTCGATGAATTTCATGCTGAAAAGGATTAGTATTTTCTCCCGTTCGGTATAAAATTGATAAGGGAATAAAAATGGGTGTATTTAGTATTATACCTAAAAATAATACGGATATAAGCACGGAGAAGGCATTAAAATTCATATGATTTTTCGTGTTCATAACTAAGTTATACAGCATGAGTATTCTGACAGAATAAACTCCAATCCTGCTTGAAAGTGCCGGAAGTCTAAAATACAAGCTTCTTCATTTTCCTTAAAGAGCCTTGACGGCATAATGAAAGCCATATGCTTTTTTCGCATTTGCAATATTCTTGGAAAAAAGCGCGTTTTGCGTAATCAAAATGTTACCCTTCCACTTTTACTGTTTCCATTAATTTAATTGAATATTCATTAGCCTAACGGGAGAAAGGGACTTAGATCGGGGAAAACTATTTTTCGATTCTATAGAATATCGTTCCGTGTAAATCCTTGGTATTACTCAGCCGATTGCCTTAATGGCCGTGAACTTGTGGGCTACGAGATAAGTTGAAGTAATCTTCTGGTTAGTAACATAAGTTTTTAGATGTAGATGTACTAATTCTGCCATAATTACAGGAACGGAAAGTTGGTTAACAAGCGATATTGCTGATAGTGAAATTTTTCCCGTAAATTTCAGCGTAATTAGGACAAATCAAGAGGGTCGGCCGGGAGGGGGAGTATTTATCGCAGTTAAGAACACAATAGTCAGCAAAATAGAAGTGATTCCAGATGATACAATAGAAAATGTAAAAAATTCAATCGAACATTTTAAAATGTGTAAAGCAGCTGCAAAAACAGCCCTTAGAAAAGCGTTTAGTGAAGTCAAGAGAAAAGTACTCGGTAAACAACTAGAGGGAAATCTGAAAGCATTTTGGTCATATGTTATGGAAGTAAAAGGAACTAAAAGTCAACGGTTAATTCCTTGAAAAATGATAGGGGCGAATTAGCAAATCCCAGTTTAGATAAGGCTAATTTGTAGAATTATTTTCAGAGCGTTTTTTAATCAATCTAAGCGTAGCTTCTACAAAACAGACAGACCAGACCAATTTCCAGACCAGACCAGACCAACCAGATACCAGACCAATTTCAGCAACCAATGTCCCCGATCGATCGATCTCGTAGCGGAATCGTATCCTTACTAAAGAACATTAGCCCGAACAAGTCCTCAGGTCCTGATGAAATTCCAGCTCGTGCGTATAAATAATTAGCTCTCGTGCGTATAAATAATTAGAAAAGGTGTTACGATAGGTTGAGTAGTGTTTCCGAATTAATACAAGAATTAGGGAGGGAGTCATTATCAAAGCGTAGGTTAAAGTACAGATTAAATCTATTAGAGAAATAAAAATCGGATAACTTTACTGAAGATGTTAGGCATATATTAAAAACACCAGCGTATTATGCTAGGTTCGACCAGATAATTGAGATTTGAGAGATTGTCGTACTGATAGATACAAAATATTATTTTTCCCCGAACTATAAGAGGACAGAATAGGCAGCATAGCAAAGGGATAGGTAGGGGAAATATTTTCGAGTAGTTTGTAGTGCCTGATGTATGTATCCCTTAATTACTATCCCTTAACCAATCCCTTAATTACTATGTAGATACTAACAATCTAGTTGCCCGAGACCGTATAGTAGCATGTTTGCATGTCTATAGTGAATGCTTGGTGATCTTCATCCCCTGCCACACACCTTTGTGGTGGCTTGCAGGGTATTATGTAGATGTAGATAAGTTCGAGGCTCATATGTGGAACTTTTTGCGGTCGAATATCTTTCGGGAACAACGTAGGCTGGCCGGTTCCGTACATGTATGTACATACAACGACGGTAGGCGAAAATAGCTAGTGACAGCTTTAACGACCTACAGAAAGACCTGAGACCGATCGGAGCTCTGCCTTGCCCTAAAAGTACCCTCCGATTTCCAAAAACAGAACTCATTTTGCTACTGAAAAAACTTTCGCTAATGACGTCTTTTTATCGGGAAAAGAATAGTATCCTGCAATTGACTTTTGTACTCTCTCGGAACGGTTGTTGAAAATCCAGCGAATGGGCTGAAAAATGAAAATGCTGTTATTAACTTTGTACATACATGGTATTTAATTCTTATGAGGGGAATTTCTCATTCTTTCGACTAGGGTAATTGTGATCCGACACCCTTAATTACCAAGATTTGCGTGTGCCTACTCGCAAGTGGATCTCTTTCTTATATCTGCTATAAGAGTGGTGCGGTTATACGTGACCGAATCCTCCTTAAAGGTCGGAGTAGCCGTTTTCTTTTCCTTCCCGTTGGAAGGCCACGGCTCTCAATGGTCCAGCCGTTCTTTTCAACGCCGACTCTACCCAGTGGTGGATTTGAGGCCCAACCACGAAAAAAAAGATAAATCCCGTCTCGCTGCGTTGCGGCCGAGTGAAGAACGGTGTACCCGGAATTCTCGCTCTCACATCTGTGTGAAAGGTAAAGGAGGGTGGGGGAAGGTTGAAGTTTAAGGACGGAGACGGGCCCTATCGCGTGACATTGTGTCCGTTCCCTTAAAGGAAAGACCCTTAACGCCCACCCCTCCTCAACCCCAGTGCATGCATCATATACTCTTCCATTTTTTTTCCGCCCACCCCGAAGTGGTTCGCTCGTGGTTGGGAGGGGGACGAAGCGTGGGTGGTTTCGGGTGAACATCCACTCAGACCCGGATCCCCGAACTCGCTCTGCAACGCATCAGTTTCACTGCCGAAGCGAAATTTTTATCCGCCGACGTATGCATCGAGGAACTCTCGAGGCAGGGTAGTGTTAAAGGTGGAGTGGGTGGAGGGAAGTAAAGATGGAAGCTTGGTCCCTCAACCATCCACCTCACCAAAACCTTCCTTCCTTCCCTCCACGTCTCGTATCTCCAAGCCTCAACCCTGCACGCCCGCGTATGTGCATTCAGCCTTGATAACCTTCCCTTTTTATGAATAAAAGGAGGGAGGAAAACCTCCTTTCACTCCGGAGAACACTTACCGCTTTAAGACTCTCTCTCTCTCCCTCCTCCCCAATCGCCAAATCTTATATTTTTCTCTTAGACTTATACTTTCCTTTAGGATCTCTTTCCCCCGGTCCTTTCCCTCGATCGCTTCCTTCCTGCCCACGAGAAAGCAATACACTGAGCACTACCATCCTTTCACCATTTCCTCCTCTGGGGCTCTTTAAATGTGAGTGCTGCGTACGTGTTTCTGAAGCTTGAGCACTTCGACAAATTGGGTGTGATGGGAATAAAGTAACGATCAGCAACACCGGAAATTAAATAAAAATTGATGGAAATATTGTGGCCGCAATAAGTGGTAAAGCATTCATGAGGTTTTAAAAATATATTATAAACCTGTTGCATCGCGTGAATTCGCCAAAATTAAAAAAAATTATCCGGTGTACTCACCAAGAGAGGGAATCAGACGCAGGTATATTGGATGTAGTAGTGCATGAATTTAAGTGGATACTGTACATCTCTCTTTTCTCATTGATTGATTAGAATTATGTAAATCATTTGTCGGGAGAGGCGATCATCCGTATAGGTTCTTTCCACCTTTTAAGATAGGTAGGCGGCTAGACAGAGCTTGGAAAATTCCAGGGAATAATTCAGGAGGGATCGAGAGAAACCTGGTGTCGGTATTAACCTGCTGTTCACGAAACGTGCCAATGGGTTCACGGATTTTACGGACGAAACACTGAACTTAGCTCTCGAACCCGAGCCCTTGCGATGGATCGCCAATTATCTGGCCACTAATCCTACTCGATTTAAATTGATTGATAAATTCATTACATTATATAATTAAAAAAGTAATTACGTAGAGTGATGATAGGAAATATTCACGGTGTTCCTTGCGTCTTCGAAAGGCTCGCGGATAGCTCGAATGCAGAGGAAAGCAAAAAAATCTTCTCTTCTCGTTTGTTCGTGTCCCTCCTTTCACCTTTTCAATTCTTTCTTCCTCCTTTTCAATATAACCCTTCACATTCTTTGGTTTTTACCCTTTTATTTCCCCTTCCCACCCTCAGGAGCAATCCCCAAGGCCCTGTTGCAACCCCGTGCCCACCCCGCTACTCCGCCCGCATTCGCGCTTTATTCCACTCCCCTGCCTCCCGGAACGCGTCCCTAATAATAAATAAGGAGTCGGGCAAATCAATCAATCCGCTGATGGTTCGAACCATCAATCACATCATTGCCTTAACGGCGGGACATTGTGCCCTTTTTAAGCGATGTGCTCTCGAGGGGAAGTTTAATATCCCTTAAAGTTTCCCTTCTCCTCCTTTTCGCCGTCGGTGCTCAACATGATGATGCTTCAACCATTCACATGATCGTTATTTAGGTTTCATTCGCCGGCGATGGGCTCCCGTCCTGTCTTGTTTCCGAGCACATTATCCGAGCGAGAAGTAACGAGGGGGGAGGATGCTCCCTCCCCCCTCGTTACTTCTCGCCTTTAGAATTCCTTCGCCATCCAATTCCGTTAGTCCTTACGCCCTTTCGGAGGAAGTAATTCGCAAACGGACGATAGTTTTTGTGTCATATTGATTGAAGGGGGTGCTTTGTCGATGAGACGGAGGAAGAATGTTGGTCGGAAAGCAACCGAGGCAAAAAAAGCCGATCAAGGTCCGCACGATCAGTTTGCTCAAACAAGGAGAGATTTCATTTGATAGAAGTATCTATCTGGACTTAGGTGCAATCGAAATCTTCGAACTTCGGCGATGAAAAAATACAGCGAGGAATATTTTGGCCTCGCTGTATTTTAGTCAGCTTTCCATTTTGGTAAAGTACATGCTTGTCTTTTTGCGGATGCTTCTTTATATAGACTAGAATTGCTCTGTTAGTAGTTCCGTTATCCCCCAGCCTAGCATAACAGATTTCTGAAGAAGGTAGTGGCCTGTGATCTTCTTGGATAGACATTCACGTGCCATTCCCGGCGCGATTGATAATTATTCTGCGGTAGTTTATGGCTGTTTTCATTCTTTTATCGGCACATGAATGGGTAAAATTTCAAGCGTTGTTTTACCAGTTTGCTTCATCATCGACATCATCATAGTCAACAATCCTGAGATTGGTTTGACGCAGCTCTCCACTAAGTTCTCCTATCAGGTTATCTCTTCATATTTCCGTATTTCTCCTCTTTTACACCCTTCATCACTTGTTATATATATCTATCTCATACGAGGCCTTCCTTTGACGTTCTCACCGTCCACTCGTCTTTCAACGATTGTCGTCATCAGGCCATCATGTCTCATGATGTGGCCGATTAAGTTGTCCCGTCTTCTCTTAAGGGCTTTCATAAGACTTCTCTTTTCTCCCATTCTTTTTAGAACTTCCTCGTTACTTACAGGGTCGATCAATTTGCTTACCGTCTGCTTACAGATTGAAATTACTGCTAGGCGTGCAACAGAGAAGGAAATTTAAGTACTGACATTACTTGGAAAGAAAACTAAGGTGAGCAAGAAGGCTGAAGGACATTAACTGGAGCGGGTTGAAAAATGTAGTGACAGATTTGCATTTTGGATCAATGTGAACAGAGACAGAAATGTATTAAGAAAAGAATTACTACAGTAAAAGATACGTCAAATGGTACAATAGAAAGTGAAAGGAACTTTAGTAGATATACTCAGAAAAGATAAGTGGCAGACGTTGGATGAACTTGTTGTGAGGCTGTAAACTGGATACTTAGAAAAGAGGATGAGAATAGATTTGAGGCGTTTGAGTTGGGAATGAACGGATTACAGAGGGAAAAACGGGTGAAATTAAAGCATTATGCCTTGAAAGAATAAAATACCTCTGAGAGAATCAACAGGATGTGTAGGCATGTATGGAAGACGTAAGTAACTGCATCCGATGAGATGTTGACGAACGTCAAAGTAGGAGTATTCGGAAATAGCTCAAGAGCGTATAAGTCGCTCAAGAATTCTTTCCCAGTGGATAACCCCTGATATTCACTAATCCTCGGAAAATGACATCTGAATGTGAAGGGCAGAATTCGGAAGATCTGCGATGAAGGGAGATTAAAACAAATATCATTAGATTTGAAGGATATTAAATTAAACAAATTATTATTTAATTAAATAAATATAATTAATTTAAAGAATATTGGTACAATACGCGGGACTGCTGAAGACAACTATAGGATTTTAAAACATTAGCGTGTGTTGGTAAAACTAGGAGAATATATGTTGGACCAAATGGCAGGTTTAAATACATTCAGCCAAGATATTAAAAAGAGATTAACCTAAGTGAAATGGTTGCGCACTTTCGCACAATATGGGCAATAATGAACAACTAGAAAGCGTTGATATCTTCGATCTTAGCTATTTAATTACTAGTGTAATATTAAAGTTTAGTAACAATATTCTTTGTCAACCATCTGCCCATATATTTTACGCTTAAGCACCATAGCCGAATTTCAAATGTTAAAATTTCAGTGCTATGTATTTTAAATTATTTATTTTGGAAATAACATAGGAAACATTTATCATTGAAATGAAGAGAAATTTTAGCTGAAAAAAGATTACCAGTTGACTGACAAGGGTTTTGCGTGCTTGTACAATCAAGTGTATTTTCTAACTTCAGGATAAAACTTAAAAAGTAGAATACGGGAAAGGAGTCGATATGTAAAATAGTTTGGTTAAAGTGTCGAACTGAACTGATGCATAGAACTCCATATTTATATATGCCAAAAGTTGGTCATAATTGATGATATGTTTCGGTGAGGGCGTAGAGATGCAAATGATCATCGCATTTCGCCTAATGGAAGACCGCGATAGATTCATTTTAATGTATTTCGGGAAATATTTCCAGCTTCTCCCAAGATGCCGTAAAACAATGGGTACTCCCCCTTCAAACAAAGAAAATGAAAAGCATAATAATTCACGGAGCGAAAAGGGAAATAAAAACAACTGGAAAACATTTCGTAGCATATCGATCTTATCCTTTTATTTCGAGTGAACACCATCCCTGGGGAGACGGGCGAAGCCGGGAAAATCCCCGACATCTCTCCCTACCGGGCGCCGCAACTCGTCATAAAATATTTACGCTGTAAAAGTGGACTTAACGTGAGAACATAATTATTTTTCGCGGGGGACTGAAGGGGAGGAGTTTTTTTCAACGTGCGGAAAGGAGGGTAGGGGGATAGTGAGAGGAAAACTGGAGGAAAAATGAAAATTTCAAAAGGGAGGGAATTATGTTTGATTGCATCGTTTTCGGAGCATGTGCTGGTCACTCCAACCGTCTGTGAACTTTCACTCCGGGGCGTGGCGGCGGGCTTGGAGTGTTATTCATCGCTGCGTAGGCGGGGCGGGAGCTCAGGGTGCAGGGACCAGCTCCTGGTGCCCGCCACCCTCTCTCCTTGAGCCTTCCCGCCCCTTCTTCTGGCACGGTTTGACCTCCGTTAGCGCTTCTTTTTTCTCTCTCCCGCCTCGCCCGTCATAATATCACACTTCAGCACTCGGGCCGGGGTTTCGCATTTCCGTGCCGTTCACCTTTCGCTAGGGAAACGCTTCCTTCCCCTCAACAGCCTCTCCCAACCCCTGGCCAGGGCTCCGGAGGACATCACCATCCTTATCCCATATTTCATCCATTTTCTTTTTACCCTCTCCTCACGGCGTAAAAGGGTAAAGGAATACTGTTTTCGTGCCAGAAATTCTAAGTCAAGATCTCTACGGAAGCCCACGTTTTGAGGTACCCCGGCTACCTTTCTGTCCGCGCCAAGAATTATGCCGATACGTAGATATGAATGTATATGGTTAATGTTCAGCTATCTCCTGAAGTTTACAACCAAGGTAAACCGTCTTCCTTTGTCGAATATAATTGGAATATAAGGGAGTAAAAATATTTTATATAAATAAACGGAGTATTAATACCCTTTAATCCTTTGGTCCATCAGGATCAGGGGCAGGAATACCTTCCCCGTAGAAAGGGGAGAATAGAGGCTGTCCTGCGCGCCAATGCTTTCGAAGATTAAGTCATATCCAGTACATTCCAGAAGGTTTTAAGAAAAGTAGAAGATAGAAGCATTACCCCGTCAGAAGCTAGTAATGAGCAGACAGACAACATCGAAGATCGGAAGAAAGCACTCCTTCCATACACGAAAGGGACAGCCGACCGAATAGAAAATATCTTGCGAAAATTCCAAATCAAGGCGATCTTTAAACCACACGTGGAGGGGAAACGCCCGTTTAAAAGGCCAAGGTCAAGGTTCCGAACAAATTAAGGGCGTTTACGAAAGCCGTTGCGATGTGTGTGGTTAAAAGTGAACCTTGAAAAACAGAAAGATCAATTTAAATAGGACTGGAGGAGCACCGACGAGCAATTCGACTGGGGCAGATGACGAAATCAGCAGTAGCAGCTCGGAATCTGCATCAATTTATTAAATGTACGAATAATTGCCAAGGTCAAGTGACTTAAACCATGACTCATACGTGAAGCCATTGAAATAAAGAAGGTACCGAATAATTATATAAGGGACACTAGCTTCCCAACTTCCTCCCCCATCTGCCGTTACTGCCACCTGACATATTATTAGAAATGAAGTTCACTGGTTACCTGCATACCCCTTGAAAAAGCGACCAGCATTGGTCGGGAAACGTTGGGGCTATCTTACCACTGACGAGGCGATAACCCGAGAAAATCTTTTATTTTTTCACTTAATACTTAATTTGACATATTTTTAATCTCATATTATCTGTTATTCAAGGCAGGTGGAGGGTGAGACACTGCGAGAGACTGACATGGTCATTTTCACCATTTTGGAGGGGTGGATGAATGAGTACAGAAAGGAATTGTCCAGAGAAGGGATGAAGTCAGTAACCCGGCGTCGGCTAAAGTGGATCTCTTTACTAAAAGCGCCAAGAGGTCCTCTGTTTAACGTTCCAACCGACTGACGGACTACTGTGCTTGAAGCGCTCTCCAAACAGAAATAAAGGGGTGTCCGGTATATTAATGAAAAATTTCTGCCGCTGTCAAGACTCGAATCCTGACCCTCTAGATAGGGAATCAGTACCTAAGTCACCACATCAAACCTATCCACTAATATCTTATACAGTGTTTGAGAGAGAGTGAGGGAAGTTTCTGGATGATGTAATTACATTCCCCATTCCAAACACTCCCTTCATATCTGTATCCCAACCCTTTTTACTTGAAGAATACAGTGGCTTACATCCCAACTAAATGTTATCTTGATATTGACATATAATCGTTGAAAGTTTAGGGATTGTAGTGTAACATTGTGGGGAAATTGTAATGCCATAGCTGTGATTCCAATGTTATAAAAGTAATAGTCTGAGCGAAACGAACTTTCACATTCAGCTGTTTGCGTGATAGTCTTGTTGATGGATGATTAACGGTGCGTTGGGTCTCAGGTTAAAATCCAGGTGTAGTCTCTTCGGATATACATAGCCTTGTGGTGATATTGCCAGTACAATAAAATTTACTCGGTGATAGCATTTGGCTGAAAAAGAGGATTAGATACCCCTTCCATGCATGAGTGAATTTCTCATGCCTTCGGGCTGAGGTGAAATGAGCTACATCCACACTCAGCAAATCAAATCAAGCGTCGCGATGAGTTCCTAATTGAGTAGCGACGAGAAAATTGATTCAACTATGATCTCAACAGACTTAATAAAAGAGACGCTTAGCTAAGATATGGAAAAGACTATATGAAGTCTGTTATCGGTCAAAAATCAACATATATAATGAAACATTTTAAGTTTAACTGTGTATTAGATTTATTTCAAAATATGGCAGTTTATATTTGGGCCGCGAATTTATAAGTCAATACGTGTTAAAAAGTTATACATGTTGCAAATATATTCAATAGAGGGTTTTTAATTCTTAGTTTTCTGATGTTTAGCATATATCTACTGCGTTCCTAACTAATAGGGGCTTTTTCTCTGTAGAAATATATTTTTTTGCTCGATGATTGGCGTTGGACTAATCTTGATTCATATTCCGTCACTTACTCTTGAAGTTTCTGAAAGTGTTATGAGTAGAATTAGATATAGGTGAAAAATGATGAACCAGAAATAGTACCTTACTCTACATTTAACCGCAATGACTCGTTCTAACCCAGATGCTAATTGGTTTCGGTGCCTTCATTTGATTAACTTGTAAAATATCAAAATATAGGCGTCTAATTAAAATTAAAAAAATAAGTGGAGTAATGATATTGGACATTAGCTTTTCACTTATCACACCATTACAAAATACACTTATTTTGCATTTTACACTGTTGTTAAAAAAATGGAAGGAAAAGTATATTCATCTATTTGTAAATAACTGGAGGACCCTTATCCCAATGGCACCGCCGGTATATATTTAGATGTTACGAATCGCATGTTTATGTTTTCCCTAGTTCTTATCATTTGGGACTTTTTTCGATATTTTAGATGGAGCGGAAATAACATTGAATAAATATTCCATTCTCTCACTCAGTCTCTATGGGCACGGAATTTGTCTTTGGCTGATTTCCTGCGAGGGTAAGCGCCCAAAGGATTCAGCAAAATACCCGACCCCGAATGGTCGAAGTGAGCTCAATGGGGGAATGCTCGTGTAGAGCAATGGTGTAGAATATAACGTACTAGAACGCTGAAAACATTCTACCGAATTCGTTTCGCTCAATGAAAATTCGCTCTCGGCTGGATACTTAGGCATAAATATTTGCTGACGCTTCGTGGTGTCATCGCGGAGAGAAAAGTTTGATCGTCATCATAGGTAATATTTTTCATTCTTTCACCCAAAATGAATGGCATTGTTAAATGTTTTTCGTAAAATGTTTATTCAGTCGTCCAAGACTTGAAAACTCCATTCATCCATCAACTTTATTTATTTTGTTATTGGCATGTGTCATTGCTCCTTTCTTCGTGATCGTGATGCTATTCATTTGGATTTAACTTGTCGTTTTATATTTGTCGACGAGGCAGCGCGCTTTTAACCTATTTTCTCATTTATTGGTGTTGTGACCGTACGTAAAATACAGATTAGCTATTAAGTGTATCTAAAGCTTCACTTTTTTTCATCATTAACTATATTGTAAATTCATTTAACCTTGATGTCTAAAACCAAGTGGCTTTTGTAAAGTTTGATTTTGTGGTGTGCTATTCGGCATTTGCTCAAACGTTGTTCACACACATGTCATAGTTGCCCACATTACTTTAAAAAACGATTCCCCTCTTTCCTTCACTCGCTGCCCCCTCTCCCGTTGGCGAACCACCTCCAATTTTGGACCCGGGTAACGAGTCAGCTCTTGATGGGCACAAAAAATTTAGCACCGTCATATATCACACCCTTTTAACGATGTGATTTTGAACTGAGGTTGCTCACGCTGGATTGAACAACATGGGATAATAAGAGGACAATGCACGATGACTTGTGATGAAAAATTTTAGCATCCACGCCGGCTCCAATGCCAACTTGTGCTACCCTATGCATTGCCAACTGTTAAGTTGATTCATCGAGTGACTTGTGCTTGCAGGAATCGAGACACGAAGAGGTTTTTGCTCGATGATAAAAAAGAAACGTTTCCATTCGATCCAGTGTTGAGCTGGCCTAAAACAAAGGTTGAGGCAACCTATAAAACGCCCCAATTCCATCGTTTTTGTGTACTGATCTGCTTAAGATTAGATCTACATTGAATCGCATTGTATTTTCCAAAACATTTAGCAGTAATGAGTTCGAAAATGTGTGATGAAATGGCTCAAGTCATTTTTAGCATTGTGATGATAGAATTGTGCAAAAATATCGGTGAAACTTCGATATAAATCTTCATATATATTACTCTGCAAACCATATTGACCGTGTTGAATGGGAATGTTTGGTCTTCATGATGCATTCTCTGTGTGACATTTACCTGAGGCTTATAATACTCCTGCTAATTGTTAGCTAGCTTGATATGGAGTGCGACGTAATAACGAAATAATGCCCGGGGCTTAGGAGGAGATGATGAGACCAAATCAAAGGTTTTAGGGATGTGGGTGTGTAGGAGAATCGAAACGAATTAGAATGATGAAATATTGAGCATGGTTGGGGAGGAAAGAATATTGATGGAAGAAATCAGCAGGAGGTGGAATAGGTTGATGGATCTCTTCCATCTGTTCAGTGGAATAATAAAGGCTATTATTTGAGGTACAGTGATGGGTTAACAAGGAAAAGGAAGAAAAAGGCGTAATGGATTGTATAAAGATGGTTAGAAAATATACAGACGTGGGAGACAGATAGCGTAGGGATGGAGCGAATAGAGGAATTTAGTACAAAGTGAAATATTTTGTCAAAAGATACCGTAGCCGTTATTAAGGCCGCTTTATACGATACAATTTTTTGTGCAATTTCTAGTAAAAATGCTTGTATAAAATGAGCGAAATTGTATGTTTCTCTGAATAAAATTAGAACAGGTTCTATTTTCCGCAAAGTCATTCAGACATTCGCACAAGCTTTCACACAATTTGCCGCGGTATAATTTCCTCATACAAGAAATTTACAAGAAATTCGTATCGTGTGAAGCGGCCTTTAAACTATCAAATGATGATGCCGTTTGTTACATGAATGCTTTTCAAGTGCAGTATTCAAACGATATGAATCTTATGCAATAAATTAATATATTGATCTTTTCCCCATTAGCATACTGGTGTAGAATATTACAACGTTCCTCATTCATTACATGATGTCGGTCTCATACAAACTAGTCACAGGTAATGGAGTTTATCTGGTTCTCGATCAAAAGGTGGGTAATCTGGCAACAATACACGCCATATCAGGAAATATGTGGGTTAAAGCGTTCTGTAATTGTCGTCCAGATTAGCTCCAAATTTACCTCACAGGTTGGATCTCTATCCTTACCTTCACGCTGATGAGAGTTATTCTCACTTGAGTTCTTGTAAAAAAAAGGAGTTAAATCACTAATCGGTGAGAGTAAGGGCACTTTTGGAGCAAATTTGTCATATCCACTTTGTATCTTTCTTTACTATTCTCTCTCTCTCACACTACCACGCCATAATCTGATCTTATATTCTCCCATCTCTTACCTCCTTTACCCTCCACCCCCCTCCTTCGAGCTCCACCGCGCGAAGCAGCGAAGAAGGCCAACAAAGGCACCGGACTCCCTCGGTGAGTGCTTCCGTCTCACCCAATCTCTACAGGACTCTTTGCGCAGAAGAGAGCAGGATATCATTGTGGTAGAGGGAGAGAGAGGAGGGTAGATGCGGTTGAAAATGGCGAGGAGGGAGTATGAACCGAAGCGGAGGTGGTTCCCCAGGGGATGAAGGGCGATGAAGAAATGCGCTCGGATGAAAGTCGACCCGCTCTCTCTCTTTCTCCACTCTTTTTGCGACATCACGCTCCCTTCTTCCCAAGACTTCTTTCGCCGAAGTAAGACGGGGGACTAGCTCCAATGTTCGTTCTTGGGGGACGGGAACAGGGATTCAAAGCCTCTTTCCGCACTTTTTGCGCCCCGGAGAAATTCAAGTCTTCCAAGGAAATTTCCTGGGGTCGAAAATTTTTATTGCGTCCGCCAAAAGTGTGCTCTTAAACGCGTTAGGTTTATTTTTTGGTGATGACAGAAGACAACCTTGGATAAAAATTAGTACGATACTTTTCAGTGCCTGGCCCTCATGGTGGTACATAAGCCGTGTTCCAATTCGTCATTATGCACCCTTCAAACTCTTACCCGCTCTTTTCGATTGTCAACTTTCGGATGTGACGTCACGTAGTGCGGTTCCAATCCGTTTCAGAGCGCATCAAGATGAGCGCCAGGGCCTAGTGCACGTAAGGGTATGTCGATGCTCCCTTTTGCGCACTACGATAATAACAGAGGAGATTCAGGAGACAAAATTGTTAAGAATGGATGAGGAAACGGATTTCTATTATGCAAACTATTATTATTTGACGTTTGTATGTCATGTGAGCTTCATATATTTCGGTAACACGAGTAAATTTTTAACGAAATAGAATAGTTCTAATGAAAGTAAACGACATGGTTGCAGATAAACTTTCTAAGGCGAAGGAAGTTATGAATAGTAATTTGTAATGTATTTAAGAAGTATTTTAGTGTAAAATGACGTTAACGTACGGCAGAAATGGTGCTCACTAAATGAAAGAGTATTTATTACTTTCTATGGTGTGAGGACTACGGAAGCGAAGTGGAACTTACGTGTTTTACATGCTGAAATAATTATTAGGTTCTTACTCATTGGTAAATGAATGCCGGACCATCTTAAGAATTGAAAGTTAACTAGCCATACAATTGTATGTCCATGGATTAGTAATTGGCAATACGAAAGAAGAGAAAACAGAGTATTTGATGTAAAAAGTCCATATCCACGCATCAAATTCAATATTACTTACAGGTACCTACTGTTTATACTAATGCTCTGTACTTTATCAAGAGCAGTATAGGGTACAACTAATCATGCTCGTGATTTTCAATGAATGTAAATCTTTATTTACTTAGTTATTATTCAAATTTCATGCATACAATCATTTATGTAAATTTCTCCGGATTTCATAACTGGACAGTATTGATATATTCGCAATGGATCCTACATTGATAAAAGTTGTTTAATGAGAAATACACAGCATGTTAAGCTGTTCTTGGATATTTCAATCAATGCCTTGTTAATTAATAATATGCGTTGTGAATTGCGCCTGTTTATTATTTTGGGCACCAACATTTGTTGACATAATCTTAACACCGTTGCGACTTCGTATCAAAGGATACGAAGAATACCATAAGATTACCAAACACCATGAACAACGCCTCAAAAATAGGGTTTATTATTACATGCAGAAACAGCACAGAAAAGTCGTTTACTTTCATATCTCGATTGTGCTTACGAAATCTCTTCCGAAACCACAGATATACACGTGTCCGAAACTACACGATTCATGCTCGTCAATTTTTTTTCAGTAAACACCACTGCCACAAAGTGTCCATGGCGCTAATGTCGGAATAGAGCAAGTAAGTGCAGAAAAGGGTGAAAGTGCAAGAAAGAGCGTAAGGGTGCAAGAGCGTAGTGCACGCCCTTGGGATTGGAACACGGCCATAGTTAGAAATTTGAAGCCGTATTCCATTTATTGCTGATTTATCCCATGAGTGAATTTATCTAACTCAACTGTGGAACCGGCAATGTGGTTGCTACGTCTGTGTCAAGCCATGCCTGTTGTGGCGACACACCGTAGATCCTCGCGGTGAATTATCAGGTACTTTGTATTTGTACATGAACGGCGGTGCAATGACTCTGTGACGCCTAGAATAAAATCACACTCATAATAAAGTGGCATTGAATCAAAATTCAAACTGTTTTTTTGTTTGATCTCTGAATTTGATTAGTGTCATGAATTAAATCTGATTCCAACTTAGCGAACTGCACCGACCTAACTTTAATAAAAATCCCAGTGAATGTAACCACATCTCATTCGTCATTTACATAAAAACTTGTATTCCTTTTGCAGTTTTCAAGTACATGCTTTGTAGTGCTTAATTACATATGATATAATGATGCACCTGGTGGTGATTGACACTTACTCTACTGTTATGGAGGTGGCTTCAAAGCTATTCTTTAGATAAATGCAAAATGAAACGAAACTTCCAGAGAAACCGTTGTTTTAAACACTTTATTTAATTCCTTTAGTTAAAAACTAATTCCTTTCTATATCCCTTATTATGGGGTGCTCATTTTGGATTAATAAATAAGAAATATTTGTTAATATAAGTCTGGGGCAAGAAAATAAATGTCCGGTTCGCAACGCCAGGATTAAAATGGGAATATTATGAGAAAATTTTGAAAGATATTATGACTATGAAATCGACAACTCTACTAACTTTGCAAGAGGTAAATCATATTTTAATGATTTTTAACCGAAACGGACCTTGATAGAGTATGACCCCGCATAGTCCTAACGCACGTTACGCGTGATCTTAAACTAATTACTTTTCCCTTAAAAAATTATAATTTTGCCTCTTTTCTTTATTAATCGTTTGAAATGCCAGGATGTTTACCCATTAGACTATTGTTCTTCTGAATGAATCTAACGCAAATAAGTGACTATTAATTAGTTATAACCGAAAACTCCCTGTTAACCACATGATAAGACAAGACTAAGGCCCGGTTTGACCAAAAATCAGTGATGATTGATGATCAAATTTCCCTTCAAGGTAATCGGGTATTTAGGACGATTAAATAGAGAAACAGCCGATATGGCCGAATACGAAGTATCTTCAGAAGAAGAAGGTGAAGTGATTATCGATTATTTTGATTTTAGGCCCTTTAACATGCCCCTTAGGATATGTCCGTGTGAAATATTTGACGACGAAATCAATTTACCGGGTCCTTGAACAAAATGAATATTGAATGTCGTTTCTCCCATGGTGTCTGGTAGCTCATAGATGTTAAGGCGTTTTGTGTAATGAGTTATAAATTTTATTATTCTTCATATAATATGAATTACGGTAATATGTGCTAGCCTTCATATTCGGGTATTTAAAATGTAATAAACCACTAATTTCGTCGCCTCATGTGTAGTATGCAATGCGTAGTTTTATATACTGCTCTTTGTTGATCGCGTGCTAGATGCTATATTCATACATTTGGTAATACTTTAAATTACTTTAAATGATTAATATTAAATGTGCTGTTGATCGCGTTGCGTGAAATAAGCAGTAAGTAATGCGTTGTATATATATTTTATATTTCCTTGTTTGAGCCATAAAACCTTTAATTCTCTCTCCGCGTTTGTGATTAAACTTGTAATTTTGAATTATGGGGAGAGTTGGAAGTTGTTTTCTGTACCTGTTCCAAAAATGAATTACATTCAATGAAGTGCATGAGGCTGAAAATATATTACAAAGTAATTAGCCAATGTAATACATTTATTTACGTAAAACAACGCCTCGTTTACTGGTGGTGTATTTTATCATGCCAAATCTATTATTATTGGAGTGGATAATTATTATTTCTACATAATATAGGAGTTATTTAGACATGTTTTTCTTAAAAATTATTAGTATAGATTCTTATTCTCTTGAACTAACTTTAATATAAGCCCTGGTAAATATGATTAAATATTAAAATAAGTTGCCTCCTCTTGATAATTAATGATTATTTTATTCACTTCAAGCAATATCACGATTAATATAAATTTGAAACGTAATATCAAAAGAAAGTTGAGATTTTGTTGTGTTGTCCTTTCTCGAATTTTACTCTGATAAGAATCGTACATACAAGCTTTGCGTGAATCATACAATCTATGATATGCCAGCATTACTTCCTAAGTAATTCCGGCAAAAATTAGATAATTCATAATTTTATAGACACCGAAATACACAGCTTATTTTTCCCACGAATTTGACTTCTATTTTACTGTGATATCGGTTTTGTTATCGATCACTTATTTATAATCCTTGTCGAGATACACGAATAGACATATCACTTTCCAAAAATAAAAGTAGAAATAACTTCATTTTACAAATATCCTGGTTATTTTTAATAAACAAGCGCGTTGGTCACGAGATAGTTACATTAATTAGTGTAAATATAACGCCACCTTTTATTTCTATGTTGCACTTACGCTACAAGATTTCCGATTTCATGATCGGCACTCATACTCTGCCATCAACTAGTGGGACCAAAGAGAGATTTGATGGTTGACTAACAAATGATCGACAATCATTTGATCGTCGATAAGCGAAATGTTAGTGGAACTGGGGTTTATATTTACGGGAACCTTGCCTTCGATTTGCTTAAACACTTAATTATGCGGTTTTTGCAAAGCAAATTTACGCACGTTAATAACTTGTAAAATACACAGAAAAGGACCACCATATTTCTTTTGCATCGCCAAAGTCTGTACAGCTTTTTACTTAAAAGCATACGGAGACAACGTCACCCAATCTTACTAAAACTTGAACATTCGTGGATCTTTGCTTTTAATTCCTCATCAAAGCAATCAAACAGAGGAATTTATTTCCCTGTTTGCTCCGCGAGATGGCCAACAATGGCTTGATGTTACATGAGACAGGAGGAGGATAGAGGAGTGGTGAAAGAGAGATTTTCGGCGGCGGTTACGAGGGGGACCACTTGGGGGTAGCGACTCCGCCCACTTTCGCCTTCCTCCCTCCCCCGCTTCCATCAGGCCTCAAACTTCCGCTCTCTGACTCTCCCATTCCATCCTCTACCCTCTCGCCGACTCCCTCGCACACACATAAACCCCATCTCACTCTCCTCCTCTTCCTTTCTCCCCCATATTCTCCGCCATCTCCTCCCTCTGAATTTTTCCTTCTGACCCCTTTTTATCCTCTTCCTTCCTTTTTCTCCCCCCCTCTCCGCCAGCCCTTTCCTTCTTTTATTCGCCCTCTTATGGGGCTATTGTCGACGCGAATGGTGCATGCGGGTTAAACTTCTCTCCACGGGCGGTCCGGTGGGGCGTTGTGTGGGTGGTGAGGGGTGAAAGGGGGGCGGGAGGACCAGCTAGGGCGCCATCCGCCCCTCGACGGCCCAACGCGAGGGCCTTGGTGTGGGCCTTTTGTCCCCCGCTGAGCTGAATCCCTTCCCTCTTGCCCTTCGCTTCTCGTTCCATATCTCTCGCTTTTACTTCTGCTTCACCGTCTTTCCCTCTCCCTTTTTAAGTCTTTCGAATCTTTTTTCTCTCTCTCTTTCTTCTGGGATACCCCTCACTTTTGCCTCGGCCTGGCCTCGCCATAACCACCCGCTCATAAACCCCCTTTACTTGCCCTCCGCCGTCCGATGTGTTTGTTGATACGTTCTTTTTTGGACTGTGATTCGAGCATGAGTTGAACCGTATTTTTAACCTGGAAGAAATGCATGAAAGGGTTTGATGCACCGAGGAAAAAATCCTTGCTTGATTTTGTTGCATGTTGCAAGAATGAGGGTGGTTATGTCGGGAATGATTCAAGGGTATTTCGCTAGCGTCAAAAGACATATTATACTTGACTGGTATAATTTGTTCCATTGGTGCAGCTGTAGCTCAAAAATATCAGTAGGGAAGTCATATTTGCAGTGATTATTTGGCGACCTGTGGCAAAATGTGGCGTTATAAGTTAGTTGTTACGATTGTCTAGTAGCCCCTTTGATTTCTAAAAAGTGCTTCAGAGGGTTGAATTGTGCAATTGGTATTTAAAGGAAGGTTAATTAGGAAAGTCCGTGTGATTTTTCACTCCTAATTTGCCTCGAGAAAATATTCCAATATTACGACCAGCACCATTTGGTTATTCACAGATGACACGGCCTTACACTGAGGTTAAATTGATAACACAGACCAAGATACCATTTCATTTTCGATTGTAGTACAAGGTGTTATTAAAGAATTGTATTGCTTGGTCTGAGATAAAATTGCTGTCGAGCCCCCCTAGGAACATGATGCCTCAATTCACAAAAAAACAGAGGGATTTTGAGATGTTTATAAAACTGATACGGTAGAATCAATAACTAAGATGTTTTATGCAGATAAATACTGATACTCTCTCTCAAAAAACAGGAATCCATCCCCAAAATGATCAAATATCAGTATGTGAGAAAATACAATGAAATGGTCAAAGTTTCAAATAAAAATATATATGCCTTTAAATTATAAATTTATTGAAAAACCTTTAATGGAATTTAACTATTTGTCGGTAATCAGTCATGTGCTTCATTTTGAATTGGTATTCAAGTTCCACTCAATTGGGGGTAGGTGGCATTTACAGAATGGCAATAATAATGTCTTTTCCACGAACAACCTGCAGTAAGAACAGTGCCAAATAGCACGGTAAATTAATCTGGTATAATGAGTATTATTAGCTGATCACCATTTATATTGATTTCAATAATTTGAGCCATTAAATCCTGAAACAATGACCATTGTATTATTTAGCGGAACGATAGACTTTTAGACGCAGTTTATGTGTTTCATTTTAATAAAATTTCAAACAATAATGGGTTCATGGCAGTTTTCTGGGGGTAGAGCAGGTAGACGGTCATTAAAGAGGATCTCTGCTCGCGATCGGCCTAATCCGTACCCTCGCTCGGCTTCGACCTTCATTAGCGACCGGACTCTCGCGGCAAGGGGCCATGCAGACGAAACTAACCGCGTGCAATACGATGTTAAAAGTTATTAACTATTTAAATGGGCAACAATTCATTACCGCCATTTTATCAAATATCCTAAGAGAATTACGAGCGTCTTTTGATCGGCACACCCTCGCGGTGGCTTGCAGGGTATCGTGTAGATGTAGATGAGACGTTCTTAGATAAAAATTAACCTCCTTGCCAATGACCGTGTACCTGCTCTGCCCCCCAGAAAACTACCATGAACCCAATGATGAATTTTTCCACAGCACGGCGCCACAAACCTAGAAAACTGACATCGCTTCAAAAGTTTTTATTTTTCTCCATTCCCTATTTCTGATCGCCCAGAAAGTCCCGTGGTTTAATTTACTTCCTGCTTCTGTATAACGCTTCACTGAACTGTAGAGAACATCCTTCACTTCCCTCGTGTTAAAGCACTTTTAAGCTCCTGTGGTCCGTTTTATTTGTGTCTATGGGAACTCGAAAAACCGATCAGTCTGAGGTATTCTTTTGTTCATTCGCATACCGAAATCTCTTTGTATTATTTTCATTAGCTTTTTTCAACTCTCCGCCAAGAAGCGATACGCCGGTGAATGATTGCCGTTTCTCCGTTTCTGTGAGCTGTCCAATCGATGGACTAGGAATGCTTCTTTCTGTTTCCGAGCTGAGAAACGTAACAGCTAATCGACCGAGTATTGGGGATATCTGGGTCGCATTTCCCAGATGCATTGGAAGAAGACCTCGCCCAACGTCGCTCACTTTACTCCAGACAGTTGATTGATTGATTTTTTTCTCACGGATAAAAATGTTGGAGGGAATGGCAATTATTTATTTCCACTTAGGATCGAGTACACTGTAAAAAGTAGATCTGATTTTAAGGTACAAAAGCGATCTGAATTTCAGATGCAACAATTTTAAGACAGGGTATGTTGAATTTCAGCAGTAATATCTTGTCTAAAAATAAGGCAGGTGAACGGCTGAAAATCAGACCATCCAGAATCCTGCTTCCTCTGCTTCCTGCTCAGCTACTCCTGTACCAACCATCCATGTTCCTGCCTCTTCCGTACCTTAAATCCGTGTTCCTGCCTTACAACCAGACAGCGCTTAAATTCAGATCGCACTGAAAATCAGATCAACTTTTTACAGTGTAGTAGTGGTGGTTTATGAAGTTTATCTTAGTGGTATAAATGATGAGAGACGTAAATAATTCATTTGAACCGTTTCTAACTGACATGTTAAGTTGCTTTTTCGTTATTCAAATTTTACATTTAATTTCTTTTTATATCATTGATAGCCTTCTCGTCACCCGATTTGATCCATATGTTTTGTTATATAAATTCGAAATACGTGGTATTTAAAGTTATTATTCCTTATTGTAGAATATGGCTTCTGATGAAAGCAAACAAGACACCATTTTCTTATATGTAACTAAAAATATACACTACTTTTTTTGTAAAATGAAAGAAATTTCAAATTGATGGACAGGCAGTTTATAGGCGCCTTAGGTTTAAAATATTTTTAGATATGTCCCTCACTACAATATTTTTCCATTATTTATTCCAGATACTGTGGTATTGTGGAAGTGAGAAGAGGAAGGATGTTCTGAAAGTTCACGGCTGACATTCGTCGAATCTTATGGGCTGGATTATACGGGAGCGGTCCCTGCGGCACTCGACGAGTTGATCGTAAGTAATTCACTTTGATGTTCGCACCTCCTCTTCATTTATCTAGAAATATTTTTCGTCCGCAACAAATTTATGAAACCTAAAAATTTGATGTAAAAGGTACTATGGGAGGAAATTGTAAAAAAAACATTTAAATATTTTTTGATATGTACATATGATAGTGGAAAAACACTCAAGAGCTGGAGTTATAGATTATTTTACTGAATCTTTATCACTGTCAATAGCGCGAACTTTTCCAGAGGAGCCTTGCCCTAGGTAACCATTCTAACAAATCGCAATTTGTAGCTTAAAACCCCAGACAGAATTTGTAGAGCTGTAATTCAATCCTCTCTCCGGAGCCAATGGAATAATAACGATAAGGCGAACGCTCGTGTTACTAAGATCTGTGATCGAGCCACAGGTTAAAAATAAGCTCTAGGGGTGATCATATGAATAAAGACACGTCGATTATTTGAGGTTTTTGGTGGAACAGACAGTTTTCTTACAATCAGTGGATAGAGGGAAAGAGAGGGTACGGTTTAAGAGGAGAGGACAGGAGGCAAGAGATGAGAGAACGTTGAGTGAAACATATTGAGCCCAGGTGGGTTGAAAGCTTCCTCTCGCTCCACTCCAACTCAGAACAAAACCAGACGGAGGTGTTTCTTGTGCCTGCGAATAAGGTGGCGTAACTGGAAATGGGAATAAAAACAATTTTTTTGAATTATATCGTATTGGTATCCTGCATTATTGATACAAGCAAGGATATTTTGCACGGCAGACGCAAGTAATGAACGGAAAAATATAATTACCTTCATAGAAATATAGAATTTAATCTGAGATACATCAATAATTTTATTTTTAATTAAATGCAAATATTGGAGCTGAACGACCATGGGTCCATATTTAGCCCTTAAGAGGTCGCGTACGGTCTTAAAGATTGTGTTGATTCGTTCAAATGCAAAAATTTAACTGTGGTCTTCTTTGCTTGTTTCTTATTTTCAGTATATTTCTATACATTTTTCTACCATCTGACAAAATATAAGGACACCTTGCACTGGAAATGCGGTGTAATAAACTTTTTCAATGCTGCCAGTCGTTATTTTCTAGATACTACCGAGAGATGGCGTTACTGTTTAATTTCTCGATATCTTACTGTTAATATTTCGCAGGATTGCTACTACACGATATCATATTGTAGCATAATGGTATCTGTAAAAATATTAATACATTTTAAAATTGATTGCACTGGAAATGCGGTGTAGTAATTTTTTTCAAATCTACCGGTCGTTAGTTTCTAGCTAATACCGAGAGATGGCGCTTAAATACTGTTTAATTTCTTTTGGCCCGATATCTTACTGTAATTCTTTTCGCTGAGTGATTGCTACTATACGATATCATATTGTCACATAATGGTATCTCTAAAAATATTAATACATTTTAAAATTGATGTTACTTTAAATACATAGTATTTTGTTTCTTATTAGCTACACTTTTTATCCTAGGTTTTTTCGTAGCTTTTATTTCTTTTGTAAATCAAAACGAATTATTAAAATGTCACAGAATTATTTTATATCAATCAAATCATTATTTTTACATTTTTTATCAAGTAAATAGATTATTAATCACATATACACTTCAAGTAATCCTATTTTTGGATAAAAAACGTGCATTGCCCACTTTATTGTACACGGTCTTTTAGACCGTGCGCGACCTCTCCCGTCCCAATACACTGAGCGATCTATTAAGGGTTAGTGGGAATGTGGCTAGAAATTATGAGCCGTAATGTAACTTATATGGCAGTAAGTACACAAGAAAAAAGAAAAAAAATATGACACTTGAAATCTTATTGGTGGTACATGTCCTTGACTGCTATACTGCTATATACAAGTTTTAAAAGAATTGTAGAAAAACATTCGGTCGAGTCAATATTCTGTGCTAAACAATGTGGAATGTGTCATCGTCTTTTGCCTAAATGTGGGAAATATGGCCATCCCGGACCTTCTCGGCAGGCTGCCTCTTATAAATAGATCGCATCACTCAGTGCAACTCACTATTAATCCTATTAATATTTTAGGTTTTATATGACCACATGATATATTAGAAACTCCGTATAATTTTTTCTTCTTAAGAACTGTAATGACATAAATTGTCCAGCTTCTGACCTCGGAAATTTATAAGATAATTAGACAAGACTTGTCATAAAAATATTATACTTGTATGGTCTGAATTGATTGCCATATAATGAAATAACAATGACAATCGTTTTGACACGTGTTTATTTGACCACTTGCCAACTTTTTAAAAAAATCATGTAAAGATGCTTGTTCAGCGATTGCCCGAAGGACAGAGAAAAACAAAAAGTTTAATCAATGAAATTTACATAGAATCCTGTAAAATATTCGTACACGTATTAAAAAGCGAGATTATGTCCATAATGCGTTAAATCTCCTCTTAATATGATCGTTCACATCATGAGTTTAATCCCATTGATCGAGGAAATTGATTGCTAAGGATTAACGGCGGAATCGAAAATACTTTGATCCTGTATTAAAACAAGGGATTATTTGGGAGTGGCAGTGACGGGATGAAAGCATATACCACTCTCATTATAATATAACACATTTAAGTTCACCTTTATCTCGCAGAATAATGATGGAAAATGACACCTCCCGTGAAAGGATTAAATCCTATACCCTTTGGAGGAAAAATATGGCAGGAGATTGATGTTTCCAAAAATCACTTGTTTACTTAGGCAACGAAATGGCCGTTGAACATACGTGAATGGGCTATGTCGAGGAAATGCCAATGTAATAATTAAATTTTTGTGACTTAATTAGATCATCTATTCAAATATAGGGGGCCTACTTCTTTTAGAAGAGAAAAGTTTAATTAAAAAACAGAATCTGACGTACACAGAAAAAGGATTCTACCGCGGCGTTTAATGGAATAACCTGTTTACAGAAATCCCTCTTCGACATATTTTCACGACTGATAATATCTATGTTATCCTTATTCTTACATTTCTTGCTATTATGCGTACCCTTACACTAATTCCCAATACTGAGCCAGTTTTAAAATAATCACACATATAATAAGAGTACATTTTTGCCATGATAAACTAAAATTTTTCGTTTGTAGAATAAGTCTGCTTTCAGATTCACCTTCTGCTTCCTCTTTAAATAATAGGTTTTTTAATTTTGAAGAATATATTCTACCGTCAATTAGTTATACTTAATGCTAAGTTTGAACTTTATAAATAAATACGAGCTTGATTTTAGTTGCAGAATATACACAGAGTAAAAATTCATCTTAACTGGGACTCAATCCAGAAACCCCCTGATTTCTGGTCAGGTGATTTAACCAGACCAGGTACCAAAGCGTCCTAAATCTAGGGGGAATTCTTGTGGCTTTAAAAGGCCCCTGTCAAGAGGAATTTTTTTTCTGTAGAAATCCTACTATTGCGCAAAACTGCGGGTATCTCCGTTAAGGTTTATCGCGTCTAATTTACAATCCTTGAAATTGTTCTAGGTAAACACCAATATTTAAAGTTGCCTTTAACCTCGTAACCAGTGGCGCAACGCACACGATTACGGCTTCGAGACATTGAATGTTCGGCATTCGTGTAATATCTTGTTCTTTTAAAACCACTATAAATCAACAGTGAAAGAGCTTGGTTAAAACAATGGACCGACAATTTCATGCTTCCGGGTTCTAGTCTCGGTCTAGGTGAAATTTTTTTCTCAGTGGAAATTATTCATTTGTATATCTGCGTATAACTCTGTTAAGGGTTTCCACGTCTAGTTTGCAATAATGGGGAACTTGCATGATTTTTTTTTATTTAACAGGCGGACAGAAAATTATTTTCTCGATTCAACAAAGAAAACTGCATGTAAATCTGAGTTTTCCTTCGCGAGATATTGAATGTTAAATATAGCGACATTTTAAAGCGCGCCGAAAACTCCCTCCCCCCAAGCCACTGCTGAAGAATACCCGATGACGTCAACAGTGCCGAACAATCGCCCGAAGCAGCTGGGCTAACAGCGCACCAACACGGGTGATTCAAGCGAGCCTATTCAACCCAAAAGTGAGCCCACCCCTGATTTTTAATTGAGTAGGTAATCACTTAATGATATACAGTTGATATTTCACGTCAATAATGAGTAATATGTAGGCAAGATAGTTTAAATCTCGAAAGTTCATCTTACTTTTGCAGTGCTCGCTCCATACATCGACCCAACTCCCTAGCATTGTAATTAGCCAGCGAGATGAGTTCGAGGCATAAGTATTGTTTAACACCTGGCTCTAAAAATACCTCAACCGAGGTGCCTAATAAGCTATTTATTAGGTTGCCTACAAACGCAAGAAGAAACGTATGTACAATGTCAATAAGTGACTGACTAACCCAGACTTCTATCAAAGGTGAGGTGTAAGCGTCCCACTCAAGAGCCCGACGTATCTCTTTCTCCCGTGGAGAAAGTGCGCATCTAGACAGTGATTTGTTGATTACTTCCAAAACATTCATTGCTCTGCGAATCGTCAGAAGCAATTTTTCGGCCCTGAGTGGTGTTTTAGTAATTTTATTGGCAAATTAGGTGACATAGTATTGTTACTCGATACGAGTTACAAGTTAGAGTCAGGATAGTTTAATTTCCGAATCCTTTTACGTGCCAGCTGAGTTGAAATGCACTCACTGTGCGATGTGTTTCTTTGAGAACGTGTGTATTAGGTCTGATGCTCTCAAGTTAATAAAACAATGCCTTTATAAGGTAGATATATTTTGCTATTGATTTGGTGCCGAAGTTTTTTTATCTTAATACAATTGCATCGATCTGTAACGTTATGTAGCGGCGTAGTGCAGTGCTCATCATAATCTCTTTAGCATGACATGAAGCAAGTATAAGACCCAGGGTCATTGTGTCTTTTTATATGTATGTAATCGAGACTTGAGAATGGTTTTATGTTTCGGTGGTGTAGTTATAGTGTTGATGTTCATGAGAATTACATTCAGGTAATGCTATACTATACTCTGCCACAAAAGTTGTTTGTGGCCCACATAGGTATTTAATTAAAGGGCTACAAAGTACATTTGAAAAAATTCAGGTCTTTGAATTATTATAGCCATTTACAAACTTTATGCTGGCATTGAATGTGATATGGTGATGATTAAAGAACACTGTTTAGCTTATACTAATGCCTTTCCATAGGTTGCTGGGTGTCGGACGGTAATGATTTTTAAATCAATAAGCGGGTTCATTTGTGTTGATTGTTTTGAATAGCAGGTGCTACTTATCCTTATTCCACTACCATTTAATGTATGGGATAGAATTATGGGATCATGCCCCAATGCCCCCAATGTATTTATTCAGCAAAGAAGGACGATCAAGATCAGGTTTTATGTTTTAAAATTGCACTTTAAATTCCTAAATGAATTTACTGAAGGTAAAAATATTGACATTTCCTTCTGATATTGATGTTAGTGTTGTTTTTCTTGACAAAGACTATTGCAATGTATTTTGCTGAATGTCCGATGATAATAACTAAATCATAGCACAGCACTTAAACCGGTGAATGTTGGTAGAGAGGTAAATATGAGCATAAGGGTTATGACTTTCAAAATTCAGTGATACTTCTGGCGAAAATAAAGATATGTAATAAGATAAGTAATGCTTCAACTTCCTTTTACCTGACATCCAACAGTACGACGTGGATAAACGTGCTTCGTACTATTGGTTTTGAAAACAAGACAACTATTCTTGTTATAACGTAATTAATTATTACCAGTATACTATTTAGTTTCATTGAAGAAAATAAATCGTACGCTGGGAAGTCCATTACCTATAATGAACTTCATACGGACTATTAAATCAAGGGTAAGTCATTCCCGATAAGGCCAATCCTCTAGATTTGTGCCTCGCTCTGATAAACTAACCTTCATTCTCCGCATTAATAAGTATTATAAACAAAGGATTCAAAGTAAATATCTCTCATTTATTCTAGTTGTATTCATAAAAATCGAAATTTTGAGGCAAACGACGGTAACTTCATGCCGCTGGCTTTAAATGCATACACGTCCACGATGTCACACAAGTATTATCGAAAGCAAATAACGAAAAAATCACTCGCATAACCTCATTGAGCTACATTACTTCTTGTCCAAAGGTTTGTTTGCAAAATTACCGAAGCAAAACAGCTGTAGCCATCATCATTTTAAGGTACGAGACTTTCCATTGGTCCTTACGAAGTTCATCAGCTTCGCCTTACAAATTTTTCATAACGAGAGTTTTCTCCCATCCGGTCAGGAGAAAAAGTTTTCTTTTTTTTCCGCCGACGTATAGCAATCATTTGTCATAACAAATGCCATGAGGGTCATGGCATCAATTTCAGGAATATTGTCCGAACGAGCGGCAACGTAATCATCCATTTTTTTTTACCTGAAATATTCGAGGTAAAAAGTCTATTTTATCATCCCGAAAGTGCATTTTTAATATCCCAAGTAATAATCGTGGCTTAATAACAATAGGAAAACTTACCCAAGAATAACAGCACACGAACAAGTGACGGTGAGCGACTAAATCCTCCACCAAAACAATGTTTACAGCATGCGTTGGTGTTTTTCCCGACTCAGACGGCAGATTAGGCACGGATGACGTCACACCTAGCCTCGGCAGAGCTCGGGTGTCTTCGCACAGTGGTCGGCTCGGAGAAATTTTGCTTGATTTTTTAAGTCAATTTTTTATTTCTTCTGATGATGAATGGAGATAATTAAGGTATTTTTACGAGCTAGTATTTCCGTTTTACCTGTTCAAAATAGTTTTTATAGCAATCGTCGACCCATGCAAGTTACCCATTTAATTTGATCTTAGTTGATCACTTCGTAATAGTTTCTAAGTAAAAATTTTGGCAGAATGGGGAAAACAACGGACAAGGTTCAATAACTTAAAAATCTTAATTCAGCAGCGCAATTTAAGGAATGTATTAATAAAATATATGACCGATTGAACCAATTTCGGGCTCAAACATTAAACTAGAATTAATAGAATTTTTCTACCATGCGCAAGGAAAATTGCCTTTCGTTAAGTTATTGTTTTCACCAAAAACTCATACAAACCGTGGTTCCCGTTAATCTGAGCCATATTCAATCAGTCATGACTCGGTGCGCGACCAAATGAGCATTCATATATTACTCGCTAGAACCAATACAAGAGAAAATACAGTTCCCATGATGGCTGACTTCAGGAGCTAATATGCGAACATGGGAAAATCACAAAACATGGGATATGTAGCCTGCAGTCAGATTTCTCCAGTTAAATTGGCAAAAATGTATCACAATGTATTTATCTCTTATTTTACCTTTAGAGTAAATACATATTGGGCTGTAAGTTTAATAAAATATTTTTAAAATCTTCAGAAAAGAAATCCTTCTTAAATTCCTGTTCGTGCTTGTAATCGTTCGCGGAAGAAAACCGACAGCTATGGTCATTTAAGCCATATAGTAATGCGGAGGAATTCAGCAGAGGAAAGAATTTCCAAGGGACGTTAGAGGGGTGAACACCGAATCATCAGTATTAGACTTAATGTAATGCGAAATGTACCATGGGCTCAGAGGTTTCACAACCCACTCGACGTACGTAAAGTGTGTGAAGTCTCCAAACTATATTTCCATACAGACCGTTATACCAATGTAATATCAGCACAGCACAGGTTCAAATCCGGGTCCACGGAATGAGAAGTCGGTACTCACCCGATAGGGAAGGCACCTCACTTACTCTATCTCCAAATAAACGATTAAAACCAAAGATTGAAGTGGAGGAAGAAGCCATTGCTACTTGGAATCAAAATAACCAGTGGTGGTGGAAGCATTGAGTAGAAAAAAACCAGGAGCAAGACTTGTTATCTGAGAAAAATAAGCTTAAGGGAAGGAAATGCAGTGTTAGTTCTTTAACTTTGAGTTTGCTGCTATAGTAGTCTAGTATGGGGAATAAACTGCTCTAAAGTCCAAGACTAGAAGAATTTGAAACATTTTGCTAGATGTAGATGTAGATCAAGTAGGCGGTCCTAGTTTTGGAAGAAGTTATGATATGAACTAACATTGAGATTAGCTGTATTAGAATTTTTAATAAGTGATAAGTTATTGAAATAATGATTAGAATTCATGACTAGTAGCTCATAGATTGACTCAGTAATTATCGAGGTTCTAAGAAAAACGAGAGAAAGAAAATCTGATTGAAATTTTGAATAGGAGGCAGGATAACCTTTCCTTACTCATATGGAGACGTTACAATTGCATTGTTTCAAGCAAAAATGAATGGAAAGAAATAGCCAGGGATGACCTTGTACGAGTTAAATGAAGTACGAATTGAAAGGAATTTTGAATCCATGTAGAGGATAGCTGAAGAAGAATAGATTAGAGGACCACACTAAACCAATTTTAACATTGATGATCAGGGATAATAAAAAAATCTGTTGCCCCACATCTGAATCTGCTGCCGCATACGAGAGTACACGATAGGCAGTTAGCAGAAGAAGCGTAGCAAAAATTAAAAGCTTCAATTCTATCTCATCATCATCATAAGTCATCAATCCTCAGATTGGTTTGACGCAGCTCTCCACTGAGTTCTTCTGTCGGCTTATTTCATAATATTTACGTAATTCTTCTCTTTCACATCCTTTATCACTTGTTCCATATATATTGCATGAGGCCTTCCTTTGCCATTCTTCCTTTCCACTTGTTCCTCGACGATTGCCTTCATCAGGCCATCATGTCTCATGATGTGGCCGATCAAGTTGTCCCGTCTTCTTCGTAGGGTATTGAGATGACTTCTCTTTTCTCCCACTCTTCTTAGGACTTCCTCATTACTTACTAGGTCGATCCATTTAATCTTCATCATTCTTCTGTAGCACCACAGTTTGAATTCTTCCACCCTTTTTTTCCGCTGCTGTCATTGTCCATGCCTCGCTGCCATCAAGAAACACGCTCCAGATATACGTTCAGATGAATTGTTATCTTTTTTATACGCTTGTATTTCCAGCGATAAATAGATTCTTATTTTGATAGAATGCCCTCTTTGCCTGAGCTATTCTACTGACAAGTTCTTTCTTGTTTCGTCCATCGTTGGTTACTCAGCTTCCCAGGTTGCAGAACTCTTTCACCTCTTCTAAGTTTTTGTTTTCCTAGTTTGACATTGGTTTTGGCCTCTTCTCTCTTGGTCTTCATGCACACTTCTGAGCAGCAGTCTGTCTTCTTCTTATTTATCTTCAGTTGATATCTGGAAATTGTCCTTTCCATGGTTACTAGAATCTTGTTCACATCCCTCTCTGTGTCTGCTATGTCATCAGCGAATCAGCAGCATGCTTATTTTTTCTCCGTGGATAGTCACTCCAGAAAACTTCTCTTTGATTTCATTGATGGCTCTCTCGATGTAAAATAAAAATTACTGGAGACAGTACACAGCCTTGTCTCACTCCTTTCCTTATTCTTGCTTCTTTACAGCTGGGTCCACATTTAATCACAGTAACTTGGTTTTCATACAAAGTCTTCAAAGAATTCTTCGATCATTGTAGGACACTCCAATTTCTTTCAGAAGTCCAAGCATTGAATTCCAGTCCACGTTATCAAAAACCTTCTCCAAGTCAACAAATGCAATGAACGTTGGTTTGTTCTTTTCCATTCTCTTCTCTATGAGCAGCCTAAGGGCCAAATTGCCTCTCTTGTACCTTTACTTTTTCTGAATCCAAATTGATCTTCATCCAGGAACTCCTCTCTGGTTTTCGTTCTATTCTTCTGTAGATGATCTTTGTCAATATCTTCGATGCATATATCGTCAGGCTTATGGTTGTAAAACATTCGCATTTCTCCACTATCTTCTTTTAGGGAATAGAAATGATGATGTTTTTCTCGAAGTACCTAGGTATTTCTCCTGTTGAGTACATGTCGCAGAAGGTCTTGTAAAGATGGGTTAATGTCTTATCTCCTGCAATTTTTATTAGTTCTGCGGGAATATAATCAATTCCAGAAGCCTTATTCATGCGAAGGTACTTTACTGCGGCGTCAAATTCCGATCTTAATATTGATGCTCCCATATCATCCTCTTCGACTTCGCTTTCCTCTTCTATCACTTTCGTGTTCCAATTTTTTTTCGTGGTATAAATCTTCCAGATATTCTTTCCATCTCTTTACTCTCTCTTCATTTTCAATCAAAAGTTCTACATTCTTGTACCTTATGGCATTGCATCTTGTGCTCCGTTCTTTGAAGTGGTTCCTCACTATCCTATAGGCAGTTTACACCTTTTCAAGAGCAAGGTTGTTTTGTACATCCTCGCATAGGCTCTTCATCCATTTTCTCTAGCTTTCCTGGTTTTGCGACTTATTTCATTCCTTATTGTTTTGTAGCAAAGCTGCCCTTCTTCAGTTTCCACATTCTTATACTATTTTCTTTCTTCTATCAGGTCTTCCGTGATCCATGGCTTCTTCTTGGCAACTCATCTTCTCCCAGGAGCTTCCTTTGCGGCTTCTTGTAGTCCACATTTAATATTTTCCCAGCGCTCATCAACTGATTTCTCAGTCAGTTCCTCTCCTATGTTTTTTCTTCTATTTTTTGATATGCCAGCTGATGTTGAGCCTCCTTTAGGTTTTCTATTTGCCATATGTTCTTCATTGTCTTCTTCAATATCTTGAATTTTAGATGGAATTTCATCATCACTAAATTATGGTCACTGTTGGTGTCTGCCCCAGGGTAGCTTTTGCAGTCCTTCACTTGGTTCCTAAATCTCTGCTTCACTAAAATGTAGTCTTTTTAAAATCTTCTTCTGTCTCCTGGCATTTTCCAAGTGTATTTTCCTCGGATATGGTTTTTAAGCAACGTGGTGGCAACCACTAACTTATGCTGCGTACAGAACTTTAGTCGTATTTCTCCCCTTTCATTTCGATCACCCAATCCATATTTCCCATTTATTGTTCCATCTTGACCTTCGCCGACGATAGCGTTCAATAGTGCATGCTTGGTGATCTTCACTCCGTGCCACACAACCTCGCGATGCCTTGCAGGGTATCGTGTAGATGTAGATGTTCCAATCTCAAAAAATTATTAGGTTTTCTTCTCCTCTTACATGTTTTATAACTTGCGTGATCTTCGTAGACATCTTCCACTACTTCATCTTCGTAGTTCGTCGTAGGCATGTAAACCTGAACCCACACGCTATCTACGGGTTTGGTCTCGATCTCTACCGTTATTATCCTTTCATTGTACTGCAGGAAGCTCTTCACACACATTCCGGCGCTCTTGCTTTTACAAATATTGAAAAAAGTTTTAAATCATAGAAAAATGGAAGCCTTTACGTTATTTTTTTTACGTTGAACTGGATAATTCCGATTGTCGCCTGCAAAGTAATACAACTGGAAGCAGTTAATTTTTTTTACTTTGAATATCTACGGAAAATACAGAAATAAAAAGACTCTGGTATAGGGTGCAGCACCATTGTTCTGCCTCTGTGGACGACTAAAAAGTTCAACAGTGAGAAATTAGAACAGAGTATTTCTCTTGCACTGTGCACTGATTACTTCCTCATCCTGATTTCTTCCTGGGGAAAACCTTAGCCTAGGTGGTGACAACATCGAAAGAGCCGGTGACAAAAGAACTGTGATGCAATGGAAAAATTATCGGAGAAATTCATATTTGCTTTGCCCGTGGTCAAATGTGTGTGTCAAGTTAGCATTTACAGAACCGAGTAGGTAACGTTGAAAAATTAAATACTCTGAATGCAAATTATTTTTGTTATTTTAAATAGAAAGCAAGTGCATCATAATTTATTATTAACTCAATTGTCTCTTTTTTAAAATAAAGTACGACGGCAATCGTTGTTGTTTTTGTTGAAAAAGGTCACATAGAGCTGATATGTTTTAGTCTGTAATGGATAGGCGGGTTGTGGGTTTAAGTTATTACTCATAGTGAATCGAAGTTGACAAACCCGGCGTTCTTATTACCCTTGAAGATTGGTGTCATGGTGTTCTCAGTTTAACACACCATGCTCGGCGTAAGGAGTGCTGAACATGAAGGGCTCTCCAGAAGGCACTCAATGAGGAACTGATTTTTTTACTGAAAACCCCTATTTCTGCCGGAGTTCAAACTAAGGCTATCGAGATCGATTGCCGGTGCTTTTGTCGCTACACAAACCCGATCCTCTAGGTCTAGGTCAGAAGACGCTCGTCTCTGCACCGCCAAGACTGACGCTCACTGGCGAACGGACGCTGCGACGCGACTAAAGAGATTTTCCTCGTTATGTGCTTTGCAATTTTTTCATCAACACCTCATACATATGTAAGTATTCATCTCGCGGGTCTATTCTGCGGGTGAACTTATTCGCCGTGCCTCCGTGAACCGCAAAGGATCCGGTCGCGCGTGAGAATACCCTCGTCCTTCCCCCCACCTCCCCTTACTAACCCCTTCCACCAATCCCATCCCTGCACCCACACCTACCCGTTTTAACCCCTCCCCCACTGGTTTGTGCTTGCTTAGTCGCCGTGCGCGCGGGGTGATTTTAGCCCCTCCGAACGGCGGAAGTGATGCGATTGGGACGCGCCAGGCGGAAAGGGACGGAAGCTTGAGGAAGGGGCAACACACACACGCAATCCGGGGAGGGAAAAGGGGTCGGATGCAGTGGGATGAGCAGGGGTGAAAGAAATGGTAAGGGCGGATAAAGAGAGGGAAGGAGAGATTAGGAAAAAATGGAATGGGACGAGGGTGAAGGGGAGGAAGGTGATGAAAGGGGGCGGCGAGATGTGAGAGAGGAGGTATTAGCGAGACTGCGGAGGAAAGAGTAAAGAAGTTGCTGAGAGGGGATGGGAGGAGGAAAGGTTTACGGAGTGGGGGATGGGGATTACCTGAGGTGGGGTGGGGGGACGTGTAGACAGAGTGCGTGGTTTCTTGATAATCAGAGATAAGGTCGGTGAATTGTTGGCCCGCCTAATAAGACTGTAGCATGAATTTTTTGCTAAATAGGTTCTACTCGAAATTTATATAATACGTAAGCTCTCCATAAATAAAACCCGGTCCAATATATTAAGTTGGGTGTGTAGTGAAAAATTTCAATGGGATCATTTAAATTCTTCCATTGATACCCAATTTTTATTCGCGAAGGGTAATATCAGTTGATTCTGGTGAAGGTCATCTGACGAGAAAGCTTTCGGGAAATGTTATTCCGGTGTAGAGAGGCTTCATCTTACGTAAACCGCTAACAATTGGCATCATACATGAATGGATTTGATTTGTGGATCCACCAATACACTAGAGAAAGCTGTATTCATCGATCGAGGCTCTCACGAACGACTGGAAAGTATTATATAAATATGAGAGGCAGTTGGAACGAAGCCCGTGGACTCTCGAGGGATACACGCTGCATCCAAGCCAGTACATCATTTTAAATAGTTCACATTTGCATGTAACTCGGGATATATTTTTCCTTTCCTGACCTGCATCTTTTGGCAAAAGGAAAGTGACAAAATAATGGAGTTGAGTACAGTATTTGTTTCCCCATGCATGTAGAGAATTTAGAATGCAGCGCAGACAGTTAAAAACATATTTTCTTCTCAAACCTCTCCTTTTTTGGCCCTCCTTTTCCTCAGGTACCCCTACCTCATACTCCGAGCACCAGGTTAGGCTGAAGGGTGAACACTGGATTTTTCTTCCGAGGGCCAGGGTTTATATCTCAGAGAGAGATTTTCAGTGAAATGGCGTCCCGGTCCCAAGTGGAGTGCTCAATGGAGAGCACATCAGCTCATCCACTATCGAGTGGGAAATTAGACTGTGGATGACTTTACTGACGGGTACGGATTCGGGATGTTTTGATGTCTCGAGTATTAGCCTCTCATCCTGAGGGCACGGGTTTGAATCCCGTTGTAGGCAAAGAATTTTCATTGGTGCTCCGGTTCTGACTTGAGTGCTGCTTGGAGAGCACTTAAAAGTGAATAGTTCATCCGTTGGATTGGATATTACAGGTATAACGTTGAACCCTTGTTGTCTTCCTTTAACAGCAGGCTAATGCCACTCCCTGCAAAATTCCTTCACGTACCCAAATAACCAGCTATTCTAAATGATCTATTTTGTCGGTCGAATAACTAAAATCTCTCCTTATGAGTAGAAAAATACACCAACAGTGGGTTTCTCACACTGCCCTCTGTTCAACATAAATAAAAATTCCAATCACCCAACTTTCCTTGGCGATGCAAATGCAATGCAATAACGGTGCAATGACCTCGATGGTGGTTGCTTGCTCGTAATAGCTACAAGTACTCTCAGTCTTCAGTCCTTATGGCGGCTTGCTGGACAATTTTGGCCGAGGGTATGTAAATAACTCTATGATGAGAAACTCAGTATTAACCATTTTCTGTTAGTAGCACCTTCACCCACCTCATGATTATGTTGTCGTGCTCTTCCATTGACTCAGTATTATTGTACAGTAAGCTGATAAAAGAGCCTTAGTCGATCGTTACTTGGCACTTCGATAAATACTGGTATTTTTCCATTGTTTTTTTCTTTCGTGCTCTGAGGTAATTGTGGCATCCTACTCTTTTTTGAGTGGTCCTTAGTTACAAACCCTCAAAAATAAAAAGCTTCTCTATAGAGAGGCTGCATTAGGTCGCATCTTTTCCAGGTTTTCCGCAATCAGTGCAATCAATGCGGCTTTTCGGATTCAAGTGGGCTCTTTTAGTTCACCTATGTTTTCTTTTGACTATTGCAAAATGATTTTTCTTTAAGTCTAAGGCACGAGGACCACCGTACCAAGAAACAGTAGACCACATGCTCTTGGTAATCCTTAGCGTTCTTTCCTCTCCTCCTCTACCACAAATTGGATGCGATCTTCCATTTCCGACTGGAACTCTTGTAAGTACACGCTTTCTGTCACGCCTTGTAGGTAAGCGCTGTACATTCACGCTTATATAATCATTGAAAGGGGAAACATTTGTAATTAGTAATATTCTTGATTCAAGAAGCCGTATCCTCCTCAGTCTTAGATATCGAAAGTAATATTATTAGACTTTTGCTGTAAGCCCATACAACTACCAAGGTTATATGTTGCTATAAAATCTAAACTTAATTCTAAGAATAACACCACGCCCCGGGAGTCAAACCCGCAAGCTATGATTAAATAGGCAGACCCATCACCGTGGTTGGCGGAAGTAGCGTTATTTAAAAATCACGCATATTTTTAACATAAACTCCTAGTCCAGATGAGGAGAATACTTTAACTAAGGCACGCTATTAGAGATTGTCCGAGCCTTGCAATCATGGTTCCTCGTATATTAGGTTCTGTTATCGAAGCTGAGTGGACGAAAGGCCTCTACTTGGTCTACCATGCATCGTGTGATTAGGGTTTAAGTATGTTAGTTTACGAGGAGAGGATGGGAGAGGGGAAGGAATATATCGGGAACGTATATCCACGTAGGGAGGCGGATAGCCTGAGTGTGACGAGTTACGCCTTTTTGAAATGGCCGATATGGTAATTCGCGCTGATGTACATTACGGGGGTGGAATTCAGAATTAATGTCGGGTGAGTGGCGTATTATTCGCACGAATATTGTGACGTGTGCAGCTCTTCTGGCCCAGGATTTGCATTAATAATAGGGCGGCGGATGGAAAAAAATTGATTTAGAAACGCTCTCCCTTTCTCTGACGTGATGAAAAATGTATCAAGCTCATTGGAACGGAATTTATGCGCGAATGTTTTTTTTATTCCTCTCTGGCTCTCCCCAACCCCTTCGTGTCTTCCCTTCCTCCATCGCCAAAAACGAGGAATTATTATTTTTATATGGTTCTCGATGGGAAAGGGAGGAGGGATAATGGTTGGCCTGGATAAAATTCTGCGATGTGAAACGGGGAGAGGTGTAATTTAGGGGAGAAATTGGCCATCAGAAGAGAAATTGAGTAATAGTAGCAGGGCTCTTCGGTGGCCAGCTTATGTAAATATCAGCTACTCATGGAGACAGTTTGGTAAACGCCCTATCCTCTAAGGTAAGGTCAATTTTCCCGGAGGCTTAGCGTCCGGCATATATATTAATTGATGACTCCATCGTTTAACACTTTAGTGTCTTAATATTTAATTAGTGTAACATATGTCGTAATATTTTGTCAATTTGTTCAGTAATTATTTACTGATGTAGGTGCTAGTTATCACAGCTAGGATAATAAGCAGCTAATATATATTTCTTCTTTGATTACATATGAATACTGCAATTGTAGGTGCCATCTGCTAAATTAAGTAATGAGATTAATTTTCTATTTATAATAATCCTATAATAGTTAACTTTTATTTTTCATTCGCTTGATCAAAGATCGACTGAGAGCAATGAGTTCAAATGGTAATATGCTAATCTTACGATTATTGTTGTCCCTCCTCTACTTACAGGTTTGATAACCTGACGCTTAATTTCAAATCATTCCTCTCGGAGACATAGGAAATTGATCCAAATATCTCCCGAAGAATTATACGTTTGATACATAGTCTACACATGTTTTACTTAGAATGAAAGGAAATACTCTGTTTGAGATGACCCATTTGTATTAATTAAAGTGTGTATCAAATACTCAAAAGGAAATTTATATTTAAAATTACATCATTTAACAAATATGTTAAGTAAAAAACTCAAAGAATACGAGGGAAATATAGTGATGATGAACCATTTTATTCAACGTTAGAACTGTGCACTAGCTGATTAAAGAATTCAGTGGAGAGCGGCGTCAAACCAAGCTTAGGATCGTTGGCCCACGGCGATGATGATAAGCAGCGTACGCATAGTTTAAATTCCAAATGTTGGCGCATTTTACATTGATTTTTCAGAACACCATCATCGTTGGATTCGTAAAATAAGTTGTGAGAACAAACGCCTGATTTAGATAAATCAGAACAGGAGCAATCAGAGCAGAATCTAAAACTGGCGCAGCTTCAATGGCATCGTGAGAAAAAATATGTATTATTCCTTCCGATGGAAGGCAATTTTCTTATCGAGTCGAAAGGTTAAGGATAAGAGTGGGTCAGGGGCAAGAGGTTTAGTGTGGTTAAGTGAGGGAACTCATCATTTATGGAAGAGTCCATTGAGTGCAGTTTCGTCGTCGGAGGGATCCATTGATTTTTTTTCGTGGAACTTTTTTTACAGTTGGGCCGCGAGAACATTTTCCATCAGAATTAAGCACGTCAATTAACACGTTCGGGCACCGACGAAAAGAATACACCGTTTTAGCCGGGCGAATCGTCCAACTCCGGCACGAATAAGCACTTTGGGAACAGGTGGGATTTATCATCCCCGCAAGGATTTCTGGTTTATCGGCCCGGATGAATAAAAAAAAATCCGGTTGCCCGATCAGGAAAAAAATCACGTTCAAATCCGTCCGTTTCGCTTAAGCGAACGGAATCAAAGCGATCCCGCCAAAATTCGAGGAATCAGGAGGAGGGTTTTATGCGATCGTGGGGAATTAAAGTGCCGCTCTGAGTTTATCCGTGCGACCGAGCCTGGATTTCGAGCTCACCGGAGATGTAGGTAATGCACGGACGACGAGTAAACAAAGAGGAAGGGGGACTGGAAGGTTGGAAATAAAAGAAACCTATAGGGGAGGCAGTTGGATGGGGAGCTGCGTCCGTCAGCGCAGCCCGGCGATATAACCCGCGCTCACCCATCTCGTCGTTGGGTGATGGTTTGGTTCCCGGGAACGGCAGTCGGAGGTCTCGAACCGCGTCGGAGTGTATTAGACGTTGATCCGCGGAGGGGGAGTTAAGTGACGTTGGAGACAGACTGGGGAGGAGGGGAGCAAAGGGGATGAGACGGGAGAAGGGGAGAGGAGGGGGTTGCTCTCTGCTTAATCCGCTGGAGCGTGGCACAAGGCTGGGGGCGGATTTTAGCCCCCGGTGATCGGTTTATTGAGGGAGGGGGACGCAGGAATAAGATGACAGATAGAGTGGGGTGATGTGTGCGTGTCTTCGAGGGGAGTGGAGGTAAAGGGGTGAGATGCTCGAAAATGAGGCTTGACGATGGAAACTGGGGAGGATTGATCAGTGGGAGGGATGATGGGGAAGAGGAGGAGGAGGGAGGATTGGAGTTGGGGTGGAAGAGAAGTCGGCACGAGACGGGAGGGGAAACGGGGACGAGGTCGAGAAAAGGGATGTCTTGGAAAATATCGGGGGGAGGTGGTGAGGGGAAGTGTGTATTTTGGAGAGGGGTGCTTGAGGAGTAGTTACTAAGAGGAGGGAGTTACTAAGTGAAGAACAATTGAGTGAATATGATGAAAAGAAAGAATACTCTGGAGCGAAAGTAAAAATAGTTGGGAGGCCGAGATATTTCGTATTCTACACATTTGCTTCCAGTTTTTTTTACGTAATTTGCGATGAAAAGGTAAAACATTGTTGTTGCTAAAATGAGAACGTTTGGGGAGAATAGATTGGCGTGTCTGTCTGTAGGTACTTATCTGTTGAAGGCAAGTGAAGACACCTATGTGCAACATGTTTCTGCTATCTGAATTCATTTGCCTCCTTGATCCGGAAAAGATCCTTTTCTTTTTTTAACATTGGTAGCTTAGGAGATGTATTACTTATCAAATAATTGGTGGGGCACTTTTATAATTCCCATATGTTTTTCTTACATGCAGCTGTCCCACTCTATCCTTTGTTTTCTCTCTATCATTGTTCTATTATTTCCTCCTATCTTTCAAATCCATTCATTTACCCGTATTTATGGTAGTATGTATTATGTACCTGAACATCTGAAAACATGCACATTAAAGAACTGGACAGATTTTGATGGAAATTGTTGCGGATGCTAGGCTCTCTTCCCACTTCATATAATGTTTCTCTGAGTGTGAAAAGTGTAATTTGTCTCATATAATTTATAAGTATTTTCTGAATTTTGTCATTTCTTGTACTACATGTGTTTCTTGTGACGAATTATTGTTATGAGGACGCCACTGTGGAGCATTGTACTGGCTTCATGGGTGGGTCTTCTTTGTGACCACGTGCAATGTGTTTCATGGGCTTTCGTGAACGGGGTGGAGAGAGCAAAATGGGGTAAAACGAGAGGGCGGACGTACTTCCGATTCGGAGATTCCAAAAAAATAAATTTTTCCTGCCCAAAATTTTCCTGATGCCGAAGGGTGGTTTGAGATATCTCACCGTTAACCTCCCGTGTCTACTCCTACGGATCCACCCCATCAACCACAAACTCGGCCGCTCCGAGGGTGAATTTCACTCCTAGTTAGCGCTCGTACAAATTTGATGACAGGTCCGCCACTTTTTTCCGCCCACGGAGAGTATCCGTGAGACGGCGGAAGATGGGAGACGAGCCCTGATTGGACAATCCCCTGGACGCAAATGAAAATTGGAGCGATGCCGAAAGATTTACTCTGGAAATCTCGAGGAGGCGGTGGAGGCATTTCAAGGGGGAGGATGGCCGGGGGAGAGGGCAAGGGGGGAGGAATAGGAGAGTAAGAAGTCGAGGTGGATGCGGAGTAATGAATAAATCCATTAATTTCGTCTGTGGGAGAATCCAAGAGTTGTCATGCTCCTCTTCGTAACCTCCTCATCTCGCGTCTCGAAGACCGCAAGGCTCTTCTCTTCCGTGCACGTTGAGCATATATCCGAGGCAATCCTTGACCTACTTACGTATACCCGAGGGATTGTTTTAATCTGTCGTTGTGCGCAACATACCCTCACAAGCACCTCTCATGCACTGTGCTATCAATACAACTTTGTCCGCTCTTCTCAAATTATGAATTCATAACCTCTCCGTGACATTTTTCTTCTCTTCCATTTCGGGACATTGGCCATTAGTACATCGTTTGGAATGTATGAATATAATTCATTGAGTTACACCCAAATCAAAGAGAAAACTAAAATTATTCCAGTTCCTTGACATTACCTTTCTTGATTTCTCAAATTTTTTTATAAGTAGGTGGATTTTAGTCCCCAAGATGTTTCCGACAATATTTATTTCAGATATCGTTGATCGCTCAAATTCTAGTATCACATGAGTAAACACGGCCTAATATATTCTGTAATAAGTGATGCTTCAGCCATTGCTCTGCAAATCAAAGCAAAAGTGCTCTTGTGAATGATGAAGTATGCATCGTTGATCGCTTAACTCAATCACTTTACTTAATGTCGTATTGAAAAAGTCTGTAGCTCCATATCGTACGCTTTTAACTTTAATATCTCTGCTGGGATGAGTATTTGATAAACGTTTAGTGGATGCGCATTAATACAATGATCAATTTATACGTGTATGTTTGATTCATACATCTTTCCGATATGGATGTTAACTATTATGCCTTAAATAATATGAAAAATGTCAGTTAACAGAAACCGAGAAGGATTGAAGTACTTGGGAAGCTGTGGGATTGCAAGATTTTATAATGAGTGATACAGTGTTTCTAAATATATCTGCCTATGGAATTTGCATACCGTTGATATCAGGTTTCTTTGCTCTCTTTCGAGGTCAGTAGGTACTGATGTCGTTTTTCCTCACCACAAATTGTGGCTAAACTACCAGTTAATTGCTTTTTTTGTGTCGTCCGAGGATGACAGACAGAGTATTAACCATGAGACCTATACTTATCATAAGCATTTAAATTACCAAACATGTAATGCCGGGAGACTACTTTAAACAACTATACCGAAGCTGTGTAATTTTCTGGTTCCGTGATATTTTTGGGATACCACAGACGGTGGTGCGAAGAAAGGGATTGCTTGATGCACACTTGATGCGTGAATTTCACTGGCATTTGGGCATAAAGTATAGTGAGCGCTGCCCGCATCAGCCATACTAATCTTATGGTTGAACTGATTCGGGTTTGGTATGAATATGCAATTTTGGGAATATGCCGGAAAATTGGAGAAAAATATTTCGTTGCTGAGAAGTAATCATCAATCCAATCTAGTTTATTCAGCACAGAGTAGAGGTAATTTAATGTTGACTTCGGAAGATTTATAGTTGGGAATATGGGCACGAAAAAGTTGAATACATTCAAGTAGAATCAATCGTAAAAGATTTTATTTAATAATATCAATGCAGTTTCATAACTTTTTATACCAATCATTTCATTATAAGAACAATCGTATCAATTCTGCACAAGGTCTTAACAAAGTAGGTATATTAAAAGATTGCCCGATTGAAAGAGTTCCATTCCCATTATTAAAATATATATGTCCTTGCAAAGTATTTTCATCAAAAAATCTAATAGTACCTTCCAGAAAAATGGCGCAATAACCCTGATAGAAATACATTTTCATTGAAGTGTGCTTATTTTTTAAAACTCACTTTTTGTAAAATTGTTGCACATTTATATTCACACTTTCTTACACTTAAGGCAAATTCTTATCTCACAGAATTCTGGAAAATTTTCACTTTGTTCCGTCTCCATTACATTACTCCACTCCATTTCATGCATTCCATTTTCAGGTACACGGTATACTTTCAACACACTGTCAAACTTTAATTACACTTAAGGAGTAAAAAATCACACCTTACTCACGCGTATTTCACACTTATACCACAAATTTGCATATTAATTACATGACTTTTTTCACACATCATAAAAACTTCCAATACTCTTGTGTCCACACTTTTAACAAGCTTCTTTCCCGCTAATTTTTCAGAGGGAATTCCTGCAATGTTATCTACTACTGCCTATTACTTGCCGATTGTGAGCTGAATAACCCAAAACAAATGGTGTGTTTGTTGACAGATGTTTATATTGACGAGGAGATAAGGCGGACGGCGTTCTCGCCTGGTGGCTAGAGGTTTACGAGTGTTCTTTCACCTTGATCCAAGGTATCTTCTGTGTTTGTAACCATGAGATAATTGATGCCACCCTAATATGACTTTTCTGCGATCCTATGAGCATTCAATAATCATAAATGTACATACAGTGCCACATCGCAAAATATGTGAAGTGCAAATCATGTTCGGTTAAAATTATGTATTTCTAAGGCTTTTATTAGCATTAAATCACGCGTGAAACTCAAGAATAACCTAATCCATTGAAACATCCTCTTTAAAGCAGGAATTCTTTAAGACACACTTTTTGTATAACTATTTCACATTGATATGCACACTTTCTCACACCTAAGGCAAATTCTTATCTCACCAAATTTTGGCACATTTTCACTTTGTTCCGTCTCCATTACATTACTCCACTCCATTTCATGCATTCCATTTTCAGGTACACGGTATACTTTCAGCACACTGTCAAACTATAATTTCACTTAAGGATTACAAAATCACACCTTTCTCACGCTTATTTTACACTTATATCACAAATTTGCATATAAATTGCATTACTTTTTTCACACATCATAAAAACTTCTAATACTCTTGTGTCCACACTTTTCAGAAGTATGACTTTTCTGCGATCCTATGAGCATTAAATAATCATAAATGTACATACAGCGCCACATTGCAAAAATATGTGAAGTGGAAATCATGTTTGGTTAAAATTATTTAATTCAAAGGCTTTCATTAGCATTAAATCACGCGTGAAACTCAGAATAACCTAATCCATTGAAATATCCTCCCTAAAGCAGGAATTCTGATTTTCATGGCGCCCTTACCTGAATTATTAATATTTCAAATCATTTCAGTGATCTCTTATGTATGCTAATACATTCTCACCATGCTAAAATTGAGCTCTAAGTTGACCTCGATCATAGTTAGCACTCTGGTAGAAAATGATTCCTCCATAGGGCTGTTCGATACTACGATATATCATCTGCGATATTCGATATGCACTTGATATTGCAACGCGATATTAAAACGGCAGCTGACGCGATATTTCGAAACGCGATATCCCGAGATATGACGATGTCCTGATTTCTGAATATCACGATATGTCCATATCAAGATATCAACCGATGTCACGTTATTTCCAATTTTTATCGCGAAGCCATTATATCGACGCTTCTGCGATATCAAGTTCATATCGTAGTGAGAAATTCAAAACAGCATACCGCTCTGCCCTACCACCCCATTTTTTGCTCTGCATGCGCACTTTCCCTTATTTTTTCATCGCTCCCCTGAGAAGCGTCTGGCGTTGTGACTTGGCCCTCCGAACGTCTCTGGACCGCCTCTCGGTATTGGTCGGATTCTGCGAGGTGCTCTGGGGACTAGCGCGTTGGTTGCGCATGAAGCGATTGTAGGCGGCCCGGAAGAAAAGTTCCCGGGAGGATCGCGCTCTTCTCAGCCGGTTTAGGTGATCCAGAAAACGTAGAGGGTCGTCAGACGAAGGCCAGACGCAGAATGGCCTTCGGTTTGTGCCGAGAGTCAGCTCTTTGGTCAGTCGGTCAGCAGGAGGTGGCTCACGAGAAATGGACTCACTTCTAGCCGCAGCGGCTTGAATGCACTGGGAGAATTCGTGAGGTAACGGCGCGGCTTGGATGCACTGGGAGCATTCGTGAGGTATCGGCGCGGCTTGGATGCAGCCCGAACCAGCAACCCTCTCACTCCCATCTTTCTCTGCTTCCATAGAGGTAGTGAAGTCCTCCGAGTTTGATTCCCTAACCGGAACCGAAGAAGCCATGCTGGAAACTTGGCAAGTCGACGAATATCTCTTCTTCTTCACTTGGAGTTTTCAGGTGTCGAAACAGTTTGAGGGGTATCAGCCCCCGCTGGCCTGAGTGAAAAATAAAGAGCTATCTTTGTGCGTGCGAATTCTGTTGTCTTCGAATACGACCCGACGGGTGAGAAGGTGACACAGCACTAGTTTCTCGCTGTCCATCTCACTGCTTTAAATACTGTTCCACCCATGCATATTACATCCTTCACGCAAAAGCATTGTTCTTGCATGCTTTCGCTTATCTTGTTATATTTTGAGGAAAGAAGAAAGCGGACGGTTTTCAGAAATAAGTAGAGCAATAGTTCAGTCGTAAAAAAAATGACGGGACCCTCCTCAAGTTTGTTTACACGAGTCCAGATGTGTTTGAAACTTCCAGTTACAGCATATAAACGAAAACTTCCCGTATTTCTCTTAGCTTGATAAGCGAATTCTTGAAACACGTGCACAGGGTGGGGTAGAATAAACAGATGGCTGTCACAGTCGTGAAGACTTCTGCACCCCTATAGTGCGTTCCTTAATACCCCAATTTATGAAATATTAATATCCCGTGTGACTAAGAATCGTTATTTCTAGATAGATTCCATGGCCCATTGTAGAATAGCTCTAACACCAGGCATGCAAAGTCACCGTAGTTAACTGTTAAGCAAAAATAGAGGACCAAAAGCTTCAAAATTATAGGGGGATAGTATACCTTACACGGGGGCTAATGTTGGATTTCATTATAAACAAATGTGATGTTATAAATTAATATTAGGCCTGACGACACTTGCTTTAGCCAATTAATTTTGGAAATGCTCTCTATGTGTGCTGAGTATTTATATTGAAACATTTGCCTTTTGGTAGCGCAGATTCCAAATCTGCTAAAATATTCGCTATATGTCCTTAAAGCAAATAATCTAGTGATGATTTTCAATTTGTTATTCAACAGAAAAAAAATATCGTGGCATAGCATAATTCACTTTAAAAAGGAACTGATTTTATCATGTTTTCCTTTTTTATTGCAGTAAGTGTCAATAATTATTCATTTTTAGTTTCTGAGTTAATGCTTTTAAAATGTGCATCCCAAATACTTGATGAAAACTCCAGATGCGGCCTTGCCAGCGCAAAATGACATTTTTATTTTTTGCATGAGCACGTTACCACAATTTTATCTTCAATCTACTAGTATTGTGATTAGAGGTTGTTTTTACTCAATTGGTGGTCTCCAAGGCAGACCCGAAATGAAAGGCTCGGTGAAAATGTTTAGAATCGGTTTAGAATCAATTTTAACTCTTTGGCGATAAAAATGTTTTATTAAATTTACAGATGATTTTTAATGCGTCGAGAAATCAATCCAAAAAAACTTCGTCACTTTTCCCGTGATTGGAAACAACGAAATGCTAATTCTAGAATCCAAAGCTGGTTTCCACAGAATTGAGAATTGACATCGTATAAATGAAGAATACATTAGCATAAATTTGGGATCGTAAATCAGATTACTTTCTGTGGCAAGTACACAGACACTGTGATTTTTAAATTACTTTCAAAATATTCTCTTTAAAATGTCCCCCCTTATGGCACTTACCACCAATAATAGCCCCAAGATGATGCACGATCCAAGCACGATGTGTGGTGCATACGTTTTGATAAACTGGAAACAGATCTTTATTAAATAGGTGAATGGAATAAATACATCTTCGCAAATATTCGAGGTTTTAGTTATATTTGACGAAGATGTATTAAATTTCTCTACTCGCGTAAGTTTACATGCATAAATGTTTTTCCACCGAGGATGTAATTTGATTTGTTTACGCAGTAAAGGCATATCATTTTGTAGATATCACATGTAAATCATTAATACTAACGGAATCGTTCACTGACAATGTAGCTACATTTAGTCTACATTTAGATACATATTTAATACCTAGTCTGATCTCACATTTTTTTCATCGTTTTGCCTACGATTTTTATGTTTCAGCATAATTGAAATAATTTTAAAATAGTTTTAGCTTTCACCAACAACGAGGTAATATAAGGAAGAGCCCGATTTTCACATTGCATACTCAGGAATGTCAGATAAGATTATTTTAGAATATTCTAAAATTGTTGGAGGGATCTGGGTGAGTAAATAGTCTTCCAAAGAATGTAATATGAATGGATCAACGGGAAAACATCCAATGTTATATTGAGTCAGCGCCATCGTTCACTAGTCAAAGGTTTTGCGTTTGCGGTTTAAAAATAAATGTACCTTTCTATGGCTGATGGCCTACGTGACGAACAATGGCTATTTTTTTCAGTATCTAAGGGGTATAGGAGAGCATACCATTTAGTTTTTTCGCTGAGTACCTGGAAATGAGCACTATCTAAAATAAAGCAAATACCTTTGTTTCAGAGAGATAGATGTTCAGATAGCTGAAGCAAGGAAAATGCTGATTTATGTTTGGTTATCGCCAACACCTTCTCTCATGCATGTCTCTTTATCATTCATATGGTGTACTGGGGATTGGTTAGTGCAATGGGTAGTTGCTTTTTAGGAGTGTTCAGTTATGGCTTTGAAAAGCACATACATTGTGATTTGGTATAGTATGAACCAGATTTATGGTGTAATGTTCTGATGGGGCCGGGTTGGTGTAGTAGTACTGCACTGTAGTACTGTCAGGGGCTACGGGTTTGAATCCCGGCAGTAGAATGTATTTTTTATTGACAAACCGGCCCCTACTTGAGCGATATGTGGAGAGCATTTGGGTTCATTACTCCGTCCGTCGGTTGGACGTTAAGATATGGTCCCCGGCAGGCTAATGCCGACGCCGGATTTCTCTCTCCCCATCCTCCTTGCCCTTATATTCCCACCCTTGAAACTTTCTTGTCGGTCTGAAGCGCCTATAATTGCGGGTACTCACTTGGAAACCGCAGATCCTTTGAAAGTGTGGATGAAGTGGTGACCTCCTCCGAGAATCCAGGTTTGGATCCCGGAAGTGGCAGATTTTTCAGTGCCATACCGATCTCTACTTGAGAGTGGAGAGCACTTCAACTCGGGCACTCCACCCGTCGTATGGGACGTTAAACTTCGAATACTTTGTCACCTTTCGTTTCATAAAGACGCCAGGTGTCTTTCTACCCTTTCTTTAACCCACACATCAAGTCACCTTTGATTTTAATGACCTACTCTAAAAATAACGGTGCTGCAAATACTTATATTTAAAGTCACATGATCTTTCCTCCCTATGATGAAGCCACAGCTTTTCCAAGGCTTTTTCATACAATCAATCTGTGGGCTAATCAGGTGTGGTACCATGTTTATTGCCAACATTCCTGCATTTGCAGACTAACTTCGCTGCTTGGCCTTCGATTACCGCAGTAACAATATGTGGGGTGAACTAATGTTAATGGTCAATAAACACAGGAGCACATTCCGTAAGCCGTCGTTCGCTTCATTCGTCACAGGTCTATGCCAATAGTCAATTCCGTCTTACAGATAAACTCACTTGAAATAGTTAATAGTTTCAGGCTTAACACTGTGGAAATCTTTCATCGTAGGAATGAAGGTTGAAAGTGAAACACTGCAATTTCCACACACAGGTTTATTCTCCACGACCATGGTTTCGTTGCAAGGCAACATCATCAGGTGATCACCTGATGATGTTGCCTTCATCATCACCTGATGATGTTGCCTTGCAACGAAACCATGGTGGTGGAGAATAAAACTGTGTGTGGAAATTGTAGTGTTTCACTTTAAACCTTCATTCGAACTCACTTGACATTTCGGTTATGTTCTCTGGCTAAATTCGCTTCAAACGAGAGAGGCTATCACCCGAGTAAGTGAGTATTATAGTTTTTGGTGCTTCGACAGATTAAGTGCAATTTGCACTAAAGTACGAGTGCATTTGAATATATGAGGGGTTTCAAATGCAAGCCTTAATTATTTTATATCTACCAATTCAATAAATTCATAAAAAATATGAATTTTCAACTTAAAATAATTTCCTTACATGAATGTTTTGCTTGACACACAAGTGTCTATGTTGACAACTTATGTATGGGTCATTCCATTTTAAATCGACAAATGGTCGTTGCCTCACCATCTCAGATGTCAACGAAATTCGGCTCGTAGGTAGTGCTTACCCTTGTGACCCATAATCCGTTGACTAAATTCATAGAAAAAAATTGCCTCTGAATTATAGGCAAATGTACATCACTTGGACGCTTGAAAAACCTCATTTTACGCTAAATTTGTACAAGCTACATCAAACTTATTTTACTTAGCACAAATATAAAAAAAGGTATCATTGGAAAGGAAAAAGCCTATGTTTGATATTATTTATCTTGAACGTCAACTTTGTGCAAGTTTTAATGCTTCTTCAACTGATCTAATTCAAAGTTCAAAGTGTCGTTTTTTTTTAATTTTGAGCAATAAATAAACACAGATGGACTTCAAGTAACATGTTAATTTTTCTCGTGTTAATACTCACGTGTGTGTAGTGTATGATTAAAAAGTAAAATGTAGATTTTAATCTGCCTTCTCGGGGGAACTATCCCAAGAACCTTAGAAATTTGGAAAAAATGTTTTTTCGGAGTTAAAAAATCCATGTGGCACAGGTTTTAAAAATCAGATGAGTACTGATTTAGCAAGTTCTAAAGGTGTTCTTTCAAGAAAAAAATAAATTGAGTTGTGTTTTTCAGGGGTTGGATAGACATAAGGATTGGAATTAGTGTAAAATACAACGTTTGAGAGCCACAAGCGATAGACCTGAATAATACAGGTATTCAATAAACAATTATGTAATCAAGTTAAGAATGGTATGAAAACCAGCAAAGAACGTTTATAGGGTCACTGGTACCTTGTAGAAGAGGTGGAATGGAATGTGTGGTGGTACAATGTTTGTGAGGTGGATATACGTGAGGGCCTTTGCATGAACTCATCAACTGCCTCTTAGTCCTCGATGGCTCTGTATCAATGGAGTGGACCTGCTATACATGCCTAAGTGAAACCAGGTTTGTTGTATTATATTGTATCATGGTGCATGAATTCACGTCCTTCATCGTGCCCAACTAATGGAATGTCCTCTTTTGTGGAATGGGACATGCCAATTCTTTTTTTTTTCTTTCATTTTCATTCGTCACAGGTCTACGCCAATGGTCAATTCCGTCTTGCAGATACACTCACTTGACATTTCGGTTATGTTCTCTGGCTAGATTTGCTTCAAACGAAAGAGGCCATCACCCGAGTTAGTGAGTATTATAATTTTTGCTGCACCGGCAGATCAAGTGCAATTTGCACCAAGTACGAGTTAATTTGAATATGTGAGGTGATTCAAATGCAAGACTTAATTAATTTTTTCTCTACCTATTCAATAAATTCATAAAAAATATGAATTTTCAATTAAAAATAATTTCCTTACATGAATTTTTTGCTTGACACACAAGTGTAAATGTTGACAACTTACGTATGACTCTCACTGCGTTCAATATTTTATCGCACTTTATGGTTTTAATTTGAACGTTTCTTCTATTTTGATAGTGTATTACGTGAAAATGTGATTGAATGTGATTAGATTTTTGTATAATTTTTCGCGAAGGTAAGATGACAAAATTGACAGAAGTATGTTTAAGTTGAATAATTACAATCAGATAGGGATATCCATTTTAAAATTTTCAACCAAGTTTTATTATTTGGAGTTTTGCGCTTTTTCAGGTGGATGTAAATGCCCTCAATACTAGTGTTAGGTTTTAAGGCCCTATATACATACTCTTACCCAGTTTCCCACCTATCTTCAATGACGTAAATTATCTCAGTTGTTGGTCGCTTTCTCCAATAAAAAACACCGATAGCAGGGTCTAGGTTCAAATCGAGGAGGGGCCTATAGTACGTCTAGCTAAACTCAATCTGTGCGATTTCCTAGGCATTAGATTTTCCTGGTAAAACATGTGGCGAAAGATGGAGGAGAACTAGGTCCATTGCCCTGATTTGAGTTTTACCAGCTCTTGGACTTAGTACTTTGGCGGGCTCTGCCAACACCACCTAGATTAGAAGGCCTTAGGACTCAAGTTAGAAATCCTCTAACGTCATCATCTGGAGGCCTAGTCCTCCTTGACAACAAGATAAGTTTGTATTTATGCATCATTTTAGAATGTAAGAAGTAATATTATACTCGCGCAAGCTTTAGTTTGCGATAAAAACCATATTTTAACCATCTTTTTTAAATCGGGATGAACTCATGAAATTCTTCTCAAATTGGGGCATGAATTGAAAATAGCTGTAGTTGCTAATAGCTTATAAATTATGCAAACCTTTGTTATAACTTCACTGCCGATGCCATGCATCGGATTCGTTGTGTTGTAAAGTTGTAATAATACGCAATAGGACCACTCTTATTTGGAAGGTTTTCAAAAACTGGCAAATAGGGTATCTATGTGGAACAATATTTAGTTTAGTTGACCCTTTATTTTGGGAAATGAAAGGGTGAAGAATCTGGTTTACAAAAATAATGTTGTTTAATTACTATGCATTTGCTGTGGGTTGCAGAGTTGGGTTGGTTTAATGGTTGAGCAAGAAACATAAGATTTCAATGCGAATAATATTTCCAATTACGTATCATTTATTTGGTGGATATTCACTATCGCTCATTTATTTATTTCGTTCTATCTGATGGATTAAAACATTAAAACAAAACAATAACTAAAAGAGAATGATGTACTAAATAACGCATAATACAGCGTTATAAATTTTCGAGTTGAGGGTCGGTTTTCTTCAAGTGACGCAAACCCTGTTCGTTCGGCCTCCGGATGATGATGTCACGCGCGGGTCCTAAGGCCTTCTAATCTAGGTGGTGTTGGCGCTACACTCACCAACCATTCCGTCTCTATGGTGAGATATTGCCGCCGATTTTTGATGAATCACTTTACGAAATTCGAGACCACATACACCCGCAGCAATACAAACTCTTTATATTCAACATCATGATTTGTCCGTTCATCGTGTCTAAACCTCCTCACTCACTTTCCCGCAGGTCGTGGACGCTTTAAGTCCCCATCGCTGCCCTCCGTCACCAATGGGAGGTGGGGGGCGCCTCGCTTAGCGACGCCTCAACCCCTTCCTCTCCCCCCCCCCCCCACCCACGGTGCGACCGATTCCCCCCTTCTCCTGCATATCTCCGGCCTTCCGACAGAGTGGGCACCCCCATCGAAGCTGCCACCCCCATCCACCCCCGCGTCGCCTTAACCCGCTCCCTCCCGCCCACATCCCCCGTAGCAACAGCCCTCATGAGTGATTTTCAAATGGGGTTCTCACCTGAACGATCAAAACGCGGTTTCCCCCGCAGCCAGCCGGCAGTGATTCGCTTCCGACCCTTTGCCCACCACTCACCCCGCCGCTCTACTCCCTGCTTCCCTCCTCCCACGACACCTCCCTCCCGCCATAACGCAATCACTTTCCCTTCCCCATTGACATCGCGTTCCCACGGTCTCCCGATCGATTCCAATGGCCGTTCTCGCTCGCTCGGCGGAGCCGGCGGTGAAGCGGTCCTCTCACCCACTGCCATACTCCCCATCGGAGAGACTCACCCCAGCCGTGACAGGTCGCTTCATTAATGTCATTTGCCGCGCGTCCGCGGGGATTGGGTTTGGCGAGATGGAAGGAGGTGGTGCTGGGAACGGTAAATACCCTCCCGCAGACGACTCTGTGCACATACGGGAGTGCTGACGTGGTCCCCGAAGGGCCCGAATTCTTTGTCGACCCGTCGAGTGTGTATGTACGCGCGAGCGACCCTTCCATTTTGCTTCGTCGTTGTGTTTCGGGGAAATGAAGGACAATGCATCGGAGGGCGGGTGGACCGTCGAACAGTTTCCCGGGGTCGTTTGATGATCTCTGAGGGCGGGTATGGTTTTAATCGTTAACATCCAACCGCAGTGAGAACGAAGGCTCTTCTGTGATGCCATCATGAAAATTAGTGCCAGAGCCAGCTTGCCGACAAATATTTTTACCGGGACAATTGAACGTTTTATGCCCATGCTTGAGCACCAATTGTAATTCACATCTCGGCCACCAAAAACTTCGGTATAATTAGAGATAATATATAATTTTCTTTCAACTTATGGAGGTTATTTAAAAATTGAATTTCGTCTGCAGAAGTAACAGTGGAATTGAAATTCCTAAGTTAAATAAACTATATCACTGAAAGAACTTAGAACTTCCATGTATGTAGGTATATTGCGTAATTTGGGTCCTAAATAGAACAAAACTAAAAACTCTAAACAGATAGGATGGAGGAATTTTATTTTTTTACAATTTATCAAATCCAATTATAATGCAACGTATAGGATAATTTTCTAATTTACCATTCCATATGCTCCTTTCAATTAGCAGGAAGTGATAAAATTTTGAGGCGCTTAATATGATCTATGTATGCTTAGAAAGCTTTAAAAATCACCTATATTAGTAAGCACATGATGATAATGCTTTTTAGAAGGCTTGTAATGCACGTGTGTTATTCTATTCATTAGTTGATTTCGTAGCATAAATATGCCTTAGACTACATACTCTCACGTACAAAACTGTAAATGTTTTCAGAACGTAAAAAAATGAACTATTTGAAACCCTTTGCTATCTTGTATGGTAATTACGCATCTTCTTGATGGTTGTATGAAACTCTACATCTATTTACCTCTGAATGCTCTTGAAATGTCACGGTTTTGGAAATTTACACTTCAAAAGAATTGATAACTGTTCTAGAATTAACTATTGCCGTCAACCTTGAACATAGCCTGAGACAAGTATTTATTCATGCAGTGCATTTCGTGAAAACCCGTTGATATAAGTATAAGCCACATTCTCACGCTTTATTCGCAATAAGGTCAGTTTTCTCCTGGAACATTAATTTGTAGTTTACTCAAAGGATAAGGATCTATTCTTACCCCTCATGACAAAATCTAACAATATTTATTCACTGCGTGATGAAAAGTTAACAGTTTTGCAGTTTTTACTTCGATAACCTTGACCATCAGTGCATGAAAATGAGCACGCAGATTTTTCTCAGGGAGAAACTCCGTTTATAAATACTTAGAAAAAAGGGCTAACATTTATGACGGATTTTAGTTGCCAAAACTTTGATTTATTATGTTGGTACACAGCAAGGATTTGCTTCTCCAACGGTCCAGCGACCGATATGGTTTTCAACAAATGTCGAACGCCACCGGTATATCACTCGGCGATATTTCCTGGCATAATTGCCATGGCGGATGCAATTAATCGAACGCACATATTACCACGCCCCCCGCCCCCTCCTACCTGAGGCGAGACAAAGCCGGCAAGGGCAGCGGGACGTAGAATAGAAGGCGGTGGATGCTGTCAAACACTCGCACTTCGGTTTTACGGTTAAGTGTTTGCCCCGAAGGCAAACACATCTCGCCCGCCCCGCAACACTTCGCGCTTGTACACACGAACACATGCGCACACAGACGATCGCCCACTGGACCGATGGCCGCTTACACTCCCATCATGCATCGCTCTTTCCAGTTCGGGGCGTGATTCCCACCGGTTCCCCTATTTGCTCGCTCGCTTTCCCTCAATCAGGCATCCTCATTCGAAGACCACAGTGCCTAAATAGATATGTCCATCCCAATTCGGAGCCGGCTTTATTTTATGCATTCGGGCGCGTATAAATAGATATGTCCATCCCGATTCGGGGTCGGCTTTATTTTTTGATGCAATCGGGCAATATTAAATTCTACATGGCGGAGAGGGTAGGTAAATAAAGAAAGTTGGACGTTTGAGGGCTATCTTTCTTTAAAAATGTTCCCCAATATATCCTGTCCCCACCCACACTTTCCATTTCGCTCATACACCTGCATCTATTTTTGCAAAGCTGGTTTCTTATAAAGTGTAGTATCTTTTATGAAACAATAAGTATTTTTCAGCGAGTGCCACCATGAACCATCAGCGCAATAATTATTATTGTAGTTGGTAGTTATTTGGGGGAAGCGACCGCCAGCTGAGTTCATTTGCTCCATTTAAGACGGGTGGGTTATTGAATAGAGGTAAGATTTGTCATGGAATGGAGGAGAGGTAGAGAGAAACTCGGCTTTGGGATCGACCTATTCTTAACGAGAGGCGCCTTTGGGCCCGCGGGTTAAAATCCCTTCCGATGGACAGAACACATAAACCTAGTGCGCTCCACTTAGCTACTTAGCTGCAAAGTATGGACCAGTACACTAGTGAAAATTTTCTGCCTCTGCCTGGATTCGAACCTGGCCCCTCGGTATAGGAATCTTCCAAATCCTTGAATTATTCTTTCCATCGCAAAAATATTCTCACATGTAGCTAAGTCGAGTGTCATTCGAGAACGGGTCACTTTTGTAGATGAAATGAGACTATTCAGAATAAAACTTAATATTTGCAATTGAATCATTGACCAATGCTGGTTCAAGTGTCTAACAATATCATGTCTCTCATAAAATTAGCCATGCTCTCTGACTTCTGCAGCAGAATAACAATTATTTATTAAAATAATTTTTCCAGTGGATTTAAAATAGTAAACTTTTCCGCAGTAAAAAGAATAATTACTTTCCAAAACTCCGCTCTCATCATTGGTTGAAACAAATAATGCAAAAACTCATTTTTAGCGAAGGAGAGGCTCACATGCTTCAGATGTAGTTAGTTTTATAGGTGATTCGGGAGAGGTGGCACACAACAGAGATTATTTGCGCAATTTAGGAGAGTTGTTTAACTGGACAGGGGAAGGTAATAATTTAAAGGAGTCTCAGGAATTTTGAGAGAAAATTAGAGAACCTGGGCTCTTGCCTGCTATTGACGGAAGGTGCCTAGGGGCCCATAGCATAGTGTCCCATCCAACGGACAAACGGTCATCGTTTTCCGGTGCAAAAGTTGCGAGTAGTCGTAGGCAATATGTTTTTTTGGGAACTTATCATTCAAATCTAATCTTTGGGTGAAAATTAATTCTTGTCTTCTTTTTGGTCCGTGTATTTTTACATTATTTTTTTCCAGAAAAGATGCAATTGACTGTGGAACGTCATCCACGCAGTATTTGTACTGAGTCTGGTAAATCAGTGGAAATTTCTGCCTCTGTCGGTATGGAAACCTTCTGAGTGGGAGTTCAGTTCTTTGGCCACCGCAGCAACCCAATTACCGTCTAGCGCATTGAACTGCCTATTATTGAACCAAGTGGCAAGTTAATCTGGCGGTAATATCGTTTAGATCTTTTTTTCTCCTTAATTGATACTTTTTAAGCCCTAAGAACGTGCTGGAGAAACAATGAGCAAGCTCTACCGATGTATGTATGCCAAAAAAAGGTGCTTATGGATGCCTTATTTTATTTAATTGAAAATCAGGTGTGTATCGAAACGATTCGCAACTTTGATACAACCGCCGCTCTGTAACCTTGTCAAAGCCTACGTTGACCACCTAAGGACTTTTTATCCTTATTTCCCCCCCCCCCCTTTCATCGTCGCCAGTTGCGATAGTACTCAAGAGGAGAAAAATCATTTAACACTTGTTAAATTAAAAAAAAAATTAATTTGTACGTGGCTCTGTGAAAAATATTTACGCCTAACTGAAACGCAAATCAAGTTCACTCAAGAATAACGAACTATTCAATCTTTTTCATTCTTCCCTCCTCCATTTTCGAAGTTTTCCGGTGCAAAAGTTACGAGTAGTCGTAGGCAATATGTTTTTTTTGGGAACTTATCATTCAAATATAATCTTTGGGTGAAAATTAATTCTTGTCTTTTTTTTTGGTCCGTGTATTTTTACATTATTTTTTTCCAGAAAAGATGCAATTGAAGATTAAACACTCAGAAGCGGAATTCAATTTCGCTCCTTTTAGCATAACCAATGCCTTTTGAAGGGACGGTCCTTAAAACCGAAGCCGATAGCCCCTTTTCCCCTTCTTTGCCCTTTTCATTAAAGGCCTCATCCCTAAGAAATTCCTCTTCCCGAAACCCTTCCCTTTCTACCGCTCTCCCTCCTTCCCCTCCCACTATCCTATCTTCGCATTCCTGTCCCCCCTCCCCTGCTGCCTCTTCACTATTCCTCACTTTGGTAGTCATCCCCTCCCTTTACCCTTAACGAAAAAAAAACTCGTACACGCCCTCCACCCTCAACGTCCCCTTTTCACGAAATCCCTCCAATTTATTTTCCCTTTTTTCTTTTCGTTTGAAGGGCACGGTCGCCTCTTTTTCCTCCCAAATACCCTTTCTACTCCCAAAAATACCCTTCCTCCCTCTGCTATTTCTCCTCTCTCTCCCCTTTTACAAACCCTTCATCACCGCCTCACTTCATTGCAACCCGCTGAGCTTAAAAGTTCCCTTCAAGACACGCCACGCCCTGAGCTCCGACCAATCCTCAAAGCCTTCCTTCTCCCGCCTTCACCCCCGATAATTTATTATTCAACCAGACCACCTTCTCGCCGAGTTAACGGCGGACGCGGTTCTTGTCGACGTCGACGCCTCCTCCGCACCACTTCTTGCGACGATGCGACTCCCGTTTGCAGTTTTCCGTGCCCTGTCCATAGCGAAGATACCCGCGTTATCCCCACATGTCCAACCAACCGCGAACTTCTTCCCGGTGTCCCTCATCTCGCAAAAAAGGCGCCTACATGCGACTACGGCCGTCACTCCTGGATCTCTCCCTCTCTACCCGTTTATGTACTCACTAGCTCTCTCTTCCTTCGCATCTCCACACGTAGAGCGTTGGACAATATATTTGTTCACGTACCAAAATTGGAATTCCAGATGTACATGAACATACACGATTTAAGTCTACAGCTATTTCTAGGATCACGTTTACATGCGTGTAGAATGTGATTGTATTGTGTTAGGTATTTGTTCGATTTATGGGAGCAATATAATAAGCGTCAGTCTTAGAAAGGTAAAATATAATGTTTCGATGTGTCTCCATGAGTGGATGAACCTATGGGATGTCTTAAAACAATTTCCCCGGAGAAAATTTCAAATCTTTTCAGCTAATCAATTTTCTCGGATAAAAGCAAAAGTTTGTGGAAATATTTTTGTTGAATTTTAGTAAAAGTTACAACCTCCAGATCTTTTACTTAAGATGTACTTTGTTTTCATCTTCTACAAATGAATTTCAATTTTTCATGCAGATGAATGTTGGGTAGAACTCTCCTTTAACCTTGCCTCTTTGGATACAGCGGTTTTATGTGGGGCTCTTTCCCTCCTATGTATATGTATGTTACGATAAAGAAATACTATAACTTATAGTTTTTGCGAAAATGAATTTTTATATCCATATCATATCGTATTACCTACCTTATTTAATTTAGTGCATTAACTGAAAAGCAGGTGTACATTAATCTCCTGATTTTCGCAGCATTCTCAAATTTTTAAACCTTAGCTTAGTAAAAATTGAATGGTTCGTGTTCACTATTACCTCGTATTCGTATGTTAATTATGTACATTAGATTAGTAATAAGTGTGGAGAAAACGTCGTGCTGATCACATCAGGTGCGTTATGCTTTCAACAGCATGCTCTATCTATTTTCTTCTCTTGGTGATAGCGATAAAAACATCGGATTCAATCGTTCCCGGGCAATTTACAGATTGTATTTTCGATGGTTTTCCTTCCCCGTTTATTCTTCTTTTCCGTCGACCTTTGGGTCGAAGGGGGAAGGGGGTTGGAGTAGAACGCATGGCAGAGTACGACTGTCTTTTTGTTGCACTTAAACCATCTCCCGGTGTGTCACATCTTTTTATTTTGCCGGTACCGGAAGCATTATATTAATTTTTCCCGCTCGCAATTGTCGCGAGAGAACTCAGTCGCTGGTCCTTTCCCATTTCCTTTGTCGATATTGCTTTTTTTCCTCTTTTCTCTGTCAGAGTATGGGAATATATTTGATGGAGATGCTCGAGTCTTAACACCATCGCCTTCATCCAGCACTAGATTTTGTGTCTTATTCTTACTCTCACTCGTAACCAGAGGAATTCGTGGACGGCAATTCAGGGCATGGCGATGTATCGACTCATATACTTTTTAAATTTCATATATTTATGTATAATTGTTTGTTTTGATACTGTATTATTCTTTGTAGCTGGTGAGAAAATGGTTTTCTGAAAATTATTATTTTTCAGAATTCTAAGTAGGTATTAAAAAAAGCTTTGTATATGGCGAATCCCTTCTCTGGAAAGAATCCCTTGGGAGAGGATTTTAGGGAGAGGAAAATTAGCTTCACGCACGGCATTTCCCTCTGTTGTTCTGCAAATGTGTCTTAAAACCATTCAGTGGCGGTTACAAGGAAATAATAAATAAGGCCATTGCATAGGAATGGCGCAGTTTTGTCTTAAAATTTCACCGAAGTCACAGATTTATATAGATCGTCATTTTTGCGTACGAAATATAGTGTTAAAATTGTTTATAGCAGAGAATAGAAATATATTTCACAGGATTGTTTTCACAAATCATTTTAGTAAAAATTAATGTTCACCTATCAATGGCAAGGCACTAAATATTATTTACCTTATTTGAAAGTTTACTTCCACCTTTTACTCTTTTGAGTGCTCGTTTATCCGAGGTGTCTTCATTCTACGTTACTTCGAGCAGTAAACTACACGATATTGTGAGTCGATTAACTCAGTGGGTGTTCCGTGAAGCGTTATCTAGCCCAAAACTTGATTATCTGTACGAATGAACGCTACGAAGAGCATGAAATACAGCGTTGTACTATTTTTTTCAAATGTCGATCGACCGACGCTTCTCTCGGCATTGAATGGAGACTGCTCAGTTTCGCTCCTCACTTGTTTTTTTTTGCACCCCACCATCTCTCTCCCACCCTCCCCTTTCCCCGAGCTCCATTCGGCCCCGTCCAATTCCATCTCAAGACAAAGATTTTCATACGCCGTCTTTCCTCAAATGCTCTTCTGCCGCCCTATCCCCAATGCCTTCCCGTTTCTTCTCCCCCTTCTCTTCCCCTCCCCCCATCCTCCCGCTCATCGCCTCTCCCCAAACCCCCTCCCTTCCAGGCGTTTCCCAGAATTCACCCCTTTTCAAACCACCCTCAATATCCCCATCCCTCTCCGTCTCGTACCCCCCTCTTCTTTCCTAAAGGAAGGAAAACTCTCGTCATTTTTCATCTAAGCCCCGATCGTTTGGAACACGTTTCGTGGGGGGGCTGAGGGAAGAGGAGTTGTTGGGGGGCGCGTCCTTCTCCGTCCTTCAAGGTCCTGTGGTCGCCTCAATCCACACACACTCGTCCTTCGGACCTCTAGTCATCGACGGAATCAATCCTCCTTACTCTCGTTGATTGCTTCGCCTTCCTGATTTTTCCTTCCTGATAATTTCCCTTTATGCATGTGTCCTCGAACATTTATTCTTAAACTAACATGCAAAATGATCATAAAAATATGTAATGTGCCATTTTGAGTGTGTAGAATCATCAAAGATGAAATGTGAAAATTTTGTCTGCGAGGATGTGGGAGTTATTTCGTTTATTACGTATGCACGAAAAGTATAGAAAGTGGAATGTATTTAGTTCTAAGAAAAAGGTAGCGGAGACTGAATCACGGCCACAAAACATTACTGGGTAACATATCTCACGTGTGATTTATGATTTTTTGAAGTACTATGACAGAAAAAAAAGATCATAATGTAGTTTTGCAGTTTTCATGGTGTGCTTTACTACCATGTTTGTTGTACTTTACAACATGTTTAGGACCCATGCGGTGACAAAACCTAAGATTAAAGTACAATGTTTACAACTTAAGTTGTTATTATGCAGTAGTTTCAACGATATTAAAGCCTTATTGAACATTTTATGGACAGTACTTGATGAGACAAATTCGATGACACCTCACGCAATGTTTTACACCGTCGAGGTCCCAAGATACATTGGATTTATTTTATTTCTCTCAATTTTATTCACGCTAGCTGTTGCGATAAAGTGCTTATGTTGTGTAATTTATAAGTTTTGTTCCATCTTCTGCAAACAAAGGGTTGTATAGCCGTGTTCATATTGAAGGCATTGCAGTTTAAAAAATACATGATCATTGAGCATTACGTGATTACATCGCGTAATGCTCAATTTCTGATCGAAGATGCGTACTGCTGGCCAGAAAGGTAGCATGTATTCTTCGCCAAAATATTTACCAGTGTGCGATAATCATATTAAGAATGAATTGGAGAGTTAATGTAGTGTTTCAGCACTCATTAATCCCTCAAAAAATATATAAACTTGGAAGATAAATAAAGCTATCACCTCTTTTTTAAATCGCAAAGAAAAGAAAAACAGGAGAAGAGTATGTGGAGTAAGGGTTAAGCTTCTTGATTTGATGTATTCTAGTTTGTACGCTACAAATTAGGGAAAATAGAGGGCCTCAGTTAATCTTATTGAAAAATGATGAGTTAGCTTAGATTTGGGTATCGTTCCTGAATATTTTATGGAAAATTCATTCTCTAAATAATTATTTCCATCGGCAAAATCACTGCCAGAACCAGACTTTTTTTTTGCTAATTCTAGAAGTTTATAGATAGTTACTGCAGGAAGAATTGTTTCCTTACAGTTGAGTGAGGATTGAGGGTTTGAATTATTTGCCATATCTACATAATCATCATTGCGATAAACAATTAATAAGACTTCTCATTTTCCTCCTCATCATCCTTAAGGTTTGATTTTCTAAATATTAAATATAAGTTAAAAGAATAATCCATATTATTCTCTATTGCTAATTTTGCTACCTAGGGGTTACTTCTGCGTTTTTTTCTCATACTCAGTGTAGTATTTTCCCTCGAGTTTTATGCCATTTTTACATAAGAGCATTGCTTACTACATTATTTTTTAATTCCCTAAGTTTCACCCAGAAATCTATTTATTCTGGTTTCATTTTTTCATAAGATCAATCATTCAAAAATGTAAACATATATTTGTGTTATCTTTCTTTCGTTTGGCCTATCCTTGTTCCTAGCGATATATAGCCCTCATGGATATTTCGAACATGATTTTTATTGTAAGAGGCCTCAACAGCCGTCCCTATTTCTTCTGAATGAAGATGAATATCTGCCTATCTTGCAAAAAACCACCCCCTCTCCCCTCACTACTTCCTGTTGTCACTTCCTTTTTATTAGTTCTTCCCAACTCTCTTCAAAATTTCACTGCTTTCATCTGGCTCCTGAAGCATATAATATGCAATTCGAGGCATATGATATATTTTTCCTTTTTTCTTTTTTCGTCTCCCTCTCTTGCAGAACGATCTCCACCAGATAACTATTAGCGTATTTCATGGGATCCTTCTTGCGCCGGATATATGAAGACTCACTCGTCGTAATCCGAGCCGGCGGCCCGGCACCTCCAACGAACCAGCTATATAAAAATCCCCGTGGTGCTCGTAAGCAGTAATGGTCACACATATCAAGGGCAATAATACCGCGCGTCCTTGTTTTAATATTTTTTCTAATGGTGATACGTGCTGCGTTTTCAAATTAAAGCCATATCTCATCTCCCTTCCACGTGGTCAGATCTCACTCACCCTTTCTTGTTTTCCGAATAACTTCCTCCTGCACCCCTTCTCTCCACTGAATATCGTCTGACTCGCATTGCCCTTTAAATGACCCCCTTAACTTAATTTAAATCCTTTGAAGAGAGCCATACTGGTCTTTCTTGATGTCCACGACACAATTTACTATTTTAAGTCCTCATTTCATAGCTTGGCCATTTTATTAGCGTGTTTCAAAAACTTGTTGTCCATTTTTATTCAAATTAATGAGCTTCACGAAAATAATCCTCTGATCAAATTCATTTAGATTGTAGCTCCGGTATTTATGGACGACTGCCTCCTCCATGCTTGTGATGATTAATTATTTGCATCAATCAGAGAGAAAAAGGGCTTAATTTGTGTCGAAATCATATGAAGCGCACATTTCTTTAGACATGCCTTAGGATAAATTATGAGCAAAGTGACCTGTCATATTTCATTCTTAAGTCTTATTTTAGTGCCTGTGGAAAAGGCCTAATATTTTTATACATAGTGTGACCTCAATGTAGGTTATCCATTTTAATTGAGAAATAAAAATTGAGGAAAAATATGTTAGAATTTGAAAGATTTATAATATAGCATTTTAATAATTCGGTGGAAATGTAGGCATATATGTGACTATTTTGTTGTACTGCTAATGAATGCTCGTTGAACTTTCATACACAATTTTTGAATTTATAATCATCAAATTCCTCTCTGCAAAGTTCGAAGCGATTTATTTAAATTCCATTATTAATACATGCGTAGATTTAATGGATTTTTTAAATAATTTTACCAATTGTATATTAATAAAGTGAGACTAATTTAAATCAACGTTCTATCCAGATTACAAACTCTTCTATGACAAGTTACACGGAATCATAATTTATTGTTTATTCACTGGAATATTGCTAATATTGGTGGTGCTGCAATTATGTTAAAAAGCAATGATATTTCTGTTTAATTTTATAATTGAGGCACAAAAAGTTTGGTACCATGATGGAAGTGTCTAAGTTGACCTAAATGTTTTCACAAAATCTTTATAAGGAAACGTTTTAAAAAATTTTCAATGATGAATATATGTTTTTTGTAAGGCAGTACATCTTTGCGTATAAAATTAAGTGAAATAATATATGGAGTAATAAATCAAAATATCAGGTGAGAAGCCAGCAGAACAAGAAAAAATGAAGAAATTATGAACGCTGATTGAATTAAGCTATTGTACTAACTACTATGTAGATACTAACTATCTAGTTGCCTGAGACACTATAGTAGCCTGTTTGCATGTCTATAGTGCATGCTTGGTGATCTTCACCGCCTGCCACACACCCTCGTGGTGGCTTGCAGGGTATCGCGTAGATGTAGATGCACTAGGAATATAAGCTGTTCCTAGCATATTTTTGTGGAGTTCAAGTAGGCTTTATGACTAGCTGATAAAACGATGTAAACAAAAGTTATAGAGAAATGACGTGTAATAGGATGGATGAGCTTATTGTTAGGTATCTATTTCAATCACAATTAAGCAGCGAGAGAGGATTGCGAGCATGATGGGCGGAATTGGGTTTGATAATGACATGGAGATGTCTACTCAAGCCTTGTCTAATTGACTTTTGGACTAAGTAAATAATTTGAGAAACAATTGAGGAGATGGAATGTTGAACATAGTAGATGGGGATTTCACTTTTTCGTTTTTCTTACAATTGATCATAAATTACCTGCTCAGTCAAATGTTTAAGATCGATGTAAGCATGTTACCATAACGGGGTCGAAGCATGGGATACAAAGGAATAATAAGGTGACAAAATTGCTGGGATTACCACAAGTTAGGCTAAATAGGATGGCCACGAAGATTATAGGGATAAATTAGAACACGAGGAACGATATATCTTATTGCGTGGGATGTAAATAGTCTATATTAGGGACACCAGGCAAAAAATTTCGCTATGAGGAGAGAGTTTTACTGGGCTCATCGAATAGTGTGGAGAAGGAAATTTTATCGCAACTCAATCAAGGAGCATCGCGCTCTATAGTTCGGATGTTTGGTATTTATGGAAAGAGGCTATAGGCGGAGGGAGAGTGAGTCGTGGAGATTGATGGGAGAGGTTAGCTGAATGGGGAGTAAGTCGTAGGAGGAGCGCTAAACATCTTAGCAGGAGAAAAGGAGTTTGCTGAATAAACCTTAAGCAGGTTACGAAGGCGGATGTACGACATATTGAGGTGTAAGCGGATATTGAAGAGGCTAATTCAGGGACAGGAAGGGAAAAGCTGTCCCGAATAGCGTGAAGGCACGCGGATGATATGAAGAGTTAAAGAGGGGCTCAGAGAAGTGAGCATGAATTGGTGCGAAGGGAAGTTGGAGGAATCTGCAGTCTGGAGATTAAAAGTCAGGGTCTGTCCGTGAATTTACTGAGACTTTTGCCTTCAATTGTATATCCAATAGGGTGTCCCAAGACATAAGGGCAATTTTTTTTCGCGAAATCAAATGCGTATACCCTCTATTTTGTTTTTTTTTTGACCTTAATAACTCACAAAATAAATATTATTGGGATTGATTTATGATAACACGTGCCAACTTGATGCCAAACATTAGAAAGAATAATTTGTACTCAGTAAGGAAAAATTCCAGAACTTAATACTTATTTAGTAAATAATACACCAATATGCCCAAATACTGTTTATTAACTATTTAAACATGTAAAAAACATTACTCTTTAAATTTTCTCTTCAACATTAGCTATTTTCAGTAAGAATGAATCTTCCGGAGTTCTTGTACGCAACGTTACAAAAATTACTTTATTTCCTCCTCAACCGTGATTAAACCATGAAAGTCTTTCATCAACTTGACCGCTCTTTCAGCTGTATGTTCACTGCCCTCAGCGTTGAACCCTTCTTTCTGGCTTCTCAAAACGAAGTATTATTCGACCAAATAGTAGGACAGTCTTGGAGATAACTGTCATCAATTTTAAGACGATCGCACAATGAATTGGTTCTGACTGAAATGATGTTTTTCCCTGATGTAAAAAAGAGAAGTCTGGTAACAAAATTGTGATATACAGAAAACCAAAGACACAGCATCTATATTTCCTTATTTAATTTACCATACAATGGACCGCCAAGTTCTGCCTTCGATGGAATGAAACGTTGATAAATTCTCTATTATCTTTTAATTATAATTCTGTGGTTAAATTTTCAACCATTTTTACTTTAGTTTCTTGATCGTCAAACAGTGGCAAGACAGAAACTTTATTAGTCAAATACCATTAATGGCTTATCTTCTGTAAAGCTTCTTTTGAGATGGTTTTATCAATTTTTTCGTAAGTCTTAGAAGTGCATTAGTCCACTCTTCCAGTTTCATAGTTTTGCTTTAAGCCAACTGCTCAAGTCATCCAGTCTCGTGGATATGCATCAAAAAGGTAATATGTGTTTAGTCAATAAACCATGATGCTTATGGTGTGAAAGATAACTCTTAGTTAATTCGGAATTTAAAGATTATGAAGAGTACCTCTTCCTTCATGATGTATTATGACACAGCTATCCTGCCTAGCATTTGAGATTTAATTAGTTTATGAAGACACTTTGATGTATAAACTGAGCCAATTATTCTCAATTTATGGCATAAAACCTATAGACGAAGGTGATGAGGATATACTATGAAATTATTTTCATTGTAACATACCTTAGCAATGAATAGTTTTCACTAATACCTGTTGATGATAGTTCTTCCAGTATTTTTCAAAATTCACTTTGAAAAAGGACTATGATTTTAGAGTTGGTTTCAAACCACGGCTAGAATTGAGGAGGACCTGGTTCATGGCTGTCTTTTTTTCGGGCGCAATTGGACAGAGGCAAGCGGATTTTGCGGAAATTACGGTACGTGGGGACACCCTTCGATGTCGCCATGACGCATAAGTTCACGAGCGTCCCGTTCTTCTTGTTCCACTCTCGAGCGGGGGTTGTGTGGGAAGATCCTGGATTCGACCCGTCCAAAGTTGGGTCTGGAAAAATGTGGACCCTCGGTGAGTTCCCCCCGTGCCCCCCTAGGGCTCATTTCACTTCGCCACCCCTTTCCCGCCTCACCGGCGTGCCTCAGATCCTTCTTCAAGGCCCGCCTTCATCTCCGTCCGAATTCCCTTCCAATTCCTCCTCATTTACCGCAATCTTTTTCGTCATCTCCCGCGCGCGCGGCGCCATATTCCAGTTGGTTGTGTCCGAGCTACGCTCTCCCCTCCCTCTCCCTTCTCCTTCCACCTCCCCTTCCTTCGATTCTTTCCCCTCTTCATCCCTTCTCTGCTGACACCATCCTTATCTCCATAAATTATTTTATATGAATAAAATAAAATTGTGCTCTATTCCATCAAAATATTATTAAATAAAGCTCGACCGGTTTCGACCTCTACAGGTCATTAACGAGAGCTCGGTCAATGACCTGAAGAGGTTGAAACCGGTCGAGTGATATTTAATTATATTTTTAAGAAAAAAAGCAGTTTTATTTATATAATGTCGAATTTCCACCAAGTTGACTTTTCTGCTTTATCAGTGATCCATAAATTAAGTCTGATCGCGATTTTGCTATTGATGAGTCAACGAAGGATTTAGTGCTTTAAATTTAATGTTGATTTCAAAATATACGTTCGTTTCTATATTCGGGGTCGTAATGGTGTGGTGGCTAGAGTAGGTACTGAACTCCCATTCCGATGGCCCAGGCTCGAATTCCGGTTGCGGAAATTTTTTCAACGGTATATCAGTCACGGTTGCGATCGTCAGGGAAAACCGGGAAAACCTGGAATTGTCAGGGAATTTTGGAAATCTGGAAAATTCAGGGAATAGTCAGGGAATTCTCGTAACAGTCAGGGAGAAATTGGGATAGGAAATTTTTGTTATTTTTCTACCATTACCGGGCAGTCCTTCCCGCCATTTATTTCACCGAAAAATTTCACCAACTAAAACTAATGTCCGTCGCCAAAGTGCATAGAATAAGCCCCGTCAAATCGTTAAACAGTCAGTTGTGAATCTTAGTTATTTAGTTTTGAATCAGTCGTACAATGTATCCCTTTTGTATATCCTTAAACGATATTTGCCTTGTAGTGTTAAAATTCATGATCACCATGTATTCCGCTCATCACAAGGAATCCGATGCTATGTTGCTCGGAAGATTTTACCTCGCGTTTTTTATGAACTTCCGAGACTCAGGTTGAGAGGTTGGAACACTATCTCGTAGTAAATGCGTGTTTGAAGTTCTAAAAATACGATACGATGATTATTAAAACGGTAATACAAGTACGATCACATGTGTAAACAAAATCTTACGTAAGATCATCTTCGATTTCCATACCCCCTTCGCGAAACCTTAAGAAGATTCCTCCTCCTCTCCCCACCTTTCACGCTCGACGTAATTATTGAATGGCCCCTTTAGATCCCTCTCGAAACAATTTAGTCAGGTCACAAACCACCTCAAATATGATATTCCTAAATATGATACTGCCGTTGCTAATTGCCTCCTGTTTTCGCTCGCAGTGGCGCGATTACGTTTTGTTTGTTTATACAAATATTTTTACATTTTTGGTTCCCTCTTACAATCGAGGGGTTATGGTCACGTTAATCAAAATGTTATTCGCTTATAAAGGTCTCTCGTGCCGTCCGATTTTGATCCAGTCCAACAACTTAGCTTTGGTTTGTATTTTTCGCGCAGCTTAGTGATACCTTTGCCGACGTCCGCCGGTAAATTGGTCATTAACTTTCACTTCGATGCATTCCCAGTAATATTCAACTTCCCAGAACTACCACGACACGTCACCTCTTCCTTGAAAATTAGACACTGTCAACTTGTGATTTTACCGAAGGAAACATACACGGCCACGGAAATACGAAACACGGATACGCGACCGCGAAAAATGTATTAAAGGTGTGTACAATATGTGTGAGGGCTTAACTTGTGAAGTTTTAATATATATTTTCATTCTTATAGCTTTTAATGCATTGATTTCACTTTTGACATTTGCTGAGTTTTGACGAAAATTTAATTCAGCAGAAATTAAATATTCCGATAGTAGGAGACCTTTTGGAGATCGGTCAGGGAAATTGGTAATGCCATCATGGAAAAGTCAGGGAATTTAAAAGTTGGTTATCAGTAGCCACCCTGTCAGTCAATATTTGAATGCTGTGTTCATCATCATCATCATCATTAGTCATCAGTCTTCAGATAGATTTGACGCAGCTCTCCACTGAGTTCTTCTATTTGCTTTTCTCTTCATATTTGCGTATTTCTTCTCTTTCACATTCTTCATCACTTGTTCATTATATCTAACTTGAGGCCTTCCATTGCCATTCTTTACATCCGCTTGTCCTTCAACGATTGTATTCATCTGGCCATAGTGTCTTAAGATGTGGCCGATTAAGTTATCCCGTCTTCTTCTTAGTGTCTTCAGTAGGCTTCACTTTTCTCCCACTCTTCTTAGGACTTCTTCGTTTGTCACTCGGTCCATCCATTTTATCTTCATCATTCTTCTGTAACACCACATTTCGAATGCTTCCACCTTTTCTTCTCCACTGCTGCCATCGTCCATGCCTCACTGCCGCAAAGAAAGATGTACGCCCTGATAATTTTTTTCCTTACATCAACGCTTGTATTTCCAGATGTAAGAAGGTTCTTCTTTTGGTAGAATGCCCTCTTTTCCTGAACTATTCTACTGACTATTTCTTTCTTGCTTCTACATCGTTGGTTACTCGGCTTCCCAGGAAGCAGAACTCTTTCACCTCTTCCCTAGTTAAACTTTAGTTTTGGCCTCTTCTCTTTTGCTGCACACCAATATCTTAGTTTTATTCTTGTTGATCTTCAGATGATATCTGGCTATTGTCCTTTCCATGGTTATTAGAGTCTTATTCAGATCCTTTTCTGTCTCTGCTACGAGTGATATGCCATCAGCGAATGGTAGCATGCTAATTTTTTCTCCGTGGATGTGCATTGCAGAAGACTTCTGTTTGATTTCCTTGATGGCTCTCTCGATGTAAACATTGAAAATTACGGGAGGCTGTGCACAGCTTGGCTCAATCCTTTCTTTATTCTTGCTTCTTCACAGCTGGGTCCAGATTTAATCACGGCTTCTTGGTTTTTATACAAACTAGGGACTTCTTAAAGTTCACGTACTTTCTTTCGGAAGCTAATCCACTTGTGGGACCTTTCGTTAAGAGGAGGGTGAATCCGACGCCGGGTTTTTCCTTGCTCTACCTCCCCTGCTAACAAAAGTCCTGGGCGTTTTTAAATACCCGTCTAGTCGCAATGGCGCAAGTGATATCAACTGTCCCCATTGCTTCCCCAAAAATAATTTTTTACTCTTTCCGTATTGAAGAAAATTAGCCGTGGATCGACTAACAATACTCTGAGCCTCTGATGAATGCCCTTTTCTATCCTCCCTCTAATTATTCAGAATTCCTTGCCCTACCTCCTCTGCTAACAAAAGCCCTGCGCGTTTTTAAATACCCGTCTAGTCGCAAACCGGAGGGTTTCTTCGCTGTAAGTGAATCAAGACTCTTCGAAACTGAAACTTCCTGAAATACAGTCAGTGTTGTAGGTAAGGGGTGTAGTCGATGATGTTCAGTTTGCGGTTACTTTGATATTAATTTTACTCCTAAGTATCCCATTAATGCCGCTGTCTAATATTTTCCTGGTGCTTCAAATCTTATTTTCAATTTTCACTGTAAAAATGCAATGATAATATTTGCAAATATGCACTTCCGAAGTGGCACTAGTTATGGATTGAAATAGTATAAAGGTACAGGAAAGTATCCATGATTTCCATGAAGTAAAATAGGAAAACGAACATTTTACTTGGCTTAGAAACATTCAGGACCTCGTCCACTGTCAAGAGCACTTCGAAAAAATCGTGTTTCTTCCAGGGAATACAGCTGCACTCTTCCAAAAATATTAATTTCACACGATTATTGGCTTGGTGCGCCTTATTCTCTAGCCTTTACCACCCGCCCAACTTACAGATGGTGTCACTCAGGAAAAAATAAAAGTATTTACATTTATCATATCCATAAGATCAATTGAAGAAATTTAATTAAATAACATTTAATATATTCAGGTCGTTTGAAGTCAAATTAGATGTATGAGGATTAACAATGAAACAAAACCTTGCTGTTTTAAATCATAAAAACTTTTTCCAGCTCTCTCTGCAAGTTTACATCGTAAATAGTTATTTTTGGTGATAAAAGCACTTCGACTCATAACACCATATTAATTGAGAGAATCCCATCCCTTCCACTCCCATCTTTATGCCTTTCCTCCCGGTCTGAAGCGCCTATTATTGCGGGAACAGACTTGAAATCACCCGTGAAACTGATAACACCGGACCTGTCCCTTCCATTCTAATCCTTGTACCTTTCCTTCCGGTCTGAAGCGTCTATTAGTGCGGAAAGACTTGAAATCACCATTGAATTACTCGTAAAACCAGTAAAAATGGAATGAAAGCTAGTGCACCCTTGTTGTGTTCATTTTTATTTCGTCATGTAGTTCAAAGTAATTGTTCGTTGAAGCTTTCGCGGCTCATGATGAGTACGTATGTTGTTCGGGTGTACCGCGTGATATTCAGGTATTGCCCCGACGTTTCGTGACCTATGCTGGTCACTTTTTCAAAGGGGTATAAGTCATCTCATATCCCTTTGAAAAAGTGACCAGCATAGGTCACGAAACGCCGGGGCAATACCTGAATATCACGCGGCACACCCGAACAACATGCGTAGTTCAAAGTGTCAAAAGGATAACGGTGATTGTTACGAGGATGGGAAGTTTAAACAGTGAAAAATTCAAACGGAATTTGGGTAACCATGCCAGAGAAACGTTGATGGTTGGCAAATAAGATTGGATTAAAATTATTTTCATTGGATGTAAATTTTGGCATTATCACCCATTAATTATTTTCGAATATTTTTTTTCCTTGCAAACAGCCTACTAAAGTCTACCGTACTGATTGAGTTTGTAAATTTGACTCCGGTTCTAGGTTAACATTTTTCTACCTTGGGTTACATTGAGAAGGCCAGTATTATGGGTAAAGATGCGGGTAAATTTTGTAACGTATGTGATGTAGGAGAGAGAAAGTTGCTGGGATAAGATAGGAAGCAGAGTATGTAAATTGACGAAGTAACTAAAGGGGATGATTTATTGAAGGACGTTATATAGGGTGCAAAACATAGGAATAGTGCTTTTACGATGGCATGAGGGGTAGAAAGGCTAGCGCTGGGGTAAAGAGGGAAACAGAACAAGGAATAAACGTTAAAATGTGTGGAAGAAGAGTTAACGTGGTCCACGAAAACCAGCGTTGACTAGAAGGAAATTGCGGTTTTAAAGTAATGAGCATCATGAAACAATTCCACAAATTCACGAATTTAGCCTTTATATGTCTCCTAAATGATCACATTATCTACTTAAATTACCATTTAATGTTGTCACAGAAAAAGTTGTGGAGATTGGTATGATTTCTTCGAGTTCATTAAAATTTTAGCCGATTGATCTCGGTGCCTAATCAAGTGTAAACTTCCCATTCTCTTGCGAGGAAGAGGTCGCTCTTTTCAACTTCGAAAGTGCCCGCAACAAGGAAAAACAGAAGAGACAGCTATTGATGCAGAAATTGTTTGGGAATTATTGAAGACAAACAAATGAAAACTTTTTTTAATGGATAAGGTTGCCCTCGGAAGTCGCGTCAATCAAAGTCAGCATTTCCATGCTATTGCAATCAGTTCTTATTTTATGAAATTTGATGAAATTATTTATTGGTTTTTTCTATTAAAAAGGCGAAGATAATTATGCCTAAAACTTGTTAGCTATTCCAATATTTTTTAATGATTTCCTAATGCAAAGGGCAGAGTTAGTTTTTTATTGTTTATCGTTTATTGAGGAAATCGCAATCAGTGTCTTCCAGATGGTCATTTACTAGAGGTAGATTTCTCATTTTAGCCCAAAAATCAATAAAAGGGCCGTCACTAGACGCTCAATAGTCTCTAGATTTAGTTTAGTCTACAAAACGTAAGATAAATTCCTGTTTGGAATTTATCTTAGTCTATCCAGCAAATTGAAACATTTTCCGAATACCCAAAAACATATTTTAATCAATCGCATTGTCATAGAGCGCCTATAGATGTGGCATCTCTACTATTAATTATTATTTTTAATTAATTATCAATTAATTATTTTTTGCACAGATTTCTCAATTTAAATTGACAAGGGGATACATCATACACATGTTCTATCCCCTCGTACATATTATTATCTCAACGAACCTATTAAGGAATATGGTTTGGAAGATTCTGAGAGAAGTGTGGGCCTTAGCTTTCCCCGTAGAATTTTCCCTTGCTTTCTATCACTAAAATTTTCTACGACTCTTTTACCAATATATGGTTAGAAAAGTTGGAGATAGTGACGGAACATTAGTGGCTGGACCACCTTAAAACCTTATTCTATACCAAAGAGTAGCTCGCATCGAGGTAAATAGCCGAATATCTATGAGATATATCAGCTATTAAGATATCAGCTGAAGATCAATAAAAAGAAGATTTAAATATCGGCATGCAGTAGGAGAGAAGAGGCCAAAACCAACGTTAAACTAGGATAGCGAAAAATTGAGGAGGTGGAAGAGTTCTGTTATCTGAGAGTAACCAACGATGGACGAAGCAAGAAAGTAATAGTAAGTAGAAAAGCCCAGGCAAAGAGGACATTCTACCAAAAGAAGAATCTACTTATAGCTGGAAATACAAGCGTAGAAGTAAGGAAACGTTTCATCAGAACGTGCATCTGGAGTATGTTTCTTTATGGGAGTGGAGCATGGGCGATGAAAGTAGCGGAGAAGAAAAGGGTGGAAGCATTCGAAATGTGGTGTTACAAAAGAATGATGAAAATCAAATGAATTGAACGGATGAGTAACGAGGAAGCCCTCAGAAAATTGGGAGAAAAAAGGTCTTCTGAAAACCTTAAGAAGAATATGGAACAACTTAATCGGCCACATATGAGACATAACGGCCTGATGAAGACAATCGTTGAGGTAAAAGTGAACGGGGAGAATGGCAGAGGAAGACCTCGTTTAAGATGTATAGATAAAGAGATGAAGAATGCGAAAGCGAAGAAATACGTAAATGTAAAGAGATTAGCTGCTAGGAGAATTAAGTGGAGAGCTGCGTCAAACCAATCTCCAGAAAGGTTACTAAGGATTGTGATGACCTCATAATTAAATATTGGTCAGACTGGTCAGACCCTGTGTAGTTTAACTTCTTCATGGACCAAATGCTAGGAAATACCTAATTATAATTGCCCATATGATTTGTGTATTCAATGGTTCTTCACAGAAGTACAAAAAAGCTTAGAATCGATTTGACCTATTCTACTTACCTTCCTGGTAACTTTGGTGTAGTATATTTTGCTACTTAATGTAAGCGGAGTAGTTGTTTCAATAGATAATCTAAACCTTCACGCAAGCTGACGGTTAAGGTGAAACCGAACATAATGAAATCAGGAATGGCGGTGATCCAAGGATGCTCCGAAAGGGGAGAGCTGAGCTTACTAAGCTCTATGGTGGTTGATGTTCGTTCGCTCAGGGTAGTTGGATCAGATCCTCTTACGCTACCATCTGCGGCTTCCCACGACGTTTAATTCCCAGAAAATCGCTCGGCTTTGGAATAAATAATGCACGCGTATCATATCAGCTTCATTCATTTGGTATTTATATTAATCTTTGAGTATATGTCACTATAGTGGGGGATGGGAGGGACGGAAGTGAAGTAGGGGAGTATGGGCTGGGTGTAAGAAATAACCGGGGTGAGAAAGCAGTGGATTTCTGTAGGAGGAATAATTTAGTGATTACAAACATGTGGTTTGAACACCGCCCTAGCCGTAGGCGCACATGGTAAATGCCGGGGGATACTGGAAGGTGCCAAGTAGACTACATCATCATTAGGCAAAGATTCAGGAACAGCGTAAAGAATTCGCATAGTTTCCCATGTGCAGATGCCGACTCCGACCATAACTTGACGGTGATGAAATGTGAGATGAGACTAAAAAGGTTGAAAGCAGGAAGATCTATTGCTGTAGCCTCGTTCACAAACCCTCGCAAGATCACATTTGAGCGGTGTAAGAGACCCCAAATATATATTTATTGGAGGAATTAGTTGCCAACACAACCAACGCAAACCCTACTAATGCAAAATAGATGTCACAAAAACAAGTTTATTTTGCAAGTGTCCAGGATGTCCATCTTATCTGATTGCCTCGTGACTAATTGGCGATTGTTGGCAGTGTTACTCTTGTACAAGCAAATAACCTTATACTGAAGCAAGTTTCATACCACTAAGGAGATCACAAGTAAGAATTACCTGAAAAAATTAATGCAACTCACCAATGTTTATCAGACGGAGATTTGAAGTCACTGTTTTCCATCCATTTAGTAACTTTTGAGTACCTATTATATCGGGACTCTCTAAATATTCAATTTTCATCCATTTGGAAATTGTTTCTTCCTTTTATGAAATCATATGGGTAGTCCAAGCAGAATTTAATCCATTAATTAAACCTACAATGAAATGGAAGAATTCAGTGGCGTAATTGTTTGAAATATAATATTATTTGAATTTATACTAAATTTGGAGGGACTTTTGTATACCTATGCGCGATTTCCAACAATAATTCAGGCGTGATTTTACGGAGTAAACTTCTTAGTTGCGTCCAAGAATTTTATCTTAAGACTTTAAAGATAAAACTGTGGCACCCGGTTTTTATTGTTTCTTAAAACCTTTATTTGGTTCTCTTTGTCTTTTACATCGTAGCTTTGCACTGCTACTTCTAAATTCTATTCCGTCCTCTATTCCCTCACCTCTTGAACGGATCCTAACTTTCTCTCCTCCTTCCTCGTACTTCCTTTCCACTTCTACGCCCTCGTCCTCCTTTCCTAAGCCCTTATTTTTCGATCCCACCTCTCCATCTCCCTCTTGGAACCACACCCCCTTATTCCCACTACCCTCACAGAATACACCCTCTTCCTGTCTCCCTCTAATTATGTATTTACTCCGACCTTCTCATTAGCCGAAGTTATTCACCCATTTCATCCTGGATTATTTGCCCCCTCAAAAGTTGCCCCCTCCCCCCTCCCGTCAGTTTCTGCTTGCTGCGCCCCCCCCACCTCCCTCTAGCTGCAACCCTCCGCAATCCGTGGCCGACGAACCACCGCCGCTATTTTACCCTGCGCGTGTCTTCCCGCACATTTTAATGCGCACGTCCCGAGCCAAGCGTCTCCGGGGGAGCGCTTTTCTGCCTTCCCATTGACTACGCCGTGCCTCCTTTTAAGTTGCGTGCCGTTCGAGGAGAGTGGTAAATGGAGACGTGGCATATTGTAAACGGATTAGAGGGGAGCTCTGGAGTGAAGGCTGGAAGCATCAAAGGTTTGACGTCTTGGGTGTGCAAACCATGTGCCCCTGAATCGCACTCCGAAACACAGGGAACACGTGCGATAGAGCAGGAGTGATAAAGTATTGTAAACGGCAGAAGCGAAGCTGAAATCACGGCTAAGACCTAGTTTCTTTTTTTTTAAACCGGTGTTAGGAGAAAAATTTCAATCGCGTGTATGACATGGCGGAATCACAATGTTACTCTTTCATATCAATTTGAAATCATTTCCAAAAAGCTATGCCCGTATCTATTTATTAGGTACAAAACTAATTAAAAAGAGACGCGTGTTACTCATACATTTCCAGATATTAGCCATAAAATATTTTTTATTTTTGCGAGAAAATGATGTTATAAATGGATTAAGCAGTTATCAATGTGGTTAAATAATTTTATCGCATTGCATGGCAGTTCTTTTTCTGAGACAGAACCAAATACAAGTAGTGTTTCCACATTTTCAACAAATGGATCATATTTCAGCAGACTGAGACGTAACTTTGACTTGAAACGAAAGCTTCAGTGAGTCTTTGGAGCGGACAACACTGCCTGCATAGTAGTTTAATCTTCATCCCTGATATCAATTCAGAGTGCTAGTTCTTACAGGAAAGTGGCATTAAAGGGTCATCATCGATTGGGGGCAGGTAGAACGCTCAGTATCATAAATCCCATTATCCCTATCAAACGTGCGTTATACAGAATTAAGGAGATAAATGAGGCCACAACTCTACTCAGAGGCTACCCAGAAACTTCACTAGCTTCCAAGTTTGATGGATACGCGAGAGAAATTTTGGATGTTATCACATTAATTGGTCATTATTTATTATTCATTTGTGTGTATTAAGTAATTAAACGCTTTCAATCATGCCAACAGAGTACTTTGGCCAAGTTACTATTGCCATATTTTATTGTTCATTGAAAAAACCCTTACACTGAAAAGAATAATAACAAAGGTGGTTTTAGAACATTAGTATCATTACCATCGTGTTGCTAAAACAGACTCCAATCTAATCAACTTTTCTCAAGAGTTGGTCTCTACTATTTTTCTGATCAATCTTCTGATACCTTCCGCAGGAGTCGCAGAGGTGAAGTCACTATCATACGGCTGAGAAAAAGCTTTTGCACCATGAACCATTCATGCCTCTGTATGAAAAGAAGACTGATATCTCCATTGAAGAAATGGAGTCCCAAATGGAGTCACGCATCCCCATTGTGGATGAGTGCGACTGTCTTCTCTGTTCACAGCTCCTGACTGAGTGCAGCAAGGCTAAGACACGCACAACCCGGTAAGTAGGTATCCGGGGAGGTCTCGAGTCCCGGCAAATACCCTGGTTATCTATGCAATATAATATTTCCTGGCGACAATTGTTTTTTTTAAAGTAGATTCAACCCATGCCTATTTAATATCATTAGTAATCTTAGTTTATAAAAAGTAATTGAGTCATACTTGGGTTGTGTAAATGACGTCGCAACCAATAAACATTCCAGTATTTTTTCTGGGCCTTTCCCCGGTTGCTTCACGCTTCGTCATCAGTGATTGAGAGGAGACAAACCAATCTTTTGTATATGATTTAATCTTTTGTTTTGGGTGGAGGAACCCTCCGTTTGAAGGTTATGACTAACAGATGGCGAAGACTAAGAAGGGAGTTTGTACCGGTCCACCAGCACAGAAGCATGGGGGCCATATGTGCCATGAACGAATTGACAGCACGAACCAATATGGAGAAGTAATGCCTATTACTCGTTGATTAAATTTGATTAATACCTAATAATGGAGCAACCTTTCTTATCTTTACATTTATAAATTCGTTCGTTAAATGCGTTCAATTTAATCCGTGCTAAAATTACATTTTTATCCGTGTGAAATGGACCAATATAAAAATGCATTCGAGTGAGTGACGTACATGTTTATGGAGAGGAAATATTTTTCGCATTCAACTGAGTTTGTTGTAAGGAAATAAGAAAACAAACTTTTAGGATCTAATACGCTGTGTGAAGATGTCGATGGCTTATTGGAGATTTCATAATTGTCAGTTCAAGTCGTCAACACTTAGATTAGTCAGATCCCTGCTCCCCTCTTTGTTCTTCTATCGACTATTCTCTACATATTCCCGTAATTCACATCTTTTAAATTATTATTCAATTGAATTATAAATTTAGGAACGGTTCGGCAACTTTGGATCATTGGAATTGAAAATGTAGAACAAGTTTGAAATATTCGTGAGATATATTCGGAAAGTTTGATGCAATATTTTAGGAAAAATTGTTTCAAAATGTGAACTGCTGATTGATAACCTAATGAAAATGGTTACAATAATGATAATAGTAATTTCATTTTATAATAAAATAGGTAGATTTCAATCGTATTTGCGAGACCTTTGCTGGTGAAAGAGTTAGTTAATCATTATAATTTAATTTTTCACTCACTAAGGCTTGGTCTTACGTAAGTCCAATTCAAATGCTATGTTATTTTTTGCGGTGGCCATTAAGGAAATCAACTATTACCTTCAAAATTTCAAGAATCTAATGGATTTGAATGCATTGTGCTATAATTTTTCTTACTTCAGGTACCTGGACAGCCCCTGACATGAAAATTGAAATTTCAAACATCCATTTGCGAATTTATTTTGGATGAGGGAAATGAACACCACGACCCCATTTACTGACGCAGCCTTAGCCTTTTAGATTTGTGAATGTTCGTGCTTGGGGAATTTTGCCCCGGAACTTCGCTCGCTTTTGATTCGTCTCCCTCCATCTTCGTGGCTTCGAGGGTTGTATCTTCCCTGCCAACACCTCCCCCGGTTCTCCAGTTCTTGCGCAAAACCTCCCCACTTGCTCAAGCGACGATTCTTTCCCTATTTCAACCCTTACTACTTTCCTCTCCGCTCCTTCCTCCGTTCCCCTTTTCCTCTCTCTCTCTCTATCATCCACACGCTCTTTCTGCTTCCCTTTCCTTCTCTCCCCTTCCTGCTCCCCGAGATGAATGAGCCCCTCCAAGTATGGCGGTGCCAAGTTGAGCGTACAGCAGCAAGGAATTACGGGGGATGGCGGTGTGTGCCTTTTTGGTGCCCTCGGCCTAGTGAGCGCTCCTCTCTCCCTCTCTTTCACTCCTCTCCTCCCCGCTCTCTTTTTTTCCGGAAGGTTTTTGGGGAGGAACGGGTGGAAAAAAAATTCTTTTTTCCTCTAAGACCCCTTTACGCCCCCATACCCCCTCTTCCTTCACCCGCTCACCCTCTGCGAAAAGAAGCAATGTCTGCGGAGACGGGAGGAGTTGTGCGTTGATGCAAAAATATCAAGGTCCTATTAGAGGGAAAGGGAGGAAGAGATGGGAGCGAAGGGGAGGGGAGGGGTAGCGGAGTTGGGAGGGGGAAGGATGGGTGGAAGAGGGTGCGTGGGTGGGGAGGGAGTCTCCTGGAGTTAGCTGGAGGTAGTCGAATTCCGTGAGCGCCTTGGCTGTGAAGCGAACGAAATCTCATCGCCTGTATTTTTCCCTTTGACGCGGGAGCTCCCCGAGCTCCACACCCCACCAGCATTAGTTCTCTATCAACATGACTGTAATTTTGCCTTTTGTCCTTCCGGTATTCCCATTCCTTTTTTTTTTACGTCGATGACTCAAAATTCTATCCCATTACGCCGTTCAATTCCCCTCGCTTCCCTCACCATCTGCTCAGACTTCGTTTCACCGAAAAAAGAGGTATTTTGCGCAGTGGAGTCTCACGGCGCTTAGAATTCCTATGCTTGCGTGCCTCCGTTTTGGATGTTTATTTCCATCTCGCTGTTAGAGGAAAGGTGGAATGTTCCAACTCCTACGGGAGACAGTCGTAAAAATCAAAGGTAAACAAAATCCTGGCGTCGGTCTTTCGGCTGTAAATTCTATGTGCTCCGCAATTGGCCGTGCAGAGTTGCGCTTGACTATAAAGAAAAACGGCTTCCTTTCTAGAACAGAGTTTATGTTCATAAGTCCGTTCTTCAATTTAACTCTTTCTTGGTCAACATTTCTGCGCATCTTGTAGTAAAATATGGTCGCTATTTTATGTACGGTGATACCATTAACCTCAGATTGAGCAAGCTTAATATTTTTAAAATTATTTTTTTCTTCGTTATTTTTTGTCACGAGGAATTATCAACAACTACGATATATTTGTAGATTCTTACTTCCAGACGTCTCTCTCTACGCCAAATAATAAAAATGATATTAGCCATTGCTCGTAGAACGATATAGATGAATTGAATGATACAAATATTCATTCATCAACCGTCGAAATGAATCTGTTAAATTAATTCTGGAAAAACAGATATTGGGAGGTTTGATAACATTTCATGACTCATTTACTTACAAATATGAATGTTTCAAGAAATCTGCATGAGAAAGTCTTCTAAGCCTATGAAAATGGAATTATTTGATCCACAGGCCAAGCGTTCTCTAAGACAAAAATGACGAATGATGGTGCTTAAGAATTTCGGTTAAGGCTTTATCTGAAGGCGCCACCTCACGCCGACGCACGCAACTCCCCCTAATTCCGCCCTGTGATCTTCTCTTCAATTTAACATGTGCATAATTTCACCCTTCCCACGAGATTGCAAATTAGGATTCCCGAGGTCTCTCTTCTTTCGAATGAAAACCCGTCTCTTGTATTATTCACACGAAAATTTTCGGCCGTCCGACTCCTCAACCTTCTTCCTTTCCTCCACACCTCACTCACTCTCTTCCTCCTTCCGTCTTACTCTTCTTTTAAATTTCACGCCGACTCGAAATTTCTGTCTTCTCCCGACTTCACCCTTCTCCTCCTCTTATCTCTTTCTACTTGCCGCCTATCTATTTCCCGTTTAATTTTCTTTCTATTCCCCGACTTCTCCTTAGCGTCTATTTCACCACCTCCTTCCCTAGTCTCGCATTCGGGGGAGTTGAGACGGAGGAGGCTTTGCTTCGCTATATTTTCCCTCCATGAAAATCTCCATTACCCTTCTTTATCTTTAAGTTTTTTTCCGCTCTCCTACCCACGATTCCTTTGCCTTAATCTCATTTCCAACTTTCCAACTCACTGACGTTATGTTATTACTTTTTGAAGGATACAGTTCGGCCCTTTCCTTTATTCGGGCGATTATTCCTGGCAATCGTTCCCCCATGCAACCCCCTTGCAATTCCTCCCCCTCACTCTCGCCCTCTTCCCTTTGCCCCCATTTCTCCTCACTATCCTCCCCCTGCCAGACACTCCACATTAACCCCCCTTCTTTCCCTTCCGAACTTTCTCTTTCCTCTCTCTCTCTCTCGGCATTATTAGGCGTATTATGTTGTCATTTGCGAGGAGATGGAAATGTTTTCCTAATTTATTCTATATCCCTCTGGAAATCCCTTGCGTAAAAAAATAGTTCCCAGCTCGATGGGGCTGCCAACCGCTCGGCAATTAACGTCCACGAGGAAATATCTCTCTCCTTGATCCCCGACCTAATGCGGTATTTTTCGCAGCTACGGCGGGAGCACGGTTACAATTGAGTCGTATTCCATGAAAGATTTAATATGGGTTGGCAAGGATATAAATAGCTGACCAAAGGGATTGGCCGTACGTATGTACGATCATGCTATGCACACTAACATCTCTTATATTGAGTACTCCGGCGCATTTTTCACGAGATTTATTTAGAATTTTATTGCAATTTGACGACTCGATACGGGTAGTCGACCCTCTCTTGAATGCAACAAATTTTTAATCCGATCAATTCCGAAGCCCTCATTTTACTGTTAGTTCAAATATACGTTTCTCCACCCCTGGTTTTGGCGTCGCGTCTGTCAGATGAAACGGAGTTCTAGATGGGTCTCGTGAGCTTGAATATTTTTTCGCGTGATATTTCGATGCTCTATGATTTCCCATCATGGCGCGACGGGGGATAGTTTCAAAAAATAGCAGAAATATATATACATTTTTATCTCGGTGGTTGGATGAAATTCAAAACTCAATCGCCTTCCATCGCATTCGGACGTGCATGTAACTGTTATGATCGAGTTGATATGTTTTTCTTCCGGTGAAAGGCATTCCTTTGTTAATGGACTGCACCTGGCACCAGCCGAATCGAAATTGCTCGTATTACTGCCACATTCGAAACGGAATCGCTATTATTATTGCCACATCATTGGCTCCAATATTGGCGCCGCTGCTGAGACGAGCGTTGGAAGAAATCCGAGTTGGGAAAAATAAAAGTATTCCGGAAATAAGGGTGATATGGCCGATCCGGTGACCTGCTTCTTTAGTGTCCGTTAGGAAATTTATAAACGCGTGTAATTTCACAATACCATTGCTTATTTTTTCACGTTGATTCAACTTCATTTGTCTTTTTTACGACTATGCTTTGTACCATTTACATAATTTAGAGCTGATTGATAATGTTTCGGTACTTTTATGATGTCGAGAGAAGCTATGAATACATAGTTCTCAGAACTAATCTATATTCCTGGGAACGTCAGTGTTGATACTCATGAGCATTAATCTCCTCCCGTTGACTTTGAGTATGCCAAAGTTTATACTGTGCACACAGCAGTTAATCTCACTCGCGAGAGTTAATCTTGCTAAGAAATTGCTCCCATAGCCAAATTAGGCTGCATTGATTTAGCAATTTTCTTTTATTATTTCATTGCCATAGTTCAAAGATTTTCTTTTGCTATTACTGAGGAAAAATATGTAAATCTCATGGTAATCGTATTGTAAATATGTGTTTGCCATGAAATAAAAAACATAATCAAGTTATGTTAGTAGCCGTTGCATAGGATGCAGGGTTAAGGAAAAGCGTATTGAATGTGGAAGCGAAAGAATATTGATTATCGAAATTAAAGCGATGCCGACGAATGTAGTCGTAGTACAGGATTATATGCCTACAGGGAGACATAAAAAAAAAGCAATTAGATAAAGTAAATGATCCGTTGGAAGAACTAATAGGAATATTTAAGGGCAGGAAGAACCTAATAGTTATTAGAGAGACTGGAACGTTGTAGTAGGGGAAGGGAGGGACGGAAATAAGGTAGGGGAATATGGGCTGGGTTTAGAAAATGACAACGAAGAGAAAGCAGTGGCAGGAGGAATAATTTAGTGATTACAAACACGTGGTTTAAATACCACCTCTAGGTGTAGGTACACATGAAAAATGCCGGGGGACACGAGGAGATACCAACTGGATTACATCATGCTTAGGCAAAGATTCAGGAAGTGTGAAGGATTCACATAACATCCCAGGTGCAGATGCAGACTCCGGCCATAACATGGTGGTGATGAGATGTGAGATGAAATTGAAATGTTAAAATTAGAAAGGAGAATAAAACAGTGAAACATAAGAGCGCTGATTGGAACGAAGCGGATAGAGATGGAAGAGAAAGCAAAAGAATTTCTAGGCGAGGATCAATGTTGGATTTCCCGAGGGAGAGGGCCACTTGGGATGTAACAGCAGTGATGAGAATATTAGTGGATAGGAATTTGAATATGATCACGGTGTATTCGCGTGCTTTGTTGATTTCGAAAACTCGTTCGACAGATTGAACTGGGAAAAGTTAATGGAAATATTGCGGAAGATAGAAGTAGATTGGAGAGACAGGAGACTGATTCGGATTTTATAAATGGTACTGTGGGCGCATGTGAGAGTATCCGCTTGGGAATCAGACAGAGGGACAATAGAGAGTAGGTAGAGCCGACCGTTGTCACCGGTAATTCTTAACATATAGGTACTCGGAGGAAATGGTGAGAGAGTCTTGGGATGAGCTTCAGACAGTGGAAAAGTGGGAAAATTAATGAAATCGGCGAGGTTTGCAGAAGACCAAGCACTAGTCAACCATTCAACTCAAAAAATACTAGATGCACTACAAGGACAGTGGGAAAGATACAATATGAAGGTAAAACTTAAGAAAACGAAAGGATGAGATGTCCAAGAACAAAATGGATAAATTTAAATATAAAAGTAGAAGAGCAGAAACTAGAGTAAGTGGTCTAACTTAGCTATCTAGGTAGTGTGCTGGAGGAATGGGGGTATAGCGACTTTGAAGTGAGAAGGAGAATTGCATTGGGAAAAGAAGCTTTTAATAGTAGGGTTGAACTAATGAGAGGGGTGTTAAGTAGAGAGGTAAAGAAAAGACTCGTAAAAAGTTTAATAAGACTCATGAAATTGTATAGTGCGGCAATATGGGCTTTAAGGAAAGAAGATGAAAATAGACTTAAGGATTTTGAGATGTGGGTATGGAGAAGGATGGAATAAATAAAGTGAGTCGAAAGAAGGACGAACGATGAAGTGCTGCAATTGGTAGGAGAGAAAATGAATTGGAACTGGAGATTAGGAGAAGGCAAAAAGCGTGGACGGCGAAGGTAATAAAGAACGATGGTGTTTTAAAAGACGTGGTTGAGGGGAAGAATTTTGGATAACCGGGGAATAGGAAGGAGATGAACGGGTAATTTGGGTATAATTATGGGAGGATAGAGGCTGAAGAGGGACGTCGTGTGAATTGTAGGGGTGTGAAAAGAATTGAATTTCCATTTAGACCTACCTTCACTGCTAGAATACTAATAATAATAATATGATGTAATAATGCTTATCAGATGGATCACCTTAAAAACTAGTTGTATGGGAATGGTACGCTCCTCATTCACAAACTTCTCATGACTTCAAAAGGGAATATGAAATTAAAAATATCGACTCGGCACTGTGATGCGAACTACCAAGCGATTGTCCTTGAAGATTAATAAGATAATATCTAGTTTAACGGCATTTTCAGTATTTTTAGGCGTATTTTAGTCTACATAAGAGATTATAAATATTTTATTGCCACGGAAAACGGGTTATGTGAGCTGGAGGCTAGGCCGGAGGTTGAAGGATTGATAGTATTGATAGAGGTTACTGAGACTTAAATGGGAATAGGCTTAAAAATGGAGAGAAAATTGGTGATATATTAGAAGTCGACAATCTATTTACGTCGTCTTTTCATAATGACAACTTTTCGTCATACAGTGTTATGCAATGCATCAGACTTTTTTCAAGTCTATTCACATTTTTGCTGTTCACGTTATAGCTTGAACAAGAATAAAAGATATTTCGGGGATATCCAAGGCCCAAAAGATCTCACCAAACTAAGTTAGACGTCATCAGGGAAGATTTACGTGTTCCCTAGCCGACCACGGTTTCTAAATCAACAACCGAGGTCGCTGGTTCGTATCATACCTCGGGAATGAATGTGGCACTTATCTATTAGATTTAGCATTAATTTAGGTAAAACGGTATCCTGGAGCCCTAGTAGTTCATCTACACGTATATTTTACCGTGCGATCCGCCACAATGGTGTTAGGCGGAGGTGGTAGGTCACCAGCTCTGAAGTTGAGTATTAACTGAAAGGTGGCAGTTGAATGACCCTAAAGTTTAATTCTCCTACTAGAAAGGTGATTCTAGCTCCGTTAAAGTCTGTAACAGGCCACATCCAGGGTTTCTCTGGGTTCGGATAAAAGATGATGGAAATCCTGGACTCAAACCTGGACGAGTGTATAACTAGACCAGCGGCAGAAAATTAGAAAAATAGGTTACTCATAATTTATTTTTCTCCTCATTATGCACATCTTTAAGTACTGGGTGGTCACACAGTGATGATAACTCATCCTTCAATAAAAATTTACTGGATGTGCAACTCTCTAATACGTCCTATATATGGATGAGGTATTGGCGACACTTCTAATAGAGTTAAAGTCTTCTTTAAGTGCTGCTTTTCGACTACCAATTGAGCTAAAATGGTGATCTCTACCTCGCTTTCCGTACAAAAGTTTCTTAAAACGATAAATGCGATCGTTGAGAGGGGCTTCGTTCTGATTTTTTTGCAGTATTATCACTACGAAATTCACTCCACAAGCTTTTTAAGACTTGATTTATCGCCCTTAGTGAGCAACGAAGTACATAAATTAATTTCTGAGCGTGCGGGGGAGATGAAAATTAAAAATAAAGACCTCGATCAACCCACAAATTTCGGAAAACCGTCTGAAAATCGCTGTACCGGGGGAGCAAACTCCCGTAATTTTTAATTTCGGGAGGGGGGGATTAACCAAGGGAATGAATGAAGGGGAATGAGGATGGAGGCAATGAATGGGGAATGGTGGGAAAGCCGTGGGAGTTGTGGACAGCAGGGGTCCATGGGGTTGTGAAGACGCATCGGCCAAGTTCTGTCGGTGCGTCGCCCTCCCGGGGGTGTCCTGAATTGGGAGGAGGGGACGGCCTTCTTCCCTGCAGGGCGCAGCACGTGCGCGCCGCAGCGGAGGAATCGGTAGGCGCTGGCCGGAGGTGCAAAACCGAGGTTCTCCCTCGCCGGAGACTTCGGAGACTGGAATAGATTGACGAGGAATATCTACGTCCTCATAATCCCCTGCAAGCCACCGCAAGGGTTGTGGCAGCGGTGGTACCAATACCAGGCATGCATTACAATTCAGAGAAAACACTTTCTACCATGCAGATATGCAATAAAATACTACGGCGTGTATACACTCATTACATGAAACCAAGATTAACAATCCTATATCACCGAGGAAAATATTGACATGTTAGTTACGAGGTAGGTGAAATGTTAGCTAAGAATGACACTAAATGCTAGTAATACAAAGTAATGTTATTCGTAGCCTGATGATGACACTACGTGTCGAAACCTAGGTTGTCCCAATAAAAAATACTATTGAGTCCACTAAGATCTTTTCATTTATCCATAATGGAAAACTTCCACCACATCTCGCCGGAATTCGTTTCCTATATTAATGTTATTTTTTGATTACTTTGTCATTTCTATGAATACGTTAAAATATGAATTTATATTTCCTAGAAAGCTAGTGGTGCTAGTACAAATACATGCTAAAAATCACTATCTACAATACCTATTGTGATTTCCCTACGTACCTTCGTTTTAATCTATATTTAATAATATTTGGAAGTGTAATTTTTCAACTATCAGAACATGTATTTTCTATAAAACTCCGCAAATGAATGGTAAATTCACTAGTTGTTTTGAGTACAAATTCACTGTTATATGATCATTAGGATGTCTCTCTCACTCAGTGATTTAACCTGAAGGTTTGTTTGAATAGGTGAGGGTAGAGCTCACCCCGCACTAAGCCAACGGCGTGTGAAATTCACACATTCAGGGTAGGGGGGCCAGTTCCTTTCCCTGGGCCACCTGCGATTTCCTAACAAGTTCTGACACGCAGGAAATCGAATCGCGAGGATTTTAGATGGGGGTGTCCAGAAAAGCTCTTGTCCGGGATTTAAACCCGGGATCCTCCGGTCAGTAGCTCAGTGCTCTACCCACTATGGCACCACGACCCTCATTAGGATATCAGGGGTGGTTAATTCAAAGGTCCCTACCTACCCACTAGTACTATCGTAATATACTGGAACGTTGAATAAATAAGGAAGTGAGGTTGTGAGAGGTTTTGAGAGTCTTCGCAGCCCATTACCGTTCTGTTCCTCGGATTGAATAAAGTCCTCGTAAGTCTGCCGGGATTCGACTGTAACCCTTTGTGGGAGTACGGCTATACCTCATCTCTTCCCCTATTCCAAGATGCCTGACTCTCTTCCTATTCCAATGCTCCACCCTCTAATCCTACTATAGTTCGTATTTTACTTCGAACACCATCGCTATCAAAAGTTAAATATTTACGGGAAAAATGTTAAAATTCTAACGGTATACAGAAGTTAAACTCAAGTACAAGTACACCGATTTTCCTCTGCAATTGCATGTATCGACGTAACCAATTTAACCTTCAACTTTGTGAGACATCATCGTAACTCAGGGGCAACCTTTTTAGAAAACTGCTGGGATACCTATATGGAAATGATTGTTGATATACTCGGACTTCAGTTTAACTCCTGTATACCGCTAAAATTTTATCATTTTTCATGGAAATATTTAATTTCTGATACCGATCAATACCTCAACCTGTCATTTGTTCTCTGTTTCTAACAATGTATCCCGCTTGATACAAGTCACAGTACCCATGCCCGACGTTTCCTATAGTCTATTAGCGTTCAAATTGATCGCATACAGAAGTAATAATCATTGCAATACGGTCACCGTAGGTAGGTGACATTCCGAAAATAACAAGAATGCCACCGTATTGCCTGTTATGCAGCAATAAAATGAAAATCAGCCTAACCCATTAATAATAGTTTATTTTGTATTGGTTATCTATCAGTAGTAGCATGTGCCTTTATCTAGCCAAACTAGTGCATTTTGTTTCAATAGTTGCATTGCCAAATAAGTAATGGCGAATATATTAAATAGTTAATGGCGAGGGTTTGCTAAAGACAGCGGGTGGTTTTATTGGAGATAGCTGGTAGAAAGCTGGGTAAGAAATGAGGAGGAAGAAAAAGAATAGACTATATATCGGATAAAGGGAGTATTAGATTGAATACGCGGGAACCAAAGAGTCATACGACTGGAGGAGAGAAAAAAGATTGTCATAAGTGATGAATCGCGTAAAAATGGCCAACGAAAACCCAGAAATGCCCATTTGCACACCATTATTATTAGTTAATTCACGTAGTTGCGCGTGTTTAATGATGATTAATTCCCATACTACACACTAACCTCGATGTGGCTTGCGGAATTATCTATCGATACCATAAACTCCCATTACGAGTGACGTCATTTGATTTAAATTGATTTGCGGGTGTAAAATAGTAGAATACAATACCTTTTGAAGGTACATATTTTATGAATATCAGGTATGATAGAATTTAAAACTAGAATATAAACACGAATGATTACAGAATAAATTTATAAAAATTCATTCAACCTTTTTCGATAATAATGGAAAATGATAATCCGTCTCCAAAATTAAATTCTTTATTCAATTTTCTTCCTTATGGTACTTGTCTGGATTTCATATGATCATAAATTTTATTATTTATTTTTTAAATGAATAATATCTTGAATGAAATAATGTCTACAAGACATATGAAGGAACTTTATATGTATTTTTATGGATACCCTTTCGAATAATCTGGAGTCAAACCCGGCATAATTAGTTGTCTGAAACCAACACACGGTGTTTTTTTCATTCTACAAATATGCGACAATTGGTTGAAATCAATGGAATAATATAGGAGGAATGATCTATGTGTAGTGGGTATACGGAAATATAAGCATGCTTGAAACAGATGGGGAAATTTTGAAAACCATACGATAAATTAGTGCATGCGCAGCTCAATTCTAAGTACAATATTACGTCTTCCAATTTATAAATTACCTATTTGGTAATTTTTTCTTTTCCATCCTTTTTATAGTCTCCAAGAAACACCATGCCATTGTGGTGCTCGGAGAGTATATTTGGTACATTTAGATGAACTCGAGTTCCCACGTCGTTTGTCACTCATGATGCTGCTATGTTGTACTGGTTAGATTGAAGGATACGTACGCTGGTGGCGGAAATGTAGCAGCGCCTTATTTCCGTTGTGGACCGTGTGGAGCGAGTAGTTAAAACTCTATGCACCAATGTGATAGCACATGCAAATTGGCAAGCGTAGAGGTTGCGATGGAAGCATAGGCTGGATGATTGTCGAGTTTAGACGAGTGTGGTCAGTCTGATGCGCATACCTACTGAAAGCGCGGGAAATATGCATCGCACTATTGTTTTTCTTGTTGTGCAAATTTCGATGCGAAGGGCTTTTAGTCCAGTCGTTAGGGCTTTCGGCTACTTAATTGACGGTACCGCGTTCAAGACAAATTGAAACCTCTTAAAGCACTCCCACCCAAAATTCAAGCTGTGATATTTTCTATGGAATCTAAGAGAGTATCTTTAAAAAGAAGGCCGCAGATGAAATGCGTGAAGAAAATAATGTAGGATGTATAAGAAAACAATATTGATACCAAGAGGTTGGATAATGTGGTCAACCGGAGAAGTGCTCTAAACTAATTTTAGAGCTAGTGACTAACGTGTTCGTATGCAGTGTAGCTACTTTTGCAAGGTATAAAAAACGCGGACTTGACCGGCATCGTAAGCTTAATAGGAGAAAAAATTACTATCCATTGAAATATGCTAAACATATGCGCATAAATATACCACATTATACAATATGCTACAATGGCTGAAAATGGAAATGGTAATTTTATTAGCTAGATTATTTATTAGCTACTGTGTGTGAAAATTTCACGTACAATTTACTGTACGTGAAATTATGTTTTTTTCACAGTGAAATTCATGAAATAACTGCTCCCTATGCCATGCATCTGTGAGTTAAACTTATGATCTAGGTTCAAACTTAATTCTACCATCAACTCTCAATCACGCTTTCAAGTGCTGAGCTAGTGAGTGAGTAATTATAAGTTTTGAATATAAAACGTTAAAAAAAACGAATCTTCCTACACCATTTTTTGTAATGCTTACAGGGAACTTCACAATGGGAACCCGTTAACAGGGGTAGTAAGGTACACAATTTGGCAACTTAACTCTAGTGTACCTCAAAATCAATGAGTGGGGAAGTATCCCGACCCGGCATCACAAATTCAGACGTGTGGCTGGATTTTCTACGCCTCTTTCAGAATGAACGTCGGCGTGGTGAATTAAGCGATAAGTTTCACCTTGAGTATTTGGTATTTTTGCACATGAGTATCTTGAGTACTTGATCTCGTGACGCGTTACTTGCGTCTACTCGTCCATTGATTCAGATGTATATGCGTCTTGTTATGCGATGTTTCGTCTTGCGAATTATGTTACCTCAATATTTTTATGAAAGAAATTTCCAACGGCACTCAATTTTCATTATCCTTGCCATTAGAACCTGTGGTCTTCTCTTTTTAACTGCAAACCTGCATATGTCAAAACCCTAGCGCGAACACGAGTTGAATTATTTGTTTTTATTTTTTGATTCGCCTACACTCCGTCTTGAACGCATTAAAAAGCTTGAGCTTTTGACTAAGATATGACGTGCAATGCATTTCATTCACGAGCTATTATTTTTAGTTTTTTTCTCGAATAAGTTACTCTGCTATCAGCCATTATTATCATGCACTGTAATCATGCCACTACTAGCAGAATTTATTGTAGTATAATTGAATATTTTTGTTCTTATTTTACGTTGTTTCATATAAAATACATGTTTCCATCGTGTATTTTGAAATGGAACTGGATCTATTAGGTTCCTCGCATGACAGAAACGGCCATTCCCCTGGCATTATAAAATAGTCCCCAGATAAACGGACAGAGCCTCATTTCCCTGCATCATCGATTCCGCCTCTGCCTCTCCCATTGCTGCCTCTAGAGAATCCCGCAATAATAAATGACCATGTTTGAATTAGGTGAGCGCATGATGAACTGATTAGTTATTAACATGCTGCAATGCTTGCTTTCCCTTTATCGTTGGGCATTCACGAATCGTGTGGCTACGTCGAAAGCGATTGTTTGAAATCAGGCCGCGAGATATTGCTGTTAATGAAGATTGCTGTTTTGTTTGCACCTGATAACTGTTTATCTCAAGTCCATGATTGCGGGTACGATGCCGCGAGGATAGTTCTATGCTTGTGGAATAATATAAGTGTACTTAGGCCACAAGATAATTTCCGAGAGCTGTAGCCGGATTGGCTCCAAATGCAACTTCAGGAATAATAACCGTTACTGAAAATACTCATCACCCATTACAGTGCTGTACTATGAGGTAAGATCAAATATTAGGGAAGCTATGTACAATAACCTCCTTTGCTCATACACCTTCCATAGGAGGGTAGACGTATTCGTTTTCTCATATTTGAGAACTGAGATTACTCACTTCACAATGGCTAACATGGGGTCTTATGTTAGTTTAACGAAAAATATGATCTCCACTTAGACGAAAGAATAAATGTTACGCTATCGTATTCAAAGTAGTTTGGTTCTTGAAAACATTTAATACCATCTACTCCTTTGGAAAATTGCTTAAACGTTCGAAAAAATGTAGAAATAATCATTAAAATATTAGTGGTGCGCTAGAGGGTTTAACTCATCTATCTTGGAAAGAGATAAACAAGTGGTGTTCTTATGGCGAGCAATGCAACAAATTTTCATGTAATTTCAAAGAAATATCAGTCCATAGCCTTTCTTAAAAAAGAAAATGCATAAAGGTAAATGTCATAGGATCTCTCAGCCTTCTTTAGATTTTATTCCTTTATGAGCACATGAATTCATGGCCAAAGGAAATTTGATCTTCCTGTCCTTTCTTTCCTTTCTCTACAGCCAGCAACAAGAACTGCATGCTATCCCGCAATACATTTTAAACAATATGCAATGTGCGAAAACCAAAATAATATTTGTAGACCTTGAGGTCGAATTAATCAATGTATCGAGCTCCTCTAATAGGTTCAAATGCATTCACGATTTTTTTACGGCTTAATTAAAGCTGCTTCCTTGTACAGTAGTTTTGAAAAATTTTCACTTAACATACCTTAAACTATATTTTTCATGGCAGAGTAACATTCTATTGTACAAAGTAACATGCTATTGTACAAAATAATATGCTATTGTACAAAGTAACATACTATTGTGCAAAGTAACATGCTATTGTACAAATTGACATGTAATTGTACAAATTAACATGTTGTATTATATCAGTTATGAAGGAATGAATGTGTTTAATAACTTATCGCTTATGCTTAACATGACAATAAATGGTGATGAACTGTGGAATTATAAATATGCGAAACAGGATTTTTATTAGAAATTCAATTTTTCACTTAAAAACGTCACAAGTGTCAAAATAGAGTTTCTCATCCATATAAGAAAAAATAAAGGCCATATGTGCGCGATTATGTATTTTAACGAATGAAAAAAGCGTATGAGAGTGAAATAAATATTAATGATGCGTTACAATATTAAATGTATACGTTTTGTTTCCAAGCCTGTGTCTTTCCGAAGGTGGAAGTAGTTTTAAAAATCACTGGTAAAATATAAAACACTTATGCAAACTGCTATGTGTAGCCGAGATAAATGTTGTTAGCGGGCCATACCAAATTAGTCATAGTATTTGTGTAATATCTACATTGTTTTTGAGATGATGCTGACTCATATGAGCTAAATTCAACGTACAGTAATTGGGAAGCCTCTACTCAAAATGCAGCTTTGCTTTTTAATTCGACTGAATGTTAGACATGCATGCGTCTCAAATTGATGAATTTCATTTCATTTTTAAATTAGTGTTGTATCTCTTCTTTTCCAAATTCTCTCTCCTTGCTCTCCTTAGCCCAAGTTCTCCACTTTCCATTTCCTTTGGGAGTCAGTGGATTCCTCTTTTTGGTAGTTCTTTCCTCTTCCATTTACCCCCTGACCCCAACAAAGTGTATGTCTTGCCACATAGCACTAGGGAATTTAAGATTTCCACGCAACTGCCCTTCCTGTTTCCTTTCCACGCACATGTTTTGGGAGCGGCGGAATTCTTTCCTTAATTTTAGAGCCATGCCCGCTTAATAAAACCCAGGTTTTATGCTCGCTTTTCGCTTTCATTTTGGGTGAAAACCTAGACTCGAGCAAGAAATATAGTGCATTCCTCCCTCTGCGCACCGTTTCATTTTTTATTCGCCAAAAGCAGCTTATGCTCCTCACCATGCGCTTAGACCAATTCAGGAGAGATGTGGCGTGTGGAATATTTTCAGTTGATCCCATAAAGTCGTCGCCTCGCATTTCGTAATGAGACCCTAAATCCAGTTATCAAAGGGTAAATGAATCAAGGAAGTGGCTCACTGAAGGGAGAGTGTTTCATTCCGCTACTAATTAACATGAATATTCAATTTTAGGGTTTTATTTTTACGGAAAATTCATTGCCTTTAAATTTAGTTCCATACTTTCGGAACGATAAATTCCTTGATTTAAGTCGTTATTTTAATTCGGCAAACAAAAACAAAATTATATATTATCGTTGAAACTATCATACTGGCAAAGAAATATTCTCAATGGATCTTCAGATGCTTTCATATTAAGTTCTTGATAATTAAGTTTCTAAAAAGTTTCATAACATATTTAATGAGAAATTTATTCAACGAATCAACTCGTTATTTGAATGCGGCTCACGAGAAAATTATCACGGTGCTATTGTTCGACATGAGGTGGCTAACAGATGGAGGGAGATTGTTTGAATTTTATTACGACTATCCATGGGATTGATAATGAATATCTACCCTTAGGCGAAGGTATGAGTGAAAATTATATTTATTGACATTTTTCTAGCTTAAGGTGTATCATCTCGATTTATTATTTGCTATATCGTCTCTAATGCATTGCATTCATTTTGCCAAATAATATGCGATGCTTAAAAGAGAACATGAGAGAATATTTTGTTTGCAAAAGTACAAAGGAGAAGAATATTTTACACATACGCTTTCGTTATACTGAAGATGTGTTGAAATATAAATGAACATCATTATTGGGGCGGGATTGGGACTAAAATTCATTCCCTTCTTCCATTCAATTCTGATTCCTTGTTCTCCTTCATAATTCCGTCTGAAATTCTAGTTGAGACAATGCTTAAAATAAGTGGCTGTACTCCAAGAAGAGCCACAAGTGAGCATTGGCACTACCATGTCTGTCAAATTATTCACTAATGAATAAAGAAAAATACTACATTTCGAAACTGACTGGGTAGATAGGGATCTGTATATTGTGTTATGCTGATCTTTTTCTTTCCTCCCTTCCACCCTCCCAGCCTACAACGTTCCGTAGCATGCTCTAGTCCCTCTCCCCCTAATTTATGTAACGCTGCCATTTTAATTTTGTACATTTTAAAATAAACATGCTTTATATGTATAACTTATCTCTATCTCAATGCTAGTTTAAATTCGCAAATTGTTACTCGTGTCCACATTAATGTCTGTTGAAAGAATGAATGTACAATGTAGCTCTTTCCCAGTGAAGCGAAAGGCAGGACAACCACGCTCTCTCTGTTGATCCCAATGGTTGGCTCAACCCCTCTTCTGACCCTTAAGTGTAAGGTAATCCAGAAATGGCCCCATATTTACTCATCACAACTATATCAGGAGGACTTGCAGAAACGTAAGGTGAATTAGGTAAACTGTGAAATAGAAAGTTACATTAGTTAGTTTTCCTACCCTCCATCCAAGACCACAACGCTATCAAAGTTTGAATTTCTGCATACATTTACATCTATTCGTCATATCTGTCTTGCTTCTCCGATACCTATTTTGTTCTTCCCCGTTTCAAAGGCACAAACCTATTACAATTCTTCAACACACTCTTCTGACGAAGTTCAGTGTAATACATAAATGTTTTCCTGCCTCTTATGCTGTCTACCGACAGATTGCTATCCAGAGTTTTTACTCTTCAGATAAATTCGTCATTAAATAATGAAATGGCCCCACTATCCTAATGCGTTGAGTTCAGACACTTTTGAGCTTAGAAAAATCTCTCCTAAAACCAGGCTAACATTGGGATACTACTACTTCTTTGGTGTGCTATGTGGAAAATAGTGGAACTTGTCATTAAATACATAATTCTTTCGCTATCACCACTGCACTAAGCGTGTCTAAACTTCTAAATATTTCAAAGCCATTGGAATAAGGATCATTCCTTGAAACTTAATTGCACATTCCCGGATTCGAGTCCGAGAGAAGATTCTTTGGACATTTTCAACCAAATCCAGATTTTGTTATGCTCTGCGTGCCAGATTTTTCTGGGAAGTCAGAGGATGTATGAGAAAGAAACTGTCCCATCTACCCAGATGCGTGAATTTCACACGCTGTTGGACTTAGCATTCGGTGAGTTCTACCCCTACCAACCCGCTCTAACTTAGGGTTGACCACAGCTTTGCACTCCGAAAACGGTCTCTAGAAGGTCCCAACTCAGCGGTAGACTTATCAATTTTACCATGCCAGAAATGAAGACTTTATGTTCAACTAATGGTATGATATTACGATAGGAATGTTTCTATCGGACTATGTTATACGGTAAATTTTTCCGTGTGCACTTATATTCATTTATTCAGTTATTTAAGTTGTTCATACTTACCGAGCGTTAATAAAGGACCTGACCAGAAGCGTGTCCCGTGTCCCGTTTGTAAATTAGTTTTTGAAAGTGTAGTACAATATGATTGCTCACTCGTCGATAATGCGTACCTGGTGCGTAGTCACAATTGAGATGGTTTACAGGGCACAGGGCCGATGTAGATGGTATGATAATTTTGAATTTCTTCCAGGGACCATTTCCGTAATAATCCTTTTCCCTCGAAAAAGAAAAATTATAACCAAAAGTTAAAGCACTCCATTTATTTGATGCTTTCTGTGCTTACTATTTAATTTCAAATAGCGGGGTAATGGAGTTAAGGTCTAAGGTGATTTGGCGGACGGAATTTGATATTAGGTGAGCATAGAAGTTATTTCCCTTCCACGGAGATATTTTCCAGAAAATAAAATTCAGCATTTTCGCAGAAATCAACAGTAAAATATTTTCCGCATATGTACGAAAAAGTGATCTGGTATCACTTTAGATCAGTTTTCGTGGCAGTATTTGTGTAAAAATATCGCAGCTCACGTGCTAATACCCTAGGCAGTAATGTAATGTGTAAGAACTATCCTTGTTTATTCTAAATTGCTTCGAAAGTGTGTCTTTAGAAGGAGTTGAAAACTACTTGATAAAAATATTATCCAATTAATCTAGTGGAATATTGGAATAGAAACTGAAAAAATGTGTGCGACTTCACGTATACACATTAATTAAACCTCAAAATTCATCGGAACATTGACCCGTGTCCCCTCTCTCAAAAAATAAACCTAACGCCGTTGCTGAAGGTAACAAATATAATTCATCGCTTGCGAAATTCCGTAAACCCACCTCGAGGAGACCAGCTCTGGTCATCTTAAACCAATGCGTGATCAATTGCTGCATCGAACGCGATGAATGTCTCATGACAGCGGTAATACGCAGTCTTCGGAGAGGCGGTGACGCAGAAATACGACCCAGTGAATAATGGGGGCGTTTACTCGGAACCGAAATCGCAATTTTGTACACGCAATGGTTAGATGGAAACGAAAAAAGAAATTTAGTGAAAAAATTAATCTTCTAACTAAAACCATTGACTCATAAATCAAAAATTAAAATAAGCAAAAGGAGACGCCCACCGAAAATGCTGCAGTGATAACATTGACGTCACTTTCCTCCCGTCCTTGACTGCTCGTATGGGAAGGGGAGGGAGTGGAGGGGGTTCTCGGAAGGTCTGCTCGCACTGATGCTGTCGTAACTGCTCTGATTGGCAGAGTCAGCTGTGTCTCCCCCTTTGCGATAAGGCGAAGTAGCTTCGCGGGCTCAGTTGTGATTGGACGAAGTCGATATACGGCAGAGGTTGCACCACACCGACTTTTCCGAAAGGGTTAAAAACATTATTTTTTCGACGCCTATAACTCGAGAAATAATTGACGGATCAAAAAACGGAAAAATAAGGGTATTTTTATTTTACTAATTCTATCATATTCGCCAATAAAAAAATATGGTAAACGACCCCATTGAAGGGGGAGTTAATCAGTGCCCTGATCCTTTAACTAAGTCAACAATTAGCTCTCGGAAAGATTTTCGCCGCGAACAATACATCTACATCTACATAATACCCTGCAAGCCATCATATAGGTGTGTGGCAGGGGGTGAACTCTCACCAAACATGTACTAATTATAATGTATCAATACCAGTAGCAGCAGCGGAAACATCGTCATTGGTGGAAACTGCCGAGTCGTGAATGGTCTCCTCTTTGGTATCGTCCGGTGTCGCTTCGGAGCCATATTGTCGCTCTAGCGTTGGGAGGAAGGTTGAGACACTCCCACTTAACGCACCCACGTTGAGTGCACTTTGAGACAGGGATATCTCTGCTGAGTGAGGGTGAGTGGGTCTCGTGGTAGGGGGGAGGGTAAAGGTCTTCACCTATATATTGCTCTCGGAGCCGCACCAAGGGCATGTGGCAGGGGTTGTTGGGTTATCAGTCATGAAAATGAGGTTAACTGTTTCCGACCTGCAGAAAAAGACATTGCACTCGAGGACCAGAATATTTCCGTCAGGTGAAAAAAAATCTTTGGGCCTTTTAAGTCGTTTTGTGACGTAGCGCCCATGTAAATATCTCTTGGGCGTAGAATGATGGCGTCCGATAGGAACAGGTGAAAGGATATCCACACACTTCGTTACCCCGATTTTCCACATTTTTCGATTCCCTACCCCCTCCATATAACGCTTCGTAACATCCTCTTAAAGCTTCTCCCCCTAAATTATGTAACTATTATTGAGCTCTCTCTGATTAACGAAACGGATATTATTTAGCAATACTTGATATAAAGTCTAGTTAATCCAATAATAATAGTATGTATTCACTATCTTTAATGTCTACCATTGTTCTTTTTTGAACAAGAAATTATTTTATAATCAATGGTTTTCCAACGTAATGGAAGGCTGGACCCCCCTCCCCCCTTTATCATTACGTAACTTATGGACGCCGGCTTAGTACATATAATATTCTGTGAACTTTCTTCATGACTATTACGTTAGCATGCTCTCGGGGATATTGGCTTTTTTCTATAAGGTAACCTTATATCAGGGTACATAACACTTTTTCCATCCGATATGGCAAGACAATTGGGGCTGAATTAAATATTTCTTATCGTTTATGCAAAAATTAAATCTGAGGCTTAAAGAGATAAAACTGTTCAGGGAAAAACGAAAATAAAAGAATTTATCGAATTTATCGTAAGTTTTGAAGTATCGTGATCGTTGGTGTGAATGGGAAAAATGGGTTCATGAATTTCTTGCTCTACGCTAAAATGCTAATTACACATATCTCTCTTATTCATCCTCTGATGTAGTCATCACTATCGTCATAGGCATTTTATTATTATTGTTATATTGTTGAGTATATCTCGGCTGATATTTTAATTCAATGTAGATCACCACCTTCCCAGAATTGCGCATGAAATTCCATTTTAAATCTTCATATCCTCCGCCTGCCGTCACGCCATCCAGAACATACATTTATTTCCTCCATCTTATACGCTTACATTAACATTATCCAATCTTATTCCTCAATCGAGGAATCAAGCACTCCTCATTTATTGCCCTCTCCATGTCCGTAGCCTTTTTCATTTTCTCTCCATGAGACTTAAATTTCCGAGCACCTTATTTCCGCAAGAACCAAGTTTCTGCCTTCTTCTGACCTCTGGCGCCACGCGCAATTAATGCCTTTAACAATTTTTTTTATTTTTCCTTTCTCACAAGGCCACATAATCAATTCCCTTCTCCACTAAAATGCTTCTTGGCCAGAGCCATTCTTCTACTGACACTCTTTTCATACCATTTAAGAATACTTCTCTACCTACTGCAGTTTGTGACCGCCAACCATGATAATGATGACATTTAGCGTAACTTCGCACTTATTATCGGGGTTGAAATATATCTGCCGTTACCAGCCTAAAAAAAGTTAATAACAACTTGATCATGTACCGTAAGTACGGTTTAAAACCTATGGTAATACAAGGATAAGTTATACTCCTTTAAGATTATTAGTAAATTAATTTGTTTTCTTTAGCAGTATGCAGGGCATGGATCAAATCGACAATGAATTTGGCATAAAAATTCATTCCCAGGTAACACAGATGCAATCGTATCCTTTTTATATTTGGATAGTATACATTAACTAAAGGGATACTTGTACACGTATGATCATTTCGTCATTATGTACTATCCATTCGCTCACCATGTGCGGACAAGATAGCGACTATGGAAATACCCACGAAAAATGCACGAAGAAATACAAAAGCGCAGGAATGCAATATGGTGGCCACTGCCTTGGTTTTTTTCTACCACTTTTAAATGTAGATTCCTGTTGGCTCTTATTATTCCAATTTATATGTTCCGGTATAAAACATCGTTGTCCACGTACACCCACTTTCCTCACTGGTTCATTAATCAGTTAACAAACCATCTAGGAGCGATTCACGTAAGTTATCTCATGTGACATCGTTAAGATGAGTACAAATTTCTTCGAGTCTTCGGAGCGGCCCAAGCTTTAGAATGTACCTGTACGTTGACGCCACTCCAGTGTTGCAAAGACCACATGGGTGTTTATCCCCACCATTAAGGATCATTAGGGGAACGAGGTGGAAAAGTTGGTACGATGCCATCAGTGAAAGTCCGAAACGAATTGAACTGACGTGGACGAAGTTGTTCAGTGAGCTAGCGTTCCTCAGGCAGTGGTGTCGTTTCTACGTGGCAGTCTTCCGCGGTAGACGAAAATCAGATCTCACGCTGAGTATGAACAGGTTGCTTATACCTGAGACAAAGGGTATATAGCGTTTAGCTTTCTCCTGCAATTATTTAATATTAAAAACGGGCATTGATAAAACTCTCACAGCATCATACTTACTTAATGTTAATATATGAAAATGTAGTGGTGTCTGTTTGTCTGTATACCAGTTCTATGTTCGTTTCGCTTCTCCTCAAAACTACTGAACTGATTGTGCTGGAATATTGTAGGATTCTAGAGTATACACTAGAAGATGCTATAAGCTACATAAAAAAGGCGCAGGCCCCGGGTTCGAATCCCGGCGCAAATAATATATTTACATTGGTTTAAATTGACTTTTTCAATTTATGGTAGCGCAAAGGTTTATTCTTTCGCTCAGTAAATAACTAAATATTAATTGATTTCTTTCATTATTTCTGTATTTAATGGGAAAATGTTTAAACTTTCTTATTCTCTTAACCGATTTACACTTTGGCCTCGAAATTTCTGGGCAATGTGTAATTTACGTAGAAATAAACTGTTTTTATCGATTCTTTCCCGAGCGTTGCTGAGGCCTTTGTTATTGTCGGCTCCGAAATGAAAACATCGTTGATGATTTCGTCGTAGAGGGAGTCCGTAAACGTTATTGTGCTTTTCACTGGGATATAGGAAGGTACTGAAGGCGTTGTAGGCTATTCGTGAAGCAAGGTCAGCCATATTTTTCCGCACAAAGATACGTGCTGACTGCTAGCGCTACTCACGGATTTTGAAGGTTTGCATTTGGTTAAAATAAGGAGTATTTAAATGAATGCTTAAGTAGTGTTCAAAGTGTGAATGTTTTTAAAAATTTATTTACGAGTTTGTGTATTTGAACCGACCTTGGACATGAAGAGAAGAGATGGAACGCTTTCGAAATCGTCGTCAATGGAGAGAGCTTGAGATTTGAGATAGTTTAACAAAAACCAGGGAACAAAATTCAAATCTCAATGGAGCGTAATATCTCATGACGTTTCTGTGGGATGTTCATAGATGTCATTGTAATGATGCTAAAAACGTTCGTCAAAAAGCAATGCCGTAAACAGCATTGTTCTTTTCGTGACGATATTGAAAGGTACTAAAAGATGTATCGTAAAATTCTTGAATCTATTTCTTTCTTGAACTCTTTTCATTTGAAAAAAATCTCACGGGCTTACTTTTCGCGCTACTCCCAGATCAAATAGATGTGTTCAATAGTATTCAAAATTAGGTTAACAATAGACTGGCATTCGTATGCACCTACCAATCCAATCTTTGTTTCTTCTGCCCTGAATGTTTCAAAATAATATTCTTATTAATGTAAAGCCCCGGTTATGAGTCAAGGCAATAATTATATGTTAACATTGGTTTTAATTATATTTATGGTTCCATTGAAGACCAATAAAAAGAACACTAAGGTATTGATTGGTATGCAGTAGGAGAAAATAAGCCAGTTCAAATGTTAAATTAGGAAAACAAAAAATCGAGGAGGTGGAAGAGTTATGTTACCTAGGAAACCGAGTAACTAGCGGTGGACGAAGTAAAAGAGAAATTACCAATTGAATTGCCGAAGCAAAAAGGGCATTTTAGCAGAAGAAGAATCTACTTACAGCTACAAATATAAGCGTGAAAGTGAGGACACATTTCATTAGAACATACATCCGGATCATTCCACTACATGGCAGCGAAGCATGTACAATAAAAGCAGCAGAGAAGTCAAGGCTGGAAGCATTTGAAATGTGGTGCTGTGGAGAATGATGAAGATTATACGGATCGACAAACGAAGAAGTCTGGCAGAAAAGAGATGTCTACTAAAAACCTTAAAAATAAGACGGGACAACTTAATCGGCCACACCTTAAGACACGATGGTCTGATGAAGACATTCGTCGAAGGAGAAATGAACGGAAAGAATGGAAAAGGCAGACCTCGTATGAGATATATGGAGCAAGTTGTGATAGATGTAAAAGGGAGGAGCTACATCAATATGAAGAGGTTGGCCGATAGAAGAATCGAGTGGAGTGCTGTGTCAAATCAATCCTAGGATTGATGACCCATGATGATGATGACCCTTAAAATACTGGCCCTTCAACTTTTAATTTATTTAACAATCATGTGTATACCTATTAAAAATACCCGAGGTGGTGCGACTTCTATCTTGTTCGTCTCCCTTCGCATCTAGACAGGAAAATTTACGTGCTATGTGGGATGTTGACAATTATTTAATTTGATTGTGTGTCATGATCTTCATCTTTATTATATTTCATTTAAAAATATTCTATGATAACCACAAGGGAAAATGCTAATATGTTTTTGTTAAATATCTTGTTCAAAGTTAACTAAAATGTATGGGTTTCAAAATCTTTGCCAGTGAAATGGCTGTCTCAGTATTTCGTCACTGCTTACACCCGAGAGTTCGCTTTATTTCGGAGTTTAAAGACACGTCTTGAATATTATTAAAATATTTCACTCTAATAAAGGGGCTTTAATGTATTTTAAAATTAACTTTTTGAAACTTAATGAAAAAAACGTCATATTTCTCGCTTCAAAAGGAAGCGAGGCCGTAAAATCGGCCCGGCGACGAGGGGTGATGATTATGAAGAGGGGGAAGTGGTTTCTTAATGATGAAACGAAAGGGGCAGGGGGAATATGATCCGATGGTGGGTTGGGCCTTTGTTTTCCGGAATGGGGTTTATGACGCGCATTTCAGGGTATGGGCCGCGGGCCGGTAGTTTGTCGAAGAGTTATGCGCGGGTGGGTTGGTAGGATTTTGTGAGGAGGGGGAGCCTTCAGGGCTGGCGGCGAAGAGTCTAGAGGCCGTTTTACACGGTCATTGATACTGCGCAGGCTGTTGCGAGAACACTTGCGCAAGAAATATTGCGCCGTGTAAAGCGACGACTTGCGAGGAGAGGCAGTGCCACTGCGCGAACGCTTGCGAGCAAATTAGAACATGATCTAATCTAATACATGCGTTTGCGCAAGTTTGAAGTTTATTTCTCTCACGAAATGGTGCAGATGTAGCGGCAAAGAACTGCCTGGGGAATTCTAGCTATTAAATAGGTTGTTGACGATTGAGTTGGGTGTTTTGTTTGCACTCGACTCCTTAGGTAGTGTATAAAGTGCAATAATGATGGGCTGGGCGATTAATCACGTGGAAGCTTAAATTTCGTTCGTAAAGGAAGTACTCGTTACCTTGGCCCGTTACTCGTTGTGAAAATTTTGGGCTAAGTATACGAACCTAGGGTCTCCACTATTATGTTTAGACTATGGCTTAAAACATTTTAAAGTGGTGGTAATTTATCACATCTTTCACGTCCAATTAATTACTACTCAACAGATCTTGACGTTATGCGATATATTGACGGTAATACCGCTACTGAATGGTATATTGGCACTGACCTAATGCACCGTCGATTGCACAGTGTAAAGCTATCAAGCAAGCGTCCTCGCAATTTTCTACATCACGGACTATCGCAGATGAGTGCTCAAACGGAATCAACATCAACTTATGCAGTTTCAATGACCGTTTAAAACGGCCTTAGGAGATAAGACATTTTGCTCCGAGGTCGTTGTAAACGGGGGAAGCGAAGGAAGGGGTAGGGTTGGGTGGGTACCGTTATATACTTGAGTTAAAGCTCCGTAGGAAGAGGATTTAAGCCTGGGTCGCATTGAATATAACAGCGTAACTAAAGTACTTGATAAATTCAAACTGGAGCGTTTGCAAGTCACTGGAAGCGGTCACAATTTGTAACAGCAGAAGGTGACTAATCTTTTGAGTCTCCGATAATTGTGAAGCTTGAGACCTTAAATTACCCAATCTTTAGCAAATGTAGCATTCTTGCCCCTATTGCAGTGGCGAGAAGAAGTTCAAAATGCTAGCACAGCAACATCAATGATGGTGTCTTAACTATTGGTAGTTGGTTGGAGGAGTAACCTGTAAAATAAAAACTTGAGACTGACGATTGTGAGTTGGACGGAGATTTTTTCGTTGTAATGAATGCACCAAGGTATTTGAGGATGTGCTCGGTGTTCATCACTGGTTTTCTAAATACTTCTAATGCTAACTTTTCTAATACTAACAGTACTATAATTAATATTATTACAATAGAGTTAGCACAATTCAATTTAGAGTACATATAACAGGCAATCATCTAGGTAACAAATATTATGTTCAAATTCAAATATTAGTCCACGCTTAATGATGAAAATCCCACTGGACGTACACTCATAAAACATCACAGGGTAGACAGATGTGGCGACACAAAAAGAAAACACGCATAGAGACAGTACATAGTGAAGGATATAAAAGAGAATAGTTTTATGAATATAAAGTGGTTAGTTGATAGGAGAACGGAAGGTGGAGAATAACGTCAAATCAATCTTAGGATTGATGGCTGCTGGTGATGGACAGTGTGGTGCTTGGACTGAGATGGGAATTATCCTCGATCTTTATGGTGAGTTGATGGAGAAGTTTTGACGACCTCCTCGTTTGAGTCATCGGCTGTTATGGATGATATACGCATTTGAGTAATTGGAGAGTGAATGCATAAAAATTACTCTTGTAGGTTGCATGAAATTGTAGTAGTAGGGTTAAAGTTTCGATATCTGATTAGAAGCTAGAATTTGAGAAATTCCCTATGTCGCTTGAAGCCAAACTAAGGCTCAGTAATTTCCCATGTGGTTGAGCCGCTCCATAATGTTCTACAGATTATCAGTGCTCGGTGTTTGCGCAGTGCTCATCGGTGGTCCTCTCTAGGCTAAGGCTTTAAGGCACAGTATTTCACGAATAAACTTACTTTTTTGAAAACAAATGGCCCTAAACGGTGTGATTTCTATATTTAGTTTGGTAGGCAGGTATACTCGGCTTTATTGAGGGTCTTTTTCAGTGAGTACAAATTGATTTAATGGTCACCGCTCATCTGAAGAATTCTGCGGTATTTTCCTATTTATTATATCGAGAAGGCTAATAGAAAATTTCCCATCTGAAGCCACTGTTAAGAAAATTCCTTTTTAAGATTTCAAGGCAGGAGAAAAAATTCTCTCTGTACTAGCAAAATATTTAGTCAATGATCAGAAATTGCCGCAGTCAATAGTTACTAGCAGACCTGCTGCCTGCTTAGCAGGCAGTCTCTGTCTGGTGTGCTCTTGAGGTGAACTTTGTGTTTTTACTTTATTTTTGCACTGCTCAAGTGGGAGCAACGGGAAATGTGGGTGCGTATATGTTTCCCAAAAATGAAAACAGTTTTGGATTAGTTTGTGAAACATAAGTAAACATTTTGGCGTAAAAAAATCATATTTTTCATTCATCTATTCAATGTTCACTGTAGTAGACTGAGAAGAGTGCCATTTTTGAAATAAAGTCACTCCGACGATCGGTTAGTCATTGCCTGAAAGATGAAGGCAAAAATTCCGCCTTTTATCACACGAGAGCCATTTTTACTTTTTTGCATACATTTGCTGTAGTACAGTTTCGTTATTTTTTATTTTTTTAAACAATAGTAGTCTGAGGAGAGTACCATTTTTTGAACATGTGTACTACGGTCATTGAGTGATTATTGATCGAAAAATAGGTGCGAAATGCCCTTAGTAGTCACAGGACCTTAAGATAATTACAACTATCTTTTAGGTGGAAGCATAAGTGAATGTTTTATTTTAAATTGATAAAAAACGGAATGATTTGGTTGTAGGACAGCCATTGATAATTTTAAAATGGTGGGTGTGTTTTTCTTATTAACCTGCTGATTTAGAAACAAACATTAGGTAATACTTAAAAACGGCTAGTTTTGAAATTCACATTTCATACACAAGGTCGGGGCCGATAGGCAAAAATGGTTTTATTTCACTATCTGCACATCGAAAACGTAATTAATAATTTAATACTTACAAAATTGATTGAAGAAACTAATTCCACTTTATTCACCTTCTTCAATCCAGTTTTTGCCCCTTTTTCAAAAACATAAACATATTTACTTAGCAACGTAATCACAATTGCGGATCACAATCACAAGGAAATGGCTATTTTATAAATAGAGAAATGTGTCTCACTCTAATTATCCTATATATATGCACGGTATGCACGTAATGTTTGCACGTAATAAGATATTTCGTTTTCTATTACAATACTTAGTGCTTAAGGTGCTTATTAATAATTGTGCTCCTACTACTTTTGCCCAATTTAGTGTCAGAGTTTAGATTTAGATTTTTGGAATCGTAGGATTGGTAAATGTCTTCGATTTTGCATCACTGCTATTGCATAATCAGAAATTTTAAAAGCAGGAACGCTACACTTAGAGAATATCATCAAATGGGAAAATTTATCGATGAAAATGCACGATAGTGGTCAAGGCATAAGGCTACCGTCTTATTGCGTCTCTTGGCAAGCCTCGACCCTTGACCCGCCGGTCCCCGCAGACTAAGCAAGAAGGAGGCGGGACCTTTGGTGTATATGTGGGGATTTCGGGCAAAGGGAAAGAAGCAAAAAAGGTTAGGATTTCTGGAACGGGGGAGATAAGGTCACCGAAAGGAAACAGGCAGAAAGAAGAAGGAACAAGGTATATTCCGCGCGGATATTGCCGAGGGAGGAAGAAGAGGAGGATGAAGAGGGAGAAGGGAAAAACGTGGGAGTGGAGTCACGTCAGACCACTGGAAGTGGGGCAGGCGGAGCAGGGAGTGAGGGGGGAGAACGATAAGTCGTACTTTGCCGAAGATGGGCAGATAGAGGATTTGAGTGGATGCGAAAACCGAGGGAGTTGGTGGAGATGAAGGGGACAGGGGCGGAAGGGGGTGAATCCTAGTTTTCTTCAGGCAGGGAGCGAGGTTTGAATCAGGATGTAAGCGTTGGGGTAGGAGAGGGCGGGATGGGGAGAGCAAGCTGGGATCCTGTGGGGATAATAGGGGAGGATGGTGGGAAGTGGGGGGAAGCTGTGTTCCGCTGATACGGCGCCGGTTATGGAAATGTGGACGAGGACTGATGGCACTCCTTACGGCTCAGGTGGGATGCCACGAGGCAAGCAAGAGCGGGGGTGGGGTGCGGGGGCGTGCCGCGAAATCGACCGAGCGCCAAGCGCGGCTGCGAGAGGAGTAGGAGCGACATCCCGATTCAGATATTTTCACCGACAGTCCAGCCGTATCAACACCATTTGGGTAGGTGCCTTCATCAAAGAAAACATAATTCATTAATCGTGATTCGTGCCCTATCATAATTGTATTCACTTTATGAAAAACGTTAGGATTGAGATATCCCAGTTTACTAGATCATTAAATTAATTTAAAGACCGTTTGAAAAAAGCTCAGAAATGGCGGAATGGGCTGTCTTGTTGCTGAAGTAACAGGTATATAGTCTACGTTGCGAGGCATAGGAAATATTCCACTCCTGAACTTACCATTGTATTTCAGTGCTCCTCATCTCTAGTGAATGCTTATTAATAATAGTCTATGAAAAATATCAAAGTACGAAAAGTCTCCTCCATTAAACATGGTATGGTTTTCGTTTTATGGGCTTCAGGGCGTCCTGCTCGTTGAGTTCTCTGCTACTGCGAAGCATGGAGTGAAGTTCGCGCGGCGATGGACAAACTTCATGGCATGTTAAGTAAAATGAATACCAAGAGTTTTTAAATGAATCAACTGGATAAATAATTTCGAATAAATAAATGTTAATCATAATAAAGTAACTGAATACATATACCTCCAATACTGGTTAATAAGCTTTAACGGAGTGCAGCGTTTACTTGGAGGCATCGGCAGCACCACGTGGCGGGTAGAGGAAAAAGTTTCACGTCACACGTATCATTTACCGGCATGCAATAGTTTGCCGTCGTATTTTCGCGCCGTTGAATTTTTTCACATTTTTGTTAACGAGGAAAAATACTTAGCGTCATTTTAAAATCTAACGGCTTAAAATAAGTACTCATGAGGTTATAAACTTTCAATCAACACGATGAAAAAATTGGAAACTAACCTTTTGTTAACGGGACAAGGGGCTAACTACCAAAAGAGCATGTTGCGGATGAAACAGCTCTATTACGGAATATCTACCCCTCCGTCACTGGCTCCCTAGTTTGAATGAGTATCCGTATGAACGAGCCAACACATGCATCTCAAAATCTCATTCGCTACCATTATCGCTAACTTACATTCTTTATTTTTATATTATAATCGTTGTTCGGCTATTTCTATTCGATTTCAGTAGCATAAAACGTAATTGGAGATTCCATGTTCATTAGAACAAACCTAATTTTTATTATTCACACCTTGAAGATTCTACTGGCTCTTGCTTCATTTTTATGATGCTATTACGAAGATAATGGAAAGTATTTTAAAAGGGTAGAGATTACCGAGACAAAATTGTGGACGTTACATTGTTTGTTCATTCTAATTCATTGAAACTGCACGCTGACCATTCAACGAAGATTCAGATGAACTCTTTATTTAGTTCGTCATACTCCCACGTCGAATCATTAAATTTGTCTACTCCTTACTTCCTTCACTTTTGCTTGTTCATCACTCTTTTCAATATGTAAAGGTCTTAATATCGTCTGCGAAGAGTTAAAATACATAGCGATCCACAGATATTTTGCAAACATCCATTAATATGTCAAAATGAAATTTTGGTCCAGAAAAAGTGAGATTTTTATGTAGATGCATGAGTTCAGCAGATTTCCAGTGGGTACCCTTCAGAAATGTGAGTACGCAGAATATAATGTTGATTTAAAATTCACTGTATCAGGCTTGGTGGTTGTTGTCAATATTCTAATATGGAATAATGGACATGGTAATCCTCCAAAGGTGTATTTGGCAGCATTACGCGTTTCACCACACTGTAACATAATCATGTAAGATTAGCAGCATAATACAAATCCATCACTTGCATTACAAATACATTCTCCCAATACTTGGTTAAGTATTTAGGGGTAGCACTTACTCAGGATCTATCATGGGAGAAACATATCAGGGAAATATGCAGTCAAGCAAATAGAAAGTTGGGGTTTATTAAAAGAATATTAGGGAAATGTGAGGAGAGTGAGGAGAGAAAGATGAAACTGCATGATTGGGATTTGGTAGTTTTTTTTCTTTTTTCCCTAATTCATTTTAAAGGTGTGGTGTTTGTTTTGTTTTGTTCATTTTTGTTTGTTGTGTCATTGTTCCTGGTGTGGGTGCACCCCCTGCCACACACCCTCGAGGTGGCTAGCAGGGTATGTGATAGATATAGATATAATACAAATGTTGCGAGAAGTAATCTCACTTGGAATGCTGGGGTTTCAGCTCACCCCGTAGCCAGTGTTGCTGTGACATTGAAATGTCTTTGAGCCGAAGTGATGAGTATGAAACTTTCATAGAAGATATGTTTTGGAGCAGTTCCCCTTTTTAAGTACATACTGCTGAAACTTATGTTAAAAAAGGAAACTGTACGTACATGATAAACATTTAAAAATAGTATACCCTACGTTTCCATGATAGCATCACCAATAAAATTCACAGTACCAGGCTTACTTGGCCAAAGTTTTCAATATTTATGTGATATGATTATGCGACAGTGTGGTGAAACGCGTCGTGCTTCCAAATAAACCTGCTGTGGATTCCCAAGTTTATTATTTCAGAGATGAGTAATGTTGTCTTCCTCTGCCGTTTGTGAGTTGAATAGAGTCTTTCCACATATGACAAAAGAGAAGACTGTATACGAGATGGAGACCGAGCAGATATATGTGGGAGGAAATGAAGTTGTTGCAACGTTAGAGGTGAGTGTGCCAGGTAGTTGCGTAAGAGGAAGTGTTGATATTCCAGGTGGCATCAATTTGGATTGATGTGTCGAGGAGCTAAAACGTAAGGTATTATGTAGAAGCAAAGAATACCCAAGGAGCTAGAAGCATATATGAGCTATATATAGTAATTTCATATCCGAGATGGTAGTAGTATTCAATTTCTAGGTGCTACAACTGATTAGGCTATACTATCGTAACCTAAAATAAAAAAAGAAGCACAGCATACTTTCCACTGGCGGGATTCGAACCCTTGACCCTGGGTTGATAGTCTTGCGTACAATTTTTGCGAATTTGCCGACCGGCACCGGGGGCGAAAATTCGTAAAACACATCTCCACGGGCATAGGACACTATTTTATGACAAATCAATGTGGCTCTGCCATGTTCGGGCGGGGCCCTGAAAAATTTCTGCACCGTGGTCCTAACTCAAACTTGATGGTCCCGGAAGTGCATCCCATAATCCCCTGTGCGTAAACTATGGATATTCGGAAAGGATTTCCGCGTGACCGTGGGGCACTGACGTCAGAAGCCGCACCCACGCTGACTCGGAGCGGCGAACGAAGACCCGTGAGGAGGAGGAGGAGCGGCACGGCGCCCACCTGGGCTGCATCCGCTCCCTTTTACGAGGTCTCCTCCCCCTCCCTCCCACCCGACAACATTCCGACACCACCGTAGCGTGGAGTACAAGGGAGATGCGTCCACAGGGATTGGAGGGCTACCTCCTCCACCTCCCTCCGTGAGGAGATAGGCACGGCACGAGTGATGGAAAATTCTAGTAGATCCACGTAGATGAGAGATGGGAGTAGGTGGGGGGCCGGGCCCTCGGGGGCCTCTGCTGCACCTAGCGTCGCTGCTCCCCTCTTCACCTTCCCGGTTCCCTTCCAGGCGCGCGTCTATCATGGGAGCGTCCAAAGAGTTCCCTAGGCCAGGTTGGCTTGCCTTGGCATTCCTGTCGCATCTCCAGGACGAGGGCCGACGTGGTGAGTGCTTTCCCCCCCTTTCTCGCTCATTTGAACCCAAACACCCGCCCGCCCCACCCAAACCGTGAAAGACGAGACGACCAAAAGGCAGCCAGCCAACCAGTCGAGTCAGGGGAGCATAATTAGCGCCTTGGCCACGCTTCTGAAAAGCTCTCCGCCGCTCGACAAACCTCGTTATTGTGTTTACACGACTGCGGCGTGGTCGTAAGGGAAAAAGGCTGGGCTCTATAGACATCCCCCTACCCATCTCTCCCCTCTTTCTCCCTCTCCTTCATCTAACACCTCCCACCGCTCCCCACATCCCTCCTACACCGCCTCGTACCTACGTAGAACCACAAAATATCAAAACAGTTTCGTTGTTAGGTCGACTAAATTATGGAATGGTCTCCCTGAGGATCTGAAAATCGTTCAAAGTGCACCATCCTTCAAATAAAAAATAATCTAAAATTATCACCGACATAATAAAATACAAATAAAATTTGTACTCATGTTTTATTTGGTTATTTAATTCATTAAATTTTTGCTTGAGATAATTTTCATTACATATTGCGTTGCATGATTTTTTATTATTACTTTTGTAGTTACTGTTACTTTTTCATTTGTTGCTCATATTACAAAGAACTGAATTAGGTCTATTTTTTTGATAAATATATCATGAAATATTTTGCAAATATCAAGGAAATTACGGCACTTTGTATGGTCATGAGTGAAATTTATGGTTAAAAGGAATAGGATTTGCTATCATATTGTGTACTCTTTAAGTGCTCTTATGGGTACGGTGCCCCGTCCAAATACATTTTATTATCTATCTGCATGTCTATTTACTGCCTCTCCTTCCATTCACTCACCTTTCCATTGCCACACGAACACCAGCATCTCTGCTCGACTACTTTCGGCTGATGCCCACTCACATTTTTGTGTTAAATATTTCGGTCGCATTTACAATCGTGCAGCAATTTAGAATTGCCAGTTTCGAGTCCGTATCATTTTATTTCCCACCCCTCTCGCGCCAGTCATCGAATTTCGGTGAATTAATTCCATTTAAAATTTCAGTTTGTGATTTCCATGACATCAAAGGCGTCGGCGGGGACGCACTCTGGCAAGGATTTTCATTTTTTTATCAATATTGACTTCTCCTCGTTCTCGGGCAATTAACGTTCTGTCAGAAATGGAAAAATGGGAGAGATGTATTTCCTTTATAGTTGCGCAGTGGGGTAGTTTACCATATTTTTCAAAATTGCAGAATCTGATGGTGTCTGTGAAATAAAAAGACCCGTATTCTTTCGTTCTTTGATCCGTCGAGTCGTCCTCGAGTTATGAGCGGCGAAAAACTGTTGTTTTGAACTTTTTCGGAAAAGGGTTGCGTAGGACCCGTACGTCATCACTTTCGTCCAGTCACAACTGAGACTACGAAGCTCCATCGCCCAATCACAATCGGGGACACAAGGCTGGCTCTGCCAATGTAAGTGGTTGTTAGACTCCCTTCGGAGTTATTTCGAAAGGCATTGTATTGCATTCGACTGCATCGTAATTTGTAAATAGAAAAACACTTCAGCACACTTTTAGTAATGCCAAAATGCATACGAAAATATTTCGTCGCTCAGTTGTTTGGATTATTTACAGGATCAACAGTAATAGTGTAGTTTCCTTCATCAAGGAGTACACAATTCATTAATTGCGATTCGTGCCCTATCATAATTGTATTCACTTTATGAAAAACGTTTGGATTGAAAAATCCCAGTTTACTAGAGAATTAATTTAATTTAAAGACCGTTTGAAAAAGCTCAGAAATGGCGCGATGGGCTGCGTTGTTGCTGACGTAACAGGTACATAGTTTACGTTGCGAGGCATAGGAAATATTCCCCTCCTGAACCTCCTTAACTTACCATTTCATTTCAGAGCTCCTCACATCTAGTGAATGTCTATTAATAATAGCATTTGAAAACTTTCAAAGTACGAAATTCTCCTCCGTTAAACATAGTATTAATAATCGTTTTATGGGCTTCAGGGCATCCTGCTCGTTGCGACCTCTGCTACTGCGAAGCATGGAGAGAAGTTCGCGCGGCGATGGACAAACTTCGTGGCATGTTTAGTAAAATGAATACTAACACACCTCCAAATAACAGATCTCCCGCCCCCACATCACTCCCATCCTCTTCCCCTCTCTTTCCTCTCCGCTTCCCCCCAGTCTTCCTCAGTCAAGGGGAGGAGGTGGATGACGTAGATATCTTTAACGCAGCTCGTTCGGTGGGCGTCACCGTTTGCTTATTTTTATTTTTGATTTATGAGTGAATGGCCCTGGTTAGAAGTTTAATTTTTTAACTAAAGTTCATTTTTCGTCTCCGTCTAACGAGTTAGTGTACCAAGTAGCGATTTCGGTTCCGAGTATATGCCCCCATCATCATCATCATCATTGGTCAACAATCCTAGGATTGGTTTGACGCAGCTTTCCACTCGATTCTTCTATCGGCCAACCTTTTCATTGTGACGTAATTCTTCTCTTTTACATTCTTCACAACCTGTTCCATGTATCTCATACGAGGCCTGCCTTTTCCAATCTTCCCGTTCACTTTTCCCTCGACGATAGTCTTCATCAGACCATCGTGTCTCAAGATATGACCGATTAAGTTTTTCCTTCTTCTTTTTAGAGTTTATATGCCCCCATTTTTAGTTAATATGGACAAGAAGCTTAGATTGAACATTAGGTAAGAAATGTTCAAAATATAATGCATTTATCAAATGATCGTAATGAGAGCAAAAACTCAGTAGACTACCGGGCATTTCGAGGCAAATTGTTGACATGGCGGTTTATGCTTAAAGCGAAATACTTATGTGTGAAACGACATGTGTTACTGGTGAGGTGAGGGCGTAAAATTGCATTAAAAACAAATAATTATGATATATTACGATGGTGTTAAATGTTTAGCAATTTAAACGGATTAATTTAGAAGCGAATACGCCTCAGCTGTATAGTTTTTCGAGCACCGCTACAATGAATTCATATTCATTTCCCACTTTTAATGCAATAATGCAATGCAAGTAGTGAGATTCTGTATTTTCTTACAGCTCTTCATCCTCTTTGGCCGTAACCACAAAGTTTATGCAAAACTTTTGAATCATAAGCCATTTTGGTCCATCATGCCCGACAAAAAGTTGATAAGAAAAGTACTACGCAGAGTTGGTAATAATAATTAAATTTAAACACTAGCAATTGTATTCAGGAGAGATGTTCTTCTAACTTTATTAACTATTTCCCGCGCAGTGATAGTTAACAGGATGTTTAACATCTAAAAGTATTTAAGCGGCTAATATCCAAATGCGAGTTAGCAACGTCCAACGTCGATGTACTCCCACCTTTTTCTGTGGCGCCGAGGCCTGAAAGTAGATTTTTCAAGGTGCTTGCCATCTCGGGAGACCTAATTGTATTATTGAATTCCGAGCCAAACAAGGAATCCGTGCTCTCAGTGGGATTTGAGCTCGCGACCTTTGGGTTGCGACCTACCACCGCGGATTGCTGTGTTGTCGCAGCTTTTACGTTCATCACTACTCATATTTTCACTAGGGATAGTGATGATTGAAGTCCAATGACGGCAGTATACCTTTCTTCAAGAGCCCGCGAGAAACGAGCCTCGTTGAATAGATAATTAGTCAACTTTCAACTGAGTGAGCAATCCACACTCAAGACTTGTTCGTCCGCATATACTTTTGATTTTCACGGGGAGAGTATATTAACAGAGTAGTTAAATTCTCAGCGGTTCAAATCAATATTTATACATACCTATACATGGATAAATATTCACGCGATTATTTTAAAACTTGGAATTATGTGCACCGTGCCATCCATTAGGTCTTTTAATGCCATAACTTCAATGCAGTTTCTAGTACATATTTCTCATTTTTGGGTTTATAACGGAGTAGAATCAGGGTACTTCTTTAGACTTTTGAAGTTAGGAGAAACAGAGCAAAATCCATTGTTGACTTTAGGTGTGGCATGGAAACATTGATTGCCTTAACCCGTAGCATATTGCCGAAGAAAAATTTAGAAGAAGGCTTAGTTTCAAACTCAAAAGTAAAAAGCATTCCTTTTTTTTCTTCTGTCTGAGGATATTACTTTATCTTTATGGATGAGCTTTTCACGCTGGTACCAAATGAAAGCACTTTGTTTATGTCTCTCATTTTCTAAATATAGTTCATTTCTCGACTTTCGCATACCATGCTATTACAGTAAAGACCCCATGAGATTAGTATGCTCTTGGTAAAAAGCGATTATTTGAAAAAACAGAGGCCATTAATTTGCAGCACTAAGAGGCAGTTTTTATAGGCAGTTTTTCAGTGTTTTAGAATTTCATTGCTGGTATGCGAAACAATGGGGCTGAATTTTTCCTCCAAACTTTTTCATACAGCGAAACTTTAGCTTCAAAACTTGTAGGTACTCCGATATAAGGGGTTAAATTTAACTTTACACAATAATAGGAGTTAGTTTGGCGAATCGCAGTTCGGAAAGGGGTGGGTAAACATAGCGAACAAGGGGAGAGAAATTAAGTTGAGTTAGTGAAGCACATTGGAATATTGTTGCCTTTGTTGTCTTACTTGATCGCTGTAGCCAGTGCAGCGGAACTTTGTCGACAGGAATTCTTACCTCATCGTTCACCGCTCGGTCACTCGTGTAGCTGAAAGCTGAGACTTACCTATAAATGAGAAATTGTCTTAGTCTTGAAATGAAAAATTAACTGGAAAAGGAAAGTATCTTTTAAAAAATGTAATAAAGGAATCCTTAAAAAAATCGGCTCGGGCTATATTATCCGTCAGTCAATTGTTGGTCGAAAGGCGGGAGATAAAATTTGGAGAGAGAGAGAGTCATGATGATTCGGTGAAGACTTCTTACCTGACGTCACTCTTAACTTAGAAAAAACAAGAGTAGAGACGGCCTGCCCGGGAGTAAAAGCCGATGCGAGCGAGAGGGAAGCGTTTGCCCGCCAGCGTCAACGGCATTGGCTAGCGAGGTGAGAGTTGTTGGGTGATGGAACAAAGGGGAGTAGGTGTAGGAGGAGGTGTGTGAAGCTAAAGAGTCTTGCGAGAGGAGCAAGAAAGGGAGAGAGAGAGAGAAAGGTGAGGTGATAGGAGGAGAAGCCGAGTTCCGTTGTGAGCGATTTCCCCGAGGGATGAGGGACGATAGAGAGAGCCCTCCGAGGTCAGTTTGCTGAAGAGGGCTCAACGTGTAAGGAAGCAATGGAGTCCGGTTCTTCCTCGAAAAGGATTTTGTTAGCGCCTACCCTCGACTGTTTCCTCTCAAAACAGGGATCTTGTTTGGATGCACACGTCCGCCCTGTCTTCCCATGGCGTTCAAACGAAGCGTTTTAGTGCCGGCGGAATGCCGTTCGGCCGCTGTTAATTCGACCCCCGGGTCCATGCGGTCGTGTTGTGCACTCCAGTGCTCTGTTTGCCGCGGTTAAAAGTGTTTCTCTTGTGCTCGCTTCGGCGTCGACTAACGCTCGTAAATGGCTTCTCCGTGAGTGCCAGGGATCGTTTTACCCCGCCTTCCCAGTGTGGGGGCAGTAAACTTGATTGCTGGCCGCCATGGTTGGAATCATCTCATTGATGGCAAAACTTTGAAGGCAGCTGTGTTGTGCTATTTGAACCTATATCGTGTAAAGTGCAGAATTCGATCTGAAGAAGATTCCGGCATCCAGTGATAAATAGCAAATAGATTACGGACGGTGATTCGTGGATTACTGCAGAGATATTTGAAAAATGTAATAAGGAATATGACTAACAGTGTCTTACGTATCAATAGAGGGTGGTATATAATGTGGGAATCAATATGTAATTACCAAGAAATAATTGTGTTTATAATAAAATTATACCTCAATTTTAAATTATTCTTATTTAAGGTACAATATGTATAGCTCTTCGTCATATACACAGTAAAATCAAAGCACAAATAAAGTTCCCATTCAGTGCATGATGCATAGAAGTTTAGATTTCATTAATGACAGGTATGGTGTTTTAGGATATTTTATAAAATTATTACCCTATAGGGTACTTTTTAGGGATTAGGGTACTTTTTTTTAAGAAAAGTGGAAACAAAATTTTATATGTTGTTAGCGATATTTTTGCTTATAAAATTTTCTCTATTGGAAATGTTTACTAACAAACCTCTTGTGTTACCTCACTGAGGCTCCCTCATTATAACTTTTAGTAACAGTTTTTCGGAAACTTCGGGCCTTAAAATATTAGGTGGATTGCTTGATATTCATTACCTGGTGAGGAAATATCGAGTATGTTAACTCAAAGTAGCGGGAGTAATGCCGTTTCAAGTCTATTCCTTTATCGCCAGACTATTTAACCCGAAAGAAGTAGCATAGGGGTGGAGGAGAGGAGTGGAAGAGGGGAGAGACCTAGCAACACCATTAGCACCCTCTCGTCAAATGGCGTCCTTGGCCCAGCAGATTTCATCCGACGGATGGGGTACTGAATTTTAAGTGCCGTCTGTGCAGCAGTATATTGCGGCTGGTATACTATTAAAAAAACTTGACCGTGGCGAGTATTCAAACTCCTGGCAGCAGGATAGGAAAGTAATATTCAAGCCACCACACATCCACTTTAAACATTCAGAGAGAATTTGCTGGAGAGTTAATTTATTTGGCAGTATCGGTCCTTTGATGGAGAGTGAGATCTTTCTTCATAGTAAAGGGGAAAGCAGGGCCGATAAGAAGTTGATGGTTAGGAGGGTGGGGCAGGGAGGCGTAGTTCCTTGACACCAGAAACTGCCCCCTTTGCTCTCACCTGTCTTGCAGTCCGCGAGGGTACAGACCCTAGGCCTTAGGGCAAGAGCAGGGTCAGGGGGGTGGGAGAAGAGGGCTGGGGCCCAAGGGGGGCATTGTGCCGGTAGGATCCCCGCTGGGGGCGGACCTTACATCCCCCCAGCACCATGCTTTACGAGGCACCCCGTTGGTTTCGCCTCGCGGGCGCGCGCGTCGATTGTTGCATCATTATTTTTTTTCTCCGGGAACGCTTTCGGGTTTGAATTATTAAGCTCCTGGGGTCGCCGGAGGAATATGGAAATGAAGATGTAGGGCGTGCGTGCATGTATATTGGGTTGGATGCGGGACTTCGCGCTGGATGGGACGTGAGGGAGAATGGGCCGAGAGGGGTTGAATGTATGTACACACATCACTTCCAGGAGTGGGCGAGCCTTGGGTTGATGTGGGCCGAGGGCTGGCGTAAATATTGAGTGGTTTTTATCCGGGGCGCTGCGGCCGGCTCGGGTGGGGACGCCAAGGACGGTGCAGCACCTGTTCGAGGGAGGCGTCGAACAAAAGAACAGCGCGCTGTCCCGGAAATATGTGCCACTGCGAGGCAAAGCACGGAGATGATGAATGCGACGTACTGCACGACGTATGGTTTCGGTTAAATCGACTCGGTCAAGGACGAAGTGCCCCACGGGTGACGGTTTGGTAAGTTCATAATGCCGGCGACTCATGCGGGGCTCGAAAGGATCTTTGGTCATAAATTGCGGTCCTAAGCGTAACTCCTCGCGCACGCTGGAAAAATGAGCGGACGAAGTTGTTTGGGATGCTGTTAGGTCGTCGGGAGATAGAAAAGGTGTGGGCGCTCCAGGTACACTCGCACCACCCATCGAGAGAGGACATGAATGGAAGGAAATAGCATTTCGGTGTTTCCCACCATTCTGAAGGACCGGGTTGATGGAACCGAAGGAATCCTTTTCAAGATAAAAATTTACTCTCGTTCACTGTCACGTATACTATATTTCGGGAAACACAACGCATGCCATCAATGTACATCTATGTCTTCATAGTTACTTAAAGCCACCACAAGGTTTTTATATTATTATAGGGGTGTGTGGCAGGTGTTAACTCCACACCAGGTATGTGTGTGGGGTGAACATGTTTTTAATTCCTTATGTTTGATTATTTACTTATGTAAGTTCAATGTTTGTATTCAATGGTTTGGTTACTATGTTTTACTTGTTTTGGTTACTGTTGGATTGACAATGGGGGGTTAGTTGGTAATGATCTCTGTGGAAAGAAGTCCAATAAATCTACAAATTACATATTAGAGAATATTTCCAGTTATTCGGGTATATCTTACATACCAACAGCAAATTCTCTAAATGTGTTACCGACCAATAAGCAATACTTTTGTTTGTAACTACATAACCGTCTTTACCAAAATAGCTAAATCTACCGAAAGTGGCTACGGTGGCTGGAAATGATAAACATCCAACAACCTCAAACAGCATCATGAGGGATGCACAGAGCACAAATACTGAGAAAATATTATAGGTCTCATGCTAAAATCTACATCATACAGTCTAAGCCACTGTAAAGGTGTGTAGCAAGGGTGAGCATGAGGCATGACACTAGCTCATCTTACTCTTAACCCTCGTAACTAACCCACTCATCTTCTTCAGGGTGAAGTAAGTACCATACGCGACGCCTTAAAAATGGTGTTGCGAGTTGCTCGTCGAAACGCCGGTGATGAAAAGCCTGGCCTAGTAACTACGGTAACCCACTACATAAAGTTTGTGATTCTATTTGCGGTTATATGTCGAGTAATTGAGAGAAGGTTTAGAACAATGACTCATAGAAGATCTAAAAGCCCATAAAAGTATCAATCAAATAAGAAAATTTAGTCTATACACTGACACACTCATTATTTTATTACATCCCTAGAAACCTAAATTGAATATAGCCATTCGATATATAGCCAGCGTATGCCTATGTTCTTGTCGATATCTTTATTGTTACTGTTAAAAATGTCATCAATTCATGGGGGAGGAGGTAGAAGAGATTTATAGAGAAGAGATGGTTTGTTTTTGTTGCAACAATGTTTAGTACAAGGCATGAAAATATAGCAAATTACCAAATTTTAAACGAGTAATATTTCCCACATTTCGTCTCTATTGCGTAGAAATCCTTGAGATAAAAGATAAAATGTGCCATAATATGGGGACATCTACCAGAGAAATTTGTTGTTTTCTCTTTTTGATGGGATATAATGAATGATTAAATGGAACATAACTCTAGAAGAAGCATTTGCGGTAATTTTAGGTTGAACGTTTCTTATTTTCCTCGAATTGCAAAAAACTCAGAAAATAAATAATCGATGCGGAATATTTTTTGAACAATTTCATATCACGCATATAATAGTTGATAATCTGTGTACCCATATATATTGTGGGTATTACGAGAAACAAATGAATACCATTTAAGCACATTTAACTAAAAGTATTGGATTCGCCAATTAAAGATTGAAAATCAGCTCCAAATTTATTTTATAGTCCTTTCCCAGTGTCAGCTGGTAAGCATTAAGGACACTAAGTATACAATTGGAGCTAAGAATATAAAAATTCCAACAAAAGAACTCTTGTTAGTTACCGAAGACCGCTCACTTTCATCTCGGTGATGATCTTGCTATCAACCGTGTCGTAAAGTCTCCGTTGATGTGTTTAAATATAAGCTTTGAATGATAAGTAATAATATGGTAAAAACGTCTGATACAATGTATTGGTATGCAGTACAAGTATGAAGATAACAAAAATGACTTATCTAACGTATTTCTAGGAAAATTAAAAATGATCATACCTTTGGAATCCTCTCTTACCTTAGAAATATATCTCCATTTCTGTTCAAATATTTATTTGATTTCTATTGATAAAATATTAAACGATGTAATCAATATATCTTCGCAATACAACTACACAATTTGTAAAATCTTATCTGCGCCAAATGAACGTAAAAGATGGATTGTTTATCATAAATTAATGGATTGATAGGAAGATAGCTTTGCCTGAAATATGTGGCCTGCAGATGAAGACCCGTCATTTGTTGCGTATTCCCTTGGGCATTGTGCCTCAATGTCAGTAGCAGTTCTGTAAGTTTGAGGTTCGAATTGAGTTTGATTCTGACGCGGAATCGTACAGTAATGGAACTGGAGGAAATTGGAATTGCCTTAAAACACACAAAAAGGAAACAAAAATTGAGACCTGACGAAAATGAAAACAATTATTTGCCGAAAGATACCAACTCAGTTTACGGAATATATGTGGATTAAAATTTTTTGTTATAACATATAGAAGAGAGATGGGCGGAAATTATGCATAAGGATGCAGCAAAAGCCGACATTATTAAATCTTTTGATGTTCCTGATCGTTAAGGCGGAAGGGATCTCAATCACAGCAAAATAATAGGGATTATGAGCACTTAAATGGTTCAAGACTGGAGAAAAACCCTTTTAGGATACATCCACTTGCATGTAATTGACGTCGCCATTGAGACTGTTTATGGGGAGAAAAAGAATACCTTTGAATCTACCGAGAGGAATGAGCATTCTTTATCGGTAATGTAAAAGCCGCTTCGACTGAATTTCCTCAATCGACCTACTTGCTGAATCATTAACCTCTCAACGCCGCCAAACTACGTCGGGCATCAAAAACAGATGCGGACGTCATTCGATGCTATGGAGGACGAGGAAAGACGGCAACACAGAATGCGAAACGCCGGAGAGTACTCATTCAAGAGGGAAATCGATACTTTTAAAAAATAAATTGACTCGCAAATTGAAGGAAGTTTCGCCAAGCTGCTTGTAGAGGGAGGTCCTTAGGAGTGGTGACTTAGGTATAATAACCATGACAGTTGCAGCACCAAAAAGATGTATTTCACTGTAGTCAATCTGTTTATCATTCATAAATGAGAACTCATTTCGTGAGTATGGCCGAATTTAGGCTCCACTAGGACGTATCTTTTCTTTTCCTGAGAGGGCCTGCGTTCTTCTATTGCCTTGGAGCTGAAAGGTTTTCAACGATTTGACTCGTAAATGTTATTACTGTTCATCGCAAAATGAAAATTTGCTAGAACATTCTTTTCTTTATTTTGTATGTACATTTATCGGCTGCAATTTTTGCGATATAAACTACGTTAATTCAAAATATCAATGGCATATAATTGAAGCCTATTTTGAAGGTGACGTTATAGCAGCCGTTAAATGAACCAACATTTTTTTATTTTCATTCAAAATTTTCACTATTTATTCTACAGAAAACATTTTTAAATTGGGTGCTGGTGTGGACAGTATTTCAAATGAAGTTTAATTGATTAAGATTAAATGAAGACAAAATATTATAAGGATGCTATAGCTTACATTCTTTCTTTACCCACTTATATGTGTGAAAATCATTAACCCTTAAGAGGTCGCGCACGGTCTTGTAGACCGTGTTGATTCGTTTAACTGCAACAATTCAACATTGGTCGTCATTGCTTGTCTCTTCTTGTCAGTACCTTATTTCTAAACCTTTAACTACAATCTCACAAAATATTAGTAATGCTTATGTTGTAAATGCGGTGTAGTTAATTTTTCAATACTGCCGGTCTTTAGTTTCGAGCAACTACCTGGAGATGGCGTTACTGTTTCATTTCTCTTGGCACGATATCTGACTGTTAGTCTTTCGCAGAAGGATTGCTACTACATGAATTCTTATTGTCACATAGTGGCATCTATACAAATATTAATAAATTTTGAAATTAATGTTACTCTAAATATATATAACGATATTTATTTAAATATATATAAATATGCATAAACGATTTTTGGTTCTAGACCGTTCAGCTTCAAAGCGTGAAAACCAGCGAGCATGGAAAACATGGACCTATCCTTCCATTCCTATCCTTATACCTTTCCTCCCGGTCTGAAGCGCCTATTAGTGCGGAGACAGACCTGAAAACACCCACGACATGGAAAACATGAATAATTCTACTCCGTATACGACACAGTTTTTATTAATCGAATCGTTTGCTTAACTATTTATTTTTTGTCGAGTATATAGATTATATAATAAAACAGATTAAAATTATAACATTAATTATTAATAATAATAAAAAAATAGATAACTATAATTACACCTTAAGTAATCCGTAATTTGGATGGATCCGTGGATTGCCCACTTTATTATAACGGTCTTTTAGACCGTGCAGCACCTCTCCCGTCCCAATATACCGCGCGGCCTTAAGGGAAAATCACTAACGAAATTTCTCTCCAATTATCAATGGCAGCAGTGAAATAGGTCCTTTATTCCCTTTAAAGCTTCATCTCTCGGCTTTGGCACTCTTAAACGGATCCAAAATCCTCACGCTCCGTTGGGCAGTTCCCCTACCTTACGAAAACTATTTTCACAATCCATTCCACCTTTTAAGCCCTTTATTCCGGCTGCAGCCAGAAGAATATGCTCTCATGATGCATATATCTTGACCTGGATCACTTAGCTTCAGGCATAAGCTCTTTTTCCGGCGTTTCGCGTCGGGAGAAAAATGATTTTCAAAATCGCCGGGAACGGGATAAGTTGGTCCATTGTTAAAATCCACTCTCCTCGCCCATCTATCTGTCTGAACCTTTAGTCGTTTCATTCTTTCGATGGTTCAGAATTTCCCTTTTCAGAGCGGTCCTTTCTCTTTCCCCTCCTCCACGTACATATTGCGGGCCAAGTCGTAGGTGGGCGTTGAGCGTTGGAACGATCCCAATGATGAAAAGAAGACCAGGCCTCCTCTGCTTTTGAGTTAACCCTCTGCGCTACGTCCCTTCTAAAACTCTGTCTGGATTTCTGGACCACTATTGCCAATTCTTTTATACTGACAATGCAACCTGATCCGCTAACCACTCAGGAAGTCGCTGGAAATTGTATTAGGACGCTCTTAGTCAGAGCTTAAAAACATTCTTTCACACGCGTCCATCTTCCGTCCAATCCAACCGTATCCGTCCATCCAACCGTAAGATATTTAGGTGTAACAATCACTAAAGATTTATCGTGGGGAAGACACATAAGGGAAATATGCGGCCGAGCGAAGAGAAAGCTAGGATTTATAAAAAGAGTACTTGGGAGATGTGATGAGAAGACAAAAGAGCGATGCTACTTTTCACTAGTTAGGCCCCACCTTGAGTATGCAGCCAGTGTATGAGATCCTAATGAATTAGGTTTGATGAGAGAACTAGACAGTGTGCAGCGTAGAGCAGCTAGGTTCGTCAAAAGGTGTTACGATAGGTTGAGTAGTGTATCAGAATTAATACAAGAATTAGGGTGGGAATCATTATCAGAGCGTAGATTAAAGTTCAGATTAAATCTATTGCAGAAATTTCAATCGGATAGCTTTACTGAAGATGTTAGGCACATATTAAAAACACCAGCGTATTATGCTAGATTCGACCAGATGAATAAGATTAGAGAGATAGATTGTCGTACAGATAGATTCAAAATGGCATTTTTCCCCCGTACTATAAGAGAACAGAATAGGCAGCATAGGAAAGGTAGGAAAGGTAGGGGAAATATTTTAGAGTATTCTGTAGTGCATGATGCATGTTTTAACCCCTCAAATACTATAGATACTAACAATCTAGTTGCATGAGACCCTTTAGTTGCTTGCTTGCATGCTAGTAGTGCATGCTTGGTGACCTTCACCCCCTTCCACACACCCTCGCGGTGGCTTGCAGGGTATCGTGTAGATGTAGATGTAGATATTTTTCCTGTGTTATAAAGGCAGAGTTGATGCGCAAGCCATTTCTTACGGGAAGAAATACTCCTGATCTGGAAAGCGAAAGAACGCTCTGCCGTTTCGCCTTGTTTAATCGTTTTTATCGTTCACTCAATTGATATTCAAAACGCAGTAGCAGGTGGAGAGGGGGAGTGGGGGGGGGGGGGGGGGGGGGGGGACGGATACAGGATACGGGACGATATCTGCAACAAGTTTGAATCTTCCCCAGTCTTATTACTCGAGGGGCGTTAGTGAAACATTTTTGAAAATTACGCCTCCACTTGGAAACTGGTCGTAGTTTTCACGGCAACATTTCCCTTTTCTCGAATGGAAACAGCCACGTTTTACTCGAAATTATTTCGTCCCAAATCTTACTGGACTAAGATATCTTGCCCGTAATCTATTGAGGCTGTGGTGTTGTTTTTATACACCTGGGTTCGCAGTACGTGAAGAAAAAATTTAATCACGCCTACGCAGGAAGAGGAAAAGGATCCGAGTCTCCTCTCCGAAAACATTTTCCCTCGTGCTGTCATGAAAGCCCCAACTTCTTGGAGTAGAAAGTGGAATAATGACGCCCTCCTTCGTTCCTCGTAGCGTGAATAGAACAATACAGAGGGCGCTGTTTCTGAGTAAGGCAGCAGAAATTAAAGCCAAGGAAAAATTTTAGAGATTGCATCGAGGACACGGGGGCTCGTGATAATCCTTAGAACTATCCATCGCCCCAGATGCCAGCGTCCTCTTGAGCGGGCGTTTAAAATATAACTCCTTCATTTAAACCCCCCACTCCTCCGTCTTCCTCTCTGCCTATTATCTCGCTTTATCTTCCTGGTCTCGCTTAAAACGAGCCACATCCTTTTCGTTCTCCTACCTCTATCTCCCCTTTCTGCTTTCTTATGCGATTGTCCTTTACATTCCTGACCCTTTGTAAGCATAAACTTCCAGCACTCCTGAAAACCTTGCTTTTTGCTCCCTACAACTTCTCTTCTTTCTTCCTTCACCCTCTTCCCCGTTTCTCCTTTGTCTTTTTTCCCAACTCTCCCCTTCTCCTCCGCCCTTGCCTCTTATCTCCTTCCTATCGTCTCCCCCTTTTCCACCCTCCTCTTTTTTCACCCATCGCCCACCCTTATGCAATTCACCGCTCTCCCCATTGCCCAAACCCTGTTGTCTACCCCGTGCCTCAACCAACGCCCTTCTCTATTCTCCTTCTCATTCCCCCTTCCCCCAACGCTAACCCTTCCATCCATTCGTTCATTCATTCCTTCCACCCCCTCCCATTCTTCACTCTCGACCCTCTCTCCTTCACAAGCCTTCCCCTCGGAGGGACAAGGGCGTAAACCCCTTCTTCCTCTCCCCTCCCCCCCTCCATCCTCCAATCCCATTCTCATCTTCGCGTTTAATCCCTTGGTCCGCGGGAGAGTCTAAAATGCGGGATGCCGTCCGACGCCGTCCACAAAAACGCGTGACCCATGAAAGTGTTTTTCATCAGTGACGCTACATTTGCTCTCGCCCGGCGATTGCTCTCGCCTCGTGCCCCACCTCCTCCTCCCCTCCTCCGACTCACACCCCCTACCACCATCCTCGTACGTACGTGCCATCCGACCTACTCCTCCCATGCCTGGCTAGCTTCGTGCTGCGTCGCTGCTACGCCGCCGTCCGGGGGTGGGCTCGGCGGGGAGTTTCGTGAGGTTGAGGAAGGAATTTGGGGAGAGGGAGAACATCACTCCCCTCCTCTCTATTTTCCTCGGAGATGCTAAATATTGCGGAGCAACGGTTTCGGATTTTTTCATATTTTTGGTTCACACTCAATTCCTCATTGGAGTTTCGTACCATTCATAGTTTTAGCCTTTTAGCCATTAGCCCTATTGGTGTTTTGATGTGAAAATAGAAGCCGTGATTTAAATGTAACGATGCTGCACTGTTGCGTAATTTACAACGAAATATTCCATGGATTTCTGGTCTGCGTACGTGTGATCTGGTTAAGCGTTGCTCAACTGTATAATTAGCCATTTTAGAGCAACGTCATGCCTCACTAATTAACAAACTGCTCTTTATGAATTCTTTCTTCAACATTTTATGGTATTTGAACGATTTGATCTCATTTAAAATGTCTATTCGTTTCCCCTATTTTCCAGCCTCAAGACTAAGCATGCCTGACAATAAACCAGGATGCCAAGTAGCCCACAAGACAGAGCTTTGGGTGTTGGAATGCAGATTCTGGACTGAATTCGAGTTGTAACCGGAAACTCTTCGTGATGTAGTTTCGTGGACTTCAAAACCTTCCTGTACATGACTCCTATTCAAGGGATGTTGTTCGTCCACCTTGCTTAGGTGAGTGAGTTTCTTACTCGTTAAATCTTAGTGCAATGGGAATCTAACTTTATGTATCTCACAATCGTGAGTTAACGAGCAAATAAATAAGGTCCTATTTCTGTTTTCCTCGAAATCCTCATATTGTAGTCTCACAGTAGCCATTACGTCCACCACTCCTCCGGTTCTGGATTTAAAGTTCTCTATAATATCCTTCAAATCCATAAACAGTGAATATCCCTTCATATAATTTGTCCTTTCAGCCTTTGAATCAATATCTATAATCTTTCGTCTGTTCAATCATTCTGGGCATCCACACCTTTCACTTTTCACTACCTCAGTCCTTCAATACTAATTGGCGATCATCTTATCCATTTGTTAGTAGGTAACTATAATTGCGGTATTACTGTAAAAAGAATGACAGTAGCTTCTCATTAGAGAGTACGATAGTTAGATTTAAAGCAATCATCACGAAGGAGGTATGCCTGCGGAACACATGCATACCGCCAGAGAGGCCTAGCAAATGTCACTAGTTTCGGGTGAAAGAGCAAACTGGACTTCCATTTATCTGAGAGGAATTCATCGGTGGTTCATACGGTGGTAGGGAAAATGAAATGGTACTGCTTATATGTAAAGTTGACCATTTTCTCTTGCAAAAAGCCACATGAGTGAACTACCTAACCAGGATTCGGGCATAGTGATCGTTCAATTTTTGATGTTTCCAGACACCACTTCTCCTCTGAGAATATTTCACTCCCACTTGCCACATAGTATTCAATTACAGTTCCAAATCCAATAACGTCAAGATCAAAATTTTGGCTAGCGCGTAGCTTTAATCTGTCAATGGCAGGAAATAAAGATGATAAATTTACGTGAGAAAAACTATTCTCCCCGCAACTAAAATTTTCCGTGACCTATTTATTGGGGTCATAAAACTTAGTTGTAACCTATATTTTATCATCAGGTTTTATTTCTCTGTTTCAACTGACTGCAGGTGAAATTCGAATAATCACTTTCGCAAGGAGGCCATGTCTTTATTTGCCGTGATTGAATTGGTCATCTTCTTCCACGCATTTGAATGGCTATTTGGCCCATATTTATTCTTAAGCCGTGAAATTATTTTAAAAAGCCCACAATCCTTTGCAATTTTTTATCATTGGCATATATGATCAACGTTATTTTAATATATTTTCATCCTCTTGCTCTTACCACTAATATTAGTCTGCTAAAGATACGGTTTTATAATGAAAGATTAAATATTATTAAATGTTGTAAACAGTTTTCCCTACAGAGGACAATGTAGCTAACATTTATCATCAAACATACATTAATCACAGTACCTACGGAGGAATGTAGTAATAGAATGCTTAGAATATGGATCCGCATTGTAGAAATTATCCACCATATCATAGAACATTGATTGTTCCTCAATTTAGTGGAATCATACCACCAGAGTGGTACGATTTCAATTAATATTGCTGTGGAAAGCACAAAGCTTTCCTTTGCTGTGTGTTATTTTAATGATACAAATTAATAAAATGATTAACACTTTCTTATCTCTCACACATATGCTCGTCTCTGACAACTAAAATGCCGCCGTATGGATATCACAAAGGATGAAATCTCGCGTAATAATTTTGCAGCAAGACGTATCCATTGCTCGGGGTCATGGACACTGGGCACGGGCAGCGCCAGAATTGAATAGATTACAGTACTGCTGCAGACCAATCCGTGGATTGAAAAACCGCCATCGTCATACCTCACCCGGTATGAGGGAAATGCCTAAGCGCCGGCCAAAAACCTCGAACAAGTACAAAGACGTCGACGGTCGGCAAGGAAAACTAAATTTCTGAGCGAGAGTATCACATTATGGGTCAGAGGCGCGCTTTTTCACCCAAATATTTCCGCCTCGCTCAGAAATGTGGATAACTGATTGGTTTGCGGCGAATGGGATCCAAATCCACGGAGCTGCTGTGGAAGCGAAGAGGCGAGAGAGTGTCGAAAACCTTTGACTCCCTAGACGCGAGCCGGCGTCATTATCAAGATTGCCTCCACTAATTAATTAATGCTGCGAAATCTTCCGATCCAAAAGGGTTGAGAGGCCGATGGGATAGCGATGCGGGGAAGCAAGGCAGAACCCTTACTTCACAGAGAAGAAAGAGAGGGTATCGGGGCATGTTGGACGGCGTGTTGGGCGGTCGGGGTGATAGAAAAAAGATTGTGCCTTCCTCTGTGGGACGGGGAAGAGAAAGTGAATGGGTGCCCTCTCCTGGAAACGGCGTAGTGAATTGGCGGAGATGAAATGGATGGCGAGTGGGCTGGGCGGTGCCCTAAGAAGGCCGATTTTAAACACCGCAGAGGTTTAGCTCGTAGGCTTCCGCGGATGTAGTTTGACTGTTTATTTTTTCGGGATTCATTCCGCGATGTTTAAAATTGCAAATAAAATATTTTAAAATTTTTAAGAACAATTTTGAAAATTCCAGCAACAATGGGAGTCCTCACTAATATATAAATAAAGACGAGCAAGACTAAAGAATCCGTTCAATTAACCTGATGAAGCTGGCAGGAGGACCAGCGAAATATTGTTTTTGCAATTTTAAACATCAGGGAATGAATCCAGAAAAAATAAAGTCACCGCATAGGTTTCACTGCATAGGCAATGCTGTACAAAGGTTCAAATCATCTTGACATGGCAGCATCACTTCGCGTCACATGAATACCGAACATTTCATTTCACACTTGAGTTTTAAAATTGATCCACTTTTTCAACATTTACCTCATTCCGTCAACTTTCTATGCACACCTTAGATCTAAGGTTATTGCAGCGAGGAATGTTGCTATTAACAGTTTTCAAGAGCAGCAGAGTAATGCACTCTTGCCGGTGGTTCAGCTATCGCGGCCATTGGAAGTAGCATTTTCAGAGTATGGCTTAAAATGCGACCTGCAATCGCCACGAAAGCTCGGCTACCGATAAATTGCATTACGCAGCAGCTGCAGAAAACTGTTAATGATAACGTCCCTAGGCACATGAGAGCCGGATGTGCTAGTGACGCACCGACCGGGCAACCCAAAAATCTAAGGTTCGTATTCCACGTCCTAGGCTTGGGGCCTGTTTGTTTTCAGATCAGGCTCGAGGTTAAGTTATGCTGAATAGTGAGATATGAACTTGGCAATACGAGCACCACATAACCCAACACCACTTTTCATGCGTATCTTGAATTTTTGGGTTATAGCTTATTGAATGTCTTATTGTTTTGTAGCAGACTGACCCTTCTTCCGAAACGACATTTTTGTATTTTCTTCTCTCTTCATTCGGGTCTAAGACTTCTTCTTTGATCAATGACTTCTTCTTGATAACAGTCCTTCTAGGGATTTTTACTACTTATTGTAGTCCATGTATTATCATTCTACTTTCACTGATTTCAAAGCTAAGTCCTTTTCAATCTTGTTTTTCACTGCTTTACGAAAGCGCCAACTAATGTTGAGTCTGCTTATGCTTTTCTATTTGCAATATGTTCTTCATTTTTTCACAATTATCTTGAATTTTTGAAGGTATTTCATCATCATTAAGTTGTGTTCACTCTGCGTCCGGGAAGGTTTTGCAGTCCTTCGCCTGGTTACTTAATCTCTGTTTCACTAAAATGTAAAATTTTGGTTTCTTCTTCTATCTTCTGGTTTCATGTATAACTTCTTTGGTTATCCCTTTTAAATAAAATGATTGCCACGACTAACTTGTGCTGTATGAAGAATTCTAGAAAACTTTTCCCTCTCTCATTCGAAATTCCCAAAGCATATCTTCCTGTCACTCTTACATTTTGACATTCGCCGACGGCTGCGTTTCATTCTTTTAAAATAATAGTTTTCTTTTCCTCTTAAGTGTTTTATTACTTCCACGATGTCACCATTGACGTCTTCCACTAGTCATCTGTGTGGTCCAATGTAGGCCTGGTCTCTATCTTCACCATCCTTTTGTTATAATGCAGGAAGCTCTTCTCAAGTTTTCCGGTACTCTATTGGAGTATTATGGCTATTCCAGGATTAGAATGTAAAGATTCGGTGTGCATTACCCTGTAACTTCTGCTTCAAAAGTCTCTTTCTACGGACTATCTCATTACACTAATTCCTAATACGTCGAGGTTTAGTCCTTCATTTCCACCTTCAGGTTCTCCCATCTTTCGCAGCTTTGAAGTGTACTCACGTTTTATGTTCCTACCCTAAAATGTTTATCACACTGATGTATAGGGTCTTGGGTCCCGGAGACACACTGGACTCTTGGGTCCCGGAGATCGGAATGGAGGCTATTTTACCTCCGAAACTCGAGAGGGTAAAAAATGTAAATTAAAGGGATGGGCGGAGGCCATGTGGAGATCCCCTGGAACTTCGACCTCTTAAGATATATTGTTCTAAAACACATTTAAACTGCCTGCCACTTGTAGACGGGACAAGGGCACCGCGGTAGAGGTATGGAGGTGGGCCACCCATCCAACTTCCGTCCGGGCCCATCGTTGCTTAACTTAAGTGATCTGACGGGAATCGGTGTTTCAACATGGCTAGTCCCACTCGAGAGGATTCCATTCAGTCTCGGTAAAGGAAGTGAGAGGTGTATCTTTAACTTCTCGGGATATTAATGTGGGTGTATCCACTTGCTTTCCTCCTTGCAGTACCACAACCGTCCAAGTAATTCTTGCCACGCCTGTTGTGAAAATAGTGTCCCTAAATTGACATTAGCATTAGAAACTACGTTTGTTTAAACTGGAAATTTCTGCGATTCCTAGATGTTAACGAATTATCATTGGCATGGTCTAGTTTGCTGATTAGATTCTGATTGAGTCATATCCGTGACAATATTTTATTTTTCTGGATTTCTCTGGTTCCTCCGGGGACTAGCTCATTCATTCACTCAATAAGTTATGGATTTACTACACTGGAAACTTAACGCAGCTAACTCATTTTTTTTTCAAGGGCATATGCTCTCTCCTTTAACGACACGCAAAGTAGTATGCTGAGCACTTTTGTTCCTAAAGTTTATGAAGTTATCTTTTTGTGATGAGTAAGATTCCATTGAAAAGATAAATGTATTCAATATATTTATACATAATTTATAATAGAGATATGCGCAATATGTTAGCATATTAATGACCAGTAAATTTTAGATTCAGATTTAGTTTAAAGAATAGGTACATTTATTTCTTTCATTTTGAACAGTGGCTCTCAACCTTTGCAGATGGTGACGCCCGCTGAATCCTCAAAATGTGTACCATCTCGCAATTATAATTAAATATTTATTCACTACAAAGAAGTGAGTTGCGTATAGCGCTATATAATTAAAATACAATTCAGTCAATAATAACATTAATTCCTTTATATTTGTACAGAAATGTACTTCAAAAGTAAAGAACATAAAAACGATTGTATTGACCCTTGCTTTGTATAATTTCTTCATTATAACAGAATTAGTGACCTGGTTTTTCAAAAAATGTATTTATTTTCGTACGACCCGGGTTCCATTGCACCGCAAAATTATCTGGTATCTGGGTCTCTTAATCTCAACGTAGAGAATGGTCAGTTCCAAATTACTGTAGCGATTATTCTCTAGCAGAATTTTGCAAGTGGTGAATCTGGGTTTCTTCTTCTGAAACAGACTTCATATTCTTTAACCCTGTATTGGAACATCGTCTTTGGCCGATAAATTTCCGGGCAGTCGTTACTTTTTTATCGGTAAACCGCAGTCGTTTTAACTCTGTCGGCTTTTACTATAAAAACCATGACTTTTTATCAATTTGTAACTGGTGATATTGCAGTACAATGAAACCTGGGACGTATGAAAATATGTTAAGTGTGGGAAAATTAATCACTGAATATGATTTAACTAAAAGAAAGAGCAAATATTTTGGCTGCTGAAACTATATAATAAACAATATTTTTGTATCGTAAGGTCTTTCAACCCAAAAAAAAGTCTCAGGATTGCGTACACCTCTCCTTAAAACCACGGATTTCGATCATACAATAGAGATGCAAGCGTTGGAAGCATTGTCAAAGGCTTTTTCAATCACGGTCTCAGTTTTAAAGACCGAAAAATTCACTGCATTGCTTTCTCACAAGACGAAAAGGGTGTTTCGTGGAACAAGGGTGGTGGAGTTCGCGGGGAACCGCTTTCAGAACCACTTGGGACGCGCGATCATCTCGGGGCAAAAATGCCTAGACCCCCCGACCCGTTGTGATTTCGGATGAAGTCATCGCACGCCCCTTCCAACCCGCCAAAAAAGCAGATCGTCAAAGAGGCTGCTGGAAACCTAAAAGTGGTGGATGGAGGGAGGAACCCGGAGGACGGAAAAAGGTCACCTTTCCCTTCGCCCTTCCCCTCTCTCCCCACGTCCCCGACGCCACTCCGCGTCATCCTCTTCCGATGCCCTCCTCAAAGGCAGCGCGCCTTTTCCTCCCCCGCTCCCTCATACTTTCTCATATTCGCCTCCTCCTAAACTCTCATCCACTCTCCCTCGTCCCGGGCCTCCTTAACCCTCCGGCCGCCCGATATAACTGCCGCCTCAGCCGTCTCCCCCCTCATCGCTTTCTCCCCCATTTCACCTCACTACCACTCGACTCCGTTCTCATCATCAGAAATCATTTCCATATCGGGCCCGACTCCTCTCTAAATGCCTCCGCCCCTCTCTCTACCCCCCAACCTCCCCCAAGATCCTTATTTCTCTCCTCTACATCCCCCTTCCTCCTTCCCCTCCCTCTCTTTCCTTCTTCCTCAACCCTCTCCTCCGCTCCCTCCCTTCCCCTCTCCAATACAGGCCCTTTTCTCCACCCTTACCCGACATTATTCCCACTGCTTGACGTTGTATCGACGCCGAATCGATATTTTGTGCATCCAATTGGTCGATACGAAAACTATGAAGTAGTCGATGTATCAAAATTCGATGACAATCTTCGATAATGAAAGCTTATATGCCAACAGTGGCAAAATTATGATTTGACGAAGCTCTCTATAATAGTGGTCGATATTACAATATTGGCTACTATTGGCATAGTGGTAAATGTGGGATTTAACGGTTCATAACTTTGTAGTGAAGTGGCTACCTCTAGCTGTTAGGACTGTGTCAAAGGAAGTTGAAGACCTTAGCTTTGCCGAAAGACCTTTGACCTGCTTTACAGAGTCGTTCCGTGTTAACTAGTGAAAACATACAATTTGTGAATACTCGTCTGGTCAAAAGTTTTGCGTTATGACGATATATTTTCGCTAGGATGTAGAAACCCGTCATTTGTGATGATTAACTGATTAATGTAATATTTTATTATGCCAAAGATTTCATTTCTCGTGTGTTCGAGATGTTCTTGGTTATGACAACAATTTACGCCAATACGGGTAGGTGAGTGTAGGATCATAGATGAATTTGGCAAGGAAAGGAGGAAGGGTGGAGAAAAATCGGGAGTTGGCACTACGACTAGCATTAACAGCTATACTCTCCAAATGGTGAGAAATTAAGAACCGGTATACCAATGAAAAAAAAAGCTTCCGTTACTGGAATTCGAACCCGAGCCTTTTGAGTAGAGGGATCTAGACACCACCATTCTTCAAACCATAAAAAAAATATTCCATAAGGATGGATTTAACATAGCAGAGCTTACATTTGTTGGGAAGAGATTTATAATAACCCCGTATAATATATAATAACCCCGATTTTACTCTATATTCTAATTGTATTAGTATTAGGTGTTTTGGATGTTTATTGAGTGCGTCAACGGATGAATGTTTTAATTGTAGCAGGCATTTTAGTATTGAAATATACAGGTATGTACAGTTATATTAGGCATACGGTATCTCTTGGAATCGATGGCCGATATTCTGAATCGGGTCCCTCCGAGTAACGACCGCTGTTTTTCATGGGGAAGGGGACTTTGCAGCAGGGTAAGGTGGGAGAGGTGGAGGTTGTTGGCGAGAGAACTCTCCCTTTTCTTTTTTTTCCCGATCGACCTCCGTGATATGATTTAATGGGTCGCAACAAAGGCACGTTCGGGTAGAGATCCCTTATTCAAACGATGGAGATGATTAGTGATAAAAAAATAATGAAGAGATTTCCGTATCAAGATGAAATGATAATGGCCCCCTTTAGCACGCATATACCGTTTCTATGTTTTCGTTCTAAATTTGGAGCCCTTGTGAATTATCTGAAGGTTAAATATTTACGTTGGGAATAAAGAGAGATGCCAAATGGAAAGTGACGGTTCTTCGGATAATGACTGTTCATCCGTTATTTTTTTTCATCGTTGACTGTATGTTTCGGATTTAAAGTTGTGTCGCATATTGTCGCAGGTAATTCTTGAGCATAATATGCTTTCTGGAGGAGGAGGGTTCAAAAACATATTAATTCCATTGTTTAGGACTGAGCTATGTGCTATAACTGCTGATTGGGATGGATAAGGTTCAGAAGCTTTCTATTCTAAGGTTCCGAGTTCTAAACCGAGAATTGGAGAGAAGTTTTCATTAGAGTATTGGTTTATAATTGATGTGTGAGTTCTGGGAATTTAATTCCATAACTCAGTTTGCCGGATGTGAATTTCTTGCATTCATTTGCTAAAAGTAGTGTTGAAATTGAATGAAGCAGTTACTTCGTATTTTCCTCGAACAATAGTAATCTGGTCAAACATGTTTTCAATTCAAACTATTTTTAAAGCCTTCTACATTGCGGTGAAACAGTTCGGGCTGGATAATAATATTTGTGGAAAAAGCACAGTGGTTACATAATGAAACCCTCCGAAGTATGAAATATTTCCGTTGGTGACGCCTGAGAATGTAACTGGTAAGATATTTCGATGCTTAGAGCTATCTAATGCCGTGCTGGATTTTCCTACACTCCATCTCTTTGCTCCACGAACCCTACATATTGCCAACCCTACATCTGGGCGAAAATGTTTTCAGCTGTTGGTCAACCCGCGAATAACTAGTACCCTGAACTGTAGTTACTTTTAATTTCTAGTATCACTGAAGGCACTGAGATGATAATGTCCCGTGGCTCTGACTTTTGCTACTAAGTCTGTATCTAATCATTGATTTACGATCCGATACGCGTAGTGATTCAAATAAAATTCTTGTGGTACAATACAATCTTTACCTTATTGAGCCCCTGTTGCTATCGCTGCTAAATTCACACCATGTAATAAAAACGCGTGGGTTTATAATTCTCCAATTAAGATACGTTGACATTTGTTCTTTCTCAGTGAATAAACTTAAAGCCTTGACTTATGACAGGTTTAAAAGCTAAAGATTGGCCTAAAGATAGAGTAAATATATCCCAGTCAGTTGACATTTTATTTCGTTCTTACGAAGTCAGTCAAATTACTTTTTTCTTCGCTATATCGTAAATATCGAGTAAGGGTTTTTGTCGAAATTCAGGTTAATATTTTCACATTATTATTTATTTTACTATGAATTTGGCACTGAAGTGCGACGGTTTTGTGCGCTATAGTCCAGTTACGGTTAGTAATTATTCAGGCTCGTGAAATAGGTCATTCATGATAAAAATAGCATAGGTTCTCAGTAGTTCTTAAAAGTCTAAGTTAATTGTTAGAAGGGTAGTATTTATCTGATATATATTAGGATAACTTATATAGGGTTCTGATTTCCGATTATATTCGAAATGCTTTATTTCATCTTCGTGTGTAAATGAATACAGATTTTAGATAACTTCATTCCAATGGCTACTCATTATTAAACACCTTCCTTATAACTTTCGGCAGATAATTTTCTTCGGAATAAGATTGGAGAATTTGAATTGGAACGTTAAAAATAAGGTTGATATCATGTGAGTGTGCATAATGACTTAAGAATTTTATGAATCATCCACAAAAATGAATTTGAAGAGAATTTTCTTTGATATTTATTTAAAAGGTGATTTTAATGGGCGATAAAATTCCTGTATACAGAAAGATCGTACTAGACTCGATTTATATTCCATTGAATCGATACGTTGTGAGGTTGTTGGGCTTCGAAATGGATGGAATTTTTTTGTAATAGTCATTTCTTTTCTAAAAAGACGCTGATTTGCAATCACGCATTTTAATTTCTAGGGTTTTAAAATTATCACACCTTATTCAAGCTTCAAACATCAATTTTATCACTTGATTAATTTTCCACGAATCTTATTTTACCACGGAAAACAGCAGAGAGCTATCCCTCTTTCGCATTTATAATTTATTATGTTTTCTACTGCTACCAAGAACGTTTTCGTGTAGGTACGTTGGTTTTTTCCATATTTCTCTAAAAAAAAGGAGACGGAAAGTGCTTATTACTATTTCTAAGGTACTTCTTTAAAACATTGCAACGTTCGTTGGGGAACAGACTGACCGCACTGGATAAATGGGTACTTTGGACTGCAGTAATAGCCTTTTTGAGTCCCTAACAGTAAAATTATGCACAAGTCCGTTATTTGGAAAACTCGCTCGTTCGCGAGCAAGCGGAAATTCCAGAGGAGGAAACGTACAAAAAAAATAATTATCTCCAGTCGAGCGTGACTACGTTCTGCGTTTTCGCTGCAGTAGTTCCGTTGAGCAGAAAACCAACGCATCCATTACCGCGTTATCCATATCACTCGCGAATATATGTATTCACAGGATATTTTTGCCCACTTGAGTTGGCACGCTAGGAAACGCCCAAAGGCGGTCATTAGGAGCGATGAATAATTCAAGCTCTTTATGGAATCTGATTCACAAATCACGAGTGCATTACATATTTTGCACGTCAACGTGAATTCATGGAGGTGAATCAGATTTCTATTAAGGATTCGGGTAGGAGGGTAGGGAGGTGGGGTTTGATGACAGGCTTTTTAACGGGGTGGATTTGATGGGTTGGGCGTGGGAAGAAAAGTGGGGTATTACCCCTACCATAGAATTTCTGTGCAATAAAAAAATTTCAAATCTTTTTATTCTTCAAATATATGTTGATCTGTGATAAGAGATGTTTTTATTGAATTTTTCTTATGATTTTTAAAAACTTTTTCCTGGCTATGAATCAATTGGCCTTTATCGTTTGATATAGTAGAAGACAAACAGTTTCCTATTATTTTAAAATGCGCTGCAATCACTAGTAGATATTTGATACCTATAATGGGAATATTGTATTCTTGTCCCGAGACTTAAAAGATCCATAGCATACCATCTGGACCATATCTCGACACAGAAGCAGCTTTTTCGCTACGACTTCCTGTTATTCTCTCCCTTGTCAAAGACTTTCGTTCAAACCGATCCACGGTCTCATTCACGTTGAGCTCCCAGGAAATATTTATAAAAGCTCCTGTTTATAATTGTTTACCTCTGTTGACAAATAAGATCCAACTTATTCGTACGAGTCCGTTAATATTATCGAAAAATCTAGGCTCATAGTTGATAAATTGTTTTATGAATGCCTTATGTTGATTTCGGATGCCCTCCTTTTTATAAATGGACAATAAACATGTGCAATAACACGAATGGAAAGCTTATGTATTTTAAATAATAACAAAAAGCATAATGTAATATTTTAACTTAGTAAAAAATTTTCCCAAACTATTTCCTGCCATCCTTTTTCCCCATTTGTTAAGACTTATGACATCCACTTGTGATGTCATTACCCACAATCTTCAAATATTCCTGTATGAGGTCTTTCTTACCCTTAATGGCAATACTTTCAGGTAAAATATGACATTCTTGGACAGTGGGATCTTTTCAAATCGCCGTTTTTTGGAGTACAGAACTAAAATTAAATAATACTTCTAAGATAATAAAAATTTCACCGAACTCCTGGTTAAAAGTTTAAGAATCCGGACGGGTTTAAGATTAGACAATAAAGATACGGAAGTCGAACACTTGGTCCTTACTAGCACTATGAGCGATGAGGTATCCGGAGAATATCATTATATAAGCAGGTGGTGAATTTATTTTGAAGGTGAAGTGTTTTTTATACTGATTATAAGTAAATATTACCAAAAATCCTAGATTTATTTTTTTTCCTAGTAATTACAGGGTGAATTACCCTACACATCAGCCCCTTCTGCATGTAAATGTCTCATGCGTTCACGTAAGGGAAAAAGGAATGTTTCAAAGTGCTTGGGACTTTCATTTTTCCTCCAGAACTTGGTAAAATCCTAGCAAGAGTCAAAATGACTTCCGCGATGCTCGCTGGAAGAGAAAAGGTTCCGGCGTTTGCGATGCCACCTTCTTCTTGTTATTCCCTGACGAGAAAATCATTGTCTCCCACGGCTCCGTTCGTCAGACTTTTACGATTCGACCCATCCCCAATGACTGCCGCCACCCGCGATAAATATGCTTCCCCCTCCTCTCCATCCCATTCCTGCCCCCTACCCCGTTGCAACTCCTCCCCTCCCCATGCTTCCCTCTTTCCCAATTTCCCATTTCCTCCCTTCCTCCCCATCCGCGGGAGGGGAGGCGGGGGGTCGAATCAACGTCGAACCAACGTCTCAATGGCCCGGGTCCCGCTCTCCATCAACCTCCTCCTCCCCCCCCCCCCCCCCCCCCCCACCGCCCCTAAACCAACCCCTCCCCCTCACCCCCTCACATCCGCCAGCTCCTTGGAGGCGAGGGCCGCCTCGCTGACTCCCGAAATTTCCACTCCCCCGTCTTTCCCAGCTCTCATTTCCCTTCCTCCCCTCTGGAACCCTGACCCCCGAAAACCCCCTTCCTTCCCCGGGTAGGCGCCATGGTTTTATCCGAGGAGGCGCGAGTATTTTCCTGCGCGGAGAGCTGGTTCCAAGTTAGTGACCTCATCCTCACTAGTGTCATAAGCACCAGTACCTTCTTTCCTCGTATTATTAGGGAGTTCGAATGACCCTCGTTGTCAAAGCACCCATTAAAATAAATTCTAGCTATTGGGGATCTGAATAGCCGTGATTCTTTTCAACATATGCTCGGGTTTAGCAATAGGTAACCAGGCTAATTGCATGTCGGTATTGGTCGATTTTAGCTATCCAAATTAACAGCACGTTTTTGCATGCTTTCCTAGCTCTAAAATAAATTTTCCACTGTTGAAGTTTGACTGAAATGTATCCTACTTAAGAACGATGTGTGGTGCTTGCATGGTGAAGGTTAACGCTCTGCAACACACCTTAATGGCAACTTTCAAGGTATTATGTAGAAGTAAATAAATATATAGATGAGGAAAATACCCCTTCCATCTCTCTTGAAGAGTCGTTTTTTCCGCGTGTAGTATTTGCAGTGCGATTCATGGCTTTCAATGACTCGGGACTTTCCGGAATATATCCATGCATTTTCCCTCGCAATTGAAATATCCAAATCCTTGACTCCCTCCGCTTTTCAAAAGAATTTTTTTCTTCGCGCTTTGTTCCCTCGCATTTCCTCCACTGTCTTCGCTTCATTGCGCTGTTCACCAGACGAAAGTTCTGACTCGTGAGTGAAGGATGGAGAGGTTAATCATTTTTTGCTCTGCCGTCTTGTGAGCAGCACACGATAGGGCATGTGCTGATTAATTTTGAGGTGCATGGTTCCGTAAATGTCCCTCGAGGAAAATTTACTCTGGTGGTCACGATTTTAAAAAATCGTTATTAGATCTGGAAAGAGGAAATGGTTTTGATTAAATGATGAAATGAAATTTGGTGAAATATTGTGACATTCAATCTCTTCTTTTATCCGGTCATGAACTAGTCGAACTTATCAATGTCGTCACTCACCATTTGTCTATGATTTTGTACTTGTACAAGCTCGGTTTTGCGTGTCCTCACAATTCCTAGATTATTGTATTTTTGCCGTGGTTTAAGCGAAAAAGAGGTGTCCCTCTCCAATTCTAATAAACATGTTCCACTTATCTAGCCATCGATGTGTTTTTCAATACACCCAGCGCCCCGACCCCTGTACCATCCACGCCTCCCGCAGGCTCTTTCGCTCTTTGCCATCCTCAGGGTCCCCATTCCAACGAGCCAAGAAACCCCATCCCCCCATTTCGCCATTCACCCAACCCCTCCGACTCCCATTTTACCAATATCTCGCCTCCATCCTACCCCAGCTCATCCTGTCCCATTACCAACCCCTCTCCGCCCATACTTTAAAAACCCCTTCTCGAATAGACTTCACCTTATTTCCTCCTTCATCCTCACCCTTCTCCATCCTAATATCTTCTCACTCTTCTTTCCCGACCCCGCCGTTCCCTCTCCTTCCTCCTACACTTGCACGTCCCAAAACCTCTTCGTTTCCATTTAAATTCACATACATACATATATATATATATACCTCTCTCTTCCCTTTTTACCCTCCCATCTTATCCCGTTCGCCATCTTTTTCTCCACGTTTCCTTTCCTCGCCAAAGAGGCCCACCACCCCGGATAGATGTAAGGACTCCCAACTGGGTGACACTCAATCTTTTGGAGGGACGACATTTTTTAAGAAGAAATTTACTTGCACTGTAATAAAAATGACATCTTTGTATTTTCTTCTCTCTTCAATCGGGTCTAAGACTTCTTATTTGATGAATGACTTCTTCTTGATAACAGCCTAGGAATTTTTGCTACTTATTATACAATAAATTTAGTTTACACTGAGGAGAAAGAAGAAAATGAGGATGCCGCTTGAGGCAAACGTTTTTTCATTTTAATGCATAGAGCCCGGTGATCTTTCGGTGCATCCGCCGAAATATGCATTGCATATACATTGTGAGGTAAATAACGTATCGGAAATAATTTATGTAACAACATAATAAATTAATATGAAGTCCCTTTGTTGAATGTAGAACTGCTAATGCTGCTACCCCGGTGTTTTGATGTTGTCTGTTCCACAACATAGATTTGCTGTGCAAGAGATGCATTATTCATGAAAAACACCTTAGTTAGTCGAGTTAGAGCAACTATATTAAAAGAACGTCTAAGAGACGGATGTATCACACTTTGATTTTAGGTGCTCCAATAAGTAAGATTATATAGACCGAGATTCAGTCGAGGAACATAAGCTATTCATATCTATAACATATTAAGAATGGGTATCCTTTTGTTGAAGAAAAAAACAATATTTTGCAACCAATGTTATTCTCTTTACTTGTTGCCTTGAATGTTAAATAATCATGCGAAAAAAATTAAGATTTGGTGCAATATTGGAATTTAGGAAGAATATTATGGACGCATTCTCTTTCGTAAGGGAAATTATAAGAAGAGACAAAGAATGCATATTTTAAAAGGAACGATATCTTCTCTTTTGTCTGAATAAGTTCATTACTTTCAATGATACTGCTTTCATATAACTTATATTCTCTCAGTGTTCATTATCATCCAACTACAACGAAATATTTAATACCACATAATGCTAATGTGACATTCTTCATGAATGCCACATCCTGACATTATGTAGGTATGCATCATATGGAGTGAGTGACAGTATATGAGATTCCATCCATTGAGTAAAATAGTTTTACGATGTTTTTTTTCTGGGTTAGATATGTAGTAATATAAGATATGTTTGGAGTTGCATGGTAGGAATTTGATTTGAATATGAATGTAGATTTTCGCCTTTTAGCATGCATGCGTTGATATCTGAATGTCAAACGCTTTAGTTTCATACATAATTACCATGCAACTGCAAATATTTGTAAGATATTTGTGAAGTACCGGTTCACCAGGGTAAAAGTTTGCCATTTGATCCCGGGTTTTATGCGGAGGTACTTAATTTTTCAAGGAAATTTAGGTACTTAATGAATTGAAGCTAGCACTGATGCAAAAATTGTTGTTACAGCAATGCACTTGCCTACTTTTTGGTAATGTATGTCTTTCATCTCTCCCCCTGTCTCACATCTCTGAGGTGACTCACGGAATACAATGTGGAAGCTTTTTATGGTGGAGTTTCGATGTAGGTATTAACATCCCCGCAATGCGATTTTAGTATTTTTCTATCACCGCGAGTCATTTTGATTTCGGCACCGCACCGTCTCCGGGATAAAAATGTCCTACCCTTTCCTCCACCTCTTGGCGGGACGGGTATTCCTCGATGCGTTGTTCTATGCGTCCCTCGAAACGAGATCCACGACGTGCCGTCGCAGCGCATTCCTGGAGTGGGAAGGGCTGGAAATGCTGGACTGGATTAAGGATGGTGTCACATGTCGGTGAAAGAGTGGGAAGGAAATGCAGCCATCTTCTGCGCAAGTTCGGGTGGACCGAGAGTGAGTGTGGGCCACGGATTTCTTTTTTTAACCTTAAAGTTTCCACACGTGCGGCTCGATGCTAACTTGACGGGGCTTGTCCCAGCGTGTTGTTTTGCAGCCGAGCATATTTGACGCCACGGAATCCGTGAGGACGAAGAACGACCTTCGTCATTCTTTCATCCTCCCGTGCAACACGTCCAAATGGGGCTCGAAAAATGCATTCGCTATTCACACCCTACTGCTCACACAGTCAAGGATTCCAGCGTTGTCATAAATACCCTTCTATATACACCTGAATGTTCGTGGCTTAGAATCCATTCCTAGTTGCAGTGATATGTTTGAGACTAAGTTGTTGGGAATCTGCTTCGTGACGGTATATATACTCAAAAAGGGCTACACATTTTAGCCAATACTTGTCAGGTGGACAGAACGTGAGTTTTATATCTGAATTTATGCAAGCTTGAAACAGGTCACAAGGATAAAAAATACTTGGTAAAATTTCACATAAAATTTGATGAGGTACAACCTAGGTTTCACCCATTGGGGCATCATCAGGTAAAATCTTTCAACTCTCAACTCTCTGAAGACTGACAGCTCTATAGGGGTGTGTGGGTGTGGCCGTATGGTCACGGTTATTGTAGAGATGGGGACAGGGGGATATCGGGAAGAAGGGGAGGTCTAATGGAATGTTTAGGAGGGGGGACTGCAAAGGGAAGAGGTATTCATTTGTCAATTTTTTTGTTATTTTTCTGCATTGAAGTATCTCCAAAACTTCGATGGCGTCCAGTCGGGCACCTTTATTTTTCACATGGAGAGGTGTGGAAGTGACGTCACTCCCATGGCCTTGCTCAATTAGATGCTAGCTGAAATGTGATTTTTCATGGTGTCCGTGTATAAAGGAACTTGGGCACGTATTTTAAAATTCATCCCTGATTTCCCGATATAAACCAAGTATTTTTACCAATTATTTTATTCTTATGACATGGATCGGTTTCATAGAGTATCGCCTTCCACAGTGAAGTTACGCTTGAAAAATCGCATGCATAGAGACAGTAGTAGAAATTGATACATAATATTAAACCTTAAGATTTTTCTATCGTAAAACCTTCCTTATCGTAAATATTGACGTACAGAATGCCCTTTAAAATTGTTTTTAATTGTCTTAAGGCTCATTTCTCAGCAAAATTCATTGTATTAAGGATGTTCCACGAGAGAATGAAAGTCGTTGTTTCTCTCACATGCGCAGCTTGTGATGAATAACTTTATTCTTATATTATTTGGAATAGAAATAGGCCTTTCTATGGAATATATTCGGAAAATACGCTAATACAGGCTTAATAATAAGCCTGGATGTGACTTAAGAAATTAGAAGGTTTTTGCCCCAGGATAAAAAGTAATTGTTGTGAAGCACTAACTTAAGGGTCGCATATTTTGAGAAAATATAATTTCTGGCTTGAAAATTAAAATAAAAGCACGGATCCATTTATATTTTTGCAAATAGAAAAACTACCATGCTTATAGATATTCTTGATAGTAACGGTGCGACATTTGGCTCCAGGGAAAAGCAATTGCTGAAATAAGTTCGTCATATTATGTAAATATTTATGGCATTTTTATTTTACTATTCGGCTTCATATACTTTGGTTATTTGTGAAAGAAATTTTTGTAGGCACAGTCACAGATAAAGGGTGGAATATCTGATTTTAACTCACGAAATCACGATGGATTGCATATTTTTTTTTCCTATAACGTGTAGCCACATATCAAGCAACATTAACCCTTCTCTCATAAAAGCTACCCTGGTGTACCAACATCTGAGTCGAAAAGCAACCCTGTACCCCATTTATGCCACCCAGGGGTCATTGTACACGCGATCTCAGCTATAGTTAATAAAATGTTCAAACTAGAACTATCCAACATACCTACCTGATGCGTTTTCGGAGTTACAGTCGAAGAAAGTAAATTAACTTAGGCCACACTTAATATGTAACCACCTAGGAAAAATCAATTATTAATAAAAACCCACGCGTAATTTCCCTTTATAAGCTTTGATTCTTTGGAAAATTATAAAAGTCAATATTGAGGCATTTTAGCTTAAAATATTTTTTGGCAGAATTTGAAACCAATTCGACCTTAAGCATGGGCGCTCATTTCTTAAAAATTTCATACCAAGTAAAAGAAACCAGAAAGAATGACAAATTTTAATTATTTAGATTATAGAGAAACCGAAAATATCTCATTGCAATTCATTTCATTGAATATCATTCTGGTTTTTGATAAACTTCACTCATTAACTCTTTGTCCAGCACTCAGCCATAGTTGATCTTCAACTAAGCCACTTTTTAAAAATGAGAAGCAATTCATAGTAATGTTTACGACTGCGTAAATATTTAATAGCTAAAAAAATACTGTCATAATAAATATTCATCGGCGTTCCATCTAGAAATAACTCACCACATAAAAGTAGCATGTAAGGAAGAGTCTCGAAATTTATGTCAACGCTCGAAAGTCTTACCCTGTCTCTTCGTTCCCTTTGTCCCACCAGAAGCTCCCTTCACAAGCCTCTTCCTATTTCATTCTTATCTCTCTCGGACGCGTCCCATCTTCGATCGTGGTTCCCGTTGCTGGCTATACTTGGCTCAATTTCCACTGTCATCCACCCAAATCAATGGCCCCCTATCGCATTCCAGACGTGCTATCGCCGATCATGGTTTATGCTCTCGTGGATCTAATGTTATTATTCTATTAATTTATGCCTTAACTTCCGCATTGGTGACGTTTTGCCTTATTTACATCCTTTTCCCATTTTATACTCCTCCATTTTCTCTGCGTAGCATGAGTTTTTTGTTAAACAGGGAAAGAGAACTCCACTTGTCCAACTACAGTTATTCCCACACATATATTTCCTCAGTTTCCGTCGTATTTCCTCACTTCCTTCCTTATCGCCTTCCTTTTTTCCACATTTCCTATAATATTTTCTTCCTAAAGACTTTTTTCATTTATTAAGGCGTCTCCTGTTTTTATATGGATTCTGAAATGAGTTAAAGAGCAGTTTCTGGAGAAAAAAACCCATTGGGACTTTCCTTCGTCTAATCACTTGAGTGCTTTTTTGTGCGAAGTGCTATTTATTCTGGTCCTACTATATGCATGATTTCAACCATGTGAATGCAATAAACATGGACATTTCATACCCGCTGATAAGATTAGTAAAAGTATAGAAAGATATGAAAAATCTTACTTCAAAGTCATTCTCTGACTACTCAAATGCATTGAAAATATAAAATACATTTTATCCTCACAAAAGCTACTGTACTCTTAGTATTCAAGGAGTGTAGAAGATGAAGACATGGGTGAAACACGCCGGGTATTAGAGGAAGCATATGTTAACTACTGGATAGTAAATTTTGATGTTCATGATAGAATGATGTAAGACAGAGAATTATGCAATAGCCAGAGATTATAACAAGTTCGTATGCTTCGTGAAATTCATATTATACACATTTAAACTATGATTATGATTTAATAGTTTGCTGGTCAAGGCCTATCATTATTATTTCTTTTATATTGTAGTAGAGTTTTCCAGAAATAACGATTCCTACATCTATTGAGTGCCTTTAAACCATGAAAATAAGTAAGAATGGCTTCACCATGATTCTTAATCCAGCCCGAGGGCACGGGTTTGAATACTGGCAGTGACAAATATTTTCCATTGGCATACCGGTCCCTGCTTGAGAACCATATGGCGGTCAATTCGAGTTCAGTACCCCGTCCATCGGATGGGACGTTAACTTTTGGTCCTCTTCAAAATCGAAAGATCTGCAGCACTGATGCCTTACGCAAGCGTTGGTCGATTTTAAACGGGATCGGCACTGAATCTAATCTTGAGTCAAATTGCAACCATTTGCCTTTTGTAAACGGGCAAAAAGCTGTGATGACGGTCAATTTTTCAGACTCAGACTCTTTCCGGAAAGGTTTGATACTTTTTAGCTTATAGCTAATAAACGTGTTGTATTCACCAAAGAAGTATTCATCATAAGGGTTCTATAAAAATTACTTACGAATGACGGATATTTTCTGCCCATGAAGACCTTCTCTACTCTTAATTCATATCCAACCCGAGTTTTTAATATATTAGGCTCATATGATACTTCATACCTTAAGTATACCATACCATAAGGTAAATAATATTAAGGGTATTCCGTAATTATGTTTTTTTCTTAAATTTGGCTTTGTTTGCATTTGCATTCGTGTATTGTGCGTTGAGAAATATTCTTATGTATCTCGGTTCTCGGTGAGTTGGAGTTCTTCGGGGAAGGTAAACGACAACTGAGATGGGTAGAAATGGGCAAAAGTAGCTAAGTTTTCAAGGAACGGAGGAAGTGTGAAGAGAAACCCAGCGTCGGCATCAACCTGCTCTTAACAAAAGGCGCCAAGGGGGCCACGGTTTAGTGTCCCATCCGACGGATGGAGTGCTGGACTTAGTGATGGAGTCCTCCAGTAGGGACCGTTTTGTCAATGAAAAATCCGCCAGTGCCGGGATTGGAACCCGGAGACTTGGGTTGGGAGACTAGTACTCTAGCTACCACACAAAATCGATCCCCCCGACAGGAAATCTCACTACCTTTGCCCCTTCATGTTGGTCTTGCTGATGTACTTCGGGGAAACCTTCATGCTGGCTAACTGGCTTCATGGCACCCAGAATACATTTGCTTCTGGCAGAACATTTAGATTTTCAGGTGCTTCAATTGTTAAGGTTATGTTATACCATCTAGCCTAAAATAGTAGTTGCCCACCTGGGAACCCAAAGAATACAGGCCTGGTAATCGCGACCTGCATATAGGTACTACTTTTCCTGTCTCTTTTGAAGTTTCCAAAAATCTCCAATATACCTTCAGCATTTCAGTAGCTTTTAAAATGTTCTCATTTCTATTTTCTTATTTATTCAATCAAATGTCTTTCCTCTACTACCATGTTTAACGCTTCCTCATTTTCACTGTACCCAGTTAGCTATTCTTTTCATTTCTTTTCCACACCTGCAAGTAGGAAGCCTTATTAAAGGCCAAGCTCATAAAAATATCATTATAACATTGTGTCACATATAACATATCGTTATATGAGACACGATCTCAAGAACCAGAGCACTTGCGTTTGTACAATAAAAGGTTTAGCTATTGAGTAGGATATTTAATTAGCCGTTGTTATTTCCTCAGTCAAGAAGGCACCCCTGAAATAAATTGAAATGTAATAAGCACTCTTGCCTGCCAGCCGCAAGGTTACCTACAGAGATTTTATTTAATGTTATCCAACAAAAGTTCTCCTCTCGGTCCATTTAACGGCTTTTTTGTCTTTCAAAATTCAACCAAAGTTTTCTTGACCTTCTATGGCTGCTCGTAAAAAATTTTCTTTAGTCATTTTAATGAAATTCCCTTGAGGCAATCTGTTTCTGGCGGAAAAAAACCATTTCGTGTCGGAAATGTGTCAGTTGATGACCAGTTCATTGTTTTAAATGTGACTCATCCACCGATGTTCATCTTTTGTTCGTTTGTTCGTTCATATTTAAATGTAATATGTTAGAGGCAATGTAGAAATTACTGAACAAAGAATCATAATTCATTTTTAATTGTCACATGTGACAACAAAAGTCTATGCGTGTATAATAACATTTACCTCATGTAACTTTTAATTCACTGTCATAAACATAATGTCTTCATACGTTGTTGCTTCAGTTTTGTACGCAGTATATCTTTGGATTGAGTTGAAATACTGACCGATAGTCAGTGGACGACAAGACAATTAACCAAAGCAGATAATGTAAATATGATGAACTAAGAAGCTTATAAATTACATTTACGTTTCTGTATGCGAGAAGTATTAATTATACGGATAAAAGGCAATCGCGCAAATTTCCGCCGGCGGCCTTTCATATATCTTTGTACCATGGTATCCATGTATAGGAATATGTGGTAGAGAGGAAGAATTGCAGTGTTTCATACAACAGCCTTTACCTGAATACCTAAAAACAATAATTCAAATTTGAACTATAGTATACATTTTCCTATCGTTATGGGCTTATCCTTAGATTTTTGAACGCATTTATTGATTGAGAGATTGTAAAATTATGGCTGAAATGGAGAGTAAAATCTTATAATGTAGAACGCACGGTTGTTCTTCTCACTTGTCTGGCAAAATTTAAGTTTACACAGTGCGGAAAATATAGTCACATGCGTCATAGTCGTAACTTTACAACCTCATTGCAGCACTTTTATTTTCCGGAGTCGTGAAAAATTCATTTGATATTTAGAATTTCCAAGAGAAAAGCGTAGTTGTAAAGAAATAAAATAAACAATTGTTACTTGGTCTCCCTATCCTTATGTAATATATTCCTTTCCCTAAATATACGTGACACGCTTCAATCCATCTTAAGATATGGGCTATGCCTGTCAACGAAAATTGCTCACATGCCTCAACAGGAAAATGAATTGTTAGACAAAACGTGTGTATTCTCTTGTATATTTTTGGTTGATGATATACCAAAATGTTTTTTGATAAATCGAAGCCTGTAGTGAAAATCGATATTTATCAAGGAAATAAGTGTAAAACGTTTTTGTACCTCCACTACTTGTTTACTATTCTTAGCTATTGATCCTCTGATGATGACGTGCATTTTAATGGCAACAACGTTTTCTACTTTGAACAATGAATCTAACTATTCATCACTAATAAGGGTTAATATTATTCATAACAGCAGTTATTGTAAAATTAAGGGAAACAAAATAAAATATAGACTTAGGCATTTTTTTTAAATACCAAAAGAAAAAACCTGTAACATTTACTCCAATTAATCAAGAAGCATTCTGGATAAAATAACGAGGTTATGAAGGCTGAAATAGATCGAGGTACATTTTTTAGCGTCATTAAAAATAGTCAAGTTTAATGATTATTTAATACTTTGAGTTTCCAAGAATGTATTCGCTAGCTCTGAAGTCTGTGATGACTGGTATTGCTTTAATCAGTATCACATCCATCGTGGAGCACTTAAATGAATTTGAGACCCCAAAAGTCCCCGACTCATTTGCATATGCACGTTGGAGGGTGGATATTAAGGTGAATGCATCCAACATGGGCACAGGATTTGGATAAGTGGAGCCCGAGCGATCGCTGGAGTGCGCCAGTTAATGAGGTCGCAGAGCGATATATGTAGGTCGATGGGACTGCGATGACGCAATCAATTAAATCGCGAACCGAACGCATTGCGAGGAATATTTTGTCCTCGGGCACAGCTGGCAGGGAGCTTTGCGCCCGCGACACAAAATGTGTCACATATTTCATCCATCGTTATTTTTTGATCCTTTGGTGGAATACTTCGTGTGCACTTCGGGGAGGATGAAATGGGGCTAGGGGCTGATTCTCGTTTATTTAAACCCAACCACAGAGGGACTCTGTAAAAATAGGCTGGGCTGATTTAATAAAATAACGGAAGGAATTATCCAACTGCACAGCTGTATGTAAAGTTTTTGGAGTTTTTTTTCAAGTTCATCTCGCCAATGCACCACTCGTAACAATTCCCCACCATCTTTTCGCACATGGACATCGATTGCAGTGTTATTCCGCTACGGATGGGAGAAATAAAAAACATGCCATACGTGTTACTACCCTTGCCGCGCCATTATCCACGTATGTACTATTTTGAATATATATGTTTAGAACACTGGGAGAACTAAGAATTTTTTACATGATATTATTTGTACAGTCACTCGGCAAGGTCAACGCCGTTACTACACATATTCCAGTTCCTTCAAGAAATTTGGCTGATATTGTTGTCAACCCAGCTCAATACTTATTCCTAAGCTTCCGTGCACTTTTCGTATGTTATCAGAAGTGTATTCGAAATGTTATGTATGCCATGACATGTATCAACACGTTGAAAAGAATTTGAATGATTTGTAAATTGATACTGTGGATAGCCTCCTTCACATTGGGAGTAAAGGGCTGCCATATGTTGTTGCCTAATTTACTCCAATCATAACCATTTGCTGCATCATATGACGAGGTGGCAGAAGAGAGGGACAGGGAGATCATTTGATAGTCTTACAGGAGTCTCCTCATTTTTGAGTAAACTTTACTATGTAAACCTCTAGAAGAATAATGTTTTCTAAATTTTCACCTCTCTTGTTGGCATATTATTTTCATAATGCTATTTTGTGGCATTTTAAATTTAGGATAAAAATGACACTAAATTGATAGTTTATGCAAAGTAACTTAATAGGTACTGACTACTCAGTCGTTTCTTTGATTGCGTAGAATTGATTACTTATATTCCATAGAGCATGAATGACTTAGTGATGCTTAAAAATTCACAAGTCAAAAAATCATTTTATTTTATACATTTTAATTTTTACATCACAAATCAATACTTTTGGTTTCTCCATGTATCTTAGCTGTACGGATTCTCATTGAAGTGGAAGATGTACATTAGCTGAAGTTGAAGAATCATCGTCTATGAATACAAATCACTCCTGGTCAATGTTGCATTGGTAAAAAATCAAGGGACATCCCAAACAACAGGTCCTTAGAGGGTATTGTGACGACGACGCGTCGAACGCGCAACCTTTTTTTATTCAATCTCCGCTATCTCGGCACGCGAGAAGTGCATATTTGCAATGCCTTCTGTTCCTCCCTTCCTATTTTTCCCTTGGATTTTAGATTTAAGCTATGCAATTCGTATTATTTTTAAGTTGTTCTTGAGTGAAAGTAGTATGATCTATGGCGACCAGTGCGTGAAGCGCTATTTTCACGTCAAATCCCTCCAGTGGCGACCCCCTACCTCACCGCCCCAAACAAGTGAGAAAGAAGTACCCCAACGAAAGGAAAAGAAAGTCCCCGGGAGAAGAATCAAGGTGACCATAACTGAATCTAATACGGCCGGTCACTGATCGGAACACCCATAAACAGCAAGCGAGGGTGCTTGCAAGGTCCGAGATCGATGATCCTGGAGAAGCGACGGAAGACAAGGCCCTGGCTATCCTCAAAGCTTCGTGGATATAATTGCGGAGATGGTGACTGCGAGAGGTGGTTTGTCGAGGAATAATCGCTGAGAGGAAATTACCTAGCGATACCGCCAACTCCGTCTAGTGCTAACTTGGCACTACCAACGGCGAGGAGGCAGCATCAAGGCCGACTCTTCCCCGAGCCAGCCACATACGCGACAGAATCGGTCGCCCTCCAGAGTTCAAGCTCACCCAACAGTCCTAAGAATAATGAACTACCCTTCATATATCTGCCATTCGCCCCCTCCCCCATACTTGCGCCATTTGAAGGCACCCAGAGCAGCCTCTCCCAAGATGCCATTGACTTCCCACCCCGCACCCATCTTTCTTCCAAAGTGCTCCAATTTGCCACTTAGGTGGACAATTCTCGATCATCACCCCCAAGAAATTTACGAAGCAATAAAAATAGGTATGTTACATTATCAAAGTTGTTTGCGAGAACTATTTTTCTTTATGTCCGATCTGTCCCCTTTAATTGTCTCTCCAATCCAACCCCACGTAGGTCGCCAAGCCATAACCTGTCCGTTTGACGTAACCCACGCCCGAGATAATAATTAGGACCAAATTTACTAGCTAGACACTAAGAGTCTAGCGTTCATGTAGAACTGTTTTAGTTCACAATCATTATTAATTTAATCATTATTGGTCAACAATCCTAGGATTGGTTTGACGCAGCTTTACTCTCGATTCTTCTTACGGACAACCTTTTCATATTGACGTAATTCTTCTCTTTTACATCCATCACAACCTGTTCCATGCATCTCATACGAGACCTGCCTTTTACTATCTTCCCCTTTCACTTTTCCCTCGACGATTGTCTTCATCAGGCCATCGTGTCTCAAGATATGGCCGATTAAGTTGTCCCTTCTTATTTTTAGAATTGTCATCAGACTTCTCTTTTCTCCCACTCTTCTTAGGACTTCCTCGTTACTTACTAGGTCGATCCATTTAATCTTCATCATTCTTCTGTAGCACCGTTTACATTTACTTCTATTAAATGAATTATTTGCTAGTTTTTTTTTCCTTAAATGGAAGTTTCGGTGAATTCTAACAACGCCGAGGATAGGGAAAACGGAAAACAAGGAGGCATATTTTAGTCCTATCCCTATGATTATGGTTTTATTTACGACTTTTTTCTGGTATCCTTTTATCGCTGATTTCACTTAACATATGTTTTTAAGGGGCCAGTTTTGTGTCGTGGTTAGAGTAACGGCCCCCTATCCTGGGGGCCTGGGTTCGAATCCCGGCAGCAGAAAAAAATTTTCATCTATAAACCGGACCTTACTTTATGTTTCGTGGAGAGCATTCATTTAAAGTCCAGTATAATATTACGACCGTCAGATGGGACGTAAAGCCGTGGTCTCCTTGGTGCCTTTCGTTAAGAGTAGGCTAATGCTAATGTCGAGTGTCCCTCCATTCTTCCTCCTTGCTCTTCCATTCCCATCCTCATACCTTACCTTCTGGTCAGAAGCTCCTATAAATAGTGGTTTAGACTTGAAAACACATATGAGATATCCTTTCAATATCACATCTAAAGCAAGTGTCAGCAGTAAAATCATTATTTTTATGATTGTTGGAAAAGGATGCCCAAATATTGGAAAAAATAACAGACTAAAACAAAGGAATATTTCCTCGGATATTAAGAGCACACTGACTGCAAACATAATTAATTACGGTGTTTACAGCAACAGACTAGTGGCTCTGTCCCGTAACCTGATTGATATTTACAATACGTAAATCTTGTGATGTTTTACATCTATTTGTTCATAGTTGGAAAGTCTAATTCTACTTGGCATCATTTGATTTTATGGAGAATCATAAATGAGATGTTTCTTAAGCCAATAAAATAAACCTGTAAGGATTTTATTTGCACCGGTGTTGATATTCCGTTTGTAAAGTTAAAGAGATAATGATAAAGACAATGACCTGATGAAGACAATAGTCAACGGAAAAGTTAACGGGAAGATTGGAAAAGGCTGGCCTCGGATGAGACATAAGAAACTAGTTATGAAGGATATGAAAGAAAAGAATTACATCAATATGAAGAGCTTAGCCGATAGGAGAACCGATTGGAAGTTACACCAAACCAATCTTAGGATTGTTGACCGAAAAAGACAATGGAGGTATAAGGGTAATAATTTAAAAAGTATATAATGATGAGCATTGACCAAATTGTCTCTGTGCCTTAAAGTGCACCTGAAAATACCATAATCATCAATTTTATATCAATAATGGTAACTTATTGGAGAGTCCATATGTTTTCTACTCCTTTCTTATCGTAAAACCATTATTATCTCCTAGCTTTGCTAATGATCTACACCACATTAACTTAAACTCGTCATTACGTCTAACTTACCCCATGCTATTTGGAATCGCATTTAATTTCCCCTTCACGCTCTCTTATGAATCAATCCTAACTTTAAGGAGTCTAATAGTTTTTATAATTTATTTATTTCAAATATTCTTTTTGTCACACTTGAATTTCACTCAACAACTCCTCCTCTAGCCTCACCATGCCAAGCACTTATTCGTTTGTCATTTTCTCTGCTGACCGTCCTCTCCTTACCCACGCACTCCCTAAAGCTTCTAACCTACAACCGTTTCCCATTATGAGAGACCAAGTTTTACAACCGAAATTATTATTAGGGATATGAAAGGAGGACTAAAATTACTCAAAAAGAACACTGGAAATTTAATTCAATGGCTGGCTGGTTGGGCATCTTCTATCCCGACCACGACTTACGTTCTAAGTGTGCGCACAAAGTTAATATCTTAGCAAGAATATTAAATTAACATTCTATACTACCCCATTTGGAATTCATGTCAAACGCGTTAAATATTTCCCAAATATTATTTTAATAGCACAGAAAACATAATTTGGAAGTACTATTGAAATAACAAGTGTCCAAAGCAATACATTTTTTCGGTGTACATATTCATTTCTGTTCACGTGTAACTTAAAAGGAACGCCTACCCGATTAAAGTCAGCTCATGACCAGTATATTGTCTTAAAAAAGGGGTGGTCTAAAAAAATATTCGACAAGCTTTTGAGTTAGGTGAGCGTTTTACACGAGCTTACCTTCGGGTCGCATTCGCTCGAATGGTGTCAAATTTCTGGTGAAAGGCGTTAAACCTGAAGGAGAATGCGTAATTGGTCGACGGCATAGAGCCCAGCCACTTTGAAAAGGCTCCCGAGAGATTTTTGACCACTTCACCCTTTAAAACCCGCGCGACGAACTGCTCCGTTCGAAGGTATTTGAAATATCTGAGAGGCTGGAGGTGGGCGAGCGAAAGGGAATGACGGGCGGGAGGAGGGGGAGATAGAGAGAGTTTAGGGTTTAGAGGGTGTTGGGCCGCGGGAGCTAATCCTGGAGAAAAGGGTGCGTGTGTGGGTGGGGGCGCGGGAAGAGTGTTTTTCGGGAAAGGCTGGGGTACGGGGGCGGGGAGAGACGGTAGAGGGAGTTTCAGAGGGGAAGTAAGGGGGTTTGGTTTGCCCCGTGTAACGCGAGAGGAAACTGTTGAGTTTCCTCTGGGATATCTCCTTTCCCTAGGCGATTAATGGCCGGCGTGGTGGGGCTGTCTATCACTCCTATGGCTGTTTACCACACTCCCATACCATCTCTTCCCCACGCCCATTTCACGTCTTTGCTCTCAACCCTAAAAACTCTATCTCTCTCTCTCTCCTCTTTTATCCTTCTTTCCTCAGACCTTCTGTTCCCATGCCAATCCCCCTCTCTGCCTTTTTCTTCTTTCCCTTACGACCGTTGAGAAAAAAGAACAAGCAAACTCCTCCGCATTTTCTTGTCCCAACTCTCTCCACCCTCCCCACCTCTCTCCTCGGGACTAACTGATCCCTTTCACATTTCCTTCCCTTTTTTATTCCGTTGCTTTTACGCACTAATTTTCCGTCCCACTTCACTTCCGTTCCTTTCGAGAGCCCATATCCGCTCGCCTCTGCTTTAACGATCGTGAATTTATGCACAACTTCTTCGAAGACATTCCCTCGCCTCTTGGGTTTGATTGACAACAGGACGATTCTGCTATCAGGCACCCATAATACAATTTTTTATACGAATCGGACATCTTAGCCATTGTTTAATTGTCGTTTGAGCTTCTGTGTAGTCATTGCATCAAGGAAAAAACGCTAGTTTAGTTAGATTCTAGGTTTTTCCTGTATTTTTTCCATTTTTCATGCAAAAGCATGTATATCGTGGCGAGAAAAACAGTAACAATATTTATTGACAGATGAGGTAATATGTTCAGCTTCCAGAGGCATAAGATTTGCTATAGAGTTGTGGTTTAACTTTGCCTAGTTCCACTAACTATTTTGCATGCATTGGAAAGTAGAGTATGCGAAACTTTCCCCTTACAAAAATATGCTCTCATCAGTTGTCATACTTCACATAAGTTTGATGATAATCTGATTATTTTTAAAATACATTCTATTGGTAATCACAAATTTTTATCAGACATTATCATCTAAAAACATCTCAAAACCACCTTAGGCAAAGGTATTTGCTTTATTGGAAGTAAATTTGCCAATTACGCAAATCTTTGGGAATAATATTAGGATAATAGTGCTTTTTACAAAAATGAAAGGATTTCATTTAAAATCATAGGATTTATTTGAAGTAGCTCTTCACCTGAGTCTTCTTTTGTCCAACATCTTCATGTTGAAATTCGTCTTTAATTTTGCATTCCTCATTATTTATTATTTACATGTCTCAAGAGGTGATTAAAATATGTTAATACTTAATGACTTGCGCAGTTTATTAAGACATTTAGACCGGTTTCGGCTCTCAAGCCATCATTAGGTGTTCTATGATGTCTTATAATGCCCTTGATCAAACGTAATGACTTGGTAGCCGAAATTGGTAGTAAATATTTTAATACACTGTGGAAGTCATAAAGTTATTTATATTAGCATAAAGTCTCACGAGATGCCTATTTGACATTCTTCCATTCAATATTCCCTCGAAGACTCATTTCAAAATCCATCATGCCTCGTTCCGTGCCTGATTACAACTTTGTCCCGTTCTCCAAAGAGATTAATGTCATGCATCTTTTTTTTATTCCATCATCCAAGTTAGCCAAGTCAATAGCCTGGCAACTCAATGTCCGCGTATTCGAATCGCACCTCGGGTATGGATGTTGTTTTTCCTTAGGATTGGGTTACGATCATTTGGAACACTTAAAAGTGTAATTCAATCCTCATTTACACCGCATACCCCTATTAGAACCTTTTTGTTGCTCATCCCATAGGTGCATTTTGTCCACATTGCCTTTCTGTCGCAGCACACTTTGGTCGCGCAGATAATATATTCCGTCATCCAAAATAGAACTGGAGTGTAAAACGTCGTTGTGGCTGGCATTTTAGCGGAGATTTCTCAGCCCGGAGCTGTGAGTTATTTTACGCGGGTCTTCTCGACGAACGTAGCCTTTGCGATCCAAATTCCACGGTTTGTAGTGCTGGCTTTTAGACGAATTTAGTAATTTCGGAGAGGCTCCAGGAATTGGAATCATTTGCGCGGAATCTCGTTGTGACAAAACTCGCGCCCGTCAAACGTCCTTGGTGCAATTTCGTCATGTGAATGCCACTCGACCGCTATTTTAACCCGTCCCTGGATTGGATGGAGACCCGTTACAAAGGACCGGTGTCCGTGTTCCCACCCCATTCCCACCCAAAACGCATCGTGTAATTATGTTCCGAGGCGCAGAACGAGTGGAAAACTATTCCTCCCCGCTGAGCAGTAGCAGAAGAGAAACCAAGCGAGAACACATTAGAGGCGCATTAGTCTCTAATGCAGGAAATACGGAAGAGGAACGCGGATGAATTCTACTCCCCCCCCCCCCACCTCCTCTCACCCCCGATAAGCGCATTTCTACTTGGAGCGAGCTGCTGAATTCGACGACGGTGCGGGATAATTGGCCGCTAATCCCGTGGAATGCTAATTGTCGGCTGGAAAATGAACCGATTTTATCCATTGGGAGATTACTATTACGTTCAACCACCACACCCTTCATCAATGGGCTCTTTTGACGATGATAACGAAATTGCTGAAGGAGGCAAGTTGAGCGGGATATATGGGGAAGGAACGGGTTCAATCAGCGGATGCTGCAACTGGACATTCACTTCCGTCTACCCTCTCTCTCGCTCTGTCATACATTTCAATTACTTCTGCGTTATTCAATTGCATGCGTCAAGCTGGTGCGTTATCAACTTTCGCGCGCTGTGCACGGTCAAATCCATTAAGTTAAATTGTGTCCACCGCGAACGTACTTTCATTGCGCGTATTATTAGTTCATAAGGTCACGGAATGTCTCACAATTTTTTCTTCAGAATTTGGTGATAGCAGGCTATCACAAGCAACTAATCATCGTAATCCTGGTACTTGTTTCATTTTTCGCCGTGATGCCAGTTACCCAAGCCGACCTGGTGCGAATGCCTCGCCACGAGAATTCCTGTTCAGACCCGCAGTTCAGTACTCGAGCCTGTAATCTTTCCGCTGAGTGACGACGGCGCTTCAATATAAATGACCATTAATGTGCTTTTCGAATCACTGATCATTGACTGCCAATCATAATTATGCCGGTGACAGTCTCTCCTCGAGCATTATTTAGGTTTGATGCCATTCTCTCCATTTGAAAGGAGATTTAACGGAATTCTGTATGCTGTCAGAGGAAACAGGATGAATATTTAGCTGTGGAAGTAGATTTATGGGAATATTTTCCTATTCTTTTTCTCAGTATAGAGAATGTAGTTCAGTCAGCTGCGATCCAAAGGAATTAGTTTCGGCGTCCCAGTTTGTTGGGCAGAACGGAAAAGGCAGAAGGAAAATATTTCCAAGTCACATTAATGCCAATTTAGAACCAGGTTTTACTTCATCAACCAATCACATATCTATGCCGAACTCATAACGTCCTTTAACTAACTAGGTGAATCAAAGGATGAAAATTGTACTCAATTTGCCAATGTTTGTATAATAGCAATCTATGCAACTCTCCGTACCCTTCCACTTCTTTGCTATTATTGATTTTCTGGGCAGCAAAGTCCTGTTGAAAAATGACATGAGGAAATTGCTCCCTCTACTCTGATTTGTTGATTCCTCATGCCGTTACGATTGACACTTTGAACTCTATACTTATCCGATCAATCAAAGTATAGCACATCAATATACAAGTGCTCAACCATCATATTAAAATATATGCTATGGTGGTGATTTACGTACATCGGTTTATGTTTCTATTGGTTTTAGAGAATGGGACCTTTTCAGGTGAATATTTGGATGTTGTAATAGAAATCCTACGGTGGGGTATATTTTAGCTCAAATCACTGAGGATACAGCTTTAAAACTCCTAACTGCGTATAAAAAACTCAAGCAAGTGTAAACAAGTTCGCCATGAAAAATACGCAGTGGCTAGCCGGATGCAACGGAAAACATTACCGTCCGAAGTTTAACAAAAAAGGAAAAGTCAAATACACGCCCGTCATCAAAAGAGGAGACGGCCGACTGCCATGGCTACCTGGCGCGCAAACGCGGCCATTTGATTCGGTAATTAAGTCACCCATTCATTCGTTGGCGGGAGTTACATTTGGGGATGGGGGACTAAAAAAAGGGAAGGTCGCGGACCCGCCGTGGATGATTTATCCCCCGCGAACATTTTTACGACTCGGATGGATCCACGTCATTCAGCGCCATTCAGCGGAACGCTTCGTATCGGGGGCCTGGAGATCTCTGGAGGGAGTGTGGGGAAACATTTTTTCTCACAGAGAACTCGGCCGCGTCATCAAAACAGTGGCACGCTGGCTCGAACAAGAAAAAAAGAACAGATGCCAGGCCATCCGCCGCCCCCACCGGTATTTCTCGCCCACCATCGCGACCGTACCGGCGGAAACATCGAGGGAAAATCACCCTCTGTTGGTAGATACCGCCCCTGCGAACCAACTTTCCACGACCACCGCTCTCTGCTCCGGCATTGCCTCCGGACGCGCCCGGAAACCGTTCCTCCCACCTCGGACTTCGGTCCGCGAGGTGCCATCCCACGTTCTCGCGCCGTCCATTGTGAACCGTCCCGAATCGTTCGTGAGGGGAAGGCCATCGAATGCAGCGCCGCTCGTTGAGAGCTATTGTTATTTCATCCCGAGCTCGCAATAGTAATAATGGGAAGGCATGACGAAAAGAGAGGAGAAAAAAAATATGAGTACTTGTGTGCGATTTGGGGAGCGTGGTGATAAGGGTGGATTCATTCTGGGAGGGGTTAAAATGTAGGGCTTTGGGCCGGTCGGGTTGGCCGTTCGGTACGCTTGTTGGACGTGGGCTGCGGTTGGAGGGGAGGGGGTTTGGGGAGCTCGCAACTGGGAGGGAGAAAAAGGGGTGTGCGGGAGGTGGATATGGGAGTTAGGGGAATATGTGGAAAGGATGGAGGGGAGAGAGAGGGGGAGTGGAGAAAGCAAAATAGAACACACACCTTACCCGCCCACAAATTTGGGGTCAGGTATTCGTTAGTTTTCCGGACCATAAAATCTGTCGCGTGAGCGGTTATCTATGTCTTTTGCTCGCTACTCCGGTGATTTCGCCTCAACCCATTTCACCTCTCGCATCACCGCTGCTCTTCTCCATCCTCCCTGACCTCTCCCCCCACCCTTTTCCACCCTTTCCCTTTCATCCCTCTTGCCTCTCTCTTCTCCACCCCTCCCTTTCACACCCTTTACCCTCTTTCTCTCTCTCTCCCTTTACTATATCCTCCTTCGCTCCCCGGATTTCTTTCTTTCGCGGGTAGGAAAAGGGTGCAAGCGGTTTTACCATCAAAGCATCCCCTTTCTGTCCGCTCAGCGTCCGAGCGGATTAGGTTCCAAGCGCCGATTGCGTTATACCGAGCGGCAGTTCCATCGCTCGAGGCGGAGCTCATAATGGTCGACCAAGACTATCTTCATCATTTTTCCGTGATTGGGGAGGAAAGGGAGGGGGGGGGGGACTCGCGGGCGGTGGCGTCCACAATCTCGTCGTGTCGCGCGATACGACCGCTCGAGGAATATTTTCGAGTGGTGAATTATTCCCGCTGCGCCGAGAGCATACGAGGAGCGCTTTTACCGACTTTAATCTCCGCGCCCGGAAATGAAATCAGATTCCCTAATTTGCAACTCAGTCCGTAGATGCGACTTTGATTCGTGTTAGCCATAGTTTTAGGGAACAGTTGTCACTAGCATGTTGACATCTGGCTAGGTTTTAGTAGCTATTGTTTTAGATCAAAAGGTTTTAGATCAAATGTGTTGGTAACTCCTTACTGATTGATGAAAGAGCTGTAATACCATAAGCCCTAATTGAAATTGTGAAATTAAATTATCAGGTTAAGGGACCAATAACCAACGTCGTTTGTGGTGCATAAGGAAAGGTTATCCTCTCTATCATGTGAAATATCAAGAGGTCATGGTGACAAGTGTATTTTTATTCCGTTCCCTTTTCCCCGCGCAGGTGTTTATAAAATTTGAATTCCCTATGGCACAAATTATTTTACTGGTGGTTAACTATGTCCTAGAGAAGAATGATATCAATATAAAGAGTTTATCCAAAAGATGAATTGTGTCGAGTCAAACGAATTGTAGTATTGATTACTAGTTGTTTCAATGCTGAAGTTAACAGATAACTAAGCGTAAACGCAATTTCAGAACTTAGAGAACAGACAATGCAGTCTCATTTTTCGTTTACAATTTGAAATAATATTATCGATAAAAATGCAGTTTTATTCTATGGTCTTATGATAGGTACGGCAGCATGAGACACTGCATAATAAAATGAATAGAAATTTGATCGCTTTAAAAAATCAAACTAATTGCGTTTTATCCATCGGCAAATATCAGCATGGTTTTCGAAAAGTTTCGTTCAGTGCAACTATTAAACTTCTGATTTCGAACGAACACTTTCCTTTTATTCGATACCGACGTGACCTGCGCACAATGGTGAGGGAGTCACGGTCTCTCCCTGACAATGATGGGGAAGAGAGAATCGCCGTGTGCCTACCCTATTACAGGCCCGGGCCCATTCTGGTGCCGGCGCCCTGTCGATAGCGGTACTCGGTTGTCACGGCCCCATAAATAAAAAAAACAAACGCAAAGACCCGTCGACATTTTTACGTACGCTCGTCAATGGAGTGCGTTATGTGCCTCCATCATGAAAACCATCACTGTGCATCAAACCTGCGTTTTAATTACACTTCGGAGATTCTAGGAATTTCTATTACTACTCCTTCTCTAATAAAGGGGAGAGCTGGTAGATATTGAATTCGAATTTGTCCTGTAATTATTATCCTAAAATCTAGTCCACTCGTGAACAGTAGGCAACAGTCATACTTAACTTGAAGTACCATGTTCACTCACGTATGTCTCTGAAGCCGAGGATGTCTCTTCCATTGAAATCTTTGAATAAGTTACGTAAAGTGCAACTTCATATTATATATAAGTTTGAATTCAGCGTCTGTATACTATATGAAATATTTATACTCATCACGTTGACGGTTGTAAGAATGTGGGACACGAAAACGTCTCTCGGATTTGAAAAGAATGAAAAAGGTTAGCACTCAAGGAAGATTTATCGTGGTGAAGACACTTCCGGGAAAATTTTTGTGACTGAGCGAAGAGAAAGCTAAGATTTATAAAAAAGGGTACTTGGGAAATGTGATGTGAAAACAAAAGAGCGATGTTACTTTTCACTAGTTCGGCCCCACCTTGAGTATGTAGCCAGGTTATCGGATCCGAATAAATTAGGTTTGATCAGAGAACTAGACAGTGTGCAGCGTAGAGCAGCTAGGTTCGTTAAAACGTGTTAAGGTAGGTTGAGTAGTGTATAGTCATAATTAGTAAAAAAATTAGGGTGGAATCATTATCAAAGCGTAGGTTAATGTACAGGTTAAATCTCTTACAGAAATTTCAATCGGATAGCTTTACTGAAGATGTTTAGCATATAATAAAAACACCAGGGTATTATGCTAGATTCTACCAGATAAATAAGATTAGAGAGATAGACTGTCGTACTGATAGATTCAAAATGTAATTTTTCCCCTGTACCATAAGAGAACACAACAGGCAGCATAGCAAAGGGATAGGCAGGAGAAATATTTTAGAGTTCTTTTGCTGAAAATGGTGGCAACCTGGCTAGACTAACATTTAAAAATTTTAAAGGGAAAATAGGGATTTCATTTTTTTTGACAATTGTAGTGAGTTGAGATGAATAGATTACCAATCGATCCCTTTTAATCAGAACAATATGAAATCATATTATAAATGATAATCCCTCCCGATTGTAATAAAATACTCATCTTCTTTTTGAATTTTTATACTTAAATGTGCAAACAGTATGCGCTATCAATTTTATCATCATCATATGTAGAGATGATCAATCTTACGATTTATTTGACATAGCTCTCCACTCGATTCTTCCATCTAATTAACCTTTTCTCAATACCATTGTTACGCTTTATTACATCCACTTCAACTTGTTCCAGTATCATATACAAGGTCTTTCTTTACCATTTTTTCAGTTTACTTTTTCCGTCAACAACTGCTTACATTAGACTATGTCTTATGATATTGCCAATTAGGCGATTTGATTTTTTAATTTGAAACAGAATTATCTTTTTTCTCTCTCACCTTCGAACTTCTTCAATAGTTTTCTTGTCTGTTTACTTTTTGGTCCGATTAACTTCAGTTTGAATATTCTTCTATAACATTACATTTTAAATGCTCCCAGTCTTGGATTTTCAGTAGTTCATATCGTCCATTCCTCATTGCTATCAATGATCATTCTTCAGATTTAATTTACTATGGAGTATTTATTTCCAAGCATGTATTTTCATTTGGAAGTATATTTTCGGTGTGTGAGTATGGTATCTGCTATGATCTTCTCAACAAACATTTTTACTCTTTCTTCATCCATCGCTGACTTTTAAAATACTGTTTTTTTGCATCGTCAAAGCTTCTGTTTCCTGTATTCGACATAGGTCCATGTCTCTCATCTTTTACTCATTATTATGATGATTTTTGTGTCATTTGTCTTTCAGATGATATCCTTTCAATGTCATTTCCATGTAATCCATAGATTTTCCAAGTCCGGTGCAGCCTCAGACATGACCTCTATGTTTTCAGTAAATCACAATAAATGTATTTATTTCAAAGCACACTAATTATTGATCCGTCTGCTTTGAATCTGTTGAGTTTTCCTTTAACTATTCCTAACCTCAAATCAGGAAATGTACGAAACAAACTACTAATTTCCAGGAAAAAATGTGTGGGAGTTCTATCGATGGTGCAGTGGCGCACCCACGGGGGTGGGCAAAGGGACCCTGGCCCCCCACTGAGTTCTCTACAAAACCTAAATTAATCTTTAATTGACAAGTCAAAGTCACATTGTAATTATAGCTGCAATTGTAAAAATAGGAAAAACTAGTTACATCATTTTACTCGAGTATGAGTATAAAGAAAGGCTCTTTTATCTGTGCTATACACATAACTAAACTTAGCATAGACCTAAAAGTTTATGACTATTTTTGTCTGTAAATCTGATATGGCTACGTACAGGATGCATATATGTAATTACCAGTATGGTCTACTAAAACATTCATAATATGCTTATTAAAATACCAATTTGGTTACGCCTTGCAAAAGATCGGGTAGATGGCGCCCCCCCTCCCCCTCCCCCTTCATAAAAAAATTCTGGATGCGCCACTGGTTTGGTGAAGAAAAAATATTATTATATTCTTCTCACGAGCAATCATTGATCTTTTGTTGGACGTCCAAAGACCAGATACTTGGAAAATAAATAAATATTTCATTAGTATTCAGTGTAACTTTTAAAGTAAATTTGCAGATCAGCGTTGCAAGAGTCCATTGTAGAAGCACACAATAAATGGAAAATTTTAGGAGGTTGCTTAGCCATAAGGATGACGTCCTGCAAAAACGACCACTCAGTTCATGTGAGTTGGAGATTGTTTGCTCATACATGAGCTTTGGGCTCTAATCATAAGCAATTTGCGATTTCATGGCAGTGCGACCCGCGTGGCCGCCAAATCGTTTACAAGGCAAATGGAGAGAGGGGAGCGAATCTCTGGATATTTCTTTGATGAAACGGCATCCATTTCGTGCCGCGGCATCCCGTATTCGACCGTCCCGAAAATAAAAATGCCGAGTCGCACCATAAATCTGTCCTTTACACCTCCTCCGTCCCTTCCCGTCGGCCATTTCCCTTTGACCGCCGCAAGTGCTCCCTTCGTGCCCCCGATTGTCCGTCTCTGGCCGCTCGCCCTTGCTTCCCCGAGATTACTCGTCGCTCCCCCCATTCCCATGCTCTCGGCAAACATTTCGGACGCATTAAAAAAAGGGGCGTAGCGCGTGCCATTCACCTTCCGCCTCTTTCCTCCGGAATGGCCGCCTAGGATCCGCCACGATTTCTAATGCAGGGGTGTTGGCGGTGCTTAAATTATTAACCGGCGGGCGAACAAAAATCATTGCCTCTTTCGCCTAGAGTGCCGGTTCGGAGCGGGAGCGGACCGCCCAAATCTACGCTCTGATTCAAAACGGCTCGCTGGGTCGTTCATCCAAGAGTAGTCCTTTCCGAATTCCCTCCGTTTTATGACTCATGGTAAATCTTTTCGTTCCGAGTGGGTCAGTACGGGATACGGGAAAAATGCTCGCGTGCCTATTTATTTGATCCGTATTTTTTTTTTACCTGACCCTAACTTTTAAAAATGCGTGTCCCCCTTCCCTTGTTTCATCACGGATGACTTGGTGTGTTTGCTACTGGGAAAAGGATTTACTCCCTTGAATCAATTTACTTTTGTCCCACGCAGTCATTCATAGAGCTCAGGACTTGGAATGGAGCATTTATTCATCGTATACAATACCTGACTTCCAAGTGATGCATGAAAATTTACTTACCTTAATTATGACCTCTTTAATGCACCATATTTCATTACAGCATGCATAAGTTCTTTCTTTTTTGTTACATTTACATCTTCGTCTAATGAGTGCCCTGCAATAAATTTCACGGGTGTGTGACGTAGGTTATAAATATTGCTGTGTTATTTTTACAAAATATATTAAATATATAACGGAGCAAGTAATATAAATTCTGAAAGGTACTTTAGTTTTTGCCTATGAAATCTTGGACATAGTTGGAAGTCAAGAAGATTATACTTGTAATTAAGTCAAGTACTACAATAGTGTTTACAGGTTTTAAGCTATCATTAAAAATGGTGTTGCTGCAAAAAAAATTTGTGTTACATAGTTCTAATTGTCTTCTGAAATTTTTTTTCAATAATGACACTGGTACAGCCGCCATTTAATATATCTATAATAAATGAGTCTTAAGTTCATTCAAAGGATTGTTCATCTCATTCACAAACCAGCAAGTAGATACGAAACGGAATGTGACGTAATAAAATATGTTTAGCGACGGTTAAAAATTTTGCAGACCCTAAAGGTCATGTAGAATTATTTTACACAAAAATGCTTCGATGGCAAGCTCTAAAACAGATATAGGTGTAAGAGAATATTCTTTCAGGACACAATATGAGCACTTATGTACATGGAATTCAGGGAATTTCTCTGAAATAAAGAAAAATATCTATGCCATAAAAGTTAGCTGTTAACCTGTATTAATTCCTAAATTAACCTTTAAATTAAATTGCTGACGTCCATAGTGTGATTATTGACACTCTTGATATGGGAGCTCATTTTATATTTCTCAACGACTTTAAACCATACGGTTGACTTTGGGCGTAATTTTGCGTAGCAGAGGAGCATGAGGGCTTTATTTTATTTGTCTTATTTTTATCTGCGAATTTCGGACACGGACAGGATTAAGGTCCTCTCTTCCAATTATACAAACATCCATGGCCCGGAAAGTGAAAATCCTCCCCGGGCGGGATTTGAACCCGTGACCCTGGGATCGACAGGCGAGGGATTTACCCCGCCTCCACCAGGGCGGGCGGGCTTTATGGAAATATAAGGATATTTTGATCATGTGCGTCACCAAATGAGCGTCACCATTAGCATCGTGACTCTGCCAAAGACGTGGTGACTTATCTTATGTGGTGACTCGAAATATAACAAGGCCAGAAGACTTTCAAAAATTTAAGTCATAAAAGACAAAAATTGGTTGATATACCAATAAAAACTTTGGATCCGTCAACTTATTAGCGTGAACGTTTTAATCAAATTATTCTGAAATTATTTTCGGTTGAGGACTCACTTTTTTGTAAAACGAAAGGTCGCGGGAATGAATCCCACCTAGGGAATGATCCTGTCGTAGGATTAAGATGTAAGGTTAGAATGTTTAATATAACCATGGATATTGATGTGGAATTAAAAAAAATTAAATATAAATCCATAATATGCTAGCATATCAAAACTTATTTTATGATTGTGATAAAGAATGGTTTGTAGTCTCTGGCGGACGGGAAGGAAAGATTTTGTATCTTAATGTTTTACTAGATTTTCACTCGAACGCAATGCTTAAAAACATTTACTACTCCTGGCTCTACGTGATTTGGAATCGATAATGAAAGCTTCATCCGCATAATACGCCAAATGTAGCCAAAGAAAAAAATCTCAATACGTACTGGCAGCAGTTCATAACACACAAGGCTTATAAAAGCTCAATTGTTTCCAATCATCATATTTTGGAAAACTATGATCATTTGAAATATTTGATCCAAATTTTTACAGTTGAATTAATTAATAAATGAGTTAGTTTATACCATAGAAATGAATTAAACCTTTTAACATTCCAATTGCTTTATTATAATCGACCATGGTTTACACACAATAGTATCGTTATGAAGGTAATGATCCTTGATGATGATGCTAATTTTGTAGAAACCATGGTCGTTTGTAGTAAACCAGTGTGGAAATGTGGAACGTGCAAATTTTTAATTAATTTCTTGAGTTCGATTAAGTGACGCCTAGAACTTTAAAGTAAGTAGTATATATCGTGGTTAACAGTAATGCACCCTAGCTTAGGTCATAACTTTATTCCATAAGGATACTTTAAATCTTTCTTTTGTATGCTCGCTTTGTATGTTTACTTCACTCGTCGTCACTGTATGTGAATTGTGTTTTTGCTCCTATCTCTCACAACTTTGCGGAGGTTTGACGTTGATCGGTTTGTCCGTGTTTCCTCCTCATGACGTTAACATAGCCAGTCAGATTGCTGCTAGCAAAGTATTGCAACTGGAAGCAGTTACATTTTTTACTGTATAAAGACACGTAAAATACAGAAATCCAAAAGGCCTTTGTATAGAGTAGAAGACCATTGTTCTGCCTCAGTGGACGGGTACAAATGGATTGGAAAGTTCAAAAACAAATACCAAAATCATACGCGGAAAATTAACGGGACTTACTCAAAAGTCTCGCAACGGTGACAATATCGTACGAGCCCGTGACGCGTGTGTAAAATATAAGGAAAAAAATTCGATGCGATGGAAAAATTAATTGAGAAACTCCTCTTTGCTTTGCCTGTGGACAAATGTGAGCGACAAGTGTAGCATTCACAAAACATTTTGAAAAGTTGCCCAAACCAAGGTTGTAGATTGTTACTGAGTCTGACTCCAACAAATGTTCATTTATTCGAGAGAGCAAACAAACATCCACAAACATCCTCTATAATTCCAAGTTTGTGGCAACATATATGTCACTGCGTTCCAATTGTGGAAATCAGAATACCGGATTTTCCCTCCCTCTGAGTGTGAAATGGACCAATCTTCCACCACAACTCTTCATTGCTGAGAAACCCAATAATGGACGGTTTTCTTGGCACTTAATTTCAACCCCTCTCCCGTCCAGACACACTCAGCCCCCTCTGCAAACACCAGGGCCTTTTGATGAACATTGAATGCTTCTTCGTGAGTCACCCGAGTTTTTCAACCAGAAAACAAACCAAACCAGCCAGCCAACCCGTTTTCTTCTCTCCCATCCATTCTCGCCTCCGTTCCTTTCTCGGAAACTCCGATTCCGTCTCCTTGCCGTGCAATCTCTTTAAAACGGACGGGAAACGCAAAAAATGGGGTATTCTCTGAATCGCCCATCCTCCCTTCCCCATGGACTATTTCTCTCCCAACCACGCTGCTGAAAAGAGTCACTCATTGAGGCGTCTTCAGTTCTTCTTTCCCCTTGTCCTTCGTCCTTAGTCTTCCTGTTCCAACCCTCTCCCTCCACATACTCCATCTTGAGCCTGTGGAACTTCTCACCTTGGCAACCGGCTGCGGGGAAGACTCCTTCCTCCCCCTTCTTCCCTGGGACAGCCTGCACAGACCACAACAGCCAAGCCACCCCTATTGTGCGCCAAGTCTCGCCCTCCCCACACTTAAGCCGTTGCCCCTTGCACCCTCATCCCTTGGACAAGGCTCCCGAACCCCCTTTTCTGACCAGAGCACTTCTTCTCCTCCCACGATTTTTTTTTTCTCTTCCTCCTACTCAATCTCCCCTCTCCCAATCTCCCTTCAACACCCCGTCTCCCACCCTTTTTTCCCCCGAAAGCCTTTGTCCATCCAGATCCACTACCCGTTTGTCTTCCAAAGACAAACCGTTAGGGGTCGTTTGTTTGCAGCTCCCGAAACTGCTCTCAGCTTCCTCTCCTTCCCTCCTCCCTTCACCACCCTTCCCTTCCCTTCTCCGCCCGCCTTTCTCATCTTCCGGTCCCTCCCTCCCTCATGGGCAGCGGAAAGGGAGCAAGTGGCCCGTGGAGGAGGAGACAAACGGCCCATAAGGCCCCTTTCGTCCCCCTCCCCTCTCCGATGGCTCTGGGGGATATGGATCCGAGGCTGCCTCCGAAACGGAGCCGCGCTTTCCTTCTTACTGCTTCCCCTCCGCCGCAGCCGCATTGATGAAAGGGGGATAACGTATTGAGCCGTTCATTATCGACGCTTGTTGTTCTCCTTTTCTACTCTCCTTATAATCGAAGGCTTGGGGCAAAGTTTTTTCCCGGAACATTCAGGGGTTTTCGGCTAAAGATTCAGGACACGGAGATAAATAGGAAGGGAAGAAACAAGAAAAAGATAAAAGATATCGGGGGAATAAAGACACGACACCAGTACCGGCAGTTTTTGTTCTCTTTTCGTCCTATTCAATTTGATTTGATTCTATTTCGTCCAATTGAAACGTTTGGTTACGTTTTCCGATTCTGTATAATTGTCACACTTTTGGTCACTTGTGGAAATAAAACAATCCTTACAGATATCTTCCACCCAGCCTTTAGTCAGATTCATCAAATCAATCTCTGTGGAGCTTTAGGCTATTGCCCGATGACGAACCTAGCCCATGTCTCGTGGCAAAATTCTAAACTCTACCAAAATTTCCCTCACATGCAAGGAAATTGATATCTTGCGGTCGATATTCAATCAGGGTGGCGCTCATTCTTTGATGCAATGCGCGCTGGATTCATTTCAATTAAGCTCTGCTAATTGTTGTGCCGTATCTATTACTCCATACCCTTCCGGCTTATTTCTTCACCACCAACCAGGAAGTGAGGAACCGAATATCAGGATCATCATGCGATCTTCTGTGTCGCAAGCGGGAATCAATAATATATACGACGGGATCCGCGATCGACTGTTGGCAGTATGAATTGCATATTGTTTTCGTTTGCTACGAAGCCGTGACCCGAGATGAGGTAAATTACGGATAGTCATTTGAGTTTATTTCCCCGACTGTTCGCAATGGAGTACATTTACGGTGACCGGGCACATGCCCATTCTCTCGCTAGGCGCTTATAAATTTATCACGACGGGTCCGTGATTGACGAGCGCGAGCGCATCTTCCGTGTTTGCTCTCCACCCTCGAGTTCCCAACCCCCATCCCTTCCCATCAGGCAGCGCGGGAGAAATGAGCGCGAGTAAAATGTTTCCGGGAACTAGAATTCTTGCCGGGAAAGAATTATTCGACGCCATTTCCGCCCAACCGCCGCCAAGCGCAAAAAAAAAATAATTCGTGTAAGAGAGAGAAAGAGGGAGAAATGAACGGAAATCTAAACGGGGAGTGGGAAATTCTCCTTTTTATTTCCCCCCACCAACCTCTTCCCCAGCTCCCTTTCTCGCGCCGCTGACGAATGGCGTCCGCGAACTCTGCCAGCACGAACTTGATTCGCGACCGACTCGCCCGCCCGCCTCACGTCATTTCAACACGGACGACGCGGACGCGAGAAATGTATTCATCGACGGACACCCCTGACATCCGCCTCTCACGCCCTTCCCCTTCGCCTCGGAATCGAATTGCTTTCGGGGGTTGCAGGGGCGTGAGCAATTGGCTGCGGGATCTCCGATCGTGGTCCATACACGTGTGGGGAGAGGAATTAGGAATGGGAGAGGGGGAGGAAGGGTGACACCCGTCGGCCAGGGTGTCGGAGAGGACAGATGGAGGCGAGGGCTCGAGGATGATGGACGTATCGCAGTTGGCGTGAGTAATTCCCCGTCCATATCGCCCGGCAAGAGTGCCCTCTGAGGTTGCGCTTGAAATCACGGGGAATACCAGGAGATTGGGGAAGGGGGGAATGCGTAGACGTTGGCGACATTCAATTGGGGGTTTAGGATGGTAATTGGAGGCAATAAACCATAGCACTAAACTAATAGGCCCCCATTGCATGCACTCTCGACACTTAAGCAGAAAACAAAATATGATTCGATCTGGGTGTATTTAATTATTTTGTTTGTAAACATAATGTTTGCGATGTTATGAAGGTTAACTAATAAAATATTGAAATATATTTCCATGTCATATTTGTTACATTATTGTTCTTAAAGTTTGCTCTAATTCAGCATATATGTCTATAAATTTCTCTTTTATCGATTATCGCTTACCTTGTTGGATTAGTGTTATTAATTTGTGTAATTATTTAGTGTTTATGTATGCAACTGAGGTCATGATTGCAACTTTTAAATATCCCAGACTATATTTCATCGTGGAAGAAGCTAAGCTTGAAATATTCCGAAGTTATTAATCTCCACTCCCAGATTAAGCAAGTAGTTTCCGAGGGGCAAGTCAATGTAGGGACTATAAATGCCTTGAAACGGATATCGTTCCAAATTAGGCATGCGTGTTACTGTTGCTGGCAGCAGTGATGAGGATGGAAGAAGCGCGTGAAATAGTCTATCAAATCTCAACCGTTCTAACGGTTTAAGCTTCCCGCCAGAAAGCAGTTGCAGATTAGGAGGAATGGAGGACTAAAACTTGAGCGACTAACCGGATCCATCATTCTTCCCCATTTTCGGCAACTCATATGTCGTCGCACTTACACTTCACATATCTAAGTCCCCGTGGTGGCCGGACAAATCGAGGCGATTCCAGTCGAGGACCAATTACAATCGCGATCCATCGTGATATATATATAACCGTGGCAGACTTACGCACACATATAAATCACACATGCTCCACGCATTCTCGCGCTGGAACACTATACGCAAAAGTTCCCAAATGCTCACGCAGGTTTCCCCTCGTATTCCACATGCGCCACTGGAATTAAGAGCGACGGTGAAAGCAAATTAAAATGAGAAGGAGAGGGAGAGAGGAAGAGAAATTGAAAGAGAGAAAAACAAAAACGAATGAATATAAATATATTTCGTGAATAAAACATCCGTCCGTCGGCGACAGCCGCAAAAGCTGCACCTCACTCGAAGCGGTATTTATTACCACCCGTGCCTTTCTTCCTTATTATTTTCTTTTTTCATTCTCCATCACGCTATCCCCCTCTCCAACCCACGGGCCGTGATTTAACTGGTGTCGTTAGCCTAGAAACGGACAAAACGCGGGACAACAATGGAATGGGATGCCGGTTGGGGTTGTTTTTTTTCCCCCGAAAGGGTGAGAGCGCGGTGACTCGGCTGTGCGGCGAAAAAAGTGAGTTAGCGCGTGGGACGACAAAGGCCTGTCCTGTAATCGAGAGAGCAGCCGGCGAGACTTTTGTTTGGTTAATCCCTCTTTTCGGTTTTTTCCAACCTCTTCCCCACAAACCCCCCCGTTCCATCCTCCCCAACACACCCCTGAATCTCCCCGGCGCCGTGCATAACATGCTGTCTGCGCGGGAAAGCGTATAGGAAACGGAAGGGAAGGAGCAAACAGCGAGATAAATGCTAGTTTTCGTTCAGGAGTGGTGTGTGGCGTGCTTTATCCTTTTTTTATCCTTCTCTCTCTTTCTGGCGATGGGTTGGGAACTTGGCCGAGTTTGAGTGGGTGTTCCGCGTGGGGAATGGGAGTAGGAGAAGGAGAATGGATGGAGAGGGGGAGGCATCCAGGGGTTTTGGGATGCTGCTTAGTACAGGGCTCCTGGGTTCGCGGGGTTAGGAAAGGGAGGAGGGATGGATGAAGGGGTTTTCCGTGGTTTCTGGCACGGCGGAGAAAGGAAGGGTGGAGAAGCAGGGTCAGAAGGGTGGTTGAGGCGAAAATGAGGGGAGATATTTGTGAAAGGGAGAACATTACGAAAGCAACGGTTTTTTTTAGGGGTTTGGAATGGATTTCTAGGAGGAAGGAACTATGAGGGTTACGTCTAGGGTTCGACTAGGGAAGAGAGGGACACTAGGCTAGGGTAGGAGGCATCCAGCCTGCTCGCCATCCCGCAGCACATACATATTCTTCTCCCGCACCCCTGCCTCGTAAATTGTGGTCCGCCTCTCCCCTCGCCTTGCCAAACCACCCACCCTTCAACCCCTCGAGACACCCCTCCATGCGCTCAACCCCACTCCCTTCCGTTCGTCTCCCACTCCTAACTCCCTCTCCAATCTGGCTCACCTGGCGAGATCGCGGGAAGACTTAGCTGCACTACATACATGTATCCGCGGTTGCCTACGCGACACGGGGCAAGGAGTTCCTCGCTTCTCCGAAGCGGCTAGGGACGGTCGTTGCCGAGCCAGGATGTGAGTTTTCACTGATCGCGTAGGGATGGAGGTGAAAAAAGTAGCTTCGCGGAATGGTGTAGGAGCGAGATTCTTCCTATGGATTATTGCCATGGATTTCCTCATGGATGTAATGGAGCCAGATTCACAGTGAGGGGCGGATTCATTAACGCCACAAATTATTCGAAGTTTATGCGCTTGCGCATAACCTGGGGCACATTCATGCTTGAAGGTCCACCAACACTTGCGTCCACATCCCCTGGAGCTACGAGTATTTTCCCAGTTTGCATTGGCTTTCAACGCTCAGTATTAATTTTCTACCTTCAAAAACACTTCTGAGTAAACTATGTATTTCCTCAAAAACACCGTTGTAAATAGTTTCACATATTCAAAGTACTGCATACTTAATAAATAGTATTGCAGAATTCTTGCTATAAGAAGTTTTCCATTCATAATAAATTAGAAAAACTCACCGGAATCCACTTCCGCTTTTCAATTTTGAAAATAAGTTATGCTAATTAATTACTTACAGAAAGCTGAGCTATAGATTGTTATTAATAATCGACGGGATTCAATATAGATGTATTGCTGAACGGCTAAATTATTTATTTATGTATTTATTTGTCTTATTTTAATCTGTGAATTTCAGGTCTCATAATTCTCTCTTCCGATTAACAGATTGGACGATACAAACATCCATGCCCCGGAAAGTGAAAATCCTCCCCGGGCAGGATTCGAACCCAATACCCTGGGATCGACAGGTGAGGGATTTACCCTACCCCCACCGATGCCAGCCAGCAAGGGTTTATGAAATTTAGAGTCAAAATCGTAACTCAAAATCACGTGAATTTGTGGCGTACACCTCTTTGGTCGGCAAGGGGGAAAATATATATGCGTATCAAAAATCTTAATATTTTGTAACATATGGAAGCTTAGGAGAAGTCTAAAAAGATACCTAAAGAAGTCTAAATACCCTGATATTATTTGCTCAATGAGTACCGGATTCAGCGCAAAACAGGGACTTAAGCAGTATTTATTTCTGGTATCGTAAGAAACTTATCCCTCATCGTAATAGACAGCGACAATGACTTCCTCTCTGACAATGTGTCTAGAAAAATGTTTTCAGCTCAGCCAAATTTTCACAGCTTTCAACACTTTTGTTGCGTAACTTTTACTTTTAAAAGCTTTATTGATTTTCATTACAAATTGTGAAATTGGATCCAACATTTTTTCTGTGATCGGGATCTTGCACTTAAAGTGACATTGCTATGAATTTAATCAGGAAGAAAACAGGTGGTGTCAAAAAGTGAAACCGAGAGAAGTCTGATGATGATTTTACTGACGAGTGTTGTTCGTGGGAAACGATGATACGACATTGTAACACTTTATTTAGTGACACTGATAAATGAAATGGAAAATGAAACTGAACAAACTGAACTGTGAACTGAAACGGAAGTAGAAACATCTTCTACCGTACAAACTTCCGTTTAACTATACCGAAACATGCGGCTACGATTGACTTAAAAACACCATTCATGCTGTGGGCTCGTGGCGCACTCCGAATGACGGTGTGGCGAAACACTACTCCACAATCGATTATTCTCTGCTTTAGCGCTCCCGTCTCCGACCGCCCCTCTCAGCGTCAACACCGAGTTTCCCTCTCCCTTTCCGAGCCGTGAAGGGTTTTCTGCTTGGAGGGATAATGCGTCGAACGCTGCCGTAAGCACCCTCCGCTTGGGCGAGCACATTTCTCTCTCCGGTGCATGAGAGGCTGCACCACTTTTTAGGGTAAGGTTAAGGGGCGGCGTTGCCTATGAAAGGTGGGGAATGTATACCCGAGTATGAAGTGAAAATAAAATGCGCTTGGTGGCTTCAAGTGTGTTCGCCGGGTAAATAAATATTAGGAGAGAAAGGGAGCGGCTATTTATGGCAATGGACCTAGTTTGTCGTTGAAGTTCACGGACAGGGGTTTGAATCCTTTCGTTACTCTGCAGTAAATCATATTAGGCAAGTTGTTGGCACTCATTTTCTAGTGATAGATAATTACTATTGAATGGTTTATTGGCAGTCCATCTTATGTCAATACATGTTCACATTATTTTGCTGTGGAAGTTTGTCTTGTATAACTTCAATACTTTCATTTCGGCTTGGGTAAATAAATTTCAGTTTTTTACTCAAGGATAGCCAGAGTCTACGGTCACGAGAAAATCATTAGCAATGCATTTTGATAAAAATAAATACAAATGGAAATGTATGTATTCAAGCTATATTTTTAGCATTAATAATGACAGTGTCGTGTACACCTACGCAATACTAATTTAAGATTACCCGTACTGAAGTTATCCTTGCAAGTTTTTGAAGGTGAGTGCGCATCAAAAGAGAAACGTTATTAAAACTTTTTTAATCAACCTTTTGATAAAATGACAATGAAAATATATATTGAAACGCATAGCGAGAATTATCAATATTTGATATGTGCAGTCAAGGAAACCTCAAATAAGCCTTTTTCTTTCTTTAATGTGCACGAAATTGGTGTCTTTTCGGAAACATTCTAATTTCACTCTCCTGAAGCAAAAGTACACTCCCGGAAGGTTTAATTGCTTTTCTAATTGAACTTTTCCGTATTTCATCCGGGAGAGATCCGTGTAATAAGAACGGGTACGACTGCATATAACTTTCATGCCCCTTTCCTTGACACCCTCGGCCGGTTATCTAAGCAGTGAGCATTAAAAATTGACATTAGAGCTAATTTGAGTTTTAATATTTGCCTCCCCGGAAAAGAGAGAGCAAGAATGTTTTTTTTATATAACTCCGAGAGGGAGGAGGAGGGAGTGGGGGAGAGTTTATTCTCCATTACACATGCTTAAGAACAAAGGGCCAACTTGCGGGGCAAAATATTCCGCCCCGCCACCAGCGCCACCTCCCCGCCCTTCCAGAGCCTCCCCCTTTCCTCCACCCCTTCGACTTCCCGCCCCGTCTCTCGAGTTTTATTTCATCCAGAACGTCTTTCCTCCTCGTCAATTCCAGCTTCCCTCTTTCAATCTTCCAGCCCTCTCCTCTTTCAACCCCCTTCTCCCCATCGCCCCCGCCGCCACCCTCCTCTCTGCTCGACCCCCCTCCCCACCCATGGCACTCCCCCCTCTTCCCCTTCACACCCTTAGTCAGTACCCGGTTCCTTGTCTTTACCTTCCCCTCCCAGCTCCTTTTCCCAGCCCTCCGCCAACCCCTCATCCGACCCACACCGCCAACCTCACTCCCAGACGCACTTTTAAATGGTAATTAATTCTTACCCTCCACTCTTCGCCCTCTCCCTCCCTTTCCCCTCCCCTTTATCCCCACCCCCGCCCCTCTCAAAGTCTCGCCCAAACCCTACACCCTCCCACCCCGCCTCCACCTCTCTCTTCCATTTACATTTATATTGTTTTCCTCGAGCTTTGCTTGAATTGCACGGGGAAACCAACCAGCCTCCTTGCTTTTTCCCTCCCCCCTCCCCGATTCTCTCCACCCTTCCCTCCCCACATCCTCCTCCACCCCCTAACCATTCCCTTCTTAGGGTTTTCCCCTCCCCATTCGCGTGTACCCTCGGCGACCCTCTCCACAAACGTCCCCGACCGATCTCTACCCTGCTCGCAACACCCCTTTTACAGCCCTCGCGATCCTTAGAGCCAGGGTCCCACCCCCGTCCTTACCCTATTCTCCCTCTTCAGTTTCTTCTCCCCTACCCAAATGCCGTCATTTATTTTTCTGCCCAGAACCTTCCTTGTCCTCCACTGCCGCTAGGTCGTATCCTCCCTTTGCTCTCTCTCCTATTGTATCGAGCCATATTGAACGACGATTGGATGTAAATTTGCATGCTGATCCGACTCCAAGCATGTTTCCAATTGTCATTTTTTGTGACTCAAAAAATTGGTTGATGTTGTGAGTGAAATCACAGCATTCACCCTCCACATATTGAAATCTGATCGAACGTAGGCACGCCACACACACAATGGCTGTGTTCTCCTGTTGCCCGTTTTATCTATCATGGCTTAGCTAAGGATCGTGCCGATGGAGAAGATTTACGAACATGTTATTGACAGGTGGCATCATGTTCAAATGATTGTAATTTTGGCTTCACTAAGTGCTAATTTCAATCCACTTCAAGAATCTGTTTTCTTTGTGAGTCGGAGCATAAGCAATGAACAGCAGTGCGTTGATAAGTCACAAAATTTCGTCATCTAGCACATACATGATCTTATTATAATTTTATCAGTATGGTGTTTGATCTCAATGTCAACCTCACGTAAGTCACAAAATTAAGATATCAAAACATGCGGAAAAATCTATATAGACCTTACAAAAACTTCGTTCCGGGTAATACAGAAAGCCGAAGCTACATATATTTTGTATAACAAATCAGGAGATTGATTGCATATTTTTTAAAATCGTCAATGGTTCTTATACAATATAATTATTTTCACTAATTGCTTTGCATGGCTGCTTGTCGCGAAAATTAAAGTCGAAGAATTTTCCGCAGGGGTGAAATGATTCACCTTCCAGGTCAGGGAGAATGTTTTTCGCCTCTTTGAAAATCCTGCTACTGTGCGTATCAATGAGGTGCCTTCTGTAAGATTTTTTGCGGTCGATTCCCAATCATCTAAATTCCAATTAAAGTCGATAGATAATGAGTCACTTATTCATTCTTTCAATTCGTACAATATCGTTCGACAACATTACCGCGGTCGAATGTGAGCACAACATTCGAACTGAACTTTGAGAAAATTCCGGAACATCAACGTCGCAAATTGCAGTGCATAGAATCAAATACAAAGCGTCACTCGTGGCCTCATTCCTCTTCCAAACTTCCAACAGCATTTTGAGTGATTCCAATCGCTCGGACTCGCAGTGGATACCGTAATCCATCGTGTGAAATCGATAGGGTAGAGTGGGGAAATATTGAACTACGCCAAAATAAAATCAGAAGTGACGTCATGTGCAGGTTGGGATAACAAGGAAAGAAAAATTGAAAGGGTACGCTTAATCCCTCGAGCGATCACTGAATCTATATTTTTTTAATCACTCAAACGTAAATTTTTAGTGGCATGGAAATGGAAGTTTTCTTGTCTTCAGCCTTGACTATTCTCAATCCTAGCCGTTCTTATAACATATAACTCTACGCGTTTATTCCTAGAAACTGCGTTGGGTTGGCTGTTGATTTTATTTGAAAATTTTTCGAAATCTAATAAATTTGAAAACTATGGACATAGAATAGGACTCATCGTTTACAATCACTGTGCAAACAGCAGTTAACAATCGACTACAAATAAAATGTTCATTTTCATTCTTTTCTTTGCTTCTGCTTTTCTCTCCGCCCCCTTTTCACGAACGGTGACTTAACACTTCTTTGCATACGTTCATGTCGTGGCTGGACGTGGCTGGAAAGATTTCATAAAAGTATGGATAGTAAAAGTGCAATGGAACTCCTACTATTAACTCTGCAAATGTTAAAAATGGTTAAATTTGTGATAAAAATTCGTCAATTGTGAATAAACGGCATTGAAATAATTTCAATTCCGTTTCCTTGCAAGAATACTCTAGTAGTTAGTGTAAACTTCCATAATTGCTTGTGTTATTTATTTGCACTCATTACCAGCTATCAATTTGATAATTTCAGTCAGTTAAGTCCAGTCTTATCGTGATCGCTTTGATAAGGCTATTATGAATGAATTGCGGTTTCAAATTGCTGGACGTTTCAACACGTGTTTAAATTATTCAATTTTTCGGTGATGAAAACCGAGTGCACGTGAGAAAAAACAGAGTATAGTCTTGGTTAATGGTGATCATAAATGTGTGGTTATTATGCGTCTGGTGATTACTTTGCATCGTGTGTACTGATGCTTGGAGTGCCGTGCAAATATATAAGGGATAAATATTTTTTTACGAGAAAAAATAAGAAAAATACATAATATATTAAGAGGATTTGAGAAAGATAGTTAGAAAAATATCAAATTGATTATCAATACAGGACAATCATTACTAGACTCAGTGAGATGAACCCTTGGAAAAATAGATTGTTTGTTTGCAATTCAGCATATTTTTGGCCGTAAGCGTGCTAGAAAATTTAATACACCCAATGGCAATAGACACCTCAAACTGTTCTGAGTCTTCTTTGGCATTGACGTGTAATTAAAGTGCTAAGTTCCCTGTGGAATTTTATGAATAGTGAAGTGTGGTTATATTTATTTCAAGTAAATCTTAAAGTAGTTTCACAGAGCAGAGCCAGTAACAATCTCTTATATCTGTTAGCAGCTCCTCGAAGCATGTGCATCGATGTTTGCTCCGTCGGTTTTGTTTGTACCAGATTGATATTTTCAAGTTTTCAAATACTTTCATACATCCGTTTTTATATCTCTTGACTTGCGATTTATCTCCTCATTACAGTGAAGTTTTCAAACTTAACTCAGCCTATTCAAATGCAAACGGAAAGTACAAGGCTCTTCGTTTACCGTTTATAATGTAAATATTTCCTTGGTGCTGAATAATGCAAGCTTCGGTAAGGATCATAGGGTATCTCCATGGAACATTTTACCCCAACTGCATTGAGGCACATACGTGCAAGCTAATATAGGTATTTAATGATATGAAGGTAAGAAAATTTGGAGAAATAATAGCTCTTAAAATTCTCTCGAGTAAGACGGATAGCAAGATGCTCTTTCTCATGGTATTTTGGCATCATAAATGACATTCCGAGATAAGAGGGTATTTGGCTTTCATCATATTGTGCGTAATAGAGCAAACCTGAGACATTTATGAACCTCTTGTCGATAAAAGAGAAACTATATGCCTTACTTTGTCTTGAAAATGTTTTGTTTTCTTGTTATTTCCTTTTTTTAATTTTCTCTTAATCCCCGCCATATAATTCTAGTAAAAGTTCATCAACATTTATATATGGATGAAAGTCTGCCATACTTACGCATATAATCTTATCATATGTTACCTCTTAATAGCAACATTTCCCACGCACCTCCATCCTATCTCACGAACGCTTATCTTAGTTCACCTTCTTTTGTCTTATATCTCAGAGCACTCAACCTTGTATCCCTCCATCTGCATTATAACGCTACTGCGGGCTTTCCCGGGATTCTATAAGCTGAGTTTTCTTTATCCTACTACGTAACCTTATTTTTCAGTGCAGTCTTCCCCGTTATGTAATTTAGTAACTTGTGAAATAGTGTTATTTTTTATAGTCACTGGTTATTTCTCTTATGAGTCAATTCTCATTTGACTCATAAGTGGTGTACCATATACTTACATTATTAACCTATGGTCCATTTACATATAAACGGTAAACGAAGAGCTTAATGCTTTTCCGTTTGCATTTAAATGGGCTGATTTAAGTTTGAAAACTGCACTGTAATGAGGAGATAAATCGCAAGTCCTACTTTCTCATTGGTTATTTTTCTACTCAGTAATCGAGAATCAATGCATCAAGCAATATGGCGATCATATTAATATGGTCTCTCATAAGAAAGAACTGATTCAAAACGTACCGGGGGTATTTCCTATTGAAGACTTCTATTCATCAGCAGGAGTGCTTTAAAGTTTATGGTATTCACCGTTTTCCTTTATTGAATTCTCACAATCTATACACGTAAACAATTTTGCGAAGAACAAGTACTCATCAACACGTAATAGTGCTGGAGCTATTTATGTGAACAACTCTCTACGAATGATGATGTGTTAACGTCTAGTGTCTAAGTCGAATTTAAGAGTAACTAAGCTGTGACCTTAAGTTTTAAGAGGTGGAGATGTGCGCTTAGTTCGACCCACGCGAACTGAACCTCCTTCTTTTAATGGACTTATAAGATCCGAAGATCCAGATTCTCATCAGTCGTTTGATGTCGATGAAAACTCAAGGTGTACTTCTTAGATATACCCCTCAAGGCCAGCTCTCCCTTTTGAAGAAGACAGTAAAACGTCTTGAATTCCCTGTTCGTGTAAATATGAAACTGGTGGAATGGACTATTCCGCCGATGGGTAATGGGTGTGCCCAAATTAAGCCGGGGACTCGCTGTGCCGATCCGGGCAAATGTGCGTACGTCGTCGCATTGGCTCGTGCCGATGGGCCTGAGTCCGTGCGCCGTATCTATCCGGATGCAATCCCCTCACTTATCGGATACGGAACCCCGCTATTCCGACTCAAGTCAGCCCTTAGGACCCGTCCGTCTTCTCAATAATTCGACTCTCAATTCCCTCCCCTTCATCTCCCTGGAGCGGCACGTAGCGATACTCCTCCGCGTATCAATGCGAGTAAGCAGTCGGTTAACGACGGTCATATCGCAACTCCTCATCTCTCCTCCGACTGCGAGCCGTTCGGAAGGAGGAGTTGACTGGCTCTTTTCGGGATAATAAACCCGATCCGACCAATTCCCCGTCTTCGCGAGGGATGGGCACGTTCGTCCTCGCGTCGGCACAGCCTCCTAATCACGCCCCTCTCCCCTCTTTTCCCTTGATGTTCTCTCCGCTTTCATTCCGCTCTGCCCCCGCGCCCCAGCCTCTTCGTTTTCTGATCCACGACGTCCGCCCGCGTCCCTTGCATTTAATTTCCCCCCCACCATCCTCCTGCCCTCCTCCATTCTTCATTTCCATTGCCGCCTTTCTTTTTTCCCCGGGACCTCTCGTTTTCCTCCTCATCTCTCGTTCAACGGCTTTCCATACCTCCTCTCTCCCTCTCTTTCCTATTCCCCAGAGCAATTCTTCTCTTCCTATCACATTCGGATTTCATCTCCGACGCCATTTTCTTCTCCACCCGCGCTTTAAATCACCTCTCCATTATTCACCCGTCTATTATCTTCCGATGCGTCAAAGTCAACCCTCTTGCTCAGCCTATGTGAATTACGCCGTAGTTTAAACTCCGGGATCATGCACTAGGATTTATGTTCTCGTGGAATCTGGCTGCTCTCAATAATACCTCGATAACTATCGTCGACGTATGCAAAATATTTCGCACCCTAACACTTTTTATAGAATTTTAACGGGCAATTCGTTTTTTATATTTGTCTGAATCGAAAAACTGATTATCGAGTCTAAGCTGCAGAAATGATCCGATTGTACCATAGAAATCCTATGGTGCCATCAGAAATAGGCATAAGTTGTTTAACTGTCTAGGCAGTATTGAAATAAAGCTTAGTGCAAAAATATTTATTAGTCGTTTAGACTGTCATTAGATTTCGCGTAAACTTAAATTTCAAATTTCAATAAATATGGGCATGGCAATTTAAGAGTTTGAAACTATTTTAGTCAATTTTCGCCAGTACCATTTTATGCATGCTTGCAAAGCCAGTAAATCTCTATTATTGCAAATAGTTTAAAAACTTTGATCGCTACTCTACAAGTAAAATTCCGATTTTAGCAAAGCATAGCATATGTAAAACATTATATCCATTTATTCCCAGGATGAACTGGAAAAGAAGCTTTCATTGAACCCAGTAATGGCCATTATTCAAGAACACTGCGGCTTACAGAAATATTTTAAAATATCTTAAATGGTTGAAGTATTATTGTGGAAGAATGGAAAGATAACAAGCGGTTTTTGCCCGATCTATTTTCCATCCTTCTGTTTTGCTCACGCAGCCCAATCAGTCAAATTCGCAATCTTAATTGAGAATAAGTTTCAATGGTTGGTGCCAGAAGTAAATTTTGTCAATGTTTAGCCATTTGAAGAATTTATATCCTTGCGGAAAATATTTAAACTACATTTAATATAAAATTAGTTCCTAAACTAAAGAAAATTTCTTTCTGACTGTCATGTGAATACAGAAATAAATGTGTTTAAATTGCGATCTCAGTGCCTATTCATCTGACGTCTACTGCCACGTTGGTGAAGCTTCTTCTTACTTCTTATCAAATACCTCGTATTTTTCTTCCTTCTACTCCGGGGCGGTCAATTAAAGGACCCCTTTTGTTTCTTCTCCTTTAATTTTTGAGCGAAAATCTATCAACCTTGATATTGTTTTTCACACAAGAGTACATTTCATACCATATATATGTAACACTGCGCTATGAACTTCACGTAATAAAATGCTCCGTGTTATAACATGTGCGGTCAGCTGCGTATTTTCAACGCTCTCGCTGTCATCCCTCCCAATCCTGTGCAAATTTCCTTAAACACCTCATATCCAGTCAGTGTTTGGGTTAGTGCGATGTTGAAGTGTCGCCTCTCTCCCCTTCAGCTCCTGATCGTTGGAAAGATTACGCAGGTGACTCTGCCTTTTGTTGAACCGGGTGATGGCTTCACTTATGCAAAGCCTCTGTTGTCCATGGAACACATTGGGCGCGCGAGTCGATAAGCATCCCCCGTTTCATCAACACCAGAGAGCTGGTTCGCACTTCGCACACCTCGTCCCTCTTCTCCCCTCTCGCGGGGAACCTCGGAAGTAGACCGCGCTGGACATCCTTATTCATCGGCACGTTATTTATGCCGCGGCCGCGCGGAAGCCATTTGGCGCTGGGCCGTGCAAATATTTTCCTCGATGAAGGGGTAGGATGGCGATGTGGGGGAAAGCGTGGGGGGGGGGGGGGTAGGGGGGACTACAGTGGAGGTTGGAAGGCACATCCTCGTTCGACCCAACGCTTAAGCATTGGGATATGCGGTGGATGAGCGCTTTTCTGTGTGTGTGTGGAAACTCGGATGATGAAAGCCCAGCCATTCTAACTCATTATCGCCCGGGTCGCGTCGCATTCAGCGGCGAAACCGTGTTTACGGAGGGGTTTCGGGAGATGGAGGCCCGAGGCAGAAATTTTGATTTCGGGTAGGTTTTAAGCCGAGTAATCAAAGGAGTAATCCCAATTTCAGCTACCCATTCAAGGGTTGTGATGACGTCTCGGCACCGCCCCCAGTCTTTTTAAGGTGCCGTTTTAAGGGTTGTTTTGAAAGCCGAGACCTCATCTCGATATTTGAACGCGATAGGGAGTGTGCCAACCTGAGGTGGACGCACAGACGAAGCTGCGTGGGAAGAGGAGAGATTAAAAATGACTTTAATCTTCAGAACGCGGCATCGAGTCAAAGTTGTGATACCACCTATCGGCGAGTAACTGAATACCGCGCTTTCTAATCGGTCATACGTTTCCCTACAGGCTGTTTTTCCTCGAAGAAGCGTTTGATGCTCAGAATCCAAGAGATTTGTGAGCTAAAAATGAACCAGAATTTTGATATTGCTCATTCATTCGTGAATGATTGTGAGAAAAGGAGTGTGAGATTGAAAAGGTATCGATTTGACCGAGAGCTGAAGAAAATTGAAGACCCATGTAATTTTGCGCGTCAGATTTTGGTTTGTTTTACGGGTTTTAGGTGGCTAATTTTCGATGGGCGTGTAGTATCCATTATACTGTAGAGTTGAGCTGCGTGTTCAACGATTCACAAGCTGGCAAACTTAACAGCTTCGCGAGAGACTCGTTTGGAGTGCGTCTAAGTATAACGGGATTTACACGAGCCAGGTTTGATTATGAAGTTACAGCGTCGATATGATTTGGGCAAGATCTTTACGATTATTGTGTTAGGTTTATTAGCTTACTGGAAGTACTAGGTAACCATAGGTTTCTGTTTTGGCTAAATATATGGAGTACATAAGCTAATTTACTGAAGGTGCTAGGAAGATTGTAAGAACTCCGCACACCATGGTCAATTCAATCACGAAAACAATATTGGGGACTTACTGATAGACGGAATTCAACTCCAGAACGATAAGACATCATATTGCTCATCAACATAATCAGATTTGTGGTGGTAAAGTATGTAGCCTGGTTTCTAGTTCACTCGTGACATTTTATCAACTGTTTAAAACATATCAACGGCTTTATTTATGCCTAACCATAGCGCATTCCAACAAATACTTAATTTATCAATAGAATATATATTCTTTCTTTGCTACTAATCATATGCTTATAAATTCCAGGTTGATGCCTATTCATTAACATTGTTTCTTATTACGCCGATTCCCATCTTATAATTCCAAATACCTAATTTATGTTTAGTCACGAGCAACGCTCTTGAGCTGGTTTCTAAGAGACATTTTGTGTATGAAGATGGGACGTGTGTGAAATTAAACCGAGCTTATTAATTTCTGCTGGCATTATAAACTTATTAGTATTTGGCGGTAACTATGTTGTATCGTCATTCATTTGTCAACTTTGAGAGAACAAGACCATAGAGAATGTATTTTGATGAGAGCGCCTGCTGTACATTGTAATAGTAGATATTGTAGATTGTAGCCCTGCATATATGTCATTGACCCCACTACCATAGTTTGGATGCACTTTCACACATCCTATCGCCTTTCTCGTACGTGGTTAGAAAAAAATAGTTTACCCCCGCACAGTCGGAAATGCGGCGGCGAGATCATGAAAATATTCGTTTCGTCCCCCCTCTCTCTGAGTTCCCCAAAAGCGAAACCGCGAGTTTGCGTTTTATTCTTTCATTGTCAGAGGGAACAATGCCCGACCGCGGCGAAATTAATTTATTAAGTCATTAAGCCAGCCGGCTCGGGCGGCATTCCGGCGCGGCACGTAAAGGGACAGCTTCCATGCGACGGCAATAAAAGGATGGAATTGTCGGAGCCAATTGCGGGAGCGGTCGGGTGATTGGCAGTGGGTGAAAGCGGACTTGCGGGTGTGAGAAGGGGATTGGTAGAGGTCCAGTGGGGGAGGAAGAGGCATGGGAGGGGGCGGGGGGGGGGAGGAGAGGAGTTATTTACGGTATGGGAGGCTGTGGAGAGCGACGGCATGTGTGTGTGGAAGCATCGGGGGGGTGAATCGTGGGTGGGTGCTATGGCGACGATGGGTTCCACAGCAGCGGGAGACGGAGAGAGGACCGCACGTGCTTTGACAGAGGCTGAGTGTTCACCTTGTTAAGCGACGAGCTCCGCGGGAGGCGGGTCAGCGTGGCGGAGGAGGATCGTGAATTTTGATTTCGGGCGGCTGAGAGCGACACAAGCCTTTTGGCGCTCGGGGGTGAGGCCGAGTGAAGATGACCTCGCTTGACAACGGAGCCTTTTAGTTTCACCCCGGGTCACCGAGCGTGACGGGGTCGTGGGTGCGGGATTGAGGTCATTTTTGGCAATTAGATAATGGGGCGTTGGGCTCTGAATTGCATTTTAACTACTAGGGAAAGCCTATGGAAATATTTTAAGCGTGTGAACGTCACTTGTCAGCCCCTTGTTACCCGTAAGCCGGCCGTGATTGCCTCGTCGGAGACGCGACAGCCTAGCAACCCAATGGTGATGAATTCAAATCCGCCTGGGCAGTGCAACGTGACCCAAGTACTTGTACCGCCTAAAATCTAAATCATACTACTACTAAATCACTATGCAACTGAGCGGTACGGTATGGCATTGTTCTGGGTCTGAATCTACAGGATGCATCTTCGGAGGTGTCAGGATAAACCCTGCCTGAACATGTGCTCTCGATGTACCATTTCTTTGCAGAAAACCACTGGCGGAACTGTTATTATAAAATTTATAAATAAATACCCTTTAGTAGTAACAATTCCAGGAATATATCAAATATATTTTATTTTATTCACTAGCGTATTTAGTTTAGGCTAAATACAATATTTCAGCTGGTAGCAAAAATTATAATTTTTTTCCAAAAACATCCATTGAGGGAAAGGGACAAAGACATTATTCAATGAGCTTTAGTTATCTAAATCCTGTTTCGTAGGTATCAGGATAAACCCTGCCTGAACATGTGCTCTCAATGTACCATTTCTTTGCGGAAAACCACTGGCGGAACTGTTATTATATAATTTAGAAATAAATACTCTTTAGTAATAACAATTCCAGAAATATACCAACTCCATTTTATTTACTAGGGTATTTAGTTAAGGCTAAATATAATATTTCAGCTGGTAGCCAAAATTTTAATTTTTTTTCCAAAAACATCCATTGAGGGAAAGGGACAAAGACATTATTCAATGAGCTTTAGTTATCTAAAGCCTGTTTCACAGGATAATTGATCCAGAACACGATCAATAATACTCGCTAGTATGCTACTATTTCTACTACTAGAAGATACTATTTTTAGTATCGTGTGATATAAAACCAGTATGCTGGCCGTATTAAGGGACCATGATGCTGGCTAACAAGCATGCTTGCTATCATATTCGCTTGGCTCCTTGATTTCATACTTGGTACGATAATGTTTGATAGCTCCCAACAGACCTAGTGGTCGTCTAGCAGTCACGCCACGCCATATTGCTTCTTTGATGTGTATTCGTATATGCTATGGCCATCCTGTTCATATCATATGTCGTCTAGTTGCAAAAAAGCTCATTTTGGACGTCGCAAAGTATGTACGTAGGAGTGTTTTTTTCTTCCTTTGTGTTCATACTTTTTCATTCGTTTGCTGTGAACGTTTTTTCTTTGAACCAAGTTGTAACTACTTTTTTCTTTCGATATTTCTCTTGACATTCTTGCCAATTATGAATTTTTTATGTGTTAATCTCCCTATTTAGGATTCCTTTCTGTCAGGTTCCTGTCATTTAAAGACGTTTTTCCTTCTTTGATCCATTTCATAGTGTCCGTGTATGATTAACTCCCTTTTTCGTAAAATGATTCTTTTCGTTTTTGTTAACTCAATCCTATTGCTAATTCACAAACACATGAATGCACCTCTCGTGGCGAAGATACGATTGGGAATCACTGGAGTGCACGGGATTCCCATCCGATGCATACTGCTTTTCCACAAGTGTGAATGCTTGCATTCCGTCGAATAGGAACTTCGACGGCTTCGTTTCTTCGGGCATCGACCCGCGAAGAAATCCCTTCCCCGGGCGTGCAGTTCGGAAACTAGCACGAGACGAGTCACGTTGAGTGCAAACCCCTCAGACCCTCCGAGAGTCTATTATTTCGGCCGTCTGGCTCGGATTCCCAATCGGATGTCCCGATACTCACGCGGGAATGCTCCCACCTACCTATACGAGAGAGGGCGGCGGATGGTGAAAAAAAACAGTGGCGGATGTTCCGGAACAAAAAGAAAAAGGACCACCACTCACGCGCTTGCCGAAAAAAATGTGCTCATGTACCGGCTGGGTCCCGGTAGTGGATCTTGAACAGATTTCGAGCAACGCATGAGGTAAGAGGGCAATGGGAGCGTGAGGAGGAGCCATAGACGAGACTGAGGAGCCTGTTCTTTTGGGAGAGAAAGAAGGAAAAGGGTGGATACGTGAGGGAGATGGAAAAGACATAAGCACGCACGCCAACGGTCGTGCGTAAGGGGAGAAAAGAAGGCGAGAGGAGAAAGAAGGGAAGTGGCGTGAGGAGGAGGAACATTACGGCCTCGGAGGCTGAGGAACGGTTGGAGCGGAAAGAGGGATAGGAAGGGGAGGGAGTTTCAGAGATGGGGTCGGGGAGGTCATAAAAAGTGGGGAGGGAACGGAGAAGGGGGCGGGAAGGGGAAGACGGCGTAAGAAAGAAGACGGTGTCCCCCCCCCCCACCCTACTTGTCCCATACCCTTTCGGAAGACTTGGATGAGGAGGGAGGTGGGTCGAAAAAGGGTTCTGGGAGCCCGGTAGTAATATGGGGTGGCCCTAAAGGCCAAAGAGGCATGGATGAGAGGGCCAGGGGTGGTAGGGATAGAGCAGGAATTGGCGGAGAGGGGTGGCGGATGCATGGAATGGGGAAGGGGCCAGGGAGGATAGGGAGTAGGGTGAGCGGGTCACAAAAGGGCCAAAGGTTGGTTGATGCCGTGAGGGGAGGAGTTTTGAATGACAAGGGTGGAGAGTTTGGGGTGGTTTTTGAGTGCTGGGGAAATCGTGGGGGGAGGGAAAGAATCAGAGAGACGGCGAAGAGGTCCAAGGAGGAAGGGAGAGGGTTTAATAGGGTACGCGTGGGTGCATCTACAAGGGAGCCGGCTAGCCACCGCAAGGGTTTTAGGGCAAATGCGTACGGACACCATCTAGGAATCAACCCTGGTGAGGGAAATTAGTCGGAATTGAATGGGGACACAAATGCAGTGTGCATGATCGCCTTTTGTGCGGATGCCCCCTGGAAGGAAGCGTTGCGGCTTGATCTCTCAGGAGTCTTGTTTCCTTCAGTCGAATTCCATTCGCTAACGACTGGCGGGTATCGTTGATGCACTCACAATAGCATTACGTAGCATAGGTTAGTCGCATATATCGCAGATCAGTAGGTTATGTTAAATGAAAAATAACGGGAAAGAATCATTGAATAACATTTTAACTGAATTGATCCAACGATATAATGATCCATAGAATTACTGTGTCTAGTATTCAAAACGGTTATTAAGGTATTTTAAAAGAAAAATAGTAAGACTTTTTGTCAAAATATTCATTTGCAGCATAGCTCTCCGTTTAGACTAAATTACGTGACAATTATCAGTGTGTATTCGTGCAAATTTTGGATACTAGTGTGGAAATATAGAATAAATAATGTCGGAATGCTTTGAAGGAAATTTATAGGGACTAATATATATACTATTTTATTTTATGATCTATTATTTTTCCTTTTTAATGGACCTTCTCCTCGCAGTATTGACTAATCAAACGTCCAAGTTCGGAACGAAAATTTGACCAGCCAAACGAGTGTGATGTAAAAGTATGGCCGAGCCAAAAAGATTTGAGTAGTTTCTCCAACCCTCTCCCTTCCCTATCCTGCAAAAGTACCTACTCAACCTCATTCAATTAAAAAGGAACACTTTATTTTAAATTCAAATCAGCCAACAAAATAAATCTCACAGAATACGATACATTCAAAACTTATTTGGAATATATCGTAACGTCTATTATAACGGAGTAAAAGCGGCATGCTGGAAGAAGTAGAAAAAAAATTACATGACACGTATGTATATGGCTTCTTAAGGCGTTGTCTGACAAGCCTATCTTAGTCCTACTACTTTTTTTTCAGATAATATCATATCATATCATGAGATAGCTACGACGTCTTCTATCTGATTGACAATGCGTACGGTATTTTTGTTTTCCAAAGGGTTTCCGCTTAGCAACTGCTAAACACCCAAAACACCTCCTAAACGATTTAATCTAGACGGTTTGGTAGGAAGGAGAGGGGATCTAGTCCCTAGAGGCGTGCGTGAGATGAAGGTTAGTCGAGTGCGAAGTACACAAGACTGTTGGGGAAGGGGGAAAGGACGAACCGAAGGGAGTCGGAGGAAGGAGAGAGACTCTCTGAGAAGGTCGGAAAGGGTCTGAAGGCATTTTTTGACCGGGGTGTTGGCGGAGAGGGACGGACTGGGGTCAGGGCGATAGTAAGGGTCCTGGTAAGGACCCCAGGAGGGGGCAGGGTCGTGAGTGACGGGGGTGGGGGTGGTGGGTGTAAGTGGTGGAAGGTGGGAGGGGGTGGAGGAGGCATCGGCCAATGAGTTGTGCCCCTTGCATGGTGATGAGCACTCGGTGCAGCGCTTCCGAGAGCTTGGGGACACCCTCTCTCTCAGCAACCTCTCCACCCTCATCCGGAGGTTCCCCCTGCCTCCAATCCCGCCCCCAGGATCGCTCTGAGCGCCCTCGGTGGCGGCCACGGAGGGCGGCGGCAGTCCCGGACGCAAACTGCGAGATCGACGCAGTTGACTTTTCGGCCTCCGCGCGAGTCATTTGATATTCCAGTCATTCACACGGACGCGTCTCGAGCAGTTACTGTGGCGGATTGGTGAGGAGGGGGTGGGTGGGGGTTAAGGGGTGGGACTACTGGGGTGGAAGGGCGTACGGGAGTGGAGCGACGGAGGGTCTCAACCGGTGGCAAGCGACGTTTGGAATTCGAAGCGAAGGAATGGGGAGGGTTGCGTGGCAGTCGGCAGGTAATGGAAGGGATGCAAATGAATCTAGATGGCAGGGGTGACTTTAGGGTTTCGAGGGGGTTGGGAGGCATTGCGTAACAGGGTGGGGGAAATGGGATGAGGTTTCGTGAGGAATTCATTTTTTTTCCGCCCCCGAGTGTGGTGTGGGGAAAGGCGAGGGGCCTATTCCCACCCCTAACCCCGGAATTAACGAAATTAAGAAAAATGAGTCGTAAAAAATAAGGTTTCGTTGATGTTGTTTGGGGGCGAGTTAAGTTGGGATGAAGTGTCATCCAGGTGGTGGAAGGCAGATAAAAATGATATCGGAGTGTTGGCGAAGGCCGTACTTTCAGGATCGCCGAGGCCCATGCGCGAAGTGTTCTCCCTCGCTGTGTGTATGCGGGGAAGCACTTCAGAAAAACTTCTCCCGTAACTTTTTCTATCACGCCCACAACCTAATAAAATATTCTTGTTTCTTCCCTCCTCGAGTGTGTGTACTACATATTCAGTGACAGCATATTTTCCTGTGTGGGTGGTGCCGGAAAGTACAAGAATGTGTATTCATCTTACAAAACGCAAGAAAAAAATAGTAATGTGTGTAATGTTTGGTATATATGCATATTTAGCTCTCTCCGTGGCAAACCTTTTGTTTTGAATTTTCTAATTTTCTTACTTTTATATGCGAATTATGTGGATTCTATTCTACATCTTCATCGGTATTCTTTTCCAACAGCTAGCGTCCTATAATGGAAATCTGCATATATGCTCTCTTTCTGCCCGTGTATTTGAATTCTTCACGTATGATTAGGGGCATATGATATTTAGATATTGATATCGATATTGATCTGATTATTGATGTCCCTCTGTCACTTTCCTGATCTATGTGGCTAAAATAACATCCAAATCCAAGTAAAAAGACTTTAACCGTTATTTTAGTAGATAAACTAACCTAAAAGACTACATATGATCATATGATACAAAATAAGAAATTTTAATGTGTTATTTATTCTTGCGTTAACATATATTTCCATTTAGTTCTTGAACATTTCAGAAAAATAGGTATGTTTAATTCATTTTTTTATATTTCAATTAATTCTTATTCGCAGATATTATCATAAGTATTTGCATAAAAAGCTCCTCCATTAAAGCCACCCCATTTCTTCATGAAAGTCTCATAGTAACTTTCATTATCTAGTTTTCAACTTAGAAAAAAACATGCAGTTGCAGTTGGTTGTGCTTGGTATGCAAATGAGTAAATAATGGTAATTATTGAACGTTAGGAAGCAAGGAAGCGTTCATACCTCTCGTAGAAGTATATATAATCATTTTTCGAGTTTAAATTCAGTCGTCACATATATTTTTAATATTGCACACACTATCTTTTTAGCAAGATAAATGTTAATATGTAACTCATCTTTTAGAAATATGTTCCTTCAGATGGAATCGCCTCTAACTACGCACGCACTTTTACTCGTATATTTTAATTGTGATACTGTTTTTATTTGCTAAATCTTATGGATTGTGGATTAAAATATTGAGACATCATCATTGAGTGTAACAGTTTTGTTGGTATTCAGTAGGGGAAGTAGAGACTTCCTCCCTTCCGTCACTTTTGAGCTCGCTTTCATCTATTAAACATTTCATTACACCTCAGAAACTAATGTGTGTGGAGTGTGGCAGTGGTTAGTGGCTGGGCTGATGACGGGTGTCCCGGGTTCGAATTTCAGGAGACCAAAAGCATAGAATCCATGTCCAGGAGAAAATCCATAAAAACCATGGATGGTTATTTTCTGAATACAAGATGTTAATTGGAAACTTGACACATGAAAAGGAACTGGTCCTTCTATCTTGATGTGTGAAATTCACATACCTTTCATCATATTCCACCACTACAAGACCCCTCCCCCCCTATCTAACAAGACCAACCTTCATGTTTAACACGGTCCTCTTAATCATTGACTGGGCACTACAATCAGTTCTTCTTATATCCTTCCTTAAGAGGCTGAAATACAAATCCCCAGCTAAAGCTGAGGAGGATACTAAGGGGAAAAAATTGACGGAAATGAAGTTACTTTTAGGTTATTAAGAAAAAGAGTGCGCTCGCAAAATTTGATTCAGTTATCTCAAACCAAGAACCTTACTTTGCATCTTGGACCTAATGGAAAATACCTAACCATTCGTACCGTGGCATTGCTTGAAAAGTTAAGACTCTCTCAGCTCTAGAACCCATGCCATCATTGCTACGAAAGTCTGTGTGTAGTAGATTTAATGACAGCTTAACTACTTTGTAATCATGCCTTAATAGTTACCCACACGGTGTTGAAACTTCAGCTGCCAAAATGAACTTATTCTGAGCATAATTAACTCGTGTTCGAATCAGCATAAAATCGAATGGGAACAATCGTGAGGCGCGTGTCATTGGGGCAATGTTCTCGTGCAAGCCTTCGACGACAAAAGGAATGCTGGTGGGGTGGGAGGTGGGAGCCTTGGCAAGAGAAATGTTTCGGCTCATCGAGGCGAGCCACCCAGGATGCGTTTCCAGGCCGATGAGAAACCCTCCCCACACGGTCCAAGACGATGAGGGCGAACTGGATTCTATGCAAGAGGGATAACTAAGGCGTTGAGGAGTGGAACGGACGGATAGGAAGTGGAGGGAATGAGAGAAGCAGATTAAATAGTTCTTTGTAAAGATAGATACAAAGTCAAGAGAGAAAGAGAAAGGGTAAAAATTAGAAAAAGATATTGTTCTTTGATTTTGATGCATATTTCATCGCAAGGAATAGAGAGAATGTGGGGGAGAAAAATGTAAAGATAAGAAAACATGCACAATAAAGTATTAATCACAATAGATGTGTAGCTCTTTATGTAAATAAATAACTGAGCAAACAAGCATTTGCATTATGTAAAGCATCATCAACCTAAGTCATAAATGCATAATGCATTATAGAATTAACTTGGTATTTCCACAACTATTTATCTCACACTGCGACCATGGTTTCGACGATTAACGTCAATCGTCGAAATCATGGTCGTAGTTTGAGATAAATAATTGTGGAAATGCCATTTTATTCTATCATCCATTATGCATGAAAGCAAATTCCATAAAGTAACGCCTGAAGCCATCGATTTTATGTCATATATCTTAAGAATGGTACTGTTGGTTTTCCCCATCATATTTACATAATAATATATAACATACCTAACTACTCACTACACGAATATCACTCGGGCCTTAATTTCCCGTTGTACTTTTCTTTCAATTTTCTCTTAACGGCCGTCATCAACACCTAATTTTGTCGATGTCTCCTGATAATGCCCAATAAGTTTGCCTCCTCTTATTTTCAGAGTAATTTATCTAATTCTCATTCGTTCTCTCTTCTGAAAAACTTACTTAGCTTGTAACTTGGCTAGTTAATCAATGCATGCATTTTATTTTTATCATTATAATGTAGGTATGATACGCGGTGAAACATCCTGTAGTGATTGTAGCAATGACAGAAATTCCGGGTAGGTGACCGACAGTTCAGGTAATTTCCACCACTTAGAATTCGTGGGTACTTGTATGATAATAGGAGTACTTCAGGGAGCGAAGGGAGGATGGACGGAAACCTCGCGCAGTCATTAACCTTCTCTTAACGAAAGGAACCAAGAGTTTCCCAATTTTACGTCCCATACGGTGGACGGAGTACTGAAATCGAAGTGCTCTCCACACTGCACCCCCCCGGGGGATGATCCGTACAACAATAATAAACCTTTACAACCACCGGAATTCAAACCCGGGCCCTCGTGATGAGAGGCCAATCTTGCCAACCCACCACCCGATCCCCATAAATATCCTGAAAGGTATTTCTCGACAAGAAATAACATCCACATAACTCGGAAACGAATCCGCATTTCGACCATATATATCAGATTACATTGAAATTCCAATCTCCGACGGGAGGACATTTGAGTGTGGGAAGTTGACGGGGGAGACGATGGATGAACAGCCGTAGGGTCGGCGGGCGGGTTCTGAGAGATGGAAGGGTGCGATTTTCGCAGAGGGGTGAGATGGTGAAACATCCGTCTCCTAATTACCCGGGGCTGTGAAAATTATTCCCCACCCACCATTTAATTGAATGCGCCCGCGGATGGGATGGCAAGTGTATGGAGGATGTGAGAATTTCTGGTTTTAGCGGACGGGGGCGTTGCTGCTTTAGCCGCGCGGAGTGGGGAGGGCGTGGGATGGGGAGGGATGTCATCGAGGGAGGGATGGGTCCGTGTTTTGGGATGGGAGGGACCGGGGAGGATGGGTCTGAATATTTTGTGGGCGGACGAGGACGGGGAAATTTACTGAGGATGTGTGCAAAAGGGAGTGGGGGTTTAGGGGAGGGTGTAGAGGGAGGATGGGGAGAAATACTGGCCTGGGGAGGTGGAATTCGTGCCGGAAGGGGAGGGAAGGACAGTGAATAGGCCTAGAGAGAGAGATAGGAAGAAAGGGAGACATGAAGGGGTTGGGAAATATTCACCAAGAAACGAGAGCTTAGAATCATCCGGTCATAATGGCAAAACGCCTGTAAACTATCATTCTCTCTCTCATGCACTTCCAGTAAGAATCGCAAAATAATGTAAGCTGAGTTCGAAATTCCCTTCATTTTTTCTGCTAAGGGAGATAATCGTCGATTGGACAACTAAAATAAAAGTTTTAGTTAAAGCATCGCTTGATCAAATAGTAATTATAGTTTGGTATAGTTATATCATCGCGTTGCTTTAATTAATGTGGGATTTTTAAATCAATGGACAACTTGAGCGTATTAGAATTTAAGAAAACTGTGAAATGAACTTATGATGTATCTTTTATTGCTTAAATTAAGTAGCGCATTTTATTCTCACCATCTAATAGATATATATAAATTCAAAGAATCCCAGCGATTTCTGTATTCCGGTAACCCTTCAGCGCCTACTGTTTTAATACAGAATTTGACTTCCTTTCGCGTCAATCCAAATCTGTCTACCAGCTCCACTTCTTCAAATTTTCTTCCATACCATTCCCCATCACTTCTCGGCACGTTCAGGTTTGTCCATAAATGTGCGATTTTTCTATTTATAATTTTTTCTCTTCCCGTGGCATTTTTATTTATTTGCGGCGATAAATATTCCCTCCATTCCCCGAAGGAATTTTCTTTTGCTTTCCCAATTTTAATTTTTACTTTCCCATTCCACCCTTCCCCTTCATATTCCTGCCCCTCTGTCTCCCTATCTGCCTCCACCCTTGTGCCTCCCTTCTTCCCTCGAACCGAATTCCTGCGCGAGGGGCGAAAAGAAGCGGGGTATACGTGGAGAGAAGGGGAGGTGTGGTGGAGGAGAAAGGGTTTGGAGGGGCTAAGGGGGTGCGAATCCGTCTGGGGGGCGGAAGGAAAGGGGGGGGAAGAGGGGGACGGAATTGTGGCGCAGCGCGGTGTGGAGTTGAGTGTCTCGGCTCTCGAGAGGAGAGAGAGAGTGAGGGAAAGTTTTTCGAGGGCTCTATAACTACGGGACGTTGGGCGAGACGGAAGGTTGGAGCGGGTTGCGATGGAGAGAGGCTGGGGAGAAGGGTAAACGTAGAATAGGCAGGCGCGTAGCTGAACTCATACGGCACGAAACCATTTGCTGATGAGAGTGAACAATTTTAAAAGGTACAGTTGGCATAAATGGATCAATTTATCATACTATTATACACAATTGTATTTGAAAATCAATACGCATGTCTCGTTAACGAAGGTAGAATACTCGGTAAACACTGGCTAAGGAGAGAAAAAATGCTATATACTATGTACAATATGGTGAGAGGTATCAATTTACTTTGAAAAGGGAAATGGCATGGGAAAGAAGTCAGTAGATGAATGAAATGCAAAGGAAAGCCCTCAGGCACTTCATCAACTTCTGCTATAGCCAGTAAGACACCAGCAGGGTCTCTAAAAATAACAGCGATATCTGTGCTTGAATTTCAGTCAGTAGAATAGTTACTTTTCAAGGTTCTCCATAAGGTCAGCCACTCACCGAGTATTCGTATTTAATTCTAAGTCTAATTAACAGAAAGGACCCAACATAGCACCCATGCTCGTGGCAGTGGTCAATTACCCAACATTTGATTTTCCAGGCCAATAGGTTACCACCCTGGTGTGAAATCATGGATGCTTATTTCGCGTTGTCGCAATCTTTATCGTTAATGCTTACCCTTAGAGTAGCGCAGGGTTAACAATAACCGTCTATAAAATTCGCTCCACTGATTGTGATAAGCGATTTGAAATGCTGTACGAAAAATTAAGAACGGAGATCACGTTCTCTCTGACAGAATTTAAATCAAAAAATAACTATCACGCTAGCGCACGTCTTATGAAGATCCATGATCGAGGCCCTTACTGAAGCTGACCGAGTACCAGAGAGCGTAGGTTGAAGTGACGCTGATACATTTCTCCTTATTGATTAAGTCCACCACGTAAAAGAGGGAAATTAATGAATCCAGTAGTTACTAAGATTTGTATACCTGTATCTGTTAACCGACAGTAACTAAAGCACACTGGTACATTACCTTACCGACAATTATGGGGAAAGGCCTGGTCATGTTGCTTAGAACAATGAGCTAAAAATTGTGAGCTTAGAAGCACTAATTTGTTCTCCACCTGGAGCAAAGGTGGATGGTATTTTGCTGGTAGCGTTTTTTTCTTATTGTTCTATTAACATCGCTATTTACTTTGTGTTTTAATCATTCTCACAAGCCGTTAATTTCTGGGAATGCAAACGTTATCCATCGATTTGAATTAAAATGTTTTACAAATAAGTCTCCATTTTGGGATCTTGCAATATTATTAGTATTTTTTTAAATTTCCTACGCCCAAAATGGTTGGTTTAAGGCCGCGGTCTCCCTTCGAATATCATTCAAGGGTACCAGAACGAAGTAATTGTGAATTTAGAGATGAGTTTTATTTGGAGCACGAGACCTACGGTTGAGGGTATTTTCTTCATTAAGGATACTTGGGTGACTGTGGATAATTTGGGAGAGGGATGATTTTTATCGAGAATGGATGCAGGCATGTAATCCTACGTCAGCTCTTAGAAAAACGCGCCATGGGGTCCGAAGGTGAACATCTAATCCGACGGATAGTGTACTAACCCTCAGGTGCTCTTCACGTAGAACTGACATAGAGATCGTTGATTACTTCATTGAAAAACTCAACTATCACTAGGCCCCTGACCTTCAGGATGTGATTAAGCACTCCAGATACCACACCAGCATGATCTACGAGATTTTGGATCTGTAACCGCCCTGATTAACATTTTAGGATACATCGTTTTGCGTTTAATTGTAAAACGTTCATTTAATTCGTCAGCATGTAGATGTAGTAGGAGATGTACATGATGAGGAACGGCGAGTATGTGGAAGGAAATTCGTGGGAAGGCGAGGAACATGGTGGGGGTGGTGGTAGTGTTTGAAATCGCGTGCCTCCTGTTTTGGGGATTTATCGGGCGTTGGTGAGCGTGGGAGGTGCACCGGGGAGAGGGCGATGGGGGGCGGGGGTGGGGGTTGAGAGGGAAGGATTAGCACGTGGGGTTGGGGTTGAGGAAGGAGAGTTTGGTGGGGTGGGGCAAGTTCCCACGACGCGGTGGCAGCGCGCCGTATCTGATTGCACGGGAAAGGAGAGTCGAAGGCCCCAGATCCGTGGCATCACATTATTCGCTTATTTGCATTAGACAAGAGATGGGGTTGGGAGAGAGGCGTGGGAGGGTAGGGGGATGATGGTAGGGGTGGGGGAAAGGGGTGGTTTCAAGGGCGGGATTGGGAGGAGCACGGGATACATGCGGGCATGTTAATGTGTTCGGGGAGAGGCAGGGATTGGAAAAGTGGCGGAAGGGTGGGGGAGGGTTTTTGCGGTTGATGGTGTAGGAATGGGTGAGAAGTTGTTGAAGTCGGGACTGGCATCAAGAGCGGGAAGCAAAGAGTTGGAGAGAAGTACTCTTTAACTGAATGGTGAGATGATTTCTCGTTAATCAGGTGATGAAATACGTTTCATGATGTTTTTTTCTTCGGAATAAATCTAACTTGCCTAGCTAATTATGCAGATGGAACCAACTTATTGTTTAAGGGACCAAATTGAGGTATTTAGACTATTTATGTAGCGTATCTAAATTACAGTATTGTCCCCCCCTGCCTGATACCCCTTCGGATGCGAGCCGGGTTATGTTTCAAAGTGTACATATTTATTACTCTGTGGCTCAATTGAGTCATGTACTTAATGTCCTCATTCTTTTATATTTCCAGCCTTGGCAATCATTTTCTGAAGCCATGAGTTTTTCTAAAGTAGCTGCTTGCTTGGTTATTCGTAATTTTTTTGTTTTGTTATTTTGACTAATGCTATTTTGATGAGATATTTTGCGGATTTAATGCTTATTTTGCCTAATTTCTATTGATCTTTTTAGCTCTCGTTAGAGTTTTAGTTCTTTTGCTTCGTATCCAATTCTTGTGATAGAATAGATTATGATTTATTTGATAGTTATTTAAATAAAATATATTTCTGTTGAATAAGTTGGCTATAGGTAACAACTCTGGTTTTGTGTTTCTTCTTTTATCAACCATTCTTTGGTAACTAACCATCACAACTTATAAAGTACACATTTATTATATAATGTAATATTTTGAGTGAAAAAAACACGTGGTCGATTTGTTTTGAAGTTTCAATTGCAATTTAGTATGATTTTTTCAATTTTCGGGGAACAAGGTAGCGATAATATTCACTTTTTACGGTCATAAAATTTTGAAAACAGCAAAAGCTTTTTTTTTTAAATCAGCACCATTAATTTGATCTCCTTCTCTCCCTCATTTTATTTAATTTAAATGCAGGAAAAATAGGTGGGGTATGTGTGATTGATGAAGGGTGAGTGCTTTAGTGTACATAAAACTCAGGTATAAAATAGAAATATCTGTAGATAAACGGTATAATGAACTTGGCGACACTGTATTATCTTTGTAAATTCACCATAAGGAGTAGGCAAGTTTTAATTTTTGCAAATTAATTTACCAATGGTTTTTAGTTAATTTTTATATAAAGAAATGATTTTTGTCCGTATTTTTCGAAGTGTCACCTGTATCGGAATCATCCATATGATACCAAAAACTACTTGGATTAAGTGGATCATTTATTTCGAGGTTTCTGTTATCGGGTACTTTTGGTGATAAAAAGTAAAAAGGTTCGTGTCCGTGGTGGTAAGCATATGGATAAAGCGTCCCAGACAACAAAGAGATAGTGGCTTAAATCCAGTCCGGCATTGGTGTTATGTTTGTGTTAGGAAACGTATTAGGACTAAGATTAGCCGGTTGCTATGATGCATCTTTAAAACCTGATTTTTCTAACTAACTTGCTCACTCCAAATGATTAGATAGACTTTGACAACCGAAAAGAATGTTAAACCTCGAAAAAATTAATCCGGGTTTGCAAAACCACTCTAGAACACCTAGCCTCATGGCGAAATCTTGGGTGTGTGTTCGTTCAATCTGACGTTCGTTCTGACTAACTTGCTCACTCCAAACGATTAGATAGAAGTTAACAGCCGAAAAGAACGTTAAACCTCGAAAACAATAAATCAGGGTTTACAAAACCACTCTAGAACACCTAGCCTCATGGCGAAATCTTGGGTGTGTGTTCATTCAATCTGATGATTCTTTCGAGTACCGGGGAGCAGGTTTGTCCGGGGGACGGAAACCGAAGTGGCAGAGGAAGAGGTGGGAGTATTAATTAGCGGCGTAGCCGGGGGAGGGGTGAGATGGCGGGGGAGGGGGGCAGAGGAGGGCGTTGACGGGAGGTCGACATCACCCCGTGGCTGCGTAGGGAGGCGCGTCGGGAGGGGCGGATACGGGCAAGGGCCCGGGAGAGGTGGGACGGGGTTTTAAAGGGCCTAGTGCGTGTCGGGGAGCCCGAGATGGGGCTTGCAGATGGCTTCGAGGCGGAGGCGGCGGCGGCCCGGGTGATTAGTGACAGGACGTACGCGATGCTTCGCAACAAGGAGGGATCGGCCGGGGTTACACTAGTATCCCCCCCCCTTCCCGACCACCTCCCCCGCGCCAAATCTCAAGTGTCAGGACGCGAGTTTAGGGAGGTCTTAGGGATGGGGTACGGTGGGAGGGCGTGGAAATGGAGCCCGTTGTCGGCGTAGCGCGACAAGTGGTGGGGTTTGGCCTGCGAAAGTTGTCGAAAAGATTCCGGTTCGATAACGAATGGGAGCGACACTCATTTTCGAAAGTCGACTCCAAATGGCAACTTGGGAAGTTAGGCGGCCCCTGGTATGGTCTGGAGACTATGATCTCGAAGTTTGCGCAGAAACTTGGTTTGGCGTTTAACTGGATGGCGGAAATGAAAACTAACACGAGTGTTTTCTAGAGCTACCAATATCCGTTTATTAGAAAAATCTTTTACGCGTGCGTAATCAGATTTTCAGCACGGACAATTTTGACTTGATTCACTGTTAAGTGTAAACTTGAATTAAAGTAACTGTGGCAAAACGTTTCATTCGCGATGTGAAAAAACAAACATTTCTTTCGCGACGTAAGCAACCTGATAATGGGAGAAAAAAGAGTGACGAGTGGTCACTAAGGACGAGTCGGGAATAAACAAGTAAGAAAGCGACAACGAGGGACATGGACGGAGGAGAAAAATAAAGAAAAGTGGAGATGGAGGACGCGGAAGACAATTGAAGAAAGAAGGAGGAAGATTGGAAGAAATTTCTCTCGGGTTTTCCACCGGGTTAGTTGGTCCATGGCCGATGGTTCGGTGCTCGACTCGTGCACCGTCATCAGGGCAGATGAGTCTGAAAGACTCATTTGCCCTGATAGCGGTACCGTGAAAAGGAAAATTCATGCTTGGTAGTTAACCACCTATGCATGGTTTTTTAACGGTTCCATCATGTATATATTCACTCATATTTACGATGATAAGGTGAAGGCTCATTGGAGAGATGCAAATACGCAGAAAGTGACACATAAAAGAGTATTAAATACAGATAACATATTGCATGAACACACACATAAATTTACTATTTCATCAGAAAATTCTGTTTAGATCGTTTATTTATGCATTTGATTGCCCTGTGAGTATTCAATGCGCCTCTAATTAACATTTAAGGTGCCTTTTCCAGCCAGTGTACAGAGTGGGATGTGGAGTGAGATTTATTTGTTTTTATAGTAGGAATCGAGAGATCGGACCTAATCAGGTTTGCCAGATCATGATTAAAATCACCTCATTTCCTGACCTAACTTTCAGATCAGACACAAAGGATGTGCAGCAGGGCAGTACAGGATTAATGGGCATTATGCCTGTACTGCCTTACCATTGCAGTGCCAGTCTAATATTTGGAACATGAGTAGAATAATGTTGTGGCAATAAAATATATTTTTGTAAATAACTTTCTGAAGCGGAGTGTTTTGATATATTAAAAGTCAAAGGTCACAGTGAATAACCCAAAAACTTAAATCTGTCGTAAGGTTTTCATATAGAGTATCAATAGAAAGTACTATACTGTGACGAACGGTAAGCGCGAATCACATCCGCGGAGAGCGAAGAGCATCTCGGGTCGTGGGCGACGTAGGAACGGCAGATTCGGTCTGTTGGAACGACGGACGGAAGGAAGGGGTGGGGCAGGCGGAATCCGAAAAGGAATTATTCGTAGTCATGGGTTCGAGGTAGAGTACAACACATTTATTCTCACAATTAAAGCAGTATGAGCACAAGGTATATCACTGATGGCTGGTAAAGAACACTCGGGGAAAAAAGGTTAGTAAAGGGGGGTGGGCACAGTCGACACTTGCATGAAAAAAAAGAACAGTAGGCAAAAAATACAAAGAACAACCTGGTCATGCGACTAATTGACAAAATGAAAGAAAAAACCGCAAACTCGCGGGGTTCAACCAAAAGTTCTCTGGTACGACGGGCGTTCTGATCACCCAGTCACTCAACTGTTCAATGATGGCTTGACGGAAGGGGGGGAAGTCGGGAATCGGGAACAAGGCGGACACGTGGGAGAAACTCACGAGTGTTGGTATCGGCTGTCGTATTTAGAAAATGGCCGTCAAAGTGCAGCGTTTCCGTGGAAAGGAAAAAGATGGGCCGAGCTTGAAGCTTTCCCTTTACTTGGGCCTCTGGTCCACAGGAACTGCACTGCTGGCCTTTTCTGCAACCGAACTCGGGAAGCCTTTTTTCGTCTCTCTGGGTGTCTGTTTGGTGTCTCCCTGGTGTCTCTTCTGCTGTCCGTCTGTCCTTCACACACCTTCGTCGAGAGAGGGGAAAGGAGGGGAGGGGAGGGCAATGGCTTGTGGGTACGCGAACTCCACGCCGTGCGGGCTTTGGGCGACTTGATGTCTGGAACAGCGCGCGGAGTTCGAATGCTGCGCGCGCGCACACACACATCGGCGATTCACACATTTCACCAAAACAAAACATCACTCAAAAAATAATAAAGAAGGGGGGGAGAAAAACGAGGGTAAGTGCTCTTCACCAAACGGGAGAAAAAAAGGGGGGGAAGCGCTGCCGTTACATGGCCCCCACGACGAAATTTCGAAATTAATCTTCACTCGTGACAGAACACAAAAAAAACATACTTGTTTACAAAAAATATTTACAGAACGAGGAGGAAGAGAAATTTGGAAATTTTGTCGGTCGGACGGCAAGCTGACGACATATATGACAATACCGAGAAAAACGAACAAAACCCAAGATTACAGGATCAAGAGGCGAGCTCGGGTTCAGGGCGGGGTTACAGGTAGGGTGGCCGCTCTGAGATACTCTTCTACTTCATGCCTCAACATAAGGTCTCAAGTTAAAAAAATTATAAATTCCGATATTCCTACCTTCGGAATACGTTAAGTGGCACGCATTTGGGCCAGACATTTTTGTAATCTGGAACGGGCCAGTATACAAGTGGAAAAACTTCCGAAATAGTTTGAGTTCCGTGCTAGATTCACGTGGCGTTCGCAAAAGCACCTTCTGTCCTACAGAAAACGCGCTCGTTTTTCCCTTCTGGTTGCGAACACGTGTCCTAGCGGCACGCTTCAGACGACGGGAAGCGAATTCCATCAACAATTTAGGGGTGATTGAATCTTCCGCATTCTGGAGATTGACGCCATCGGGAAACTCGATAGGAGTTTTATGGCCAAAATGCAGTTCTTGGGGGGTAAGATGGGTGGACTCATGGGTGATTAGGTTGATCCATTTATTAATCCAAGGGATTAACTCGGGCCAGGAATTGTGCTGCTTGTTACAATAAACTCTGAAGAGTCGGGATAATTCGCGCATTACACGCTCGCTGGGGTTTGATTGAGGGTGACGAATTGAAGAATATATCACTCGGACATTCAATCTTTCTAGATCCTCACGCCATCGTCTACTGGTAAATTGTGTACCGTGATCCGATAATATCCTTTTCGGTACGCCACACAATGGAAAATAATGTTTAACGAGGTGATGGAGGCAGTTCTGTGCCGTGGGCTTGTTTAAGGGGTAAGTTTGGGTGAATTTAGAAAATACATCTATCACAACCAAGACGTACCGGTTTCCTCGAATTCCCTTAGGGAGGGGGCCGTAGACATCTACAGCATACAAGTCCCTTATTCCCTCGGGGAGAATAGGAGTGAAAGGGCCGCAAAATTGCCTATTGGGAAATTTAGTGCGTTGGCACAGATCGCAGCTATTTAACACTTTTTTCACGTCATGGCGTAGGCAGCGCCAAAAGTATCTGGTTAAAAGTATAGCGGTGGTCTTTAAATTACCAAAGTGGCCATTTTCGGTATGAACGGAAACAATGAGTTGCCGTCGCAACGCGTGCGGAACCCAAATTTTTTGTTCCCAAATCAAAGGGTTAACTTCGTTACGCATACGACGCAACAGGATCCCGTCAAAGATTTCGCAAAACAACGCGAGTCTGCGCACGCGTTCAAACTTGGGATTCGTGGCATTCAGTGTGCCTTCTAAATAGTTAATTATCGTGGTCAACTCAGGGTCAGCGCGTTGGAGCTCGCGAATATTACGGAATTCTTCCGCGGGAAACGGGGTGAACATTAAATCGATTCCCAAAACTCGAAACTCATCAGCGGGAGGGGGCTCATCCTTTGACTTATCGGATGGGTTTCGACTTAACCAATCAGGTACTTTATTCAGAGATCCCGGGATGTACTTGATCTCAAAATCGAATTCTTGCATGTACAACGCCCACCGTGATAAACGACTGTTAGTCAGGTGGCACGTCTTAAGGAACGTCAGCGCATGGTGATCGGTAACAATTATCAATTTTTGACCGAGAACTAAGGTTCTAAATTTGCGTAACGCCCATATTATCGCAAGGGTTTCCTTTTCCGAAGTGGTGTAACAAATTTCGGGTCCCTTTAAAACACGACTGATAAAGGCAAGGGGGGCTTCCTCACCTGTGGGTGTTTTTTGATAAAGCACGGCACCTACGCCGCGATTACTTGCGTCCGTTTGCAGGTAAATAGGTGACGAGAAATCGGGATATTGCAACACCATGGCATTAACAAAGGCTTCCTTTATTCTCGCAAAGGCTTCCTGATGTGAATCGGTCCATTTCCACTTGGTGTGCTTGCGCAACAACTCCAAAAGAGGGTCAAGCAACCGACCGTAATCCTTGGCGAACCTAGCATAATAATTAAAAAAACCCATTAATCCTTTTAACTGCTTCTGATTTTGGGGAGGGGGGAAGGATTGGATAGCTTCTAATTTCATAGGATCAGCCCGAATACCTTCACGGGTCAACAAATATCCTAAAAAGGGGACTTCTGACCTACAGAATTGGGATTTTTCAAAGTTAAGAGAAAAATTCGCCGCTCGAAGCCTTCCCAATATGATATCTAGGTGGGCTAAATGTTCCTCAAACGTTTTAGAAGTGATTAGTAGGTCATCGACGTAGACGGTAACGAAATTTCGTGTGTCCGATCCCAAGACGTCGTCCAGACATCTGATAAGGGCGGCACCGCTATTTCGAAGGCCATAAGCCACTCGACAAAACACATATGTGCACGACCGGTAAACGAAGGCCGTGTACTTTTGGTCCTCGGGGTGGATGGGAATCTGCCAATAGGCTGACACAAAATCGGTGGTCGAAAACCATTGCGTGCCGTGTAATTTATATAGGATGTCGGGGATACGGGGCGGTTCATCATGCTCGGGGATTGTTACGCTGTTCAACTTACGCGCGTCTATGCATAAACGCAAACGGCCGTCCTTTTTCTTTACTATCAATAAGGGATTCACATAGGGACTGGGGGATTTTCGTATGATGCCTTCTTTCAACATAGTCTCAATTTGGCGATCGACTTCGTCTTGGTAGGCGATGGGTATGGGATATGACCTTTGGAAGAAGGGTTTCTCGTCACTCAGGCAGATCCTATGGACAACCTTGTGAGCGACGGTAGGGGAGGGGCTAAATACATCTTCGTATTTTCCGAACAACACGCTCAGCTGACGGCGCTGTGCATCGTTCAACACTTGGGAAGGGGGGCATTGGGGTCCGCTTTGAAGTTCAATTGGGGAACTACACACGGCTGCTATCGCCTCATTTAAGTCATTTTTTGGGGAGTGGGAGGGGGCTTCATGGCACACAAAATTAAATATCCCTTTTGAGAAATCAAGAATCACACGGTATCTGGATATTACGTCCATGCCAAAAATTATAGGCACGATGAGGTCTGGGACAACAAGGCAAGTAACAGACAGCTCTATTCCATGGACATGGCAAATTAACAAAATCTGTTTCGTGATAGGCTTCGATTTTCTATTATTCGCACAAAGAATTTGGGATTTCCTAATAGGGAAAACTGGGAGAGTGGGGTCGAGGGACAGCAAAGTAGCGTACATGTCGGATGATACGACTGAAACTGCACTTCCTGTGTCAATTAGCACGTCTAGGATAGTACTTTGATAATTGACTTTCATTTGGGGGATTATCGGCTGGGATCGTGCGAATACATCTTCGTGCAACAAATCATCTGGGTCATTCCCTATGACTCTGTAAGGTAGGATCCATCGGGGATCGTTGCCTCTCGTCTCTCGGTTCAGTTCCCGGGAATGCATGGTTCCGAACCTACTTCGTTTAAATTCGACGGAAACTGTGGCGCATTATTGGGTTCAGCTGGGCAGCGTGGTGGAAAGGGAAGCAAAGGCGGGGGCGAAGAATAAGGGGCGGCAAGTAAGGGAGGGATGGGCCGGTTCGCTTGTCCACGCGATCGTGAGTCAACAGAGTCACGCGCTTGCGAGTGAGGGGAACGGAAGGAGGGGGGGTCAAAAAACACGTTGCTCTGGCCTCTCCGTTCGGAGAACGGGGTATTTAACGACGAGTCGTGACCATCGCGTCGGGTGGAATTTCTGCGTTGGGAGGGGGTTACTCCGCGCATGTGGTTTACGCTGGGCTTTTGCTCGGGACGATCGGACCACACGGGTGAATTCTCTGCGGAATGGTCAAACAAACCTAACAGCTGTCTCAAACGTTCAATTGACACGGGACCTGCCGAACGAATTAAATCTTGGGTGGGAATAGGATACTGCTTAATAAGAGCGGTTAAAAGATCGGGATCATTCACGTCAAATCCGCTAAGTCTAGCTAGGGCGATCTTTCTCGTGAGGTATTCTTTCATGGTCCCATGAGTGGGACGGTGATATCTCCCTGTCGACACCTTCATTTTATAGGAATATCGAGTGTCGTAATCCCAATAATTTTCTAAGAATTTCGCCTTAAATTCGGGATAAGTTAGCGGGATTGGGTCCAACGAATCACTCCACATTTTAGCTTTACCTTCTAACAAGTAAATGGCAAGGCGGGACTGATGCTCGGGCTGAGTGTTAGTAAGACTAAAATAGTCTTCCAAATCTCTGATGAACGCTAATGGGTGCTCGGATGGCCTTTCTCTAAAGACTGGCTTAGTTACCGGGACCAAAGCCAGGGCATCGACAGAATGGACAGGTCGCTGGGTGCCTAATTCAGCGATAATCCCATTCAATTTGGCTACTTCACCTACAATATGGGGTACCGTCCGTTTCAAGTCCGCAACGTCATGTTCCACGCACGCCGATACCTCTGCGCGAACATTAGAAATTTCGTTGCGACATTCATTTATTTCCGCGGATTTCGCGTGGGACATTCTCTCAAGTCGTATTTTAAAATTCTCCTCGACCCTTTTCGTTTCGTGACTGACCTCGGAGCGCACAGCTGCGATGTCGGAGCTAAAGGCTTCCAATTTTGCATTGATAGAGCTAATGCTCTCCCGATGGGATGCCACGAGGCAAGAAAAATTATTTGCGGCCTCGCGTTGGAATTCATTCATTTTCCCTTCCATTACACGGGCGTTATCAGACATTTCCTCTCTTATTACACGGGCGTTATCATACATTTTCCCTTCTATTATACGGGCGTTATCAGACATTTTCTCTTCTATTACACGGAAATTATCGGACATTTTGTGGACTAGGGCAAGCAAACTGTCGAGTTTGTCCGGGGAGGTGGCAAGTGGAGGGGATTCTATCGCGAGGGGAGTGGTGACGGGCACATCGTCTTTCACTTCGGTCGTATCCCGCACGGGATTAGTCTCTCCTTGCACGGACAACATTTCGAAATGGCTTGCCAAAGATTTAAATGGGGTCTGCTCGTCGTCTTCCGATCCATCGTCCGACCGGAGTACGGTCGTCGTGTCTCGGTACTTCGTGAAAGGTGATTCCAAATCACTCATCCTAATGTAAAGAAAACTATCGCCGTCGTTCCTATATCTCTACACGTCCGTCTCACACCTTTAGTAAGCAAAATGAACTATGATAAAGGCAAGAAAAAAAATGATTGACAAGGAGGAATTGCCCCCTTCACACACAATACAAGAGTACAACGTTATCAACGACTTTAACGCACTGTGGGGGGCGGAAGTTCTATTCCTGTCAAAATGAAACCACATACCACGTTCAAGCAAACAAAAGTGACAGCGTCAAATGCGTGATCTCGGGCCCCACACACGTGGTCGACAAATTATAGGTGATCTCTCGCCCCACGTTTCGCGCCAAATTACATGTGACGAACGGTAAGCGCGAATCACATCCGCGGAGAGCGAAGAGCATCTCGGGTCGTGGGCGACGTAGGAACGGCAGATTCGGTCTGTTGGAACGACGGACGGAAGGAAGGGGTGGGGCAGGCGGAATCCGAAAAGGAATTATTCGTAGTCATGGGTTCGAGGTAGAGTACAACACATTTATTCTCACAATTAAAGCAGTATGAGCACAAGGTATATCACTGATGGCTGGTAAAGAACACTCGGGGAAAAAAGGTTAGTAAAGGGGGGTGGGCACAGTCGACACTTGCATGAAAAAAAAGAACAGTAGGCAAAAAATACAAAGAACAACCTGGTCATGCGACTAATTGACAAAATGAAAGAAAAAACCGCAAACTCGCGGGGTTCAACCAAAAGTTCTCTGGTACGACGGGCGTTCTGATCACCCAGTCACTCAACTGTTCAATGATGGCTTGACGGAAGGGGGGGAAGTCGGGAATCGGGAACAAGGCGGACACGTGGGAGAAACTCACGAGTGTTGGTATCGGCTGTCGTATTTAGAAAATGGCCGTCAAAGTGCAGCGTTTCCGTGGAAAGGAAAAAGATGGGCCGAGCTTGAAGCTTTCCCTTTACTTGGGCCTCTGGTCCACAGGAACTGCACTGCTGGCCTTTTCTGCAACCGAACTCGGGAAGCCTTTTTTCGTCTCTCTGGGTGTCTGTTTGGTGTCTCCCTGGTGTCTCTTCTGCTGTCCGTCTGTCCTTCACACACCTTCGTCGAGAGAGGGGAAAGGAGGGGAGGGGAGGGCAATGGCTTGTGGGTACGCGAACTCCACGCCGTGCGGGCTTTGGGCGACTTGATGTCTGGAACAGCGCGCGGAGTTCGAATGCTGCGCGCGCGCACACACACATCGGCGATTCACACATTTCACCAAAACAAAACATCACTCAAAAAATAATAAAGAAGGGGGGGAGAAAAACGAGGGTAAGTGCTCTTCACCAAACGGGAGAAAAAAAGGGGGGGAAGCGCTGCCGTTACAATACCTTAGATTTTCAATGGCGTTCCAATTTTTACGCTATTTTATTCATAAAAAATATAAAGCCAATTATAAGTTTGCTGGTCTGCCATATTTTATGAAAGATTTCATTATTATTGTCTGAATCTCGGAAAATTATGAAAATTAAAATTATGAAATTGGAAGAATTACTTACGTTGCTCCTTTCCTTCCTTCAAGTGTCCTTCATGGTCTCACTTCCTGATTACTCATATTTATATGCTTATGTACAAGTTCGCAATGTCACCTACTAATGAGCTCTCTCTGCCTTTGATTTCAGAGCGAATAGCATTTCGCGTTAATAATCTCGCAAGTCCTGGGAAGAAACATGACGTTACCTTGAAATATTGGACTATAATGAATGAGAAACGAGGGACTTCTAGGCGATCCAGCTGGGATCATCCACAACAAGCGAAGTGGAGACGTGTAAGTGTTGCATGCACCTTATTTTGGCTTATTAACCTCGGGACGGGTAATTATACGGACTCTTGCTCCTTCTTTACCTCTCCCTCCCCCTCCAAGGGTAGGGTGGAGGGGGAGAAACGGTGACCTCGACGCCGTTCGAATGGATGTCATTAAAAATATGCACAATGACAAGATTCCTCCGGGCGTCCTTGACTAACGCGCCAATACACGTGGGACTCGAATGCAAGTCCTAGTTATTCGTTAACGCCGGATAATAATTCGCGCGCATTGTTAACCGGATGCAGAAGCTTTGTGGCCTCGATGGGACTCGGAATGAAAATTTTCCAATATCTTGCTTGGCTGCTGTGTCCCACTTTACCACCTGGAACCCTTATTTTCAGCATCTAATTTGTAAGGGTGACCTCGCGCCTTCTTATTTTATTTAAATTTTTTTGGAGAAAAATTTTCCGCTGGCACGTGCTCTAATGCCAAAGACAAAAATGTGGCCGTCATTCAAGGTTAACTTTCGGACTCGTAAGAATACCGTTATAATGAGATAGCCTTCGTGTGTTACTTCCACTGGCTCTAGAACCAACTCTTATTGTATCGTAATCTTTTTTTTTAAGGGCATAATTTTTAATTGCGTTATAGAGGATTTCCGATGAAATGTTCAACCCGCTACCAAGTTTCATTGCATTCAATGGCAAGTATTTATTAATGCCCGTTTGTTCGATTCGTTCATTTTGGATTTTCGGTTGATTCAAAAATATACGCGATTATTTAATGGATAGAATGGACTAAGGTGGGTAATTTAATGTTTATTTTATATCCGCATAGATAAAAAAATGACCTCAGGATTTTATTATAAGCATTATAACAGTATTTGTAATGGTTGGCCCCTTCCAGCTACTTCCTATTCAATCCATAATTCCTGCATTAAATTCAATTTTTAATCCTCATATTTTCCGCCTGCAATCATTCACTCTATATCATATTTTCTGTTTCTACGTCTTCTATATACCTATATTAGTTTTGTGGCGTGTCAGTCAGTCCGTCCGTCATTCTGTACCCGTTTTGTTTCGTTCTCTCCCAATTTTTGAGCTGAAAGAGTGAGGTTTGGTGCGTTGAGTGTGGATTTTCTGTTTGTATGATTTGGTGGTAGTTTTGGATTTTTAGCAGTTAGTGGTGCAGAGAAAACTGCAAAAGAAAAATTGGTGTTTTCCCTATCTTTTACCATGGAAATCCAGTTGCTATGAAAATTTGTTTACGTTGCTGAGTAAATGTGTTTACGCTTTTGGTAAAGGGGCAAAAATTGGATTGAAGAAATTGAAGAAAGTGGAATTAGTTTCATCAATCAATTTTGTAAGTACGAAAATATTAACTAAGATGTACCTATGTATTTAAGAAGTATGTAGATTACTTAGAAATAGTGTAAACTATGAGTGGCCACGATAGGCTTAACTCTGCATTGGTCATATGGCAAAAGAGTTGCATTTAGAGCTGTTGGGCCAGCCTCGGTGGCCGCGGGGTTAAGTCCTCGCCTGCCATTCCGAAGGTCGCGGCTTCGAGTCCCGCCTGGGTAAAACTCAACTGTCCAGGGCATGGGTGTTTTTAAATGTGTTGTCCATATATATTACAATGATCGTAATTGGGGGCACCTTTGATCATTACAGAAATTATTATTATTATTATTATTGGGCAGATTACAATATGTCTTAAATTTTGGGTAGTAAATTCACTTCATGAAGAAATTTTAGAACGCAATCGACACGTTTGAAATTGTCACCCAATACCTTGATCAGATCACCAAATATTTTGTGGTGTTTGCGTTCCATCCTATATTTTACACAGTAGACAAGCATGTGTTTCACCTAAAATAGTTCCAAAAGCTCAAAAGAAACAATAATAACATAAATCTACCGAGACGATACCAGAAATATATTACACCAACCTTTACATCGATTTGGGTATAATATTTACCAAATGTTACTTCAAAACCATTCGATTGACTATATTAAAACCTCCTAGGACATACCGTTATTCATCAATTAAAAAAAAAGACATTCACTTACATACCCACGTAAAATATTTGAAAAGGCTAAAAGGACCAATTCTATTTTTTTAAACCACCCAGACGATCCCAGAAAATATCACATCCACCTTTGCATCGGTTTTTGTGTAATTTGGGTGTAATTTTGTAACGTGTCAGTCACTCAATCAGTCATTCTGTATCCGTTTTGTTCTGTTCTCTCCCAAGATTTGAGCTAAAAGAGAGGTTTGGTGCGTTGAGTGTGGATTCTCTGTCTGTATGATTTGGTAGTTGTTTTGGATTTTTAGCAGTTTGTGGTGCAGAGAAAAATACAAAAAATGTGGTTTTTGAGAGTGGGGGACAACAAATAATGAAAATATGGTGTAGGTGTAGTTCAAAAACATTTAGGTTAATTAGAGTGGGACACGTTTCTCTTTTTATAAAATAGCCATTTCCTTCTCTCTGCATACGAAATGCTTATGAAAAGTTAGTGCACAAAAGAGTAAAAAAATGCAAAGACTACTTTATGTATTGAAGCAGTAACTGCCTGCCTGAAGCACAAGCACAACTGCCACCTATTGGTAATGTGTATTCAGTAGTTTCCAAACACTTTGTAAAATCTTATTTGACGCTAGAACACAAAAATCCCCTCGAGAGCACACCAGACAGAGACTCTGCAAAGCAGGCCGCAGGTCTGCGAGTCTATCATTATTGCGTCTACATGTTTCTTTCTCATTCTGTTGCCTCTCCTTTACTACTTTTTGTGTTATTATATCTCCGGCTATCTCTTCTTCTCTGCCACTAGTTAATTACCTTTTACTTCGTCTCTCTCGCTCTCTCTACATCTTAATAACTTTCTCTATACCCACGTAACCGCAATTCAACCTTACAAGCTAAGCAGTACTCCTTTCAATTTTACCCTTGCTTCTGCAGCACATTTATTGACTATTTCCAATCTTCCCTTTATTTGATTTTTCGGAATCTACAATAAAAGCAAAGTCGTACCAGTCACATTCTAAACTTTAAGTTACCATTCTCACCACAATTATGCATTCGATTGAAAGTTTGATGTTACCTTGAAGGTATTTCTGGATATAACAATAGCAATAAGCATTCCAGTTTACACTCTCAACGCAATCGCCATGGTTCGATGAATAGTATGACGACTTTACACCTTCCAGTCTAAAATTGTTTAAGTCCACATTCCTGTTTGTGTACCTGCCAATATGTTTACACACTCAACTGTTTGCTCTTTCATTATGTTCCTCGGAGCAACCATCTCTTCCATTACGCTCTTCACTCTCAGCTCGTTCTAACGTACGGAATCCAATCAATACTCTTTCTTCTTCGTCTCTGGTGCCTTTTCCTGCATTTATTCTCTTGTTTCATCTGGTCTTATGCCTCTATCTGGCTGTTTTATCAGCTAACAGAAAAAATCTTAAAATATTCATGAGCGTAATTTTCACTTGGCAGTGCCTCTGATTATGTCATATTCTATGTATTTTCGAGATAATTTTTGAGTTGAGCACTGTTTTGAACTTCGTATTTTTTTTAACGCTAGAGCTCTTATTTCTCCGTAGCCTCCTGCATTACCTATCCCAATAATATATTGTAACCTCTCTATTACAAAACATCACCTTTTTCCTTGCTACATTTATTAGTCCACATTTAGATGTCTTCACATGGCTTTAGTATCTCTAATATAATCAACTTTCAGCTAATATTTTTAACTTCATTATTTTGTAATCTCAGAAAGATTGATGAATTGATTTCAACGACTTGCAACTGTTTTGTATTTGGTAGGAGGAATATTTTATTTTAACTTTTAAATCATTGTGTTTTCAAATTTGCATGGGTCAAAAGAGGCTTTTGTTTGTGCTCACAGCAATGATTAATTTAGAAAATTATATTTGATTGAGAAGGAGTTCATATAAATTTATGCCAAATTCTTCTTTATTATTTTAGTTATAACATTCATTTAAAGGAATCATGCATAAGTACTAAATCTTTCGTGAAAAGTTTTATTGAATAAGGTGCTTTATCTCAAAATTAAACCCAACATCTCATTTGATTAGTACCTCAAATAGATGGTCTGAGGAGCAGGACCTTGGTCTTATGAAAAAATAGTGAAAAGCTTTTTAATTCTTTACATGAATAATTTTATTCATGTTCTTTTAACTATTTTCTTACTTTAAGTGAGTACGTATTTTGTAACTTACTTTTAACGCAAGAGGGCTTTGCTTAAATTTTTTTGACAAGCATTAGATGAGAGAGTTCATTCATCTGGCAAACCACAAGTCACAGTATTTATTTCCGAGCCCATTAAATGCTATATTTCGGAATTATTAGCGCAGTCTCTCGCGAGGAAAATCCCTTCACCGAACAGCCGGAATGAATCCTGGCCAACATGGCGTGTGTTTTCTGCCTCAATGGGGTATTTAACGGAAAGGGAACCGTTTAGGGGCGGCCGTTAAACGAAGTGTGTCAGATGACATGGGCCGTAAAAATGATGCATACAATTTAGAAGCGCTGTTTCAACGCTTGGCTCGGATGTTGTGTCGATATCAGCCGGAGGTAATTGACTTTCGCGGTAGCTCGTAAAAAAAGAATAATCCCTATCCTGCGCCAACCGAGCCATTGGACACGTGACGTATCGCCCCTTAACATCAGTTTCACCCTTCGTCCTGGCACCCGTCGTCCCTCACCCCTTTTCTCTCCTTCCGTTCCATCCCTCCCTCCATAACCTCTCCCTCTCTCCTCTTTCTCTCCCTCTCTTATCCTCCTCGACTTATTCCGCTCGGGGAACAAATTTAGGACGAGGTAAAGGCTTTTCTTTCCACTAAGAAAAAAATCGTCGCTATGAGACGCATGTTTATGTTGGCAGGCAAGAGAGGACGCTCTATAGTTTTTCCGTGGGGAAAACTTCCACACGTGCCCCCGAAAGTCTCCAAAGCGCTCATAATATTTCGGGTTTCTTGCGTCAAAACGTTGCTGGGTGTATCACGTTCAATGTATTTGCGGCACTCCGTTCAAGACAACGACACATGGGAATATGCTCAGGTTAATAAAGCGAAAAGAAATCTAGAGATGCATAGTAATGTAAATTGGAGGGGTGGGTTGGGACCTTCTGGAGCCCCCTAGGCACTTAGACCTCTTTAGATCCATTGTGCCAACCCACATTTAACCTGCCCGCCACTTGCAGACAGGGGACAAGAGCACCACGGTAGAGGTATGGAGGGGGACTACCCATCCAACCTCTGTCTCGGCCCAACATTGCTTAACTTCGGTGATCTGATGGCAACCGGTGTATTAACATGGCTAGGCCTTTGCCCTTGAAAGAGATACATAGTAACTTGAAAGCTAACGCAGGAAAGTGTTGAGAGTCGACTGGAAAAGTAGGCAGAAAAAAGCACTGGCCACTTATCCTTACGAACCTGTTTCTAAAACCGGTAGACATTTCAGTTCAAACCCTCATTTGTATACCTTGTCGAGGAAAACTCGAGTTCAGTACTCAGTCAGCTGAAAGGAAAATTAACCTGTTCCTCATGACACCTGCCATTCAAACCATGGTACGCCGACGCTGGGTTTATCTCTGCTCTTTCCTCCTTTTTCTTCTATTACTGTCCTTACACTTCTTCTCCCGGTCTGAGGTGCCTTTAATACGAGTAAAATAGCGTCACATGTGATGCAGCTTCTTGTTCCAAACTCTTACTACTCAGTTAGTGCACAAATATTAGACAAACATTGCAGTAACACTCGAAACATGAATGGCATCGCTGAAATGAATAGCTCTTTAATGTTGTGTACTTAAACTATTCATTAGATAATCAAAATAAGCCTGAAAACTACATTTATTACCTTTATCATACAAGGATTTAGATATAGTAACAAAAACTATGGGGAAGAAGGAAGCCTTTGTAAGCCCATCAGGCTATAGCACCTGGCTCGATAATTAGGGAAATTGGCTTCGAATTCTGATCTAAATACACGGTTTTTTCTCCATGGTAATATTGCTGTTCTAATGAACTCTGCGGTATTTAAAAACTATACACCTATCATGGTACCTTATTTTTTTGTGAAAAATGCTCTTTTATCCTCATGGTATGGTATATCCTACACTGTAAAAAGTAGATCTGATTTTAAGGTACAAAAGCGATCTGAATTTCAGATGCAACAATTTTAAGACAGGGTATGTTGAATTTCAGCAGTAATATCTTGTCTAAAAATAAGGCAGGTGAACGGCTGAAAATCAGACCATCCAGAATCCTGCTTCCCCTGCTTCCTGCTTAACTGCTCCTGTACATACCATCCATGTTCCTGCCTCTTCCGCACCTTGCATCCGTGTTCCTGCTTTAAACCAGACAGCGCTTAAATTCAGATCGCACTGAAAATCAGATCAACTTTTTACAGTGTACCATAATACAGTCCAGTTTTCAATATGTGCTTTCGCTCTGGTAATGCCTCAACTACAGTAGAAATTGATGTTTGTGAGTCAAATTATGAATGCTTAACTCAAGGAAAGACAAACACAAGGTTAAAGTCCATCCTCACACCACATCAGCTGGTTAGACCAAAGGGAGAGAGAGTCCGACTGAAGAGTTGAGAGAGCTCGACCGACCTGATAGATCAAATAATGCACTTTGTCTCTTGCGGAATTCATGAATGTTATCAAAACACAGCATCTGCTCATATTTTAATATCTATCTTGAGGGTTCTCAATATATATTAAGCACGCTATAAAAGGGAAGATTTGGGCCAACCGCTACAAAGCATCTATAAAGAGAGAGGAGTTCCGTTGCGTTGAGAAAAAGACACATTTCAAATGATTTACATTTTTTTTCAAATAATGATAATAATTGCATGAATAATAATACTGAGGAAAACATGTTATTTATAAAGAGTGCCATTTTATATTTCACTAAAAAGGGAAGAATCATTGGTAGTATTACATAACTACGGAGATATTAGCGTTACGAAAGGAGAGGGGCATAAAAAAGCGGAAAGTATGTATGGCCCATGCGTCATTATATGTATCGTAAGAATATATATGACCCCCATTCACTCGTTTTCGCCTGACTCATTTTTTTCTTCTCAACATTTTCGTGGCTGTTGACCTCGCGACCCCTATCCCTCACCCTTTCAACGGCTCGGTTATGTGCAGACATGCAATGCACTTCGCGGGCATTGATAACTCGGCGCGCTCAGCGTCGCCCCGGAATGTCGCGGTGAAACCACTTTCCCCGGCTGGGCGAGTGATCGATGCAGGACGCGGAGGAACTTAACAATCGTAACATCTCTCCCCTTCCTTCTCGGCGTCCTAATCGTAAAGTTTTAAGTATCTGAGTAATAAGCCACCTTACGGTTGTTTTAATTCTCTGCCTCCCTCTCCTGGTTTACGCCGCCTGGAGCCACCCAATGTCCGCACATAAAATTCCCCCATTTCGCCCTCCCAAGTCCTCACATTTGCACTTCTGGGTGCAAACAGCAGAGTGCAGACAATTTGGTGCACTCGATTCATTAACTGGACTCGGGTGCGCGCAATGTCTGCGGCGGCTGCGGGCAATTGAGCAAATACTCCTAGACGTTGTTGGCAACTTTCGAATTCCCGTGACTCCTTTAGTGGACGCGGGGACTTTTTTTTTTGGCCTTCCTCTTTGCTATGTGAGTAGCAATCGAAAGTTTTCCATCTCCTCTAATCAGGAATGCTGTTAGCTGCGAACGTTAAAAATTCCCGACTTTTACACAACTAGTAGTGTTTGTATAAAGACTAGAACTTTCATGGTATTTATACTCCTTGACGTATCAGGACTCTATCCGCGAATGATAGGGTAGGAAATCGATAGAAAGACCCTGTAGTGATTCGCTGAATGAGTTTGAAGCCTAAATTTACTCTTTTAAAGAGATACTTTACTATTCAATTCCTTCATAGAACAGTTAAAATGTTAACTTAGTTTTGATAAAAATTACTTTTACCAATAGCAATGAGAGAAATCATCAGTTCTGGGTTCTGACTTATTCTACAACAATTGCAACAATGTCCACACAAAATTCCATAAGTACAAATATTCTAAGCTCTTAGCAGTGCAACCAACACAAATTTAGATAATATAATATAATTTAAGAAATTAAATGCATGTCACACAGTTTTCATTACATATTTCAACAAGAGCTATGCGGAAATTTCTGAGTATTATGTATGCATTTCATAAAAGGTTTCTCTAAGAAATATTAGGAACATTTATCAAAACAGTTATAAATCGTTTCTGGGATTATTGAAAAATGTTTAAAAAAATGAAGGAACTAGCGGACATACCGTGGTGCATAGCTGACCGGATTGAAAGAAGAAATATTTGCATATTTTTATTATCAATCATTCAATTGTGTGTTCCCAATATTTTTTTTTCATTTTTATCTTTAACTGTAATTGAATGGCCTGAATTTTAGTTTGATTTGTGAGTGATGGTTTGACTTCTAAATTGAATCTAAGGTATTTAGAATAAGCATATTAAAAGTAGTGCGGCTGAGTTACCTCTACTTTACTGTTTCCATTTTCCCTAATAATAATAGCAATAAAATCAAAAGTAGAGCATTCCAAGTGGTGTTCCCTTAGATACCGAGCCACTCCAAAAAGCATGATAGCGATCATATATATGCTGTTCCGTTCTGTGGTGTACGTGATTTAATATATATCTCCATGGAAATCAAGATGAAAAATCGTAAAAGAGCCAGGTTTATTTCCATTTCCATACTATTCCGACTTCTGTCGCACTCTCCCAGGTTAACTTTCGGCCGCTCCTCCCCTTTCACCCACCCCATTCCCAATTCTTCCCCTCCCCCTCTTACACCCAAGCCTCACACCCCTTACCCTTCTGCCACCCCTGCGTACCACCCCCTGCACGTTCCCCTTCCCCGGCCAATCGGAATCCTTGCCACCTCACTCCCTCCACCCCCCTCACCGTTTCCGTCCCGAGCTGTGTGGACCAGAATCGTTATTCAAATGAGCAAGTCGGAGGACTGACACCCGCGGAGAAAGTTTCCCCATGCCGCATCTCACTTTATTCTCCGCTCTCAACTCAGATTTTTCAACCCCCGCCCTCCCCCCCTCCTGTTCCGTCCGTAACCACCATCCAGGCCTCTAATATGCCAGGACTTTTTAACTCGTGTCGTTCCTATGGTCTTATTTCTTTTTTTACCCACCACCGACCCAGTTTTTTTGCCGATTGCATACTCTCCCTGGGGAGGGTGTGATTCAGAGTGGGTAGTTGGGCGTGGGGTAAGTGGGATTCTTGAATGGAAGGGAGACTGCTGGCTGTCTCATCGTTCCCACTTGCCCACACACACTCACACTCGTGGTCGATATCTTTCCATGTCATCTGCCTTTTTTATTTTGGCTCTCCGAACACCAACTTGTGGTGAGAAGATCACCAATTTGAGATGCATTGCCGTTACATCATTCACTCGAACAAATTTATGCCTAGATTGTATAAGACGCAGAAATGAAGTGGACGTGATTTCGTGCCTGCGACTTCATACTAAACCTTCGCCGAATATCCGCCATTTTTTCTCATAATCCTCGAATATGCGGTGTAAATGAAGGTAGGGAGATGAAAAATGTTCGTCGTTGTGTGCCGCACCCCTGAGGTATGCGTTAGTACCCTGTTGTTTAAAGAAATACCCTGGTAGCTGTTAAAATGACGTTACGAAAATTATTGTAAATTAGATTAACTATAAGAAGTATTATAGTATGGTATAAAGGAAATATCAGTGTAAAACGATTTCCTTTGCAAAGTTAATAAAAATAAATTCATGATGTGATAATTAGTTAAAGTTGATCGTTAAAGAAACCAAGAGCTCATCCTAACCGAATTTGTAAATACTTACACTGAGATGCATATGAAAAGTCATCGTCATTAAATGGCAATAGAGTCCCCTAAATTTATTTAAAATACGTATGATCTACTCATTATTCAGTCGAATGAGTTAAATTCCCTCCTTATTACCTTGATTCATGATATAATAATGCAAAATATTGAATCATATCTAGTTTTAACAAATTTAAAAAATACTGGAATTGAATATACGTCAAGTGTGCTCCGCAGCAATTAACCTTTTTCAGCGCGCTCAGAATTATCTCGTGTTTCAAAGGTGACGGCTTCAAATCTCTACTTAGAAATGTCTGTTACATGTGTCTTAGAATGAAATTTAGTGCTATTTTGGCTATGTGGTGCTTAAGCAATTGGAATGGCTATATCTCATATGCAGTAGTTAATTTATTCATGATAATAACAAAATATTTCCCCAGTCACAATTCATTGAAACAAATTTGGAAGACAGCTAAACATGAAATATTATAATAGCATACGTCCTCTAATTCGATTCATATTGACTACGGATGTTGAGAAACGTCATGAAGCCTCCTCTGCAGTCCAGCTGTATATAACGCGGTGGTTCCCTTTGGAATTCACGAAAACTTCAAGGTGAACTCGTGTAAGTTCTTTGGTAGCAATTCATACCAACGTGCTTAAATAATTCAATACATTCTTAACTTTGATTAAGCCTTTGTGTGTTCCTCCAGTGTGATTTTCCAGAAGCCTTCTTCAGTTGTAAAATAAAAATGAAGAAAAATTAAACTTGAGTTTCTGAAGCTCTCGTTCGTTTCGAATTAGCCTGGTGACTAAATGCAACAATTTCAGCTCCGCTGCAGTGCATTGAGATGACTTTTTCCCCAGAGCGATGCCATGGAATCCCTAAGCTTGTTCCGTTCAAGCCTCTTATCCGGTCCAATGAAGCGCTCACAGCTTGCAATAAGCTCTTCGAGAATGAGTTCCGTGTCCTCAACTTCAGACTTGTCCCAGTGGCTCGTGGCGTATGCCTGCGCTCTGTGTGCAAAATACTTAGTAAGTACAGGTTTAAGGGGGATTAAGCGGTACCTAGCTCGCTAAAGTATAAAGGCAGCACTATTCATTCCTTGTGCTGCTTGCGTGCTCAGAATTGAACCCGATATCAAGATCTCGCTCTTATTTAGATTTTGCTTTTCTAGCTCAGCTCAGCTTTTTAAAGCACCAGATCATTAACCCTCTGTGATATTAAAAGTTTGATTGGTGTCTATCACCTTTTCCCATACCTTACACCTGCATATCGCTCATGAAGGAAAATTTCATTGTATCCGAGATAAATATTTTATTTTCCTGTACGTTTGACCCATTTCATAGTGGGCGAAGCAGCACTATTAATGCCTAGGCATTGCATACTCTTTGCATTTATACGTTGAGTAGATTCCTTTATTTGGTATCCGGAATGTAGAAACGGTATTTGGCGAATTGGATATAAATTTGTCGATTGAATTCCTGCGCATTGTAAAAATAATTTCACCTATGCGTCACAATCCAGTAATTTGCCTTCACCAAGAACGGGTTCTTACGGTAACCTCGTGCATTTTTTATTTGCAATTTATTTTGTCCCAAAATTTTTGTTACTGTTTTCATGGGTTTATTTATGAGACACATTTCATACTAATAAGCTGTCATGGAAAATATCGTCGATCTTTGGAGTATTTTTTGTGGATTTGTGTTACGTATTTGTTTATTTATCAGTAAACTCTGAGCATCTTGGCTGTACTATTTTACTGAAAACCAAATCGTTCTTATCCGCAAATATTAACTGTAAGGGGAAATAAAAACAGGGTGTATAACGAGGGTGCATGTACACGAGTTTTTCGTGGAATCATAGTCTTTTTTCCGTGAATATTTCTTAGAACATTGTCCGTACCTGTTGTATTATCACTGTAACCCATTTTTTTATGGAATTCAGTGCTCTCACGGCTATCAGCCGCGGCAGGTCGGTAATATCCCGACTTGAACTGGTAATCGAAAGGATCGGGGATCGATGGTTATACATACCTCACTGCTATGTAAAGATTATAATAGAGTTGTATGATATTAAACTCGATGAGTTTAGAAATTAAAGTCTAAAAAAGTTTATTACTACTTGATGTAGTAGCGCGTGAATATCGGTTATGAGTTCCTTCAGCCCAAAACTATACGAAGCCTCTTGATTGGTCATTCATGTTCATTTTGTGCGGATGGAGATGAAAACGAAATGGCTGCTATAAATTTGAGGAAGCATTTGGATGACGCATTGAACTGGAAAATATGTGAGTTAGTGATGTAGTGGTCAGTTCAGTCATAAAGCTTCTCTTTCCTTGTTCCAAACTTAACTAATGAGGAAACTTCGAGTTCTTTGGTTTCAAGTTAAGGTTTTAGAGTTCTTAGGGGAAGGATTCAGACACGTCTAGAAAATAAATTCTGATCCTATAATTCCCTGATATTTAGTTTACGCTTAACAATGGTCGCTCTATAATGCTTGGACCCTCAAAATTTCTTGACTTGCGCTGAATAATTTCCGAGCTCATGGGAAAGAAATCAAGTTTTGCACCCATTTTGGAGTAAAATCTTTTCCACGTGAAGAAACACACAAATATATTGGCAGGTATTGTAAAGTTCAAAAAAGATTTCACAACTCTCGGAAAGTATTGAAGAGCGTGTCGTTCTGGAGTCCCGCAAATTAATCGTAAACTCACATTTCTCTTGAATCTGAAAACAACTTTTAAAAACAAAAACTTGAAAACCACTCTAATGAATACCTTTTTCCGACATTTTTCAATCAGAAAAATCTCCTTCATACGTTTAATATTTATTTAGTGATGCAACGAAATGAACGCGTGTATAGCTCCTTACAACCAACCGGATCGTAAATTTACGACAAATGTGCTTTTTTAATGTTTAAAACTTTGAAAAACAGGTTTTTGAAACTTTTTTAACTCTAGGTAGAATTTTTGACCTGCATTTCATCCAATTATGATACAGAAAATACAGGGCGATAAGGGATGACTTCGGGTAAACTAAGCATTTCAATCGCGCATGTAAAATATCATGCGAAATACCACAATTTTATTCTGTAATTGGCCTTTCTGTTTGACTAATATTTTATTATTATTATCCTAGCACATAGTAGCATGTAGTAAAACTGTCGCTGACTTTGATTAGGAATTGTGACTAAAATGTTCTGTTTTCATGTGGCCACGAATTAAACATCCAATAAAACTTCCAGGAGTGGGAGCCAATGGCTTTTCTAACGATAACGGTTTCGTGAGACGGAAGAACTCTATTGGTTTTCTTAGAGCCTCTTCTTCGGCAATCACGTTTTCTTCCCCTAGATTCCAACGGCACACGTGGGGGGTTCCGTCCCCTGCTGGGATCATTTCCCCCCACCACGACGCGGTCCTAACCGCGTCATATCTCTTTCCAAAATGCAATTTATTCCTTTTCCTCCAACCCTCATCGCTTCCTCTCAATTTGTGATTCCCTCTCTCTACGTTTTCATTTCCCCTCCTTCCCCAACTCCCACTCGCCACCTAACCCCCTCTAAGACATCCCCCTTCTTTCTTCTCCCCCACCACCATCCCCCTCTCTCCCTCCCTCCCCTCTCTTCTCCTTCAACTCCGTTCCTTTTCCTCATATTTTTTCTCCTCTCCAAAAGCCGGTTGATATTCTTTTTAACGCAAACGTGATTTCCGCCTGCCGTAATGCAATAGCCTTTAATTAACATTTTAATTCCCTCAAAAAGAAGTAAAAATAAAATTGGGATGATTTTTTTTCATTTACTGGAAAATCCCCGACGTAAATCCCCGCCGGGGAATTGTAAAAAATATGCAGTGCGCCCTAAGTTTTCGTCTGCGGAATTCAGGGCGGGTGTGCTAATTCAAACGCGGTTGGAGGTCTGGGTGAATTCAGGGGAGTGAAAGGGCTAATTACCCGCCATTTACAGCTATAAGCACTAGAAAAATACTGTTATTTACCTAGGGTTACAGGTGTTGACATTATTTCTAAAAAAATACTTAAATTGGATATTTCGAAATCCTAATAAGTTTTATCTGATTGTGGTTTATAAGGCATACATTTCAATCCATTTGATGAAAATGAGACAAAATTGTAACACTGTGTACAGCATGGAGAAGTCTGATTTTCATGTTTTGATACATTATTGATGTTGGCAACTTAAGCCTACCTACCTCGCCTCTTCTTTCCCCGTTACCGACACATTATTTTATAGAAATTAGTGAAAATGTCTAGAAATACTATACCACCTACCATCACAAGAATAAAGCCAGAACTCTGTATAGAAACTTTATTTTGATCATGCAAATCGTGATTTATTGATGGCCTTATTTACACGTATGAATTGCCTCACGCCGTAATTAGTGTTATAAAAATCTAAGCTGATAAAATGAGGCCTAGAATTCCTAAATTACTCTTACACTGGGTGAAGCCCGCCTAGGGCAGGAGCAGGAAAAAAAGGACAAAAAACCAAGCGTTTTGCGCTCCTGAAAAAAATCTCTCGCGGCGCATAAATTCTCCCCTCCCCCTCCACCATTCCCGAGCCCACGAGTTAATTGTTTAATTCAACATGCATACGCTCTTTCATTCTTGAATGTGGTTCCCAGAAAAGGGGAGCACGCTTATAAGGGCCCTCGCCTCTCGGCCTGGTCCGCCACTATTCCCGTTCCCCATTCTCCGCGCGGCACCGAGGACTTGCTCGCGAGGAGGAACGGAAAGAGACGGCGAGCACACTCACGTTTTTGAAAAACAAGAAGAAAAATAGAAGGGCGTGCTGCGTGGCGCGCGAGATTAACAACAACTTTTCTCTCCCTCTCTCGCACCCATTTCTCCATTCCTCTCTCCATCTTCCCTCTCTCCCTCTCCGTCTCATCAGAGTGTGAGTGCAACGTACAACTTGGTCGGGTCGAATTTATCGTGTCTGGAATTCAGAAACCGCTAGTCGGCGGCGAAATCCACCTCATATCATTCTCGGAGGTGGAATCTCGGCGGAGCAGGGTGCGGGAATGCCACTTGGTGGTGGTGCAGGGGGGAGACCTGCGGGTGCAGAAGTGATGACAGTGTGTAGGGAGTGGGGTTGAGGAGTGTCTCTGGACGGGATGAAACCAGGAATATTTCTTTTGTTCCTAGAGAACGGATCACGTACTGGACGTTGCACGCCGAAACGTAGCAACGAAAAATTTTTTTTTGGCCATTGCAGCAGTCGGGATTTTAAAATTAAACAACCGGGTAAACATCACATCGTGAGGGCAGCGGATGGAAATGTTGAAGCCGGAGAAACAATCTGGGACGCCATTTTGTGAATCGCAACGTATGCAAGGAAAATGCAGGGACGTGCATTTTCCATGGAGGCGACGAACGCGACGAAAATTTTGAGAAATAAATATTTTTGGCGAGGGATGGAACAATTCCTAGTAATTCTCCACGTAATTGTCTGTTTACCAAGGGATCTTTAAAAAGAGGAGAAAAAATTGGATTCGAGTGAGTAAAATGAGAAAAAAATATTCCATGGGTCAGGAATTCGAAAGGAAGGTCGTTGATCGCAGGTGCGGAAGGAGAAAACAATGTTTTGTGAGTTTGTGATTGGAATTTGCAGCTGCAGGGAAATAAAGATATATTTCTATCCAGGAGGAGTCACATGTAACACCAAAGAATTTTGAACGCGGGAGGTCATCGGAAACTACGAAAAATACTGGCTCTAGAAATAAAATGGTATTCAGTGATAAAAGCCCTTGTATATTAATTCAAACTCTAGGAATTTAGTTGGATTTTTGAAGTCCATTTGGCATTATCAAAAAAAATAGGTCCCGAGAGTCTCAAGAATCACAAAAAAGAAAGCATTAGTGCCGAGAGTTTAGATCAATAATTAGTGCATTTGATGAAAAATCATGTTATATATATTCCACTATTGGATCCATATAGCATTAATTGACATGTGGTAAGACTCAAAAGCAGCCATTTATTTAGGTGATCAAACATATATCTTGAAAGTTTTCCTTTCCGATGGAAAAGTGAGAAATTTAATCTATCGTTGATGTGTTGAAAAAAAGTGATTGTATCAGGTAAATTTTAAGAAATTTAGTGTTGCGCAGAAAGATTTTATATTTTATTGGACCTAAACGTTCGTGCCAATAAATTTTGTACCTCTCTAACATTGAGATCTCTTCTAAATGGAAAGAGGTATAAAGTTAGCTAAATACAGAAGGACAGGATAACATTAATTAATAAAAAACGAGGGTGCTTTCGAGTGCTCCGTCATTTCATTGTATTTCTAGCTGGCGTTGCAAAAAACAACCCAAACTAGAAGTGGGTATAATCTCGTCGATGAGAGGCCAAAGACTTCGACCGACTTTGCTCGTGCTATCCCTAGAGTGCTCACCTATTTTTCGCCCATATAATAAATAAACTAGGACTTCTGTGAAGCACCACTCCCCTACCTCAGCTGCGATGCATTTTTCTTCAAAAGAGATCCTCTGATTACGCCGTGGTGCTCAAATAAAGGAGAAAACATTTCATCGAATCCAGGATAATTCGGATTTGCTCGGTCTCGTCGGATCTATGGCGTGATTTCTATTAAGTATCGCCAATCATGCTGATACTCTGGTGGAAACGGCGTTGTGTACAAAAAGTGCTACTTTTTGGTGTCCTGGGACACAAAGCTTCAGTGGCAGTAATGTCTGTACCACAACATCAAATTAATTTTTACGCCCCATTATTGGAAACTATAACTTCTAATTCTCTTATGTTTATCCAATTTCAGGTTTGAGTTACCAAAGTCCCCATACTAATCGATTGTGCTCGTCTATGTTTTTACACAAGCCTTTTGTATTTCACCCGTATTTGCTCCCATTCTGGCTTCACGTTTTCCATCTGTGAAGAGCACCAGACTCATTTTGAATTTTCGTCAAACTGGTTATGAAATGGGAGAGAAAGGCAAATAAGTGAATGCTCATATTTCATATTAATGGATTTATAGTATTATGCCGGTGAAAATAGGTTTTCAGTGTCCATAGTATTTCCCCCCTTCTACTTCTCTTTGTATTTTTTTCAAAGCAGCTACTTCCCCATTTTCTCCTTACAAGTCATATTTCGCATTTTTTTACTGATATTTGCCACACCGAAAGATTTTCACCTTCCTTCTACCAATGCTGACCAATTGATACTACCACTGGTCATGATATTTCTCTAGTCGTGCGGGAAAAAATCCAATACCTAAAAAAGTAGAACTAATAACATTAACCGCAATTTCTCTCTCTGATCCTTTCTTTTCTATCGACTTCCTCAACCGTATCTGGCTCTTTTCATTTCTATACTCGTCTCCGTACATCTTGTAATTAGAGCATTCATTCAAATTCAATAGCAATTACACGAAAAATTGGACGGATTGGCCAATAGGTCAATGAAACAATGCAGCCCAAATTTCTCATTTTAATATTTATCTATTTAAGAACAGGAATGTACGTATATATATTGATAATACTAAGGATAGGAATGAAAAAAGAGTAGTAATTATAATAATGAACGAATATAAATAAGGTAGAAGGATTCAGATTGCAGTTACTTGACCCTGCGGGAAATCGAAACAAGTATCGACAGATTTCCGTCTAGTTTGATGTGCTGTGGCTCATCTCGCTCCAACTCAATTTTCTTCTACCATTTGAGTTCACCCTATTCTTTTGTAGTTCCTATTTTTAGCATAATTGCTATTGCATTTGAGTGAATGTTCACTTTACAATATATACGGAGACGGATAGTAATGAAATGAACAAGTTGCGCTTGAGGGATTTGATAGAAGAGAAAGGATTAGAGAGAGAAATTGTGGTCAATGTTATTTTTAATTATTTGTGGTTTGAATTTTTTTCTCTCACCACTAGAAAAATATCATGACCAGTGGTAGCGTCAAACATATGTTTTATGTATTTCTCAAGTGTAGTGGGACGAGGACGTGTCAAAATTAATTCAATTTGAGGAATAGGATTTCATGGAAATTTCTGTTGTTCCCAAAGCAGGTTGTGACCACCACTTTAAAATCCTTTCGATAAAGAGACCGAGCATACTTCCCTTTCATAACTGCACTTCAGTGAACTGCCCAATGCCTACGATCTGCTTAACAGTGTGGGTGCTGCACAACCATTTAGTATTGGGAAAAGGGAACAGTGGATGGATCAGTAATTCTGTTCTACGATTTCGTGGAAGTATCTTCTTCCACGTCGCCATCCGTAATGCTAGCTTCCGCTAGCATTTTGGCTTGGCAACGCTAATCTCTACTAATTTCAGCTAGCAAATGTTTTCAATGGAATCCTACGAAACGTGATTATTGTTTTTGATTTACGTCATCGAACGTGATTAACAAATATTTGAAAATATTCATCCATTCATTGTGAAGGAGTTGACAATGTTCACGTCAAGCGAATACACATAGCATGAGAGATACAATATATACGGTTGGAAAGTTTCCACTCGTAACATGAATAACACTCAACTAAATTAGGAAATTCAATCTATTTAATTACATTTTGAAAGCAATGGGGTTGGTAGCTATAAAATATTTTTAATGTATGAGAAAAGGGTTTTGCGAGGGTGCGGTAGTAAGAAGTATTAATGCAAAAAGAAAGTATTATTTTTTCTTTTCAATTTATTAATTGTGCGTATAAGATGGAAAATTGAATAAATGTACTGTTATCGTTTAGATTGCTGAAATATTTTAAGGAGGGAGCAGGAAATTCCCAATACGTCCAAAAGCCTACTATTAAGTCCTTTTTGTTTTCACAAAGTTTTTAATTTTATGTATAACGTTGGTGTTTTTTTCACATAATTATTCATTATTTATAAATTATGCAACTCTATTACATTTTTTAACTTCAAAAGAGTGGAGGAATGCGATTGGAGGCTATGAATGAAGTGTTCAGATTGTAATAAAAGAAGAATAGATAAATTAAAACACTATGTTTGCGGAAGCAAAGGAAAAGTTAGCGCAAAGTGAGCTTAGCGAAATTTGTGATACATTGAATTTTTTTAATAGTGAAATACGGAAGGTGGGTCAGAAAGTAATCGCTTGTTCTGTAGTTGAATGAAGGAGAGTGTAGGAAGAGGTACTATTCCTAATGCCAATGTTAAGAAGTAATAATTAGTTTTGAATTTAAACGATTTACTTCTCTTACGAGTAATAAGAATATGTATCTACGATGAAGAGATCTGGCAACTGTTTACCTCAAAGTGCGTTCCACTTCCTCCGATAAAATAATCTACGTGAAGTAAAGCTTTTCGACGTGATCCAGAATTAGTTTTCCGCAAGGAAAGCAAGCCGGTTGGTGAGGTATCGAATGAGCTTCTACTCAGATTTTCAAAGTCAGGTAACTTGATATAATTCTCACGTTCATTACGTGATAGTGCGAACCATTATCTGGAAAGTAAAGGAAAGAGGCCCCATTAAGATGATCCCTAATGCTTTAACTTGATGCGGTCGGGGAATTAGGTTGTTAAGGTATGCTACTGCTACATGATTTTATCGCAATATGTAACAAACTTATGATTTATACTACTTTGGTAATCCACATAATACACTGCAAGTCATCATAAAGGTGTGTGACTGGGGTAAGTTGTTTTTAGTTTATTAGTTGGTTGGCTTTACTACTACAGGGGAATATTGGTACTATTTTGGTTATCTTAACACACTCAACACGGATGCCTTGAATTCAAGGCATGCCTCATTACGCTGGGAGTTGGATGCCTTGACGTCAAGGCATGGGGTCCCGTTATGTTCATTGCTAAGTAAAAAATTATTATTATATTGAAAAAATTTTATGTTTAAAGCATTTATAATAATGTATTTATTCATATAAAAGAAAGAAAAACTTTCGCACATGAATACTTTTTCATGAAATAGGCCAGCATTGAGTGTGTTAACACATAACCGAACTGGGGGGAAGTTACGGATCGTTTCAATAACCATTATCGTTGTTCAAAACACGAGCCTCTCATGAATCGCGATTGGTGACAAAAATTGGTTAGAGCATCAGCAAAACAGGAATCTCATTTTTATAAGAATAAGAATTTCAAGATCTTATTCGTTGATCAACGGTCTACAGAGTCAACAATCGGCTTTCGATTAATCAGAGAAAACCCACCCAGGGTATTTAAACTGGCTGAGGCTTCTGATTTTCAGCATTCTTGCCTTGAGGATGAGTGTCAAGTCGTCTCTCAAAAACGTCGGCAAATATGGATCTTTAAAATCGGTGTGGAGAGCCCGAGAAGATTTTCCTAATATTACTCTTCGGGAAAGAGTTATATCCTAATTTATGAATTTAAAATAGTGGAAATAAATTTTGGGTTGTCCCAACTGTTTACGTTACACCACAACCTAATCGTATACATAATGACAAGAAAAGCGGAGCATCCACGCCCAAATCGAGATTCGAACCCTACGGTTGCCAGGCGGGCAAGTAAATGATCTTACTAGGCTACCGCGGTGCGTCAAATTTAAAGTTCCTATCTTACGGGATTTTTTTGAGAGCGTAAATGTATTCTCTAGGACGACGAGGACGATGGTCCTAGAGAACCATCGTCTTAGAGAATGGATGTACGTGGAATAAATCCCGTAAGACTACAGGCTTCAGATCCTGACTACTTTACCTGACTGCACTAAATACACAGATCTGAAGAGAAAAATGGCAGAAGGGAAGGAGCAGTAAAGTGAAAACTTAGGAAAGAAGAACAGTGACACACCATCAATGCACAGGGACACACCATGCTATCAGTCATTGGATCTATACCAGATGGAAACATTTTCGTTAGCAGGACCACGTTCCCAATAATAATTCACGCTCCTGGCTACTGCGACGGGAATCCTTCAGGGGAAAATACGTATCGCGACATTCGCTTTCCCTTGGTCGTATTGTCCATCACACACTCGAGTCTGCCGTGAAGTATCAGTCGTAAAACTTTCCCGCCAAGAATATTTGACTTAAAGGCGGTCGCACGGAGACCCTGAAACAGACTTAAAGGAGCATTGTTCATTGTTCCCTCAAAAATTTGGAAGCGGAGCACGGACGAGGGCGGGTGCATCCGGGTTTCGGAAGTCTTGATTCGGAGGCGACCATACGTAACGGGGGGGTGGACGAAGGGGGGTTAAAGCACGCTGGTGCAGTCGGCTGACGGAACGGGCGGATAGATAGAGCCAAGCACTTGAATGGGTTAGGGACCCTTTAAGGGAGAGGGGAAACGGAAGGGGAACAGAAGGTGGATGAAAACGAGGGGTTGAATACTTGCGAGAGAGAGAGAGAGAGGAGTGGTGGAAGCCGGTTGTGGATGGGACGGAGAGGTTTATGCGAAGATCTGGGAGAGAGAGAGAGGGGAAGACGAGGAGGAAGTTCGCCACAGCAAGAGGGAGGAATGGGACCTTGATAACCGTTTTGGGGTGAAAGTGAAAGAGCGGGGGGTGGTGTAAGGTCGAGGTGGTGCTTGTGAATGGAGGTCAAGTCGCGCCTTGGTTGAGGAGTCGAGACATACGAGTCGCTGGAGTGAATAGCGAGGGGGTAGAGGCTGTTGGTGGAGGGAGAATTAGAGGTGTCAAAAGACAGAGATTGAGTGTGCCGAGGGCTCGCGGGGGTGAAGGGGGATAGGGTTTACAGGGGCGTTGCGGAAGGGAAGGTCCAAAGTGCTGGGGGGAAGGGGTGTGGGAGAACAATGGCGAGGTCGTGGGTGGTTTAAATAGCTCGGCGCGATATCCCCACCTCCCTAGGGACCCAATCCGTGATATACGCACTCGGAGAGCTATTATCTCCGCCTCTCTTAACGCTCATTCCCCCTCCCGTTGTTTGCCCTGAATTATAAAAATGTTGAGATCCTGGGAGGATAAAAACTGTGAAAAAAATATCGTAGTGAGGCCAAGGGTTCTCCGAAGCGGGTTCCGAAAATTTAATGCTACTATTTTATTCTTGAGCGTGGAAAATATTTGAAGGCTCACCTGCGACGAAGGAATGCTTGACAAAAATGGCAGCAATTCATTTTAGGCTACTAAATACTCGTTGGCCTTGAGAGAAGTATTTCCAGGTCACAACGAGGCTCTGTTCATTGCTGTAAAAATATCTTGTTTCGAAACCATTTAAGTGGGAAAGAAAAGAGAGCCACATACTGCTCGATGCAATTTTTCGTCATTTAGGCCTTTGTAATTAAAATGAATCTACAAACTCCTCCATTTTTCGCTAGGTTATAATCTAATGCTACAAATTTAATTCTCGTATAGAGAGCAGTATAATTTTGGTTTTACTGGGAGTTAGTAGTGAATAAAACCTTGTAATAAACTTTCATAAATGCAAAGTACTACATGGAAATTAACTGCCTAGCAGTAAATTGAGAATAATATCCTATGAACTAATTTCCCTTCCTTACAATATTACATCAGACAAGAATAAAGCTGCTATGTATGTGTAGAATCAAAACATATTTCAATAATAGGCTATTACAGGTAGGTATTTGCATAAAACTAAAACTTTTTGTCGTCTGCCATTTAACTACGACTGATTGCGCATTTTATAAGTATTTTAAATAAAATAATTGGCGTAAATTGTGTGGGGTAGGATCGTTTTTTTTGCGATTACTGAAATGACTTTTCACTCAAACCCTGTTAAACACATGATAATATAGGTTTGGGCCTTGGTCCTAGTCCGCAGAGTAATGGGTAAAAAAATGCAAATGCGCAATAATCACCGCCAAGCAGTAAAAACGATTTCCATTTTACGCAAACGCCATTTATTTACTTACGTGCACTTTAGAAAGGTACTTAAATGGTTAATAAATATTAAAACGCTCATATTCTATACTTTATTTGCCGTATGTCCATGTGAAGTATTTATGTATTAAAGCAAAGCCAAAGCTGGCAGTCACCCAAAACAGATATTATGGTGTTAAATTTCATGGCTTATTTTGAAATTTACCCTTATTTACATTAATAAATCGTTTATTCCATTTGTCGAGGTGATGCTTAAAGCAATTGCTACGAAACAGTTGGTAAAGTAAGACTGTTATGCCCGGAGCCACAAATGGCGTCAGTTAGGTAGGTCTTTTATTAGAGTTTTTTTTATTACCTGGTGGTGCATAGTTTTTATTGATAAGCTGCACGCCATGATCCCCTCATTGCATTAGTAGGATTTATGGATACCAAGGCATATTAATCTAACAATAAGCATCAGCATTGCTTAACTTTTCATGGCTATTCATGACATGAAGTCCTATGAAAACTTTACGAGTTTCTTTGTCCTAAAAATTCTTTTGAGCGCTCGTTCCACTGGTAAACTAGACCATATTTTATCAATTTTCCCCGGATTCAGGTCAACCGGGTATTTGTATAAATGTCAGATGCCGCTATATATCCGTTTGAGATATAGCTACGCTTTTTAACTGTTTGCAGAGATTGACAAAGTTTAATATTCATGTGAAAAATTGTCAGACCGTCTATTTTCTTATTCATGAGCTCAACCTCGTGTGCGTGTAGCATTCGACCAAAAGGCTCTTTTGACAGGCGACAGCTCAACTCTTCTGAGAGAGTATCAGGGCACGCTTTAGAATATGTTTTACTCGGATGCAAAATTGTTCGGTGAGACATTCACTCATTTTTATTCTATGTTCTTCGACCTGCGATTTCGCCAGTTTATGGGAGGAGGGTCAGTTCCTTTATGTGCACTTTCCCTTTATTAGCAGTCATTTAGAAACTCCTCAAATTATGATAATCTGGGGGTTAACTACTTCGTTTATCTTTATAAACCTGTGAGTTGAAAATTCCCGGAAATAAGGTCTTCTGGACCGGAAAGCTTTCCTAATCAAGGATCTTCGGCTCGTAGTGCCAGGGCAGGATCAGAAATCCTTTTTACTGTGGTTGTCTTTGCATTGTCCCGTAAACAAAGATGCATGGTCCGATTCCCGAACCAGAAAATCTTTTGCCCCTGGAAATTTTCAGCGCAGCTGAGGGCAGCAAATTACAACAGTACAATTTTGATCTAAAACTAACCTCCTTTTGTGAGTAGCGAGTCACAAATGACTAGGTATCCAGCTCAACCCAACCTCATTAAAGCCAGGTGGTAAGTTGCTGCTTCAATTCAAGCTTTCTATCTAAGCAATAAATCTAGGGCGAGTATAATGTCCATGATAAAATGAGATTTGAACCCACGACCTTTGGGCTGCCAGACTATTACGTTACTGACTTAGCTGCCATGGCCGGTAGATAATATTTACGTGGAAAACTGGTCACTTTTCCAGTGTTTCAATTCAGCGTAGTCATTTGATACGAAAATTATTTTACCATTCAATGTTTCAGGAAAGTTTTCGTCACTCGCTTTTCTCAAGAACGCCTCACAGAGCGGAGGTATTATCCCATCCGCTTTTATCCCATTCAGTATGGAGAAAAGAATAGTTTGATTCCGTAAATATAGAAATGTATTGCAAATTCACAATGTTTTATGGGTTTGCCTTCAATCTACATGTAGGTACATGTATATCGAAGATTTAAATGAATATCATTTAAGTTTTATGCAGTATGTTCAACACACTCCAATTTTTGGTCCTATTAAGCTATACGATTATATTACCCATATATACTTCTCCTCAATTTATATTCGCATTAATTATGTTTTTCTTAAATACATAATAGCTCATATTTGAAAAATGTAACGTGGATTTAGAAAAATAAAAACTTTGTAAAATTTCACTGGGTGTATTTAAAAACGACCGATTTATCAAATAGTGGGCATCATCAGGTACCTTATGACGTCCACTGATACTACTGTTGGATTAAACTAGTCATTTTTAAATACACCCAGTGATGTTTATGTTTTTTAAGATGATATTTCACAAAGTTGAGCCTGATTCTATGGAATTCAGTAAGGTAACTTGGATATTGGAAAGTGGTAGTGACCGTTGTGCAGGAAATATAGTGTAGGATTTGAACTACAAATTTCCTGAACCTCATGCCTGATACGTTTTATTGCAAGGGTCAATGTCGTTACCTCCTACGAGAATGGGCAATTAAGGCCATTTTTGTTCCGCATAAAATCGTTTCAAGATAATGGAAGTCAGGAAGGAACTTAAATCACCGGAGGTGCTGGAAAGTCATAGTTACAATGTTTGTATAGAGCGTGCGTTATTTTCGTAGCAATAGTTTAGAGAATCGCTGTATTTTAAAACGGTACCTCAGTAAAGGGTCCATCGTTAGGGCCTGTTTCCGAGAAAAACTCGGGATTGGTAATTGATCCTCAATTTATCGAGGGGAAGTCCGAACGATGTAGACTCCCAACGTTTTCATGCTATAAGCGAGAGATGCTGAGGCTATGATGCCAAATTTTCGGCATCGCTGAGTTCTGGCATCGTAGTAGCCCTGGTTAAAAAAACTTCTAACGGTCTTTTTAAGCCATTGAGTGTCTGACAAATATAAAAGTTCATCTTTACCCAAATAATCATTGTCAGTTTTCTTGCTGACAAAAGTGAGTCACTCACGGACTGAAATTCAAACACATTTTATTCGTAGACAAGCCAAAAACAGTTCGCCGGTCCCTCAAGGCGTATCCCAGCTGAGCACTTCAATCGGAACTCTGCGAATGGAAACAATGATAAACGTGTGGATTCTTTTTAATATATTATCTGAAGTTTGGTGTGGTACATGAGGGGGGAGCTCGCTAAGTACGTAGCAGCAGAGTGAAGGAGAGCAGTTCATTTTCTTCTGCCGCCTGTTGTTTCTCAGGAACGTATAGGGTCCAATAAATCATTCACGTTTCTTTTGTTACTGAATTTGTCCAATGACCTATCATAGATTTGAACCAGGAATATCCGATCAGTACCCTGTCGTTTATATTGATTATGCTAAACCGTCATATGGGAGAATAAATGTGAGCTGAATTGCCTGAATGACTAAAGAAAGATGGAAAAGAAAGAAGAGACAAAAACCGAAAGAGATATCAAGGTAGAAAAACCTACCCTGGCCTCCCGTTAGTAGCTCGACTTTCTCTCTCTTCTTCAGGTAGATAGGTAGATAAGATAGGAAAATACAATACAGTCTTCCAGTTTTCAAAGCTTTGATGATTATCCAAATGCCAAGGCTATGGTGCACCCTCTGACCCTAATTTAATTCCAAATCAAACGCGTCATCCAACCCATAGGATTGATGCAAACCCACGACCTTTGACCTTTTAGCTCTTTATATTGTAGTTGCACCCTGACAGGTGGTTAATTCTTTCTGAAAGGTGAGTTAAAGACAGTACTTCACTTATGCCCAGTTACAACTGCCGTCTGCCTTACTAACTAAACTAACCGATTAGTAAGCGTTCTTTCAGCTGTTTGCATTTAATCATAAACTCAGTCTAATGTTAGCCTTCCTAGGCAGTTTTGTTAGTTATGCGATACGTTACACGTCTTTCATGCATTACAGCAAATTAGATTTATATCAAATAAAATTGCAATCCTTCCCTCTTCTTCTTAGTTAGAACCCTAAATTTGTCCATTTTGTGTGTATATGTCCATTAGTGTGATTCACTTCCCTTAGTCTTCGCCCCTTTTCCAAGTGCATACCATGGTAAAATTGCAATGTTAGGAGCAACAACTTATTATTGAACGTTTACGCGTTTTCACAGCGTTTTTCATTGATGTTTGTACGCAGGATGGTTGTGCGCCAAATGCGGTAATAAGGTTGGAGGCGCGTTTACTTGACAACCCGAAGGTCGCGGGTTCAAATCTTGCTGCGGATAAGAATGCTGTGTTATTTTCAGACTCATTATCTTCATCATAAATCAGTAATCCTAAGATTCGTTTGGCGCAGCTCTCCACTCCGTTCTGCTTTAGGTTAACCTCTTCATATTCATATAATTATGCCGTTTCAAATCCTTAAAAACTTGTTCCATATGCTGCGTGTTCTTCTCATTGTCGTTTCCTTCGACGATTTTCTTCATCAGTCCATCATGTCTCATGATACGGTCGTTTAAGTTGTTCCTTCTTCTTCTTAGGTTTTTCAGAAGACCTGTCTTTTCTCCCGTTTTTCTGAGAACATCCTTGTTAGTCACTAGGTTGACCCATTTTATCTTCATAGTTCCTCTGGTGGACCAAATTTCAAATAATTATAGCCTTGACTTCTCTGCTGCCGCTATTGTCAATGCCTCAATGCCGTACGGAGACATGCTACATTTGTAGGCTCTAATGAAATGTTTCCTTACTTTCCAGCTAGTATTTTCAGCCATAAGTTGATTCTTCTTTTGTTAGAATATTCGTCAGGGATATTCTTCTGTCTATTTCCTTCTCGCTTCGTCCATTGCTGGTTACTCGGCTTCATAAATAACAGCAATATTTTACCTCAAGTTTTCTGCCCTTAATTTAACGTCCTCACTTATTTTACTACCAGTCCTTTCAGGCTATGCTTAAAATTATGCAGGTTATGTGGTGCAATAGAACATTTGCAGGTGGAGAACCCTTAACACCGAAGTATGATATTATTGCTACTTCTGGGAACTAGTTGGTAGAAGGGAAATCCGGCAAAAAGGACTGGAGGTGGCAAGCGGGGACTTAGTGCTCGTGGAGAGAACGCAGGGGGTCCGGAAAGAAGGGAACGTGCAGATTTTCCACGTTTTCGAAAACTTTTGAAGAAATTTTTGAAGCCTTGTGGTGGATACGAGACGAGTTAGAGAGAGAAGGAGAGAGTGGGAGAGATAGGCGGAATAAAAGAGGGAGAGGGGAGGATGCGGGGGAAATATGGAGTTAAGAAAGAGAATGGGTGTGAAAGAAGGGCGGGAGAGGGGGTGGGCGAGTTGGTAAAGTCGGAGGGAGGGGGGTGGAAAGGGGGTTTGAAAGAAAGAGAGAAGGGGATGAAGATTTTTATAGCAGGTAAGGAAAAAGGGGGAAGGTTGTGGGGGCGGCCGGTGGAGAAGTAAGAGTTTCTCGGGGGTGGGGACGAGAAAGGGATGGAAAGAGGAGGTACGCCTTACGAATGGGAAGTGGAAATTTCTGCGAGTGGGATACGTGCGGTCGGTTGGAAGTGGGGGAGGGGGATGAGGATGAGTTTGCGGGCGGGGGGAGTGGGGGAGAAAAGGAAGTGGAAGAAGAAGAAGGAGAAGGAGGTTAAGGCTTAAGGTTGTGTTTAATGTTCCCCAAGTTGCGACCGAGTGTGAACTTCTTTGAAACTCGAAAAAACCACGTGGTGTGAGACAAGAGGCTAATTTTAAAAAGAGCCCCTACTTAGGAAGCGGTGGAGAGAGAAGCGGGGGAGGCGGGAGGTAGAGGAACGGGGGATGCGGAGTGAAAAATTGATGAGACAAGGGTTTTTTTTAAAGTGGTTATTGCTAAGGAAAATTCTTGCATTGTAGAATGTTCATCTCTTTGATTTTAAGTGATCAAATTTCCCTGGAGTATATATAATTCAGGGAAGGGAAACGGGCTTTTTGCAGAGAGTGGTATTTTGAAATCGTGTTAAAGTTCTCCTCCTACAAACTAGCGAATAATAGACCTATGGATATTTGAAAGTAGATAAAAGTTATTTAAATATACCAGCGAATCTTATGGTCTGTTTGTTACGAAATTGATTCGAGTTACTCTCAAAGAATTCAGAATCTGTGGTTTCTAAAAGTTACCTTCGACTGTTGGCAATCGTTTACTTTTAAAGCTACCACTCATAAGTTTTTTTACGCTCTAAAACACGCTTAACTTACAATTTGAGATGTGGAATCACTTTGAAACTTGAAAAGCAATAATTACCTCCCCATCTTTCTTCCGCCCTTTCTTAAGCTCTATAACTCTCCCTCTTCATTCGGATATTTTGGCTCTTCGCTTAAACTTTGATGCAAAATTTGACTGAACTTAATATGTACTTTGTATCTAAGGCAAGGAAGTTTTAGGCGTTATACATTGTTAAGTATCCCTTCTGACGAGGTTGACCTTTGTTATTACCACTAACGACATTTATGGGTGCTAAGAATAATGTGACATCAGCCATATCGAATCATGAAATCCTCCCCTGCGCATTTACTTCTGAGGGCCGAGTTGTTGGGGTGCCCTAGTCACTTCGTCTCCAGGCACCACGAATCAGTTTCACAGTTCTTACCCGGCCACGGACGAATTCAGGGGTAGTCTGCTAATAATTTTTGTGATTTACTCGATAGCAATTCAAAATTGGAACGCAATAATTGGAAGGCAGCGGGAGCTGTATGTAGTAGTGCCGCATCACGCGATATCATTCTGCAAGGATATGGGAGTAGAATAGAAAAAGTTGGTTAGGCTTGAAAAAGGCCGGAGGGCTGCTGTCGCTACTCGGCGTTAAAGTACTGTGGATATGGAATAGCTATGAATTACAGGAAAATTATAATTATTTGCTCCTCCAGGAAGAGAAAGTGAGAGTTGAACTTAAATGAGAAGGGTGGAAATCCAAGCAGTCTGAGCATTTATGTAAGTTGATGGCGTTAAGAGCATAGTTCTAGTGGTCAAAGACTATTAATTAAAATTTTTCTTCTTCAATCAAAAGGTGATGAGTTAATAAGAATTTATTTCAGGCGTTACTTTGTGGAAGTTACTGACATTCATAATAAAGTACAATAGTAATACTCCAAAATTAATTTTTAATAATAACCGACCCAGGTTTCTCAGTGCCATTTTCTAGAAAATGGCAATGAGTTGCCGAAATCCGGGTCGGTTATTTTAATAAATTAACTGTGGAATATTACTATTGAATTTAATTATGAAAGTGATTAGTTTAATTGGTGTAGATTCTTTGCGGTGCACATCTTATGGAACCAAAATCATTAATCCATCTCCTTCTTTGGGAGATTGTATAAACTTCCTCCGAGGATATTTCTAATGAAATGGTATTGGATGTGTGTAGAAGATACATGGAAATATGTACCTATGTCCCTTGCTATAGAAAGATTAAATTCCTTTCACTAGCATTGGATTAGTAAACATGTTTATCTTAAATCCAGAAGTTTTAGTGGAACTTATAAAAATTACCAATTTATTTATTTAAACCAAGAAAGGGGCAATATTTTTCAGCCGGAGAAGAACGAGAAAAGGAGTCAAGACAAATTGAGTATGTACGTTGAATTTGGAAGGTATCTATTCAAGAATTTACGAATCGCCGAAAGGTTCCTCACTCTCTATGCATTGCATTATGATGAAAATGTAAAGACGCAAACAGAATGCGTAATTTTGTAGGCCGAGTGGAAGAGTGGCGTGGGAGGAACAAGGTGAGGAAAGTGGGTGGCAGGGTTACGGATGGAAAATATGTAATGAGATCCTTTGAGGAATTTCATGCAAATTTTACATTCAATATGACGGGAGCGTGTGAACAAGAAAAGAAATCAGCAGCAGGCTGGGCGTTGTCTAAGCAGAATGTAGCTCAACTCTCATAGCATGAAATACAATTCTCACTAGCCTATAATAAGTGCTGCATCTGCCATTACATTTTGTTCATGCCTTAAACAATGTAAATCGTATGCTCAAATATTCTTTAGTGCCTTAATTTATCAAGTTAACCATTCTCTAGTGTATCTAGTTAATTGGACCTTAAGCAAGTTTCCTAAAGTAAGTTTTTGGAAGAGTTGTTGCTTAGTTCCTAGCCTAGTTCTGAATGCGGCAATTTTCAAAGTATCAGTGAATAAAGTGAATGTTTTGTCGGCAATAACGAAAATATTGCAGTTTGAAGGAATTAATGCTTTTCATTTCGTTAAAATAAGTATCATGTATGTCCCATGCTTCGTAAACTCTCTCATAATCGAACGAAACCTGTCGATTCAAATGGGGAGGTCTTGATTTGGAAACTTTAGAAAAGAAAGTTCTACGTCACATTAAAGGAAGTGGATACTACTTATTCTCTAACTTACTACCAATTTTTACTTATTCGAGTCTGACGCAGCACACATATTAAACCCCCACCCCATCCAACTACAGCTGCAGTATAGGGAAGTGCGACTAAATGAGAGGGGTCGGCTGTGAAATTGTTTCTTTCCACGCGTTACAATGGTCAAAATGCTAGCATATGTATTACCTACTTCCCACAATATTAAATCTCTCTCTTTTTCGGTGATTGTCCTCCTCTCTTTCTGCATGAATACTTTTTCACCACTCAAGACTAAAGCACCCGTGTAGATTGACCTCCCAGCGACTCGACAATATATCGATGAGGACGTATATTTGCTACCTACAAGTGAGTTAGAATAATTATGTATATATATATTCTTCACACCCCTTGAATGACCATGAATGCTCGGTTTTGAGAAAAGGCCTCACCTTCTCCCCCACTCCACACGTGAACCACGTGAATATAGTCACCGACGCCTTGAAATTCTGCCGAGCACTCAGGTGGCGTGCATTTTGGAATTCCCACCCGAGTCCCCCAAACAGACCGACCAACATCGAGTCCCTTACCAAATTTATCCCTCCCTCTCAACGTGAGCCAAAGCCACTCCCTGCCAGCCATCCGGTTGAGATCTTCATTAAACTCTTCCTCAACAAAATTTCTGATCCTACATTCCTTCAATCCATTAAACCTCCAAAAAATCTCACGCACCATGAATCACTCGCTCTCAAAAAACTTTCCACCAATCAGGATATCGTTATCACTAGAGCAGATAAGGGCTCTACCACCGTCATAATGGACAAAGTCGAGTACATTGCAGAAGCCATGCGCCAACTCAGCGATCACTCCTCCTATGCTCCCCTCCCAGAAGACCCTAACCCACAGTTCCAAATTGAAATTTCTTCCTTTCTTAAGGAATTTGGACCCACCGAAGGGCTTTCTCCCCCCGAAATTGCCATTCTGTCCCCCCCCAACTTCAAGACCCCCCATTTTTACCTACTTCCAAAAATCCATAAGCCCAATAACCCAGGACGCCCCATTGTCTCCAGTACCAATTCCCCCACAGAGCGCATCTCCGCCCTCGTCGACCATCACCTGCAACCCATAGTCACTACCCTCCCCTCTTTTATCAAAGACTCCTATCACTTTCTTGACCTGCTTCACTCCGTCCCAATCACAGGCACCAATCTTATTATGGCAACGATTGATGTTAATTCACTTTATACATCTATTCCACACAACGAGGGCCTAGAATCACTCCGTTACTACCTCTCACGACGACAGACACCACATTCTCCCTCCACTCAATTCATTGTCCGCCTCGCCGAAATGGTACTTACAAAGAACTCTTTCTCATTTAATGGCCAATTTTTCCTTCAAACCAAAGGCACCGCTATGGGCACCCGCATGGCACCTTCCTATGCCAATCTATTCATGGGCCACCTCGAAAGCACTTTTCTATGCAAACAAACGCTTCAACCTCTCTTCTGGGCTCGTTATATTGACGACATCTTTCTGCTCTGGCCCCACGGACATGAATCCCTTCTCTCTTTCATAAATTCCCTAAATACTTCTTTCTCAGTTTCTTTCACCTCTTCCATCTCTGAATCCTCAATTACCTTTTTGGATATCAATATTCTCTTGGCAAATCAAAAATTCATTACCTCTGTCCACAAAAAACCGACAAATCACGAACAATACCTTCACTTCCAAAGCTGCCACCCGCCACATATCAAGCGTTCGATCCCGTTCTCCCTCTCCACCCGAGGACACCGTATATGTAACAACGCCCCTTCCCTCCAAAAATATACAGACAGCCTCCATCACTCCCTCAGGAAACGCGGGTACCCCGAAAAACTTCTCTACAACAAAATCCTCCCTCCCACTGCCAAATTCACCCCCCGTGCCAAGTCTGACCCCCCTCAAACCGTTAACTTATTCACAACATACATTCCCGGCGCTCATAGAATTAATAAGATCCTCAGAGACTTGTTCCCCATCATTAAGAACAACGCTTCCACTTCCCTTCTTCTGCCCTCCTGCCCCTCAGTCTGCTTCAAACGCCCGCCTAACTTACGTGACATTTTCAAATCCACTAGGCCCTCCCTTCAACCACCATCCACCCGCTCTCCTTTGTCATCGCCTTGCTGTCGCTCAAGGTGCAAATGTTGCCCGCTTCTCCGTCCCACACGTCCCATCAATCGGTCTTCCACTACGGCGACCTGCATCTCCATCAACACTATCTATCGCCTCTCCTGTAATTTTTGTCCCTCATTTTATATCGGTGAGACCACCACCCCACTGTCGATCCGTATGAATGGCCATCGTCACTCCACCAAGTCTCCCCCCTTCCTTGATCCCATTCCGAAGCACACCGCTTCCCACGGTCACCCCTTCGACCATTGCTTTTCCCTCAATATTATTGAAGTCCTCCCTGAATCCGCCGGCAGTATAGAGGTGAGAACCAGAGAATCTGCCCATATTTTCATTTCTAAGGCATGGGAATATCCTGGCCTCAATCTCCAACATTGAGAGCCCCCATTGGTCACCTTTTCCTCCCCTCCACCAGCCCCTTCTTCCCCCTCCTTTCTTTCCCTTCCACCCCCTCACTCTACCCGGAGAACATCACTCTCTCCGGATCGAGAATGGCGCCATGAGCGTCGAAACGTCTCCCAGTTTACTTTGTGAGTGTCTCTTTTTTTTGTGTATCTATGTTTTTTGTTAAGTGTCCTCTTGTGCGAACTATTATATATATATATATATATATATATATATATATATATATATATATATATATATATATATATATATATATATATATACAAGTCTTGGGAGAAGCCACAATCGTGGAAAATAAACAACATCACAGGTGTGAAAATAAAACATAGAGACACAGAAAAAGAACACTCACACGTATAGTAGAATATTTCGGTGGTCACAGACACCTTCCTCAACAAGAAGAGGAATACAAGACTTGTATTCCTCTTCTTGTTGAGGAAGGTGTCTGTGACCACCGAAATATTCTACTATACGTGTGAGTGTTCTTTTTCTGTGTCTCTATGTTTTATTTTCACACCTGTGATGTTGTTTATATATATATATATATATGGTGTATCTTTGCTAAATAGACCGCAAAAACTTCAATATTTTCAATATCTCAAGTTTTTGTGGCATAATACAAATCATAATGTGACCTACCGCGATTATTAATCCAGGTTTTAATTTCGGGGTGACCAAGAACTAACATAACTATTGCCACTAAAAATGGTAGGGAATTGGAAATATTTAGTAATCATAGGAGTAGAAGAAGTGCGGAGAGAAGCTCGGCGTCGTAATTAGCCGTCAAAATGAAAGGTTCCAAGGGATCCTCTGTTTTACGTCCCATCCGACGGACGGAGTTCTGAATCTGAAGGGACCTCAACGCGATACTCAGGTAGGGGGCGGTATGCTACAGAATAATCTAGAATTACCGGGATTCGAAACCGGGTTCTCAGGATGGTATGTCAGTGCTTCGACCAATCAGACCTCCCAACCACCAAGGCTGACAGACGAAAAAAAACTGCACTTTGAAGAACTGGGAATCTCCCTAATGTTTCCTCCCTCTCCCTTCCCTTCTTTGTCACGCCACTCCCGTTTCGCCTCCCCGTGGGACTTTAGTCACGGTCGAGTCTTGGTGCACATGTTTCGCATAATAAATTTGACAACGATTGTGACAGGTGCTCCAGCATTGCGAACGACACTTCCACGCGTCTCACCTCATGCTCAGAATGCGATTTCATCATGTGTGACAAAGGGACTGCAGGAAATTTACCTAGTTAGGTCACATGTCAGATGAACGGCTGACTCGATTAGTGGCCTGGATCTGAGGATACGGATGGAATTTAGTAGCACTTATGGATTTTATTTTTACGTTGATCCAACTAACAAGTTTTCTCAGTGTCTTCTTACCTAATTTAAACACGATATTCACGAGGCGGGAATCGAACCAGCGTCCCTCGTGTCACCAGGGAGGTAGCCAAAATGTCTGCCACGGTCATCGTTCGGAAATGTGTAGTTTCTCAAAACAATTTACTCATTCGTAATGAAATTCGGCTTGCGTTTTTAACGAGTATGCAGTAGGGGCATACTTTTGTTAACAGAAATAATATAGTTGGATTTTATGCATGTAATTTTTCGTTTCCTGACATTAAAATGCGAGCCAAAAGAAAATAATGCATGCAGGAGCAGATGCGGCATAGGGATTAATGAAACGGCCCAATAACTACGGTTTAGTTAATTCCCTGGGATATTCCAGTAAAAATTGTGCGCAGAGATATCACTACGGTAAGTCATGACGGTAGATTTTTTTCCGGCACCTGTATGCATTTCCCATGCGCCCTATAACACTGGTAACGCAAGCTTTAATAATTGGAATACTGAGCAGTAATTTTCATCGCTGGCCAAAGCTGACTTATGGAAGCAATTTGTTACCCTTCATTGTGAACCATTAAAATTATCCGCATAACTCCTGGAGCGAAATTCGTTTATAGACTCGGATCTCGGAGGAATATTAATCTCCGCATGTTAATGACGGGTTCAGGACTGAATAAACCCACCTATCCCGAAATTAAATTTTCGACGCATGCGGCATGAATAAAGATTCTCGGCACGGAGCAGGTAACACGAATCCCATTACCTCACAATTAAGGCGACGGGGCAAGGTTCCAACAACCTCCTCAATCCTCCTCGCGGCTCCAGATTCGTGGCCGGACCGACTGGAAAGGTTTGCGAAGCTGCGGTCCCTTTTCGGTGGCAGGGAATTTTACGTGTCTCTCTCTCTCTCTCAACTGGAACCCCCGGATATTTGTTTTCCTCCCGTCGACCTCGTTCACCCATGCACACCACCAAACCTCCTGGTGAGAAATTTTCCGCGGAAAAACTGACGCAAGGTCGATTCGTTTCCTTGTATTTTTTTAAGGAGGCCGCCTTGACCAATTCGTATTCCCGTCATGCACTCCTGCAGAGTTACAGAGGTACACACGCCAATCTTTCCCACTCCTCCCGATTTTAAGCCTTTCTCGCGAAAGAAGGCGGTGGCCCGTCACCAAGTTTTTGTCCATCTTCCCTCCTCAGAGGGGTGTCGAGTGGGACCTTCTCACACGTCACTTCCGCAGTTCGAATGGCGCACCCTTCCTTCGCTGGCAGGAACGACACGGGATTCTGGCGTGCAAAATAAAGGGAGGGGGGAGGGTAGGAGGGCCGTGAAATCCTCAAAGAGGAGGCGAAAAACTAGAGGAAGGGTTCTGAGAGGAATAGGGAGAGAGAAAGAGTAGAGAGAGAGGATCTCCGGAAGGTTGGACTCGGCCGGAACGAGGGCGATAAAGGAAGACCGCGGTATCGGTGATTTAAACGCTGGCGGTGTTACCAGTTCGGCGTCCTTTGGCATTAGACTCGGCGACTTTCGTCGTCTATGTTTGCTTTGGATGGCGCAGTGGGGTCAACTTTGTACTCCCTCCTGCCGCGCTTCATTCCGGGGATTTTTTCGTGCTGGAATATCGGCCAACCAAGCTATTTCTGGTTGAGAAAAGAGATTTACTTGGTGAATGGATTTCCGACACCACCTTATTTAGAACTCAATGCTCTATCAAGTAATGAATGCTATTATTTATGCACCAAGGAAAAATGCCTCGGAAAATTTAGATTCCCTTCTGTATGAAATATTTATTCCACTGGAAAGATGCATTAATGGTAGCTCTAAAGCCTTACTCCAAACACATTACTTAACTCCAATATTAGTACTCTATAAAAGTTGATGACCAGATTGAGGCCATGCCGCAATTATTCCCGAGGGAAATTAATTTTAGGGTACATGAACGTCCATTTTAGCCAATTGGAGTTGTGTTTTTCCTGAAGCAACGTAATTAGTTATTGAAAAAAATAACTTAATTCAGAGTGGCTTCCACACTTTGTCCACACCCTGCCTTGTAATCAGAAACAGTGCCTTTATAAAGGCTTGATTTGAGAGCAATATTTTACAGTCTTAATGGACGGAATTATTTGTAACACCTTCAAACAGTGAAAGATGAGACTAAGTTTGCAAATGGTTCAAGTTTTCCTGTCATTGACAGTCATGATCTTCATCGGGACGAGGTCATGAAAATCGCTGAAACGGTACCGATCGGATATGATGAACGGATAATTCAAAATTGGAATGCAACAAAACTTACCGCTGTGCGACCGTTAATTATAGACGACAAGTCATTTTGCATACGATTCTCGGCAATTCCCCATAAAATACGCGATGAGGCGCAGCATCTAACGTCAGTTGAACCAAAAAAGACTATAGCGAACTTACTCTGGTGAAAGGGGGCTCGTAGAGTTTATGTAGGGGTGACAGCATCAAAGATGGTGCGTTGATTCGATAGAGAAACTCCGAGAGATGAATGCACCCGATTCCTATAGGCGGCATTCAAACTAATTCATTCTGATTACTCACTGCGCATTTTACTTATTCTGGCTGTGCTCACTCTACTCCTCGAACGCAGATTTTGGGACTGTTTAGCTCAAGGACAATCAGCGTTTGGTTCTGACTGGAAACTCAGTCAGTCGCGCTCCACCTGACGTCGAGGTCGGAGTGAGGAAGGAGTGGGCAGGATACAAGACTCTTAGTCCAGTGATTAACTCCATGTTCATTCTTACTGTGTATGAATGTGTCGCTCTCCTAATACACTAATCTGCTGGAGTCATCAGTGGAATGCTTTCAGAAGGGAATTGACATGGTGGATAGAGTACTGACCACCAGGACTCGGGTTCAATTTCGGGCAGCAGCGGAGATTTTTCGTTGGAATACTAATTCTGCCTCAAGTGCCGTACAAAGAGGTCTTTAAGGTTAGTATTTTATTCGATTTATCGGATTAGGAGTGAAACTTTGGATTCCTTTAAGCATCTTAGCAAAGCGTTCTGGAACTCTCTTGTAGGGTGAACCGCAGCTCGTGCCATCTCAGAGCAGATTTCTGGCTTGCTTGGACTAGACGAAGCTTAACCAAGTGCTCTCCCAAAACCATTGGAGAAAGCGATGAGGACTTCACGGTGACGAATGGGGAGACAGCCCAGTTTCAGGTACCAAAGAACCTCAGATCAATCACAGACAAATGGACATATATGGCCGAGGAGGGATTTAAATCTGGTCACTGATTTGTCAGGCCGGGGTGCAATCGAACTACCCAACGCGACCGGCGATACGACTGCAATGTCTCGTCGGTATGTATCCGAGCCGAGTTTTACCTCTTCAGAGTCCATGGCCTTCGTAGGTAGGATAAATACTCTATGGAAGAAAGTGTTGGGTACACAATAGATGAATTGAATCAGGAATGGTAATTATCTTTAGTTTAGTAGTAGATTATGGTAGGTTCAGAGACATGGAAAACTTCTATAGATCCCATTATGTAGTAAAAACCTACGAAGAATGCAATGTTCTTCTTCATCACCTCATATTTACTGCACGTAATTATTCGATTCGAACGGCCCACTCCTTCATTTTTCCTCCACCCTCATCTAATACTCTCCCTTCCATAACGCAATTTAGAACGTCATCCTCCTTATAGTCTGTGCCATCCGCTCCCCTTCGGTTTATTTTATGAATCAATATCCTCTCCTTCTATATCATTCCCATGCAATTCCCCGTTTTTCGTCTTTTCCTCTCATCTTATCTTTTACGTCTTCACGACACCATATAAACCGAATTTAACTATCGCAAGATCGCCATTCTGGTATTAGTTACCGAGTCAGTACATTTGAAGGCAACCATAGGTGAGTGAAAAAGCATTCGTCAAGTAATGATACAGCAACAATTTAGGAGTTCTCAAAATATTTTTGGAATCATCGGATAATAGATTACCTTCGAATTCTCTTCAGAGGTCCAGAGTACAGTCCAACCAAACCGAGTCGAACCAAATAGCTGAGAACACAGCTGTGATAAAATTCTAGTACTAGCCGTGGGTTTGACGATGAAGGATTTCAATCCTAAAAACATCCATTACTCAGCGTATTCTTGTGATGTGGAGATGTACGTCAGTGCTTGTAGACGCACGCCGTTGTCGCAATACTTGCAACCATTGAGAGGCATCCTGGATTTAACACTTCACAGCTGTTCTTCAGGTCTTGGTGCGCTGTTTAGGAATCCGCGTCGGCAACTCTCGTACCTTGAAAGAGGAGGGCGTGTGAGAGAGAGAGGGAGGGAAAGATGAGAAGTTGTGTGGGTTTGACGGAGGGGAAAGGGATTCTGTCGTAAGGAGAAGCTAGGCGCCGTTGGGTTTGTGCGAGATTGAAGGGGAGGCGAAGAGGTGGGGGAAATGGGTGGGATGGGGCTGGGGAGAGAGGGAGGTATAAGGGGAACAGGATATAAACCTTATCACGCTCTGGGACATATCCTCAGGAGAATGAATGGGCTGCGATGTACCACAGTTGAAAGCGGGGAGAAAATAGTATGAATAATACTATATTAAATGTACCTATGAAAAAATGCTGAACGTGATTGATCTTTATGAATCAGGATATCACAACCTTTTTTCATTGATCACTGAAAATATTTGGTGAATTCCAGATTTTGATTTTTTTGTGTGCCTAACTGCTTACAAAACATCTCATCGGGCAGCCTAACCTTAATCTAAGGACAAACATCCATGACCAAGTTGGGATTTGAAAACAAAATATTTGGGTGCTAGACCGGAACTTTGCTATCCTGACTGTTAAGAGCGACATTATTTGAACCCTGCCAATGCGGAATATTTTATTATTGAAGGCGTACAATATATAGGAACCAGGTAATTTCACTGTAGAATTAAAATGACAGGTTTAAAAGATAACCATCAACGGTAGAAAACTAAAATATCGTTGGTTGCTTTCGATACATTTTATATGATATTGCGCTATTGCCAGAGAATGTCTTCGAAATTCAAATACAATTTAGCCCTCGTGACTCATTAGTTCGTTTCTCTCAAATATATGTTATATTTAGGAAGACATAAGCTAACATTTATGCACAAAATGAAATCGAGTTAATATTAAATTATGATATTTAGGCACATTTTTGGCAGCAAGGTTATCCATGTGGTGCACTTCCATTTTATTTGCTCTTTTAATCTTATGTGCTCTGGGTTCAAATTAAGGTTAAGTCTCTCAGGTTGGTGATATTCAGTAATTCTGATCCACAGTCGTTCTGGAATACCAAGGCACCGAAGGAGCTACTGGCCAACTTGTCCTTCCTTCGCGAATTTTACCCCCCACCAGGCTGAAAAATTATGAACGCTACCCTCAATAGTCAGATAGAAAGACGAAGAGTTAGAAGATAATGTGCTCGTCATTTGCTAATGGAAGACACTGAAATAAATAACGTGAAAATTACATTTTGCACTTATACAAATGTCTACAATGCATTAAAATGTACAAGTACATAAACAAATTTGACTATTTTACGCGACGCCCATCCGTACCTTTAGTGCACAATGATCATAGCCGTAATAATAATACGTCACGCCTGAGATAACTCCAAAATATGGTACACCAACTGAATTTTAGGAGTTGGGGGAGCTCAACGAGTTGAGGGAGGAATTTGTGCAGGGTGAAGAGGGGTTAGGGGTGCGGATGTGGGTGGGTGGGAGGTGTCACGGAGACGGTGGCAGTCCTTAGGGAAGCAGCAGAGGGAGGGGAACGGCGAGAGGATTAGAAGTTAGAAGCGACAGAATGGGAGGCGGGGGAGGGCGGGTGTGCCGTGGGAACAGGACGTGAGTTGGGGATGGGGGTGGGAGCGTGGGGGAGGGATTTGAGGTATGGTTTGCCACGGTTGGTGTGGCGAAGGATACGTGGAGGGGATTGGGCGAGAGGGTGTTCGGATGGGGGGAAGCGCACGTCCTGAGACAATGGGCGCGCATTATATGAAGTAATAGTCTGCAGGAGCGAGGGAAAGCGGAACTGCCGACAGTTTCGCGGTTCCTATGGGGCAAGTTCAGCCCCTGGCGTCTTGGAGGTGGATGGGGAAGAGTTTCAAAAAATTCCATTCGCCCACGCGAATGTCATCCCATATTTACCGAGTCGAGTTTCAGGTTATGCACGCCGGGACTCGTAATGGAAAGAAAAGCAGAACGAATGTGGCTAATCCAACTATTTACTATCATTACGCCAAATGCTGTGATATTTTTTTCCATTCAACTAATGTAATCATCAGGGGTTCCCAGCCGGTGTTACGCGGGAACGTTTCAGGTGGTACCCGTGCGTGATACGAGCGATTACATGCGATAGGCTAGTAAGGGCCTCTGTGTGCGTAAGCATGCAAACTTCCACCGTCTGCCGGGCGCAGTGGGCGCAAAAAATCTATAAAAATCTAAAGTTTTGCCTTGATAAAGTGATGATAAAAGCGAAATACAAGTGCATTAATAATTAAAAATGATGTTTTCTCAGTAATTTGATTAAAATAAAACAAGCCATTGGACACTTTTCCGACAGTAAATATATGTTTCTAAAAAAATATAGGACTGTTGGTACGCCAAAATTTCTAAAAATTTCAAGTGGTACGCAGTTGCTAAAAGGTTGGGAACCCCTGTTATACATTGTAATGTATGATTCTCTATCTCTTCCTGCTCCTTAACTTACCTAAGTAGTGGGAAATTAACCCCGTGATGGAATCTTAAGCAAAAGAATTCTGCTTCAAGAGACTAGTTGTGTCCATTGAGACATTAAATCCGTCTCCCAAATCATCCTAAAATTCCGTATTTAAATTAATTGGAATCCAGTTTATAGCCGGAGAAATATGAATCGAAATTTGATCTGAAACTAAAAATACGTTACATTATAATTTGTTCATGCATGCATGCATACATTTATTTTTAACTCACATAGCTCGTTGCTGATTGGAATGATAATCCACTCATTTTCCAATATGTTGTTGGGCACAATATGTTCATAGATTATATACAGAGATTAAAATCATTATTTTTTTACCATTAACAGTGAACTCCACAGAGCATTATCGTTACTAATTACACAGCTCATAATTGAGTAAACTATCAGGGTTTTATCGCACTCTTTATTGAGATTGAAACTCGAGTTTTGCTGGGAATGTCGGTGTGAAAAAGTACTAAAGGATGAGGGTATGGAAGGAGATGTGTATTGATAAGAACGAGAGTAACAGCAAAACCTGGGTGACACATGAAAACTTTAATAGAAATTAGGTAGTCTCGGGCGTCTCGGGTAACGAATCGTCAATTGCCAGAATTACCAGCTTGATTATATTGGTAACATGGTCAATAAAATACCGCCAGGTTGTAGAAAGATTAGCCATTCAATTTTGAACGTATCATAAATATGACAACTATTGAATTGTTTCCACTACAGTACCTTGGTCGATCAAGCACCAGTCTGATATTTTCAAGGTCACGGTTCAAATCCCACCTGGGGTATGGATATGGTGCCTTAACTTTCGTTTTCATGTAGGTGAAAATGTAATAAAACATTAACGCCTGAATCATACAGAAACCAAATCCTAGTATTCATTGATTCATTGTTTTACACTACTGTGATTTAAAAGTAAAAGAAATGGTTGGCGAGTTTACGTTGTGGAAGTTATTTTTCATTATAAGAAAGAAAAAACTTAGTTCTTTTCCACAAATATATTTAAAACAAATCTACCGGTTTCGGCCTTCTCAGGCCATTCTGTATGGACAGGACATCTCAGGACAGGACATCTATGGACAGGAATTCTCAGGACACTGTAATCTTGAGAATGGCCTGAGAAGGCCGAAACCGGTTGATTTGTTTTAAATATATTTGTGGAAAAGAACTAAGTTTTTTCTTTCTTATAATGACTACTGTGATTTGTTATCTGTGGATCTGGATTCTTTCGCGTTCCCCATTAATTCTTATTAGTACTTCTCCTTCCCTATATACGTCTTTATTTGGCCCATTTACTCGTATCCCATCTCTTCCTTGAGGCATGTATCCTTCTATTTTCTCTCCTTTGCGTTTTAGACAAATTAATTATGTCTCACTTATTCGATCATAATGTGCTTCGAATAGAAATATTTTATCCTGGGCTCTTCTGGATATTAACTACTTCATTTTTACTTTTATTGTTAGGTATATTTACTCTTTAGCATCCGGCACCATCACTGAGTCTTGAGTACTTCAACCGATTATTTTTATCACCTATTCCGTCTGCCAATATCTCTGACGCATTTAGTGCCTAATCCCACACAAAGGTAATTACGTAATTCGCCTGTATATTTACCTTCATTCTCTGAACTACGTGGGGGTCTCTTCATAATTAATAAGGCCTTAATTTTAGCTGTTCTCTAGTCAAATATCTATCGTGCTGCTTCTGTTCCAATTGATATTGATCTCAAATTGGTGAAAGTGTGTCAAAGGTGTTAGTGTCTCAAATAGGTGAACGACTCCTCTTGTTCTAACTTCTCTACATGTATTGCAACATTTACCATCAATTAGTTTTTCCCGTATATCATCACTTTAGTTCTATTACCATTGATTTTAATATACATATTTTTATAAGTCTGTTTCACCGTATGAGGTTAGGCTAGGTGGTCATTTCAATCTTCAGCCAAGGGTTGAACGTCATATTCGGAGTGGGGACTGTTTGCTAATAACTACAATTCTGGTGTTCTAATCAGTGAAAAAATGTTGAAAACATAAATGGAGGGAGAAAAAGAAGACATTTTCTACCCGAGGAAGGGTGTTTGAATGGGTAGGGAGCGATATCTTCCGCTCTCTGGCACGGAAATACGTCTCAGGAAGGTAGCCTCGGTATCCGGGAATTCTCTAAGGAGTTTCCCGTCGCCTCTCTGGTTTCCTGGGCTGGGTTCTAGGTTCCTCTCAGTCAGATGTGGGGAGAGAAAGAGAGAGAGATTAGGAATATCGCAGTCGGTTCGGGGTGCGGGGAGCATATCCCAATCCGGTCCACGAGGAGGATTTAAATGGAGCTTAAGAAAGTAATGGGGCTGAAGAGGGAGAGGGAGGGGAGGAGGCTTGCGAGACAAGATGAGCCGTGGACTTCGGACGTGGGTGGGGATAGGTAATAGGGGTCTGCTTCGTCTGGGGGATTTTTTTCTCTTTCCATTACGATCTCCTTTTTTCTGAAACGAGTAAGACGACGGAGGGATTTTGCCCGCTTTGTAAAATACAGGAATTTCCCGGATCTATATGGTGAACTTATTTTTTTGGGCTGTAAAGAAGCAAAGAATAGACAGTACGGATGTAACTCAGTTATATCCCAACGAAAATGGGATAATTAAGGAGCACGGAAGCATATTTTTACGAGGATACTTATATGTGGCCACAAATATTGGGACTTAGGCTGATGGGACAATCTTCAGCTGACCTTTTAGGTAGAAATGTTCTCCTAATATGTTGTAAATGTTTTGAAAACTCCAAATAATTTTTGTAGGTTAAATCATCAAGATCATCAGAGACAGATATATTAAAACTCGTCTTTTATGTATACAATACGGAATAGTAATAGATTTGAAAAAAAGTTCCAGGAGTAAAAAAGGATAGGTGTAATACATTATTGCATGTTTTTGCTAGCCTACCTGAGAAAAATTGCAAATAATTTAATTTTATTGTATGAGAGGGAAGTGACTTCAAATTAATACATGTAAAAATGTGGTGTATGTTCTACAGATTGATGGATATTTATTTGTAGCCGTATTATACGTACGTATTGTTGTAATTTTATGTACTTAAGTTGAAACTAAAAAAATAGCTACCTAAAATCAAAACGCTTTTTTTCTTAATATTAGGGATAACCCACTTTCAGGGGCTTTCAGGGTATTTATGCATGAATATGTAGATGCACTGCGATTGGATGTGGTGTGGAATTTAATAGCATGCTTTGATCAGTCGCATTTTACCCATCGAAATCAACACCTGGTCACAAAAAAGGGAATGCATGGATATTTTTTATGGTGCTCGGAAATTCAGAAATATTACGGGGATGCAATTATCCCTCTAATCCTCCTTTATGTCACCCCCGGGGGAGGGGAAGGGGAGTGCTTGGTTAAGGCAGATGTACGAGTCCGTTGCGACCCCCTCGCGTTATATGCACCCGAAACACACAAAATCAGTTCCGTAATTTATGCATTTGGAAGTGCGTGGATTGCATTCGTTCTTTCGTCGGGGGAGGAAAAAAAATCCGGAATATACTTTTTACAGTGCTGTGGGGGGAACGTGTGCTTCACGGTGCATTAGTTTTCAGTACGCTGTGAACGAAGCTACGCGAAGGTCCGCAGGGATGTGATAAATCCATCGACGTTGGGCGCATAAGCACGCCGCGGTTCATGATTAGGTATTGCGCGAGCAGCATAATTCATTCGCTCCCGTTTTTAATAAACTGCTATCGTGAAAATCCACGTACGTTCAACCTCTATGATTCATGATTTTCATTAATCCGGGAAAAAAATGGGAAGGCCCGGCCATATTTCGTTGGCATCACTTTACTTACTGCCTCTGCAGTCCTTGTTACTCGAGAAGATTACCACAGAGACCGTTGACTGAAAATTTAGTCTCAATAGAAGGGAAGCCCTTCATACTCTCACAAAGATGGTAGTCTTCTGAACTTTGTCTTATTGTTATAGGTTACCTACTCTACAGACTAATATTCCCAAATTCCTGAATTTTAACAGATCTTTTTTCTTCCTTTAGCATCTTCTTCAGGTTCTTACTAAAGTTCACACTTTCCAGTTCTATCATTCTGCCAAATCATAGATCACATTATAATTTTGGATAGACAACTAATAAACACAGCTGGTTTTGCTAATAGGGTCTGGGAGGCATTAGCTGTTGGTAGGTATTTTTCAGGAACGTAAAAAGAGTGTAGAAAAAACCGGCATCGGAGCCTACACTCTACGAAACGTGTTCCTGGTTTAACGTTTAATGTAGGATGGACGAACTTAAATTTGAAATATTCCCCATTCGGCGTTAATTGGGTGATTCCGCTGTAAAATCTTCTTCTGTTCCTGTATTTTGTACCCGGAACTTCGTATTCGAAGCCAAGCCAAAACTTTATCAAATACCATAACACGATCCCCATCATCGTTGCCGGTTTATATAGCATCTAAGTTCTAAGGTCTTGCTGACTCGCAAATATATTCCTGTAAAATTAATATACTTCTCGAAATGAGTACGAGGCGAATTTGAAGTTATTCTAACAAATCATTGAACTTAGACACCGATTTATTACACCTTAGCATCTGTTTACAGCAGGGAGATGTAGAATGCATACTTGTTGCATCCTTCATATTATTTACAATTCATATTGCTTACACCAGTCATAAATCAGCAGTGCATGTCTCTCACTATTTCTACATTCTACTTTTTCAACAAAAACTTTCTACTTGCTTTTTCCTTACATCTTCAATTTTTCCCTTAATTTATTCATTATATCAATCTCATTACCTTCATCCTGCTCTTAGTAACTCCTCATTAAATTTCCTTCCCCAGTCCGAGGACGAGTTTGGTATCAATATTTTTCAATATTGGTTAAATTTTCTCGATTTCGTAGAAAATTGTCTTTCCCAATTGCATCTTCATCCAAATCTAATGAGTAACTTGATAGCATTCTTGAAAACCACCGTGTGGTAGATGGCGAATTGTCACCGAACTTAAATGTTCACTAAATAATAAGTTATTGAGTGATGAGATAAAACTTGGTGTCGGGTATGCACTAGTCACATCCTCATATACTATAACTAGTTACTGCGCAGTTGTATGCTTTAAAGCAGTGCTTTAGATCTTTTTAAGCTCACGTTAGTGTATTTTACTTCAAACAATTTGCGTTAAAATGCGTTGATGGAGCTATATTCTTCGTTTGTTGTTAAAAACTTGTCCTCAAACATTGCACCGTCTATCCGGGTATAATGATTATTTGCTACTACTACGTTACACTATAAAAAATCGGATTGTAATCTCTGAGCAGTATTTTTTTACTTTAAATAAATCAACTATGAAAATACCGACAAATAATGATCTTAGACGATCACAAAAATGAAGGGTTACCATGTTACCATGACATCTGAACCGTTCTTGGCACAATGATGGAAATCATTTTCGTGTCACACGCCATTAAGTCACTCGGTCCAGCGGATCCTTCCAGCCGGCCGAGGATCAAGTTACGTGACGAAATGATTCCGGCGGAGAGGGGGGTAGTCCTTCACACGCAGGTACGTGCAGAGGCGTCGGGGGTTGAGGGTGAAGTGAAGACGAGGGGTAGCGGGGCTGTGCGGGAAGGTGTTGCAGGACTACGAGGACCGAAGGGATGAAGAAGGAGAACCGGCCAAAGGGGAGAGAGGGGTTGTAGGTACGGCGTAAAGGAGCAGAGGTTTAGCGAAGTCAGGAGGGAGGGCGTGATGAGAATACTGATTCGGTTTAACGGAGTGCTTCGAGGGGGGGTGGGGGGTGGATAGGATGTGGAGGATGGCTTAAAGTAAATTGAAAGTCATTTGGAATAAAATTTAGCGAGGCCAGCGGATTGCTGAATGCACGGCAAAGCGAGTTAAGTGCAAATTAGCGAGTGCAATAATGTTCCTCGAAGTTTTTGAATCATGCTGTGCGCTTAATGTTTCCGCGACCAGATTTAATGAAAGGCACAAAGAAAAGGGGTAAAAGAAATTACGAGTGCGATTAAGGGAGGTCGTAAAAAAATACGGTGGGGCATGTCCCGGGGACACCTTCTGGCGGGAGAGGGACGGACGGTTTTTTTACGGCACCTGAGGACGCCGGGCAATACTTAAGTATTCGAAATCGACGATTTTGAGGAACGCACGACTCGACTGAAAATGAGCCTTCATTTCTCTGGAGTCGGACACTGGGTTTTTAATTAAAAAAATGACCTGAATCGGGGGGAAATGATGCATCTGGGTGCATTGTTAGTAACTGCTACTGAAACCCGTAAGGAAGCTTAATTTCCTGAAAGAAATTGAAATGCCAAAAGAATGCGCTACATTTTCACGAGCAAGTGACAGAGAACAATGACGAACAGTGCTCGTTTGAGCGCAGTAGGATACCTCATTTCCGTATTTTAAGATGCTGATCACCCGCGAATGAAATGGATTTGTCTTTTGGATGAAATTACTCAAGTTCTATACAATTCAGAGATGGGATCAAAAATATTTCCAGGGCGTTCATTATATTGAAGCAAAATACAAGTTGCTGCTCACTAGTCATCGTCGTAGATTATGACAATACATTATGACTTCAAAGTCAGGCATAACGAAGATAATATTTCGTCCACGTGACTCCACCACATTAATCCAGGGATTGAATTTAGAGTTTTTTGACTTGGCGGCGATTTGCCTAGTTAAAGAGTTTAGGGTTGTGTCGGGACTCCTCCAGTCGTAAAAGTAAGACTTGAGGTGAGAAAATGCCATGACGATATTGCACCGTCTAGCCTATACTTAAGTCCGAGAGAAGTAAGTCATCCACGCTTGCGTATTTCTTATAATTAATACCATGGTCACGCTGCACTGCATGTGCATCGAGAATGGCGAGATATCTACAATGTGGAAATTAAGCAGTAGAAGGAAAAATGAAAACGTAGTGATTTTTTTGTTTTCCAGCCACTGTCAGGTTCGGAAAACGTGGGGAAGAAGAAGGATAGAGATAGGCCAACTAACCTTTTACTGTATCATTTTTGGTAACTAGATATTTATGGGAAACCAGAGACCGTACAGGGAAAAAGAGCCGTTGGGAAAATGTGAATTTCACTATCAGTTCGTTTTAGTACTTGGGGACGTCTTACCTCGTCAATTAGGTCTGGATTGGGTGAACAGTATGGCATTTGATTTTTCCTACTTTCCCTAAATGTTGAACAAAGCAAGTCAAAGTAAAAGATGCTTGCTTTCAGGATACTAGGCTATCGTAACGTAAGAAATCTCAATCAATCGAAATTATTGTAGGAAGATTCCTTTTTTAAGATTGATTACTGCTTTCTCCAAAGCGACATAATCAAATACAATAAAGTAAATGTTCAGCATGGATCATTTTATTTTGTATTTATTGTATGTTAGGTAGCGTAGAAGAGTACAATGAAAGACACTTGGCCCCTTGGCTGTGTTGACTTGAGGTGTTAGTTGGAATTATTTTTTAGGGTTGATACAGAAGAGATATCCAGGGTGATGACATTTTAACCTTGTTATGGGTGATATAAATGAAAGTCTCATTATTAAGGGAACACTATTGAAGAGCCTATCATGAATTGTTCAAGTTTGAAATAAATTGAATTTTTTTTACTAAATAGGGGAATTATGTTGTTCTTAAATAGTACAGATAGTGTTCTTTCATTTGGTATGCGAGTTCAATTGTTCTGGCAATGCATGCTTCAGTGACTGAAGTGTAATCCTAGGGTGGATTAAAAAAATTCTCCTTCATGAGCCCCATATTCCGGTGCATGGATTGAGGCAAAATAAATTTAACTTTGTAACAAAGAAAAATAATCACATATTTTACTAGACGAATTATAAATGCATGCATTAGTTGGTGGCTTGCGTTGAAATTCCACATTTCCTCAGTATTGGAATAGGGTTTGGATTCAAGTTAAAACAAGTGGATCGGATGAGATGAGAAGGACGGAGCACGAATTACCTGTTGAGAACCGCTGTATGCGCTTTGGAGATGCTAAAATATGTATTTGACTTGTGCCCTCAGTGAGAGGGAAGGGTGCGAGGAGTTGAGGAGGGTCCTTCGTGTGGGGGATGGCAAATGAGATACTGGCCAATTGGACGAATCGTACAATACGGAATTTAAATCGGCACGGTTGAAATATTCATCTTTGAAAAAATAAGTTTGCCCGCATAATAGCCAAATTACTTAGGTGGACCGGAAATTCGGTGATTTTCAGGGGCCATGACTTGTATCTGGGCATTATCTCAGTGTTGATGTTAAAAATATTTTGCGAACCCCAACTTACTATGGCAGACTGGACCATAATCACAAAATTAGAGAAATTGATTGCCGAACTGATAGATTCAAAATGTCCTTTTTCCCTCGCACAATTAGAGATACGCATAACGGTAAATATGTCCAATCGGAGAGTTGCTATGGATAGCATTGGTAGCTGCATGTTGGTATGAGTTCTTAAAGCTAACCCTAAAACAGAATGTTTTTGCATGTTTGCTTTGCAATTTCTATCTTTTTTATGCATGATATGCACTATTCCTTTTTTATGCATGATATGCACTATTCCTTTTTTATGCATGATATGCACTATTCCTTTTTTATGCATGATATGCACTATTCCTTTTTTATGCATGATATGCACTATTCCTTTTTTATCCATGATATGTAGTGCATGTTTCGTAAGAAATCACCCCCTCCCACACACCTTTGTGGTGGCTTGCAGGGTATTATGTAAATGTAGATAGATGTAAATTTAATTTCCTCTTTCTACTAGATATATTTTCGAAATTTTGATTATTCATAATAGCATTAGAAGCATTAAGTTTGATGGTACCTACCCGAACAGCTGAGGTTACACGTTACATCATGCTGTCTAATCTAACTTAACACTAAGCGTAATCCTAAGACAAACTAAGCGTCCATGCCCAAATGGAAATTTGAACCCGCGAACTTTGGTTTTCCAAGACGACACGTTACGGATCTGATTATTGCGGCCGGCACATCCAGCATAGGGTCAGTTTGTTTTGATTCATCTTTCGCAGTGAGGAATCATCATGTTTGTTGGCTGGAGTGGTGCAAATAATTTCTAAGAAATGATTTTCTGTTGAGAAGTATACTTTGGATTCTTTC